>OY728120.1:1273732596-1276232596 GCA_963277665.1 Viscum album | reverse complement strand
ATTGATAAACTCAACCCCGCACGGGCTATTCCCACACCTCATTGTGTTGGTGGCAGATGGAGAACATTGTTGACTGAGGTAAAGAGTAACAGGACTGGACGATACATGTAGGTGGACTACATGGCATGATGGTACACGGAGGAGACGGACGAACGAGAGTGGTGAGGATACCATATATACCTACCCTTCGGGTAGGAACATCGGAGGAAGACCCAATATCATATTTACTTTTCGTCAGTGGTACTTGTTTTTCCTTGTACTTTCAACTTCCATGTACGTTACAGTTGGGTTTGTATTTCCGCCTCCCTATACTTTCCAGCACTTCCTTTGTATGCAGTTTTACTTAGTGTTTTGCTTCTAGTTCTATACACAGTTGTGTTTGTTTACAGTTATAAATGAAATTCCTTCCCAGTTTAGGGATTTACACCTTTGGTGCTAATCTCCAGCCCCTGGCCTATGGAAGGCAGGCTTGGGGTAGTCACGATACGGGCCCCGGGGGACGGGTCATGACATATTGGTATCAGAGGAGTCAGTTCTACCACAGAACATAGAACTATGATCTTTCTTCTCTGTGAATAAATATTTTTAATGGTACTAAGTGAGGTTTTTAGTTCAGGGAGTCCAGTGTTGGTGCGGGCGACCGATGTATCCATACACCAGGACCCTGACTTCAGATTTCTGAATCAGGGCACAAAAACACTGATTGTGTGTGTCTTTCTAAAAGTTTTCTTTAAGTCAACTCAACTAGGTCAGCTCAACAAGTTTAATATTTTTACCATGTCACAACTATTTCTCTCAAGATTCCTCCCAGCAGACGACCAGTTAGTGCCTCGAGAGTCGTACGTACTGACAGCACACCGAGCGATGTGGCCTTAGTGCTGGGCCCTTTACCAGCAGAGGCACCAGCGCTACTACTTACAATAGGGCCATCAATGCCACCAGCCTCAGTAGCAGACGATTCATGCCACTTGAGCACATTTCATGAGTTCCAGCACCATAGTACACCTAGGTTCAGGGGAGAGACAGACCCATAGGTTGCTTAGGATTGGCTAGATGCAGTGGTGAGATTCTTGAGGCTCGTAGGGACACCAGCAGACTTCATGGTGATCCTTTCCGTGAGTCACCTCTAGGAAGTAGCATGAAGATAGTGGAGCCTGATGCTTCATGTGCATGATGAGGCGACACTAATGTGGGCAGACTTCGAGAGCCTATTTCGGTCAGTGTTTGTACCAGCCGCCCTACGTGCTGTATGGATACAGGAGCTACTGCATCTATAGTAGGGTATCATGATGATGGCGCAGTACTCAGCGAGGTTCACTGACCTCTCATGATAATCCACAGATATGGCATGATACCCTTTCTTTAGGGCCCAGACCTTCGAGTAGGGTCTCAGACGGGAGATCAGAGTGTTGATGATCTCACCCAGCATCCCAACTCAACTGGGGGTGTTAGTGAGAGCTCCCCCCTAGTGGAGAGTTTCCTTGCTGAGCATTCTCCAGTAGTGAGACCCACCAGTAGTCGACATGCAGCAGTGTCTTCTCCAGCTGGATGTAGACAGATGGCGCAGAGGTCCAAGAGGACCAGACCCATGGGTGGAAAAATCACAGGACTCAAGATATTTTGTGTGGGGTACCTGGGGCAGAGACACACATTCCAGGAGTGGGCAGTGTTACTCATGTGGTATAAAAGGTCACATGGCTCATGACTGTCTGACCCGCTATTCAGATGATTAGCAGACAGTTCATGGACCTGCTAGGTAGAGGCAAAGGTTCGAACGAGGCAGTTCACAGGGAGGAGGCGGATGTGGTAGAGGAGCTGGACATGCAGCTGGCAGTGGATGACGTTATGAGGTGTTACCACAACCACCACTAAGAGGTCCTCCCCGACCGCAGGGAGCAGGTGGACCGAGAAGAGCTCAGCTCCAGGTAGCTGAGGCCTATGATCACAGAGATCCAGAGATGATTCTAGGTACGATCTATGTCTACTCCACCTTAGCTACAGTTCTTATTGAAATAGGTTCCAGTCACTCTTTCATTTCCACATCCCTCGTTCGGAGCTTAGATATTCCTAAGGATCTGTTAGTTAGATCCTTACGGCTAGAGGATCTTACAAGAGTGGATTCAAATATTAATCACTAGTTCTGGCAGTGCGAGCTTACTCTAGGAGGTGAGAACTTTGGGTGGGATCTCCTAGTAGCGGTGTCGAGTCCTTACGATGTCATCATGGATATGGATAGGTTATCTATAGTCCATGCTCAGACTGACTATATTAGGAGAAAAGTGTGGTGTGTCTGCATGGATGGGACCAATTTTTCCTTCACCAATAAGAATGGATCCTTTGCAGCATAGGACTTACTTAATCAGAGGAGGGTGCAGCCGATCACTCATTAGTTGGCCTACCTTACCCTCAGAGCAGTATATGTGGATAGTCCAAGCTATCCTGTAGTGGTGGACCAGTATGCGGATGTTTTCCCTGACGATGTTCCAGGACTTCCTCCTCGAAGAGAGGTGTACTTCTACATTGACTTGTACCCTGGTACAACACCAATATCTACTCCATCATATCGGATGTCTCCCACTAAGTTTCTTGAGCTACGGGAACAGCTAGAGCACTTGCATGGGAAGGGATTCATCCGGCCCAGTGTTTCTCCCTGGGCATCCCTGATTCTGTTTTCCAAGAAGGTGGATGGGAGCTTGTGGATTTGTGTCGACTATCGTCACCTGAACCTGGTGACCGCGAAGAACAAGTACCCACTCCCAAGGATTTAATACCTCTTTGACTAGCTAAAGAGAGCACGATGTTTCTCGATGATAGACCTCATATCAGGCTGTCACCAGCGCAGAGTTTGAGACGAGGATGTGCAGAATACGACCTTCAGGTGTCAGTACGGCCACTAAGAGTTCTTCATTATGCACTTCGGTGTATCTAACTCTCCATATGTGTTCATGAGTTTCATGAACAACATATTCCAGCCATAGCTCGATCGCTTTTTCATAGTCTTCATCGATGACATTCTGGTCTACTCGACTACTGAGGAGGAGTATGCCAACCATTTATAGGTAGTAATGGACACAATCCGAGAGAATCAAATTTATGGTAAGATCTCTATGTGCCAGTTTTGGATTCGAGAGGTTCACTTCTTGGGACATGTCATCTAGGTGGCTGGAGATGCAGTGGATCCAGTGAAGATTGAGATGATACTTGCTTGGGATCCCCCCAAGAGTGTGACAGAGGTACAGAGTTTCCTAGGTTTGGATGGATACTATGAGAGGTTCGTTACAGACATATCCAGAGTTTCAGCACCACTTTCAACCTTCGTCAAGATGGATAAACCCGTCTTGTGGTCATATATATACCCGTAGAGCTTTCAAGAGCTGAGGCAGAGGCTGACTAGTACCGCCATCTTGTGGCTTTTAATGGAGGGCGTAGGGTACGTAGTTTACTGCGACACATCAGGGACCGAACTTGGGTGTGTCCAGATGAAGTATCGAGAAGTGATCGCATATGGTTCTCGGCAGCTAAGACATCATGAGCAGAACTACGCTACCCATGACCTGGAGTTATCAGTAGTGGTCTTCACCTTGAAGATGTGGTGAAACTATCTTATGGGCGAACATATTACCATGTACTCTGATCACAATAGTCTCAGGTGTATATTCTATTAAAAGGACTTGGACATTAGACAATGGTGATGGTTTGAGTTCCTCCAGGATTATGACTTCAAGATAGTCTATACTCTTAGAAAGGGGATCATTGTTGCTGATGCACTCAGAAGAAGATCTAGTATACAACTTCTAAGAGAGGCTAAATATCATCTAGACACTTTATAGATATCCTTTGTGGATAGTGATAGAGCATCCTTTCTAGAGTCACTTATAGTCCCTCCCCCACTTCATTAGCAAGTCAGGGAGGCACACCATGGGGACGCCTACTGCGAGACATGATGTGCTCAGATATCCATAGAGCATGCACATGTTGGATTTTATGATGGTGGGGGGAACGTCATCCTCTTCAGAGGACGTACCTTGGTACCAGTGGTACTTCAGGAGGAAGTGTTGAGGGATTTCCACACATCCGCTCAAGCGGTACATCCAAAAGTGGCCAAGATGTACCAGGACCTTTTACGACAACACTGGTGGCCAGGTATGAAGAAGGTAATAGTGGAGTGTGTCTCATGGTGCCTCACTTGTCAACATGTGAAGGCAGAGCACCTGGTACTAGTAGGCTTGGTTCAGCCTTTAGAGGTCCCAGAGTATAAGTAGGATGAGATATCCATGGACTTCGTGATGGGTATTCCACGTATATCCATGGTTCATGACTCGATTTGGGTGATCGTCGACCGACTCACTAAATCGGCCCACTTCCTACCAATCAGAGAGCAAGGTTCAGTAGAGATTTTGGGACGCCTCTATGTGTAGGAGATTGTGCAGCTAGATGGAGTATCTTCCTCTATTATCTCTGACCATGACACACTATTTATTTCTCTACTATGGAAGTGGTTGTAGGAATCTTTCAGGACACAGCTTTACTTGAGCACCTCCTTCCATCCCCAGATAGATGGTTAGACTGTGTAGACCATTCAGACCCTCAAGGAAATGCTACATGCATGTGTCCTCGACTTCGGTCGCAGCTGGTAGGATCACATGACTTTGGTGGTGTTTTATTACAACAACATCTATCACTCCACCATAGGGATGGCACCTTTTGAGGACTTGTACGGGGGACCTTGAAGATCACCCTTGTGATGCACTGACCATGGGGAGTCTGCACTAGTAGGACCAGAGATGGTACGAGCTACCACGGAGATGGTGAAAATCATCCAGGAGTGGATGAAGACTACACAGAGCAGGCAGAACTCGTATGCTGACAGAAGACAGACACCTCTGCAATTCGAGGATAGCGACCACGTCTTTCTACGGGTCTCACCTCGACGAGGCCTATAGATATTTGGCCGAGGTGGCAAGTTATCTCTAAGATTCATCAGACCTTTTCAGCTCCTTAGAAGAGTTGGCAAGGTGGAATAACTCTTTCTATTCTACATCAGTTGCACCGGGAGAATGATGTCTTCCACGTATCTCATCTAAGGAGATACATGCATGACCCTTCCCACATCATCGACCATGGAGAGCTAGACGTCGATGATGGGGAGACTTTTACAAAGGTTCCTGTGGAGATTTAGGATCGACAGGAGTGGGTCCTTTGTGGACGGTCAATACCTCTGGTGTGCGTTCACTGTCAGCACTGGAAGCTCCTGGAGAGTACATGGGAGTGGGAGACTCAGATACGTTCTCATTACCCCCATATGTTCACAAAGTTGGAGTTGTAGCTTATGGGGACGTAAAGCCCTAAGTTGGGGAGACTATAAAGACCTGGAAATTCTGTGGAAAATTTTCTCATAAATACATGGTATTTTTACAAGTCCGCTAAAATTTACGGCGCTTTATTCTGAGTCCCAGTGTGCCCATAATCAATTTTTGAAGTTTTGTTCGGGTACATTAAGTAAACATACGAGCGAGATTTTATAACTTTTGAACCAGTGCTTGGACCTGAAATCTAAGGGCACCGTTGAACTCACGTCGATGGTATTCGCTTAGGAAGACTCTCTCCTCGATGATAGAGGGTTTAAAATAAAATTTAGTTTTTGGGTTTTGGGTTTTTATAAAAAAAAAAATTAAATAAAGTGTACAACACTTTATTTTATTTTTCATCTGCCATTAGTGTGAGTGGTTATTGGCTAAAACCTCCACATGGGAGTTGGTGGTGGGACTGCCACACCATAACCTCCCATGAGAGGTTATGGTGGTGGGGCCCAGCCAAACATAACCTCCCATGAGAGGTTATATTGTGGGGACCACACAAGACTAAAACCCCACCAATTAACGGGACGATGTAAAATCTACCAACTCCACTCATTAATGAGGGGGGAGTCCCTTCACCTCCTCTTCCATTAATTGGTTCCACCTTTCCCTTTTAATTAATTGTTCCAACTAATGTAATTTAATTAAGGGGTGCCTCTTGACCTTCCCTTTAATCAATTGTGCTAACACATGTAATTTAATTAAGGGGAGCCTATTAATTTATTCCTCAATTTTGAAATTGTTGTTCCAATAAAATAATAGATAACTTATATTATTTTTGGCTAGAAAATTCTCATTTGGTGGGAGCTTGAGACGAGAGCTTGGGAGAAAATAAGTTCTCCCAATGAAGAACACGAAGAACACCGCCAACAAACTTCTTCAACTTTCCTTCCTCATATCCTCCACAACATCATCAATGAACCGATACAGTTCGGAATTGGATATGTGCGGTGGGCACGACAAATGACGGCCTTCATCATCTTCCATCCGTGACTCTGCCAATGAAATATCATCGATACCAGGTAGGGGGTTTATTTCTTGTTGAAGTTATACCATTTTCTTATCCTCTTCATCAAAGAAAAAGATATTGTTGAGGATGTGTTATTGATCATTTACCTTTCTTGATAAGCCAAATGATACCTCCCTAAACGCGAAGGGTGCGGGCCAACCTAACATGGCCTGACACCCTCCATCGGTTTTCTTCCTTGTGGTGACGTTCTACGACATGGCGATGAGGCGACGATGACGAAGGTGGTACTGATGAAGGCCGCACTACCCGAGGCCTCTGTGAAATGCCCCGCCCCCGGTGGCGCACCGATGCTCCCGGCCGAACACCGCCGGCCCGAGTGGCGCACGGCCCGCCAAACTGCGGCCTCCCGGCGGCATGCCCGGCGCACGGCCCACCTACCCACAACATCCCGGCGTCCTACTCGGCGCGTGGACCGCCTTTCGAGTCCTCCCAGAGCCTTCCCCAGGGCGTGTCCCGCATGCTCGCGGCCTCTCGGAGCCCTTCCCGGTGCACGGTTCACCTGCTCGCGGCCTTCCGGCGCCCCGCACCCTACCTTGTGCCCTACTGGTGCCTTCACGGCTAGCCCGACACCCTGCTGGTGCACACGCGGCTTGCCCGACCGCTGTCGTGCCCTACCTGGTGGCCTATCGGTGCCCCCGTGGCTTGTCAGATGCCCTGCCGGCAACCATGCGGCCTGATCGTCCCCTGCCGCGCCCTACCCGGTGCATCTGCAGCCTGCACGACGCACCCGCGGCCTGCCCGTTGTCCAATTGGACTACCTACGCCCTGCACTCTTTTCCCTCTGTCTCTCGGCCGACCAGCCTCCTGGGGTCGAGTTTCCCGAGTTACGCCCCTTGCGATGTTGGCCAAACTAGCCCCATCCTTCGGGCCGAGTAGCCTACATGGTGACATATGGGTCGAACCGCTCTCGCAGTCCACTGAGCTGGGCCCAGAGGACCGGGCCAAACGTAGTGGGATGACCCACCCAATGGGTCGGGTCAGACCCGGCGAGTTTGACCTGGTCAACCCAGAACAGGTTGGCCCAAACAGGGTTGGGCCGAGTTGGCCTGACCGGGCCAGACCGGACCCGGGCCCACTACTGACCCCATTACCTTCTTGGGCCATAACTATGGCACCAGAAGTCCGTTTGACGAACCGTTAGCGGCACTGGATTTCATGGAGCGAAGCTTTCCCTTTGAGAATATCCCACTAGAGTTCAGGGTAATGTTAAGATATGGTCAGGTTGGATCATACATGAATTCAACTAGGCCCCCGGGGCAAAAAGGATAATAACTAACAGACCGGTCGTACGATTGACGCGTCGTCATTTGTATTGAGACACCAATGACATGGCGGACCTTTGAGATACTTTTACGTGGTCATTTTTGATAGTTTGAGTATTGACCAGTAGCTTGTGGAGTAGATCTTTCAATGATGAGAAGACATTTGTGCGGGAACCTAGTAGCTGGTTGAGACATAAAGACTCTAATCGATTCAACACAGAGTTATTTGACTAGCCTAGTGGGGAGCACCTCTATGTGACCGTGGCAGAACCATGGTGGGGAGTGCCTCTGTGTTATCGCGAAAGACCCATGGTACTCGACACATGGAGTACCTCAGCAGGCTACCATGGGGAGCGCCTCTGTGTGAGCGCAACAGACCCACAGTGGAGAGCACATCTGTGTGAGCATGGAAGACCCACGATACTCGACAGCAGGAGTACCTCAGCAGTCCAAGTTAGTGTCAAGTGCCTCTGTGTGACATGGCAGGCCCACTGTACTCTATAGAGAAAGAGTTCTCCAGTAGGTGAGGGTTCAGATTGATACTACCCCTAGAATAAAATCATGGTTGAGCTGATTCAATGACTTTTTTGTTTTCATCATGATTGAGATGGGTTAATAGATAACTTAGCTATATGTATAGGCATATACATAAGTAATGGTTATCTGTTGATTTCGTACTTTCTGGTTTATCCTTGTTGGATTTTTTGATACCTTGAGGGTCTCGGGGACCCTATTGTGTATCGATATACTCACCCCTTCATGGGTTATGCCCGCACCTCATTGTGTTGGTGGAAGATGACGGACAATGTTGAATGAGGTAGAGAGTAGCAGGACTCGATGGTACCCAGAGGTGGACTACATGGCGTGATGGTACACGGAGGAGAGGGACAGACGAGAGTGCTGAGGAAACCATCTGTAACTACTCTTCAGGTAAGAACCTCGGAGGGACGACCCAGTACCTACATTACTTTTCTTCAGTTGTACCTTTTTTTCCTTGTAAATTCAGTTTCCTTATACTATACAGTTGTGCTTGTATTTTTGGCCCCTTTTACATTCCATAACCTCTTTTTTATACAGTTTCACTTAGTTTTTTTCTTCCAGTTGTGTACTCTGATGTGTTTTTTTACCGTTATAAAGGAAATGCCTTCTCAGTTTAGGGATTTACGCCTATGGTGCTAGTCTCCACCCCCTAGCCTATGAACGGTGGGCTTGGGGTAGTCCCAATACGGGCCCTAGGGGACGAGTCGTGACAGAAACAGTTGACATCATTAAGTAAATTGTGGTTCAATAGGATAAAAATAATTTTTTTGAATAATAACTTTTAAATTTTATTTTCCATGGTTAAAAGTAAATAATGTAATTAAAGGTAAAAATTATAGAAAAATAACCCCAAAACATGTCCTAATTCTATTTGATAAGTTGTTTTTGACCAAAATCAACCTTAGGAAAAAAATGAGATCCTTTTGATCCATTTTGGATTGATTAGAAAATTTATTATATTTTATTTAAAGAGGAGTTAAAAGTGTTATATACAATGATTAATAAGTAAACCATTATTCATATTGAGATACACATAAGATAAATTATACTATAAATATTCCATATAAATATAAAACAAATTCCTACGTCATGGTATTTTGATTATAATTTTTAGACATTAAATAATTATTTTTATTTATGACACAATAATGATACAATAATCACCTTATTAATGAAGGATTAAAATAATTGATGTTATAAATATGAAAATAAATGTAAATTGAAACTTTTTATGCCATCCATGAATTTTATAAGTTAATATGAAATTTTATGATTGATTCAATGAATTTTTCTCGAATAAATCATGTTTTTTTGACTTTCAAAAAAACCAAATACTAAATAGTGTTAAAATTGACATAAATGTGTTTTTAAAACAAATACAATATTATTAAATGATATAATATTCCTAAAAATATATTATACTTCCAAATGACTTATATAATGTTAGATATGTCATTAATGAACCACTTTAGGTTTTCTTGTCATTTCATAGAAATTTTATTAACTATTTAATATAAAAATACAAGGATACACAGTAAATGTTAAACTATTTAACTAAGGGTTAAATCTAAAATATAAGGTTTCTATGGTAACGTAAACTAGTATACAATCTATTGGTTAAGAGGATTTAAACCCATACCTTCCTTATCATTTAAATAAATCCATTTAGAGCTATTATAATCCGAAAAATATTTTATAATAAATTAATATTTCATGATTTTCCTAATGTTCCCCTCACCTCGTTTATAAAAGGGTACTTCCCCTTCTCTTAATTTTACACCTCCAAATCCATTTGTCTCGAACAACCCCAACTCAAATCTCCTCCCAAATACCCTCAATTCAACCTATAGGCCTGAATTTGATCCTAAATCTATCATAAAAATACATTTTTCTCAAATCAAAAGGGAGAACCTGAAAAAGATGTAATAATTTCATCACCTCATTCAAAGTTCTTTTCTTTTTCCACTTCCTCTGTCTTTGTGGTTTCCATACCTAAATAAAAACGTCAATACCTTATACATAATGAGATGTCCTTATAAATATGGTACCACCATATTCATTATTCTATCCATTATATGAATTACAAAGTCACCAAAGGTGCGTACGTACGACATATTATCTCCACGTCGTGTTGTAGTTTTTTATTAAGCACTTTATTATTTGGATGGGTATAATAATGAGTATAATTGATTTAAATAATAATTATAACGTGATAATGATTGTTTATATATAATATTCTATCCAATTACAAAAAAAATTCACCATAAATAGTATAATATTGTTTCTTAAGTGTACATATGACTTATCATCTCCACGACACAATGATATTCATTTCCACCATCACCAATCAACAATGATTATAAAAATATAGATTATTAATAAGTATGTAATATATTACCTATAAATGATACTGGAAATATATATATATATATATATATACATATTTCTCATTCACTTACTTCCATTTTATATGATATGAAAATGGAAATAGTGTATATGCATACGTACGTCGTACATTCTCCATAAACAGTGTTATCCATTTCATAAATATATATATTATAAATATTTATATTATGAATATTTATGATATATAAATCATGTTTAATATTCAAGAATTATTTAAATAATGATCTAAGTTATACGATCGAGAATAACCAGTTAAACCACATATGATAAAAGAGGTGATTATTACCTAAAATGTAACTTTAACGTAGAAATTATTATTAAATGGGTAGTATAAATTCATAAATGAATCATATATGATATCATAAATATTGATATGGTTCTGGTATAATTTAATAACATACTATGGTCATTATACAGGAGGCTAAATGTACCCTTGACTAAAGGAAAGTACAAGGTAATGCTAAATTCATAAATCTCATTATTTTTCGAGATTATTTATATGTAATTATTTACTGGAAAATTTTTATCATCCATGTCCATGATTTATAAAAATGTTTTCAAAATGAATATTTTATGTCTTTGTGGAATGGACTCTTTAGCATGTTCAAAAATTTAATTGTTTTAATGATTTATGTTTCTAAATATTTTTTATTAATGTATATGTTTTAAAAATGATTTTAAGGACTTATTTAAATAGGAATGATTGTTTAAAAATTATAATTCCTTAAAAAAGATTCAAATTGGTATGGAACACTTTGATTAAAAAAATATATTTTAAATTACTTCCTTTATAAATACTTCACAAGTAAATGATTTCAAAAAAAATATATTTCTCTCAAAGAGTTTTACTGATCATTTTTAACTATGTCAACATCCTTTACAGAATATAATTCTTAATTGAAGTTGATTTATTATAATAAAATATTCCATATTTTATTTAATTAGTTATGATATTATAGGCTATGGATGTACTATTTTTATACCATTCATTGTTTATAGTTAAAGTATTGATATTTCGTATTCTATTTTTAATATGATTGTTTATGTTATGTTTCATCATTTTTATATGAGTAATGCATTGTACATAGTAAGTGAATTTTGGAACTCACTATAGCTCCTCGTTGCATCGTTAGGTCTCATGAGTAAAATTAGTGTCTTCGCACAAGGCCTTGACAAAATTGGTATTAGTAGTCTTGGCTCGAGTCCTTGATTATGTGGTTATGAAGTCTGGAATTATGCATTCCCTAATTATGAAATTAGTTATTACATGTGATTATTCGACAAATAGAATATCCATGTGTGTGTTTATATGGTAATGTTTGATTTATTTTTGTCAAATTATGTTCAAGTTTATGTTTAAAAGTATTTTTTTTATTACAAATCCATCCTTAAATGTTTATTTCTTATTCTAAATTATATACCCTTATAGAGCAACTCATCTCACCCCTATCTTATATTGTTTTCCTAGGATTCCAAAAAATGTATTATGACTGATATGTAGGGTTAAGCTATGGGAATAATGAATTTATCAAAGAATTTTTTTGTGTTTTATGTTTGAATGTGTAATGTAACATTCATTTATGTATTCTATTTTCTTAGATTGCTCAACTGATCATTCTTTTGGGACTTGATCTCTTGCGATCATGCCAATGTATTAAAATAATCCACTGACTCTGGATAACAGGGGTTGGGGCATTTCATGTTGGACCAGATCCCCCTTGAATTCGGTATGGGTGATTCCGCCTAACCCAAAACGGTTCAATATAGGCCCACCTAGCTTAGAATAGCCCATAACTATCTTTTCATGCCCCAGAGATGAGCCTGAGTGGGGTCAGACCATCTCGTAATAGGTCTATCCAAGGTTTCTGGTCCAAAAAATTAATCAATAAAAATTAATTATGGGAATTAATTTAATTTTAATATTATATTAAATTAAATAAAAGTTATTTTTTGGAATAGAATTTTTAATATTTTAATATTCCAAATAAGTAATCTAACTTCTAGTCTAAAATTAAATTAATTAATTAATTTAATTTTGGAATATAAAAAATGTTAATTTGTGACCCGAAGTAAAATAATTTATTTGAATTTAACATAATTCATTTAATTTAATAAAATCCCTAATACTTAATTCATTTCACTAAATTTTATCATATATTATTTAACATGTTGACTGTTATTGAATATTGACCAACTTGTGTATGTATCCATTATTTTATTTAATTTTTTAATCCAGTGTTATCAATTTAATTTAATAAGATGATATTAACATTGAGTTTTTTTCCAATTTAATATATATAAAGGTCTTTGTGGAAACATAAAAGTTAGTTATCATTATTTTGTACTCCTAAGTCCCCCCCCCCCCAATTGCTTGTGATTATTTATTACTATAAAGAGGATGTTATAAGATGAAAAAAAATGAGATGTTGAGGAAAAATTTAGATGGTAAATGGTCACACTAGATGGGGATGAGCTGAAACATGAGTCAAGATATGAATAAAATAAAATTCCACTTGTTCTTGGTTGATTCATTATGTTTAAATGTATCATCTAATATTAGATTCTCAAGAGAATTTAGGGATTAAATTAATTTATGAGTTTTTTTATTATTTTATTCATTTCATTAAATCAGTAAACACATAAAATAATAAACAAGAGAAATTCATAAAAAAGATATGGTTGTTTTTCTATTAAATTTTAGTAATCAGTGATAAATCACAGTAATAACTTATTAATGTAAATTGACTAAATTTTAAAAGAAAAATATAACAACCCTCGAAGAAATATTATATTTCAAAACACATTTCATCATTTGAATTTGAACCGAACAATGTGTAATGGGTGCTCAATAAAGCAATATTGAGGGTGCATCCAACTACAGGGGAGTTCATATGAGAGTGCTGTCTTAACATAACTGATGTTCAAAGGAAACAATTAATCTAATGATTTCATGCTAAAACAGTACAAGAATTCATTGAGTAAATCATTTTTATGAATTTAGAATTTGGTACTTCACTCAATATATCTAGAAATAATGGGATAATTTGGTTGGATAATAGAACTCCTACCTTGACCACTCTAAGTAGTCATTTTTTAATTATTGTAGACTATCAAAAGAGGATCAAGAATTATTTCCACTATAATACTCACATAATAGAGTATTCTGATTCTAGTACATAGGTTTTCTAGATTTCGATAAAATGGATGGTGACATTTAATGATTTAATTAATCAATAAATTTTTTCTAAACCAATAATCAAGGTAAATGTATTAATATAAAAAGATTGATTTTTGTATAAAATGGAATGTAATACCCAAATTACACTAAGATAATAATGGAAAAATTCAATTTCATATCTATAATGATAATACAAAACGTTATATAAGTGATTTACTACAATAATAAAATATATAAAATTAATGGTATTGGTTTCCCCAATACCTTTTACATTTTTTTAGAAAGTGAGGGTGTTAAACATTCTTACAGGAGAGTCAAGTATGATGCATTTGATGGTCTTTTAAAAATTTTCTCATTGTATATGTGATTTTTGGTTAAAATGTCTAGAAATGTATGCTTTAACATATTTTCTCTTCTCAGAGAACCATCCATAGTGAAACTGAAGCATGCTGTGAATAAGGTGATAAATATAATGGACATGTGTAAATTTGAAATGTGGAAAGTGTTCATTCAAGAAATATAATTCTTATATCATTTTAACCCATATAATCACGTTTCATTTTTTATTATTGAATTAAATGTGTGTAGAAATTGTTTCATTACCTTTTGGTTAATGTTCTTCAACTATTAAGAACATTAAAGAAAGATTAATATTTAATTCCTATGGTGAAAAAGTTAAAAGACAAGGAGAAATGGCAAATTATTAGAGTGACACCAAAGGTACCATCACTACATCATTGAAATAAATATTTATTAAATAGGTTAATATTTTCCTTTCATATCATCAAATTAATTTATGGTTGTTTAAATCAAATTAACAGAATTATGAAATCGAGCATTCTTTTAATATTCAGGTATATTCAATAATGTAAAATGTAATTTATAGGTTTTACTACTTGGATTTTAGATAAAATAATCTTCTTAAATATCTTTTTTAATATAGTACCCAATTAAAAAATATATATTAATATATGTATGGTTTTTTCTCTAAGCAGCTGAGAAAGGGTGGTTCTTAAGTCCACAGTGAGAAGCACATAACTTCTATTTTCCTAGTAAATGGTTATTGTTTAACTTTTGTTAAGTATTTTGAAAAAATATTATTATGTTTTATTTTTATATAAGGAAAAAATTATAATAGTTCATGAATGAATTTATTTTTGGTGTTTAATACCCAAAAAATGGATTAGGAATGCTTGAATCATTGGAAATAGTTGATGAATAAAAATGTAAGGCCCAAATACCTAGTTGTGTTAAGGTCAAACATTTTCAAAAAAATATTGGATATCTAGGATATATCTATACTTTTCTTTATGCCAAATGGTGAAAAACACCTTAATTTTTATGAAATAATATACTTATATAGTTTTGGAATAATAATCCTTTAGAATTATAGGTATGCCAAAAAGATTTCTGAACATCTTTAGATGGAGGGAATGATCTATTCCAAGGGTAATCAAGGGATAAGTATACATCATAATATTCCATTATGTTTTATAATGGATTATAAAATTAAATTATGGTATATAAATTTTCAAAAGAAATGAGTTTCTTGGGGTTGTTATACTGACAAATAACTTGACCAATCATTCATCGATCAATATTCTATAGCACGGAGTATTTCTTAAATGTGCATCACCTTATCCACATAAAATTTATGATTCTAATAGGTATGATTTTTTATGAGTATAACATTTAAAAATTTATCAATCAAATGTAGTGTGAAGAAATTATTATATGAACATTTCCGTGTACACATCATAGATATGATGTATGTAAAATTAGTATGAATGTTGCAACAAATATTCATTGGATATTATTCCATTATTTTTAAGAAATACACAACAAATAAACGTGTAATCCCATAACCATATTCCAAATATAACTACAAATGGCTATCATATGAGTCATAGTATTTTATATAAAAATTATGACATAAAAATATTGTGATTGAATGAATAGTGTTGGATAAGGATATAAACAAACTTCTGTTAAGAAAAATATATTATTCTCTAATGTAATTACATAAAAAGTTTCATAGGATAGTATAGAAATAACTATGATATAAAATATATATTCAATATATTAACTATAATTATATATTATCATGAAAAACTCTATTTGAGATAGTGGGTGTTAGATTATCTTGAGCTCATTCAATGTCAAATATTCACAAGAAGTTGTCATAGGAACAGGTTACACAAGAGCATGTGGAAGGGAATTATCCAAAAAGGCATACTGTGTTGGAAGGATAACACCATATTGATGCCCTTTATATTAACCATGGCCATGAATACATTATTCATTGAGAATAATAATTCCTACATGTATTACGTATATGGAAATTATCAGAAATAGAAAAAATGAATTAAAATTAAATTACAGATTCTATATATCAAAGCAAATTGGGATTATTTTTTGGAATACTATGGTAGGTTTTCAAATGATACTATACATGGATGCTACAAAAATGTTACCAATAAGTATGGATTGGTAAAATGATGTTGTAATGAGAAAATATATATTAATTTTAATTTTTATAGTTATTTTAATTTATCATTTTATTGATCATTGGATTCAAATACCACTAATCGTGGAAGGTGACTATATGACTCAAGAAGAAATGGGTGGTGACACAATTAAAATCCAATAAAGGGTAAATTTTACTGAAATTCAATTCCATAATAATGTAAAAAAAATATCATATAATATACATTTGGAATGAATATTTTCAATTTTTTTTGACCAGAGGATAGTAAGAGTTCCATTGTTTTCAATGTAATGTTTTTTTGTAAAATATTGAAAACATATATTGGTATTATAGGTTTTTATTACTAGAATAAAATATATACTCTGGATATTTGAAAAAAGAATCAACTAATGTTCTTTGGAACATGATCTACTATGGTATATTTAATTTTTTCTTATACAAATTCAATTGTACATATAAATAAAATTTATTAGAAAATACATGTTGGAACAATTTGAGTGAGAATTGTAAGTAATGTCAAATGGAATAAATATTTCGAAAGAGATATGCATATTCATTGGAGGATATTAATGTATGGATTTTAATTCTATATGATTCTACTATGTATCAATCTTAAATTCAATGTTATGTACAAGGAATGATATTTCCAAAATAAAATTTGTTGTAGGAATGTTTCACTATATGTAAGAGAACTGTAGGAGAAGTATTCATAACTATCTTATTTTACTTAATAAATTATAAAATTTATTTATCTATTTTGTGGATATGATTGAATACATTTTACAAGGGTACATAAATTATACTTACTATAGATCAATATGATTAAATACAGTAATTTAGATAAGGTAATGAGCAATATAAGATAATTCAATGAGTAGATGACATATCTACAAAAATTGAGTTCATTGATTCTTATTAGGTAACGAAAAATTATTTTAAAATATGACATTATTTGTTCCAGTTCATAAAGTCACACATAGTAAGTAAAAAATTATCATAATGTAAATTATGATATAGTTACTATCCATGATTTTTGGTTTTGACAGTGGAATGAATTAATACACTCTGAGTTTACATCTCTTAAAGAGTTTTTGTATGGTCCCAACAAAAAAACTACATTATCACAAGTTTCAGTAAAGAAATTACATTCATTCAAATTGGGTATATTATATAGATTATAGTTTTATTGATTTATTCCATAAATCATACATGAAAACATCAGAAAATAAAAAATGTTCACTTCATACTAGTTTCTATATTTCTAAAATATAATACTTTTAGAATAAATCATGATCTCTATACATGAAAAATCATTATAGCTTTCAACTTGACAAATTATTTTCCATTACCCATCCTTAAATCCTATGAAAAAAAATTTAAAATGTTGTATGAGCACAAAAAATATTAATAAAGGATAAAAAATTTGGAAAATGATAGTCCTATGAAAATATGAAAACCACTGAAAATAGTATCATAACGTAATACCTTTTACCCATAATAATAAGTAAATAATTTGAAATTAAGATCATTGTTTACCCTTTTTCTAATAACAAGGTTATATGAAAACCTATAACCTGAATATATAACACATAAGGGGATCATGGGGAATAATTATTCTCAATTGGAATAACTATGAAGTCTCCCTCAACACATTTCACTCTTATATATGGAATAACAATACGGTTGACTTCCATGTCCAATGCATTGGAGTGCTATCATGTACCCACCCATAATTAGCCTATCACAGAACCACTCATCATTAACATATCACATAACAAACTTCCAAATGTAAAAGTACCATTATATAATCATAAATCATAAAATATTGAAATTCTAAACATGTCCCTATTAAAATTTCATTTTCACTCATAAGAAAACATTTCTTGTTAATAGAATATTCATTCGAGAATAAAAACCCAATAAAAAGTGTTTTTTAAATAAATGTGTCCCATAAAACTATGAAACATTTTAATCATAAAACTATTGAGGTACATGGTTTTTTAAAAAATTAAATAACACAAAAATAAATAAATTCATGATAAGATATGTCAAAGTGGATTTATTTACAGCTCGTAGAAGAATGTGTGTGTATTGCCTCAATATATGCCTCAACGAATGGATATTGAGTTAATGAACCTTAAAAATATCATATACATTAAAAAAATTGATTTTGTGCATTATATATAAAAACACATAAATTTTGTGGAAATATTAGTTAATAAAAAGTCATTTCACACCTTGAAATATCATTACGTAATCAATGATGTAGAGTTTTGACTCCAAGAATGGTAATTGAGTAATGAATTCCCTTACCTTGATTTTCAATCATCAAGTACAATATTTATATTCCAAAATAATAAAAATAGGTAAATTATTTACTTTAATAAGAACATTTTTAAATTTTTTATTCAATTTATATTTGTTAATATCGTTTTATGAAAATTATTAAAATATTTAAGTTCACATCATTCGTTTTGATGATATTCTGTACAAGAGTCTAAAATTACATTTGTATAATTCCTATAGTCAATGTGTTCATTATTCCATCATCTAAATATTAATAATCATGAAATAATAAAAATTTTATACATCAATTATAATTTTAAATTTATCCACAAAATATAGATCTGAAAAATGAACTATGTTACAGTAATGGTTATGGTAACTCATCAGTAAGCATGAGTAATGTTCCCATTTTTCAGTGATCAATATGATTTGAATGTAAGTATCATATAATATTTCCAAAAGAATCATAATATAATCAATATATAATTAATTATTTAAATATACTTATATATATGATCTCTATGGTGTGGTGATAAAAAAACTAATTACTTAGCTTTGTGGAGGTGTTAATTCACATGTACGCATGAACGACGTAATTATTTATTGGTGCATAGAATGGTAAGAAAGTAAATGTTTTATTATATATGAATAATGATAAATATATAAAAAAAATATCATATTTACACATTAATTACATAATTATATCCATTCATGAGATATGGTGATGGAAAAAAAATCATTGGTTCGCGAGGTGGTAGTCCACCGTACTCATGGATGATGAATTATTTTTCATTTTATAGAAAATAATATAAATTTTTTTCATGAAATGGATATAGTAACATATGATAATATTGAGGAAAAATTATTTATTATATAATAATGTTTTAATAATATATAATTGAAGAGGAAGAAGTTATAACATAGAAGTGCTTGATTAAAAATGTTACCACTTCTTTAGAAAATAACTTTGTCTTAACACATTAAGCCCACTATAGTTAGTGTTGTTACTATAGTAATACCATTATAATATGTTTAGGGATTATATTAATGTAATTGAGATGATATTTTCCAAACCAAATGTGGTTTTTATTGTTAATTAAATTGAAGAAGTTGGGACCTTATATAAGGGAGGGGAGGGGCACTCATGGAAATTATCAAAATATTAAATTAATATTAATTATTTTTTTTCAAAATTACTAAAAACTAATTTATTTATAATATAGTTTGATTATGGTTCGATCTAAATTCTTTCAATTAAAATTGAAAATATTTTGACTATTTTTTAATCCTTATCTTTCAATTTAAACCGTAATTTATCCCCTTTAATTATTACAATGACAACATGGATTTTTAATATTTCATTATTTATAAAGTAACTATAAAATGAAAAAAATTAAATTAATAATAGATGAAATTTTAAACCATATTACAATAATTTGGAAAACTATAATATTTTTAAGTATTTTTATCATTTAATAATATATTATTTATTTTAAAATGTCATTAATGTCAACGTTGACACTATTCATTAAACTGAATTCTAAATAAATAAGTATAAAAAGATAATTTGAAAACAAAATATTCTAAAGAATCACTAATATATAAAAGGAATATGATTATTTTTTTGTACGAACTGAATTATTTGAAATTTTATTAATTTCAAAATTGTTAATATTATTTATTTGATATTTTCATTAATTGAATAACGACTGTAATATTGTTGTATAATTAGTTTTGTAAATTTATAATTCACTAAAAATTACAAATTAATTAAGCTAAATAATAAAAATATTTTATATTTAAAATAAATATTTATAGTCAAAATTATCTTTAGTTTATCCAAATTTAAAAAATGATATGATTTTTAAAAACATTAGTGAGATTAGAATAACATTTCCTAAAATAATATACTATAATGTTATTAAATTCATCCAAGTGCATCAAAGAAGTCATTAATTCATAAAAAGGTTGACTTTTCTAATCTAACCCATAAAATTATATTTTTAAATCCTTACAGGTAATGAAACAAAAATTTAGAACATTAATGTTTCCCTTAATAACATGATCTATCCTTAACCGTGGGAATAAAGTTACTATGTTTATTGTTCATATTGTCAAAAAATAAATGGAAACTTTTTAATAAATTTTTAACTTATACTAAAAAATATTGAATCCAATTTAATAAATTAAAATCATATAATTAGAAAAAAAATATTTTAAATTTTATCATATAGATGGGGTGAGAATGAAGGTTTTTAAAAAAAGTGTCCAAATGTTAAATAAGTTTTATATCAAATAAATTATGAAGATGATTCAAAAGAAATATTTTATATTAATATATGTATAAATGAACTAATTTCAATTTAAACTTAATTGAGAATAAAATTTATCATTATAAATTATCTGGATGAAATGTCAGTTTTCAATTAAAATGTAGTGTTTTTTCGCTATTAATCACATTATGAAATATATCATAAAAATAAAAAAAATAATGAAAACATTCGTATACCCCTATCAAAAATGAGATTTTTTTTAAATAAAAATAATTAATGTATCCTAATTTAGTATTAACAAAAATCTCCCATTAAAAGTTTTCAAAACATTCTTTTTAGAAAAAAAATAATTTTTTCACAAAATTGGATTTTCCTTATTTTATGAATATCAAATAAAAATAATGAATTTAAATAAAATTATAATCATTTGTCAAAATATTATAGTTATTACTATTCATAGCCACCTATATAATATCCAAGCCATAATTTCCATAATAAATAATAATATTTATGTGGTCGTTTAAACATGATGTGGCATATTGTATCTTCTATATAACATAGTTTTTCCTTGTACAATCTCAGGCTAATACATTTTCCCCCCATCTAAAAAAATATCCTTGATATTTGAACGTGGGATTCAAAATTATGGTTTTTATTTTCAAAATGCCTTATTGAAATCCCACATTGGAATAAGTGTCAATAAAATATCCATTTAAAAATAGAGAGAGAAAAGTATGAAGATCACATGTGATATCACATAATAGGGTTCCATGTAGGAATACATGGACATGTAATAGAAAAATAACTATCAAGTTCTAGTGTAATGGGATAGATAACATGTTCAGTGAGATTTTCAACATCAAAAAACTGTAAATCTGTGGTGGTTTGAAAGGTCATTGATTTTTAAATAAGAAAAGTAAATGGATAATTATTTTTCTTAAAAATAATTTTCCTATAGTTGTGGAATTAATTTAAATTCTCGAATAATAACACAAGTAATCATACTTAATTGAAATGTTGAGTTTTATAGATTAATCAATTTCTACCATACTCATATTTTTCTCCAAATGATGTGCAATTTTTCATGCATGAATATTTACAATAAAACATTAGAGAACATAAAATCCACAAAAGAAATGTGATATATTATTCCTATATTTTAGAATTTACCAAAATGAAAATCATTATAATAATATAATATTATTCCAAAAATTAATAACACGTCAATAGAATAGAAATTAATTTTAATCTCTGAATATCAATAGTTAAATCCAAATATCAACATAGAAAAATAATTATCCATAAAATTCCTCAAAAATAGTCTATACAAATATTGAAACAAAATAATTTGCAGGATTTTGTCACCTTTTTTCCATGATAAATTTTTATAATTATTACCAAGTGACATTAATTACAGTTTATGTCTCATACAAAAAATTAATTTTTATAAAAATATTCAAGATACACTAATAATTTCCTTAAATAACATTAATCACCATAAATCCACAATAAAATAACATATTATTACAAAATATAATTTATCCTTAACTATATAAATAAAATTCCATAGTATTCTATTTACCATAGTAATATAGGGTCCCCAAAATAGTGATCCTCTACCAAAATAACTTTGATCAAAAAAAAATTAATTCCTAATAAAATATATGTTTCTAAATTGTGACGGCCCATGTTTTCCTACAAATGTATGATCATATAATACATAAATATTATACCTAAATCTCTCATAACTCATGAATCCATTATATGTATAAACCATTTTCATCTAGTGTTACTCATAATCCCTTAAACCTAATTTTCTACATTATTTGTTAATACTTCTTCCATCAAGCAAAAACGTGAATCATGTATAATGATTTAATAATAAAAACATATTTTCAATAAATAAATCATACCATACATATTTCATTTATAGTTTCCTCCTCATTTATTATAAAGGGATTATATATTTCAAAATATATATATGTGTGTTCTAGATGATCCCATTTGTGAAACTTCTTCCTAATACAATGATTTTGATAATGAAAATAGTCACAACATTTAAATCATTCAATTGATCACTCGGGAAAAACATATTTCCTTTTCTAGGATTCGACTGAATGAATATATTTTCCAAAGCAGATTATTTATTTATGAACCCCTTTAACACATTTAATGCTCCTTATTCGACCTTTATTACATGTTCCTACTTTTTTATTTCCACATTCATAACAATTTAGTAATTTAATATATTAACCTTTATGATCTTTCTCACATGAACATAAAGACACTTCAATTCTATCATATTTTATGTATTAAAAATCTCAAAAAGGAACATGTGGTCAATAGTTACTCCAAATAGATGGCTCAGGATAACTAGAATAGTTTTAATTACATCTCTCAATTCCTTTGGTTTCTCATTCAATGAACCACTGCATTTTCCTTCACATATGATGTTACTTTGATGCCTGTAGAATCCATACATTTACTATAACAATAAAATATATTGTGATAAATAAAATTGTAATATACCATTAAATGAGGATAATAAACACTAAATTTAAATATTCATGTTACATCAAACTCATTCAAGTTATCCAAAATAATTATGACTCTCCCTAAACATTAAAATATTGTTATTATATATTACTTCTAACTTATTATTAAATAATATCCTAACTTATAATGTTATCAAAAAAGACCTTATATACCAATTATAAGTCCTTTACCTTAAAAATACTACAATATTTTGAGTTTTACTGAAGAATGTACATTCTTTCACATAGTTGATATTTTCAAGTTTATATTATTAAAGAATTTGTGCATAAATCATACATGAAGAAAGAATAAAATATAAAGTGGACACAATAGATTATTATCCACTTTCCCACAATATAAAAAAATTAAAATAAATCATTATCCATTTTCTGGAACACTCTTTATGAATTTCAACTTGACCTCTATTATTCCCTTATGCATCCTTAAATCATGTAAAAAAAATTTTAAAATGTAAGTTGAGTTAAAAAAAGATAATTAAGGGATTCACAAAGAAGGAAAACTGATATTCCTATGAAATCATGAAAACCCATGAAAAAATTATATTAATGTATTAATATTCAACCTAAATAATAATTAAATACTATGATAATAAGACCATAGCTTACCATTTTTGTAATCAATGGATTACCATAAAACACATAACTAGAATAGGTAACAAATAAAGGTATGTTGGGATATAATTATAACCAATTGGAATAATTAGGTGGTTAATATCCAAACATTTCACCCTATAAAATTGAATAACTATACATTCAACTTCCATTACAAAGGGATTGAGGTCTATTTTTATGAATAAATTGGTTCCTTGGCTAAAAGACAAAAAAAATTATTCTATAAAAAAAGATTACATGAGTTTAAAATATGGGGCCATATTACAATATTTCACATAAAGGGTGAGTAAACAGTTAGGGAGATCATTCAGCCGTGTAATATCCTAATTACTCCTTTATTGGTAAGGCCATCTGCAACCATATTTTCTTCATGATAGATATGAGTGGTAATATGGTTGATGTTGCAGGGAGACTAGAGAAAATCCATCCAATGTGTTGTAATGGAAAATTCTAGATGAATCACGCCATTCCAAATAGCTTGCACTATGGTGGTCAAATCACTTTAAATCCATATGTTGTTCCAACATTGATGCATAGAAAATGAAATTGTATGAATCACACTCATCATTTCAGCCTCGTGAGAAGATGAAATACCACAACTTCTAAATAATCTCAAGAGGATCTTAACAAACAAAAATTTCATAACATGTAAAACTATTCAATTTTCAACATCTCAAAATTAAAATTTCATTTTCACTCATAATAATACATATCATGTTATTGAAATAATAAATCCACTTTCAAAACCAATTTAACATATTTAAAAATTATATTTTAAAATCAATTTTTCACAAACCACTTTGAAACATTCTAATAATAATCCCCTTGGAGTAATAAAATTTACAAAAATATTAAATACTCTGAGAACAAATAAATTCATGATATTATACTACAAAGAGGTTGTATATATACAACATAAAATAATGTGGGTGTATAACCTAAAAATATGGATCAATGAAAGGAGATAGAGATGAAGACCCTTACAAACATCATATAGATTTATGAAAATAAATGATATATTTATTATCTATAAATTCACATCAAACAAGTGTAAATATAAGGTATTAAAAATTCATTTCGCACATAATCATTGAATTACAAAATCAATCAATTATTATTTTAAATTAAATAAAGGAAATTGAGACAGTAATTTGTTTACATTGATTCTGTCACATCACGTACAAACTATATATTCTTGAATAATTTACTTGGTATAATTATCAAAAAGATGTATAACCATTTTTAGGTTTAGTATTATTTTTATATCCCTAATTATCATGTTATTGAAATTACTTAATTATATAATTTAATATTGGGCGTTTTGAGGATATTCAATACTTGAGTCCAAAATTACTTTTGTATGTTGTCAGTATTCAAAGTGGTCATTATCCCATGTACATAATAATAATAATGAAATAATATTAAATTTTTTAAATACATTATTCTTTTAAATACATTCATCACACATGGATTTTAAAAATGAACTACATTACAATTGTTGAGATGGTAAGTTGTACGTAGGCATGAGTAAAATTTCAATTTTTCAATGATTGTTATAAAAAGAAGTTAAGTATAATTTTCTATTTCAAAAAAAGATAATAATATCATTAATTTATTATTAATATTTTTAATATTCTTATATATATGATCCATGTGATGCAGTCATGAAAAAAGAATGGCATCGCTTAGTGGAGGGGATAATTCACTTGTACGCACAAACTATGTGATCATTCTCATTTTCATGTAAATGTAAGAATGTAAATAATATATTATAATTTAACAAGGATAAATATTTAATTAATATTATATATATATATACATTAATTAAATCATTATAACATCTCTTGAGGGACTGTTATGGAAAACTATTTACATTGATTTGTAAGGCAGTAGTTTGCCATAAACACAAATAATGAATTATTTTCCCATTTGATTAAAAAGGATATTGATATTGGTCATTAAAAAAACATAATAACATGTAATTATATTTATTATTATATATTGGTTTAATATGTTTTTAGGTAATTGGAGGAAGAAATAAAACCGAAACACGTGATTAAAAATGATACCTCGTTTTCAGACAATTTGTTTTTCATAACATCTAAACTCAACTATGTGTGGTATTATTCCTAAACTATGACCTCAAAAATGTCTAAATATATTAAATGAATTCATTTTGGTAAATAATATCCCAAAAATAGGTTTTTATATATGGGGGAAGGAGATTAATAGGTTCCCTTTTATAATAGAGGGGAGGGAAACTCTTGGAATTTTTGAAAATATTAAATTAATATAAATTAATTTTATATTCCAAATCGATAAAAATGAATTTATTTTTTATATAGTATTATATATTCCTAAATAAATTCAACCAATTAAAATTATAATTGTTTTTTAAAAAGATCCATATCGTTTAATTTTAACACTTTATATTATCTGTTTAATTCTTTCCCTAACAACATGAATTTTTACATTTTTGAGGGTTAATATTTTTGTAATATAATGAAAAACAACCCATAAATAAATTATTGATAAAATATTAAACCTTTAAAAAAAATTTATATATTATTTTTAATATCATTTACTAATATTACATATTTTAAAATATCATTAATGTCAATTTTCACATTTTTCATTACCAGGACATTTTATAAAATAATTTCAAGGAGATAAATTAAAATATATATATTATAAAATATATATAACATATAAAATTAAAATAATTAAAATAATTGGTATTAATAATCCCAAATAATATTTAAATTAATATTTTTAGTATCATTTATTTGTATTTCCAATAATATAATAATTATTGTATCATCATTGTATAATAATTTATACTATTTATTATATAACTAAAAATTTAAAAAAAATTACCATGATAATGATAAATATTTTATATTTAAAATGAATAATTATATTTTAAATAATATTTTCGTTATCCACATATTAAAAATTTTACACTTATTAAAAAGATTAATGTGAAAAGTTTGACTTTTCTTAAAATAAAGTACTATAAAGAACATTAGGTATTCCAGTTATCTGTAAGAGGTCATAAAATCAGAACAAGAATAATTTTGGTCGACACTAAATCATCCTATAAAATTAGGAATAGTGTTCAGATTATTGGATAATATTTATAATATTATTTTTACCAATAATAACCATATTTACCTTTAACTGTTGTAATAATTATACTAGGATTACAGTTAATATTGTCAAAAAAATTTAAAATTAAAATTTAATAAATTTTATCTTTAGGGTTTAAAATATTTATTTCACTTTTAAAAATTTAGAACACATCATTGGCTAATTTTTTAAATTTAATCTCGTAGGTAGGGTGATAATGAAGGATTTAAAATGAAAATTTTCACAAGAATGAAATGTTTTTGTACACATATTTAACATGAAAATGGTTAAAATTATCAAAATAGGATTCGTATATTTAAAATTGTTCTTATTTAATTTTAATCCAATTTAAAATATATTTTAACATTATAAATTATTTATATGAAGAGTCAGTTTTCAATTAAAATGTAGTTTTTTCACAATTCACCAAAAAATGAAACATTTTAGAAAAATATCAAATATTTTACATAGGTTTATTTTAATATGACACATTAAAAATTGATGTTTCTTTTTTCAAATAAAATTTATAGATGTTTTAAAATTTATTTTTAAAACAGTTACATCATTAAAAAGCAGTGAAACTGGCTTTTTAGAAAAATAAATCTTCATTTTTCATTAAATTAGACTTCTCCATATCTTTTGCCTATGAAATCTATCGATTAAATGTAAAAAAACAATAAAAAAATTTAAACATAATATTTTATCACTTATTCATACCCTTGAATATAATGTCTAGGTGATAACTTCTATATTAAATAATAATACTTTTTGTTCATTTAAACACGATGTGATGTTTTGAGTACTCTATGTAACATAGTGTTTACTTTTAAAATATCAAGATATTACATTTTTACTCACATTGAAGAGGTCTCACAAAGAAGAATATTCATGTGTTAGAGACATTGATGATCCAAAAAATTAAGTTCTTGGATCATAATAAATTTGATATTAATCATTTGAGCGATAAAAATGATTGTTTGAAAGTTAATTCTATTTTAATTTGGAGTGTTGTAATAGTAGGTTCTCTAGAATGAAATATAATTTAATTCTCTATTACCATCTAATCAATATAGTGATTCAATTATAATTTATACGTACCACTATAGTGTTTAAATTTATTTATCCATTATTTATAAGGTAATTTGTGTAGATTGAATGTCATATCAAAATTTTATAGCAGATTCTAGGGTCTAATGTTAACCTTGAGATTCTATAAAATTAAACCTATTTATATTTCATATGGTCAATATACATCATATTGAATGAACATATTTTATATCTAACTATCATGTTTTGGGTTCTCATTATCATTGAGAGGTCTTCTCATGAATTTTTCGTGGGGTGATATCTATTGGTTGAGATCATGATGGTAGAACCATCAATAGGAACACCACATGTTTCATGTTTCTGTAAAGACCTGGAAATTTCAAGGAAAATTTTTTCTTAATTTTCTTTGGAATTTTACAAGAACGCGGTTTCTGACGGCACTTGATTCCGAGGCCCAGAGTGCCCAGAATCAACTTCTGAAGTTTGGCTCGGGTACGTTCAGTGAACGAGCGATCGGGAATTTCTATCTTTTGAACCAGTGCTCAGAATTGAAATCTGATGGCACCGATGAACTCGCAACACCGGTAATTGCTTAAGGGGACCTTTACCACAGTTGCATTTTAAGCGGGTTGAGATTTTGTTTTTGGGGTTTTTGTTTAAAATAAATAAAATTGTGTGAACAATTTTATTTTATGTCTTTGGGAGTTATTCTCTCCCATGGGAAGTTGTTGGTGGAGCCCATGACCAACCAACTTCCCATGAGTGGATACATGGAAGGTGGGGCCCACACGAGCCCCAACCTTTCACATCCCTATAACTCTCCTTTAACCCCCCATTTAATCTCCCTTTAACTCTTGAACTTCTCCCCCTCTTAAGTGCATGCCAACACTTTTTAATTAATGAGTTCAACTTCTTAAATTAATTAAGTTATTTGAATTTTGGAATTTGAAAAGCTTGGTATGTGTTAATAAAATAATGGGAGAGATTATTTTATTAGGTTGCTTGGTTAAGTGAGGATTTTGAGAGAGTTGGGAAGGCTTTTCTTCTTCTTCTTCATCTTCTCCATAACCATTGTTGAAGAACGTCGAGACTTCGACGAAGAATGTGATGAACACCGACCCTCCGATGGAGAACGCAAAGGCACCAAGGACGTGCCTTCTCTTCTTCTTTCTCCGCTTCAAGGGAGGAGGCATCACCGCGGGGAACGTTGCCATCGATGACGGCGCTCACTCCGACGACGACGGGATTGATTCCATTCTACAGCGACACTACCATCCCGCGACTTTCTCAACAAACGAAGGACGACACGAGGTAGGGGAATTTATTTTTATGAAATTCTCTTATCTTTTGAGAAAAGAACGACGAGCACGTACCAACCAATACCGGGTTGATCTGCGGATCGGTCGATCATGCGGTTTGATGTTGGGGGTTAATATTTAAATTGCTCGTGTTTATTGCCTTGACGAACTTTGTGAAATATGACCTTTGTTATCGAATAATGCAAGGGGGGCTGGACCGCACAAACACGGCCGACCCTCCTTCTTATTTCATGTTGGATTCTTTTGTGGATTGACACGGGAATGGTGCGGTGCCATCGCACCGCACGGAAACGTGCAACAAGTAATGTGCGGAGCCGTCGCGCCGCGTCGTGAAAAACAAACAAAGGCGCGACGCTGTCGCGTCACGGCGGAGAAACCCGAAGACATCCGCGGATGGAGTCGGGCCACGGCGAAGGGGCGCGGTGCCAACGCGTCGCTCCGGAGAACCACGAAGACGTCGCGTTTCGTATTGGCATGCGGATTGACGGGTGACGACGAAGCAGGTCGTTTGGGCGTTTGAATCCCTTCGCAGTGAAGGTGGGGTCCCAGGGGGACCATTGGTGAAGACGGTGGGAGGAACAGACCACCGGAGCGCGTCCGGTGGTCCGCGGAAAGCGGCAGTGGCGGCGCGCCGCCGGAAATGAGGCGGTCGGCGGTGTCGCCGGCCTCAATTAACGGCGAAGGGCGGGGGAGCCGCGCACCCCGCCCGCGAATCGGCTCGGCCACGTTGGCCGAGCCGTGGCCTGCTGGTCGGGCCGGACCGAACCGGACCGCGCCGGACCAGACCGGGCCCAGCTGGGTCGGACCCGGGTTGGGTCGACCCGGTTCGCGCCGGCCCAGGGGGGGTGGTCGGGCCGGGTCGGCCCGGGCCCAGACCCCCGTTTTCGGACCACTTTCGGTCAAATGCTCGTAACATGGGCTACGGGCCTCCAAACGACTCGCCGTCAGCGGAAACGCCATCCTTGGATCGAGACGGTCGTTTCGGTATATCGCACTCAAGGTTTCGGAGAACTTTGTTTTCGGCCGAGTTGGTTCGTACACGAAACCAACCGGGCCCTCGGAGCAGAAACGCTCGTAACATGAGTTCCGGACGTCCGAATGATGTGTCGTCGACTTCATTGTTTTCCTATAAGTGAGGCGGATCTTTTGGCTTACTCCGCTCGAGTTTTGGATGCCGTCGGAGTGCGGTCGGGTTGGTTCACTCCCAAAATCCAACCGGGACCCTAGAACGAAAAAGCCAATAACTCACAGACCGGGCGTCCGATTGACGCACCGTCTGTCTCGTTGAGTTCCTCTTGATGAGACAGAACTTTTGGCATACTTCTCTCGAGTTTTGGATGTAGTTGAGATACGGTCGGGTTGGATTGTACTCGAAATCCAACCGGGCCCCTGGAACGGAAAAGCTCATGTCTTTCTGACCGGACGTCTGTTTGACGAACCGTCAGCGGCGTTGGCGATCACATTGTGAAACGGTCCCTATGAGTATACCCTATGAGAGTTCGGGATACATTTGAGATATGGCTGGTTTGGTTCGTACACGAAACCAACTGGGCCCTGGGGACGAAAAGGCTAGTAACTCACAGACCGAGCGTCCGATTGACGCGTCGTCTATTGCGTTGAGACCCCTATGACAAGGCGGTACATTGAGATACTTCTTAGTGGGACTTTGAGATAATTGGAGTATCGACTTGTAGCTCGTGGAGCGGACCCTCCCAGAGACGAGCGTACGGAGTACGGAGACCGTGTAGCCGGCAGTGACCTGATGACTGCTTGTCCGATTCGATTCGGAGTGACTAGCTGTAACGCCCCGACCCTAGTTACCCAGAGTCGGTGCATTATTACATAACATTGGCATGATCATGAGAAAGATCAAGTCTCGAAATACCGATTAGTTTAGTAGCCTTGGAATAACTAGATACATCCATAAATTTTTACATTACATCATAAAAAAAACATTTTGTCTTCATATCCCCTCATACTATCCCTGCAGGTCATTCATAAATTACTTCTTCATAATCCTGGAAAAAACCATTGAAAGGGGTGAGCTCGGATGCTCAGTAAGGATAACATTATAGCAGAAGCTTTCATAAATAATCATAAACACTTAAGGCAATTTATAACTAAAACAAAAGCCTTTGAAACTTGAACTTTCAACATGGTATGACATAAATAAAATGAAATAATGCCATTTACTTACTCACATGGATATTCTACTAGTCGAATGATCACATGCAATATCAATAACCACTTTCATAATGATGGAATGCATAATGCCAGACTATCATAACCACATAGCCAAGGCCTCGTGCCAAGACTACAAATAAGATTTTGCCAAGGCCTTGTGCCAAGACACTAGTTTGTCTCATGAGACGTACCGATGCATCGAGGAGCTATAGCGGGCTCCACCCGTCACTTATTAAGTCCAATGCATTCCTCATATGAATAGGTTTAAGCATAAAATAAACATTCGTATTAAAACTAGCATACGAAATGTCAATACTTTAACCACAAACCATGAATGGTATAAAAATAGAACATCCACAGTCAAATATAACTCATTTGATACAATATGGAAGATTGTATTGTATCACATTAACCTCAATCATGAATAATGAAGGATGTTGACATAGATGAAAATAATCATCAAAACTATTTGAGAGAAATATCCCCCTTTTCTTGAAAACATTTAAAAGTCACACTATTTGTCAAGAAGCCATTTAAAAATAGATTTTTGAATCAAAGTGTCCCATACCACTTTGAAACTTTTTAAAAGGAGTTTTTATTTCTAAACATTAATGTCCACATAAATCCTTAAAACCATTTTTAAAACATGGACATTAATGAGAAAGGTTTAGATGAATAAGTCTTTAAAACATTTAAAAATGGTATTTTGGTTAGAGTTTCTAACCAAAAGAGAGACACTTGAATACAAATAATTGAGGTAATCAAAACATTGTAATATCATGAGAATAAAGGAATTCATGATATACTATGTCAAAGTACATTATATACACCACATAAAAGTGATTCGGTGTATATCATCAAAGAAGTCTCAATGGAATGTAAATTGAGATGAAATCTCTCATAAAGGTTGTATCCTTAGGTTAAGGATAAATCAACGACATAATTATGTGTGACAAATATAAATACACTAAATATGATTGGATATTCAGTGTAAATCAATCAAAGGATATTCACACATATTCTTGTAAAAACAATACCAACGAATTGGATGTTTAACTCAACAAATGGAGAATGAGTTAAAATTACTCTTATCAAATTCATATCAATGAATTGAGAATTATCAATGGAGTGATTTTGTGTATCAAACTTATATACACAGGAAGGGGAGTGGAAATTATTACATAATCAAATGAATAGTGATTCCACACATAATCTTGGGGTAATATAATCAATGAAATATGCGTAAAGCCAAATGAGTGGAAATTGAAATCTCAAATTCCCTTATTGATTAGGTAACTTAAGAAACAAACACCCATGAAAGAAAGATCATACCATGATGATGTAAATACCCATAAAATAAAGTATATTACACAATGAATACAATCATGGTTAGTACACATACACCACATGCAATAATTAAGTGGTGATCAATGGAATTCTCATGGAATTAAAAGTGAGACAAGAAACCCCTTACCACGTTAATCAACTGAGTCGCATGGCCAAAAGTTAATAACCACCAAATGATTTACAGAATAACATGAATATAAAGTGAATCATGATAATATATATCAAATGGAAGTACACAATACACTACTTTCAATAATTTAGTAGCGAACAAGGGAAATCTCATGGAATTGAAAGTGAGATAAGCGAATCCCTTACTTTGTACTTTTTCCTTGGTCGATGGTAGGTTTACCTCCTGTATAATGGTGAAATAATTGTTATTGAATAATACAAGAATCATTTACTTTAATATGATATCATATATGATCTTTTAACATTGATTTGTTAATAATATCTTAGAATTATCGTCATTTCAGGTGTTAACGGGTTCATTTTACTTTATATTCTTTGTTAGGTGAGCCATATTCGTTATTAATGGGATGTATATTATTCATATCCAGAATGGTATCAAGTCCTTAAACATCATTTTTAAATCATCAAATGATAATTATACTTGAATGGATACGATGGAGAATGAATCACATCGCGTTCGTGGAGACGGTAGTCCGTACGTACGCACGAATGCTACTTCCATTTAATTTTTATTTTAAAAGAATCGAATCCAAATGATACATAGGTATATTACTATTCCAGTAAAATATAATATTCTATATATGTTACTTAAGTTCATTAACACCATCCTTTATACGTTCCATGTGTGGTATGAACGAGTCATATCATTTTAAGGGGGCGGTAGTCCGCACTTCCTCAAATGAAATTATCGTATGTATATACAACATGAAACGAATAATTTTATGAAATAAAATGGAATTACAGAAGCTTATATATAAAATATATATCATTAATATCATATTTAATTACAGTTCCATCCTAATGGCCACCATGAGAGGCGGTAAGATGTATTTGAACAATCATCGTTTCGTGAGGCATTAGTTTGCCATCCACAGAAACATTATGTTCATCATCCATTAGATGGAGTTGTGTGAATGTGTAGTTTTAATCCTTATTATAACAACATACTAGTATATTTTGGATACTGGTGTTGTTACAAAAGAAAGGAAATAAAAAGAGTTTGGGGGTTGGAGAAGCAAAATAATTGAAAATAATTTAAGAGAAAATGTTACCTTTAATTTAGGTAACTCACTTTGGTTGGAACCAAAGGACTTCTTGAAATGCTTTCTGCCTAAGGGGAAGCTTCAAGGAGGAGGAGAGGGATGTGGGGAGCTTAGTTGGGCAGAGTTTGGACGAGCCAAGTGGCTTGAGAGGTGTGAGGAATGAGTAGAAGTGGTCTCCTTTTATAAGGGAGAGGAGGGGCTCTTTAGGAAAGAGTGAAAGTATTACTTTATAATATAATTATATTCGGTTTATAATGGTCCAAAAATCATTGAGGTCGAAGATAAGATGACTCATATTCTAAATAACATTAACCAATAATAATTGGACAGGTTTTAGATAATATTTTAATCATTATAATCTTATTTATTTAAATGATTTATTAATGAGGTAAACATTGCATCATTATTGTGTCATTAATAATTTAAATTATTTGATGTATAAAAATTATAAATAAAATATCATTATGTAGGAAATCTTTTTATATTTCTAATGAATATTTATAATCGAAAATCCAACATGTATAACCCTATGTAAAAATTGTTCTTTTAAAAGATGTAAGCTTATGCCATTTTTGTATTCATTTTAACTTAATTAAAATAAAGTGTCATTATCACTTACAAGTGAATCAATGGGGTCCCAAAATTGACCCAAAGATGCCCATGGTCGACCATGTATCAACCAATAGGGTTAAGACACGTTTTAGGGTAATTTAGTATTATTATAATATTATTTTTTAACCCTTATTTACCGGATTTACCCTTAACCATGGTAAATAAAATATTTACCGCAGTAATTATTCAAAATGTCTAAAAATAAAAGTTACCTATTTACACAATTTGAACATCCTGATTCCAAATATGGAATCCATTTTTCTAAATTCAAAACACAGAAGTGGCAGAAATTAATTTAAAATTAATTCCCGCTGTCAAAACAAAAAGCGTGTTTTTAAGAGATAATAACTATCAAAAGATTGACACTTGTTTATGTTCGGTTTAATTGTAAAATTATGTTCAATGACCAAAATTATATTAAATGGTAAAAATATATTCTAAATATACTTTAAAACCACTCAAATTAATAATTTATCACTATTAATTATTTTGATTAAAAAAGTTGTTTTTAATTAAAATTTATTAATTTTTACTATTCATCAAAATATGAAAGTTATCCGAAAAGTACCAAAATTTCACCTTAGGCTAAATTTGATATTCCGAATCCAAAAATGAAGTCCATTTTGAAATATAAAATATATATAATTTCAAAAAAATTAAGTATTACTATTCATAACGGCTAGTTTGATCGGTTGTGGTGTGTGTTAAAACTCGAAGTTGCGTACAACACACGCTACTGTTTTATTCAAAGGAAAGCGTACCGTGGAAGCTTGGGATGTTTTATTTTAAATTTTTTGATGTCCCCATTTAGTAAAAAAGTTTAAAATATTTTATTTAAAAAAGGTTCACTATTAAATGTTGGTAAAACTACAATACTGAAGATGAATTTGTTCTTACATTATGTCTAAGAAACTCATAATATGGATTCTAAAATTATAAGGATTATATAAAGTTTAAAATTTAGTTAATACTATTCATAACCTTTTTTGAACGGCTTGTTTGGTAAGTCATGGTGCGCTTGAACTCGGTGTTGCTTGTAGTGCAAGTTATTGAATTATTTTGAAGAAATAACACACTATGAAATCTTGGGGTGTTACATTCTCCCCTCCTTCAATAAATTGCGTCCTCGCAATTTGAAATTGTTCTTCGAAAATAAAAGGTTGAAAATAGAAAATATATTTGTGGGAAAACCCACATCGGAAATTGTTTTACTAAAATTTAGTCTTAATATGAGGAAAAGAGAAATGAAAGGGTCACCACCAAATTATGATCTCGATTAGGAGAACATTGGTGGCAATTAGAGACATATAATTGGAGGAAAAATGTAAATATGTATAGGTAGTGGTTGAGGTCATCAATCACAAACAAGTATAAAATTGAGGTCCTTAAACTCATCAATCTATGATGATTTGAAGTACCATCGGTTCAAAAAATATAGGGTATTGGGATCACACATTTTTGACATTTCAAAATATCTTAGTTGAAATCCCACATCGAAAAATGAATTAATGAGGCCTCTATTTAAAATAAAGAGTGGAAAGTATGAAGATTACCGAAAATAACACGTACTAGGGTTCCATGTAGGAAAATATGGATATGGAGGAGAAATCTAACCATCAATTATCTGATGGAGAGTGGTAGAGAACATGGCTATGAAAAGGCCAACAATCCCAAAGCCATAAATTAGTGATGATTTAAGGTACCATCTAGGACAACATTTTTTTTTAAAGTTACATTACATAAGGAAGAGGAATTCATTTATGATATTGACTAAGAACATTATGAGATATACTTAAATTTTAAGTAGATTTTCATTCTTTAATAAATTTCCACCACTAACTCAATTTTTTTTTAAACGATGAGTATTCAAGAAGACTTGGTCACACTGGAAGAGCTAGAATAAACTTCTATAGAATCACATGATCCATGCAGGATAAACCATATATTTACATTGTCATTGAAGATTAATCAAAACCAAAATGGTTAGTGAATGATCTAATGATCCCCCAAAAGGATATTCATTGAGATAAATATGAACTAATCTTAATTTCTAAAATTAAACCAACAATACCCCAAAGTTAAATAGATACCATTCAATAACCAATTGTCCTTAAAAATCCTTCCATATAATCCAAAGTAATATTTAAACCCAATTCATTGAAGAATTTGATTATGTAGTCTCCCATGTTAAATTGTATCTCCAAATGACATCAGATACTCTTAAAGTCACATACTCAAAAGTAATTAACCTAATCACATATTCTCTATTATAGGTTAGTCATTTCCATAAATCACCCAAATCACTATAAATCCACAATAAAAACATAGATAAAAATCTACCATTACTCCTCAAATGAAACCCCATAGTATTCTATTTTCCTTGGGCATATAGCGTTCCCAATAAATCAAAAATCTTCCAAAATAACATTTATCACTTAATCACCAAATCATTTTCCTATACCAAGGGTATTCATTTGATAAGAAATAAGAACCCAAATCAACTTATTATTGATCAATAAAATCATTTAACTAAAAAAAATAGTCACACTAACCAAGGACTTCACGTAGTCCAGTGGTAGGCGATAAATCCCAATCGCACTTTGGTTGTGGGTTCGATTCCCACAGCTTTGTCCGACGCGACGGGTTGTCACACGGTCTATGTGTTGTCCTTTTTCAAAAACTATAATTTATAATATTTCAAAAATGAGATAAATTCCTCAAAATATTATAACATAAATTTAACCACAAATGTTATATCATTCCTTGCATTTTCATCCAAAATTATAATAACTTATAATTCACTCAAACCCCAATGATCATATAAAATCAAATGGTTATTTATACCTATATTTATAAGAGAAGAGACAATTCTTCCTCAAATATCATTCTCACATGGAAAACTGAGGGGTTACAAATACAAGAGAAAATTATTCCAAAGTAAACCCATCAACAAGGAGTGCTAATACTTTTTAAATTTTTCTCCAACCATTTATTTCCACATAGCTTCTTCTTTGAGCAAGAAAATAACCTATAAAATAGGACATTCACTCGGGTAATGGCCAGGTCCCCTACATTTACGGCAAATGACTGTAAATGGACTCTTGGGACCATTTTTATCTTCTTCCATAGTACTATTCATTTTTCATCAGCAATTCTTCACTTTATGTCCTTCCTTCCCGCACGTAAAACATTTCGTTGTCCCATTGAGACACTTTCCTGGGTGTCTCTTTCCACAATGCCTGCATGATGAAAATTGAGGGTTCTTTTCTCCATGGTCTCCATTGCTGGAGCTCTTATCATTTATCACCTTTCTCTTCCTTGTTGAGTCTGGGAGTTGGTTAATATATATGTTGTTGATCATATTTTTGGAAAACTGATTTGGCATAAAGACGATATCTTTTACGCCTATCAACATTCCATTTTGTTGCTCATTGCCACCACCGTTCCCACCTTGTACATCATTCTCAAAGTCACTATGACTTCCTTGGAATCCAGCCACTGACTAAAACCAGAAAGCATTGTGTGAGTAATAGTAGTCGTAAAATCATTTAGAGATTAAAATGTCACCATATTCTCAATTTGAAACATATTAGGATTAACCAAGGTCATTTACTCTCATCTTATGTATATATTACTTAAATCGGTTTGTAAATAAAATGTAAATTATCCTAAGCATATACCCCGGGAGTGTCGTAACCAAGAGTGCAGCAAGGCCCGTTATCGTGCACCAGTTCCCGTTCGAGTCTAGCTCAAAGCGGTGTTTTCGGGTTTTACCCCTAGGTACATCTATGCCAGAGCCGTCTCTACCTGCTCGTATCCAGACAGGGATGTATTGCTCGGAAAACTCACAAAATCTCTACAATACCAAAATTCTAGGAAGTTCTTTTATACTAATCCTCAAAGTTCATCTTAGGTCTACGTGCTCTAATCATAGTTTATCTAAATCTAGCTACCAAGGTTTGTACTAAACTTCCTCTGATACCAACTGTAACGCCCCGACCCTAGTTACCCAGAGTCGGTGCATTATTACATAACATTGACATGATCATGAGAAAGATCAAGTCTCGAAAGACCGATTAGTTTAGTAGCCTTGGAATAACTAGATACATCCATAAATTTTTACATTACATCATAAAAAAACATTTTGTCTTCATATCCCCTCATACTATCCCTGCAGGTCATTCATAAATTACTTCTTCATAATCCTGGAAAAAAAAACATTGAAAGGGGTGAGCTCGGATGCTCAGTAAGGATAACATTATAGTAGAAGCTTTCATAAATAATCATAAACACTTAAGGCAATTTATAACTAAAACAAAAGCCTTTGAAACTTGAACTTTGAACATGGTATGGCATAAATAAAATGAAATAATGCCATTTACTTACTCACATGGATATTCTACTAGTCGAATGATCACATGCAATATCAATAACCACTTTCATAATGATGGAATGCATAATGCCAGACTATCATAACCACATAGCCAAGGCCTCGTGCCAAGACTACAAATAAGATTTTGCCAAGGCCTTGTGCCAAGACACTAGTTTGTCTCATGAGACCTACCGATGCATCGAGGAGCTATAGCGGGCTCCACCCGTCACTTATTAAGTCCAATGCATTCCTCATATGAATAGGTTTAAGCATAAAATAAACATTCGTATTAAAACTAGCATACGAAATGTCAATACTTTAACCACAAACCATGAATGGTATAAAAATAGAACATCCACAGTCAAATATAACTCATTTGATACAATATGGAAGATTGTATTGTATCACATTAACCTCAATCATGAATAATGAAGGATGTTGACATAGATGAAAATAATCATCAAAACTATTTGAGAGAAATATCCCCCTTTTCTTGAAAACATTTAAAAGTCACACTATTTGTCAAGAAGCCATTTAAAAATAGATTTTTGAATCAAAGTTTCCCATACCACTTTGAAACTTTTTAAAAGGAGTTTTGATTTCTAAACTTTAATGTCCATATAAATCCTTAAATCCATTTTTAAAACATGGACATTAATGAGAAAGGTTTAGATGAATAAGTCTTTAAAACATTTAAAAATGGTATTTTGGTTAGAGTTTCTAACCAAAAGAGAGACACTTGAATACAAATAATTGAGGTAATCAAAACATTGTAATATCATGAGAATAAAGGAATTCATGATATACTATGTCAAAGTACATTATATACACCACATAAAAGTGATTCGGTGTATATCATCAAAGAAGTCTCAATGGAATGTAAATTGAGATGAAATCTCTCATAAAGGTTGTATCCTTAGGTTAAGGATAAATCAACGACATAATTATGTGTGACAAATATAAATACACTAAATATGATTGGATATTCAGTGTAAATCAATCAAAGTATATTCACACATATTCTTGTAAAAACAATACCAACGAATTGGATGTTTAACTCAACAAATGGAGAATGAGTTAAAATTACTCTTATCAAATTCATATCAATGAATTGAGAATTATCAATGGAGTGATTATGTGTATCAAACTTATATACACAGGAAGGGGAGTGGAAATTATGACATAATCAAATGAATAGTGATTCCACACATAATCTTGGGGTAATATAATCAATGAAATATGCGTAAAGCCAAATGAGTGGAAATTGAAATCTCAAATTCCCTTATTGATTAGGTAACATAAGAAACAAACACCCATGAAAGAAAGATCATACCATGATGATGTAAATACCCATAAAATAAAGTATATTACACAATGAATACAATCATGGGTAGTACACATACACCACATGCAATAATTAAGTGGTGATCAGTGGAATTCTCACGGAATTAAAAGTGAGACAAGAAACCCCTTACCACATTAATCAACTGAGTCGCATAGCCAAAAGTTAATAACCACCAAATTATTTACAGAATAACATGAATATAAAGTGAATCATGATAATATATATCAAATGGAAGTACACAATACACCACTTTCAATAATTTAGTAGCGAACAATGGAAATCTCACGGAATTGAAAGTGAGATAAGAGAATCCCTTACTTTGTACTTTTTCCTTGGTCGATGGTAGGTTTACCTCCTGTATAATGGTGAAATAATTGTTATTGAATAATACAAGAATCATTTACTTTAATATGATATCATATATGATCTTTTAACATTGATTTGTTAATAATATCTTAGAATTATCGTCATTTCAGGTGTTAACGGGTTCATTTTACTTTATATTCTTTGTTATGTGAGCCATAATCGTTATTAATGGGATGTATATTATTCATATACAGAATGGTATCAAGTCCTTAAACATCATTTTTAAATCATCAAATGATAATTATACTTGAATGGATACGATGGAGAATGAATCACATCGCGTTCGTGGAGACGGTAGTCCGTACGTACGCACGAATGCTACTTCCATTTTATTTTTATTTTAAAAGAATCGAATCCAAATGATACATAGGTATATTAATATTCCAGTAAAATATAATATTCTATATATGTTACTTAAGTTCATTAACACCATCCTTTATACGTTCCATGTGTGGTATGAACGAGTCATATCATTTTAAGGGGGAGGTAGTCCGCACTTCCTCAAATGAAATTATCGTATGTATATACAACATGAAACGAATAATTGTATGAAATAAAATGGAATTACAGAAGCTTATATATAAAATATATATCATTAATATCATATTTAATTACAGTGCCATCCTAATGGCCACCATGAGAGGCGGTAAGATGTATTTGAACAATCATCGTTTCGTGAGGCATTAGTTTGCCATCCACAGAAACATTATGTTCATCATCCATTAGATGGAGTTGTGTGAATGTGTAGTTTTAATCCTTATTATAACAACATCCTAGTATATTGTGGATACTGGTGTTTTTACAAAAGAAAGGAAATAAAAAGAGTTTGGGGGTTGGAGAAGCAAAATAATTGAAAATAATTTAAGAGAAAATGTTACCTTTAATTTAGGTAACTCACTTTGGTTGGAACCAAAGGACTTCTTGAAATGCTTTCTGCCTAAGGGGAAGCTTCAAGGAGGAGGAGGGGATGTGGGGAGCTTAGTTGGGCAGAGTTTGGACGAGCCAAGTGGCTTGAGAGGTGTGAGGAATGAGTAGAAGTGGTCTCCTTTTATAAGGGAGAGGAGGGGCTCTTTAGGAAAGAGTGAAAGTATTACTTTATAATATAATTATATTCGGTTTATAATGGTCCAAAAATCATTGAGGTCGAATATAAGATGACTCATATTCTAAATAACATCAACCAATAAGAATTGGACAGGTTTTAGATAATATTTTAATCATTATAATCTTATTTATTTAAATGATTTATTAATGAGGTAAACATTGCATCATTATTGTGTCATTAATAATTTAAATTATTTGATGTCTAAAAATTATAAATAAAATATCATTATGTAGGAAATCTTTTTATCTTTCTAATGAATATTTATAATCGAAAATACAACATGTATAACCCTATGTAAAAATTGTTCTTTTAAAAGATGTAAGCTTATGCCATTTTTGTATTCATTTTAACTTAATTAAAATAAAGTGTCATTATCACTTACAAGTGGATCAATGGGGTCCCAAAATTGACCCAAATATGCCCATGGTCGACCATGTATCAACCAATAGGGTTAAGACACGTTTTAGGGTAATTTAGTATTATTATAATATTATTTTTTAACCCTTATTTACCGGATTTACCCTTAACCATGGTAAATAAAATATTTACCGCAGTAATTATTCAAAATGTCTAAAAATAAAAGTTACATATTTACACAATTTGAACATCCTGATTCCAAATATGGAATCCATTTTTCTAAATTCAAAACACAGAAGTGGCAGAAATTAATTTAAAATTAATTCCCGCTGTCAAAACAAAAAGCGTGTTTTTAAGAGATAATAACTATCAAAAGATTGAAACTTGTTTATGTTCGGTTTAATTGTAAAATTATGTTCAATGACCAAAATTATATTAAATGGTAAAAAATATATTCTAAATATACTTTAAAACCACTCAAATTAATAATTTATCACTATTAATTATTTTGATTAAAAAAGTTGTTTTTAATTAAAATTTAGTAATTTTTACTATTCATCAAAATATGAAAGTTATCCGAAAAGTACCAAAATTTCACCTTAGGCTAAATTTGATATTCCGAATCCAAAAATGAAGTCCATTTTGAAATATAAAATATATATAATTTCAAAAAAAATTAAGTATTACTATTCATAACGGCTAGTTTGATCGGTTGTGGTGTGTGTTAAAACTCGAAGTTGCGTACAACACACGCTACTGTTTTATTCAAAGGAAAGCGTACCGTGGAAGCTTGGGATGTTTTATTTTAAATTTTTTGATGTCCCCATTTAGTCAAAAAGTTTAAAATATTTTATTTAAAAAGGGTTCACTATTAAATGTTGGTAAAACTACAATACTGAAGATGAATTTGTTCTTACATTATGTCTAAGAAACTCATAATATGGATTCTAAAATTATAAGGATTATATAAAGTTTAAAATTTAGTTAATACTATTCATAACCTTTTTTGAACGGCTTGTTTGGTAAGTCATGGTGCGCTTGAACTCGGTGTTGCGTGTAGTGCAAGTTATTGAATTATTTTGAAGAAATAACACACTATGAAATCTTGGGGTGTTACACTAGCATTGCCCAGTGGGGAGCACTACTTTGTGAGGAGGAAGACCCAAGGCGGTGGAGCACTACTGTGTGAGGTGGTAGACCCGCGGTACTCGACAGGAGGAGTGCCTCTATAGGCTATGAGGGGGAGCACTATTGTGTGAGGTGGCAGGCGCATGGCGGAGGAGCACTACTGTGTGAGGTGGCAGACCTGCGGTACTCGACAGGAGGAGTACCTCAGCAGTCATAGGTTGGTGAGCAGTTCCTCGGAGACGTGACAGGATCACTGTACTCCCAGAGACGGAGCTCTTTAGCAGTTACGGTTTCGATAATGAAAATCCTGGTTTGAGCTGAGACTTTTGACCTTGTGTTTACCTCATGATTGAGATGGGTCACTTGCTAACTTTGGTATATGTATGGGCATATACCTGGGTAGTGGTTATCCATTGATTTCACAATCCTTGTGTTTTCTCATGATTGAGATGGGTTATTTAATAACTTAGGTATATGTATGGGCATATACCTAAGTAGAGGTTATCTGTTGAGATCTTCTTTGTGGTTATCCTTGTTGGTTTAGTGAGACCTTGAGGGTCTCAGGGTCCCTACTGAGTATCATTATACTCACCCCTGCACGGGCTATGCCCGCACCTCGTTGTGTTGGTTGCAGATGATGTGCAGTGTTGACGGAGGTCGAGTGTTCGAGGACTGGTCGGTACCCGGAGGTGGACTACACGACGAGTCAGTACCGAGAGGTGGACTACAAGACGTGACGACTCGAAGAGGAGGTTGATGAATGAGAGCGTGGAGGAGGCTATCTATACCTACCCTTCAGGTAGGATCTGTGGTGGACGACCATGAGCTGTGCTATCTGTACCTACCCTTCAGGTAGGATCCGAGGAGGACAACCCAGGAGTTGCTTCCTTCTTCCAGCTGTTTGTCTTTTTGCTATTGTACCCTGTTCAGTTGTAGTCGTACTTTCTTTTGGGTTTGTATTCTGGCCCATTTACTTTTCATCATTTCTTTTGTACTTAGTGTTTTGCTTCCGCTTTTACTTTGTGGGGCTTGTTTTCTTTTATAAAGGCAATGCCTTCCCAATTATCGGGATTTTATGCCTTTGGTGCTAGTCGCCAGCCCCTGGCCTATGGAACGCGGGCTTGGGGTAGTCACGACACGGGCCCCGAGGACGGGTCGTGAAAACTTGGTATCATAGGAGTTCGGTTCTACCGCAGAACTTATAAATCTGATGTTTCTTTCTGTGAAGCAATAGTGTTAAGAGTACCGAGTGTGGTTTTCAGTTCAGGGAGTCCAGTGTTGGTGCAGGCGGCCGACGTATCCATACACCAGGACCCTGACAACTGATTTCCGAATTGTGCATGAAAGCACTGATTGCGTGTGTGTTTTCCAGAAGTTTTATTTAAATGTCAGCTCAAACCAGGTCATCTCACCAGGTATAATCGTTTGACCGTGTTACGTTGTTCCTATCAAGGTGCCTTTTCTCAGAAGACCAGCTAAAGCCCCGAGAGTGGTTCGTACTGACAGCCCTCCGAGCGACGTGACCTTAGTACAGGGCCCTTTTTTCAGTTGAGGCACCAGTGGAGGCACCAACGGTACTACTACCCATTGGGCCACCGATGCCACCAGTCCCAGCAGTAGAGGGTGCACGTTGCTTGAGCGCACTGCACGAGTTCTAGCGTCAGAGGCCACCCAGGCTCCAGGGAGGGATGGACCCGCAGGCGGCTGAGGATTGGCTGGAGGCTGTGGTGAGAGTCTTTAGGCTAGTGGGGACGCCGATAGACTTCATGGTGATCTTTGCTGCCAGCCTCCTTCAGCCATCAGCAGGCAGGTGGTGGAGCCACTTCTTTCAGTTTTACGACGAGATAACCTTCACATTGGAAGACTTCGAGACCTTATTCTGGGTGGTGTTTTTGCTAGTAGCTCTACACCCCGAGCATGTACAGGAGCTTCTTCCTTTGCCATGTGTTTTTCGATCAGTAGCCGAGTCATCTGTGGGCAGAAGATAGATGATGCCGAGGTCCAGGTCATCCAAGAGCAGATGAAGACTGCACACTGCAGTAAGAAACAGGAAACCGGTGCCAGTCTTAGAGACTCGTGAGTGTTAATGAAGAGGAAGCTTAAAGGAGAAATGAGTCTACAAAGTAGCAAACATGCAGGCAGAGCTAGGAGAGTAGCAAGAGGTGGTGTACATCCTTACATGGTACAACCACCCACCTTAGTTATTCCCGCCAAGCTCAGGGAGCTGGAGGGCGGAGGAAGAGTGCGGCTTCATGCGGCCAAGGAGTGTGACCCAATGGCTCTAGAAATGATTCATGGGATAGTCTGTGTCCACTACTAGCTGCTGTAGCAACGGACATCAAAATGAATCATTCCATTATTTCACAAATCTTGTTCCAGACCTAGAGTTTCCGATAAGTCGTGGACTTGACCCTCACGTCTGGAGATACCTTTGGAGGAGACTCGATAATCACACTTACGCCGACGGTGTGGTCAGACCCTCGAGGCCAGAGTTTCGGTTGGAATATCTTATTGGCAGCGTCGAGGCCTTATGACGTTAGTTTAAGTATGGAGTGGGCAATAACTATTCATACTCAAATTGACGGTATTAGGCAAACGTCGGAATGGGTTTTCCTTGGTCGGCGAAAAGGAAACCCCAGGAAGCACGGGATAAACTCTTTCGCAGGAGGGTGCGACCGATCACTCTTGATTCATTCAACCATACCCTCGTGGCAACAGCCTTTTGAGTTTCAGTTCTAACAGAAAATGGAGACCTCTGGAGTTCGAGGATGACGATCACATCCTTATATGGGTCTCACCTCGACGAGGTTTACAGAGAAGTGGCCAAGGCGGCAAGTTATCTCCGAGGTTCATCGGACCTTCTTAGGTCCTCAGCTGGGTAGGCGGGGTGGTTTACCGCTTGACCCATTCATCGTAGTTGCACCAGGTGCACGACGACTTCCACGTATCTCAACTGAGGAGATACGTGCTCGACCCTTTGCATATCATCGACCATGAGGAGCTGGACAATGGCGATGGTGTGTCTTTCACGGAGGTTCCAGTGGGGATCGAGGATCGACAGGAGCAGATCCTACGAGGACGATCGATTCCTCGAGTACACTTTCTATGGCAGTATGAGAACCTCTAGGTAAGCACATGGGAGCGGAAGGCTCAGATGTGTGCTCTATACCGATTTTGTGACCCTAGTTTGTGTTGAAGCTTTACGAGGATGTAAAGCCCTGAGGTGGGAGTATTTTAAAGACCCATAAATTTCAAGGAAACGTTTTTCTTAATTTTCTTTGGAATTTTACTTGAACGCGGTTTCTGACGGCACTTGATTCCGAGGCCCGGAGTGCCCGGAATCAACTTCCAAAGTTTTCCTCGGGTACGTTCAGTGAACGAGCGGGCAAGAATTTCTATCTTTTGAACCGGTGCTCGGAACTGAAATTTGATGGCACCGATGAACTCGCAACGCCGGTAATTGCTTAAGGGGACCTTTACCACAGTTGCGTTTTAACCGGGTTGAGATTTTGTTTTTGGGATTTTAGTTTAAAATAAATAAAATTGTGTGAACAATTTTATTTTATGTCTTTGGGAGTTATTCTCTCTCATGGGAAGTTGTTGGTGGAGCCCATGACCAACCAACTTCCCATGAGTGGATACTTGAAAGGTGGGGCCCACATGAGCCCCAACCTTTCACATCCCTATAACTCTCCTTTAACCCCCCATTTAATCTCCCTTTAACTCTTGAACTTATCCCCCTCTTAAGTGCATGCCAACACTTTTTAATTAATGAGGTCAACTTCTTAAATTAATTAAGTTATTTGAATTTTGGAATTTGAAAAGCTTGGCATGTGTTAATAAAATAATGGGAGAGATTATTTTATTAGGTTTCTTGGTTAAGTGAGGATTTTGAGAGAGTTGGGAAGGCTTTTCTTCTTCTTCTTCATCTTCTCCATCACCATCGTTGAAGAACGTCGAGACTTCGACGAAGAATGTGATGAACACTGACCCTCCAACGGAGAATGCGGAGGCACCAACAACATGCCTTCTCTTCTTCTTTCTCCGCGTCAAGGGAGGAGGCATCACTGCGGGGAACGTCACCATCGACGACGGCGCTCAGTCCGAAGATGACGGGATTGATACCATTCTACAGCGACACTACCATCCCGCGACTTTGTCAAAAAACGAAGGACGACAGGAGGTAGGGGAATTTATTTTATTGAAATTCTCTTATCTTTTGAGAAAAGAACGATAGGCGCGGACCAACCAATACCGGGTTGATCCGCGGATCATTTGATAATGCGGTTTGATGTTGGGGGTTATTATTTAAATTTCTCGTGTTTATTGCCTTGACGAACTTCATGAAATATGATCTTTGTTATCGAATAACGCGAGGGGGGTCAGACCGCACAGACACGGCCGACCCTCCTCCTTATTTCATATTGGATTCTTTTGTGGATTGAAACGGGAATGGGGCGGTGCCATCGCACCGCGTGGAAACGTGCGACAAGTAATGTGTGGTGCCATCGCGCCGCGTCGTGAAAAACAAACAAAGGCGCGACGCCGTCGCGTCACGGCGGAGAAACCCGAAGACATCCGCGGATGGATTCGGGCCACGGCGAAGGGGCGCGGCGCCAACGCGTCGCGCCAGAGAACCACGAAGACGGCGCATTTTGTTTTGGCATGAGGATTGATGGGCGATGACGAAGCAGGCCGTTTGGGTGTTTTAATCCCTTTGCAGTGAAGGTGGGGTCCCGGGGGGGACCATAGGTGAAGACGACGGGAGGAACGGACCACCGGAGCGCGTCCGGTGGTCCGCGGAAGGCGGCAGCGGCACGCCACGCCGGCGCGGCGGCACCGGTGACTGGTGGCGGCGGCGCGCCGCAGGAAAGGAGTCGGCGGGCGGTGCCGCCGGCCTCAATTAACGGCGAAGGGCGGGGGAGCCGCGTACCCCGCCCACGAATCGGCTCGGACACGCTGGCTGAGCCGCGGCCGGCCGGTCGGGCCAGACCGAACCGCGCTGAACCGGGCCAGGCCGGGCCGGGCCCAGGTGGTCGGACCCGGGTCAGGTCGACCCGGTTCAGGTGGACCCGGTTCAGGTGGACCCGGTTCGGGCCGACCCAGGGGGGGTCGGCCCGGGTCGGCCTGGGCCCAGACCCCCGTTTTCGGACCACTTTCGGTCAAATGATTGTAACATGGGCTACGTGCCTCCAAACGACTTTCTGTTAGCAGAAACGCGATCCTTGGATCGAGACGGTCGTTTCGGTATATCGCACTCAAGGTTTCGAAGAACTTTGGGTTCGGCCGGGTTGGTTCGTACACGAAACCAACCGGGCCCTCGGAGCGGAAACGCTCGTAACTTGAGTTCCGGACGTCCGAATGACGTGCCATAGACTTCGTTGTTTTCCTCTAAGTGAGACGGATCATTTGTCTTACTCCGCTCGAGGTTTGGATGTCGTCGGAGTGTGGTCGGATTGGTTCGCTCCCGAAATCCAACCGGGCCCCTGGAACGAAAAAGCCAATAACTCACAGAACGGGCGTCTGATTGACGCACCGTCTATCTCGTTGAATTCCTCTTGATGAGACGGAACATTTGGCATACTTCGCCAGAGTTTTGGATGCAGTTGAGATATGGCTGGGTTGGATTGTACCCGAAATCCAACCGGGCCCCTGGAACGGAAAAGCTGATATCTTTCTGACCGGATGTCCGTTTGAAGAACCTTCAGTGGCGTTGGTAATCACATTGTGAAATGGTCTCTATGAGTATACCCTATGAGATTTCGGGGTACAGTTGAGATATGGCCGGTTTGGTTCGTACACGAAACCAACCGGGCCCCGGGGACGAAAAGGCTAGTAACTCATAGACCGAGTGTCTGATTGATGCGTTGTCTGTTGCGTTGAGACCCCTATGACGAGGTGGTACTTTGAGATACTTCTTCGTGGGACTTTGAGATACTTGGAGTATCGACTTGTAGCTCGTGGAACGGACCCTCCCAGAGACGAGCGTATGGAGTACGGAGACCGTGTAGCCGGCAGTGACCTGATGACTGCTTGTCCGATTCGATTCAGAGTGACTAGAATAGCCCAGTAGGGAGCACTACTTTGTGAGGTGGCAGACCCATGGCGGAGGAGCACTACTGTGTGAGGTGGTAGACCTGCGGTACTCGACAGGAGGAGTACCTCTGTATGCTATGAGGGGGAGCATTACTGTGTGAGGTGGCAGACCCATGGCGGAGGAGCACTACTGTGTGAGGTAGCAGACCTACGGTACTCGATAGGAGGAGTACCTCAGCAGTCATAGGTTGGTGAGCAGTACCTCGGAGATGTGACAGGATCACTGTACTCCTAGAGACGGAGCTCTTCAGCAGTTACGGTTTCGATAATGAAAATCCTGGTTTGAGCTGAGACTTTTGACCTTGTGTTTACCTCATGATTGAGACGGGTCACTTACTAACTTTGGTATATGTATGGGCATATTCCTGGGTAGTGGTTATCCGTTGATTTCACAATCCTTGTGTTTCCTCATGATTGAGATGGGTTACTTGATAACTTAGGTATATGTATGGGCATATACCTAAGTAGAGGTTATCTGTTGAGATCTTCTTTGTGGTTATCCTTGTTCTTTTAGTGAGACCTTGAGGGTCTCGGGGTCTCTACTGAGTATCGTTAAACTCACCCTTGCACGGGCTATGCCCACACCTCGTTGTGTTGGTTGCAGACGACGGGCAGTGCTGACGAAGGCCGAGTGTTCGAGGACTGGTCGGTTCCCGGAGGTGGACTACACGACGTGATGACTCACAGAGGAGGTTGACGAATGAGAGCGTGGAGGAGGCTATCTGTACCTACCCTTTAGGTTGGATCCGTGGTGGATGACTAGGAGATGCGCTATCTGTACCTACCCTTCTGGTAGGATCTGAGGAGGACGACCCAGGAGCTGCTTCCTTCTTCCAGTTATTCATCTTTTTTCTATTGTCCGTTGTTCAGTTGTAGTCGTACTTTCTTTTGGGTTTGTATTCTGGCCCATTTACTTTTCAGAATTTCTTTTGTACTTAGTGTTTTTCTTCTGCTTGTACTCTGTGGTGCTTGTTTTCTTTTATAAAGGCAATGCCTTCCCAATTATCGGGATTTTACACCTTTGGTGCTAGTCACCAGCCCCTGGCCTATGGAAGGCGGGCTTGGGGTAGTCACGGCACAGTCCCCGAGGACGGGTCGTGACAGTTTCATTGGATGTTCCTTTATACAAATACATGCTTTAGTCTCATTACTTGAAATTATTATCAATTTGTTCCATTTTATATTGTACATTGATTAAATGTAAAAACCTGGGTATTGAAATCGTGGTGAGGTAGACGGTGTTGGGTGTATCATTTTTTGGATTCCATTGGGTGAATATTCAATATAAAACATGTCTCTTCTGATTTGAGGAAGTAATATCTTGGTCCTGGTTGATTAGGATGGTATTACCTTCATGATTACTTGTCCAAGGTATTTGGAGGTATGTTTATCCAGTTATATCAATAAATAATAAAGAAAGAAAGGATGATGACACAAGTGTGTGTCCTACTTTATTATATATCTATATAAAAAGAGATTATATTACATAGTATGTGTTTATAGGATATATAATGTTTCCATAACTAATATTTATCTCTTTAGGGGACTTCATGGGTTTTTATACATCTATACAGGTCTTTGAATATTATTCAGTACTATCAATAAAATGACCTAGAGGATAACACACAATAGCATATTCAAGAATATTCCATATTTTGATGAATAGGTATATAGGACATGGTGGCCCCATCATGGGATCTGGGATTTTTACATGCTATTAATCATTGAAAAATATATAAATTCAGTATTATTCAATAAAAATAATAATTTTGTGGAATTTATTTATTAAAATTATTTTCAAGTGTTTAAGTAAATATGGGGAATAATAAATTCAAATGAATACAATTTTAATTTTAATGTATAATTTAATATTAGAGGGAATTATGAGTTCAGTTAAATGCTTAGGTATACCAAGTAGTATATATTATATATATTATAGGTATATGAAAGATATAAATAATATTTATGAAAAAAAAATTTCATTAAAATTATTTGTTCATTTCTTATTTCGGGGGATTTAATTTTTGGGCGACCGGGTAACTGTTTCTGAGTAATTGAACAATAAATTATATAAGAATGAAGATAGATCATTTTGAGTGATATATTCATTCATTAGAAAATAATGACTCAAACTTATCCTGATTTATATTGATAGAATGTCTCCCTATTGTGGTAGATCCAAGATTCCTTCGATGGATCAGAGGAACAGGATCTGGGTGATCATCATGATGCCAATAAACTCATCAAAGTTAAGTGCTAGAACCTAAAATTCAAACAAATGTGAGTGTGTGGACTCTTGGAGAATTTGTGTTGATGATCAACATGGGTTCATCTACAGATACATCAACTAATTCCCTCCATCATTGAGATGTAGTTGATCATACATCAAATTGAATGAGGTACACATTATATTTTATGTTCTCTATTTAGAATAACTCATGTAAGATATATAGACTGTAGTAGGAATCAGATTTTTGTGGACAACATGTTTTATCATTATGATGATGGAAGTTATATAATCCCTAGAGCACCATCTTCTGATGCGCACCCCAGTAACTTCGCATCCCACCCTTTCAGATTCTTGATCATATTAGAGTTATGGCCCTTTGTGTTGGTCTCCCACTAACCATGAATCAAATACATGATGTGTTCCATGTATCCCTCTTATGGAAGTTCAAAATAGATACCTCAGATTTACTAAATTTAGAGATGGAATAGCTAGAAAATGATCTCTATTATTAAGGGGATTCATTGAATATTGTAGACCATAGAGATAATGTTATAAACAAAAAACACAACTCTCTAAGTCAATGTACTATGTAAAATCATATGTCGGAGGAGGTAACATGGGAACCAAAGGAATATAAAAATAAAAATTACCCTAAACTATTTTCACCTTATTATATAAATAAAAGTTTCTGGAAAAAATTTCTAAAGGGGGAATAATGAAATGACCCCAAATTTTATAATGGAATGCCCCTTCTAAATAAATAATTATGTCATATTTATTAATATAATTTTATAAAATACACATGAACCCCAATATAATTCCAAATACATTTTATTATAATTGAAATATTAAATTTAATTATTAAAATGTGAATTATAATTCATTGTATTATAGTAAGATAAAAAAATTAGATAACAATAATTGGAATATTTTGATCTACTTGATCCCCCAAAATAATTGCTCTCATGAACAAAAAATTATAAATGAAGTGGAATATTACTAATTCAATATAATATTTTAAATTTAAATAAATATAAAAATGGGATAATATATAATTTTTTGAATAATGAATGAAATATGAGTTATTTATATAATATAGGGATTACATTTGACCTTTACAAATCTGACATTCGGAATAGTAATATGGCCATTATGAATAGTAATATAGTCGTCATAATAGTAAACTCACGTATAGAAAGGTAATATAATATTTTTTATCATATAAAATGATAGTATTATATATTTATATCATGATATAATTAAATAAATGCTTTAAAATTATAAATTAAGTTGTCTCATTTTTCTAAGTCATATATGATTTATTTTCTTTTTTTAATATTAATAATCACTTAAAATAAAATTTATTTTCATGAAATGAATTCATAAATTAATATTATTCAATATTTTAATTAAAATATAATTCTTTAAGGCCTCAAATAATTTCTTAGAGGGTCCTTAAATTGATAATAATATTAAAATTAAAATATCTCAAACAAATGTAGATTTTAGTTGAAAATTAAATTTATCGAAATTATATAATTGTTTTCATTAAATGGAATTCATTTTTTTAATAAAAAAATTCAAAAAAATTGGGGAATTTTTTGTATCTTCTTAAATTTGATGAATTTTTGGTGAATAGTGACATACAAAAAAATATGATATTTAAATTTATATACCAAGTGCATGGATTTTTTAGTAATTGATGATGTAAAACCCAATTATTTATAACAAAAATGATCAATTTACCTTTTTAATTCGTGATAATAAATAATATTTTAAATCTATATCCATACTAATAATCAAGTTTATACAATATTCAAAAACAACTCTCTCCTCCCTGTGTAAATACCACCCGTCAAAAACTCTATCCAACATAAAATATAAGACATAGATATTTCCCAATTCATACCCAACTCACTCCCAAATTTCCTAGAGACTTTGATCACACCAAAAGACCATTTTAAGCTTCCTTAAGTGGAATCCCAAGGGGAGACATAAAATGTTCATAGTAATTACCTTGAGATATTCTTTTAATTTTTCTTCATCCTCATCCTCAAAAAAATCATCCTACATGGAATAATAAGTGGAGTATCGTATATATACTTGGATGTTATTTATTTTAATTAATATCAACAATAAATCCATTTATCATTCCCATAAGTTATTCTAAAACGAAAATATTTTTAAGAATATGGTTGATTCACCACCCCCATGAACAACGTACATAATTTATCTCGACCACCAATAAGGCTGGTTATAGAAATTATATTATTTTTTAATATGATTATACTAATTATATAATAACCTATTTCAAGTGCTATTTATTTAAATATTCATTTACATAAATAAAATGAATCTAGTTCATTAAAGTTGGTAAAATGGACTAATTGAACTTGCTGCATAATGTCAACATTTTTACTAAGTAAATCATCCATATTGCAGAACACAAAAGGATATTTGTGACAATATATATTATTGTAAGTACATTAATACCTTTTAATTTCACTTTCTGATTTTTAGTTTAATTATTTATTGATATCAACAATGATCCAAAGTAATTTTACCTTAGAACTATGAAACAAATGCTCCCAAAAGAACAAATTTTGAAAAAATATCTTATTAAAACTGTTGTAAAGGTACATAAAAATTTATAGAAAATTTAATATCAGTGGGAATTTTTTTAAATTAAGTAATTAATTATTCTAATCTTATTATAAAGATATTAACTATAATTTTAGAATGATTCAATAACCTAACGTAAGGGATCCCTCTAAACAAACCATTTTCTTTTGTTTTGAACTTGTCACTCTCTAAATAACATTCTATATTTATTCGATGTTAATTTATTATTATAAATTCATAAAATATTTTTGGTAAATATATACCTATCTTATTATCATTTTATTTTTTAGGTTAATACATGAATTAAGTTCATTTCTCAAATTCCCTATTTAAAAATAAACCTTGTTAAAAGGGAGTTTTCAATATCCAAATCCTTTTATGTAAATATCATTTAAAGTCTTTATTCTCATTAATTTTTTCAATAACAAAAATAATATTTTAGGATTAACCAATATATTTTAACCTTAGTTTTCAAATAAAATTCCATATTAATTGTTTCATGATCATCCTATAACCAATTCATTAAAACATTATTTGGAAGGTTAATTTCTATACTCAATTGTCTACTATTTGTCATGATGTATTTTAGTTGTTAAAATATTTAAATCCTTAATCTCTTTTGAATATTTATGATATCTCATTTAATTTTTATATAAGCATGATTGTGCAACTCATTTCATTACATGGGTGATTATTCTGTTTATTCCTTAGGATTTATCTTATTTTTTAGAACACATATTAATATACATGTTGTGATGGGTGGACCCAAATAGAACTCTAACGCAATGTTACATATTTCTATCCCATGATATATTATTTTTGGGATTAGGGTGTCAACCTAATCAATTATGTCCTTTTTCACCAAGTGATGTTATCTATGTGGTCATCCATGACTTCTATTTGTATCTGATTTTATGTTTCATCCACATTACTATGTTTCTAGGATCTTATAATAACATTTCAATTTTTTTATTATCCCTTTTGATTATTCATAATCCTTACCTTTTATGTTATAATGTTTTTCCATTTGTCTTACATATTATTCCTCCATGTCATGTTTATTATTTTACTCAACATTACAGCTCACTCTTTTATTTTATGTTCTTCCCAGGTTATTCTATTTTGTTTTAGGTTCTCAATGGAATATAGGAACTCATTAAGGTTAATAAAATAGATATTTTGTTTTTTAGTTTCTCCTGGATGCATTATATTGTTATTCCTCCAAATATTCTAGCCCTCAATATATATATTTGTTGTTTATTTAATGTCATTATTAAAATCGTCAAATAAAATGTGTAAAAGGATTGGATATCTATAATAATATGAAGGGGTGAATTAGTGATATTATCCTTTTATATATATTTAACTAATAAAAAACATTCACCTTTGGTTAGTGATAAATCACTTGGTAGGAAAAAAATCAAACGCACAAGAACATGTGTATTTACAAGCATAGCTACTAAATAAGAGTATCTAGTCATTTTCATGGAACTAAATTAATAAAAGACCATACAATTACTAGAAAAAAAAAATTTGTTTGTTATATAAAATTGTGTTTATCCATCCCCTCAAAGGAATAACATTTTATCTAATAGAGAATGTTCTCCTATTGTGGATAATGTAATATAATAATTTTTTCACAAAAATAGTAAGACCCCCCACCAATATACATTGATATTTAGTCACTATGTTCTTTAAAATTATTCATGATGTACATCTTTATATTTATTATTATTCCAATTCAATTTATTGTAATGTATTGAGAAATAACATTCTTCCATCCATCATAAGTCAATCGTGTAATATTTATCTAGTATACTAGTTGTGATCAATATATGTTTGTTACCTTCGATTCCACTTTTCTAGATCTCTTCATCATATTATTATGCACCATTTTTTGAATCCAAATGATGGGAATATGTTTTTTTGGTACTCATTAGTTTCATTCCACTCTATATTATTCTTTTATAGAATAACTCTCAAGCTCATAAATTAGCAACCCAAAAAAAAATTTCCCATAGTCGTAATAAAATCAACACACATATTTAGTGAAAATTCCTCTCTTTATATAGGAATCATTTAACTAAAAATCAATGGATAAGAGTGTATTTAAAATTAAAACTTCCCCCACCCTAATTTTGGACCTCCCTCTCATGTATTTTTTTCATCTGACCGCATTAAAACTTACAAAAATATAGTTGTTAATGAAAATTAATAAGTATATTTCATTAATACTCGACATCAACACTCTACTTGAATACTTTTATAAATTCAGGTAACAATATAATTATTCCTCTATGGTTATTTGGGAATTTAATGACCATATTATTATTTTTATTCATAGTAAATTTATGGAAACATAATCAATATATTTGAACCTTCACCTGAGTAAAACTTCATAAAAAGTATTCCATCCAATGAAAGAAATTTTTCACCATTCATATATTACTTCATAGGAATATCATAGAATACTTCTCAATACAATTACTTCCTATGAGGTTTATTATCTAGATTTATTCTTTTATTTAATTTAATTCGAATCCTCAATGTGTTGAAATTGATTCAGAAACTTTCGAATGATGACTTTTAAAAAATTCATTTGGGGGAGCCGCACCCTTTTACCTCAATGATAAAAGTAGAAAACATTGGTCCATCTGAATGACTATGTGATATTACTAATAAATAATTCATTTTTTTACTATGTTGGAGGAATTTTTAGAATTCAGTTCGATTACATTTCTCAAAGTACTCTATTTGATAGTTCATCAAAAATAATTTGATAAGAGAACTTCATAAATGTTTTTTGATATGATTTGTATAAAAAAAATTCTAAATCCTTTTCTACCATGAACTTTGAAACATTAAACATCATTAAATCTTGAATTGAGCATTTCATAGCAACACTTTTATATAATAACATCAAATTTGTACAATTGTTTTAAAAACAAGAATCCTTTAAAAAACATAACTAGAATCATGAAACTCTTAATGATGTTAGAATCATTTACTAATAGTTAATCATACCCAATTATCTTTACCAACAATCACTGTTTGACATAATTTAGAACATAATTGGATAATAATTTAATTTCATTCTTTTATTTCTATCTTTATCAAGTTGTAATTCATTTGATAAACTCGATTAATTGGAAACTCCATTATTTCACCATTATAATGAATAATCATCATTTTTATTTGTTTTTTGTTTATCAATAATAGTTTTTACAAAATAGAACCTTCCAACTCCCTATAACGTATTATTTTTAATAAAAATAATTAAAACCACTTGGCCTCAAAACATGTAATAGAAAATGATAAAACACATACCATGTCATAAGATTATAGAAAGATAATCTGGGGAGAAAAACATGATAAAATAATATAGATCTATGGTATCATCATAATATTAGAAAATCATGAAATTGTAATTATATCTAATCTCATAAATTTAATTATCAATATTATGAAAATAGTGGACAATATTAAGTTCACTCTTAATCTTGGAAAAAATATAGTATCACAGAGGTGGTTCTCAACATTTTGAACATGTATAACTATTTATATTTCACACTCAATCTTGTTAATATAACTAAACTCATAGATTTCACACTCAATCTTGTGAACATAGATGACCACATATAGACCATGCCCAATATATTTATCTCATGGGGTATACAACATTAACCAATACCATGGAGGGAAATATAATACCCCACTAATAATCATCTATACATATGTGTTCCATAAGATTTTAATCAATCATCATATCATGAAAACCTAGGAAACTAAAATGGGTTTCATATTATTTCTATATGGTGTCACATAATATTATATCAAAATTATTTCAATTAAAATAAAAAACTTAACCAACAAAAAGTATTATTTCATAAATGCATTTATTTAGTGTTTCATAGGACATAACTTCATTGGAGATAATTATTTTTGACATAAAAAAGAAAAATGAATGATATATTGAATGTCTCATTTTAAAAAAATTATTAACATTATCATAAAAGTAATTTATGAATTAGTTTAGAATAGATCACATTTGTAAAATTAATGATAATTCAATTTAAAATTAATGATTTGTAAGGAAAACTCAATTAAAAATCATTGAAAAATACATTAATGTTACAAAAGGTGAAGTTAAAACGTGTTTCAAAATTTTAACATTTTAAAAATTATATTTAAAAATGGGTTCAAGAAAAATTTATAATCGTTTAAAAATATATATGTATATTGTTTTTCAAAAAACATATACATTGATAAAGAATTTTTTATATTGAATAATTGAAAAAACCATTTAATAAAATGATGAATTATTTTTTTAAATCATTGACATATTTTTGGAAAAAAATGAAAAATTACATTTATCTTTAAAAATTTGTTAGAACATAAATCATTTTTAGAATGGCCATAATAAATAAAAAAGGAATCCTATAAAGAGTAATGCTCACCATGATGAAAGAATGAATTCACATAGAAGATATTGTAAAAGTATTATTTTGTTAATGTGATAGTTTTGGAAAGTATTAAAAAAATATTTAAACCTGTTACAAAGAAAATTACATCATATAAAATTACCTTAATAAATTATTTAAGAAAGGAAGATAAAATTTATAAAATTAATTCATACATGGAGGAGGAATATGATCAATAATAAAGATGATGTGGGTTTTGTTTCCCGTAAAATTGTCACATAGGGTAAATTATCTAATAAGGGAAATTATATGGAGAGATTAACTTTTAAACCACATAAATAAATATAAAAAAATTCATTATCTTAGAGATAAATTCCACTTCGTATTTCCCCAAACCAAAATTCTGTCATAACAATCATGATTTGATAATTATATTCGAATGAAACCCTTACAACATTAGTGACCCTTAAAAAAATCTATTGGAATATAATACATTTAATAAATCTATATTCGATTTTATAATCATTATAATTATTATAAGAGAATATTATTGAGTTATATATACACCACGAAAAATAAAATATGTGCTCGAAAATATATAAGTATCAATGAAAAAAATATAGATGAGAAAAGAAATTCTATAGTTCTCATCTTCAATGAAATACCTTCAATGTCTTATAAAATAAATGTAAAATCATAATACCCTATTTCATAATTTTTTCAAATAAATAAACTTTTTTACTAAAATATTAAAATCAATTATTTTTCATTCATTAGTTTGGTATCTCCTATTTCCATTATCATAGGTTGTAACTGTTATTATTACACACATGTTTTGTAATTATGATGTCAAACCCCATTTTTTTATTAATTTAATAAAAATAAATAAAAAAATAAATTTAAATAATTGTTATTTAATGATTTATACATCCAAAATTCCATTTTATAGGAACTATGGTCATGATTTCATAGAATAGAATCTATGAAGATCTTGTTTCAGGTAATCTGTCGATAACAATGGATTATTTCAAAATTATCATCAATTTTTGTGTCCTAAATTAAAAACACTATTTATGATATGTATGTCTCCTTTATATATTATATATTCTCTAAATGTGTTTTATAACCTTACTTTAAGAGAGGTGATGAAAAATTGAAAAAGTCGTTCATAGAGGTGGCAGTCTCATATACATGGAAGATATTTTGTTCTCATAAAATTGAATGAAGGTATAATTTTATTTATAATTTAATAGTGATTATAATATAATAAATATACTATTTATTAATTAAATAATCTATTTTAACCATCCATGTAATTCAGGTATGGTAAAAAAACATATCACTTCATGGAGGTAGTATTCTCCATGTGCACATGAACGACATTTTAATTTTTCCATGGGAATAGGGGAAAAGGTGGATAATAATTATTACATCAACATAAAAAACATTAAATATAGAAATAAATGATATTTATTTATATAATAATGAAAAATATATGATTTTCACTAGATTTATATAAAAAATGTTGTTATGGAGTGATTCGTACTCCTGTTGAGAAATATGCATTTCCCTCAAAGGAATTTTTAGAACTCAAAAAGTTTGGTTAATTTCATTTGAACAGAGGCTTGTGTTCATGGAAAAGAATCTAGGGCATGTAAAAAAATTGGTTTTATAAGGGAATTAAAATTTTTAGGTTGGTCATGTGGTTTTTTTGTAATTACATTTTTAAAATTTGATAAAATGATTTTTTTTAAAATATAAGATCCTAATATATATGTAGATCATTTATCACATGGAAAGTGGACTAAAAAATTGAAAATAACGGAGAGGAGATAAGGTTTCATCAATAAATACCTCAAAATTCATTTAAAAATATGTTTTCTGTAACACCTCTATTTTTTAGGAGTTATTTTTTTAAATGAAGTAAATCTTTTCGACAACATTGATTACACGCAACATCATGTTTTAACGAACTACAAAAAAATATTAATATAATTTTTTATAAATTACTATTATTACCTAGCCATTAATCTTGGAGTGATTAGAATTAATAAAAAAATTATAATTAATAATTATAATTATATTATATATATATAACCTATTGATAAAAAAATACCTAACTTTTAGTAAAATATTTATATGTTTTGAAAAACTATCTTCTAGAAAATTTGTTTTCTATTTGTTTTAGTGATCAATAATATAATTATTTTTTTTCATAAAATTTTATAAAATTAATTTTTATAATAAACAAACTGAAATTATCATGTAAATTCATTCTTAAAGTGTATTTTTTGGATTTTTCTAAAAATATTAATTTTATATTAATAGTTAAAGATACTTTTAGATGAAAATATCCTTTACATTTGATGAATTTTAAAGTTTACATTTTAATTTTGAAAAACAATTCGAGTAAAATTAGTTATATTATAAATCAATTAGACCATTTTAGTTCATTTGAATCAATTTCATATTGTATTTTTACAAAAAAAAATCAAACATTTGAAAATTTTCTCTTTGAAAAATAGATTTCTGATCACGTATATGATTTTTATATTAAATTATACTTTGAATATTTTATGAATGTGAATTGTAAAATTGAATCCATATTTGGTTTTATAATAATTTATATTATCTAATATGATAATATTATGTTATGAAAAAAATTAATATTTAAAAATTGTAAACATTGTTTACCGCATTTATGTTTAAAATATGGTTTCCATGGGTTGAACTAACAATATATGGGTTATAATTTCCAAAAACACATCAAACACCCATTTTATGGACATATTTTTACCTTATAATGTATAGGAATGCCATGAACCTCCCCCAATAAAGTGGTCCCCTCCTTGTTCGGCAATGTGATAAGAGATATAATGACCCCCAACTCTCACCTCTAGTAGTACTCGGGTTGGCAACTAACGATGAGGATATAGTAAACACAAAATTGGGAGGAATTTAGCTCCATGAGAACTCGTGAAGAAGATATATAAAAGACACACACTTACCAACTCCAACTTATACTAAAATATAAAATAAATCCCAAGTACACATATGTAATGTCATTCAAAATCTTTTTCAACTGAATGAAAAAACTATATATACATAAATAAAGTAAAATGGAAGTGAGAACAATGCCAAAAATGATCCTATAACCCAAAGATAGTAGTAACTAGCCTGATATCTAACCTTCTATAAGTGACCTGAAAAAAAAGTTTATATATACATATGGTGATTATAATAATATACAGAGTAGGAACCTCTTCAGAGCCTCTAGTAAGAATGTAATGAAAGCATGCTAAATCACAGTGAATAAAAAGTGAAACAAACTCATAACCAAAATGGATATACAATGTTTCCTGAATTAGCATGTATATTCTCACCATGTATATCATACAATAGTATATTATATAATAAATAATATTAAGGGTACCCCCCCACCAGATACCCACTGGTTTTCCGCTTTTCCCCAATGGCGTATGTCCATAGAATCTCTCTATAAAAAGGTTACTCGAAAGATACCAAGGAAAGTACCACAACATGAACCTTGTGCAACACAACCACCATGTCCACATAACCAATGTAACCTGGTAGTTTTTTGTATCCACCACAACCCTCATAGAATGTATCAAATTTTTGGTATCATACCTAAATCCACTATAGCCCATACACTATTTAAGGATCCTAAAGATATCACAACCTATGCAGGTTATACCTATAGTAAGTCATGGAAATTATATCTAGAATATACCTTTGTGAAATAACCAAAAGACATTACATCTCTCTATACACAAATATAGGGATACCTTACTAACATGCATACTAGCACTAGTAACAACCAAGAGCAGAAAGTGAGGCCAAAGAGGTAGCAAACCTTCCATCCTCCCATCGGAATGTTAGAGAAAACACCCCCTTGGCTTAGAATACTAGGGGTGGCAGTTTCCCTAACTCATCCTGTGGAGTAGCGTATAGAAACACAAAAATTGTTGAATGTTATATAACTCACAACCACCCTATGGGCATAACCAAGTGTTAGACTCAGCTGTAATTAACGTTTCTGGGACTCCTAGATGCCACTGCTAAGACTATATATCCTATAAGTACACAACCATTTAAAGAGATAAATTATATTAATTAATCACTTTTTATAAGTTGAACATTAATTTAATTAATTATTTAACCAATTATTAACCGTAATAATTTCCACATTAAATTTCATTAGTATTCCAACCAAGATCCAAGCCATTCATGCATAACCAATTCAAGTCCACTGTTCCTTTAATGTTACAACCTCAACATTGAATCTTAGAAAGATCCAACCCCATGGGTTAACATCATTTAGTCATTCATTTATTAAAATCCTTATCACTTTTCCTTAATTCCAAAAATTATTGGAAAAAAATTCTAACCTTCCAAACACAAGGGGATCAAAACGGTGAGCATATGAACTACCCATTGAGTCTTTTCCACATATTGACAGAGTATAGACCCATCCATTCTCACAAATCTAGACACAAAAATCATGTGTCATACACCATGTATCTTAGCCTCTTTTAAAAGGAGTGTAAGAAAACCCAATTGCCTCACGATGTTGGGAAATTACAGAATATGACAAATAATAGATTCAATAGCAACCACATTCATATAAATAGTTATCCTAGCTTCAACCTATTCCATCATCCCTAGTGCCCTCCCAGACAGCCACATGCATAAACAGATGCATCTCACCACTCTTGGAATCAATGGATAACAACACCACTAGGCCTACCACCAACCACATACCACAAACAAACAGTAGGAAACAAACAACATAGAAACTGGGCTCTTGGACCTAAACAAGGAATTTGGCCTTCACACACAATGATCACTCACAGCTCCCAAGCATAAGGAATATGGAATTTAAAAGAAATATGGTAAATCAGAACCCTTCAAGGCATTATAATTCCCACCCAGTCGATGCTTTATTCCTTATTAAATTGACTATTTAAATTAATCATGCAAAACTGCATCCATTTGTTTTATCACCAAGAACATAAAATGTACCAGGTTCACTAAAAAAGCATCTCTTTCATTATCCAATTAATTTATAACTAACACCAAGTTTATGTTGTTTACAAAATTTCATCAAGAATGAAATTCTAATCAAGAAAATCATATATATAACATAATCTAGTAAATCAAGAGTCAAACCGTTATCATGATATAAATAAATAGCATACAATCTATTCAAATTCATTAATCCAGTTAAAATATTTATTGTGTTAATTTAATTGTGATGCAGTGTCTAAAACCTGAAAACCATATGAATACACATAAAATAATATAGAAACCACCAATCCCATACATCAAAAGCCTTCCAATGTTCTTTGCATGAGAAGGATCCAACACAGTTGATCACGATCACCTCTCCCGCAACTGCCGCATCCACCCGAGGACGCCCTGGAACATCCACATCAACTAGAACTAAGGAAAGGTCCATTAGAAACATGGAGATCACATGTAGTGACATGGAAAGGATAAAGGGATAAAATATATCGACGAACTAAGAATAATAGAGGTATACCATACCCTATATCAATGACAGATCGACACTTCCCAGTAGGGGGTGTGCATGCAGTAGGAAGAACTCTAGTTAAAACAAGATCAATGTTCTACACCACAATAACATGTATCATCAGTAATGAAGGGTTCTAGACACCTCATACCATGAGGAAGGAGAATAAATGAATGAACGGAAGACCCCATTATAGATGGATCCGATACAAGACTCACAAAATGTGAAATAGTTGAACTTCTATTAATTTGAGATATCAATAACCTAGGTGGTTTGAACACGTAAAAACCATAGTACCCTTAGGTATTTAATTATAGGAGTTGTTTCCTTTGAATCAGACTTAACACCCTTAAAACGATGCATTGAGTTAATTTTAATTTAATGATAGCGTAAAATGGGTGTGACAATATGAAGTTGTAACCATTATTCACCACTTGATCTAGAAACACTGTAGCACCTACCAATATATGACCCACTAATAGATGACTCCCTAAATGATGACACTCCAATAGATGACTCGCTAAAAAATTACTTGTTGATAGATGATTCACCCCCATATGACTCACATACAGATGAAAATGACACACCAACAGATGACTCGCTGATGAATGACTCATCGATAAATGACTCACCAATATATGACTCACCAACAGATGACTCACCAATAGATAAAGATTAATCACTGACATATGACTCGCCAACGAATGACTCACCGACATATAAATCATCGATAGATAACTCATGATGTCAATAGATGACTCACCAACATATGACTTGCCAACATATGACTCACTAACATATGAATCACTAACATTTGACTCCCTAATAGATGACTCCCTAACAGATGACTCACCAACAGATGAATCTCGGATAGATGACTCACCAACTGATGGGACACTGATGGCACTGTTCACAAAACAATAAATACTATTCACCAAACTAGAAATTTGGAAAAGTGTTGGGGATAAGTCACATTGACCTCCCAGAACACTTTAAACACCATATTTCAGAAAATTAATGTATAGGAGAGTTCCAGGACGTTACATAAGAAACCACTCAATGAATTATCATCCTTGAGAATCCAACACAAACATAGAGAGGAAATTGAAAATGGGTCCAAACAACCACCCTTAGAGATACTTCTCAAGGCTCTCACCACCAAAGGAGATCAACCACTTCATCAAAGGAACAATGAAAAACCACCTGAAAAATACAACTAGCTCATAACTAAACTCCTAGGGTAGATACCTCTCAAAAGAGATCAAGACACAATAATCAACAAGAGAAATCCATCTAAAAAATAGGAAAGGTCTCCTAGATAAAAAATGAACATCATTACAAGAAAATAAATAAACGTCAAAAAGATCAGGGTAATGAGAACGTATATATGATTGATATTCCTAGGTAGTCTCTTCCATTCCACTGTTCCAACACAAGAAACAATCCAAGGGGATATAACACCCACACGTGACCTTCTCCTTGGGGTCTTATCTCTCAAAAGGCTTCTCCTCAAAGATCACATCATCATCAACATCGATCTCACCTCAAATCGATCATGTGAGATTCATCATGAAGATTATGATGGAGCTGTGACACATGAAAAACATCACGTATCGAAAAAATATATTGGGGAAATGCTTCCTAATATTCCATAACTCCAACATGATCCAACACCTCGAAAGACCCAAAAACCGAGGAGAATTATTACACCCCCGGCCAAACATTCACTCCACATGATGGGGATTTTCATTAAAAAACATGTGATACCAAATTTTAAACTCTAATGGTCTCCTCCTATGATTTTTCAAAGGATTTCGGATGACCTTGTGTTTCCATAATCCTACCAAAAATCACTTGAACCATCTCAGTCGTATTCTATACTAGTTTTGGACCGAGAATTGCAGAAAATCTTACCCCAGTCTAGCACAATGGTGAACAAAATGGTTGGAGATACAAGGATTCAAACGGTTCCATTCCAATGGTAGAGTGAAAAATATTGTCATAAGTGAACTCTACCAAGGATAAGTGCATCATACACAGACCTCCAAAACCCAGCACATAAGAGAACAACATATCTTTAAAAGTCTGGAAGGTCCACTCTGTCTTACCGTCTGTGTACGGATGAAAAGTACTGATAAGACACAGATGAGAACCAAAATCATCCTGGAAACCATTCCATATATTATAGCAAAAATGATTAACCAAATAAGATATGATCTTCTTTGGGACTTTGTGAAGTCTCACAACCTCCTCCTAGATTTTTCACAACAAAACCTCTATTGAGATCGGCTCCCTGATTTCTATAAAGTGGGATGATTTCGTCAAATAATCCAAAACTACCCATATAGAATCATATCCTCCTTGAGCATGTGGTAATCTAGTAAAAAATTCCATCGATATGTCCTTCCACTTCCATTAAGGAAAATATAATGAATGGAGCAACCCACTAGGAACACGGTGCTCAACCTTCACCTTCTGGTAGACCAAACATCGAGACACAAACTCTGCAACAACATGATTCAACCATGTCCACCAAATATTACTTCTCAAATCTCAGTAAATATTTTTTAAACCCGCATTGCCGCTAAGGGAGAACTATGGGACTCTCTTAGTACCATCTCATGCATCACCAAAGGAATGAAAAAACTTCCACAAAACAACTCCTCATGTTTTTTATCCTCACACCATCCATCAAGAAACTCACCAAAAAAAACTCGGTTTCTCCATACCTCCACCTCAAGATCCCCCAACTGGGAATCTTCCACTTCATTCAGAAAATATGAAAGAATTTTTATATAAAAAAAGCATCTTATTCCCCCAAATTATCCTATATCAATATGTAATGTTGACTTTTTTTCCATTACTCTCTATGAATAACTAGATTCGTGCACTACATCACTACGTGACTTCCTTCTCAGTGCATCGGCTATAACATTTCCATTACCAGGTGCATATGATATTTTAAATTCATAATCCAATAAGAAATACATCCAAAAATATAGTACCAACTTAAATTCATGCTGAAAAAAAACAAAACTCTTTCTTTAATGATTGTGGAAGACCAAAAACTACTCTATAATGAGGTAATGTCTCCACGACTTTAGGGAAAACCCCATTGCTGCCAACCCAAGATCATGGGTGGAATAGTCACACTCATGGGGATGTAACTTCTGATATCCATAGGAAATGACTAATATCATCCGCATCATAACACATTCTAACTACACACATGAAAAATCATATAAAACGTCAAAAACAACTCTTTGGGCTGGTATAAAAATAACTACAACACTGAACAACTTCTCTATTAGATACATGAAAGCGTCCTAAAATTGATCAGTCCATAAAAATACATAATCTTATTTGTTCAAAGATATCATATAGGTGATAACCCAAGAGAAATTGTCTATGAATCTCTTGTAATTTCCTTAATGACCAAGGAAACATTACACCTTATTCACTATCCTAGGGGAATCCCAAGACAAAACTTCTTCTATATTTTATGGATTCGTATCTACTCCCTACTAGGATACTACATGCACAATTAAATGGACTTCTTGAGCACAAAACCCACACATTGAAAACATTCCAAATTGTTGTTGTCGATGAAGAACTCCCAAACCAGCATGCAGATGCTTTGCATGCTCCTCCTCATAGACGGAGTACACTAGGATGTCATCGAATAAGACCAACTTGAACATATCTAGGAACTCATGGAAAATAGATGTTATCAACACCATAAACATAGTTGAAACATTTTTCACACTGAACGAAATTGCAATGAACCTCTAATTACCATGAAAATAACAAAAAAAAGTCTTCGAATATCCTCATCCTTCACACACATCTACTGATATCTTGAATTCTAATCGATCTTTGTGAACCAACATTCATCCTTATTTTGATCAAATAAATCATAAATATATTAAATAGGATGTCATTTCTTCATTTTCACTATGTTCAAGTGATGATAATCAATACACAACCACAAACTGTCATCATCCTTCTTCACGAACAGAACTGGTGTGCACCCTGGTGACACACTCGAACGAACAAAACCACATTGTAACAGACCACCGGGCTATATATATAGCTCTCATAACTCATATGGTATCATCCTATTTGTAGAAATTGAGATTTGATACATTCCTGGATGTACCTCAATCCTGAACATGATCTCTGTTGAGGGGGTAACGCTACAACCTCTTCTATAAAGACAATAGGGTACTCTTATATGTACATGGGAAACACTAAATCCTAAACCTCTGTCGAACTCAACATCTGCTCAGACATCATGGATGATGAGGATGGAACATGCCTCTAAACTATATAAGTGTCTCCCTATCTAACAAACACCACTGGCCCTCCATCAGCATCAAAGAACACCATCCACCTTCAGAAGCAATCCACAATATCTTTCATAGAATAAAACCAATCCATGCTAAGGATGACATAATATGGTTTTATATGAAAGCATAGGAAATATCCCAAATTGAGGTGTTTCCCATGCACTATCTCAGCGTCTCAACCTACTTGAAACAAGTCATCTCAACCTCTAATTATCGTAGTCAATACCAAGGGAACAAGAGGTCCATCTACCTCATGTCCCAAGGAATGGACAAGGGTAGGTGATATGATGGATTGTGTATCTTATAAATCAAAAATGTAATACACCTAAGTTGAAAACAAGCAAGGGGTACCTAGAATAGTGTTTGGATCTCCGGTTGCTAGCAATGCTAAAACATGAAGCTAACCACGGCCTGCTCCACAACTACATTAACCTTACTAATGACCACCACCACAGCTGTGCTCTTATCTTTGAGGATGTAGAGAATCTTGGGGATATTATATGGCTTCCCCATCTCATCTCTGCTAATCCAAAGACTATAAAAACAACAACTACTACCTCTCTTGGAACTGCCTCAATAAAGGAACCTCAGGAAGAACACTTGGAGCACACTAACCACTCAGAATGGCTGGGAACTCTCATTACCGATGACCTCAGCCTCCACAAGAAAAACAATTGAAATATCCCTTGTAATAGGTCTGAGGACCGCTACCCCAAGATAAAAGAGATACTAAGGATTGGGACCAACCCCCATCTGAAAAAAATCATCTTCCCTAAAAAGCGGGAACCCTGGACAACATCTCTGCTTCGTGAGGAATCCTGATGGCTCCCATATCATGATGATATGGTTCTAGCTAACATCCTCTCAACAAATTACTCCCTCAACATCACCTCATGATATGTCTTCAGTGTAAATATGGTCACCTAGAATTGGATCTCTAGATGAAAATCCTCCCTGAAAGACCTTACCCTCGACTCATCATCTTGGAATATATCTGAAGCATGCCATAAAAGTTTCCTAAAACAGATTCCAAACTCTCACACATTAGAGATCCCATGTAAAAGGGTAACTAGCTCATGGATACTAACCACCATCATGGAAGAAGAGAGAAACCTGACTCTGAACTTCTCTGAGAACTCCTCCCATGATATTACTGACTCCACACAATCCCTAAGGAACTAGAACCACAACTTCCATATTAATCCAAATATAATCATCACAACCAACAAAACCTATAGCTCCTTATGATCACATATTGATCTAATATCTATCTCAACCTACTCTAACCAGTATTTCTTGACTACATATTAAATGGAGAAATCATCATTATATAGGCTTTGGCAATGAAACTCCCATTGTTTCCTCCTATAAGTGTCAATGTCGTCAACCTCTACTCAGCAGCAATTAGCTAGCATCGCCTTCTAAATAACTTCTATGCCAACCTGTTGAAGACATCGACCTAGAGCCATACCTGTACAATAAAAAATATTTATAGTTCCTAAACCTAGAATATGTAAGACACAAAATTAATTAATTAATTTTTTTTCATTTATTCATTATAGGTTAACTTTTCCCAAGGTTTACCCATTCAATCATAGGCGCAAATAAGAATGATGCACGATCCTTTTATAGGTCACTACCCTAAAAAAAGTATAACCTTATTTAGTATCCACTGTAAACATAATGTTCTGTGCATCATATCACAGGGGGGCCTAAATAACCATGTCTCATCTTGTCTCCTCTTTTTATAGTGTTTGTTAAACATAGCAGACACAGTTTCCCTACCAAACCATGAAACCACACATGTTCCAAACTATGAACTTCATAATCTCCCTCAAACTCCATCTAATACCACTTTTTCATGAAACCCTTCCCACGAAGTGTACCCTTCCTAGGATGGAAATGTTCAAAGAGAGATAATGACCCCAAATTCCTGCCTCCTGCAGGCCCTAGGTTAGATACTAACATATAGGGTATAGTAACCTAAAAAATGGGTGGCATCACCCTCTAAGAGGACACATGCGAAAGAGAGAGATAATAATGACCCAAACTAACTTCTCCTAAAAATATAATAGAAAATAAATCCCAAGTACACATATGTAATGTAATGAAAAAAATACTACAACTAAAAAGAAAAAATGTATGTTCCAAAATAATTTAAAATGATAGTGACCATAAAGCTAGAAAAAATCCTAGAACCCTGAGCTAGTAGTAAGTAGCTTGATCTCGAACCTTCTCCATGTGACCAGAAAACAATTTATAGATACGTAGGGTGAGTATAAAAGTATACTCAGTAAAATCCTCCACAGATCCTCTTGTGCAAAAGTACATAATTCATTCTAAACCACAGTGAAAACATGTTAAACTAACTCATCACCAAAACAGGTATACGATGTTCCCAGCCTCACCATGGCTACTACAACCAAGAATCGCATACCAGAGTATGTTATATTATAAATAATATCAATGGTACCAGGATAATAATTCCCCACTAGTTTACCTCGTTTCCTCAAATTTTCACATCCTTGGAATCACTCTCCAAAGAGGCTCGTACGAAGACACCTAGATGATCACCACAACGTGTAAATCGGGTAACAAAACCACCAAGTTCACATAACCAATGTGATTAGGTACCTTTCAGGAGCCACCAAAATCCACATAATGTGTTTCAAATGGTGTTATTATACCTCAATCCACTACATCCCATACACAAAGTAAGGATCTTCATGATATCACAGCTGATACACTTTATACATAAAGCAGGACATATGAAATAATATCTAGAATATATGTGTGTGAAATAAAAACAAGACATTAAATCCCTCTACACATATATATGGTTAAAACTAACCATCGTGATTACTAGCACTAATAACTACAAATAGTATAGAGTGGGGCCAAATGGGGGTATTAATCCATCCATCCTCCAACATAGATGTTGGGGAAAACACCCACAAGGCTCAGAATCCTCAGGGTTTCAATTTCCCTAATCGACACAGTGGAGTAGAATATATGAATAGAAAAGGTACCAATTATAATATATCATGTGACAGAACTATGATAATAACCTAGTCTTAGACTCAACTACAGCTAATGTCTCTCAAACTTTCGGCCTCAACCACTAATACTAGATATCCTATAACCACCCAACCATTTAAAGAGATACATTAAATTAAAATATCCTTTTTTATCACCTTATCTTTAAATTAATTAATTAATTAACCATTAATTAACCATTATCATATTCACATTACATTTCATTAGCTTTCCAACCAATATCCATGCTTTCTAGGAATAACCAAACCAATTCCACTATTCCTTTAATGTTACAACCTCAACATTGCATCCTAGAAAGATTGAACCCTTTGGGTTAACATCATTTATTAAGTCATTTATTAAAATAATTATCACATTTCCATTATTCTAGGTACTCTAGAAAAAAAACATTCTAAGATTCCAAACACATGGGGATCAACATGGTGAGTATATGAACTACCCATTGAGTCTTTTCAACATTTCTTAGATAGTAGGCTCATCCATCCTTGAGAATATAAACATAAAAAACATGTGTAATACCTTGAACATCTTCGCCTCTTTTGGAAGGAGAGTATGAAAAAAAAACTTCCTCGAGTATTGGGAAAATTAATGTAGATAAAAAACAATATATTTAACAGTAATCTCTTTCATATCAATGGTAAACCCATCTTCAACCTATTTCATCATCCCTAGTGTCCTCCCCCACACCCTCATTCATAAACTAATGCGTCTTGACACTGTAAGAGTAAACTACTACCACCACTACTAGTCCTCCCTACCCCAACATACTACAACATAAGAATTAGGAAATAAACAACATAGACAATAGGCTCTTGGCCTTAAACAAGGCATTCAACATTCACACACAATGAGCACTCAAAGTTATAAAGCATAGAGAACATGGACATTAAAAGAAAAATCATAACTTATAACATTAAATTCATTATCTTTATCAATAAATTGGTCCATTATTCCATATTAGATTTACCAATTCTATTAATAAAGAATAACTACATCCATTTGTTTTTCACCAAGCACAAAAACAACAACCAGATTTATTAAACATGCCTCTTTATCCTTATCCAATTAATATATAATTAATACCATCATTACAATATTTATTAATTTCCATCAAGAACGATAAGAAAAATAAGGAAACAATATTTATCACACGATCTAGAAAAACAAGAGGAAAACTGTTATCATGGTATAAATCAATAATATACGATCGATACCAATTCTTTAATCCTATTCAAATATTTATTATTTTAATTTAATTTTGATCCAATGTATAAAACATGCTAACTCAACAATTTCACATAAAATAATAGTGAATCCAAAAATACCCTACCTCAAAATATTTCTGAAATTCTTTTCATGAGAATGGGCCTACATAATGGATCATGATCACCTCCCTTGAAATGACTGCATCCACCTGAGGACGTCGCGACACAACCGCATCAACCAAAACCCAAGAAAGATCTATTAGAAACCTAGATATCACATTCCATAATATGGAATTAATTATATTGGGAAACATATCGAGGCATAGAAAATAAATGTGGTATAACATAACTTATATAAAATATGGATTGACATATCTTGGTTTCACCAAGACAAGGGGTTCCCATGAAGGAAGAAGAACTCTTGGGAAAACACAATCGATATTCCACACCAAAATCGCATGTATCTTAAGGAATGAAAGGTTTTGGAAACCTCATACCAATATTAAAGAGAACATATGATGGAATGGATGGCCCTCAGAATAGTAGGTTCTGATCCGAGACTCCTGGAATTTGAAATAGTTAAATTTCCATTAAATAACGATCTTTATAAAACACATGGTTTGACCACGTAAAAACCTCAGTACCCTTAGGGAATTAATGATAAGAATTTTGGTCTTTGAATCAGCCTTAAATCCCTTAAAATAAGGCTTTGAATTCATTTTACGTTAATGAAAACATCAAAGGGCGGAACTGTAGGAAGATGGAAACACTGTTACCTGGTTAATTTGGAAACATTGTATCAACTACCAATAGTTGACTCACTGATAGATAAATCACCAACAAACATTACTCACTGACATATGTATCACTAACAAATGACCTCTGGTAGATGATGATGAATCCCTGATAGATGATTCACCGATAGACGAATCCCCAAAAGAGGGATCACATATAGATTTATATGACTAATTGATAGATGACTCATGGAAAAAGTCTCACTGATAAGTGAATCACAGATAGATGACTTGACTATAGATGAATCACCGACATATGACTCACCGTCCTATGACTCACTGATAGATGACTCATAGATAGATGACTCACTGATAGATGACTCATAGATAGATGAATCACTGATAGATGACTAACCGATAGATGACTCCTCAAAAGATGACTCAATAACAAATTACTCCCCGATAGATGACTCATTGAAAGATGACCCACCAATAGATGACTCACTGATGGCATTGTTCACAAAATTGTAAACATTGTTCACCGAACTGGAAATTTTGCAATGTGTTTGGGGTAAGTCACCTTGACCTCATAGAACACATAGAACACCATATTTCAGCAAATGAATGGACCATATAGGTTTGGGTTTTTATAAGGACTCTATAATGTTCTATATTTGTGCATTTTTCATTATGAAATATAATGGTACACCTTTTTATTTTTTAATATTACAAGTGTGCCACTCACCTAACTTATAAAAGGAAACCCCTTGTCTTCTCCCCTTCAAACATCCAAAATTATTTGGTTAGTAAAATATAGAGACCCTGGTTTTCTAACATTAAATTTACAAAACTTTAATGATAAACAACATAAAAACATTACACCGTGATGATCCAAAGTTTTAGTGTCTTGGTAAAACATGGATCATACATAACATCAATAACAAATTGCATAAACATTTATTTAATTCATTCTTCTCTAGATTATTATCAGCACTCATGTACTCCTTAGTACATGTAGTCACATAAGGATATATGTCAAAAAGGGGTGATCCAAAAGAATAATAAGAAGATATAGAATAACATGAAACAATTTAACATGGGGTGTGTATAATCATGACATCATTTATATAATATCTTGGAATGTGTTAATGCATAAAAATGAAACATCATGTCTTAGTGGTTAACTACAAAACATAGTTGTGAACAAATATAGCATCATGGTCAAGAATAATTTCAAATTAACTCAATAGATTCATCACATTACCCAATTCATTGGGCCGCCTTCTAATTCTTGGTTCATCCATCATATTATAACATTTATATTGCGCTATATAATTCTAGTCACACTCGTCACATCATATAATTTACAATATCATGCATTACACATAGAAAATATTTCAACATTGAACATAAAATAACCCATGGAATGAAATGGGTTTGATAATATAAATCATAAATTAATAAAAAAATTATATCCCAAAATAAATAGGGAATATCATTCTTGACATAGAACCATTACCCTTGAATGAAGAGTGTAATAATATTCGAGAAGTAAAAATTGGGTGTTTATTTGGATGAAGAGTTCTTTTGGAAAACATTGTATTTTTTATTACATCAATTATAGAAAATGTGTATCCCATAAAAGTAAATATAATTATTAATAAATGATTTTTACATTATATCCATACTAGAAATGGGTTGAAGAGGGAAAACACAAATTAAGTGAGTTGGGTTCATGAATTTCCCCATACCTTATGTCTGAATGCTTTCTTCACTATGATGTCCTATATAATGAAAATATATAAATAAATTAAAAATTAAATATATTTTATTACATGAATTTGATTCATTATGGGTTTTTAAGATCTTTTATAGGAAATTGGATGGTTATATATATTAAATTCATTGTTCAGGAGTGTTCGTTTTCTTAGTTTATTTGAACGGTTCACTTGTACACATGAATAGAAGTTCGTGTAGAACTTGGATAATGATAAAGAACTGATATTAAAGGATATTAACGATATGAAAATACTTTAAATGATCTTGTAATGAATTTTTTTATATACCATGAGGATGAATTATAATATAAAATTTTAATGCTAAACACTTGTATTAATTTGGTAGTTTTTCTCACAATGAACTTGTATTTTATTATTATTTTATATCATGAGTGTATAAGTATTCCATAACCTCACATAAAATAAAATAAATATATTATTATCTAGTTTAACCATGAATTGTTTTTCATGACCAGTCCTAATGATTTTATTTAAATATGAAAACATGTCATCCTTGCATTTGATAAATTAAAACACCTAAAACGGTGTTTTCAATTAGAGTATAAAGGGACAAGGTATGTGATATTATGATGAAATATCCCATTAGAATAATAAAATGCTATTAAATATATGTTACAATAGTTTTCATACCATTTTTTTGAATGTAGGTGATTAATGGAAAAGAAAAAAATGGAACATGAACAAATTAAAAGAATCAGAATGGGAATTTTACCTCTTGAGTTCATCTCTTTTGAGAGACTCTTTTGGGGAGAGGATTTGGTATTTTGATGTGACCCAAGCCTTATGATCATGGGTAAAGAGATTGGGTAGATATTTGAGAAGAGTTTGGAGTAGAAACAAGGCTTGATAGGTGTGTGGAAATGAGGTTGTGAGGGGTGGTATTTATAGAGGACGGGAAAGGGGTTTTTTCAATATTATATTCATTGATTAATTATTTTTCCACTAGAAAAGAAATAGTGGAGATTATAATGACTAAAAATAGTAATAATTAATTGTGGGTTCATGATTTGGGTTCTTATATCACTCATGATGATAGGAATTGTGGGTTTAAATTATAATGTATTCATATGGTAAATTAATGTATTTTACATTTCACAAAAAAATAAAATATTTTAGGACAATAAAAAAAATTCACTTTAATCATTTGAAGATGTGTAGATTCCAAAAAATAACTCCATTTTTCAAAAATAATTCTATAAATTTTATTATTATAATTTTTAACTAAAACCATGATTTAAATGAAAAATACAAATTTTTAAATTAAAACTGATTTTATATTGCTTTCAAAAATAACAAAATAACTTATAAAAACATACTAAAATGAGAAGACATATAAAAGTTAATTTATGAACAAATTTTTGGAAAATAAATTTTCTTTTAAATTAATTAATTAATTACAATTATTTATTTATCACTTATAAAAATACCAATACTTTTACTATGGTATTTTTTCACTTATAATATGCCTCAATTTTATTTATAAACTCATTGGTGAGGTTACTATTCTTATTGAAGAATTAAAATTCATAAGGGTCATATTACTATTCATAAAGGTATGTCACTATTCCTAAGGGTAGGTTACTATTCACCAAAAATTATTTTTGCCTTATCGGACTCCAAACATCTTACTTATTTCAACCATGTATGATAGATTTTATAAATTCAAAACATAGAAGTGGAAAATTTATGTTTAAAGGTAACAGTGTAGTTCATTTAATCATGATGTTGCATTGTGTTTCCTAATGTGATTTTATGTGATTATGAATGTACTAAAATAATGGTATAAATTTCATTGATAAATTTGTGTGTCGTTACACTCTTCGCCCATTTGGAAATTTCTCCCTGAAAATTTCATTTTACAAAAACAGGTGAGGGTACTTCTCATCTTCGTATCCTCTAGTTACCGTGTTGATTCTTAATACTCATGGTTCCTCCAAAACACATTGAAAAGGTGAGTTTTCTTGGTTTTTAGATCTTTAACTGTAACGTCCCAATTCTGGAAGCCACCTAGAGGCGCCCCGTACCTGGTTGGTCACATGGCCTCGAGTGCATTTCCCCGACCGCCCGAGGCTACCGACTAGCAGTGAGGGCCATGGGTGTGATAGTGGGGAAACTATTCCTTTATTGGCAGAGTAAACAGTGGAAGTAAAAAAATAAATACAAGAGCGGAAATAGTAAGAATGACATACAATTTTAACAGCAGAAAACATAAAGTATAAACTAGAGAACATATATAAAATGATGCATGATACATATGTCTAGGAAACCAGTGAAAAAAATCATAATGCTGAAATACAGTACTAAACCAAGTACAAAAAAATAGATATCTATTCCACATCATCTCAAGCCTAAGCTTGGTCTCGTGCTCTCCATCTTCACATCATGTCAAGTACCTGAAGGGGAAGGGTGTTTGCCCTTGTCTATACCTACAACAATACAATCTATTTGGGCACAAAAGAATGTCCCAAATAGGGTGTGAGACTAAATCCCAGTAGGAAACCACCACTAGATCTATTCCTAATAGTCAGTGAATATATGGTAGGTAAATTACAGAAGGCAGTAAACAAGGAAGTACTCAACAGTAAACAATCCACTGTTTCAAAGCATTCAAAACACCACATAATGTGAAACAGCTAATCAAAACAAATAAACACAACATGTAACCTTATGGGAAGTACCCACATCCTATCGCCACATGTCCTATCCAACAACAAAAGTATGAATCTAAACACAAGGTAACCCTATGGGAAGTACTAATAACCTATCCCCTCTGGTCCTACCTAACAAGTGAAACCAACCCTCTGGGAAGTGCACAAAGTCTATCCCCTCTAGTTTATCTTAATCATAGACTCTCTGAGGAAGAAATCACTGTCAATTCCTCTTATAGTCTCGTATGTGTATCTAAAGGCACTCTAGGGAATCACATACATCACATTCCCTCTATGGCCCACGTCGAGGGACTACAGACACTCTGAGGAAGCACTCAATGTCAATTCTCCATGTGTCTCGCATTGTAAGTAAAAAAAGACACTCTGGAGAATACCCCAACGTCCATTCTGCCTATGGTATATACACTAGGTTCTCACTGCCCTGTTTTAGGCAAAAAAGTGAATCCGAGCGTATCGGAAAAGGAATCCTCAAGAACGACTTGGCTAGAATTATACAACACAACAACATAATAGAACAACATTCACACCATCCTACAATAATAGCCATGGGAAATTAAACAACAACCTAATAGGAAAACTAGACCCAAAGGTCAAAACAGGAATAACATTCATGGGAAACACAACCAAAGCACAACAATTCACCCTCTTCTTCTTCAAATATCATCTACTCAAGCATACTAGAATAACAGACAATCAATAAGGGTAAAATGGTAAACACGCAATACTCTATTCATGGGTATTGGGAAAACATGCACATAAAATATAAAGACATTAAATAGAAATGTACAAACCACATACCTCGACGTTAGGATATCACTATATGTGAACCTGAAGGCTTGAATCGCCCAAGAATACCGTAGATCTACAATAACACTGAAATCATTCAACCTTAAATAACTTGAGAATGAATTGGAAACATGAAATGAGGCTCAAGCAGAAGAGAGAGCTTACTGAGGCAATCCCAACTCAATCTAAGGAGGTATAATCATAGATTTAATGGAGTATTGGGGGCTTAGATAAGAATCGAGGTCATACGAGTTCACTCAGACAAACGAGACCTAGAAGAAAGGCGTTATGTCCTTCAGACGTGACCCTGGTGCGTTTAATGAAAGAAAATATACGACGTGTACTTTTGCAGTACACGACGTGTACTTTACTTTTCTGTACCCCACATTAGGCAGCCTCCAGGTCATCCCCACATGGCCGTGTGCATGGCCACAACACGACCATCACACGGCTACTCAAATTTCCAGAATTTCCTCTTTTTCTCAAAAATGACCAGAAAAGGAAAAAAAATACCTGAAAAGAAGATCCAGGTTCTTAAAAACTTCCATCGTTAATGAAATTTGTCCTCAAATTTCCCTACTGTGGTGTAGAAGAAGAAACATCAAACAGTTCCTGCCACTGTTCCCATACATCGACCTCCCTCTCCAAAGTCTTGTCATATACCCGCTCGTGCTGCCATAGCACTCAAACAAGAGGAATAGACCAGCCACAGAAAACTTTTGAATTTCGATCCAAAATCCCGATGGGATTCCTCTCAAAGTATGCATCCACTTCAAACTCAACCTCCTCGTGATGGACGATGTGATACGGGTCTGATAAGTAATGTCGATGCTGAGAAACATGGAAGACGTCCTGCATAAGCTGGTACCTATGAGGTAACTGCAACTGATAGGAAACCGGCCCAACTCTCTCTAAGACCTAAAATGTCTTGACGTACCTCAGTGAAAGCTTACCATGTCTCCTAATACTCTTGTGTCCAAAACTTGGTGCGACACGTAGGACAACCTGATCCCCGACCTCGAACTCTATAGGTCATCTCCACTGATCAATATAAGACTTCCGTCGAGACTGTGCAGTATCCATCCTCTTCGGAATCAACTCTATCTGCTCTATGGTCTACTGAATAAGATGACGTCCCAGCAAATCTGCCTCTCTTTCTTCCAGCCAATATAAGGGTGATTGGCATGGCCTACCATACAAAACCTCATAAGGTTCCATCTGAATACTTTCTTAAAAAATATTATTATAGGAAAAATCTTAAAGAGATAATTTCTTCTCCCAATAACCTCCAAAATCCAGAATTCATGCTCAGAGCATGTCCTCATGCACGTGAATTGTACACTCGGACTGTCCATCTATCTGGGGGTGGTAAGATGTAATTAAATGTAGCTGTGCACCCAATGCCTTTGGAATCCCCTGCCAAAACTGAGAAATAAAATGTGCATATTTTTCTGAAACAATTAAGTGTGAGAGTACACCATGAAATCGTCTATAAAGACCACCACGAAGGAATCCAAGTACGGATGGAACACAAGGTTCATAAGTTCCATGAAAACTACAGGCGTGTTCGTGAGATCAAATGACATAACCATATACTCCTATAGACCATACCTACTCCTGAAGGCTATGATAGGTATATGAGATGGTCTAACATGAAACTGATGATAACCGGACCTCAAATCAATCTTCAAGAACACTGGTCTCCTAAAAGATGATTCAAGAGATCATTCGTCCTTGGTAAAGGATGCCGGTTCTTTACCGTAAACTGGTTCAACATCTGATAATCCACACAAAGCATGAGGGTGTCGTCTTCCTCCTTCGCAAACAATACAAGAGAACCCCAAGGAGAACTACTGGGTTGAATGAAACCCTTTTTCTGAAACTCCACCAACAACTTCTTGATATCTTGCAGATATGTTGTATCCATCCTATAAGGAGGAATGGACACCGATGCCGCTCTTGGAACAAGCTCAATAAAAAATACTACCTCATGCTCTGGAGGAAAACCTGAAAAGTCCTCTAGAAGGACATCTCTGAAATGATCCACCACTGGAGGAAAGTCTAAATGTGATGTCCCCTGGTAATCCAGATATATACTTGCAATCTAGGCTGTAACTTCTCCCAAACCATGATGCTCAGGTCCTGATCTACTCACCTGGACATCCCATTCACCTTTATGAAGAAAGTATCCACCCTCTGGTGATGTGAAACTCACCCTAAGATGATAGCAATAAACGACTGCTCGGAAGGGAACTAGCCAGTCCGTTCTGAGAATGACATCATAGCCTATCAACTCTAGGACATAAAGGTCCCATAAAAAGTGGCACCCACCAAATTCTAGTGGTAACTCCTTACACTAACATACACTCACTGTGCTAGTCCCCAACGGAGTGTCCAGTGTCAAGATATTAGTAAAATAAAAGATGCAGAGTCCAAGGCTCTCCACAAGTGCAATAGATATAAAGTTACAGTAAGATATTGTATCGAAAAGAGAAGAATCTAAAACTGAGGCAAATAAGATCGTACCTCGAACTGTAGAAGGTCTGGGATCCTTCCCCTACTGGGTCTACTCTACTTTAAAGGTCTATCCTACTCCACAGCCCTGTGACCCTGCCTAACCCCTTTGAGCTGATCCTCCCTGATGTCGATGGAAACTAGGTGACTGGCTACCACGACCATGACCTCCACCTCGGCCTGAATGGCCGGAAGAACTCCAGTTCACATACTGGTGAGAGATAGATGGTGCTTCTTCTAAATGAGGAGTCATAGAAGAACCCCTTGTCACCAACATCTAGTGAGAAGATCTGACAGAAACGCTAAATTTGACCCATCTTGATGCAAGATTAGAACTCCACTATGTCTCTTGGGAAAAGTGGCCTCGTATTCCCACTCTTCCCACACTGGTAGCACACCACCTGAATACCAGAATAAGTGTCTCGCCACCTTTTATCACCACACGTGGTCTCGCTATGGTGCTTCCTGCTGTCAGTTGGTGGAATACTAACCCAATATTCCAATATTCCCTTGCTCACAATGCTAGAATCCCTCATATTTCACTATATGATCAGCGCCCGGTTGGCTATAGAAGTGATGGAATTCAACTGGAGGATGTTCACCAGTGAATGTATGTCACTCCTCAACCCATACTCGAAATTCCTTAACATGAATAACTGATCACCTCCTAAAATAGGTGTGAAGCGTTGCATCTCGGTAAAGTGTGAGGAATACTCCATGACAGAAAGATTTCCCTGCTCTAGACTCATAAACTCTTGGGCTCGATCGGCCCTCAGGGTATCTGGATAAAGGTATTCAAAGAATATGCACTGAAAATCATCACAAGCCATAACATGATGGATTCCCTCCTGTGAGATCACATCACACCACCTCTTGGTGGAGTCCTGGAGCATATAGGTAGCGAGCTTGACCCTCCTCTATGGATGTATCTCCAGATGCTCAAAGATCGTCATCATGTATTCTAGCCATGACTCTTTAGCCTGAGGTCCTCCTTCCCCTGAGAAAGTGGGAGGATGCTGCTGTTGGAAAACCTCTGTCAAATCTGCCATCAACAAGGTAGGAGGCGGTGCTCCCTGAAATGTATGCATCATCCTCATGAATCCTTCCCTAAACTTTTAATCATCACCCGTATCAGGTATTACTGCTGGTGCCAAGACTGGCACAACAGGAGGATCTATGGGAAGTCCTTGATAAGCCGTATCTGGTGTCTAATCACTGCCTTGTAACTAGTGGACAACCGGAGGATGTCTCGATGGCATGACTCTGCAAGGTCAAATGCACACCTTGGAACAATAATTAATAGGTAATGAAACATAGAAGTCTAATAAGGGAACAAGAGAGAGAAAGCATTCAAGTTTTACAAAACATGACTACACAACGTGTATAATTACAACACGACGTGTTCCCTTAAGTCATTCACATAGGCATGTACTTCTGCCAAAACTGGTCATGTAACACCCAAACAACATGGCGTGTTGTCCAAACACACGGTGTGTACTTGAATCCTCTTCCCCTTCTCAAGTCCTTCTACACGGTTACGCCACACATCTCTCCTAAGGAAAGACGGCACAATGTGTTATTGATAGACATGGCGTGTACTATACAAGCGTCGCATGGCCCGTGTTGTTAGTGACACGGCCAAACACACGGCTCACACTACACGACATGTTCTAGATGGACACAACGTGTACAAGAATGGATAACACCGACCCGCATTTTTTGGGACATGGTGGGTTACCTGGGTTAAACTACACGACATGTTTAGACGGAACACGGTGTGTATTATACAAGACACGGCCAACATGTGTTGTTAGTGACACGAGTGGGAACATGGTCAACAAAACATGGCATTTATGGATGGTACATAGCATGTTCACTCTAGGTTTTTCCTTGTCACGTGTCCCTACCCACGCAGCCTAAGACACAGCTAGAGACTACACGGTGTGTACATATGGTACATGTGATATACTTAAGAAAAATAGTTTGTTCCTGAACAGAAGAACACATGGCGTGTAGTCAAAACCACATGGTGAGTATTTTGTGTTTTTCTGGACAGTAAGCCTCTGAAACTACTCCAGAGCCCAGAAAAACAGTTAAACAAACATTGAAGGTTACAAATTCTGATCCTTGAGAGTCCATACTCCCCACGAATCAATGTTTGGCATCTTATACTTGTTATAACATGGAAAACAAGGAAATGAACCACCAAATTCCGGTCCATGATGGCCCATAACACCTCAAGAACCAAATTTTGGCATTCATTCTAACCAAAACCATACAAAAACAACACCCTATCAAATAGTAGGTATTTTTTCAATGCATCTATCAGAACAACATGCATATTCTACGCAACATCTATCAATACAGAATGAAATTTCTAATGCACCCTAGATGGAATGACAAGAATGCATGACATGTGATTTCTATCAAGTGACTATATGAGCAATGAGATGGAATACCCTCAACTTATCGGGTTGAAACAGAAATAGAACCTAAAAACATCAACGATAACAACACAATACATGTGAATCACCCAACAGTGAAATCAAATCAACTATAAAAATATAAAACCAGAAAATTTCAATAAACGAGGTAGATTGGATTTTCCCGGTACATGGGTTAGCTACTCCCAGGAAAAGCTTATTACCAAGTACCTATTAATTACTTTCCCTGGCTAAAGGCTCCAAACAGTATGTCAAGAGAAAATAATTCCTCTAATGCCACTTTGTAATGCCCCTGTTCCCGAATCCACCTAGAGGCACCCCGTACCCAGTTGGTCACATGGCCTCGAGCACATTTCCCCAAATGCCAGAGGCTGCTAATTAGTAGCGAGGTCCTTGTGTGTGATAGTTGGGAAACTATACCCTCATTGGAAGAGTACACAGTGGAAGTAAACAAATACATATGGGAGCGGAAGTAGTAAGAATGAAATACAGTAGTTAAAGAAGAAAACTGAAAGTATAAACTGGAGAACATATATAAAAGGATGCATGATACCTATGTCTAGGAAAGTAGTGAATCAATGGACAATGTTGAAATATAGTGCAAAATCATGTACAAAATAAAAACAATAATCAGTTCCACAACATCGCAAGCCTAATCTTGGTCTCGTGATCTCTAGCTTCATAGCATGTCATGTACCTGAAGTTGAAGGGTGCTTTCCCTTGTCTATAACTGCAATAATATAATCTTTTGGGGCCCAAAATCATGTCCCAGACAGGGTGTGAGACTAAATCCTAGTAGGAAACCACCATGTGATCTGTGCCTAACAGTTAGTGAATATATGGTAGGAATAATACAGAAGGCAGTAAACAAGGAAGTACTCAATAGTAAACAATCCACAGTTTCAAAGAATTAAAAACACCACATAACATGCAAAAGCTAATAAAAAAAGATCAACACAGTAGGTAACCTTCTAGTAAGTACCCAAAAACTTTCCCCACTGGTCCTATCTAGCAACAAAACTAAGCAGTTAAACAAAAGGTAACCCTCTGGGAAGTACTAACAACCTATCCCCTCCGATCCTACCTAAAAAGTAAAATAAACCCTCTGTTTAGTACACTCAGTCTAACCCCTCTGGTTCATCATAAGCATAGACTCTCTGAAGAAGCACTCACCGTAGATTCCTCCTATAGTCTCGTATCGGTATCTAGAGGCGCTCTAGGGAAGAAACTACATCACATTCCCTTTGTGGCCCACATCGAGGAACTACAAACACTCTGAGGAAGCACTCAACGTCAATTCCCCCCTGTGGTCTCGCATCTTAAGTAAAACAAACACTCTAGAGAATCCCTCAATGTCCATTCTTCCTATGGTCTATACAGTAGGTTCTCACAGCCCTGTGTAACTCAACAAGGGAAAAAGCACGTATCGGCCAAGGTAAACCTCAAGAAATATTTGGCTAGAATTCTACAGCACAATAGCATAACAGAACAATAATCACACCATCCTACAATACTAGGCATGGGAAAGTAAATAACAGCCTAATAGGAAAACTAGGCCCAAAGGTCAAAACAGGAAAAACATGAATGGGATACACATCCAAAGCACAAAATTTCACCCTATTGACATTCAAATATCATCTACTCAAGCATACCAACATAACAAACAAAAAATAGGGCTAAAATGGTAAAGGCCCAATACCCCGTTCGTGGGTATTGGGAAAATTTTCAAATAAGACTCGAAGACTTTTGATAGAAAGGAACAAACCACCTACCTCGACATTAGAATATTTCTATAACTAAACCTTAAGGCTTGAATCTCCCATGAACACTATATATCTAAAAAACTCTCAAAATGATCAGCCGAAAATAACTTCAGGAAAAAGAGGAAACATGAAACGAGGCTCGCAGAGAAGAGAGAACTTATCGAGGCGATCCCAATGCAATCGATGGTGGTTGAATCAAAGATTGAATGGAGGCTAATGGTCTTGGAGATGAATGGTGGGTGTATGGGTTATCTAGAACGATCGAGACCTAGAAGAATGGTGTTCTAGCCGTCAGACGCGACCCCAGTGCGTTTAATGAAAAAACATAAAAAACACAACGTGTACTTTTGGAGTACATGACATGTACTTTCTATTTCCATACCCCACATTAGGCGGCCTCTTGGACATCCCCACATGGTAGTGTGCATGTCCTCTACACGGCCAGCACACGGCTACCTGCGGTAACAGTGTACAAGGCGTGTACTTTGAGAATTTCCAAAATTTCCTCATTTCCTAAAAAACTTCCAGAGAAGGAAAAACATACCTGAAAAGAAGATATGAGTTCTTACATTAACTCTTTGATCTGAAATGTTTACTTTCTTCTCCTCATGAGAGAAATCATTATCCAATTTTATGAATCCTAAGTTCAGTACATGTGATGGGTCTAGTGTGTACTACCTTAAGAGTGATATGTGAAACACATCACAACCCTGAATCATATTTGACGGAAGTGCAATCCGATAGTCCATATATCCTATGTTGTCAAGGATATCTAAGGGTCCAATGTACCTTGGGATTAGATTCCCTCTCTTTCCAAACCGCAGGAGTCTCTTCCATGGTGATATTCAATGAAATACATTTTCTCTAATGTCGTACTCCAAGTCCCTTCGATGGTCATCATCATTGCTCTTGATGACTCTAAGAAGATTTGATATATTTCTAGATAAATTTAACTATATCTAAAATATCATAAACAAAATCTGGTCCATGTAGCTTTATTTCTCCATCTTCATCCCAATAGGTTGGATTTTTACATTACTTTCCATACAGAGCTTCATATGGAGCCCTCAGAATAATCAAGTGGATGATATTGTTGAATGTGAAATAAACTACTGGGAGATACTGATCAAATCCACCTTTGAATTATAAATAGAAGTCTCTTAGAATATCATCAATCATCTGAATAGTCATTTCATATTGGCCATCAGTTTGGGGGTGATATGTCATACTGAAATTTAATTCAGTACTAAAAGCATATTGAAGACTCCTCCAGACTTCAGTTGTGAACCTTGGATCACATTTCGAGACAATCAAAAGTAGAAACACATGTAGTCTCACCACATCACATATATATTTTCAAGATGTTCAAGTGAGTGATCTTCCCGAATAGAGATAAATTGGGTAGTCTTTTTAATACAGTCAACCACAACCTATATTGCTTTGTTTCCCTTCGACATCTTCGGGAGACCCTTGATAAAGACCATAGTGAAATTATCCCATTTCCACATGGGTATAGGAATGGTGACTTCATCACTTTGTACTTTTATCACTCTTATTTAACATTATAATATATTTAAAACCATGAGATATATTCATAAATCTTCTTCGTCATGTTGTCCTACTATATGTGTTCTCATATATCACGGTTCATCTTGGTGCTACTAGGATGGATAGAGAATGTTGTTCTATATACATTTTCCAATAGATCCTTTTTATCATGGGTAATGAAGGAACACAAAGCTACATTTCAAAATTAATCACACCATCTTTATCGATATGGAACTCATACAGCTTCCCTTCCTTTTCTACATTTACCTTCTTTTGTAACTTCTAATCATCCCTTTGTGCCTCCTTAATCATATATTGGATATATGGTTGGGAAAAATTTGGGAGAGTTAGGATGTATTACCTACCATTAGGATATCTAAATCCATAATTTTAATAACCATAAAGATAGGGTCTTTATCAATATGCAACATGGATATATTTGTAGGTTCTTTTCTTCTTAAAGAAAAAACTACCTTGTTCTCCATTCCATGATGAAATTGAATAGAGTAATTTTAGTCTTCTATTATATCTAACAATACCCTTTGACACATTTTGATCTCATTTTGTGGGAATATTTACTTAGGCTCTTGTGATTAGTGTAAATGTCACAGTTCACACATATAATTAGTGCCACTAGATTTTCGAGGGAAAATCATAGCTGCTAGATCAAGATCATTAGTCAGGTAGTTCTCCTTATGGATCATCAAATATCGTGAGTCATAGTCTATCACATTATCATTTTTCATGATTACACAACCCATGAATTTTTTTAAATCAACACTTTATATCACAAAACATTTTCCACTCTTCAGTAATGTGAGTATAGGTACAATGGTCAACCTTCTCTTTATCTCCTTGAAGCATCTCTCACATTCTTCCGTCCAGAAAATCATTACCCCTTTCTTTATTAACATAGTCAGTGTGCTTGAAAATTTTGAATTTTTTTCACATAATGTTGGTAGTACCACACTAATCCAAGAAAACTATAGATTTCAATGACAGTAGAGGGTCTAGGTCATTCTTCCACCGCTATTGTTTTTGAATGGTCCACAGAAATTCCATAACTTCTGATCCCATGTCCCAATAATGTGACTTGAGTTATCCAAAAGTCACACTTTCTAAACATGGAATACAAATTCTCCTTTCCCAATGTTTCCAACACAAGTCTTAGATGTTCTTCATGTTACTCCTTGCTCTTGGAGTATATGGGAATATAATCAATATACAGTACAAAACATTTGGCGATATAATTTTTAAAGACTCTTCTAATCAAATAAGTAAAGATTGTAGTGGAATTAGTATGTATGAAGGGAATCATAGGAAAGTCATTGTTCCCGTGCCGTGGATTGAAGGAATTATTCTGAATATCTTCCTTCTTCACCTTTATTTAATCATATCCAGAATAAAGATCCACCTTTTAGAAGTACTGATATCCTTATATATGAATGAACAATTCCTCAATCCTGTAGAGAGGATACTTGTTGTTTATGGTGATCTTGTTAAGTTCCCAATAATTGATACACAACCACATTCATCCATCCTTCTTCTTCAAAAATATCATTGGAACACCCCAATGTGGTGCACTAGGGCTTATGAAATCTTTTTCCATATTCTCTTGCAGCTGATTCTCTCACTCTTCCAGTTCGATAGGATCCATTATATAGGGACACATTGAGATAGGTTTAGCTATAGTCATGAGTTCAATGAATAAATGTACATCACGATCTATAGGAAGTTTGGGCAACTCATTTTGAAATAGACCATAGTATTCTTTCATGAGGGGCATGTCAACTAGGTTGAAATGTTCCTTTGACTCAACCATTGGAGTGAGGGATACCTCTTAACTAGGAATCAACACCCACACCAATGATGGATTTTTTAATGGATTATCATGATCTTCCTTGAATTTGTATCTGTTCATTGGATGGTTCGTAATATGATAAGATATTTCCATTTCTAGATAGTTGATATGTGCAATATGTAATGAGATCCAACCCATTCCCATTATTGAATTAAATTCTACCACGGTATGTAGCACATGATTCAATAGAATAATCTACCCACATACACCAATATGAGAAGATTCCAGCAAGTGGGTTTTAATATTTTCACCACTACATGTTTTTATGAATATCTTGACTTCAAGGATTCATCTATTTGATTCCATAGTTTAAAAAAACGTGAAAAATATAAAGGAATGTGTAGAACTAGAATCAAATAACACATTTTCCTTTATTAACTGAATAGGAAGTGAAACTTATCTGACTTTATTTTCATGTTCAACATCCATAGTAGTGGTGGAATAAGACTTCCCTTGTACCTTTTGGCTTTGGTGGCTAATGACGTTGATTACCCTCAAGGCCTTGAGGTATAGTGTATTGGATTTTATAGTGCAGTTTCTCTATATAGTTGTAGCATTGGATCACGGGTGGTTCCTTCCTTTCATCCACCACATTATCATGCCTTATCATGTATTTTAGCCATTCAAGGTATTGGTGGCCTTCTATCCCACATTTGAATCATTTCCCATCCCATTTAAGCAATTCCCATTGTTCTTTTTCCACATTTTTACATGTTTGTGGTTGTTTATTCTTTTCACCTTTCTCATTAGATCCTCTCACATGAAACACCACATTTCATTTCATATCCCAAAATCCACGGGACAATTCTCTAAACTTAGTCTCTATATTGAGAGAACCACAAAAAACTTCTTTATAACTCTACATCTCTCTAATTTCAAGAACCATTATAAGGTGTGGTTTTAACCCACTATAGAATCTATAATTATTTCTATTATTATTGATAAAAAAACCCAAAGTGTACTTTACAGGCCTTCTGAAATTCACTTTGAATGTCATGATAGATTCTCCTTCATTTTTATTGAGATATATGAATTATCTCTCAACCGTTATATTAAATATTATTGGGATATTATTGTTAGGAAACATGATAATAAATCCTTATATTTCCATATCTTCTATTTCTTTAGTCGACATGGTGTTCTTATTCAAATCCTAACATTGATCGACCTCTCCATCTAGATGATAAATATCCAGAATAGCCTTCACTATCTCAGAACAGTGAATCACAGAAAATATATTCTCCATGGAGTTGACCCAATATTATAAAACTAGTTGATCATAAGATCCACTAAACGTTGGTGGTCGTTGCCACATAAAACACTTAATATACAGTTTCTCCCACTTAGGTGATGGGGGACGTTTCACATTATTCAGGTTATTATTCATAACCTGAGATAGTTGAGAAATCATAACCTTGAGGTTTTGAACTCCACCTCCCAAGGAATAGGGGATGTAATTTGGAAAATTATTGCATTGGCCCATCCTTGTGTTCTTTCCATGGTTTCTCTTGGTTCCCCCCATTTTAAAAAATAGACAAGGTTATAACAAAAAATAATTGAACGAGTAATGAATAAATAACATATTCATTAGTGAAGCTTACACTAAAATCATATCTTATGGAATCTTGTTATTTAGAAAAGTTTCTTGTGTGCCTATTTGTACTTAGTATCATAATAGAGGTTTTCTATAGTGTTCACTAATCTATATTCCCAAATTAACTAAACCTTGCCCCTGATACCAACTATAACAACCCTATTTTTCGGACATTAATTTTCCATAATTATAATGATAAAGGACATACAAACATTAAAAAATGAGGATCCAAAGGTTTACTGTCTTGGGAAAGCTAGGTCCATATATAACATCTAAAATATAAAGCATATACATTTATTTACTTCATTCTTCTATAACTTCAAATTGACCCTTGTTTACACCTTAGTGCATATAGTCACCTGAGGATATACATCAAAATGGGGTGAGTTAAAATCCCAGGAAGAGGAAAGATAAGATCACGAAAAAATGTAACATGGGGTTAGAATACTCACGACATCATTTATATAATTTCCTGGAATGTATAAATTTATAAAATATAAACATCAAGTCTTAATGGTTAACTATCGCACATAATTTTGAACAAAGATAAAATCATGTTCATGAATCATTTCACTTTAACTAATGATATTAATCACTTTACCAAATAAATTGGAACATTGTATAATTCTGGGAACACCCATCACATTCAAACATTCATATTTTCCTACAAAATTCAAGGCACACCCAACACACCATAACAATTATATTATCATGCATTCCACATAGAAAATATGTCAATCTTGAAAATAAAATAACACATGGAATGAAATGGATTTCACAACATAAATAATTATTTCATTAAAAATTGGTTTCCAAAATAAAGTGGGAAAATCATTCTTGAAATAGAACCATTAAACTTGAGTAAAGAGTGAAACAATATTTGAGAAGTAAAAAGGGTGTGCTTATTTAAAAAAAGGTTTATTTTGGAAAACATTGGGATTTTCATAAAATAAATTAGAGAAAATTTATATCCCATAAAATGTAATATACAAATGAATAATTTATTTTTAGGGAATATCCATACAGAATTTGGGTTGAATTGGGATATCCCAAATAAAGAGAGTTGGGTTCGAGATTTCCTCATACCTTGTGTCCAAACACATTATTCACTTTAAATCATGTATAATGACATTAAATTCATTAATTAACAATTTACTAGCCTTTAATACATTATTTTGACTCGTTATGGTTTTATTATGTTCTTTTATGGTCCTTTTTATGAGTTATAGAGCTTAAATTCATTGTTTAGGATTGTTCCTTTTCTTAGTTTTGATGAATGATTCATGTGTACACACGAATAGAAGGTCATGTAGAACAAGGATAAAAACCCAGAATGGATATTACATGTTATTAATGAAAATATATGATTTTAAATGATCATTTAATGAATTATTGTATATTCCATGAGGATGAATCATTATATAACATTTTAATGATAATCACTTGGATTAATTGGTCATTTTTTCTCATAATGAACATGATATGTATTTTTATTTTATATCATGAGTTTATAAGGATTCCAGAACATCAAATATGATAAAATACATATATTATGATCTGGTTCAACCATTACAATTGATTCATGAATAGTGTTAATGATGGTAATGAAAAATGAAGACCCCTCATCCTTGAATGTGATAAATTAACACATCTCGGATGGTGTTTTCATTTACAGTATAAAAGGAGATGGAAGGTGATATTATGAATAAATAAAAAATTATAAAAATATAATTCTAGTATATATGTTAATTCAGTTATCATAGAATTTGGGTGAATGTTGGTGAGGAAAGAAAACGAAAGAAAGGAACATGAATGAAAACAAAAGAATTGGAAAGTTGAATTTACCTCTTGAGTTAATATCCTTTTAGAGACTCTTTATGGGAGAGGATTTCGTATTTTGTGGAGACCAAGGGATTATAGAAGTGCGGAAGGATCTTGTGGAGATATTTGAAAATAATTTAGTGTGGGAATAATGATTGATAGGTGTGAGAAAATGACGTTGTGAGGGGTGGTATTTATAGTTGAGGAGAGAGGGGTTTTCTCAATATTACATTCATTAATTTAATATTTCTACACAAGAAAAGCAATACTGTGGATTCTTATGACTAAAAATAGTAATAAGTGCATGTGATATCTATATATGGTTTCTTACATAACTCATGATTTCAGTAATATTGTATTTAAATTATAATGTATTTATATTGTATATAAATGTATTTTATTATTCATAAAAAAACATGTTTTTGAAAAAAAATCCCAAAAATTTACCCTAACCATTTTTTGATCTGTACAATCCAAAATTTAACTCCATTTTTAAAAAATAATTTTTTTAAATATCAACAATTTATTTTTTAATTAAAATCATAATTTAAATTTAAAAAAAATTAGATTAAAACTGATTTTATAATGCTTTTAAAAATTACAGAAAGTCTTATAAAATTATCTTAATACCAAAAGACATAAAACTGTTTTTTAAAGATATATTTTAGGAAAATTATTTTTCTTTTTAATTAATTAATTAATTATAATTATTTATTTATGTCTTAAAAAATAATAATTCTTTACTATGTTCATATTGTCACATATAGGATGCCTAAATTTTATTTATACACTCATGGGTGAGGTTAATATTCTTTTTGATTATTTACTATTCATAAGGGTCCTATTACAATTCCTAAGGGTAGGATACTATTCATAATTTTAGGTTACGATCCACCATAAATTATGATTGTCCTATCAGACTCCATATATCATACTGATTGCAAAAGTGTATGTATGATTTATGAAATTCAAACACTGAAGTGGAAAATTTAAGTATACATATCACATAGTTGTTCATTGAAACATGATGTGGCATTGTATTTCCTAATATGATTTTATATGATTAGGAAATTAATACAAGAAGGGGAAAATTAATTGATAAATTTTTGTGTCATTATATAAAACCACTTCACAAATATCCTCCTTAATTAACTCTCCTCATTATAAATTCCTTATTTTTGTCTGATGCCCTTCCAAGGAAGTCTTTTGGGTGAAACCCAATGAAGTTACGTGAAGAAGAGGTAATGTTCTTCAACAAGCATTTTTTTAATTTCTTCCTCGACATCCTTCAATTCATATTAACCCATGATGATATAATATCAATAGTTTCTTAAAAAAATACATGTTTTTTAAGAAATTTACCTACAAACAACTCCACTTCCATCAAATGGGATATGAAATTATCATTCATGTGTATGGGAGACTACCTCTTAAAGAACTAATGTTATTTGTTTTTCATAACCACCACTCACATAAATATATAATGATGGATTCAATATTTGTATATAATATCTATGATATTATTTTTCTTCTGGAATTATTATATCATATATAAATTCTTACTTTATATTCTATTGAAATATGAAAATGTCGCTCCTGTGTACGACATACTGCTACCTCCCAAAGTGATGTGATTCATGACCACTTTAGATATAATGTTATAAGGATAGATATAATGAAAATATGTAATATATATAAAATAAAAAATATTTTAAAATGGTGATATAATATATATAATTCTTTCATTCATTCCTTAGAAATAAATGTAAACAATATTCATACATACATATGGCATACCATCTCCATGAACAGTGAATTTCATTTTCTATCTATAACTTTTATGGATTAAACATAATACTTATATAATGAATACATATGATATTTATATCATGGTCAAAACTCTATAGACAATTTAACCATTATCAAAGGAAATGGACCGAAAATATAATTTTCAAAACATACACAAAAAACAATGTAGTTATTGCCCAAAACGGGACTACAAAAAATAACTGCTAATAAATAGATCATAAATGGTCATAAGTATATAATATATGGGATTATATATACATATATGGTTATTTATTACATTTATAATACTCTTATATTTATTATACAAGTGGTTTCAACATTTACAATGGAATTCAAGACATAAGGTAAGGTATTTTTATGTCAATTTTTCTTCTTTGAAACATTTGTTAAGCTATGAACATATATAATTTTAGGAGGTTTGTATAAAACCCAATTGAAAATTAATATCATAAATTTTTTTATTCTCATGATATTTAATTTTCATTTAATTTTATTCTTTCATGGGTCATACGATTCTGTTTTACCAATGTGTTAAATGATTTATGATACAATCTCACTGTTTATTAGGATTGTTTATGTTTATGATTATGATATAGAAATAATATGAATGATATATCAATGAAATCATAATATTTCTTATAATATGGTCATTTTATGAGAATAAATATTTTCTCATCACATTCCTCTATTTATTCACTAAATATTTCAATGTAATGTTAAAAAAATTCACATTATTTATCTCTTTAGTTGAACACATCTTATCTTCAGAAACCATATTCTTTAAAAATGATTTTAAGATGATTTTAAATTTTTATAAATTATTTATTAAAGTAGTTTTCCCCAATTTTAAAATTTTATTAAAAAATTAAAGTAATCATCATGTAATTCTCTACAAAAGTATCATATTTCTTTTACCAAAAATGATAAAGGATTATTTGTTTTAATGTGTCTGACATGAAAATAATTTCCTAAAATATTGGCATATATTTTCTATTAAGAATACATTTTAGTATTTAAATGTTTTATTTGAAAGGAAATATTTTCAAATAATTTTATCAATTTTTTTAAAATGTTATTTTTAAATAATGGTTATTGTTCTAAAGAATTGTTTTAAGGTATTTTCAAATATTCCATTATAAGATTCAAAATTTATTTTTAATGAAAAGCATTTTGAAATTTTTTTATTTTTTAAGATATTTTTTCATAGGGTATAGGATATTATAAATAGGAAATGTTACATGTGATCTTTCAAAAATCATTTTACATTTAATATGAAAAAATTTGATGTTACATATTCTTTATTTGAGAAATGATCACGGGATACCATTCTTATTATCTATCTAGATGGTTTATGTTTATAACAAAAATATTTTTATGAAACTCATATTTCTTCTTTGGTTTATACCCTGATAAAATTCATTAGAAACCAGATTCTTTTTCCATGGGTTATGCTTTGGTGATTTGATGAAATAATAATGGAACTTGTTTATTTTTCATGGGTTATGTTATGATTAAGTTTTTATGAAACCCAATTATTTTCATGGGTTCTAATATGATGAATTTTTTAAGTTCTTATGACATACATATGTATTAAATTCATTATATTATGGTGGTAACATTATAACCAATGATGGTGGTTACGTTATAACCAAAGACGTTGGTTACATTATTACCAAGATGGGTGGGACCTATATATCCATCCAATGAATTGGGTAATGATTAATATATCACGATATAAATAGGACTAGAATGGGGATTTAACCTAATTATGTATGGAACTTTTTCCACTTTGATAGTGTTGGGAGTGAACCTTAAATACTATGATGTTTTAAGGAGTAAACCCAACACATTATGATTTTCTATATTATGTTCCATGAACTGCAAAGGAAATGATTTTCTATGATTATGTGTGTTTCTAATAATCAATTTATTATACCAGTATTATTCTATCATTGTTCATCTTCTTTGATTCCATTATGATTCATTTATTGTGAACTTATATGATTTATACCATATTTTATTCTAATGTTCTCATACCCCTATGTTTATGATATCTTAATATCACCCTTGTTTACCCTTAATGATAATCTAATATTACCCATTATTATATTTCCATTGCCCAGGTTGTGATGAAATGTGCTATGTGTGATAAGTATAAGAAAGGTGATACTTAAGAAGAACATTTTGTAAGATGACATAAATCACTTATTGACGAACTGTTCATCTGTCTATGCTTCCAAAGGAACTATACCATTACGATCCTTATTCATATGTTTGTTTAATGTAATTTTTATTATATAAAATTATTTAATACCTATATTTGAGAACTTTTTTCGCTTAAAATTATAACATGTTCTAATCCTTTTAAACCAAGATTTTATAAATTTACCTCGTTTTTATTTTAGTGTGGTAACTAATTTTTACCTAGGTAATTTATTTTAAAGACTAATAAAATTGATCAAATTATCTAATTCTTAACTATTAATTTTAAAAATGAAATAAATTTTATCAAATAAATTTGTTTATGTTTGGAAAAAAATAAATTTTAATATGAGTGTAAATAATTCTTACAAAACTTTTCTTATAAAAAGTATATATTTAATGATTTAAATTTTCATTGGTTAAAAATTATTAATATTTTTTATTTTTATAAATAAAATTAGTTAATTATTTAACTAATAATAGTTATGTTTCTTTCGAAACTATTTAATACATAATTTCACAAAAATATTATTTAAATAAAATAAAAGACCAATGTAGTTTTTTATTAAAATAAAATATTACTTTTGTTAAAATATGGTGAAAATAGGTTCTCTAAATTTAAGTTAATATTTTAAAATCTTAATATTAATAATTAAATAAATATATGATTATAAAAATGGCTTCATAAATTTATATGTTGTGTTTACATCCTAATGATGTCAAAAGAATCTCGGTGTTTGTAAACACAATATTTTAAACTAGTCAACTAAATATCATTCTTTTTATAATAATATATAAATTTATTCATAATATAATACTGATAATATGAATACAAAAGTCAATTTTGTTTTTTAAAATTCTAATTCTATGATTTTAGAATTTAACTTTTAATTGTAAATAATTAATATAATCAAAATTATTTTTAATGGAATATGAAAATTTTTAAATATTAATTTTACTTATTCTTATTTCAAATCAATTTATAAATATATTAATTATTAACTATTACTAATACAAAAAAATATTTTTATTATTTAATCATAATTTACTTATTTTACTATAGTAATATAATATTTTAAAGAGTATAAAAATCAACTTTTATAATAAAAGTAATAATAAAATGATCTTATTAGTTGTTTACTATTACTATTTGAATTTAATTTACAAATTAGTATTAAATGATTTTATTATTCTTCATTCTACATATATTTCATAATGTGGTTATTTATACTTACATGCTAAAAATCAATTGTTACTTTTAAATTTTGAAATTTATCTTAATAAATGGTTTTATGAATTTTTTTAGTTTTGTGTTGTGTTTGAAAGATTCTATTTAAAATTGTATTTATTTAAATGAAATTTAATATTAAAATCATGGGATTTTATAATTGTCATGAGAGCCTCATAAAATACATTCTAAACATAATCTAATGTTTTCACATATCATCTAGATACTCATAATCCTTTTTATTCTAATTTTATAATAATCCCAATGATTTTGTAATATTTTAAACACTAAAGAATATCTTAGGAATCAACCAATTTAAATATTCCATTTTATCACAAGTATTTGTTTTTTAAAATTCTAGTTTAAAATCAATAAACATTGAACAATTATACTCTCATATAATCTCATTTACAATTTTCTAATAAATATTAAATAAATTCTTAAAAAATAATCATGGTTTTTTTATCACTAATGTATAGGATTTTCATTATCTCATTAAAATAACTTTTAGAATTTATTTCTATAAATAATCCACGTAAAAAATTAAAAATTTCTATATAATTTATGTTATATATTTTTATCATGATTTATTTCATTATAATTTCTAATATTTATTATAAATATCTAGTGGAAGTTATATGCACCACAAATAATTCATAAGAAACCAAGATGTAGCTCATGAATTTTCCAATTTTTTATTAGTAATGGTAATTCATAAGAATTTACAATTATTTTGAAATATATGTAGTAAAACGATTAATACTTCCCTTCAAATTATTATTAGGTCTTTACAAAGACATGCAGCATAGCCAAAAATGTTATTGGCTCCCAAATTCAGCTAACCCAAGACTATGGTACAAAAATGAAATTCATAATTGGTTCACTGTATATCTGATGGTAGTCATAATATTTATTATTCCAGCTTTAAATGTCCTGTTTGGGGACTATTAATCTCTAACTAATGAATTATAATGACTTATAAACTCAATAATTATCCATTTTTTGATCCATCCTCCAATGTCATACATAGAGTCAAAAATGACTCATAAATGAACACTGAGGCATTTCCATTTTTCTAATCATAACTCCAAATTCCTTAAAATTTAAAATATGCTTAGAATCATTATCACATCATATCAGTGATTTCTAAAACAAATATGATCACCTTATTATAATATCAAATAATTCTAGGAATTATTATAATAATTTAAAACTCTTATTCCTTGTTTTAAGGTACTTTGTATAATCTAAATACTCATTTTGAGTATTCAAATTACCATGAATATATTTAACTTCAATTTTATCTCATCCATTAGATAATTTTATTTGTTAACTATATTCCACAATGTTAAAACCAAGTAATATAGGTATGGTTTTTCTGACTTCAGTTATCTCCTCTCAATACTTTGAAATTAATATAGAAGTTATAAATCATGTTATATAAGCCATATTGTAACAGTATTTTTTAGTATTAAACTTCTCAATATTAGTTTCTCCACTTTTTGTCAAATATTTTAGATATTACTTATCCACATTCATAACATGTCTTTTCCATGAGTACCATCTCTCCAATCATGAAATATGGGCCACTCACCAAATCACAACTCCATAACACTCCTTTTCCATTTATGAAGGCAGCTTTAAACTCATTTACCCATCAAGGTATGGAAATACATGGTAGTATTATTGGATAGAATCTCACTCCATCAACTACAATCATCACACATGCATATTTAAATACTTAATAATAAATAAATAAAATCACACAAATGTTTAGAAAATTTAGGATAATGGGGTGTCATGAAAATACAAAAAACCTCCATAGTATTCAGTCATGTTCACATCTAATATAAAGAAATTTATCCTTACATAATATAAAAAATTTCTATCTTTTTTGAGAATAAATAATTTTTAATTTTTACGGAACTTATTTTTTTATGTATCTCAAATATTATGTTCTCATATTTCTAAATTTTTAAGAGGTTTTTTTCTTTTTTTTATCAATGCTCATGTTTTTGTTGAAATTTTATAACATAATTATATTTATTTTAAAAAATACCCCATGATCTTACCCAAAAATAAAATCTATTTATAAAATTATTGAACAATAATTATCTCATTGATTTGGTGATGTTTGTAATTGTGTAAAAACATCTTGAAATTCTAAAAATACTAATTGATTGACTTTTAATTTATTTTCATGATCCCTAATATGTCTTTCTGATTTATTTTGGTTCTCAAATATAGGAAAATATGAAAAATAAATTCTATTTTAAATTAATAATACATGTTTCCTCTTCTTTTATTTAGTACCAAATCCAACATTTTATTATTTGTAAATTGATAAAAAGAATTCACATAGTAATTTTTTTTCATTAAGATTATTTGTGAAATTCATTGTGGCGAGAACAACATTGAGTTATTTTAAGAGTTTATTTGATTCCTATCAAAAAATTCCATGAATTTATGAATGTGTAGTAATCTGGATTTAATTTTAACTGATGTTTATATAACTGGTTAATCATTGAATTTTAGTTTATAATTAAGGGCCAATGCGGCCGAACCCAAATTTTTCATTAATTGTTTTTATTATTTACATCTATTGTATTTAATTTTGTATTATTTCCATATTTTATCCACTTTATAATTCTGATGATAAAGAAACTCACTATTGGTATTTATTTTAGATATACACTCATATCATTATTTCTTTATTTAATCTTAAATATTTCATTCAACCGCATGGTTTATTTTATAAAATAATCAAAAAATTTATGTGTAAAATATCAAATTTTAACACAACACAACAAAAAATTTACACCATGATATCTTTTCATAGTGACTAAATTAGTGGTCCAAAAATTAAAAAAATGAACAAAAAACAATTATTATTGTTATTAAATAGGTATTTATTTGGTATAAAATCATATAAAATGACCTATACATACAAACCTATGGACCAAGCCACCAACCCAACCCTCACCCCTTGGACTAATCTAAACCCATTATAAAATCATGAAATGTCCTAGTGAAAAATTTTCACACCATCTCAGTTTGAGAATTTTTAGATATCCACACATTTACAGGATTAGTATTTTTTTAATTTTTTTGATCTTTCCCTTTTACATGGTAGTCTTTATTTCCCATTTTCTCACTCTCCTTCAAGATCATCATCCTAAACCCCTATCACACACTTTCTTCATAATAAGAAACCCACACCTCCGACTAAAATAACACTACTAGAAAAACATTATTCAATATAATATACACATGCCCCACATATGAAAGCCTTCAGTAAAACATAACCATGGACAAAATTCTACTCATAAAAGAATAAAATCATCATATTTTTATCCATCCTTCAAATCCCCGTCAAACTATATAACCCTCAATATTTTAATGAGTTGAATTATAGGGACTAGTATTTTCAACCTAATAATTTCATATTCCATCCCCATATTAGATGAAATATAAATATACCATTTCTAAATGGAATCGTAAATTTGTGGGTGATGTTTTGGGGATTATGAGATAATTTAATTTCACTAAAAATACCATTTAGGAAAAAAATATAAAAATATACACACTCACTCAAACAAAATAATGATGTAAGGAAATAATAAAATTGAAGAGTGTAATATTATACACATCTGAATAATAAAGTAAATAAAAATACATTGTATATATATTGATGATGCCAATCTCATGAAGTGATGTTACAATAACACTCAAATAAATTATAGTGTACAATAGTGAAATAAAAATCTAAACCAAGGAAATTATTCCATAGATAAATTATTTCAATAAAATTATTATATATTATTTAGAATGAATTAAATAAATAAAGGGTTGAATAAGGGTCACTTGATTAGGATTCATTGTATTTTCAATGGAAAAAATAAAAATAATATGACTATTATAGGAAAACTATATGATAACAATAAATTCAATATCATTTTCCACTTCAATTGTTTATTTTTTCATATATTTCAAATGATAAATTATTTTAATTATTAATAAATAATTTATTTTCACTAAAATGATGATAATATTATCATTTCCACAAATAAAAAACATTATTTTATCTAAATTTGATTAGAATGAAATTATTTTGTAACCCTATAAAACTATTATATTATATTTTATATCATTATTGTAGATTGATTAGTGGATCATAACAATCCTTAAACAATTATTGAATCACAATATAATAATTTATTATAATCTATATGAAATGATCGAAAACAAATCTAGTTTAATAATAAAATTTCATTCAAAAAATCTTTAGTTAACAAATCACATTTTTCAATTGGTTATTATCCAAAATGTATGAAAGTAAAAAAAATAAAATCATAGATGTAAAGACCCATAAATTTCAAGGTAATTTTTTTGTAATTTTCTTTGAAATTATACGAGTACGTAATTTCTAACGGTGCCTGATTCTGAGGCCCGGTGTGCCCGGAATACTTTTTCCGAAGTTTAGCTCGGGTACATTCAGTGAACGAACGAGCGGGTATTTCTAACTTTTGATTTGGTGCTCAGAATTGAAATCTGAGGGCACCGACGATACCACAGCGCCAGTAATTGCTTAGAAACCCCTTTCCCAAAGGTGCGTTTTCTCGGGAGGAATTGTTAAAAAATGTGAAGAATAAAAATATAGTTGCTTTACAATTATATTTTTATTATACCGATAGTGGTTTAAGTGTTATGGGAAAGGAAGTTTTGAGGATGTTGGGGTGGGGCCCACATGAGCCCCCACCTCCGTCAATTTCCCTAACACCCCATTAAACCCCCCCTCTAGAAATTAATTTTGTAACTCATACACTCTTCCACATTAATGCACACCAATTAAACGCCTAATTAATTTGACAATACAAGTTAATTAATTTGGTGAATTCATTTTGAATTTTAAAAATGTTGGCACGTGTGAATAAAATAAGACAAAGTCTTATTTTATTTTTGGTGGATTCGTTGTGTGCAATCTGGGGAGAGAACAACCAATGTCTCGAAGAACATCTTCTTCCTCGTAGAAGAACACGAAGAACACCGACACACATTTCGATCTTCGTTCTGCGTCAAAGAAAGGGGGACGCGACATCCTTCATTGGGCGTGCAACAACGACGTATACGGATCCTCGTTCTGCGACGCCATCTTCTATGACAGCGTTTCCCCGCGAAGATCATCGTTCGACAACTCCTCGAGGTAGGGGTTTGATTTAATGTTCGTGAATATTTTTGGCATCCATCGTTAAACCTTTAGCCGCTTGTTATCAAATTAACGGGAGGGGTCTGAACCGCATGAACATGGCCGACCCTTCTCCCCCTTTATGTTGTACTCGTTGTGGCTTGAACGAAGGTGGCGCGGTGCCGATGCACCGCACGGGAATGAAAAGATATGTGGAGGCGGTGCGTGGCGTCGTCGCGCCGCGCTGATGAACTCGAGGGAATGCAGCGGCCGAAGCGGGCTGCGACAGAGGGGCGTGGAGCCAACGCGCTGTGACGGTCGAAGTAGGGCAGTGGTCGAAGGCCGTGGCGGTCACCAACAGGGGGCAGCAGGACTCCCCGGCCTCCGTAGCATCAAGAGTAGCGGCCCTTTAGTCGCGGCGGAAATCCTAGAGGCGACCGGATAAACCGGCCGCCGGTGCTTCGGAAGGGCAGGACCCCGGGGTCCCTCTGTGGCGGTCACCAGCAGGTGGCGGCCGGACATGGACGGCCGATGGAGCTCTAGGATGCGGGACCCCTCACGGGTCCCACGGCGGTTTATAAGGGCGGCCAAACGGCCGGCCGTTTTCCGAGAAAACCGGGGGGCGTAACCCCCAGGTTCAATTAGGGTGGACCCCACTGGATCTGCCTTTCCACAAAAAGGGGTTGTAGCTCCCCACCTTGCGCCCGCTCGGCCGCGTGCCGAGCCGCAGTCACACGCACCGGGCTGGACCGGCCGCGCCGGGCAGGACCGCCCGCGTCGGGCCGAGCCGCCTGCACCGAGTCAGGCCGCCCACGCCGAGCCGGACCCCCACGCCGGTCCAGGCCGCGCCCTAAAGGACCGGACCCGGACCCGGGTCGGGTAAACTCGGTTCAGGCCGACCCAGGGGGTTTTGGTTCGGGTTGGTCTGGGCTCAAACCCCCCTAAAAATGGACAGATTCCTTCAAACGTCCATAACATGGGCTACAGACCTCCGATCGACGCACCGTCAGTTGAGATGAGATCCTTAGATCGAGATGGTCTTTTCTTTATATTACACTCAAGGTTTTGGATAAATTTGGGTATGGCTGGGTTGGTTCGAACACCAAACCAACCGGGCCTTCAAAGCGGAAACGCTTATAACTTGTGCTCCGGACGTCCGATTGACATGTCGTCGACTTTGTTTGTTTCCTCTTAGTGAGATGGTTATTTTGGCTCACTTCGCTTGAGGTTTGAATGCAGTTGGATTATGATCGGGTTGGTTTTGACTTAAAAACCAACCGGGCCCTGGGACGAATAAGCCAATAACTCCCAGACCGGGCGTCTAATAGACGCGCCGTCTGTCACATTGAGTTCCTATTGGCGAGATGGAACTTTGGGATACATCAACTCCAGACTTCATGTTAGTTGATGTATTGACCCCCCTTCGCTCATGTAGCAGACCCTCCCGGAACGAGCATGTTGTCTGCAAGAACCCTAGAGCTGGCTGCGTCTGCGACGACGATAACGACTGTACTGGGATCCTCTGTGGGTTCGACGAGGACGACTACCAGACTGCGTTCCTCCGTTGGTTCGACGAGGACGACTACGGCACAGGGATACTCTGTGGGTTTGACGAGGATGACTACTGGACTGGGATGCTCCGTGGGTTCGACGAGGACGACTACCATACTGGGATCCTCCGTGGGTTCGACGAGGACGACTATTGTACTAGGATCCTCCGTGGGTTTGACTACCATGCTGGGATCTTCTGTGGGATCGATGAAGATGACTACTATACTTGGATCCTCCGTGGGATTGGCAGCGAAGACTACTGAACTTGGATCCTACGTGGGTTAGGTAGAGGAGATGATTCAGAGGCTACATCTAATCAACTTCACCCCTCTTCGTGAGTATTATACCTGTGTGAGCTGAGTCTTTACTTTTAATCATTATCTTCAATGTGATTAACTTGATATCTTGTGTGGATTGGACTATACTTTCCTATGTGGAGTGGGTTTTACTTTCTTGTGTGGATTAATATTTACTTTCTTGAGTGGACTGGATTGTACTTGAGCTCGTGAGTTAGAGCTGAACTAGATTTGATGACTTAGGTATATGTATGGGAATATACCTAAGTAGTGTTAGATGATATTTCGTAATTGTATCTTTTCTTTGTGGTTTATCCATTGTGGATTCAGGAAGACCTTCGGGGGTCTCAGGGTCCCTACTGAGTATCGTATACTCACCCCTACACGGGCTTCGCCCGCACTACATTGTGTTGGTTGTAGATGACGGACATCACTGATCGTGGTTGAGGCTTGTAGAGCTGGACGGTACCCGGAGGATGATCTCACAACGAGACGGTGCCCGGAGGTGGATATCACGACGAGTCGGTACCCAGAGGAGACGGACGAACATGGAGTGATGTACCTACCCTTCAGGTAGGAAGCCGGAGGACGAACCAGGAGCGGCTTATCACCTTTTAGCTATTTTCCTTGATTTGTACTTTACTTTCAGTTGTAGTTGTACCTTTCTTTTGGGCTTGTATTTATGTCCCCTTGTACTTTCAGCATGTTTGTTTACTCCTTACTTGGTGTTTACTTCAGCTTGCTTACTCTGTGGTGTTTTTTTACATTATAAAGGAAATGCCTTCCCTATTATCGGGATTTACGCCTTTGGTGCTAGTCGTCAGCCCCTGGCCTATGGGAGGCGGGCTTGGGGTAGTCACGACATGGGCCCCGAGGATGGGTCGTGACAAATTAGTATCAGAGGTGTTTAGTCCTACTGCAGAACTCAGGACTTTGATCTTTCTTCTATGTGAAGCAATAGTGTTAAGGGTATTTAGTGTGTTTATTAGTCCAGGGAGTCCAGTGTTGGTGTGGCGGTCGACGTATCCATACACCACGACCCTGAATTCTAATTTCTGACTCAGTGGATGAAAACATTGATTGCATGTGTGTTTCAAAATTTTTCTTTGTGATTACATTGTGTCAGCACACCAGGTATACTGTTTTGACCGTGGCGCACCTTTTTCTTTTCGAGATGGGCCCACGATGGCATCCATCTAGGGTTTCGAGCATTGTGCGAGACGACAACCCACAGAGTGACGAGGTCACAGTGCAGGGCCCTATTACAGCGGCGGCACCAGTGGTACCTCTACCCGCTGAGCCACCGATGCCATCAGCACCAGCCGCTGACAGTGCACGTCGCCTTAGTGCATTGTATGAGTTTCAGCGTTAGAGACCGCCTAGGTTCCATGGGGAGACATACCCTCAGGGAGCTGAGGATTGGCTGGAGGTTGTTCTTCAAGTTTTCAGGTTAGTGGGGACACTAGCTGACCTCAGGGTGATCCTTGCAGCGAGTCTGCTGCACGCGGCAGCAGGTAGATGGTGGAGCCTGATGCTCCAGGTGCATGACGAGGCATCACTTCTTTGGACGGATATTGAGAGCCTATTCCGCTCGGAGTTCGTCCAAGACACCCTATGTGCGGTGAGTATTCAAAAGTTACTACAACTACGGCAAGGCAGCATGACCGTGGCCCAGTACTCGATGAGGTTTACTGATCTCTCGCGCTTCCCCACAGATATGGTACATGACCCGTTCTTCATGGCCCTGACATTTTAGTAGGGAATGTGTCATGAGATCAGGGCTTTGATGATCTCCCTCAACATTCTAACGTAGGCAGGGGTGTTGGAGAGATCCCTTCTGGTGGAATGTTTTCTAGCTGAGCAGTCACCAGCGGCAGGACCCTCCGCAGGACAACCCGTAGCAGAGTCTTATACAGCTGGCAGTAGACAGATGACGCAGAGGTCTAAGCGGTCCATACCATCAGATGAACAATCTGAGGATGCAGATTCGGTTGTGATGGTCACATGAAGGAGATCCAGCAACACGAGGAGCAGGCAGTGCAATGCATGCGGTGGGCAAGGTCCCATGGATCGAGACTGCCCGACTCGTCCGGCAGATGAGCAGCAGGTAGTAAAGGGACCTCCTAGGCAGAGGTTCGACCATGGAGGTCCGTAGGGATCAGGCGGGCGAGGCAAAGGAGCTGGCCAATCAGTGGGTGGTGGGTGACACTTTGAGGCCCTACCACCACAACCACCGGGAAGACCACCCCGACTGCAGGGAACGGGTGGACATGGGAGAGCTCAGCTTCAGGCAGCTAAGGCTTATGACCATGGATCTCTGGGAGCTGACGGACAGGAGCGGGACTAGATCCATTCATGGAGACTTTTGTTCATGTTTCTTCTGGCCTTGTAGATGTTGTGTTTTTGGATGTTTTGTGTCTTTGTACCTTGAGGTGCAGTAATAAAAGACACTTGTTATTGTGACATTTTCTTCCCTGTAATTTTTTTTATAGTTGATACTAAGAGGTTCCGGTTTAAAACTATTGACTTGATCGTCAATTTCGATATTCCTACTGGAGGATACCTTGTGACCACAAACTACTACCGACAGTGTGACTCGACCCTTGGAGGTGAGAGTAACGGTTGGATCTCTCGGTAGTAGCATCGAGGCCTTACGATGTCATCCATGGCATGGATTAGTATCATTCATGTCAGGATTGACTGTATTAGGCAAAGAACATGGTTTATCTAGGGTATGAGACTGAATTTCTCTTATCAGCAAAGATGATTTCTTTGCAGCTCTTGTAGGACCAGAGAAGGTTCAGGTCATCTAGGAGAGGATTAAGACAGCTCAGTGCCGACAGAAGTCTTATGCCGACAGGAGGTGGAGACCACTAGAGTTTGAGGATGGTGACCGCGTTTTCCTATGGGTCTCACCTCGACCTGGATTACGGAGATTTGGCCGAGGCGGAAAGTTATCTCTGCTCTTCATCGGACCCTTCTAGGTCCTCAACAGGGTAGGAAAGGTGGTTTACCGCTTGACCCATCCACCTCAGTTGCACCAGGTGCACGATGACTTCCACGTATCTCAGATGAGGCGATATGTGCATGACCCGACGCATATCATCGACTATGGGGAGTTGTAAATTTACGATGGGGTGACTTTTGCAGAGGTCCTGTTAGAGATCGAGGATCGACAGGAGCGGGTCCTACGTGGATGGTCGATTTCTCTCATGTGCATCAGGTGGCGGCACAGGAACCTCCAGGAGAGAACTTGGGAGCGCGAGGCTCAGATGTATGCTCAGTACCCTCATTTGTTTCCCTAGTTTGAGATATATCTTTACGGAGACTTAAATCCCTGAGGTGGGAGTAATGTAAAGCCCCGTAAATTTCAAGGGAAATTTCTTTTCTTAATTTTCTTTGGAATTCTATGATTACGCTGTTTCTGACGGTGCCTATTTCTGAGGCCTGGTGTTCCCTGAATAATTTTTCCAAAGATTAGCTCGGTTATGTTCAGTGAACGAACGAGCGGGTTTTTCTAACTTTTGTTCCGGTTCTCAGAATTGAAATTTGAGCGCAACGATGAAACCGCAACGCTGGTAATTGCTTAGGAACACCTTTCCCGAAGGTGCGTTTGCTCGGGAGGAATTGTTAAAAAATGTTAAGAATAAAAATACAGTTGCTTTACAATTATATTTTTATTATATCACTAGTGGTTTAAGTGTTAAGGGAAATGAAGTTGTGAGGAAATTGGGGTGGGGCCCACACGAGCCCCCACCTCCTCCAATTTCCCTAACACCCCATTAAACACCCCTCTAGAAATTAATTTTGTAACTCATCCACTCTTCCACATTAATGCACGCCAATTAAATGCCTAATTAATTTAACAACACAAGTTAATTAATTTGGTGAATTCATTTTTAATTTTAAAAATGTTGGCATGTGATAATAAAATAAGACAAAGTCTTATTTTATTTTTGGTGGATTCGTTGTGTAAAATCTGGGGAGAGAATAACCAATGTCTCAAAGAATGGCTTCTTCCTCATAGAAGAACGCGAAGAACACTGACATGCCTTTTGATATTCTTCCCGCGTCATAGAAAGGGGGACGCTGCATCCTTCATCAGCCATGCACCAATGACGTATATGGAGCCTCGTTCTGCGACTCCGTCTTCCGCGATGCCATTTTCCAGTGATGATCATCATTCGACAACTCCTCGAGGTTGGGGTTTGATTTAATGTTCGTGAATATTTTTGGCATTGATCATTAATCCTTTAGGTGCTTGTTATCTATTTAATGGTAGGGGGTCGGACCGCACGACCACGGACAACCCTCCTCCCCCTTTATTTTGTACTCGTTGTGGCTCGAACAAAAGTGACGCGGTGCCGATGCACCGCGCGGGAATGAAAAGAGATGCAGAGGTGGTGTGTTGCGTCGTCGCGCGGCGCCGACGAACTCGAGGGAATTTCGCGGCCGAAGAGGGTCGCGACAGAGGGGCGCGGCGCCGACGCGCGTTGACGGTCGAGGAAGGGCTGTGGCGGTCACCAACAGGGGGTGGTCGGACTCCCCGGCCGCCTGAGCATCAAGAGCCACGACCCATTGGCCGCGGCGGAAAATCTGGAGGCGGCCGGATAAATCGATCACCGTCGCTTCGGAAGGGCGATATCGCTGGGTCCCGCGGGGGTGGTCACCTACAGGTGGCGGCCGGACACGGCCGGCCGCCGGAGCTCCAGGAGGCAGGACCCCTCGCGGGTCCTGTGGCAGTTCAAAAGGGCGGCCAAACGGCCGACCATTTCCACGAAAACCGGGGGGCGTAACCCCTCAGTTCAATTAGGGAGGACCCCACTGGGTCTGCTGTTCTGCAAAAAGGAGGAGTCGCTCCCCCCTTGCACCCGCTCGGTCATGTGTCGAGCCACGGTCACCAGCGCCGGGCCGGACCGGCCGCACAGGGCTAGACCGTCCGCGTCAGGCCAGGCCTTCCGCGTCAGCCCGGGCCATCCGTGTCAGGTTGGGCCGCCCATGCCTGGCCGGGCTGCGCCAGCTGGGCGGGACCCAGACCCAGTTCGGGTCGCCCCGGTTCAGGCCGACCCAGGGGGTTTTGGGCCGGGTCTTTCCGGGCGCAAACCCCCCTAAAAACGGATAGATTCTTCAAATGTCTATAACTTGGGCTACGGACCTCTGATCGATGTCATATCAGTTGCGATGCGATCCTTGAATCAAGACAGTCATTTCGATATATTACACTCAAGGTTTAGGATAGCTTTGCGTATGATTGGGTTAGTTCGAACACGAAACCAATCGGGCCTTCAGAGCGGAAACGCTTATAACTTGAGCTCTAGACGTCTGATTGACGTGTCGTTGACTTTGTTGGTTTCCTCATAGTTAGAAGGTTATTTTGGCTTACTCCTATCGAGGTTTGGACACAGTTGGAGTATGATCGGGTTGGTTATGACTTAAAAACCAACCGGGCCCCTCGGACGAAAAATCCAATAACTCTCAGACTGGGCGTCCGATTGACGCGCCGCCTGTCGCGTTGAGTTCCTATTGAAGAGACGGAACTTTGGTATACATCAACTCTGGACTTCGTGTCAGTTGATGTATCACCCCCCCTTGGATCATGGAGCGGACCCTCCCGAAACGAGCATGTTTTGTGCGGGAACCCTAGAGCTGGCTGCGACTGCGATGACGATGACGACTATACTGGGATACTATGTGGGTTCGATGAGGAAAACTACCGGACTAGGATCCTCCGTGGTTTCGACGAGGACGACTACTGCACTGGGATCCTCTGTGGGTTCAACGAGGAGGACTACCAGACTAGGATCCTCTGTGGGTTCGACGAAGATGACTACCATACTAGGATCCTCCGTGGGTTCGACGAGTAAGACTATTGTAATGGGATCCTCCGTGGGTTCGACTACCATGCAGGGATCCTCCATGGGTTCGACGACGATGACTACAATACATGGATCCTCCGTGGGTTCGACAGATACGTCTACTAACTTGAATCCTATATGGGTTCGGAAGAGGAGATGATTCAGAGGCTACATCTAATCAACTCCACCGCTCTTAGTGACTAGTATACCTGTGTGAGCTGAGTCTTGACTTTCAATCATTATCTTCGATGTGATTCACATGATATCCTATGTGGATTGGACTATGATTTCCTGTGTGGATTGGGCCATTATTTCTTGTGTGGATTAAGTTTTACTTTCCTGAGTGGACTGGATTGTACTTGAGCTCGTGAGTTGGAGCTGAACTGGATTTGATGACCTAGGTATATGTATGGGAATATACCTAAGTAGTGTTAGATGATACTTCGTGATTGTATCTTTTCATTGTGGTTTATCCTTTGTTGATTTAGGGAGTCCTTCAGGGGTCTCGGGGTCCCTACTGAGTATCGTATACTCACCCCTGCACGGGCTTCTCCCGCACTACATTATGTTGGTTATAGATGACGGACATCACTGACCGTGGTTGAGGCTTGTAGAGCTGGACGGTAACCGGAGGAGGATCTCACGACGAGACGGTGCCCGGAGGTGGATATCACGACGAGTCGGTACCCCGAGGAGATGGACAGACATGGAGTGATGTACCTACCCTTCAGGTAGGAAGCCAGAGGACGATCCATGAGCGGCTTGTCACTTTTCAGCTATTGTCCTTGAGTTGTACATTACTTTTAGTTATAGTTGTACCTTTCTTTTGGGCTTTTATTTATGGCCCCTTGTGCTTTCAGCACGTTTTTTTACTGCTTACTTGGTGTTTACTTCAGCTTGTGTACTCTGTGGTGTTTGTTTACTTTATAAAGGCAATGCCTTCCCTATTATCGGGATTTACGCCTTTGGTGCTAGTCACCAGCCCCTGGCATATGGGAGGCGGGCTTGGGGTTGTCATGGCATGGGCCATGAGTACAGGTCATGACAATAGATTATAATCATATAATAAAATGAATATTATGGATTCAATTATCAAAAAACGGGGATATGTTATATAAAACTCAATGAAACTAATTACAAGAAGAACAAATCATACTTGAATGAATTATCTTCAATAAAAATATATTTTATTCAATGATAGATAATTTAAGAGGACTAATTTTACACTTTTTCACATACTTCTAATATATTAAAAAACCTATCCAAATTGTGGATATATAAATTAAATTTGTATTAGAGGATAATGCTAAAAATAATTGTAAACCTGAAATGGTAATTTCATCAATATATTTTTCATCCAATTGTACTAAAATGTTTACTTTTTAAATTTGTAAATTAGTTGGAGCTTTATAAAAATAGAAAATGAAAAATTGAATCTTTTTTTACATCTTACCCTAATCAAATTCCATTAAAATGAAATGTGGTAAAAGATTATTTTTTAGTCGTGATGGTGTTTCTAATACTAATTTTACATTAAATCCCAATAGCTTCCCTTAAACATGTGGTACATAAAAGATTATCTAAATGAAATTAATTTATTATCTATAAAGAATATTTCAAATAAAATTTAATCAATGATAGGTCTAATAAAATATTTTTTATTGTAAATTCTATATACCTATAGAAATTGGTAAAAAATATAAGTTTAATGATCTTTTAAAATAGAGTATAAAATTTAAAATATTCAATGACTAATATTTTTTTTAATTTGGGATAACACGGTTATTAATTATGAATATAATATTTGAAAATTAATTTTTATAGTAAATAAGGAATAATAGTCCAGAAAAATAAATGGAGGTGAAACATGATCACATATGGTTACTAATTGTTAATTATGATAAAATAAAATGGTTAACATTGTGAATATGTGGTTAAATTTGAGGGAAAATATTTTTAGATCCGTGTTAAATAATCCAGTAATTCCCAAAATAGATTACATATTTGAAGTCCACTATCTTGATGCAACAATAAAAATGTATCCTTAAAATTAAAATTTTTCAAATATATTTTATATATTCAGAATTCCCATAAAGGACCCTTTCATTTTAATATATAAGAATAATCACATAAATTCAATTCCTTGATGACCCCAAATGGCCTTTAGGATGTCCAAAATATCCAAAAATAATTCTAAATTACAAAATGACTCATTAAATCTTATGATATTCCATGTATGTTGTTTAGAGATTCAATGTGACATCATGGTTTCCTCCCACATAATACGACTAATTTTCACAACATTTCATCAAGGATGGAAAACATGTCTCTAATAATAGATGACTGTGTTGAGTAATACACCCCAGGAAGGGAACATTAAATCTTCATAAAATCATTTTTGTTTTTTTCTATTATATATAATAATATTACAACTTATTTTTTTATCACTATTTGTGGATGAAATGGGGCGTTTCATTGCACCAACATTTTTCCCCTATCATAGTAGTCTCAAAGGTACCGTATCAAATAAATTTTATTATATTTTTGTAACTTTAACATGATGAGATTGATATTTTGTTAGTAGAAGTAGAAAGTATAGAAAATTTACGGGAGGAAATTGAAAACCCCAGTTTGACTTAGGAATCATCACCCCAAAATCTATGATGTGTTGGAACTTTCATACATGATAATGAGTTTTCTATGGATTAATCACCTTAAGATTGTTTTTAATTTTATATAGATCATTTCAAGGACTAGGTAATGTAAAAAATGTGAAAAAAATATAAATTAGATGTGGGTAGTTTGACAAATTATTTAGGCTCGATCTAACTTTTATACCTTATGTATCTCCAAAAAACAATGGAAATTTAAAATACATGACATGGATAATTATGTTTAACCATAACATAAATAATTTCATATCAACTTACATGTAGTTAATTATATGATTCTCTTCCATCAAATATAAAAAATATAAAAAATATTCCAACTAATTTTTGTGTACCTTTGAGTCTGCCTAAAATTCAATAAATGAAATGATCACAATTAATGTAGTTTTATATCATACAAATAAATTGATGGAAAAAATTATTTTATCCAAATATAAATAATTAATGAATCGTGATTATGTATCCTCGGGAAATTTTACCAAAAAATCTTGCATTAATAATTTCCTTGGAATCATATTTTGAACAACCCTACACCTCTTAATGGCTATACAAACATTAGAAAATGATATTTAATGTCCCATTTCATAATATATTGATTATAGAAAAATTATTGACATTTAATTATTGCGTTGAAGAGGATGAATATATTATCCACAAATAGAATCAGAATCTTACACCCATCAACCATTAAAAAATAACTCTTCATTATAAAACTCTAAGGGGAAACGATGGAACCCCCAAATCCATCATAGTGAACCATATCAAGACAATAGAGAATAATTTACAGGTCATTTATCATTAAACATTGATCACATATTGGTATCTTAGTCATCAATAAATTATGATCAAACATCCGGACTACTAATAATACCTCATGTCACAATATCATATCATATTAGGGACCAGTCCATTATTATCAACATAAAATTCGAAAAAAAATGTTCACTTAAAATCCAATGAATATTTCATAATATATCTAATAAAACATAAAAAAATAAAACCATAGATGGAACAATATAGTAACAAATATCATAGAAATATATATCATTTTAGATAAAATCCATCTGAAACCCATGATTAGACAACCTAAAAACATTTATTTCAATGCCTTTTAATTTTTTTAAAAAATTAAAATTAAATGTTCATAACCCCACTATATATAGAATTATAAAGGGTGCATTATATTCTAATTATTTACCAATAAATTCCAAAAATATTTTTTCCAACTGGCAATTTAGTGAATATCATTGGTCATATAGTCCCCCATGAAAATCACTATTAGATAGTTGTTTATTATTATAATTTTTTATTATTCCAATATCAAATATTAATCTATAATACACCAAAAAAGGGTTTAAAACATATAAATTCTATATTAACATAAAACTATGTTCTATTAACTAGTAATTCTAGTATTAAACTCTTAAAACTCATCCCAATAAAGAATGAAATAGAATATATTTTATTTTATTTTTGTCATATACCCATCTAATCTTTACTAAGATATTTGAAAATAATTTTCATGGTTCGATATTTCTAAAATAAATTTTTATGTAATTTAAAATTAATCAATTATTTTAATCTGAAAACAATGAATTTGATAAAATTTTATTTTAACATATATATATATATATAATTACAAAATTATAACAATACATTTAAAGTCCTAATTATCATCAAGGAATCAAAATTTCAGAATACTATAATGATTTTTATGGAATTCAAAGTTGGAAGCCTAATTAGTAAAAATTGACAATAATGAAAAAATATATGATCTTCAATTAATATTAAAAGTGAAACTGAAGGTTATTTCCTTCAATCAAGATTTATGATATTTTTTACAATTATCATAGTATGAATAAAGAACATCAGGTTTTACTTACTCAATAATTACAAGAAAAATTATATTTTTAATACACACTTATCCCTTTCTATAAGATTTGATAAATTAGATTATGGCATTAAAGAGACCCAAAATGTCAAATATCTCATAATGAATTGAGACAGACACCCTAAAGTAAATAGGTGACTCTAAAATTTATGTATTGATTTAATTCTAATTCAAAATTTTATAACGTGGTTAAAATGAAATGTTTCTTTCAAGAACCAAAATATCCAAAAAGAAGATGATATTCCCCAAATATATATTTATATATGATATATTTAACATCTATATTTTAGCTATTAAAAAATATGATTATTTTGGATTTGGTATATTATTTTTTTGAGTGGTGGATACTTGATCAATTCCACTCATGTAAGATATCATTAAATGAAATCTATGCATATTTATATTAAACGATATGAGTAAATTCATATGTTGAATGAACTATAAGTGGAATTTATGCATTTCTTTAAATGAATCAGATAATGTAGACACCATCCAAGAGTTTCCTTAGGTTTTATATAAACTATATATCCTTATGAAGGCACGTGGTGTGAATATTTAGTCAGTGACTCCTAGAAACACTTAGATCGCTTAATTCATCTCCTTTATTAACAAAGAAGATAGGATTGTATGGAGATAGTATAGATCTTATCCATACAATGAATGATTCAGTTCGACCTGGCATACAACATAAAGGTGGGATTCATTTTTCACTTGTGGACCTCTCTCAAAACAATGCGATGGAGTTCTAAGATAATGCAGTGGATTCTACAGACTATTGTAAGAATGTTTTACACTATTACTCATTTCAGTATTTTACACATGTTTCATATTGTCTTTCATAGATATCTAAAGTAAACGGGTTTTAATTTGATCCACTATTTTTAGTACTTGTTATCAGACTCAAAAAAATCTTTCAGTGCTATCAATGTAAATTTCAAAGGGCAAAATTAATCTTGGTAACTCTTAGAAATGAACGATGATGAAGTGTGGATCTCTACCCAGGAACTGAATTTTGATGCAAATAGTTTTCTACCCAAATATTTTGGGAGATATAGTACTTTGATAGGTTCATATAGATGTCATGTTAATGTGTTTATATGAGGAATAGATATTCATCCACCCTATAGTTGTATATAATTTAACCCAGGATTTATATATTTGAAATATTGTACATAAATGGTGATGATTAAAATAGATCAGTTTTATGATTCTAGAAATATTATTTTAAAAAAGGGGTTTCTTTGATATAGTTAGTCTATGTAAATTTAACTAACATCTTACCTTTATGTAGTTAGGATGCATAAGGGTATACAATTAATTAACCTTATATAGAGTGGTCTATGTAAGGGTTATCAAAACATACACATATGAATAAATAAGTGTTATATAAAGGTAGTTTAATTTTAAAAGTGTTATGTAAAGATAACCAAAATGTTAACAGCAACATAATGAATTTTTATAATGTTCATAGCCTTACACAGTACATTTTTTTAAGGGTACCCTCTTTGTTACTTTGACACAAATGGTTTGCATGAAGGTAGTTACCTTGCACATCCGTGCCTGAAGTTCATGTTTTGGAAAATTGGGACCGTCCATTACATGTAGCTTTTAGGTAAAGGTAGTATCAATTTTCACACATACATAGAATGAGATTCATAAATATTAATGGTGTATTACCTTTATGTAGTTTGTTGTTATTATGTTTTTTAATGGTATGTAGTGACTTATCATTACACAAGGGCTTCCAAATAGCCTATATATGGATTGAAGTCCTTTCCATTTTGCAAGAAGTTGTTCCTATGTTAGGTTAAACAATAAATATATTAAAATTTGTTTTAAAATTATTAAATCTTTTTAAATATTTATAAAAAGATTAAAAATCATAAATTTTATTTGGATATTTTAATTTATAATTTTTTTATGATTTAATTATTGATAAATGGTTCAAAATTTAATGAATAAATGTTTAGGAAACATTTTTTACTCAAATATTAATTTTTATCATTTTAAATAACATTGAAAAAATTTTATTGCTGGACTTATGATCTAGAAATAAAAGTTATTATTTATAAATAATAAGTGAAAATTAATAATGGGTTATAAAATAGGAAATAACGAAATAATATAAGAATTTTCTATTTCATTTTAGAATTTTTCATAATTAAATATTTTTAGTTATAAAAATTAATAGGGGGAATATTATGATATTATTTTAAAATATAAACAAAAATTAATGATTGATGTTATCATGGTTAAAATAATGATTAAGTGTATAATATTTATATTCTATAAAATGTTAACATAATAGAAACAGGATTATAAATTTTTTATAATTTATATAAATATAATATTTTTAAAAGGTAAATTTCATATAATAATAAATATGATAGATTTTATATTTTAATGAAAAGAATATGTTTATATTAATAATTATTGAATGTCTATAATGTCAAATATGAAAATTTATAAAATGTTTTCTAATTTTTTGATTGTAAGAGTTTATGGTTTTGAAAAGAGGGTGTGAATTGTAGTTTAAAAAATTAAACAAACACAGAACCCAAAACCTATTTATTTAAAAGTTCTATATGCACCAATTTTATAATAATCAGGGTGTTTTCATCATATCCATAAATTGGAAGATAAAATAGATTTTTGAATTAGTCTTACAGATAGTCTAATAAAATTGTTGTGGCACAAATTAATAAAAACCCATCTTTCTAATGAAAATGAATAGTTGAATTAAAAAACTACAGAAACAAGTAATACGAAATATTATTACAATGTAATAATGACATTATTGTTTTATAAATGAATTTATACTCTTTAACCTTATGATTTATGGATGTAATAAATCTTTACATAATATTTCTTTAGTTTTTATCTTGAATTTAATGTAATACCTTCCCTTATAATAAAATCCCTCAATATGATGATCATAATGACTCTATATTCTAAAACCCTAGAATCCCTTGTTATGATGATTGGTGTCATTTCTCTCTTTCTATCCCTAGAACTCCTTGATCAGATTGTTCAAAATCACTTGTACTCTTATCTAGTGAAGTCTTTGATCTAAACCCTGATAAGAAATATGAATAAAAAATAAAAAACAGACCTAATGATATTACAATTCCCCAATCATAATCCTTAAAATACAACATTATAAAAAATTAAAAATGATAAGAATGGGATCAATTTGAAGAGGAAAATCTATGATTTGTTGAGTTTCAAATTCATCAGCTCTCAACTCCTGAAATACACTATTATTTATAAGAATCCGTCTAATCGATCAAATTCCATGAATCTTAGAGTATGTTTCAATGCACAGGGATTTCATTCAATTAACAACTTAGAAAAATATCTCTATCCAAATTCATTTTGATTACAGCATTAAAAATCTATTATGAATTTCATCTGATAGAATACATATTCAAATGGTATATAATATTGTTTTTCAATCTAATGAACTGAATTCTTGTTAGTCAGATGGGTTATAACTATTTCCAGTTTTAGGTAAATGACTTTGGTTAGTGTAATAGAAAGAGCACTATTCTATCTATTAGAAATTACATTACTCATTCCGATGAACCAGACACACCATCTATCTGATGTTTCATATAATATAATAAAAAGTTTATTTTCATTTTATATTAAAACCATTTTTCATTCATTAAAAATATTTGTTTTCTACAAAAACATTCCAAAAAACATAGGATATATGAATTTAGTAAAATATAAATTTAATAAGGTTTTAAAATTTTCATTATTTTAAAAACATATTAAATTAAAATTAGAAGGAATAAATTGCGACTCAACAATATCCCTCTTTTTTAAAGCACAAAACAGAACTCACAAAATGAAAAAAACTATTATCGGTGAAAAACATACAACCTTTTTATTATAAATATAATATTAATTTTTTATAAGAAATATATTCCCTTTACATATCATAACTTTCCAATAGTTGATAACATAATTTTTTCACCATTCTTGATTTGATGGGAAATATTAGTATGTTTTCTCACACTCAATCAATAGCCTCACTTACATATATTTATACCCTTTAGATAATTTCTCCCATAGGAACAATTTCTCCCCCTTAAGATAAATTATTCCTCGTTAAAAAATCATGCACTTTTTTTTGCATAAAGAAAAAGGGAAAGATATATATTATCATAGAATGTTAGTGAAAAACATTAAAAAAATGTGTTTGAATAAATATTTATCCAAATTAATATGAAAGAATGGTCATCCAAATGAAATTAGAAAATAAAAAAATCAATTCCCTATTATAAATGTTCTTGAAAATAGAATTTAACTTATTTAAATGATCATGACCCTTATCAAAATCATATTTTGAAGACCAATATTTACTATACTCTCTTCCATAATAAAAACCTCTGATTCTCTACCATCATTCATTCAACCTCATCTTCAAGAACAATGATTTAATTGTTTCTCTCTTTCTACCTCATAAGATCTTTTTCATAATATCAGAATGAGATATTATCCTCTATGAGATTATGAATTTATTATTTCAATTATAAATCATAAAAATTAGTAGAATAATTCATATCATTGAATTGTTTAAACAAAAATTAATCTATATAAAACACAAGAGGGAAACATATCAAAATAATTGTGAATTTCAAAATATCCTTTCATAACATAAAAATTCTAATCATCATAATCCTTCAAATAACCATTGATATTCCTCGAAACCTTATCTATATAATTAAATATTATTTTTTGTTTGATATAATTTTATTTTGATCAATTTATGTCATCTACAAATGGGATCCTTGAATACATCAAAAACATTTATGATTCTGACTTCTCATTCTAACTATTCTGAATATGTTTTCATCTAGATTCAAAATTATTAAGATATGGAAATGATTTAGAAATTTGTTTTAGTGTATCAACATTGTAACAAAAATTTGCGAGTGCATCGATGGATATTGAGACTGATGACTCCAACATAGCCTCTAAAATGTGATTTTGAGAAGGTCTTACATCGATAGTTATTTCTCCTTCAACTATTTCATTTTTCAAAACATTAACTACATCAAAATTTCAATTTGTTTCATCTTATTAGGAAACGTTGAATTGTGAATGTTGTGATTCAACTTTTTTTTATGTAATGATTATTGATCATCCACTAAAACATCAAAGAATTAGTTCTTATAGTTCTATGTTTCTATTAAGGTAGAGGAAGAAAATGAATCTGATGAATTTCCTCTACTTATCATTATTCTTCTATTTATTACTATTATGTATCTTCTTCTTATTCTTCTTCTTCTTAAAATTATTTCTCCCATTACCAAGTGGTTATTAATACTCTATCTTTTAATATTATAAACTAATTTTTTTAATTTCTTTCTCATGAAAATATTGTCATATTTGTTTCTATTTTTGAAATTATTTTTTCAAATTGCACTTATTTAATAACTACTTTAACTTTTCCCAAGTCTAGATCTAATAGAATAGAAGTTGTTTAAAAATAATATATAAATATTTAATGATAATAGATATAAAAGTGTTTTATGGGAATTATAAATTATTCTATATCCAAGAACTAGTAGACTAAAAGATAATAGAGAAATTGATTTGGTTTGATCAATTTATGCTATTTATACTCCTTTCACCAAATTTTCCATAATTATTTCCTCTGTAAGACTTCTATTTTTTATCTTCTTATTATTGAACACTATTATTTTATTAGTTGTTCAAATATTTAAGTCTAAAGTATCTTATTTTTCTAGTCTGAATCTATTATCCCTTACAATTTTCTAAGCTGTATGAGTCATTAAATTCGTAAAATATTCATCAGACATTGAATTCTATTTCTTTGTAACTTTTAGAGGTGAGGATTCATCTTTCCTCTTCAATTTTAAAATTTTTTATCTTTAAATATTTAAACCTTGAATATATCCTTCTCAAATTTATCGAAAATTTTTATCAATAGTGAATTAAAAACTAACTTCATCCATTCCATTATTCCCTATCCAATGAGGTAATTATTTCCTCTCGGAGATTCTGACTGATTATTTATTTGAAAAATCACTATAAAATTATCAATAATAGGGTTTATAAAATAAGAAAACATGGTAACTCTAGACATCATGTATTCCATAATAATATATTTGATATAAATAAATATAAATGTTACCAAATTGATCTACTTCATATTGACAATAATTTTGAAAAAGAAAAATTCGAGGAATTTTAGAGTATCCCTTTCAAATATACTAGTTATAAAATAGACTTATATCAAGATATTTATGAATCTCACATCAATGGTTAGATGAAATACTTTTTATGACTTCTTAGAATATGTAAATAAGTAATTTTCTTCTCTTATCTTTTTAAAAATATCACTCTTATATAGAAGCTTCTATGATGGAATATACACTTCACATTCCTCGGTAACTTCAACTAATAATGAATTTTTTTGAAATGTTAATTTAAAAAATTCCCCCAATAGAGTAAAAATGATCTATTTTGTATCAAATTATAAATTCAATTATACTAACTAATTTAATTACATTAATATTTCTAGATAACGTTTATCAAAATCTTATTTCTCAACTCAAATAATTTCCCAACTAGGAAATGTAATAACCCTTTTAAGAAGAGAATCATATTTTTCATACAGGGTCTTCTCAGTCCCCATTTCTATAACAACATTTGTATTTAAAAAATATAATTCTAAGAATTTATAACTAAATCTAATTTTTCCGATTTTATTGAAGAAATTGATAAGAAAATTCCAACACTTTCGAATTTTCAATATAAGTAGAGTCGACCGTTAACAGAATTTTTTGCAGTCTAATGTGTGAAAAGGGTGACCCATATCTTATATCTAGGAAAATGGGAAATTCAATGGATTATATAAATCCTAAAGAACATATTGAAATTCAAGTTCATATCTAATTTTTTATATTAATCTTTGAATGATTTTATTAATATAATCTTATCTCTTATGGATTTATTTATGAAAAATATTATTCAAATTACAGATTTTTTCAGATTACTTATAAAAAAAATTAAAAAAAATTAATCATTTTAAAACATAAATAATATATACAAATACATGGATAAATTAAAATGGTTGATAAATTAGAAAATTAAAATATTATAATAATACCTACTAGAGTAGTAATTAACTTTCAATATGAGTAGCATTTTCTTATTCATTTTTAAAGTAAAGATTAACTCGTACAAAATTTACATCCAAAAAAATAAATGGAAAATTATTGAAAGATACTTTTATTTTGAAAAAACTTATTAAATATATTATAATTCATAAAATATTTCGATTAAATTTTTAATTTCAATAAATAAATAGTTTAGAAAAAATATTTTTAAAACTAGATATTTTTTAAGAAGAACTGAAAATAATATATTTTGGAAAAAAATCAGATGTAATCCCCCTTTGAAATAGTGTTCATTAATGTAAGGATATTTGTAAACATGATATAGATATGGTTGACCATTTTATATTGATCATTCTAAATTTTATTTAATATATTCAAATATTTCATAAGATTGAGGTCTAGTAAAAATTTCATCATGTGGTTCTTTAATTATGATGAATTATAAATTTATATCTCTGTTTTTTGTTTTATCCCAAAGGAAATGTTGTCTTATATCTATGTTATTAACACATGACTAATGTTATGTAATTTTACTTAATTAAATGGAACTTCTGTAGTCAAGATATATTTTTTTACTAAAATGCATCCCAAATCACTGAGTATTTTTTACATCTACAAAACATAAGCACAACAGCACCCAAATTCCATATATTAAGCTTCAATAAGAAAAAGTTAATTTGTGTGTCATTTCTTACAAGAAAAAAAAACTAATTCTTCTCCCATGAAAAGAAATTTTTTCGATGTACCTTTTCTATCCATTCTATATCCCTCAAATTCTACATTTAACAAAATAAACTAAAAATAATTTTCATAAGAATAAAATATTCTTGAGAACATATATCCCTTTAGATAATGAAAAAAACATTTTACTTTTTATGATGTAACTTATTTGTATTTTATTGATACCTAGAACAAAATCATACATAAAAATTAAATCAGGATGACTAGTTGTTAAGTAATGTAAACATCCAATCATTCCTCTAAATATATTTTGATCAACTAGATTCCTAGATTTATCAATATCTAATTTATTTTTGTTTCTGATAAGGGTACTGATACTATGAGTTTTTTCATTTCCTAATTTCATAATATTATATTTATTATATATATGTTGAGATATAAAAGATCAATATTATTTTTGTGAAATTTGAAAACATATGAATTATATCAACTCACCTATCATACTCATTCAAACATATACTTTATAATATCTATAAAAGAATATATTAGATACATTTGACTTGATATTAATATAATTTTATGAAAAAATATTTTTACAACAATAATATTCTAATTAAATTCATTAATAAAGAGATTTGGATCTATTTATCCCTTAAGAAATTGTAACATAAATACATTTAACCTATCATATGATGATCTGTGAGATTGTTTATTCCCTAAAAGTGCATTACTCGGTTTAAAAACATGTTATTCATGTTTTATATTTTCAAAACCATGTGTCAATTGCACAAAACATCCTACTGAACATATTGGTTATAGAAGGCATAGTTCACATCGATATGAAATAGTTTTATATTTAAAAATGTTTTATATTATATATGTTTATGTATAGCCTCCATTATAGATATTGAAGCATGATTTTATTCATAATATATAACACCATTTTTATTATATCCCTTAGAAATAGGTCTATATTTATTTCAAACTATTATTCTATTTTTATCACATGTTTTCATAAAAACCATTTTACTCTAATTAAAAAATTATATTAAGGTTGTTCAACCAAATTTAAAAATTAATTTATTATAAATTCATTATGTTCTCTGGAATTACATTTATCCAATCCTCATCACAAAACTCCTCATCAGGAATCTTATTTTTTAATTGAGATAAAAATGAAAAATGATCAAATTCATTTCTCAAACATATTCTAGATCTATATAGTTGATCTACATCATCAATGATATTTTAACTAGGTTGATTCCAATGAAATAACTAATTTCTTGTATTTACAAAACTATATTCCCCAAAAACATGTTTATAATATTCTTAAAGTATAACATCGGAAATATTTTCATCATTTGTTCTCTCATGGGAAGTGCTTTCCAACCCAGATTGAAGTTTAATATTAGAAATAACAATCATTGATATATGTTGAGGTTGTTTTTGAACAAAAGATTCACTTTTATCGAATTTGATTTGTACTATTACCTCAATATTAAATTTATTCTTTTTTAAAAACCATATATGCCTTTCTTGTTTTAGAATAACATAAAAATATTCCTTCATTGCAATTTGTTCAATCATTATATAAGTTATCATTTGTATTCATAATAAACACTTTTCATTCGAAAACAATTAATTCAGATAGTTTTGGTTTCCTTCTAGTATATAAATAATAATGTGTTTTGTTAATAAATTTTGTAATTAAAATTTTATTTATATTATTTTGGGTTATAATAACTACATTATCCCAAAATGTATGCCAACTTAGTATTCACTCAGCATTGTTCTTGTAGTGTCTTAAAGAATAATATTTCTTACTTATACTACCCCATATTTGTGGACTTATAGGTTCCAAATAGTTATGTATAATACATTTTTTCCTATAATGTATATCAAATTCGGATTTTATAAATACTCCACCATGATCACTATGAATAGTTATAATGGTTTGGATTTACTCATTTTTAAATCTGTATGCAATAATTTTAAAAAAACTAAAAGGTTTTATAATTATATTCTAGAAGATAGACCCATGTATATCTAGTGTAATCATCAACTAAAACATATACATAGTATTTCCAACTGATAAATATGCTTTTTATGATGAAAAAACATTATGTGCACTTTCTATAATGCATCAGAAGTTGATACTTCACAAATATATTTAAAAACTCACTTATTTTTCACTCCATATTGACAAGGATCACAAACATTTGAATTATCTAACTGGAATTCTAGTTGATCCTCAACTAGTACATTCATAGACAACATAGCTAAATTTATAAGATTACAGTCTCCCATGAATCATATACATAACCCGTGTTGGACTTACATTTCATTAAGGCAAGGTAGATATTGGCATCAAGGGTATTCTATGTTTAAAGTGTAAACATTATCATGCCTATTGGAAGAAAGAATAAAATCATTTTTTGAACTATGAACAATACATCTATCATTCTTGATGTTTATATGATAAACCACATCACATAATTGCATTAAGAAAATAAGGTTGTGACTAAGTCTAATAAAAAGAAAAACAATTGAAACTAAATCATTTCCAAGAAGAAAAATTATACCTATGCTAATAATTTATCCTACAAAATTATCCCGAAAAGTTAAATTACCACCATTCACTTCTATATTCATATGGAAGAATTATTTGTTTCTAGACATATGTCTAGAGAAACCACTGTCCATATATCAAATGTTTCTGTTGTTGGTACATACATTATTTTCCAAAAAAAAATATTATCATATTTGAACCCAAACCCTCTTAGGTATAGTATTATCATAAAGTAATTTTTTAGAAATACACATTTTTCTAACTTTGTTATGTTGATAAAATGTTGACACTTTTGAAAAATAATAATTGTAAAATAAAAGATATTGAAACTTTTTAGATTAATATTTTTTTCTTCCAATCCCACCACTCTGACACATAATGAGGAATGGATAACTTTTCTAAACCATATTTTTTCTTCTAAAAATAGGTATTATATTTGTAAAACTAATTCTATAAATTTTAGTAACATTTTTTAGATTTATAATTCATTTTATCAAAATTTAACATTAAATATATAAAATTTGAAAAAGGTTTCTTCAATCTAGACTTTTCATATTTTTTAATAACCACATTTTTTCCTTAATAGAACTAGTTTTCATACCATTTTTTGGACATCACCTTATAAACTTGTTTTCTCACAAAATATTCTTCAAAATATTTTGATATCATATCATTTTGGAAATTATATTTATCAAGATATTTATAATGATCTGATATTTATATAGTTAAATTAGTAATTATATAATTTTATTTTATATCCTTACCTTGAGAAACATCTATATTTTTAGAAATATTACAATTTTCAATCATAAGTAATTTTATAATTCTTGATACTTCATTAAAACTCAGTAATGTATTATTTTCATCATCATGTGGGGAATATTATTCAAATAAATATATATTATTCTCACCATTACAATAAATATAGCTGGTATTTATGTTATGATTTGTTTTATGTGCAACAGTTACCTTAGCCATAAAACATTTTTTGGCCATTGGTATTTATATATGGATTCTAATATTTGTTTATCCAATTAATTCATTATGTAATGAATTATTTTAAAAATGATCTCCTCAATTAGCACTCCAATTATCTAAAGCCTCCAGAATTTTCTTTTTATTATTATTGTAATACATTTTGGATTTCCATTAATAATTTATTTCATTTTTATACATTATGGTTATTTCAGGATAATCCAATAATTAGTTTAGAATAATATTATTTGGTATGTCCTTATATTGTACACTCATAATATATCACTTTTGAAGATTCATTTTTATCACTTTTATCCTGGTTAATTTTCGTATATCTATAATGAATGTCATTTTCCAAATAAATTTACTCATTATTTTAGATATATTAGCCAATTCATTTCTTTAATGTTCCGATAAACTAATATCTCATTCAAAAATAACTTTATTCGTTCTCTAAGACATAAAAATTTTATCATAAAATATACTTTTATAGGAACTTTTTATATAGTTTCAAAAGAAAATACACCATTATTCCTTTTCATTTTATTATCCACTCATTCTAGTCTTCCCTCATACTACACAAGGGATCCAATAAGATCTTCAAGATTAAGATTAGTAATCTTTATTGTGTAATTCAAAGTAGTTCTCTTTGATTCCCATTCAATAGGAATTATTTTAATAATATTTTTTTCAAAGATTACATTATTAAGATCCTTATCTATATGATATTTTAAACTATTAACAATAATCACAAATCATTTTACTATTTTAGAAAGCAATTATTCAGGTATAAATTCAATAGCTTTATAATACTGTCTATGAATAACTCTTTTTATCTCAAAATCTATATAATTTCCAAAATTATTTACATCTATGTTCTTCCATATACTATTTACTTCTTCACAAAAGGATATTTGACTATATATTTTTATTCATAGAGAATAAAATATTATTACTTACTCAATAATTCATCTAATATTAAGACTTTTATTGATCAGTAAAAGTTATAACTTCCTTCTCTGGATTCAAATAATTTCCATTTAAAATGAAAACATTTTACACTCAAATTTTTGTTAAATAATCAATCATCTTATCACCCTAGTATTCATAATCATTACCATCAAGTATAGGTGGGGGACTGTGATTCAAATTTTCAAGTGTACAGACATTCAAACCTACCATCATATATAAAATAGAACCTCTTTATTTAATACACAATATTGTAAAAACAATTTATAAACAAGAACTATAAAAAACATAGTAACATTTAGTAGATAACTAAATTATAAAAACAATGTAATTATAGTAGTAGAACATGATTTGATAACAATTGTTAGATCATATGAGTTTACGATGACTAAAAGATCTATGGAATTGAAATTTAGAATTTTAAACTAAAATGAAACAAAAACCCACTTTTGTCAAAAATATAGGACATAAAAATATTTATATGATTAGACTATTTTTATCGGATCTAGAAATCATCAGAAAAAATAGATTTTGTAATCAGGCTCCCTGATAGTCTAATAAAACAGTTCATAGAATGATTTTAAAAACCCAAAAATTTTAATGTAAATTTATAGTGTAATGTAATACTTATAGAAACAGGTAATAAAAAAGGTTATAAAAAATAAAAATGAAATAAAAGCTTTATAAAAGTAATTATACCCATTATCCATATGAGTTTAAGAAGTCATAGATCCTTACATTAGATATCCATGGCTTTCAACCTAATTGTATTGTTCTATCTTTCCTTGTAAGAAAATACCAGATATAATTATTGGAATGATTTTATATTCAAAACCCCATTAATCCATCAATAAAATTAAATGTGTTATTAAAATCTTCTTATCCCTATAAGAACATTATCTGATGGATCGTAATAACCAGTTTACATAACCCCAAAATACTTCCATTGAAACTATGATTATATAGATGAATGAAAATGAAAAAATAGTTTTAAGGATTTTAAAATTTCTCACTTGGAATCATTATTACACAACTCTTTGAAAAATTAAAAATTGTATGAATGAGACGTTTACGTGCATAAAAATCCTAGACATGTTATATTGAAACTACATCAGATCCTATATCCTCAATGCACTCTCAATTATTGATATCTATCTAAAAACAATATTTCCCACTTATCCTTAAATTTCATTTCTTTAACATAGAAATAATATATTATAGTACACATAGTTGGTTGCAATGGTCTCATATTTTCATCTCTTGATAGATCAAAAAACATATCTCTATGAAATTTCATTTTGATTTTCTCCATTATAATTATGTTATGACTTCTATATAATTTAATCAATTGAAATTACTCCAACTATAAACATTATGCACCCTGTTGGATGATAATATTATTTTTAAATATGATGAACTAATTTATGGTTAGTCTGATGAATGAAAAATATTTTCAGTTTGTTGTATGTGATATTGATCAGTTTGATATAAAAACATTAGTCTATCTGGTAAATAGAATACTAGTTAATCTGATGAACTTGATGCACCGTCATTCAGATGGATTGGATTGAATAATAAAAAATTTATATTAATTTCAAATTAGAACAATGTTATCATTCTGTAGAAAAAGATGTTTTCATAAAAAAAATTCTATAACACTTTGCATATATATAGTTAGTAAAACAGTGCTTTAATAAAGTGTTCAAGTGTCTGTGAGTTTCAAAAAAATGAATGGAAAAGTAGAAAGTATAAATTATGACATTAAAAATTTATCTTTTATTTATTAATTATTCATACATGTTTATCTCATGTTTGAAAATTTGAATTTTCTATTTATTTAAAAAAAATACGAACTTTATTCATAATTATAAATTATTTTTATGGTTTATTGTTTATGATTTATATATAATATTAAACTACTTTTAAATATATCCTTTCATTACATATTAGGTTTGAAAATGAATTTAATTTTCCATATACCATGACCATAGTTCTAAATTGGTTTTATGAAATTGAATATAGTTATTGAATGTATTTTTATGTATTAGGTGTTATAATTAGGATGAATTTGATTCTGTATTGATTAATATATACCTAGGTAGAGGGAATTTTGTATGTACTACCTACCTATCTAGTGTTTTATGCCTTGTCTAAGATGGTGATTGTGGTTAGCTATATGATACAAAAGTATTACCAATGAAGTGATTTTCAATCTCATATAATTATAAACCTTTAAAAGATCCATTCTTATAACTTATGCATATTATAGATTCATTTATATATAAATATACCTGACAGATAAATTTTGTTTGATTTACACACACTTGTAGGTTCGGTAAAGACTTACACATCAATACGGTTTGAGTATATTAATTTGGTGGTGGGAATATGATTATAAAAAAAATACTAGAAGCACTCATACTTAAATTGAATAACATGATATAAGATGGTTCTATTAAAATTCGCTTCAAACACTAAGTGTGGATTCCATCTAAAACAGAACACGTGAAGACCTCAATCATTCAATTGGGTAGGTAATTATAAATATGGATTCCCCTAGATTATAATTTTTAATGAAATTAAGTAATAAGTGAATTTATAATTTCATATTGGGTAGATCTTGAAAAAGTCATGTGGCCATAAATATTTCCTGGTTATCTTATTTTTTGTGATTTCATGGAGTTATACTACCCAAAAGACCCTAAGACTATGGCAACTCAAATTTTAAAACATATTATTTCAAGATTTACTATAGAAATATACACATAATACAACCCTATAAGATCACGAGACATAGTTTATTTGAGTAGTTTGGTACAATAAATGACAATGTGAAAAGGAAACGGAAAAATTTATTTAAAAACACATTTACATGAACCTATATTCCATGGATCTTCTAAAACGTAAATGAATAACCTGGGGACATACATAAGAAAGGGTTGATCTATAATGAACTTTATTGGACTAATAAAATCATAATATAATAAAAGTAATAAATTTTAGTCAATAAGATTTTCAATGATAAATAAAGGGGGTGTGAATCATAATCATGAATAGTGAGGAATGATATAACATGAAATCATCAAGGAAACATAGGAATGTGGAAACACCATAAATCCTAACATAATCAAAAGTCTAGTATAACGTCAATGAAAACCTCACATTGTGGAAAATGTCCCATGAAGGATCAGATTCACTACCTATTCTCATAAATAATCTTTCATGATAATAAACCATTCTCTAATGTATTGAGGTGAATAAAATTTTAGGCCCACCAATCACATTCATATCATGTACATGCATAAGTGTAAAACATAGATCACAAAACATACGGATTAATTTCATCTATTTTAATCATCTTAATAAGGAGTGTGAGGTAAAAAATTATATTTCACTATTCAATGAAGGATTGTTACATCTACACGAATACTATTGAGTGGAAATGGGGATGGGTATTCATTACCCAATTTTTTGGCATAAAATACCATAGGATAATTTCATCATCATAATAGTGGAATGTAATGATTCATTTAAAAATTAATGATAATTAAATAGGTCTCTAATAACTTTTAAATCATTATATTTGTAAGAGGCATGTGTAACAACATATCCCATCTTGAAAATTTTAATATTTAAAGGAATAATATAAAGAATGTTCTTGAATAAGGTGGAGAAGAGGCGGATCCCTTACCTTGATAGGGAACATCTAAAATCATGGTAGGAGATTATTAAGAAATTTTTAGGAACCTTACGAGGGATAACGAGAATGAAGGCTATAGTAAATTACTTCTCTAAGTGTTTTGAATGATGTGTAATGAGAGTTTGTATGGGTTTATGTAAGAAAATAGAGGGAAATTCATTATCAATTTTTAAACATGGATTTTGGACAATATATGATAAATTAATCAAAACTAAAACTCGTACGATTGGTTTTCCCATGGTCTCTATGAAATAAGGGTGAATGTAATTATTTTATATTTTGATGTACCTAATCCATAAATTATTACCCTTTATGATGTAGAAGTGAGTTATGTTCATAATGAATTGATTTTAAAAACATAAAATATAATACAACTTTTTAGGGATTCATTAAGCATTTATAAAATTATTAATGTGGCTTAGAAAAATGTAAATTTTAATTGGAATATAATTTTTTCAATCCATACTCTTTATAAAATTTGTTACATAAATTTTTGTATTTCTTTATATCATGTGATCACTAGATCATGGTTATTTTATCACTGGTTGGTATGAATAACTGTATTTTAAATCTGATAGGATATATCATATAACAATCCAAAAATAAACATTGTAGTTTTTTCATTCTAAAATTTAATTTCATAATAATGAATTTATTCATTTGAAAATATATTTTTTTATAACACTTCATGAAATTACAAATATGATTAGGCTGCCAGAGGAACGCAGAAGAGTTTATCAATATTATGGATTTAAAAAAGAGTTTTTAACTTGACTATACATGATTAATATATGATATTATTGTGATGTTTAAAAACCAAAATAAATATAAAATGGGAGAAACTCCAAATATAACTGGTGATTACTAGAATATTGATCTTGTACAACTAATGGATATTATAGACATTTAAATGGTGTCATTATTTTATTGGGAACCCATTCAGTAAAATCCATTAATGAATGGTAATAATAAATTATAATAATTTGATAATTAATTATTATAATATGAAATTATCATCATAATCAATATAATGTTCATAAGAATTTCCTTAATAAGGAAAAGATTAATGAAAGTTACTCCATAGACTTGTATCTTAAGGGATGTTCTTAAGCTTAATATGTGATATTAGAAATGTTCTTAAAGAAAATTATTAATGTTAGAATAATTACAACCTTAGAAATAATGATTCTAAATTATTCAAAAGGGTAATATTGAAAACTTTATGATAATATAGTCATTCAACCATGTTTTCAAAGTAATTTGATGAAAAATGTCTTGCAATGTTTACAAAATTTATCTTATTGTCATATATGGAAATTTCCTAACAATACAATCAAATTTAAATAATTTTTACCTAATTTTATCAAAGTGTTGATAATGTATATGAACTAATCATATTATCTCTAGGTTTTAAATTAAATTATACATTGTAAAAGTTGGTAAAAGTTCAAAAAATAAAAATAATATTTTTTTAATAGTTTAACAATGTTTCTTGAACTAGACAATCAATGTCAGAGAAACCTAGTTTTTCCATGATAGAATAATAATAATTCAATATGATTTTATTATCCGTGATATACCAGAAAGAGTTGCTGATACTTCATAGAATCTATATTTCATTTATAAATTTAATTGAAATTAATTTTAAATGTTATGTTTTACCAAATTTATATTTTAATAAAGTCTAATTTTGAAATAAAAAATGATCCAAACACATAGAATATCATATTTGATATAGTTTACATATTTAATAATCCTAATAAATGGAAATAAATATTAATTCTTAAAAAAATTGTATCTTATATGGATATTGTAAAGAGAATATAATTTTTAAGTGGATTTTGGGAGTATGTTTGTAATTAAATAAATTCAAAGTTAAAAAATAAATAACTTCATTCATCTATGTATAATGGGATTTTAACTTAACACTCTAAGAGAGTTAAGATGTATTAGAACGAAAAGTTCATTATTTCAAGGAAAACTTTTAATGGAGTAGGGATACATGGATTGTGATGAAGAAATGATAAAGATTTGTAGTTATGAATGAAAAGTTAACATCATAACATTTGATGTTTTGATGTTAGGATTTTTGAAAATGTTTATGATCTTAAAAATTTAGGAATATGATTCCTCTGTATCACCATTATTTGAACTATATTACTTCAAATATGATTCACACTTAATATAATGGTGGGTTTGGTCTATCATATGGTCACATAGAGATTTTACAAGGATTACAAATGATTTAGTTACTTAAAAAACTGATTATGTCTAGAAAATATAAGGAAATAAAGGTAGTTCATTGCATATTATATGATCAATTCGAGATGATGTTGTTTTTTAAAATATTCTTAATTTGTTTTTGAAAAATAAAATGTATAATATTATTTGAGACTGATGACTCCAACATAGCCTCTAAAATGTGATTTTGAGAAGGTCTTACATCGATAGTTATTTCTCCTTCAACTATTTCATTTTTCAAAACATTAACTACATCAAAATTTCAATTTGTTTCATCTTATTAGGAAACGTTGAATTGTGAATGTTGTGATTAAACTTTTTTTTATGTAATGATTATTGATCATCCACTAAAACATCAAAGAATTAGTTCTTATAGTTCTATGTGGCTATTAAGGTAGAGGAAGAAAATGAATCTGATGAATTTCCTCTACCTATCATTATTCTTCTATTTATTACTATTATGTATCTCCTTCTTATTCTTCTTCTTCTTAAAATTATTTATCCCATTACCAAGTGGTTATTAATACTCTATCTTTTAATATTATAAACTAATTTTTTTAATTTCTTTCTCATGAAAATATTGTCATATTTTTTTTCTATTTTTGAAATTATTTTTTCAAATTGCACTTATTTAATAACTACTTTACCTTTTCCCAAGTATAGATCTAATAGAATAGAAGTTGTTTAAAAATAATATATAAATATTTAATGATAATAGATATAAAAGTGTTTTATGGGAATCATAAATTATTCTATATCCTAGAACTAGTAGACTAAAAGATAATAGAGAAATTGATTTGGTTTGATCAATTTATGTTATTTATACTTTTTTCACCAAATTTTCCATAATTATTTCCTCTGTAAGACTTCTATTTTTCTTCTTCTTATTATTGAACACTATTATTTTATTTTTTTTTCAAATATTTAAGTCTAAAGTATCTTCTTTTTCTAGTCTGAATCTATTGTCCCTTACAATTTTCTAAGCTGTATGAGTCATTAAATTCGTAAAATATTCATCAGACATTGAATTCTATTTCTTTGTAACTTTCAGAGGTGAGGATTCATCTTTCCTCTTCAATTTTAAATTTTTTTTATCTTTAAATATTTCAACCTTGAATATATCCTTCTCAAATTTATCGAAAATTTTTATCAATAGTGAATTAAAAACTAACTTCATCCATTCCATTATTCCCTATCCATTGAGGTAATGATTTCCTCTCGGAGAATCTGACTGATTATTTATTTGAAAAATCACTATAAAATTATCAATAATAGGGTTTATAAAATAAGAAAACATGGTAACTCTAGACATCATGTATTCCATAATAATATATTTGATATAAATAAATATAAATGTTACCAAATTGATATACTTCATATTGACAATAATTTTGAAAAAGAAAATTTCGAGGAATTTTAGAGTATCCCTTTCAAATATACTAGTTATAAAATAGACTTATATCAAGATATTTATGAATCTCACATCAATGGTTAGATGAAATACTTTTTATGACTTCATAGAATATGTAAATAAGTAATTTTCTTCTCTTATCTTTTTAAAAATATCACTCTTATACAGAAGCTTCTATGATGGAATATACACTTCACATTCCTCGGTAACTTCAACTAATAATGAAATTTTTTGAAATGTTAATTTAAAAAATTCCCCCAATAGAGTAAAAATGATCTATTTTGTATCAAATTATAAATTCAATTATACTAACTAATTTAATTACATTAATATTTCTAGATAACGTTTATCAAAATCTTATTTCTCAACTCAAATAATTTCCCAACTAGGAAATGTAATAACCCTTTTAAGAAGAGAATCATATTTTTCATACAAGGTCTTCTCAGTCACCATTTCTATAACAAAATCTGTATTTAAAATATATAATTCTAATAATTTATAACTAAATCTAATTTTTCCGAATTTATTGAAGAAATTGATAAGAAAATTCCAACACTTTCGAATGTGCAATATAAGTAGAGTCGACGGTTAACAGAATTTTTTGCAGTCTAATGTGTGAAAAGGGTGACCCATATCTTATATCTAGGAAAATGGGAAATTCATTGGATTCTATAAATCCTAAAGAACATATTGAAATTCAAGTTCATATCTAATGTTTTATATTAATCTTTGAATTATTTTATTAATATACTCTTATCTCTTATGGATTTATTTATGAAAAATATTATTCAAATTACAGATTTTTTCAGATTACTTATAAAAAAAATTAAAAAAAATTAATCATTTTAAAACATAAATAATATATACAAATACATGGATAAATTAAAATGGTTGATAAATTAGAAAATTAAAATATTATAATAATACCTACTAGAGTAGTAATTAACTTTCAATATGAGTAGCATTTTCTTATTCATTTTTAAAGTAAAGATTAAATCGTAGAAAATTTACATCCAAAAAAATAAATGGAAAATTATTGAAAGATATTTTTATTTTGTAAAAAATTATTAAATATATTATAATTCATAAAATATTTCGATTAAATTTTTAATTTCAATAAATAAATAGTTTAGAAAAAATATTTTTAAAACTAGATATTTTTTAAGAAAAAATGAAAATAATATATTTTGAAAAAAAAACAGATGTAATCCCCCTTTGAAATAGTGTTCATTAATGTAAGGATATTTGTAAACATGATATAGACATGGTTGACCATTTTATATTGATCATTCTAACTTTTATTTAATATATTCAAATATTTCATAACATTGAGGTCTAGTAAAAATTTCATCATGTGGTTCTTTAATTATGATGAATTATAAATTTATATCTCTGTTTTTTGTTTCATCCCAAAGGAAATGTTGTCCTATATCTATGTTATTAACACATGACTAATGTTATGTAATTTTACTTAATTAAATGTAACTTCTATAGTCAAGATATATTTTTTTACTAAAATGCATCCCAAATCACTGAGTATTTTTTACATCTACAAAACATAAGCACAACAGCACCCAAATTCCATATATTAAGCTTCAATATAAAAAAGTTAATTTGTGTGTCATTTATTACAAGAAAAAAAAACTAATTCTTCTCCCATGAAAAGAAATTTTTTGGATGTACCTTTTCTATCCATTCTATATCCCCCAAATTCTACATTTAACAAAATAAACTAAAAATAATTTTCATAAGAATAAAATATTCTTGAGCACATATATCCCTTTAGATAATGAAAAAAACATTTTAATTTTTATGATGTAAGTTATTTGTATTTTATTGATACCTAGAACAAAATCATACATAAAAATTAAATCAGGATGACCAGTTGTTAAGTAATGTAAACATCCAATCATTCCTCTAAATATATTTTGATCAACTAGATTCCTAGATTTATCAATATCTAATTTATTTGTGTTTCTGATAAGGGTACTGATACTATGAGTTTTTTCATTTCCTAATTTCATAATAATATATTTATTATATATATGTTGAGATATAAAAGATCATTATTATTTTTTTGAAATTAGAAAACCTATGAATTATATCAACTCACCTATCATACTCATTCAAACTTATACTTTATAATATCTATAAAAGAATATATTAGATACATTTGACTTGATATTAATATAATTTTATGAAAAAATATTTTTACAACAATAATATTCTAATTAAATTCATTAATAAAGAGATTTGGATCTATTTCTCCCTTAAGAAATTGTAACATAAATACATTTAACCTATCATATGATGATATGTGAGATTGTTTATTCCCTAAAAGTGCATTACTCGGTTTAAAAACATGTTATTCATGTTTTATATTTTCAAAACCATGTGTCAATTGCACAAAACATCCTGCTGAACATATTGGTTATAGAAGGCATAGTTCACATCAATATGAAATAGTTTTATATTTAAAAATGTTTTATATTATATATGTTTATGTATAGCCTCCATTATAGATATTGAAGCATGATTTTATTCATAATATATGACACCATTTTTATTATATCCCTTAGAAATAGGTCTATATTTATTTCAAACTATTATTCTATTTTTATCACATGTTTTCATAAAAACCATTTTACTCTAATTAAAAAATTATATTAAGGTTGTTCAACCAAATTTAAAAATTAATTTATTATAAATTCATTATGTTCTCTGGAATTACATTTATCCAATCCTCATCACAAAACTCCTCATCAGGAATCTTATTTTTTAATTGAGATAAAAATGAAAAATGATCAAATTCATTTCTCAAACATATTCTAGATCTAAATAGTTGATCTACATCATCAATGATATTTTAACTAGGTTTATTCCAATGAAATAACAAATTTCTTGTATTTACAAAACTATATTCCCCAAAAACATGTTTATAATATTCTTAAAGTATAACATCGGAAATATTTTCATCATTTGTTCTCTCATGGGAAGTACTGTCCAACCCAGATTGAAGTTTAATATTAGAAATAACAATCATTGATATATGTTGAGGTTGTTTTTGAACAAAAGATTCACTTTTATCGAATTTAATTTGTACTATTACCTCAATATTAAATTTATTCTTTTTTAAAAACCATATATGCCTTTCTTGTTTTAGAATAACATAAAAATATTCCTTCATTGCAATTTGTTCAATCATTATATAAGTTATCATTTGTATTCATAATGAACACTTTTCATTTGAAAACAATTAATTCTGATAGAATTGGTTTCCTTCTAGTATATAAATAATAAAGTGTTTTATTAATAAATTTTGTAATTAAAATTTTATTTATATTATTTTGGGTTATAATAACTACATTATCCCAAAATGTATGCCAACTTAGTATTCACTCAGCATTGTTCTTGTAGTGTCTTAAAGAATTATATTTCTTACTTATACTACCCCATATTTGTGGACTTATAGGTTCCAAATAGTTATGTATAATACATTTTTTCCTATAATGTATATCAAATTCGGATTTTATAAATACTACACCATGATCACTATGAATAGTTATAATGGATTGGATTTACTCATTTTTAAATCTGTATGCAATAATTTTAAAAAAACTAAAAGGTTTTATAATTATATTCTAGAAGATAGACCCATGTATATCTACTGTAATCATCAACTAAAACATATACATAGTATTTCCAACTGATAAATATGATTTTTATGATGAAAAAACATTATGTGCACTTTCTATAATGCATCAGAAGTTGATACTTCACAAATATATTTAAAAACTCACTTATTTTTCACTCCATATTGACAAGGATCACAAACATTTGAATTATCTAACTGGAATTCTAGTTGATCCTCAACTAGTACATTCATAGACAACATAGCTAAATTTATAAGATTACAGTCTCCCATGAATCATATACATAACCCATGTTGGACTTACATTTCATTAAGGCAAGGTAGATATTGGCATCAAGGGTATTCTATGTTTAAAGTGTAAACATTATCATGCCTATTGGAAGAAAGAATAAAATCATTTTTAGAACTATGAACAATACATCTATCATTCTTGATGTTTATATGATAAACCACATCACATAATTGCATTAAGCAAATAAGGTTGTGACTAATTCTAATAAAAAGAAAAACAATTGAAACTAAATCATTTCCAAGAAGAAAAATTATACCTATGCTAATAATTTATCCTACAAAATTATCCCGAAAAGTTAAATTACCACCATTCACTTCTATATTCATATGGAAGAATTATTTGTTTCTAGACATATGTCTAGAGAAACCACTATCCATATATCAAATGTTTCTATTGTTGGTACATACATTATTTTCCAAAAAAAAATATTATCATATTTGAACCCAAACCCTCTTAGGTATAGTATTATCATAAAGTAATTTTTTAGAAATACCCATTTTTCTAACTTTGTTATGTTGATAAAATGTTGACACTTTTGAAAAATAATAATTGTAAAATAAAATATATTGAAACTTTTTAGATTAATATTTTTTCCTTCCAATCCCACCACTCTGACACATAGTGAGGAATGGATAACTTTTCTAAACCATATTTTTTTTCTAAAAATAGGTATTATATTTGTAAAACTAATTCTATAAATTTTAGTAACATTTTCTAGATTTATAATTCATTTTCTCAAAATTTAACATTAAAGATATAAAATTTGAAAAAGGTTTCTTCAATCTAGACTTTTCATATTTTTTAATAACCACATTTTTTCCTTAATAAAACTAGTTTTCATACCATTTTTTGGACATCACGTTATAAACTTGTTTTCTCACAAAATATTCTTCAAAATATTTTGATATCATATCATTTTGGAAATTATATTTATCAAGATCTTTATAATGATCTGATATTTATATAGTTAAATTAGTAATTATATAATTTTATTTTATATCTTTACCTTGAGAAACATGTATATTTTTAGAAATATTACAATTTTCAATCATAAGTAATTTTATAATTCATGATACTTATTTAAAACTCAGTAATGTATTATTTTCATCATCATGTGGGGAATATTATTCATATAAATATATATTATTCTCACCATTACAATAAATATAGCTGGTATTTATGTTATGATTTGTTTTATGTGCAACAGTTACCTTAGCCATAAAACATTTTTTGGCCATTGGTATTTATATATGGATTCTAATATTTGTTTATCCAATTAATTCATTATGTAATGAATTATTTGAAAAATGATCTCCTCAATTAGAACTCCAATTATCTGAAGCCTCCAGAATTTTCTTTTTATTATTGTTTTAATACATTTTGAATTTCCATTAATAATTTATTTCATTTTTATACATTATGGTTATTTCAGGATAATCCAATAATTAGTTTAGAATAATATTATTTGGTATGTCCTTATATTGTACACTCATAATATATCACATTTGAAGATTCATTTTTATCACTTTTATCATGGTTACTTTTCGTATATCTATAATGAATGTCATTTTCCAAATAAATTTACTCATTATTTTAGATATATTAGCCAGTTCATTTCTTGAATGTTTCGATAAACTAATATCTCATTCAAAAATAACTTTATTCGTTCTCTAAGACATAAAAATTTTATCATAAACTATACTTTTATAGGAACTTTTTATATAGTTTCAAAAGAAAATACATCATTATTACTTTTCATTTTATTATCCACTCATTCTAGTCTTCCCTCATACTACACAAGGGATCCAATAAGATCTTCAAGATTAAGATTAGTAATCTTTATTGTGTAATTCAAAGTAGTTCTCTTTGATTCCCATTCAATAGGAATTATTTTAATAATATTTTTTTCGAAGATTACATTATTAAGATCCTTATCTATATGATATTTTAAACTATTAACAATAATCACAAATCATTTTACTATTTTAGAAAGCAATTATTCAGGTATAAATTCAATAGCTTTATAATACTGTCTATGAATAACTCTTTTTATCTCAAAATCTATATAATTTCCAAAATTATTTACATCTATGTTCTTCCATATACTATTTACTTCTTCACAAAAGGATATTTGACTATATATTTTTATTCATAGAGAATAAAATATTATTACTTACTCAATAATTCATCTAATATTAAGACTTTTATTGATCAGTAAAAGTTATAACTTCCTTCTCTGGATTCAAATAATTTCCATTCAAAATGAAAACATTTTACACTCAGATTTTTGTTAAATAATCAATCATCTTATCACCCTAGTATTCATAATCATTACCATCAAGTATAGGTGGGGGACTTTGATTCAAATTTTCAAGTGTACAGACATTCAAACCTACCATCATATATAAAATAGAACCTCTTTATTTAATACACAATATTGTAAAAACAATTTATAAACAAGAACTATAAAAAAACATAGTAACATTTAGTAGATAACTAAATTATAAAAACAAAGTAATTATAGTAGTAGAACAGGATTTGATAACAATTGTTAGATCATATGAGTTTACGATGACTAAAATATCTATGGAATTGAAATTTAGAATTTAAAACTAAAATGAAACAAAAACCCACTTTTGTCAAAAACATAGGACATAGAAATATTTATATGATTAGACTATTTTTATCAGATCTAGAAATCATCAGAAAAAATAGATTTTGTAATCAGGCTCCCTGATAGTCTAATAAAACAGTTCATAGAATGATTTTAAAAACCCAAAAATTTTAATGTAAATTTATAGTGTAATGTAATACTTATAGAAACAGGTAATAAAAAAGGTTATAAAAAATAAAAATGAAATAAAAGCTTTATAAAAGTAATTATACCCATTATCCATATGAGTTTAAGAAGTCATAGATCCTTACATTAGATATCCATGGCTTTCAACCTAATTGTATTGTTCTATCTTTCCTTGTAAGAAAATACCTGATATAATGATTGGAATGATTTTATATTCAAAACCCCATTAATCCATCAATAAAGTTAAATGTGTTATTAAAATCTTCTTATCCCTATAAGAACATTATCTGATGGATCGTAATAACCAGTTTACATAACCCCAAAATACCTCCATTGAAACTATGATTATATAGATGAATGAAAATGAAAAAATAGTTTTAAGGATTTTAAAATTTCTCACTTGGAATCATTATTACACAACTCTTTGAAAAATTAAAAATTGTATGAATGAGACGTTTACATGCATAAAAATCATAGACATGTTATATTGAAACTACATGAGATCCTAGATCCTCAAATGCACTCTCAATTATTGATATCTATCTAAAAACAATATTTCCCAGTTATCCTTAAATTTCCTTTTTTTAACATAGAAATAATATATTATAGTACACATAGTTGGTTGTAGTGGTCTCATATTTTCATCTCTTGATAGATCAAAAAACATATCTCTATGAAATTTCATTTTGATTTTCTCCATTATAATTATGTTATGACTTCCATCTAATTTAATCAATTGCAATTACTCCAACTATAAACATTATGCACCCTGTTGGATGATAATATTATTTTTAAATCTGATGAACTGATTTATGGTTAGTCTAATGAATGAAAAATATTTTTAGTTTGTTGTATGTGATATTGATCAGTTTGATATAAAAACATTAGTCTATCTGGTAGATAGAATACTAGTTAATCCGATGAACTTGATGCACCGTCATTCAGATGAATAGGATTGAATAATAAAAAATTTATATTAATTTAAAATTAGAACAATGTTATCATTCTGTAGAAAAAGATGTTTTCATAAAAAAAATTCTATAACACTTTGGATATATATAGTTAGTAAAACAGTGCTTTAATAAAGTGTTCAAGTGTCTGTGAGTTTCAAAAAAAAGGAATGGAAAATTAGAAAGTATAAATTATGACATTAAAAATTTATCTTTTATTTATTAATTATTCATACATGTTTATCTCATGTTTGAAAATTTGAATTTTCTATTTATTTAAAAAAAATACGAACTTTATTCATAATTATAAATTATTTTTATGGTTTATTGTTTATGATTTATATATAATATTAAACTACTTTTAAATATATCCTTTTATTACATATTAGGTTTGAAAATGAATTTAATTTTCCATATACCATGACCATATTTCTAAATTGGTTTTATGAAATTGAATATAGTTATTGAATGTATTTTTATGTATTAGGTGTTATAATTAGGATGAATTTGATTCTGTATTGATTAATATATACCTAGGTAGAGGGAATTTTGTATGTACTACCTACCTATCTAGTGTTTTATGCCTTGTCTAAGATGGTGATTGTGGTTAGCTATATGATACAAAAGTATTACCAATGAAGTGATTTTCAATCTCATATAATTATAAACCTTTAAAAGATCCATTCTTATAACTTATGCATATTATAGATTCATTTATATATAAATATACCTGACAGATAAATTTTGTGTGATTTACACACACTTGTAGGTTCGGTAAAGACTTACACATCAATACGGTTTGAGTATATTAATTTGGTGGTGGGAATATGATTATAAAAAAAATACTAGAAGCACTCATACTTAAATTGAATAACATGATATAAGATGGTTCTATTAAAATTCGCTTCAAACACTAAGTGTGGATTCCATCTAAAACAGAACACGTGAAGACCTCAATCATTCAATTGGGTAGGTAATTATAAATATGGATTCCCCTAGATTATAATTTTTAATGAAATTAAGTAATAAGTGAATTTATAATTTCATATTGGGTAGATCTTGAAAAAGTCATGTGGCCATAAATATTTCCTGGTTATCTTATTTTTTGTGATTTCATGGAGTTATACTACCCAAAAGACCCTAAGACTATGACAACTCAAATTTTAAAACATATTATTTCAAGATTTACTATAGAAATATACACATAATACAACCCTATAAGATCACGAAACATAGTTTATTTGAGTAGTTTGGTACAATAAATGACAATGTGAAAAGGAAACGAAAAAATTTATTTAAAAACACATTTACATGAACCTATATTCCATGGATCTTCTAAAACGTAAATGAATAACCTGGGGACATACATAAGAAAGGGTTGATCTATAATGAACTTTATGGGACTAATAAAATCATAATATAATAAAAGTAATAAATTTTAGTCAATAAGATTTTCAATGATAAATAAAGGGGGTGTGAATCATAATCATTAATAGTGAGGAATGATATAACATGAAATCATCAAGGAAACATAGGAATGTGGAAACACCATAAATCCTAACATAATCAAAAGTCTAGTATAACGTCAACGAAAACCTCACATTGTGGAAAATGTCCCATGAAGGATCAGATTCACTACCTATTCTCATAAATAATCTTTCATGATAATAAACCATTCTCTAATGTATTGAGGTGAATATAATTTTAGGCCCACCAATCACATTCATATCATGTACATGCATAAGTGTAAAACATAGATCACAAAACATACGGATTAATTTCATCTATTGTAATCATCTTGCTAAGGAGTGTGAGGTAAAAAATTATATTTCACTATTCAAGGAAGGATTGTTACATCTACATGAATACTATTGAGTGGAAATGGGGATGGGTATTCATTACCCAATTTTTTGGCATAAAATACCATAGGATAATTTCAGCATCATAATAGTGGAATGTAATGATTCATTTAAAAATTAATGATAATTAAATAGGTCTCTAATAACTTTTAAATCATTATATTTGTAAGAGGCATGTGTAACAACATATCCCATCTTGAAAATTTTAATATTTAAAGGAATAATATAAAGAATGTTCTTGAATAAGGTGGAGAAGAGGCGGATCCCTTACCTTGATAGGGAACATCTAAAATCATGGTAGGAGATTATTAAGAAATTTTTAGGAACCTTACGAGGGATAACGAGAATGAAGGCTATAGTAAATTACTTCTCTAAGTGTTTTGAATGATGTGTAATGAGAGTTTGTATGGGTTTATGTAAGAAAATAGAGGGAAATTCATTATCAATTTTTAAACATGGATTTTGGACAATATATGATAAATTAATCAAAACTAAAACTCGTACGATTGGTTTTCCCATGGTCTCTATGAAATAAGGGTGAATGTAATTATTTTATATTTTGATGTACCTAATCCATAAATTATTACCCTTTATGATGTAGAAGTGAGTTATGTTCATAATGAATTGATTTTAAAAACATAAAATATAATACAACTTTTTAGGGATTCATTAAGCATTTATAAAATTATTAATGTGGCTTAGAAAAATGTAAATTTTAATTGGAATATAATTTTTTCAATCCATACTCTTTATAAAATTTGTTACATAAATTTTTGTATTTCTTTATATCATGTGATCACTAGATCATGGTTATTTTATCACTGGTTGGTATGAATAACTGTATTTTAAATCTGATAGGATATATCATATAACAATCCAAAAATAAACATTGTAGTTTTTTCATTCTAAAATTTAATTTCATAATAATGAATTTATTCATTTGAAAATATATTTTTTTATAACACTTCATGAAATTACAAATATGATTAGGCTGCCAGAGGAACGCAGTAGAGTTTATCAATATTATGGATTTAAAAAAGAGTTTTTAACTTGACTATACATGATTAATATATGATATTATTGTGATGTTTAAAAACCAAAATAAATATAAAATGGGAGAAACTCCAAATATAACTGGTGATTACTAGAATATTGATCTTGTACAACTAATGGATATTATAGACATTTAAATGGTGTCATTATTTTATTGGGAACCCATTCAGTAAAATCCATTAATGAATGGTAATAATAAATTATAATAATTTGATAATTAATTATTATAATATGAAATTATCATCATAATCAATATAATGTTCATAAGAATTTCCTTAATAAGGAAAAGATTAATGAAAGTTACTCCATAGACTTGTATCTTAAGGGATGTTCTTAAGCTTAATATGTGATATTAGAAATGTTCTTAAAGAAAATTATTAATGTTAGAATAATTACAACCTTAGAAATAATGATTCTAAATTATTCAAAAGGGTAATATTGAAAACTTTATGATAATATAGTCATTCAACCATGTTTTCAAAGTAATTTGATGAAAAATGTCTTGCAATGTTTACAAAATTTATCTTATTGTCATATATGGAAATTTCCTAACAATACAATCAAATTTAAATAATTTTTACCTAATTTTATCAAAGTGTTGATAATGTATATGAACTAATCATATTATCTCTAGGTTTTAAATTAAATTATACATTGTAAAAGTTGGTAAAAGTTCAAAAAATAAAAATAATATTTTTTTAATAGTTTAACAATGTTTCTTGAACTAGACAATCAATGTCAGAGAAACCTAGTTTTTCCATGATAGAATAATAATAATTCAATATGATTTTATTATCCGTGATATACCAGAAAGAGTTGCTGATACTTCATAGAATCTATATTTCATTTATAAATTTAATTGAAATTAATTTTAAATGTTATGTTTTACCAAATTTATATTTTAATAAAGTCTAATTTTGAAATAAAAAATGATCCAAACACATAGAATATCATATTTGATATAGTTTACATATTTAATAATCCTAATAAATGGAAATAAATATTAATTCTTAAAAAAATTGTATCTTATATGGATATTGTAAAGAGAATATAATTTTTAAGTGGATTTTGGGAGTATGTTTGTAATTAAATAAATTCAAAGTTAAAAAATAAATAACTTCATTCATCTATGTATAATGGGATTTTAACTTAACACTCTAAGAGAGTTAAGATGTATTAGAACGAAAAGTTCATTATTTCAAGGAAAACTTTTAATGGAGTAGGGATACATGGATTGTGATGAAGAAATGATAAAGATTTGTAGTTATGAATGAAAAGTTAACATCATAACATTTATGTTTTGATGTTAGGATTTTTGAAAATGTTTATGATCTTAAAAATTTAGGAATATGATTCCTCTGTATCACCATTATTTGAACTATATTACTTCAAATATGATTCACACTTAATATAATGGTGGGTTTGGTCTATCATATGGTCACATAGAGATTTTACAAGGATTACAAATGATTTAGTTACTTAAAAAACTGATTATGTCTAGAAAATATAAGGAAATAAAGGTAGTTCATTGCATATTATATGATCAATTCGAGATGATGTTGTTTTTTAAAATATTCTTAATTTGTTTTTGAAAAATAAAATGTATAATATTATTTGAGACTGATGACTCCAACATAGCCTCTAAAATGTGATTTTGAGAAGGTCTTACATCGATAGTTATTTCTCCTTCAACTATTTCATTTTTCAAAACATTAACTACATCAAAATTTCAATTTGTTTCATCTTATTAGGAAACGTTGAATTGTGAATGTTGTGATTAAACTTTTTTTTATGTAATGATTATTGATCATCCACTAAAACATCAAAGAATTAGTTCTTATAGTTCTATGTGGCTATTAAGGTAGAGGAAGAAAATGAATCTGATGAATTTCCTCTACCTATCATTATTCTTCTATTTATTACTATTATGTATCTCCTTCTTATTCTTCTTCTTCTTAAAATTATTTATCCCATTACCAAGTGGTTATTAATACTCTATCTTTTAATATTATAAACTAATTTTTTTAATTTCTTTCTCATGAAAATATTGTCATATTTTTTTTCTATTTTTGAAATTATTTTTTCAAATTGCACTTATTTAATAACTACTTTACCTTTTCCCAAGTATAGATCTAATAGAATAGAAGTTGTTTAAAAATAATATATAAATATTTAATGATAATAGATATAAAAGTGTTTTATGGGAATCATAAATTATTCTATATCCTAGAACTAGTAGACTAAAAGATAATAGAGAAATTGATTTGGTTTGATCAATTTATGTTATTTATACTTTTTTCACCAAATTTTCCATAATTATTTCCTCTGTAAGACTTCTATTTTTCTTCTTCTTATTATTGAACACTATTATTTTATTTTTTTTTCAAATATTTAAGTCTAAAGTATCTTCTTTTTCTAGTCTGAATCTATTGTCCCTTACAATTTTCTAAGCTGTATGAGTCATTAAATTCGTAAAATATTCATCAGACATTGAATTCTATTTCTTTGTAACTTTCAGAGGTGAGGATTCATCTTTCCTCTTCAATTTTAAATTTTTTTTATCTTTAAATATTTCAACCTTGAATATATCCTTCTCAAATTTATCGAAAATTTTTATCAATAGTGAATTAAAAACTAACTTCATCCATTCCATTATTCCCTATCCATTGAGGTAATGATTTCCTCTCGGAGAATCTGACTGATTATTTATTTGAAAAATCACTATAAAATTATCAATAATAGGGTTTATAAAATAAGAAAACATGGTAACTCTAGACATCATGTATTCCATAATAATATATTTGATATAAATAAATATAAATGTTACCAAATTGATATACTTCATATTGACAATAATTTTGAAAAAGAAAATTTCGAGGAATTTTAGAGTATCCCTTTCAAATATACTAGTTATAAAATAGACTTATATCAAGATATTTATGAATCTCACATCAATGGTTAGATGAAATACTTTTTATGACTTCATAGAATATGTAAATAAGTAATTTTCTTCTCTTATCTTTTTAAAAATATCACTCTTATACAGAAGCTTCTATGATGGAATATACACTTCACATTCCTCGGTAACTTCAACTAATAATGAAATTTTTTGAAATGTTAATTTAAAAAATTCCCCCAATAGAGTAAAAATGATCTATTTTGTATCAAATTATAAATTCAATTATACTAACTAATTTAATTACATTAATATTTCTAGATAACGTTTATCAAAATCTTATTTCTCAACTCAAATAATTTCCCAACTAGGAAATGTAATAACCCTTTTAAGAAGAGAATCATATTTTTCATACAAGGTCTTCTCAGTCACCATTTCTATAACAAAATCTGTATTTAAAATATATAATTCTAATAATTTATAACTAAATCTAATTTTTCCGAATTTATTGAAGAAATTGATAAGAAAATTCCAACACTTTCGAATGTGCAATATAAGTAGAGTCGACGGTTAACAGAATTTTTTGCAGTCTAATGTGTGAAAAGGGTGACCCATATCTTATATCTAGGAAAATGGGAAATTCATTGGATTCTATAAATCCTAAAGAACATATTGAAATTCAAGTTCATATCTAATGTTTTATATTAATCTTTGAATTATTTTATTAATATACTCTTATCTCTTATGGATTTATTTATGAAAAATATTATTCAAATTACAGATTTTTTCAGATTACTTATAAAAAAAATTAAAAAAAATTAATCATTTTAAAACATAAATAATATATACAAATACATGGATAAATTAAAATGGTTGATAAATTAGAAAATTAAAATATTATAATAATACCTACTAGAGTAGTAATTAACTTTCAATATGAGTAGCATTTTCTTATTCATTTTTAAAGTAAAGATTAAATCGTAGAAAATTTACATCCAAAAAAATAAATGGAAAATTATTGAAAGATATTTTTATTTTGTAAAAAATTATTAAATATATTATAATTCATAAAATATTTCGATTAAATTTTTAATTTCAATAAATAAATAGTTTAGAAAAAATATTTTTAAAACTAGATATTTTTTAAGAAAAAATGAAAATAATATATTTTGAAAAAAAAACAGATGTAATCCCCCTTTGAAATAGTGTTCATTAATGTAAGGATATTTGTAAACATGATATAGACATGGTTGACCATTTTATATTGATCATTCTAACTTTTATTTAATATATTCAAATATTTCATAACATTGAGGTCTAGTAAAAATTTCATCATGTGGTTCTTTAATTATGATGAATTATAAATTTATATCTCTGTTTTTTGTTTCATCCCAAAGGAAATGTTGTCCTATATCTATGTTATTAACACATGACTAATGTTATGTAATTTTACTTAATTAAATGTAACTTCTATAGTCAAGATATATTTTTTTACTAAAATGCATCCCAAATCACTGAGTATTTTTTACATCTACAAAACATAAGCACAACAGCACCCAAATTCCATATATTAAGCTTCAATATAAAAAAGTTAATTTGTGTGTCATTTATTACAAGAAAAAAAAACTAATTCTTCTCCCATGAAAAGAAATTTTTTGGATGTACCTTTTCTATCCATTCTATATCCCCCAAATTCTACATTTAACAAAATAAACTAAAAATAATTTTCATAAGAATAAAATATTCTTGAGCACATATATCCCTTTAGATAATGAAAAAAACATTTTAATTTTTATGATGTAAGTTATTTGTATTTTATTGATACCTAGAACAAAATCATACATAAAAATTAAATCAGGATGACCAGTTGTTAAGTAATGTAAACATCCAATCATTCCTCTAAATATATTTTGATCAACTAGATTCCTAGATTTATCAATATCTAATTTATTTGTGTTTCTGATAAGGGTACTGATACTATGAGTTTTTTCATTTCCTAATTTCATAATAATATATTTATTATATATATGTTGAGATATAAAAGATCATTATTATTTTTTTGAAATTAGAAAACCTATGAATTATATCAACTCACCTATCATACTCATTCAAACTTATACTTTATAATATCTATAAAAGAATATATTAGATACATTTGACTTGATATTAATATAATTTTATGAAAAAATATTTTTACAACAATAATATTCTAATTAAATTCATTAATAAAGAGATTTGGATCTATTTCTCCCTTAAGAAATTGTAACATAAATACATTTAACCTATCATATGATGATATGTGAGATTGTTTATTCCCTAAAAGTGCATTACTCGGTTTAAAAACATGTTATTCATGTTTTATATTTTCAAAACCATGTGTCAATTGCACAAAACATCCTGCTGAACATATTGGTTATAGAAGGCATAGTTCACATCAATATGAAATAGTTTTATATTTAAAAATGTTTTATATTATATATGTTTATGTATAGCCTCCATTATAGATATTGAAGCATGATTTTATTCATAATATATGACACCATTTTTATTATATCCCTTAGAAATAGGTCTATATTTATTTCAAACTATTATTCTATTTTTATCACATGTTTTCATAAAAACCATTTTACTCTAATTAAAAAATTATATTAAGGTTGTTCAACCAAATTTAAAAATTAATTTATTATAAATTCATTATGTTCTCTGGAATTACATTTATCCAATCCTCATCACAAAACTCCTCATCAGGAATCTTATTTTTTAATTGAGATAAAAATGAAAAATGATCAAATTCATTTCTCAAACATATTCTAGATCTAAATAGTTGATCTACATCATCAATGATATTTTAACTAGGTTTATTCCAATGAAATAACAAATTTCTTGTATTTACAAAACTATATTCCCCAAAAACATGTTTATAATATTCTTAAAGTATAACATCGGAAATATTTTCATCATTTGTTCTCTCATGGGAAGTACTGTCCAACCCAGATTGAAGTTTAATATTAGAAATAACAATCATTGATATATGTTGAGGTTGTTTTTGAACAAAAGATTCACTTTTATCGAATTTAATTTGTACTATTACCTCAATATTAAATTTATTCTTTTTTAAAAACCATATATGCCTTTCTTGTTTTAGAATAACATAAAAATATTCCTTCATTGCAATTTGTTCAATCATTATATAAGTTATCATTTGTATTCATAATGAACACTTTTCATTTGAAAACAATTAATTCTGATAGAATTGGTTTCCTTCTAGTATATAAATAATAAAGTGTTTTATTAATAAATTTTGTAATTAAAATTTTATTTATATTATTTTGGGTTATAATAACTACATTATCCCAAAATGTATGCCAACTTAGTATTCACTCAGCATTGTTCTTGTAGTGTCTTAAAGAATTATATTTCTTACTTATACTACCCCATATTTGTGGACTTATAGGTTCCAAATAGTTATGTATAATACATTTTTTCCTATAATGTATATCAAATTCGGATTTTATAAATACTACACCATGATCACTATGAATAGTTATAATGGATTGGATTTACTCATTTTTAAATCTGTATGCAATAATTTTAAAAAAACTAAAAGGTTTTATAATTATATTCTAGAAGATAGACCCATGTATATCTACTGTAATCATCAACTAAAACATATACATAGTATTTCCAACTGATAAATATGATTTTTATGATGAAAAAACATTATGTGCACTTTCTATAATGCATCAGAAGTTGATACTTCACAAATATATTTAAAAACTCACTTATTTTTCACTCCATATTGACAAGGATCACAAACATTTGAATTATCTAACTGGAATTCTAGTTGATCCTCAACTAGTACATTCATAGACAACATAGCTAAATTTATAAGATTACAGTCTCCCATGAATCATATACATAACCCATGTTGGACTTACATTTCATTAAGGCAAGGTAGATATTGGCATCAAGGGTATTCTATGTTTAAAGTGTAAACATTATCATGCCTATTGGAAGAAAGAATAAAATCATTTTTAGAACTATGAACAATACATCTATCATTCTTGATGTTTATATGATAAACCACATCACATAATTGCATTAAGCAAATAAGGTTGTGACTAATTCTAATAAAAAGAAAAACAATTGAAACTAAATCATTTCCAAGAAGAAAAATTATACCTATGCTAATAATTTATCCTACAAAATTATCCCGAAAAGTTAAATTACCACCATTCACTTCTATATTCATATGGAAGAATTATTTGTTTCTAGACATATGTCTAGAGAAACCACTATCCATATATCAAATGTTTCTATTGTTGGTACATACATTATTTTCCAAAAAAAAATATTATCATATTTGAACCCAAACCCTCTTAGGTATAGTATTATCATAAAGTAATTTTTTAGAAATACCCATTTTTCTAACTTTGTTATGTTGATAAAATGTTGACACTTTTGAAAAATAATAATTGTAAAATAAAATATATTGAAACTTTTTAGATTAATATTTTTTCCTTCCAATCCCACCACTCTGACACATAGTGAGGAATGGATAACTTTTCTAAACCATATTTTTTTTCTAAAAATAGGTATTATATTTGTAAAACTAATTCTATAAATTTTAGTAACATTTTCTAGATTTATAATTCATTTTCTCAAAATTTAACATTAAAGATATAAAATTTGAAAAAGGTTTCTTCAATCTAGACTTTTCATATTTTTTAATAACCACATTTTTTCCTTAATAAAACTAGTTTTCATACCATTTTTTGGACATCACGTTATAAACTTGTTTTCTCACAAAATATTCTTCAAAATATTTTGATATCATATCATTTTGGAAATTATATTTATCAAGATCTTTATAATGATCTGATATTTATATAGTTAAATTAGTAATTATATAATTTTATTTTATATCTTTACCTTGAGAAACATGTATATTTTTAGAAATATTACAATTTTCAATCATAAGTAATTTTATAATTCATGATACTTATTTAAAACTCAGTAATGTATTATTTTCATCATCATGTGGGGAATATTATTCATATAAATATATATTATTCTCACCATTACAATAAATATAGCTGGTATTTATGTTATGATTTGTTTTATGTGCAACAGTTACCTTAGCCATAAAACATTTTTTGGCCATTGGTATTTATATATGGATTCTAATATTTGTTTATCCAATTAATTCATTATGTAATGAATTATTTGAAAAATGATCTCCTCAATTAGAACTCCAATTATCTGAAGCCTCCAGAATTTTCTTTTTATTATTGTTTTAATACATTTTGAATTTCCATTAATAATTTATTTCATTTTTATACATTATGGTTATTTCAGGATAATCCAATAATTAGTTTAGAATAATATTATTTGGTATGTCCTTATATTGTACACTCATAATATATCACATTTGAAGATTCATTTTTATCACTTTTATCATGGTTACTTTTCGTATATCTATAATGAATGTCATTTTCCAAATAAATTTACTCATTATTTTAGATATATTAGCCAGTTCATTTCTTGAATGTTTCGATAAACTAATATCTCATTCAAAAATAACTTTATTCGTTCTCTAAGACATAAAAATTTTATCATAAACTATACTTTTATAGGAACTTTTTATATAGTTTCAAAAGAAAATACATCATTATTACTTTTCATTTTATTATCCACTCATTCTAGTCTTCCCTCATACTACACAAGGGATCCAATAAGATCTTCAAGATTAAGATTAGTAATCTTTATTGTGTAATTCAAAGTAGTTCTCTTTGATTCCCATTCAATAGGAATTATTTTAATAATATTTTTTTCGAAGATTACATTATTAAGATCCTTATCTATATGATATTTTAAACTATTAACAATAATCACAAATCATTTTACTATTTTAGAAAGCAATTATTCAGGTATAAATTCAATAGCTTTATAATACTGTCTATGAATAACTCTTTTTATCTCAAAATCTATATAATTTCCAAAATTATTTACATCTATGTTCTTCCATATACTATTTAATTCTTCACAAAAGGATATTTGACTATATATTTTTATTCATAGAGAATAAAATATTATTACTTACTCAATAATTCATCTAATATTAAGACTTTTATTGATCAGTAAAAGTTATAACTTCCTTCTCTGGATTCAAATAATTTCCATTCAAAATGAAAACATTTTACACTCAGATTTTTGTTAAATAATCAATCATCTTATCACCCTAGTATTCATAATCATTACCATCAAGTATAGGTGGGGGACTTTGATTCAAATTTTCAAGTGTACAGACATTCAAACCTACCATCATATATAAAATAGAACCTCTTTATTTAATACACAATATTGTAAAAACAATTTATAAACAAGAACTATAAAAAAACATAGTAACATTTAGTAGATAACTAAATTATAAAAACAAAGTAATTATAGTAGTAGAACAGGATTTGATAACAATTGTTAGATCATATGAGTTTACGATGACTAAAAGATCTATGGAATTGAAATTTAGAATTTAAAACTAAAATGAAACAAAAACCCACTTTTGTCAAAAACATAGGACATAGAAATATTTATATGATTAGACTATTTTTATCAGATCTAGAAATCATCAGAAAAAATAGATTTTGTAATCAGGCTCCCTGATAGTCTAATAAAACAGTTCATAGAATGATTTTAAAAACCCAAAAATTTTAATGTAAATTTATAGTGTAATGTAATACTTATAGAAACAGGTAATAAAAAAGGTTATAAAAAATAAAAATGAAATAAAAGCTTTATAAAAGTAATTATACCCATTATCCATATGAGTTTAACAAGTCATAGATCCTTACATTAGATATCCATGGCTTTCAACCTAATTGTATTGTTCTATCTTTCCTTGTAAGAAAATACCTGATATAATGATTGGAATGATTTTATATTCAAAACCCCATTAATCCATCAATAAAATTAAATGTGTTATTAAAATCTTCTTATCCCTATAAGAACATTATCTGATGGATCGTAATAACCAGTTTACATAACCCCAAAATACCTCCATTGAAACTATGATTATATAGATGAATGAAAATGAAAAAATAGTTTTAAGGATTTTAAAATTTCTCACTTGGAATCATTATTACACAACTCTTTGAAAAATTAAAAATTGTATGAATGAGACGTTTACATGCATAAAAATCATAGACATGTTATATTGAAACTACATGAGATCCTAGATCCTCAAATGCACTCTCAATTATTGATATCTATCTAAAAACAATATTTCCCAGTTATCCTTAAATTTCCTTTTTTTAACATAGAAATAATATATTATAGTACACATAGTTGGTTGTAGTGGTCTCATATTTTCATCTCTTGATAGATCAAAAAACATATCTCTATGAAATTTCATTTTGATTTTCTCCATTATAATTATGTTATGACTTCCATCTAATTTAATCAATTGCAATTACTCCAACTATAAACATTATGCACCCTGTTGGATGATAATATTATTTTTAAATCTGATGAACTGATTTATGGTTAGTCTAATGAATGAAAAATATTTTTAGTTTGTTGTATGTGATATTGATCAGTTTGATATAAAAACATTAGTCTATCTGGTAGATAGAATACTAGTTAATCCGATGAACTTGATGCACCGTCATTCAGATGAATTGGATTGAATAATAAAAAATTTATATTAATTTAAAATTAGAACAATGTTATCATTCTGTAGAAAAAGATGTTTTCATAAAAAAAATTCTATAACACTTTGGATATATATAGTTAGTAAAACAGTGCTTTAATAAAGTGTTCAAGTGTCTGTGAGTTTCAAAAAAAAGGAATGGAAAATTAGAAAGTATAAATTATGACATTAAAAATTTATCTTTTATTTATTAATTATTCATACATGTTTATCTCATGTTTGAAAATTTGAATTTTCTATTTATTTAAAAAAAATACGAACTTTATTCATAATTATAAATTATTTTTATGGTTTATTGTTTATGATTTATATATAATATTAAACTACTTTTAAATATATCCTTTTATTACATATTAGGTTTGAAAATGAATTTAATTTTCCATATACCATGACCATATTTCTAAATTGGTTTTATGAAATTGAATATAGTTATTGAATGTATTTTTATGTATTAGGTGTTATAATTAGGATGAATTTGATTCTGTATTGATTAATATATACCTAGGTAGAGGGAATTTTGTATGTACTACCTACCTATCTAGTGTTTTATGCCTTGTCTAAGATGGTGATTGTGGTTAGCTATATGATACAAAAGTATTACCAATGAAGTGATTTTCAATCTCATATAATTATAAACCTTTAAAAGATCCATTCTTATAACTTATGCATATTATAGATTCATTTATATATAAATATACCTGACAGATAAATTTTGTGTGATTTACACACACTTGTAGGTTCGGTAAAGACTTACACATCAATACGGTTTGAGTATATTAATTTGGTGGTGGGAATATGATTATAAAAAAAATACTAGAAGCACTCATACTTAAATTGAATAACATGATATAAGATGGTTCTATTAAAATTCGCTTCAAACACTAAGTGTGGATTCCATCTAAAACAGAACACGTGAAGACCTCAATCATTCAATTGGGTAGGTAATTATAAATATGGATTCCCCTAGATTATAATTTTTAATGAAATTAAGTAATAAGTGAATTTATAATTTCATATTGGGTAGATCTTGAAAAAGTCATGTGGCCATAAATATTTCCTGGTTATCTTATTTTTTGTGATTTCATGGAGTTATACTACCCAAAAGACCCTAAGACTATGACAACTCAAATTTTAAAACATATTATTTCAAGATTTACTATAGAAATATACACATAATACAACCCTATAAGATCACGAAACATAGTTTATTTGAGTAGTTTGGTACAATAAATGACAATGTGAAAAGGAAACGAAAAAATTTATTTAAAAACACATTTACATGAACCTATATTCCATGGATCTTCTAAAACGTAAATGAATAACCTGGGGACATACATAAGAAAGGGTTGATCTATAATGAACTTTATGGGACTAATAAAATCATAATATAATAAAAGTAATAAATTTTAGTCAATAAGATTTTCAATGATAAATAAAGGGGGTGTGAATCATAATCATTAATAGTGAGGAATGATATAACATGAAATCATCAAGGAAACATAGGAATGTGGAAACACCATAAATCCTAACATAATCAAAAGTCTAGTATAACGTCAACGAAAACCTCACATTGTGGAAAATGTCCCATGAAGGATCAGATTCACTACCTATTCTCATAAATAATCTTTCATGATAATAAACCATTCTCTAATGTATTGAGGTGAATATAATTTTAGGCCCACCAATCACATTCATATCATGTACATGCATAAGTGTAAAACATAGATCACAAAACATACGGATTAATTTCATCTATTGTAATCATCTTGCTAAGGAGTGTGAGGTAAAAAATTATATTTCACTATTCAAGGAAGGATTGCTACATCTACATGAATACTATTGAGTGGAAATGGGGATGGGTATTCATTACCCAATTTTTTGGCATAAAATACCATAGGATAATTTCAGCATCATAATAGTGGAATGTAATGATTCATTTAAAAATTAATGATAATTAAATAGGTCTCTAATAACTTTTAAATCATTATTTTTGTAAGAGGCATGTGTAACAACATATCCCATCTTGAAAATTTTAATATTTAAAGGAATAATATAAAGAATTTTCTTGAATAAGGTGGAGAAGGAGCGGATCCCTTACCTTGATAGGGAACATCTAAAATCATGGTAGGAGATTATTAAGAAATTTTTAGGAACCTTACGAGGGATAACGAGAATGAAGGCTATAGTAAATTACTTCTCCAAGTGTTTTGAATGATGTGTAATGAGAGTTTGTATGGGTTTATGTAAAAAAATAGAGGGAAATTCATTATTAATTTTTAAACATGGGTTTTGGACATTATATGATAAATTAATCAAAACTAAAACTCGTACGATTGGTTTTCCCATGGTCTCTATGAAATAAGGGTGAATGTAATTATTTTATATTTTGATGTACCTAATCCATAAATTATTACCCTTTATGATGTAGAAGTGAGTTATGTTCATAATGAATTGATTTTAAAAACATAAAATATAATACAACTTTTTGGGGATTCATTAAGCATTTATAAAATTATTAATGTGGCTTAGAAAAATGTAAATTTTAATTGGAATATAAGTTTTTCAATTCATACTCTTTATATAATTTGTTACATAAATTTTTGTATTTCTTTATATCATGTGATCACTAGATCATGGTTATTTTATCAATGGTTGGTATGAATAACTGTATTTTAAATCTGATAGGATATATCATATAACAATCCAAAAATAAACATTATATTTTTTTAATTCTAAAATTTAATTTCATAATAATGAATTTATTCATTTGAAAATATATATTTTTTATAACACTTCATGAAATTACAAATATGATTAGGCTGCCAGAGGAACGCAGTAGAGTTTATCAATATTATGGATTTAAAAAATAGTTTTTAACATGACTATACATGATTAATATATGATATTATTGTGATGTTTAAAAAGCAAAATAAATATAAAATGGGAGAAACTCCAAATATAACTGGTGATTACTAGAATATTGATCTTGTACAACTAATGGATATTATAGACATTTAAATGGTGTCATTATTTTATTGGGAACCCATTCAGTAAAATCCATTAATGAATGGTAATAATAAATTATAATAATTTGATAATTAATTATTATAATATGAAATTATCATCATAATCAATATAATGTTCATAAGAATTTCCTTAATAAGGAAAAGATTAATGAAAGTTACTCCATAGACTTGTATCTTAAGGGATGTTCTTAAGCTTAATATGTGATATTAGAAATGTTCTTAAAGAAAATTATTAATGTTAGAACAATTACAACCTTAGAAATAATGATTCTAAATTATTCAAAAGGGGTATATTGAAAACTTTATGATAATATTGTCATTCAATCATGTTTTCAAAGTAATTTGATGAAAAATGTCTTGCAATGTTTACAAAATTTATCTTATTGTCATCTATGGAAATTTCCTAACAATACAATCAAATTTAAATAATTTTTACCTAATTTTATCAAAGTGTTGATAATGTATATGAACTAATCATATTATCTCTAGGTTTTAAATTACATTATACATTGTAAAAGTTGGTAAAAGTTCAAACAATAAAAATAATATTTTTTTAATAGTTTAACAATGTTTCTTGAACTAGACAATCAATGTCACAGAAACCTAGTTTTTCCATGATAGAATAATAATAATTCAATATGATTTTATTATCCATGATATACCAGAAAGAGTTGCTGATACTCCATAGAATCTATATTTCATTTATAAATTTAATTGAAATAAATTTTACATGTTATGTTTTACCAAATTTATATTTTAATAAAGTCTAATTTTGAAATAAAAAATGATCCAAACACATAGAATATCATATTTGATATAGTTTACATATTTAATAATCCTAATAAATGGAAGTAAATATTAATTCTTAACAAAAAAAATTGTATCTTATAAGGATATTGTAAAGAGAATATAATTTCTAAGTGGATTTTGGGAGTATGTTTGTAATTAAATAAATTCAAAGTTAAAAAATAAATAACTTCATTCATCTATGTATAATGGGATTTTAACTTAACACTCTAAGAGAGTTAAGATGTATTAGAACGAAAAGTTCATTATTTCAATGAAAACTTTTAATGGATTAGGGATACATTGATTGTGATGAAGAAATGACAAAGATTTGTAGTTATGAATGAAAAGTTAACATCATAACATTTGATGTTTTGATGTTAAGATTTTTGAAAATGTTTATGATCTTAAAAATTTAGGAATATGATTCCTCTGTATCACCATTATTTGAACTATATTACTTCAAATATGATTCACACTTAATATAATGGTGGGTTTGGTCTATCATATGGTCACATAGAGATTTTACAAGGATTACAAATGATTTAGTTACTTAAAAACTGATTAAGTCTAGAAAATATAAGGAAATAAAGGTAGTTCATCGCATATTATATGATCAATTCGAGATGATGTTGTTTTTTAAAATATTCTTAATGTGTTTTTGAGAAATAAAATGTATAATATTATTTGAAACCTTCATTTTATCTTTCTTCTATGTTTCAAATATATATATATATATATATATATCGTTTATTAAAATTATAATTTATCTATCAAAGTATGACTTTTATTTTATCCCTAGTTGATGTTCTTCAAGGATAATTATAGGTTGAAAAAAATAAAGATTATCATGAGTAGGAATATTGTATAGAGATATAGAATATGCTCATGTGAAAAAAGTAAAATAAAATTATTCTTTGTGTGTGATGGATTACCTAATAAGTATACCACATTGAGTTCTATATAGATTTCATTGGTATACTATGGGTGCATGGATCATATATGAGTCCCCACTACATTTAGATTGAGAGATACCTAGAATTAGAACCATTATACATTAATACCTTACATAAAAAAGCCTATATATTGACCTAGCTAATACAAGGGTGGTGGGGTATTATTCTAATCATGTCAGTGGTTGGAGCTTAACCAATATAGGATTATACCTCTCATATGAATATTATCACATATGGGACCTAAATTGAGATAAATTGTGAGAGTTTTTATCTATACATAGATATTATATATCTATATAAATATGTGGAATGATATGTTTTTATTCATATTGATGTATAACATGTGATGTATAAATAAAGAATATTAGTATATTATCTGATAATCAAGAACAGATTAGTTTGATATATGGAAATTACATGCTTTGTGTCCTATGGCCAAACGATGTCTTGAACAATGATAAAATATAAGAATGAATTTTTATGTATAATTAATATTTGTGTACATTGGTAGAGATATACATTTGTTTGATGAAGGTCACTCCATATCCCCTAATATCATGAGTTAAGCCACTCTTTTAATACATATTTGGATCTATAGATTCAACTTTGTTTCAATGGTATAATGGTTTGTGAGGTCAAACATTGTGGTTGAATGTTTGCAGATTTATTTTAACTCATAAAGATACTCTAGAAGTATTTTACAATCAATACAAATGTATTTTGAATTGATATTACCAAGGAATTGGATATTATGTAATACAAGGTGAATTTAATGATACACTTAAAACATTTTTGAAGTATATTCAAAATATTTTTTGATATAGTTTCACAATTTATTGTACTTGACAAAATATAATGTGAAATAGAACAAATTATTTTTGTCGTTAGTGTAAGTATTATATTGATGGATATATTACCCAAATATATATTTATATGATACATTTATGGGTTATATTTCATATTGAATTAAAATTATGATTTTTGTGAATTTGGTATATTATGTCTTGTGGTTTTGGGAACTCAAACCATTTCACCCACATAAGCTATCATTAAATTAAATATTCTCATATTTATTTTAAATTAGTAGGGAATAAATGAATATTATGAATTAACCATACATGGAATTTATAAATTCATTTTAAACACATGAGTAAATGAATTCACCACCAAGGAGTTCCCTCAGGTTCTATATAAACCCTACAACCATATTATGGAATGTGGTGTGGATATTCATACAGGGGATCCTAGGATCCTGAATCCCTCTCCATAATTCACCTCAAGAATGAGGATCTATATCTTCACATAGATATTAGAGATCTTATCCATATGATGGATGATTTATATTAGCCTATAGAAACACTATAGAGGTGGGATGATTTTAACACTTAGTGATCTCTATCAAACTCATGTAATGGAATTTTAAGATGATGCGGTGCCTTCTACATAATATTGTATGCATGATTTATAATATTTTTCATTTTAGTTTTTTACATAGGTTTCTTATAACCTTTATTATATATCCTCTTCAATGGTGTTTTAATTTCTTCTGTTGTTTAAATTAATTTTTATTTGACTCTAACAGAATCCTTCACAAATTTCCCCAAGATTTTCACAAACTCTAAATAAATTATATTACATGTCTTGAAATCTTACCACCACCACCACCACTAAAAACTATTCAAATACAAAAATCATAAGAAACATGAACAATGATTTTGAGTTGAGAGACTATATTTTTTGATAGACTAGGTTTTCATAGACATGAAATTTCAAAGGCACCCATAAGTGCAAAGAAACTAGTGAGACCAATAATAATGGATTTTCCATAACCATAGTCAATACAGATCAACCTTAACCATATCCTAAAAATTAAAAACATAATGAAATATATGTTCATAAATATATTTTATTCATTGATATCACATTCCATTTCAACTATATTGTCACAAATATCACAAGTCACAACACAATATGCCTCATAAACCCCAAAATGATTAAGGGAGGAAGTAAAATCCTACTGAATTAAGAATTGTCCTTTTATAAAAACATTAAGTAATTAGCATCATATGTCTGATGCTCTAAAATCTTACCTTAACTAGCTATATTACTTGAGGATGGGTTAGATAATACTCATTCAACTTCCCAAGAGTATTCACGCCCATTAGATTTTCGGTTTCAACCTACAAAAAATAACTTATAGTTGTTTCATATCACTAAAATACTAAATTTTATTAAATAAATTATACCAACCCTTCTCATTTATCATCCCTAAACAATTAATCATAGACCAAAACCAAAAGGGATTAAAAAAATATAATAAATTATTTAGAAACCACTACTGTATGAAATATTAGTATCATTATCCCAAAAAATGGGGAGGATGAAATCTAAAAACATTTGTAAAAATATAAAACAATTGTACAAAATACAATCAAACAAAATTCAATAAATATAACAAAATGAAATAGATAAAATTAAACAATTAATAGCGAAACATTCTGATTTATGGATTTAGATTATCCTAGATGTCTAAATTGACTACTCCTCATTGAACCTATAGTCCTCATGGTAATTGAACATCAACTCCCTACTCACCATAGAGCTTACCTCATTCCAAAAAGAATAATTAATTTCATTAAATATACTAATGATAATGATCCCCATATATTTTTCAATGAAGATCATTCTTCACACTACCATTATCTCACCATAACTATTATTTTCTCTAAGATAAATAAAATAATAAAAATTAATACTTGTAAAATTAAAAAAAATATCATAATTTATTCGGCTTCTTCCTAATGAATAAGAATTTTTTATGACTAGGGTCCACAAATGCACATCTAATCCCAAAAATGATTCTATATTTGATGCCTATAACAAACAAAAATTAGATGGTCCTCATAAATCTTCGTTTTAATTAAACATATACCTATATACTATCAGTGATACTACTCAATGATCTCTATCATAAGAAAACATATTCTCAATATTAATTTAATTTTTAATCACCTCCAAAAATTAACTTAATATTAATAAACACATTTTATTTGGGGTATTTTATTATTGGGATATATATAAATGTTGAACATGGGAATCCTCATGAACTACAATATCTATATAGTAATATAAAAAAATAAACAATATATGTTGAAAACTCTCACAAACTTGTATCCTCTAAAATTATTTCAAAAATATCATTCTAACATTCAATTTTTAGATCAATAAAAATAATGAAATTCATCAGTCGTGATCTCCATCTTCTTATCCTAATGATTAAAAAGTAGTAGGTGTATAAATCAGACTCAGTGGTTCAAAATCCCACTTAAACTATCCTAAATACCACTAAAACCTGCTTGAAAATCTCAATCTTATGGGCTAAGGAGTTATTCATGCTTAGTCGAGGGAACTATATTTTACTTCATCCATATAGGAATGCCAGGCCCATAGTGTTGTCGAGGAATCCAGAATTATAATCCAACAATTTAGGATCTTTTATATCATATTATAGGCCAATAAATTACAAAAAAACATAAGGTTGTGGATATTAAAACCCTCTACCCTTGCCTTCCAATGATACGCTTGGACCAATTCGCTCGGGAATTGCCCCTAATATGTTATATTATATATATAATTACATATATATATATATTATTAAAAATATATTAATGTTAATTTATAAAATTATTAACATTAAAGTATTGATTTCCCAGGCCTGGGGCCTAACCAGGCCAAAAGAATCCATTCAGCCTGAGGTTGGTCATGGACCCAAAAAAGACACTTTTTGGACTAGCCTAAACTAGGTTAATGTTTTTAGATTCATTTCAGGACAGTATAAGATGTTTTTACCCCCATTCCTAATGGATATGGTGGGATCATTATCACTCTCCTTAAAATGTTTGGGAGGGAACCTATTTCCTTCTCTATCATCTTGACCTGTAGCCTTCATCCCTTTCTAACATCTAGAATTTCTCCAACATTTTCCTTATATTTTTTTACCTGAAGGTGCCTCTGTGTAGCAGTGGGATTATAAAGTTGGTTCTCTACTAATTAGATTTCATGGAATATTTATATCTATTTTTTCATTGTTAATTCAGATGCAAGAATCAACAAATTCCATTTACAGTTTGGTCAATGGTTCATGGGCCATGAAGAACCCTATTTTGCTAAGGTTGTTGGGCTTGCATCATTTCCTGATGTGTTTTTAAGGTAAATAATAAATTAATTTTTTTATAATAAATATATCATATGTATTAATGGTATATTTTTCTCTTGAATCTAATGTTCCTTTAATTTCCATACAAATAATGACCACAATTCAAACCCATATAGATTTCCATACGATGTTTTCTTCTCCCATTCCAAAAACTAGATATTCCAAAAATGTTATGAAATCTTATTTTACATTTTATTAGACATGATATTTTGTTACCGGACATGTTTCATCTCTTTTTATCACATATATGTGTTTAAATTTATTTTTCAATGCATCCAGTTAATGAAATTTAGATTAAGACCGGTGAATAGTATTTTTGTTTTAGAGGGTCTATTTTATGTCATGGGTGGAATTATTATCCTCATACATTCATTTATTCCACTCAAAATAGGTCTATCATCATCATCCTTGGAGGAAGTATCCCATTATGGAAGCTACCCCTCACATTGACTGGCACTATTCTTGGAGAATTTGGGAACCTTCTACATTTCATGTCTAGTAAAACATCATCCTGAATTGTTTTGGGATTTAATGTGGAATGTGACTTTTCCTAAATATGTCTAAGACTATTGTAGTGATTGAGATAAAATATGTGGATATGTTATGTCATATACTAATGGATCAATATGATCCTCCTTCCATGGATCTAATTTTTAATCTGGATATGGAGGTCTCAATTTCAATGGTAAAATGTCACCCATATGGGTAAATGCGGTACCGAAAGATGTTAACCCAAATCCAAGGTAGATTTTCTATTCATATTTGGGTATTGATATTGATGTTAATTTTCTGAAAGTATTATTTTATAATTTCTTTATTATCTTAGTCAATGATACAGTCGACAATGATTATTCTGGGGGACGAAAAGATGTTAATGTTTATAGGAGGAGGAATAAATATTATAGTAAGGATCCAGATGACGATGTATAATATGAATAAAATTAAAGGGGAAATATTTAATTAAATTATGTTCTTAAATGTGTCGATGATCATTTATTTCGATTGAAAAACTATGTTTTATATATTCAATTGATATTCCTCTTCTATTCAGATTCAAAAAATATGATGAGTTATGGATATGATTCTCGGAATTATCCAGTTATTAAAGGTAAGAAAAACATTAATAGAAATAAATATTCTAATTTTTATGAACTAACACTCATTAAATCATTTTTAAAATATTTATGTTTTTAGTTTATTATTAAATATTTAAGAAAATTGGTTTTTTTAAATCATTTTGAATCAAATCACCGGACTTCTCTAGATGTTGAAGAAAAAAAGGTAGAGGATGTAGCAGTAGAATCATATGGACCTCGTTATGAACTCAAAAATGAGGAGATCAAGGATCAATCACCCCTTAATTTTGTCCGACCGTATTGTGGTTTCCAATAAGTAAATCTTCTTAAACTTAGATATAATGAAAGGAAAATAATGTATATAAGAGATACAAGTTAACCATCCAATGTTTTTTGGGGGAAATTGTGAGTATTTAAGGGGAAGGATTTAGAATTATTTAATACCAAACACCCTTTTCTAAAATAATTTCCTATATATTTTTCTACATCTTTGAAAGATTAAATCTAGATTGAGAATGGAGTGTGCATTTGGAGGAAAGAGAATAAAGAAGTCAACTTAACACCTTTGTTGGATTTGCTACTTCACACCAATGAGGAGAAGGTAGAAAGTTTTTTTTCTATTAAATACATAGGGTAATATTTTAATAGGATGTATAAAAGGGATATTCATAATAAATATAAGAATGATAAAAATTAATGGATCTACAATAGACAACTAATTCTACTCCATGGTTTTAATAGAGGGAAGAACAATATAGAAAACTATATTATAATATGTGACAAGATGGATTATTTCTTCATGAATTGCATATATAATGATATAGGATGTAATAATTTTGGAATTAACTATATCCTACATAGATAACATGAATCTATTATGTTATCCTCTTTTAGAGATCGAAATTAAATATTTTTAAGAAATTTTTCATGATGTTCTTTTTTTTTCGGGTTACCATTTAATCTTTAAAATAAATTTTTATAAAAATAAAAAATATAATCTTGAGGAGATTCATTAAAATAAAATGGAACTAAAAAGAGATTCTAGAAATTGTTTCTATAATGGATTCATATTTTAAGGTTCATCAAGAGTTAATTCCAACTTGTGTTGAAGTTTTTTTGAACTAATAATTGTTTGGGAAATTTTATAAGGTTTTTGGTTGGTTTTATAGTGATTTATCATACATTATCATGGTGAATGGTTGGAAAAAACTAGTCCATAACCACACTAATTTTACATGGAATTTTGATTCTATTGGAAAAAGAAGATGGGTTGGATCATGGTTACAGATCTGGGTTTATCTAACCACGCATCTACACCTCAAAACCATGACACATGATGTAGTGACAAAAATAATGGCTTGATAAAATTTTGATAAACTGTATGGATTCCTAGAAGAGGTTTTAATCCACACATGTTTTGTTTTTTCTTTTTCAAAACATGAAACAAAACCATTTATATGTGATTTAATGATCCGAAAATCTCTTTTAATTTCCTTTAATTTCCATTCTGACTCATTTTTTTATTATGTGTGTCCCTCCCAAATCTAGACACTCCATAACATTTCTTAATCATTTTTTCACTCATTTTATGATTGATTTTGGTGGATCCATGGGTGTTAATGTTTGGGAATTAAGGAATGTGATCAAAGAACCTATGTTATTCAGGATTACTCTAAATATCCCCTCCTTCCCCTAGAATAAGTAATGGATGTGGTATATCATTTCTAGATATATATATTAGGATTACATCTAATAATTAATTGTTTAATAATTTCTAGAATAGTATGGGATATAATATGTTTATGGACCTCCATTGATCAATCCCAATTCTGATTATATTGATAGATATTGAGTAGTAAATTGGTGTTGATCCAATTCCATGAACATGGAATCTTCTTGAATATCATTTCAGAACCCTATTTTTTTGAGTTGGGATCAGTTGTATGGATTCATAGTATGCCATATTAGTATATTTAGATCTTGGGTATGACTTGGGTATCACAATCTACAGGTTTTAGAGTTTTTTATCAACTTGGTAAAGGTAGGAAGTTCTTTTCTTTTTAGGAAAATTAACTACTACAATTTCCTTGATGTGATATTTTGATAGAATTTCATGTTCTACCAAACATGATAGATATTAATTTGTGTTTTTATACCATGAAACTCACATATGTTGTTCAATTACTTGAGTATGCTTACACATATTATTACCATGTTAGATATTGATCACATGTATTTATATGTTTCTACTGATTCTAATGATTACATGTTATGTTCTTCCTTTATAATCTCTACCTCATTATGTGTAATTTTCAGACAATTGTTGGTATTTTTTTAGTACTCGGAGTATTTGGACCTTCATGATATTTTTATCCCATAGAGATGGAGTGTGCATGAGATGTGAAGAATATGATGATGGACCCAAACACTGGGTAAGGACATAACAACATTGGAGCCTAACCTAAGGTAGAAGCAGAAGGGGCATGATGGCCTTGAGGCCGTACTTGAGGTAGTAGCAGTATGTGTTTGAAATCCTTATGGAATAAACTAAGACAAAATTTCATGATAATATGGCCTTGTGTCCTGACTTAGATAAATGTCAGGATATTATGGCCTTATGGAATAACTGATGATGGAGTTGATATGCGACGATCTTATGGCCATATTTGACATTATAACTTGTGGTGGTTAAGATACATTTTCACCCACCTTATGGAAATCCATTGATAGCTCTAGATATTCTTTTATATTTTCCTTCCTGAATGGAACTCATGAATGTATGGTCAAGGCTTGTGGTGGATGGTTTAGCACATGAGGGATCTACATTTGATTTTCTATTCTTTCTTATGAATTTAACTTTATCAATACATAAAATTTTTATACATATAAACATGTGTTCAAAATGAATTAGTGGAATCCAACTCAGATGTGTTACTCACACCTCGAACAGCCATCTCAATCCATTTTTAACCCTCATGATTTTAAATTTACGTAAGGGAAAGGGGTCATGGTAGATAGATATTCATTGTAGTGTGTTTTTGGTAGAGTTATTGAGATCGACTCTTGAGTATTTGTATTTCATTTATTTATTTATCTACTTACCACACATAACCTAGTTTGAATTCCCACATTATGTGTATTTTTTATTTATATGTTTGATGTGTTTGTAATTTTCTATTATATTATTCAACATAGTCATCTATTTAATATTCTGGTTGTTAAATTTTTCTGTTGTAATATTTTATGACTATAAATACCATTGTTATAGTTTCCCTACTAATGGAGTTCATATCCTTTTAGCTAGTTGGTGGGCTATATTTTATTGGGAGGCACAAATGTTGTCCTGTGAACTCTACCCAAGACCTTGTGTTTTAGGTTATGGATTTATAGAATGGTATCATATCATTTTTTTATTTTTCTATTGATTATTATAGGACATTGTAAAAAGGATACTCATTTTGTGGAACTTGGGTGGGGGAGTTTCCATGTGTATGACTATCTCATTAGTAATGAGCCTTTGAGTTACTAGTGACTTGAATTTCAATTATAGTTTAATTGTATTGGGGTGTATTAATGAATCACGATTTTGAACATATGGTCACATTTCATTTATATACATTTCATGTGGTTTATAGTAATTCCTAAATTTAATTTCTCTATTTTTCTATTTGTTCAGACACATATATATATATATTCTTTATTGAGTGATATATCATTGTTCTATTATTGTTTTGATATCTCTATACCTGAATTTCTTGGTTAAACATAAGGATGATTTTTTTGTATGTATATGACTTTTACCATTGTGTAGATAAAAATAAAATTGATTTGATGTTGGTGGGATGTTCCTTCATGTTTTGGGTATCCTCCAAGGATAGTTTTCAATAGTAATACCTTAGGTATTCTATATAACTTATAATTTTCCTTTTGTAATAATGTTTTTATTAGAGAACTAAACATTAATTTAGTATTTTAGAATAATTCCACCTCATATTATCTTGAATCTATCACATGGGAGGATAGACAATTCCATCATAGGCAATACAGTAGGATGTACTTGAGCATGCTCACACACCTTCTATAGTGGTTCATGTGTTGGAAACACTCCATCCGATGGTATATTGGACTGTTCCTCCCAATGGTGATGGAGTACAGAGGACATTGTGTTACTGGGCTTCTGACATCAAGATTGAGCATCTATCATCCCTTGAGGGAACTAGAGGAAAACAAGATTTTAGGATTGGATAAAAATTATTGTGATCATATTTGACTTGGTCCAGACTATATAATAAGAAATTGTATATGTTGAATCATTTATTATACAAGGATACACTAGGAGATGGTGGGTTGTCCTAAGATAATAAGGTTTACGTGATGGTGTTTGTTGGGATGACTTCAAGAACATGTTCTTTGAGAAATCATTTCTCTGAAGTTGGTTCCTTGTCAAAAAATCATTTATATTCTATAGTGTACTAGGAATTAATTTACATACTATGTACATTTCACTAAAATTATTTTTTTTCTCATTTATTTTCCAAAAATGATGCATTGAAGAGTGGGATGTTTTAGATATGTCTACATAATTATATTAGAAATAATGATTGTAATTATGACCTAATGACATACATGGTTATTTTACATATGTCCTTGACTATTGAGATGGTCCTAGAGGAGGATTTAGATGTTATTCTCCTTCTATCCTTCTATAGTCAGACGATTATACCTCTTAATTCAATAGTGAATGTCAATTTTCATAGAAAGCATATGTATATGGTGGACATAGAAAATGTTGGTGGTAAGAATGTTGAAGATTGTATGAATTACTCATCCTCCTTAGGAGGAGTCTCAATGTTATTAAATTGTGTGAATGTGGGTCATTACAATAGGGTCTTCACAACACCATAGAGTAAGTGTCAATAGTGTAGTAATATAAGGCATCTCAAACAATTTTTCTCTAGAACATTGATGTCTTGTTTTCATAGAACCTTAGGATAGATGTGATCTATGAACCATGGTTTTGGTAGGTGTTCTCAATATCATGTTCAGACTCCTCATATTTTATTTACATAGGTGAGCCGTGAACCTTAGTGTTAGGTATGTGGTTCTTTATAATCTGAGTTTATATAATTGAAAAAGATATAGTTGACTCTTGTGATCGATTAACAACTTTTATAGGTATAGTATTGATCACCCCTTTTCTATCTAAATCACTTTTCGATAATGGTGTTACATATTTTTTTTATGATCAAGTTTTTTCTAGTCACCACCTATTGAATATTCTTTCTTATAAGTTTCTTTCTCTTGAAACCCCAATGGGGATGAAATTTGATCATATCTTGAGATGTCTAGAGTGCCCTATAGTTGTTTCCAGCTGCACTTTTTTTTGAATTTTATGAACATTAATATGACTAGATTTGATGTGATCCTTGGAAAGGACTAGTTTCCCAACATTCATAAACATATTCAATTTTATTAGGAAAGGGTATCTTTATTTTATGCAAGGGGAGGAATTTTCAATGATTAGTGTGTGGGATGTTGAAGACAATATAGTTGGATTGGATTTAATCCACATTCGTTCAGGTTGTAGGCTTATCTACCATAATGGAACTATATGTCATGTCATATTCATTTCCTCTTGTTTTTGATCTCTATCAAGATGTATTTCTCAATGACCCATTGGGTATTCCTCCTAACCAAGAGAGAGGGTTCAATATAAAAATCAGTTCAATAGAACATACCATTTTGATTCCTCATAATATCATTGAACCAACCATGTTGAGAGAGATTAAGATTAATTTTTTGGACCTAGAGGTTAAGTGATTCATCATACTAAGTACTTATGCATGGGGTTCTCCCATGTTTTTCACCATGAAGGATGATGATAGTCTACAGTTCTATGTGTAATATAAGAAGATGAATCAGGTGATGGTAAAGAACACATATCGTTTACCTATGATAGATGGTATCTTTTATCACTTATGGGGATCTCAGTGGTTTTCTAAGATTTAACTTTTTTTAGGCTTCCATTGGTAGGGGTTATAGAAGAGGATATTCCTTAAATGAATTTTAAGAGTAGATATGCCATGTATGAGTACCTTTTCATTCCTTTCTAGTTAATTAATTATCTATTAGTGCTCATTGATCCCATGAAAAATATATTCCACCCATATCTCACCTCTTCCATTATAGTCTTTGATCATGTTATTATCTTATATTCCTAGAAAACTATGTAAAATGATAGACACCGTGAGACTATGATGAGTATAGTCACAGTGCATCAACTTTAAGGAATGATTTTGAAGTGTAACTTTTGGATTTTAGAGGTATGTATCATTGGTCGTGAGATCATTAATTCTGGAATTTTTGGGGACCTGGATAAGGTAGAAGTGGTGATATCTGAGGCACATCCTTGGAATTTTTTTAGATCAAGAGTTTCCTCAGGTTAGCGACAAACTAAAAATGGTTCATGTATGATTTCTTCTACATAAAAACATATATACATTCCATATCTCTAAAGGGAGTTATTTTTGCATTAACTTTATTGTTTGAGAATGATTTTTATGATCTGGAGAATACATTAATGACAACTCCATCTTTGACAATTCAAGACCCTAGGATCATATACACAATGTACTATAATGTCTCCGTTTTTAGGATGGGATTTTTGATAATTCATAAAGATAAAGTAGTTTATTATGGGCCATGTCAATTTTGTACCCATGATATGAATTACCTAATGTATCACTTAGAGTTAGTAATTATGGTTCATAACATAAACTGTAGGTGATATTATCCCTTCCGTGAGAGTTGTTTTGTTTACACAGAAAGTAAGAGATAATGATATATCTTCTCTATGTAGGATATCAATTCAAAAGAGTGGAATTGGGGATAGTATATATTTATCTTTGGTATTGAGACATCCTAAACTCCAGAAAAGTTAATGACATCACAAAATCATTTAGATGGAAATTTTCAATGATTTCAGAGTTTGGTGACAATAAATCCCTAGAGAAGTGGTTTACAAAGAGTTTGATTATATAATGACTTGTTAATGAATCTATGTATCATTGAGTCATGAAATGGGTACAATTAGTCATGATATCATTTTTTGTGGATTGGGTGAAGAATTTCCAAAATTCATATAATGAGTGTGCGGTGATGTGTGAATGACTGGCATATAGTGACCCTTTTCTATGATAGTCATCAGAAAAAGAGGATATCATCATCATACAAGTTAAGTATGTAGTCCCAATATCTTTAATAGAGGAGAATATGAAAGACATTCATGACTCATGATAGTTATATTATCTTGTGTTAAAAATATGTACCATGGAATTCAACAATATTTTTGGTATCCATGTAGGTGGAGGGACATTTTTTGTTTTTTTCATGATTCCTTATAGTTGAGAGGGTAAAGGACAAGAACCATTATCCTAGTAGTTTTATTTAACCAATTGTGATGCTATTATATAAGTGTGATGTCATGAATATGGACTTTATTATCGGGTAACATTGTACCTTGAGGAGTCATGATGTGGTATGGGTAATAGTTGGTCTACTGATGAAATTTTCACATTTATTACTAATCTTGGAGACTCATTCCATGGATAAGGTAGGAATTTTTTATGTACTATAGGTTTTATTTCTATATATAGTTCTCTTTTATATTTGTATGTAATATAGATTCATGTTTCATTCCATAGTTTTTGTAGGTCTTGTAGATGTCTTTGGGAACTCAGCTGAAACTGAGTGCAATGTATCATCCACAGACTAATGGTTAATCTGAGGGGATGTTCAGAATATTATAGCATATTATATGGGAATTGTTCCCATATTTTGGTTGATCTTAAGATGACTATATATCCTTTTTTTAATTCTCATACGAAAATATATATTAGGATTCTATGCAAATGTAACATTTTGAGGTTATTGATGGTAATTTCTGTCATTTACAACTATATTGGAATGAGTTCAGTGAGAATGTTTTGAGGGAACCGAGCATTTTCAATGAGACCTCTAAGATATTAAATCTTATTATGAATAATATTACCAATTATAAAAGTATATATCAATCATATTCCAATGGTAGGATATGGCCTTTGGAGTTTGATGTTGGAAATGGGGTTTTCATGTGGGTAACTCCATGGTTAGGGAATTAGTGTTCTGTAAACATGGAAAGATGGTACCAATTTTTGATGGATTGTTAGATATTTATGAACATATTGGATTTATGGATAACCATATATCCCTAATAATTTATACCCACAGTACACACAATTTTTTTTTTGGGAATCAACAATGGTGGTACAATCCTAATGCTACATGTTTAACCAACTATGTCGATTTTGACCATGATCTTGGAAAATCATACATTGAATTCACAAAGCTAAATATTGACCAAATCAAGAAGATGTTTTTTGAATGAATATTATACTTTTTGGATCTTAAGGGGGAATGGACATATCCAAGATGAATATTGGGTGTGAGAGTCTAATATTCAGAACCAGAAGGCTATGTTTTTTTATCAAGATTCCTATAGAAGATTATTGGATATGATAAGTCATTATATTGGGATATTATAATTTCATCATATTTTTCAAGTGTTTTACCGATACATTTGACCCTTTATTCACGTTTTATGTAATTAATAATTATTTGGAATGATGTACAAGGGATTCTAGTTGGGTTCAAATATATTTTGAGGCATTTTGGAGGTGTAAGATTTGATCATAGTTTTACCAAACCATTTTCATCCTTTAGGAAACTATGTGAATGGTGAAAAATGTACTTGGGTGGAGAATTATTAAGTCACATCATTTATCAAAATGTTTTGCCTTACCTAACCAATAGTGAAACATTATATAGTGACAAAAAGTATAGTCTGTACATGGTTTGAACAACTGTGCAACCAGACTGTATGAGTTCCCATAATAAGAATTAATCCTCACAATGTTGGTGTATGATTTTTCAATCCATGTAACCAAACCTTTTGCATGTAATTAAAGGAATTAAAAATACCCTTTAAATATCATTAATTTCCTATTTTGGAATGTTTTTTATACTATGGAAATCCCTATCAAAGTTAGATACTCCATATCTTTCTTTCATGGTCTTCGTCTTTTTATAAGCTTCAGTATAGTTGATTCAAGAGTGTTTATATTTTGGAATTAAGGTATGTGATTCATTAACCTTATTTCAATAGGCTTCTTCTAGATCTACCCTTATTACCTTGAAATGAAACATATATCTGTTATGTTTTTAGTAGATCTATAGATTTTGATTCCATCTAATGATAAATTATTAGATCATTCCAAGAATAGTGGTGGATATAGTCCATTAATTACCCTCCTTTGGTGAATATAAATTCTAATTATGTTGGTGGATATCAATAGGTATGTTAGTATTGATCCATTTCCGTAGACATTGAATATTTTGGGGTCAAATATCCTTGATCTATTTGAGTTCATATTGATTTTATGGATTCATTGTGTGTGATCTCAATATAGTAAGAGTTGGGTGTGAATCAGGTATAATCTCTCAATTGTTTTCATTGTTATTTATTCAAAAAGACAAAGGTCAGATGTCCCTTGACATTTAAGATCGTTTTACACTCATGTTTCCATGATCTTTTACTCTTTTTGGAATAGATTATTTGACCATTCATGAAAGAGATAATATGTGTGTGTACCCAGTGAGACCCATGTATGATGTTTGATTCCATCATTATTCTTATATAGATCATTTCAATGCTTGATGTTTATCACCTATATTCATAAATTAATGATGATTTTCATGATGACATGCCATGTTCTATATTTCTGTTATCTACCATGTTATGTGTTCCTTCAATACATTTGGTGTTATTTATTTTGTTACTCGTAATATGTGGTCTTTCATGATATTGTAATCCCTTAGAGTGGTGTGGTCATTACATGTGATTATGGGGATGATGGACCTAGACATAGGGTATATGAATTATGATATTGATAATTTACCCAAGGCAGTGGAATTTTGGTCATGATAGTTGTTAAGGCTGAACAGATGTGGTAATTTTATGAGAATGATGACCTTATGGCCCAAAATAAGATGCAGTGTCGAGATATGATGGTCTTGTGGCCTCACAAAAGGTTGTGTGTGATATGATTGCCTTGTGTTGTGACCCATGATGGAGTCAGGATATGAAAAAATTGTGGATTTGTCTAATTTAATTCCATAAAACTACCAATAAGAATGTTAATTAGTGTTGTGTATTGCTCTTGGTCACTCCTTACATACTTTTCGATTTTTTGTCCAACATTATGTTGAGGATGGTACATCCAAAGATCATTGTGTCTTGGATATCACGTGGTTTCTCAGAATAATATTATTTATGATTTCCTTTTAACTAATATTTATCATCATATAAACTTATTATATATGTTCATACATGATTAGGAATAATTATTTTTGTCCAAATTGGTTTTATTACTTACTCCATACACTGGTATCGAAATTCACATGAAGTATTCTGAATTAAATAACTACGTAAGGGAAAGGGGATTCTAGTAGATACTATATCTATGAAGAATGCATCTAGTATTTGCACATAGATGGACTCTAGAGGATTTCCATAGTGTTCGTTTTTATATCCTTACCTCGTATACTCTTTTTTAGACTACCATATTTTGAACCTATTTTATTTATATGTGTTATTTGAGTTTCATTTATTATTACAAAATATGAACTAGTATTCAAATTTATATTTTGATTATTATATTTTTGATGTTTACAGAGTCTGTCTATGATTATCAAGGGCACAGTCTTCCCCCTAACCATGTTCAAACCCTTACTGCATGTCACTAGCCTCTTTTGTACACGTAGGCATTAATGAGGTATTGTGCAACTCCATGTTAGGTTTGGAGGGTCCGATTTGGGTCCTTATATTTTAAATAGACATAATTATAATCTCTCTAATATTTATTTAGTGTGTTGGGTTTCATATTAAAAGGTAGGGGAGCTAATAGGTATGAGTATCCTTCCATCAAGACTAAATGTAAATGATTCAGGACTTTGGTGAAATGTGTGGATTCATGGTTTCTATATTCAAGCCCTCAAGATATTCATGTGGGTGATGAATATCCCATCATTGGAATTAATTACAATCTTGTTAAAATTATCTTTATTATAATGACCATGTAATCTCTTAGACGTTTCTTAAATCGATTGAGGAAAAGAATGTGGATTCCAAATGATCTAAGAATGTTTTATAGGAGAACACCATAGTATTTAAGAAACAATTTTTTTTATGATATTAAAGGAAGATTATTAGGGTAATATTGTGTCCATGGGAAGTAATTTTGTGGTTCCAAAATGGAATAATATATTAATTCATAACAAAATCATAATGGTTTTTCCTTTGGAGTAGTGCCAAAGTGAAATTGATGAATTAGATAATCAAGCATTAATTTATCTCTCCTAAACCACCTCTTATTGTGAAGTAAAGAGACATGATTCAGATTTTTTTCTATACAGACGTAGAAAATTTAAGGAAGGAAGTATTATAATTTTGGAATTATTCAATCTACCAAATTAATTAAAACAGAACTAAAAATTATTATTCCAAACTCCCAAAACCAATGAATGTTATATCGGAGGTAGATTCATTACTTCCATGGGGGTAAGTCAATTGCATTCATAAAAGAATATTTTTAGTATAGTATAACTACGAAACATATTTGGATATTGAGGATGGATTAGATAGGTGTTGAGTCAAAAGTTCTCTTTTGACTTATATTCCTTGTTTTGGAAATCACAATTGTCTATGCTTTTCGTACTGACTATGCTTATCATAATGACTCTATCAATCATACTGACTCTATAAATAGTACTGACTCTATCAATCGTACTGACTCTTTTAATCGTACTGACTCAGTCAATCGTATTGACTCTATCCATCATACTGACTCTTTCAATTATACAAACTTTTGTGCATCATAATCACTTTGTATCATATCAATACTTTACACTAATTAATACTTATAGAACTCAAATTTCACTTTTATTACATGCTTGTTTTTATTCTTTATCAACACATGTCAATCATACTCATGTTTATTATCCTCATATATCTAGAGTTTTAAACCAAAATGATGTTGTGGAGTTAGTTATAAAATAATCAAAATGATGTTGTGTTTTCTATTTCAATATGACCCTTATAATTCCAGGTCTAAGTCCCTCCGAGATTTCGAATGAAATATGACCGTTGTAGGAAATATGACCATTGGAACCTGAGGACTATAAATAAAAGGTCATTTGAAGCTGAGAAGTACAGACACACATTTGATATTGATCATTTTGGGCTATCAAGTTCTAGATAGAGATGTTGTTACATCTCTCCTGCTTCGTGTGAAAGCCTTGAAACTACAAAACGTGAATGTCTCGTTCTTAGTTTTTGTATTTAAATAAGTGATTTGTTTTGCTTTGTTTGACCGATCAGGTGATAACGATCGAGGGCTGCCGTGGATAGGCAGACGGTGCTACCGATCATCGTATCGAGGGCTTTCAAGTGATTTAAAGACAGAGGTGATGATTACCTGCAAAATAGAGGGCTTTTGGGGATAGTAAGACAGACTTACCGATCATCGTATCGAGGTCTTGCGGGGATAGCAAGACAGACGTACCTATCATCATATCGAGGGTTTACCAAGGTGATGGTAAGACAAACCTGTTATCCTAGGTGAAAGGATAACCCTTCTCTTTGGGTCAAAATAACTGTAATACTTTTACATTTCTACTCCTGTTTGATTTAGGAAAGGGAATTTTATTGTTTTCCTTTCTTCATTACATATTCATTTGTAATTGTTTCAATTAAAATCATCCTATTACATATTGTATCGATTGATTCTATATGATTTATGGTATAATACTTCACTATTGTATTACTCTGGTTAGTGTATTCATCTTGAATACAATTGCTTTACTTTTCCTATAGTATTACATCATATCATACCTTTATATTCAATACAATTGTGGTTGTTTGTTTATGTTGTGAATTATATTAGTTTAAGATCATTTAAACTAATTTCTTAAGTGTTTAAACACAAAGTTTTTAAACCTACAATTCACCCCCTCTTGTATTTTTCCATCTAATACACATATACATCAACATTTTCTATCCAACAATTGGTATCAAAGAATGATTCCACTGTTTTTTATTACTATCTCTATTTCTTCCCAATTTTTGTTTCAACTATTTACTGCACTAATGTGTGGAGTGGAAATGATTTTGTTTTATTAGATGGCAGGAATGAATATTGGATCAATTGACAATATAAATCCAACTAGACCAACAATCTTTGACGGAAATGATTATGAGTACTGGAGAGATCGAATGAAGACATTTTTTATCAACTCTGGTGTAGAAAAAAATTTATGCTTACTAGAGGTTACAAAATTTCTAAAAAACAAGTACTTTCACCAATCAAGAGAAGCAAGAATATCAACTGAATTACAAGGTACACGATATTTTACTATGTTCTATGACCAGGAATGTATACAGCCAGATGTCATACTGTAAAGTATCCAACTGTAATTGTAAAAAATTAGAAGTCACACATTTTGGTACATCAAAGGTTATAGAAATAAGAAGAGAAATGCTTCGAGCAGAGTATCATGGATTTATTTTTCCTTATGGAGAGCCAGTATATAAAGTGCAACAAAGATTTATGAAAATTTTCAATAGTTTACAATCTATGGGAGAAAAAGTTATTGATGATGAATCTCTTGTAGATAAGATTAATTATATACTGTCAAACAAATGGGAGTAAAAATGATAGCTATTGATGAAAATAGAAAAGTTTCTCAGATTACACTTGATGAACTCTTTGGAACACTTCTACAGTATCTGACAAGAATGAAGAGAGATGTTGATTTCAATAAGAATCAAAATTGAAATGGAAGTGTAGATTTTAATATTACATCTAATGCTAAAACACTTGAAAGGATAACAAGATCCAAAGCTATGAAAGTTGTCATGTCAGAATCAAGTGATAGTGAAAACTCAGATAATGAGTTAACCAATCTTGATCGAAGGATGAATAAGATTTTGGGAAAGAAATACTTCCAATAGATATTCAAAAAGAAATATAGAAAGGATACTAAGGATTTAGAGGTAACATTTTATGAGTGCAATAAAGTAAGACATATGTGGCCTGATTGTCCTTTATTAAAGAGAAAAGACAGAAAGGAGAAACATTCTGAAAGAAATAAGAAAATGTATTACAAGACAAAGATAAAGAAATTCTTGAAGGCAAATGATACTTGGAGTGCAATTGGTAGTGATTTATTAGATAATTCTTCAGAATATGAGTCCTCTGGACAATGGAATGTTGTACTTATAGAAATATTACCAATTGAAGATCATTGTTTCGTGGCTAATGTACACAATGCTGAAGCCATTACAAATGTTTCCTTGAATGCGAATTATATTGATAATAGGTATTATGAATCTTCAGATGAGTATTCATCATCAGAAGATAATACATTACCTTCTTTTGAATAAATTTCTAGTTTTGATAAACTAATTGAGAATGAAAATTCTAATATCAATAAAAATCTTGATAAAGAAAATTCTAGAATTTCAATTTTAACTAACGTAGTATCAGATCTTTCTAATGATCATGATACCAAAACTTCTGATTTTGAAATTATTTTAAAAACCCTTTAGAAAGTCAAATCTGATAAGGATAAACATTCTAAGGATCTTGAAAATGTAATTTCTATGAAAAATGCTTTAGTGCCTAACTCTAGTTCAAAATCAAATGTTTTTAAGGATAAGAAATTAGTTTTAAAACTAATGTCTGAAATTTTTTCCTTGAAAAAATGTTTTCCAAACATTACTTATGGCAAGGAAAACTTTGACAAAATGTATTCTCAAATTAGACCTTTGAGGAATCATTCTGGTAATGGTTATACTAATTCTAAACCAATTTTTAGAAATAACTATTTTGTTCCTCAAAATACCCCTTTTTGATCTAAGTGTCAATGTGGTGGACACTAGAAAAGAGATTGTTCCCTTAATAGAAATTAGTCTTTAAGATTTCATAAAGCTCATATTGCAAAACAATTATGGATTCCAAAAATTATTTTATCTAACCTTTCTGGATCCAAAAATGTTTGGATTCTGAAAAACTAATTCTTTCTTTTTTAGGAGAATAATAAGTGTACCAAAAAGAATATATGGTACATGGATAGGGTTTGTTCTCGACACATGACTGGAAACAAATATTTATTTGAAAAGATCATCGAAACAAAGGGTGGAAATGTTACCTTCAGAGATAATTCTCAAGGAAAAATTGATGGAATAGGTAATATTGTCTTTCTTGGTAAAGTTCTTATTTCAAATGTTTTTTTTGTCAAAGGACTTAAGCACAATCTCATCAGCAAAATCCAATTATGTGATGAAGAATACCTTGTGAATTTGAGAAACGATAAATGCTTATTTCATAGTTTCAAGGATGAATTCATTCTTTCTTCCCATAGGCAAGAGAATGTATACACTATTAAATTAGAAGACCATAAGAGCCAAATTTACCTTCATTAAGTGTAATAGATGACCAATCATGGCTATAGAATTGAAGACTATGACACTACAACTTAAGAAACCATTAGAAACTTTCACAGAAAATACATGTAAAGGGAATACCAGATCTTATATATGATTCTTCAAAAGCCTATGATCCTTGTCAATTTGGCAAGAAACATAAAACTAGATTTAAATAAATTAATGAATTTTCCACTTCTAATGCATTATAGCGAGTGCATATCGACCTTTTTGGTCCTTTGAAAACTAGAAGCATTGCAGGAAAATAATATGTTTTTGTTTTAGTTGATGACTTTACTAGATTTACAGGGGTCTATTTTCTAACAAATAAATCTAAAGCCTTTTTCTATTTCAAAACTTTTAGAGCACATGTTAAAAATGAGAAAAACCTACCACTGATAACTATCCATAGTGATTATGGTGGTGAATTTCAAAATTCATATTTTGAAACCTTTTTTAGTAATAAATTTATTACTCACAATTTGTCACCTCAAATAACTCCTCAGAAAAATGGTGTTGTTGAAAGAAGAAATCACGTTCTTCAAGAAATGACAAGAACCATGTTGAGTGAATACTCAATTGCTAAGCAATTTTGGGCTGAAGCTGTTAGTACTGCATGTTATTCTATAAATCGTGTTTCAGCCAGACTTTTTCTTAATAAAACACCTTATCAATTGTGGACTAGCCGAAAACCTAAAGTTTCAAACTTCAATGTTTTTGGGTGCAAAGTATTTGTTTTGAATACTAAAGATAATCTACACAAATTTTCACCCAAATCTGATGAAGGAATCTTTCTAGGCTATTCTACAACTTCTAAGGAATATAGAGTTTTCAATAAAAACAATTGTATTGTTGAAGAAACAGTTCGTGTTAAATTTGATGAAACTAATCCTTTTGATTTCAACCAACCCCAACCTACATCTTCAGATGTGTTTTCTAAAAATATTTATCAACCTCTATTAGAATAATCTTATGATAAGGAAAATGTTCAAGAAAGTGTTTATGATACTTTTACCCCAGAATATTTTCTACCATATGGTGATGAACAAGTTTTACAAAACCCAAATCAATTGTTTCTTAGGAATCATCCTAGTGATAACATCATTGGCGATGTAAATCAACCTGTAAGGACTAGAAATTCCTTGAGAAATGAAATAAAACATCTTTCCTTTATTTCTCAATTTGAACCTAAAATATATGTGAGGCCTTAGGTGATGAAGATTGGATTAAAGTAATGCAAGATAAACTAAATGAATTTGAAAGGAATCAAGTCTGGACATTAGTTGAAAGACCTAAAGAAACTACTGTAATTGGTGTAATGTGGGTTTTCAGAAACAAATGGGATGAAAATGGAATCATTTTATGAAATAAATCATGAGTCATTGCTAAGGGCTATAATCAGTATGAGGGAATAGACTATAGAGAAACATATGCTCCTTTAGCTAGACTTGAATATATTCGTATTCTATTAGCCTTTGAAGCATAGTTTAATTTAAAACTATTTCAAATAGATGTTAAATGTTATTTTCTAAATGGTTTTTTTCAACAAGAAGTATTTTTTGAACAACCCTATAGTTTTATAGACTAAAAACATCCTAATCATGTTTTTAAACTTACCAAAGCTCTATATGGCCTTAAACAAGCTCCTAGATCCTGGTATGATAGAGTTACAAGATTTATTTTACAAAACAATTATTCAAAAGGTGCAGCAGATCCCACCCTTTTTATAAAAAAGGAAAATAAAAATGTTTTGGATTGTTCAAATTTATGTTGATGCCATCATATTTGGATCAACTCAGTAGTCTTTAACCGATTATTTTTCAAAATTAATGAAGTCTGGGTTTGAAATGAGTATTATGGGTGAGTTAATATTCTTTTTAGGTTTTCAAATTTCTCAAAAACCAGAAGGAACATATATATCTCAAAATAAGTATATTATAGATTTACTCAATAAGTATGGATATGAAAAAACTAAAAGTATTAGAACTCCAATTGGTACCTCAAATACACTTGATCTTGATGAAACTAGGAAACCAGTAGATCAAACAACTTTTAGAGGTATGATAATAAGTTTGTTATACTTGAAAGCTAGTCGACCAGACTTAATGTTTTCCATATTCTTATGTGCAAGATACCAATCTAATACAAAAGAGTATCATTTAAAATTCATTAGGATAATATTTCGGTATTTAAAATGCACTATGGATCTAGGTCTTTTTTACTCTTCTGGAAATGATTTTGTTTTAAAAAGTTTTTAAGATGCTGAATTTGGTGGTTTTATAATGGATAGAAAGAGTAAATATGGAACATGTCATTTGTTATGAGATTCCCTGGTTTCTTGGTTCTCCAAGAAACAAAACTCAGTAGCACTTTCCACTACTGAAGTTGAATATGTAGCAGCTAGAAGTTGTTGGGCTCAACTGTTGTGGATGAAACACACACTCACTGACTATGGATTGAGTTTATCCAAAACTCAAATTTTTTGTGATAATACTAGTTCCATAGCTCTTAGTAAGAACCCATCACATCACTCTCGTGCAGAACACATAGTTATTCAGAATCACTTTCTTAGGGATCACACAAAAAATGGAGATATTATTTTAAAATTCATCAGAACACAAGAAAAACTTGCTGACATTTTTACAAAACCATTACCTTCTAATAGATTTGATTTTATAAAACAAAAGAAAAGAATGATTAAATTAAAGTAATCATTCATATTTACTTCATGTTTTTCACTTCTTTTTACATTAAAAAAACTCCTCTTAGAATGGGGGAGAACATTTTACTTACTGTGTTTCTTATTTTCTTCTGATCTTTATTTGTATATTCTCTTGCTTTCATATTTTGTCTATCGTATTGACTGTTTAGTTATAGTTTTTATATTTTTTTGTCGTCTTGTTTTCCTGATTACTGTATTGATGTTTGTTTTCCATCGGCACGTCACCCTATAGTAACAAGTTTGTTTTCCATCGGCATGTCACCCTATGGTAACATGTTTGGTTTCCTTCAGCATTTCACCCTATGGTAACAACTTTTTTTCCATCGGCACGTCACCCTATGGTAACATCTTTTTTTTTCATCGGCACGTCAACCTATGGTAATGCATTTTTTTTACATAGGCTTGACAACCTATGGTAATGACTTTGTTTTCCATCAGCTTGACAACCTATGGTAATGACTTTGTTTTCCATCGGCTTGACAACCTATAGTAATGACTTTGTTTTCCATCAGCTTGAAAACCTATGGTAATGAATTTGTTTTCCTTCAGCTTGACAACCTATGGTAATGAATTTGTTTTTCATCAGCTTGACAGCCTATGGCAATGACATTATTTTCCATCGGCTTGAAAACCGATCGTATTCTTTCTCTTCGTATGCTTGTGTTTTCTTTTACTATGTTAACACTAATTAAACCAAAAATTACCTTAAAATCTCTAGTAGGTACATACTTTCCTTACCTTGTTTAGTTTTTTCACTTTTTATTCTTTTTCGTTTTTTAAAGAAACCCCTTTTCTAATCCTATTCGTCAATTTTTTTCTTACTCTCAACCGTAGAAGATCAATGGTAGTTTTTTCACCTATAAATAGACCCCTCCCCGTCCGAAACCCACACCGGTTTTTCAGATTTGTTGATGAAACTCTTCCCCTGTTTTAAGACTCTGTACGATCTTTCATCGGCTTCACCTATATGTTTCAATCCTCTGCCAACACTCCTTCCAAAATGTATTCAAAGTCTTTTTTAGAGAAAGACTTCCTAGAATAAAGGTTAGTTTCTTGGGACTACTTTGATTCGTATGATTCTACAATAAGAATAAGTATTTTGTTTCAAGGCTGGGAACATCTGTGTGTTGAAAAACCAGTATCTCAAGATCCGGTTCTTATTGAAGAAGTTAGTCAATTCTACAAAACCGTTTCTTTTTAAAAAAACATGACTATCAACATTGTTGTGTATGATAGAAAGATATCAATATCTGTGAATCAAGTAGCCGACTTTCTAAATGTCTCAATAAAAGGTGATTCTTTTTGTCCATCTCATAAACTACCAGAGAAGGTTGGTATGTTTAATAAAGAAAGTGCTGAAAAGTTTCTGTTTTTGATAAATGAAGAGAAGAGGAAAGTGGATCATCTATCTCCTGATAATAGATTCGTGACACTCTGGATGCAAGGTTTTCTTATCCCAAGGAAAGTGGATAGAGAAACTCTGATTGTCTCTGATATATTCATGCTAGACTATCTTATCAATAAGAGAAAGGTAAATATCATGGGATACATCTTTTAAACAGTAAATAATGTCAAGTCAAGAGCGATCACATCCCATGTGATCTTGTATCCCTTTATCCTTACAAAATTTCATTCTTGAGAGAATGAAGTTTTGTAATATTCCTTTGAAAGGGTAATTGAAAGAGCTGAAGCCTTCCTGGATAAGTAAGAGTACTTTAAAGAAGTTGTGTATATGTTTTGATAAAAAATCAATGATTTTTTTTCAGTGATATAGAAGATGAATCAGCACAAAATCTATCGTCACCAAATCAATCAGCACCTGTCCCAGTCAAAGATAATCCATCTATTGTTGTCCCTCAAAAGTCAGACCCACAAACCAGTTCAAATCCAAAAAAGAAACCTAAGTACAGCAAGGAGGTTGTGGCCAAATGGAGGAAATAAAGAGAACAAAGAAAAGAAGGTGATCCGATGTTCCGTCTAGATCTAGATGAAGCCTTTTCAGAGAGGATAAGGGTTGAGGATACTCTTCAATCAGAAAATAAAAGGAAGAATCTTTTGAATAGAAAAGATCAAGACTTTAATGTTTCTAAAGTCTTGAAAATAGTTGAGTCTGGTGATCAACTAATGGAAGAGGTATATCAAGAACCTATCATACAGATTCTTCCAGAGATAGAGAAAGGGAAACAAATCTTGGATGAAATTCAGGAAGTTGTAGAAGAGAATGGAGATTTTCTTTTAGAATTCCCTCAGAGCTCGAAAAAGAGTAAAGAGGAATCGTTTCAGAAGCAAAGTGAAGATATCCAACAAACTCCTCATGTCGATCAAGCTCAAGCTCAATCTTTTGAAACTCCAGATAAAATTTCTTCTCAAGAAAAGCTAGGTGCACAATCATCTCAGAATGAAAAGGTAATTGTCATCAGTGACAAATTAGAAGAATAAATAAGGGAGAAAGAAGAAGAAAAAGGAAACGAGCCAGTTGAGGACTCAAGCTGATCAAATGAACTGGATTCATATGAGGAAGACACTGATTTAGAACGAACAATTTCTCTCAAGAGGAGTGATTACATTGTTCATGTTTTGAGATGGATTGAGAAGACCATCCCTTATTTCCCTAGACTTGAAGGAAAAATTTATTTCATCATATACAATAAAAGAAAGAAGTTTGGTTCTGTAATAGAACGTAGAAAGAATGTTTTGTCAATTGAAGCTGATTTGAAGGTACTGTCTGAAATTTTGGCCCCTAATAAGAAATCTTGCAATAGAATGACTAAGTGGTCATACAAAACAGAATGCTTAGGGAATGATAATGATATTTCAATTAAAGACCTAAGGAGGATATCGAATGATCTTGCTATTTCTTTCAATAAAATTGACAAAGAAACTGTTGAAAGGATGAATCAGTTGTCAAATACCCATGGATCCGATATTCCATCAATAAACCAGCTGTAAGAGAGATTTAATGCTTTTCAATCAGATTTTTCTAAGGTTTCATCGTTCAAAGAAGAAATATTTTTGTTGAAAATGAAAAATTCTGAGTTTTCTAAAGAAAACAAGAATCTGTAAAACAGAATTGATACTCTTGAAGAAGTAATCAGAGTCCAATAGGAGACTATCAAGAATCCGGATCAGCTTTTTGCCGACCAACAATAGCATCTTAGATCCCAGGGTGATTCTATATCTAAAGACAATAAGGAAATCAAAAATATTAAATGCGTTCTTCATGATCTTATAATGAAAGAAAAGGAAAGAGAAAAAAATGAGTGTTGTATTTTTCATTAGTCATTTAATGAACTCTATAAACCTTTGTTATCGTAATGAGATTTATGTTACATTTCCCATTTTCTTGCATTTCTTTTCTCAAACTCTTTCAGGAAACTCAAGATTACCCCATTCTTTTTTTAAATCACATATTGGGAGAATGTTTTATAAAGGGGGAGAATTTTTTTACAAAGGGGGAGAATGTTTTAGTCAAATACTTCTAAATTAAGGAAAATATATGAATACAATCCTTAGGAAAGTACATACCTAAGGTTGGGTTAGTTGTATTCAATTTCATATTCAGAAGAGTTCCCAATAAATTATGGGGAGATAAGTATTTCTTTTTGTTTTTACTGTATGTCTTGTTCATTCCAAAAAGGGGGAGATTGTTGAGTCAAAAGTTCTCTTTTGACTTTTATGTCTTGTTTTTGAAATCACAAATGTCTATGCTTATCATAATGAATATGCTTATTGTATTGAATCTGTCAATTGTACTGACTCTGTCAATCATACCAACTCTGTCAATTGTTTTGACTCTGTCAATCCTACTGCCTTTTTTCATCATACTCGCGTTGTATCATATCAATACTTTACACTAAGTAATGCTTACAGAACTCGTTTTTACCTTTCATTACAATCTTCTTTTTTATTCTTTATCAACACATGTCAATTGTACACTTTTTATCATCTTCACATATCTTTTGTTTTAAACCAAAACAATGTTGTGGAGTTAGTTATAAACTAATCAAAACGATGTCGTGTTTTCTGTTTCAATATGACAGTTATAATTCCAGGTGTCCAAGTCCCTCCGAGTTTTCCGGAGAAATATAATTGTTGGATGAAATATGACTTTTGGAACCCGAGGCCTATAAATAAGAGGTCATTTGAAGATGAAAAGTACACACACACATCTAATACTGATCATTCTATGCTATCAAGTTCTAGATAGAGATGATGTGACTTCTCTCCTGCATCATGTGAAATCATTGAAACTACTAAACGTGAACGGCTCGTTCTTAGTTTTTGTATTTCAGTAAGTTCTTTGTTTGGATTTTTGTGACCGATCAGGTGATAATGATCGAGGCCTACTGAGGATAGGCATACATTGCTACTGATCATTGTATCGAGGGCTTTCAAGTGATTGAACGACAGAGGTGTCGATTACCTGCAAAATTGAGTGCTTGTGGGGATAGAGAGACAGACGTACCGATCATCGTATCGAGGGCTTGTGGGGATAGCAAGACAGAAGTACCGATCATCCTATCGAGGGGTTACCAAGGTGGTGTTAAGACAGACTTGTTATCCTAGGTGAAAGGATATCCCTTCTCTTTGGGTCAAAAAAATTATAATACTTTTACATTTCTGATGCTGTTTTTTTAAGAAAGTGAATTTTATTGTTTTCCTTTATTCATTCTATATTTATTTGTAATTGTTTCAATTACAATAATACTATTACATATTTTATCGATTGATTATATATGATTTATGGTAGAATCCTTCACTATTGTATTACTCTGGTTATTGTATTCATCTTGAATACAATTACTTTACTTTTTTTATAGTATTACATCTTATCATACCTTTATATTCAATAAAATTGTGCTTGTTTGTTTTTTTGTGAATTGTATTTGTTTGAGATCATTTAAACTAATTTATTATGTTTTTAAACACAATTTTTTTAAACCTACAATTCACTCCCTCTTGTATTGTTCCATCTAATACACATATAAATCTACGTTTTCGATCCAACAATAGGGGGATAAAGATACTTCTTGATCTATGGATCCCATAGAAATTGTGAAACTTCGGGCAATCAACTATATCTTAATGATGAAGGCAATGATGGAAGGAGTGTAATTGATAAGGATAACCCACATATCACAAGTTCATGCTAACACATTCCTAGAAATATATGGTTGGAGATAAGTTTCTTATCAAAACATCACTGGAGGATATCGAAGAATGTTTGAAAAGGTGATCCTATATGATGCTAATGAGGAATATCAGAAATTGATCAACACCAAAAATCACATATTAGTCCATTTATTTAATAAAGTGAAGATAAATCCAGAGGAATTCATCTTATCCAAGGATGATATATAATTATCCTTTCATGATATCATTCAAGATATTTCAAATCTAAGAATGGATGAAATTGAATCATTCATTAAAAGGGTGAATGGGTCTAACATATTTAAAAATTATTGGGGTTTGGTAATTTTACATTTAGTATAATATCCCAACTGAAACTATTTAATTTTTTATGTTATCTTTCAAACAATAAAACCTCATTTTACAAAAAAACATAAAAAAAATTATTTTTTAATTCATCAAAATTATCTTTCTGATCAAGTATTAAATCATTATGGTCACCAGAGATTAAATAATTCTACTCACCTAATATCATTCACCACCATTACAATATTGAATATTGAATAATACAATATGTCTCTAAAACATCACCTCCAAATATAGTTATATAAAATTATTACATCTATAGCATAAAAATTATTATATTCAATTCGTTAATAAAAGACCAAACTCTATAGTTGCTGTGAAATATGTGTTTTTCTTCCCGCCATCATTAGATTGAATGAACACAAACACACCCTAATGTTTATAATGATTCAATATAACTAATATGTGGTCCTAAAAATGTATAAATCATGTAACAATATTTAAATAACCAAAAAGAATACCTGATATTGTTGTTTATGTAATGGAGACAAATTTTCAGAACATTCGAAGGCATGTATGGAAGCAAGGTGGCCAAATAGATTATTTGACAACTTAAGGAATAACTAGCTAGTTGGAGAATGACCATTAGATATTTTTTTGTTGAATAAATAATCCTCATAGAGTAAAATATTTCAACTTATTACTTGATGGAGTAGTATTGATCAACCATTGTATTATGGTAGAAGTAGTACTTGCTTTAGATTTCCACCAACTAGTCGATAGAGGAGCATCGACTACTAGATGGAAGTAGGTGTTGATCATGGTATTATAGGTGGCCCATTGACTACCTAGTGGTGGATATTGGGTAACTAGTAGTGTTGATATATAATGTATATGATATAACTTATTATGGTCAAATGGAAAAGTAATGAATTCTTCAACGGTTTAATTTCCCCTAGTGAATTCTAGAAGGATATGAAAGAAATTTTAGGCTCTCAATGGAACACTTGGTGACCATGGAAACATACTTTCTCAACCATTATCCAACACCAATGTTCTACAATATACAAATTTATATCATTTTATCTCTTTTAAAAATTACTTCCTTCTCTAATCAACATTGTGTTCTTGTTGTAATATCATCTCACACGTTCACTTTCATCTCATTCTCTCATTGTAGTTTTTCCTATTCTTTTGAGATATTAGAGACTATACTAATATTATATTGATTCTATAAATCCTTAAATCTTACACATTCATATATTATTAGTGATCACTACCTTTAATGTGAGTGACTCGGTATTTCAATCCATAGTCTCTATAATAAAATGGTCCATTCTCTTTGATTTTTCTATCTATAAGATTTAAAAATATACCATTTATTCTATTATCATTTCATGATATAATATAAAAAGTATTAGAGTTTTGGTATCATGATTCACATTAAATAAAAGGAACTAATAATTTAAATACATGATCAATTTAAGTGGTAGATATACGGGCTCTTCCAAATCTATTTTCCAATCATACTTACGAAATTATGTGCCTTATTTACTTTCTACATTTTTATTTGATAACTATTTTCATTCATTAAATTAATTAATCATTTAATCCATCAATATTACTATTTATTTTATTTAAATTTCTCTCTTTATTTTATTAATATGATTTTATAAACATTTATTATATTATCATTGCATTTTCCTATATTATTCTTTAGTTTATTTTATAAAATGATTTAATTATACTTAATATTTATAAAGTAGGTTTTAATTTTTTAAAAATTTATTTATATACTTTTATTTTTTAAAGTATAATCTCTCATATTTTTATTTTACCCTACTCAAACTAAAATTTTGTATGAAATTACTATTGAATTACTTTATTTTTTATTTTCAAATTATTTAAATATTATTTCATTTTCAAAAACTATAACCAATTTTTATAGAAGTTTTCTTTTATAATATGTATTTTTAAACACCATAGGTTATACCATGAAATACTCTATGGAAGACATGCATCTCTACAATTTTTTATCTATTGGTTTTCCATTAGGGTAAATTTTTATCCATGCTTACATCCATAGTAATAATAATAAGATAAATGGACTCCTAATGATATCTATACTTTTAAAATATATGATAATGAAAACAATACCTTGAATTGGGGTTTAAACAAAAATGAATTTTGAAAAATTTAAACATTTAAAATGGCTTATGAAATATGAAAACACTTATAATAAAACTATGATGGAAAAAAATTAATGTTACCCAAATAGATATGATTAGTCAAGAATTTGAAAGTTTTTCTATGCATCATAAAGAATCTATCACTAAAATTATTACATGATTCATTGATAATTTTAATGGTCAAAAGCCATGTGGTGATTTTCTTTCTAAAAATATCATTTAAGAAACCAATTTGGGCATTATCTTGAAATTTTTCTCCTATAGTCACTACGATCCATGATGAAAAATACATAATGAATAGGGTGGTTGAGGACCTCATTAGTTAAATCATGAAATATGAGATAAGTATGAAATGATAAGAAACAAAATAAGAAAAGGGTGTGAAATAAAATCGAAAGAATGTCACTTTCAATGAAATAAACCATTACACATCTAAAAGTGAATATAAAGATTCTAATATTTCCAAAAGGGAGAAAAGGAACATGAACATAAAAAAGTTATACTCAACACATCAAAATGGAAAATAAAAAAAGGATGCTTCTTTAGATTAAAAATTAAAGGTCATGAAAATAAATATTTTATGCAGAAAAAAATTCCTAATTAATAAAAGAAAGGGAATAACGATCTAACAAATTCTTCTTGGAGTGGTAGTGAGGACCCAAATTTATCATATGAATCAGGGGATGAATTTCCTAATTGAATCATGATAAATATCGAGGTTTTCAATGAGGTAAATTCTACATGTTCTAGTTCTTACTATTCTAATTATTAATCCTATTATTTTATCAATTAATATATTATTTCTTCAAAATACTAATATTAAGATAATTTTTTTGAAATTCGTTCCAAATTTAATGATGTTAAAAAAAATTCACTATATTTTTTTTAGAAAATATACAATTTTAAAATAATAATTGGGTTTTAAAACTAAAATAATTACCTAGTGTGGAGAATTTGACCATCAAATTAATTATTTAAAAATAACTCATTTTCATTTCACCAAAGCTAAAGAAATATTGAAAAAAAATCAGGGTCTGAGTTTGTTTTTAAAATTAATTATTGGATTTTTTCCAAATCTATCTAATGTTTTAAAAATAATTCTCTAATGACTAATTTTTTAATAGGAACATCAAAAAAACTTACTATAAGAATGTTTTTAATCATTTTTATGAATGAAATTTTATAAATTATAGATACGGTAGACTAGAGATAATTAATCTTACAAATCATATTTCTAATGAAAATACTTTTTCTAAATAAGATATGATTCCAGAGACTTTATCATATATTTTATGTGGACCCAATATAAGGGTATAAAATAATTAATCTCCTAATATTATTCATGATAAAGGATATCAAGAAAAATAGTCCAAGAATATATTTAGAATATGGATAGAGAATGATTGAGCATTAAATTTTGTGATTCTTATGGAATCAATCATATGAAAACCATCAATATGTGAAACTTCACATTTAGAGATCAATCAAAAATTAATATTTGATGTATTGGTGTGATCAGTTTCTACATCCCTAATTAAATTAAAAATGTTTTATTATTCAATGGATTAATGGATAATTTACTAATTATTAGTCATTTATGTGAAATATATCAAAAAAATTATTTTTTTAATGTTTTTAATTATAAAAGAAATATTTTATTTACCACATCTCATTTTCAAAATGTTTATATTATTAAAATTTTCATTCAAAAATAACATAGTTTGCAAGACTTTCCATCTTTCCAAGAAACAAAAATCATATTTAAAATCTAAAAATGATATTTCCTCTTATAAATCCACAAAACCAATTAACTTTTTCATTTTTTTTACCAACTAAAATTCCTTGTATTAGAGTTTAATATTACATGTTTAATTTAACAATGACTATTCTAGATTTACATTGTTTTTATTCTTATATTTTAAAAATGATGATTATTATATATTTATAAACATTTTGTGGAAATTTGAAAATGAAAAATAATAATAACACTTTTCCCTTAAAAGCTACCAATTTATAAACATTGATAACAAATAATTTGATGATATTTTTATTTCACAAGTTTATCATCACTCCTACTCTCCTAAAATAAGACCTCAACAAAATGGGGTTTTAAAAAGGTGAAATATGACACTCCAAGAAATATCTATGACTCTCTTGAATAACATTAACCTTCTCTAGTTATTTTGGACCTATACTTTCAATATCAATTTCTATATCCTTAACTGTATTCAAATAAGACCCATCATAGGAAAAAAACCATCATTAACATTTGAAAGGAAAAGAATATAATGTTATTATTCTCAAATTTTTTCATTTATAAATGATTTATCCTTTATACCAATGTAAATAAATGAAATTTTGTGCCTAAATATAATGATGTTATCCTTATTTGGTACTCAAAATTAATTAAATCCTCTTGAGTCTTAAAAAATAGTAACAAGACATTAAAAGAGTCAATTCACATCAGATATGATGAGGATATTCCGATTTCACATCCTAATGTTGATTATTATGTTGACTATTATTTATTGATGTTACCTAAACCTAAATCATTTAATATAATTAAACATGTTCAAGAACACCCTTCTACAAATTTACCCATGTTATGGATATAATCCAAAGACCAATGCCTTGAAAATGTTTTTAGTGAATTATAAGACTTTACACATAATATAATGTTAGTATTAAATGAGGTTGAACATTATGATTTTATCTCTCACCTTGAACCTCATTCCCGTGAAGTTATTACTATTAATTTGAATGTGATAAGTTCCTTAAAGAAGGAATTAAACCAATTTTAATGGAATAATGATTGGACTCACATATAATGACCTAATAATTGTCTTTATATCTGCAAAAGTTGGTTTTTTTAAAAGAAACTTGATTGAAAATGAATAATCATCCATAACATGTCTCAACATGATGTAAAAATATATAAGTAATACTAAGATATTGATTATAGTGAAAATTTTGTAACTATTAGGGGAATAGAATCTATTAAGTTATTTTTGGAATTCTATTCTGATTTTAATTTTAAATATTTTCAAATTGATGTCAAAATCCATACTCTAAAGGGTTTTACTTATGAGAGTTTTTTTGTAGATCAATCATTGTTTTAAAAAATCCTAAATTTAAAAATAATCTTTTTATGTAAATTTCATCTCTTAATGGATTACAAAAATCTCCCCATGCTTGGTATGAGTGGTGAACTAAATTCATTAAGTCAAATTATTTTAAATGGTACAATCAAATTCCACTATTTTCATAAAAAATCAAGATATTTACTAATTTTCTAAATTTATGTTGATGATGCTAGTTTCATATCAACTAAAGAAAATATTTGTAATTAATTTTTTAATATATTCAATAATGAGTTTAAATGATTTTTAATGGAGAACATGAATTATCCCTTGGTTTTCAAATTTACAAAAAAAATATTGATGCAACTTTTCTGAACCAAAGTAAATATACTAATGAACTTCTAAATAAGTTTGTAAGGGATCATCCTGCGAAACTTTTACCACCCATTACTACAACCTGTAATATAATATTGGATAAAGCTAGTAAATATGTCCACAACAATATTTATAGAAATATGTTCAAAAGCTTGCTTCACCTTACTATGTCTCATTCCAGAATCTTGTTTGTTATATTTCTTTGTGATCATTTTCAATAGAATCATAAAGAATATAATTTAAAATATGTCAGACTAATTTTTCAATAATGGAAAGGAACTAGAAATCATATAAGATTTAATCTAAATGAAAACTCATTCGAATATTTTGTTTTCCATATGATGATTTTGGAGGATTCCAACTAGATATGAAAAATACCAGTGGGAATTATATTCTAATAGAAAAATATCTTATATCAAGGAGTAGTGAGATGAAATATCTATTTATATTTATATAGGTAAAGATAAATACATATCCTTTTGTAGTTATTGTTCTAAAATAATAGAGATGCATCAAACTCTCTTAGACTTTGTTCATATATATGATCACATCCCTATTAAGTCTGAAAACACAAGCATGATTCGTATTTTGATAAATCTTATCCAACACTCTCTCACTAAGAATTAATATCTAAGACACATTTTTCCTCATTATCACTTTCAAAAGGTGATATCATTATTAACATTTTTTCCAAAAACATTTAGCTTACAGATATCATCACTAAACCTTGTCCCATATATTCCTTTGACATTATTAATGGAGAGTTGTTTATTATTATCTTGTTATACTTATCTCTAATCCTTGCGAGGATTGAAAAAAATATTCAATATTTTTCGATTTAAATTTTAGTTTTAATTCAAAATAAAATATTTAGTTTCAAAAAAAATTACTAATTTTTCATAATTTTTATTAAGATTAGGGAATGTATTTTTCTAATAAAAACTTTCTTCCCTAGATAAAAACAATTTTATGTGGTCCTGGAATAGATTCACTAAGCGTTTATTCCCAAACAAAGTGTTAGATGGAGTATTAATCGAATCATTTCCCAGGAAAAGAGTAATCGGCCTTTTCTACACACCTATATCAACACTCATAGAGAATATTAATTGGTTTATGGACATAATATTTTTTAAACCATAATGACGGAATAATTATTAAAATATCTTCAAATCCTTCATTTATTAATTTTTTAATGCCCTTGGTCCCATCATCTCACACAATGAATTATTTTTCGGTCAGTTAAGCTTATTAATACTAAATTTATCCTAGAAGAGAATCCCTTTTTATAAATTGTTTTTCAAAATTTTATTTCAACTCTTGGGTTTCATGAAAAAAAATCATTTATTTATTTATTTCATGAGATATATATTTCTTAAATTAATTTTTTTTTATTATTTCATTTGGAGCATTAATAGCAACATATCATTTTAAAATATTGAAGTTTGAGAATTTACCAAATATTTTTTGGTCTATCTATAATAATAAGTATTCATAATAAAATTGTTTTTTAAATTATTTCATTTTATTTACTTTATCCTCGTTAATTAATCCTTTTTGAAAATATCAATGGGCGATAAATATCCATATTATAGAAAAGTCAGTAATTTATAGAAATCTAATGATTAAATTTATTTTATATTATGGTGGAGTAAAATTGTTGATATATTTATGGGAGGAAAATTTTATTTTAAAAAATGGGTTGTTTTAAATTTTTTAAAAAAAATTGAAATATTACCTTATTATATGCATGTTATATTATTATTATTATTCAAGTGTATCTGATCATCAGAAAGATGATAATTGTCATACTCCTCACCATCATTAGTTTCAAAGTTAAAAAACTCCTTAAGGGTTCTAATGATATAATCTAAGTGATGTGTAGTTAGAAACATGGTAAAATATTGTTAGATACTTGAAAGAACATTAATGGGTTGATTATATTCTTTTTTAATTCATATAATAATGTTATTTTGTCTTTAGAAGGAAATTCTAGGGACCAGGTTTTTCTATGAGGTATGGATCCCATAATGTTTTATCTAATAATTTTCTTTTTAGATAATATTGTTGCATATTTAGGATATTTAAGAAATAAGGGTATCTGAGACATTTTTAGAGCATTAAACCCAGGAATATTAAATAAACCATTGGTCCTCACAATTAGTAGAAACTATACAGTCTAGAACACATGATTTCCCTCAACCGTGAAGTGTGTATATGTTAGAAAGATCATAGGGTTCAACCAAACCATGAACCCTGATCTATATTCCCATTTATATTCCATTCAATTTTTAACATAATTATATTTCATACATTACACATAGTTTCTAAATCATGTCCATGAACAGTGAAAGTCCTCTCATTGGATAGTGGGTCTAGCATGGTTTGCACGCAATTTGGAAAACAATGTGTTCGAACCATGTGTCCCCTTTAAAGAAGAAAAAAATTACATTTTCCCCATAAAATTAATATAACCCTATTATTTTACCCTTCTTCCTCCAGGAAACTGAATAAATCCTCCACCGTCATGTTGATTATCTCAAGATCTTACCACCTAGGTTCTCGAATTTCTTCTCCTTCCAAACATGTAATAAATAGTTAATTGTCTTATTTTATTCCTCAGGATATTTGATTTAGTCCTTAGGTTCATTTCTATTTTTCTTATCTCGGTGATATTGTTATTTTGATATAGGCTCATATTCCCTATTTTTAGGATGTTCCTCCATTTTTATTTTTTCTTTTGATCCATGCTAAACTAAAGTTCGATCCTAGATAAGGAGAGTACAGTAGGAATTAGGTAGGAGGTATATGACTTTTCTAAATTAATATTTTCATTTATAAATTTCCATTACCGTGTTCTCACTTTTTTCACCAGCCTCTGATTCTAAAATTTATCTTCCATAATTTAAATCATTTAGATTACATTCCAAAGACTTAATTATACAACTCATTCATGTCATTAGTTGTTAGTACCTCAATTTTGTCCAATTAAATATTGTGTGTTCCATGTTATTCTTTTTTTAACCTTCTATATAACCTTTCGTGAGTGATTTTAATCATTCTTATTAAGGTAGGTGTTCCATTATGATTAAATAAACCATTAAATTCATTAACGGAATGTTTATTTATACCAAAAACTTGGAATTTTTAATTATTAATTTAATTTAATTGGTTTCAATTACATAACCCCTTATCCTATTTAATGAAAGGAGTAGAATGAACCAATTAAATTATTATTATGTAAGGTGATTAATGGTTTCATTTCCTTGATACACCTTGTGGTTAATAAAATGTAATTGAATGAAACTAATAAATTAATAAATGTATCGAGTATTAAATAGCCTAAAATTGAATAATGATATATCTATAATTTTCTTATATAATATGGACCTTTTTATCATTATAGTAATGGTCATATGTGATCCATTCTTGGATTCTTGTTTCCATTACTGGAGCACTCAGATGACAACATTCTGATTCAAGGAGATGGTTTCCTATGGAGATACCCACCTTGGAACACTATCCTTGTCTACAATTTTATTTCTAGAATGATTCCATAGGATCAATTCACTATAACATTGGATATTATAATTCCTTGTACACACTCCTTGGCTTAATCTTTTTTTCATTAGACAAGCAACACCATGGACTCACCCCATTGTGCCTAGTCATTATTTGCCTTAGATTACTATAGATGATCTCCATGGACTTGGTAAGACTGATATACAGTGGAATTTATTTGTAGATACTCTTAGATTACACTCAGACCAATTATTTCTAAATAACAGGAGTTATTAAATTAATTTGGCTCACCCCAGAGGTCAATGATACCTTGGATTAAACTTTAATCCTCTCTTATTTTTACAATTATCTACTTCATTAATGTAGACACCTTCACATTATTTATCTATTTAAACTAAATCATAATTAATTAATTGATGCATGTTTAGACACAAGTGGATGAAGAAGTATGTATCAGTTATTTATCTGTATCACTTTAATTTAATATATACATATATTGGGTTTCAGTTTATATTCACAAACTGGCTAGTATAGACAAATTTGTTGTTGTCCAACTAAGATTTATCTCACACCCTATCTAGGACATCGTTGGTACGTAGATAGATTATATTATCATAGTTATGTATAAGGGAATGTTTCCCATGTTGGACTCCTAAATTTTATTCTTGCTTTATTAGGATGCGATCATAGTAGCCTATGACTAGGCCAGTGCTCTGGATGCATCGATTGTGTTTTTTTCATTTTAATTAATTTATATAGAATGTATTGTATTGACTACCATATTCAATGTAATAATGTTTTCCTTTTTATAGAGACATGACATTACATAATCATCGTTTTCATATAGTACTTCTCAACTTTTGAGTTGATTATTATTGATGGTATATTATGCTTATTTCAATTTCCGGTTATGTTTATCTATTAAACCCCCTCCATTATTTATTCATCTATTATATATAGACTATGTTCTAAATTGAAATGAGTGAATATTTTCCCCATGGACAGACCCTTGGACCATGCTACTAGATGGTGGTTTTGGTAAAATGGGGAGGGACACATGATTCCACATGGTCCTCTTTCTTGGGGCACGATTTAGTGGCTCCTGGATCAAGATGTCATAAAGTGGAATTTTTTTTTTATTTTTTTTTTGAATTATTATTTATGAAAATTTAGATAGGATATTAGGAACATGTTGTAACATGGTCATAATTCATTCATATGAGTAGCTAACCCACATTCGGTGCAAGCTCAATATTTCCTAGCAAAGGGAAATTGAGGCTCTGTATTTTTCTAATTACAGTTAATATATATTCACCATTTGGTGATTCACATGATTTTTGGTTTTAAAAATGATTTATGGCTATTTTTCCATATATAGGTAAAACAAAGAACATTGTTACCTACTTTTTTATAGTAACCAAAAATTCACATGTCATGAATATGTCATGCCATATAGGATAATATCACTTCATTCATTTCATGTGTTACCTATGATAGTTGATTGATCCATGGTTGTTATATATTCGTATGTTGAAATGTTTTTCTATATAATAGTGAAATTGGTTGTTTAAAATCTAAATAAATATATAAATAGTTTTTTATATATATATTGATTGTGGCATCATAAATGTCTATTTTCAACCATTAAAAAGATATGTATCCCTAGTTACTTGAGATGTGTTTTGGTTGTGATAACATGATTACCAATTTCAATTATAATTTTTTTAGTCCCATATGGACTGAAAAGGTTAATTAAATTTGTTAGTCCATCATAATTTTTACCCATTACATTCTGAGACTGAATGTATGGGGGGTAATTCAAATTAAATTTGTGTCAATTTCCATTATAAAGTTTATGGACCTTTATTAACAAAGAATTAAAATCAATTTAATCAAACTGTTTTATATGTATATGAGCACATAAAATCATAAAATGTTGATTCTGATTTATAATTGTAATGGTTTCCATTAAATAGAGAGGATGGATATAATTTAAAGGGTGTTTTCCTCTATAAATTAAAATTTAACCATTCATGTATGAAAACCTCTAAAAATTTAAACATGAGCACTTTCTAATACACTATAATTCTATGCAGGTTGTTGGGATAGTATTCCTTGGGTAGTTATACCTTTATTCCACGTGATCTATTTATGCTAGTGGTTCTATATTATTTCAAAATTATTATGAGGAATGTGCTTAGTAAGTATATATTTATGCCACAATGACAATGTTGAGTCATGCTTCGGGAAGGTGTAATTGATTATGCTTCAGATATGGTGTCTTTAAGCCGCCAATCATTCCACATGGAGTTCCACTAGTGAAACATCATGTTATTACTGAACTAGGAACTGACGCTCATCATATATAGGATTTTTTATATCTAAAGTATTGTATATAGGGTTATCCATGACCTTACCCTATGATGTTGGATATAACTCATGAGTTCCATCATTAGAAGAAATATTATGTCTTTTCAAGTGATGGTAGTCGATAGGCTATTGAGTCTTGGCCGGAGGCCATTCATTCCATCTTCAAGGATCTAAAGATGTACCAAGATAGGTGGAACATGTTTTCCACCCATATTCAATGTGATTATGCGAAGGGATAGTGGAATGTGATTACTCATGTTTTACATCATCAGGGAGTTGTCTGGTAAGACATTAAAATTACCTTCAATGATTAATTTTTTCACCAGATAATGAGAGATAATAGAGCAATGATGTTCATGCCCCTAGAGAAAGTTGTTATCTTTATTATGAACTATTCATAACATCTCATGTATTTTTACACCTTTCACTTATTATTTCTAGTGATGTGATGTTTTGAGATAGATGCATTTAGTATGGTCTCATGTATTCCATCTTCTTGTTGGTGAATGTAATTAACCTATCCACATTTTTTGTGATCATGAATCAAGCTTTAATCATTCAGTACAACAAAAGAGAAGCTGATAGTACGGGGAATAGTGGTTCTGTTCCAAGATAGGGTAGTGGTTACTCAGGTAGTAGGAAGTGTAGCCTTGATTTTTATCATCGTTGAAGTGGTGTCTATAGTATCATAACTGTAATCTCCATTATATTCTATCAGTGTGGATGGTTGGTACATGTGAAGCCTTAGTGTGATAGAGACCCTCTTGATTTCTCTTATTGGATATGTATGGGCACCCTTTAGAGGTTATTATAGACCTTTACACCTATTCTATCGGAAAAGTATACACACCAAATCCACCTTAATGATTGGGATATGTTACCTCATATCATGATGTAAGTTGAAGTAACACCAAAAGAACAAGATAACGATGAGGTCATGGTCATGGTATCCACACTTTTTATTATCAGTTCCTGTAGAGAGGTTGTGGGTTATGTCATTTTCATGCCATACAACTAATATCCAATGATCAAAGTGCATTATTGTCAATAGTATGTGGTATGATTCTAGTAACATCTATTATCATAACTTCTTTATGCAATGTAGGTTAATATGACCACTTTATCTCTTTATTGACCTTTGAAAGTCTCATGTATGAAATTCAGTACATCTATTGGTTGATGACCCTAGACACATCATTAGGTGTGTAGTGAGTGGGTATATTACTATGAAATTATTTTTCCCTTATGGTAGGTAGATGTATTTTCATATAATATCAATTCATACTTGAGATTCTAGGCTTTGATATCATTCTAGGGATGGATTTTTTTGTTCCTTATGTTGCCTACGTTTACTTATATCATCATATTGTGTCGTTTACATTACTATATGGTTATGGATATATTCATAAGGGTGATTGGAATTTCCTGGCCTTTAAATCTATACTAGAGCATCCCTGGATTGGTGGAGTGATATCCCATATTGCAATCCATTATATAGAGGAGAAGGGTTTACATTAGGATGTCATTAATATGGTAGTAGATCATTTCATGGATGTATTTCCCAATTATATTTCTATCTTACCTCCTATGAGATAGGTAGTTCTTATGATCTTTCATGTTCCAAGAGTGGATCCAGTATTTATTCCTAGTTATAAAATTGAACATATGACCTCCAAGATCTCGAGATAAAACTTGAGGACTTAGATCAGAGTATTTTATCTTACCTAGTGCTTCATCTTGGGGTTCACCAATGATTTTCTCCATGAAGGAAGATGGGGACCTTAGGTTATAAATTGATTACTAATGGTTGAACCAGATTATGATTAAAAAATAGTCTCCAACTTTTTTATTAGATTATCTATTTGACCATATAATAGGATCAATGTTGTTCATAATGATCTAATTGAGATGAGTCTGTCAACAGGTGTGAGTTGGAACATCAAAAAACATATCATGATTTCCATAGTTAGAATAGTTTATATGAGTATCTTATTTTTTCATTTAATCATATTTACACACCCAACATTTTTATGGATCTGATTAATAGAGTTTTCAACCCAAATCTGAATTCCATTATCATAGTTTTTTTATGAAAAATTGATTTGTTTTCATACTTAGATTGACAATGAAATAAATCTTGTGATCATTTTTAATACATTGAGATAGCATCATATATATTATTATATTTGTACATTACACTTCTTGATCAAAAATGTTAACTTCATGGATCGTTTAAATATCTAATCATAAGTACTCATTAACTAAGATTAGGCAAGTGATGTGGTTTCTTGGGAGAATCCAAGTAATGTGTTTGATATATGTAGTTTCATAGGGAAGTATGGATATCATATTCATTTATATAGGACATATCATTCCTCGTTTTACCTCCTACTGGTCTAACTAAGATGGGTGTGAAGTAATTATGGTCAAAAGTGTGCAAGAAGGTATTTCAAAGATAAAAGAAAGTCATACTTCATCATTGGTTGTGATTGTGTATGACCCTAGTAGAGGAAATATATATAGTGTTATTTGATGGATCATGAATTATGATGGGTGAAATATTAATGAATAAGGGTATATTTGTTACGTACAACTCTCACTAGTGGATACCTCACAAGTGTAATTACTTGATGCATGACCTTGAGTTGGAATTATCCTTCCATGTCGTATGCTACTGGAGAAATTATCTGATGGGTGACAAATTGTTTTATACAGACCATAAGATTCTCAAATATATCATTAATCATCATTAAATAAATCACTAATAGTGAATATGGGTCGGATAACTTAATTATTTTTACATTTAACTTGCTTATATGCCTAGAAAGTGAAATGTGGTAACTGATGTGTTGAGATAGAAAACTAAGGCATTTTCCCTAAAAGAATTTGGCCATGAATTGAAATCGATAGCCTTTTTTCTGAACTACATTTGTAGCTTCATGAGAGTCATGAGAATCCTTTTACTTATACCTTAGCAGTTACCCCTCCACTCCTTTATAGGGTGAAAATAAGGAAGTATTTAGACCTAGATAGGTTTGTCTTACAATATATTATTTCTGGGGAGAACCCACCTACGGATTAGTATATTGATAGGGAAAAAATCCTATGTATACATGGGAGTTTCTAGGTTCCTATATTTTTGAGAGAGGAACTAATACCTGAGTATCATGATTCTCAGTGGGTATTTTATCCATGAATATACAAGATGTTTCGTGAAAGGAATCACCATTATTGGTGGCCTCGGATGACACATCATATTATAGGTTTTATTACTAGTTGTTACACCTTTCAACGAATTAAGGAAGAGAACTTGTGACCTATTATATTGTTGGAACTATTAACTGTATGGGAACAGCAATGGAAAGATGTAATGATGGATTCATTAATTGGATTACTGAGGTCACCTCTAGGTAGTGACACTTTTTAGGTATTCATGGATCCGTTGATGAACGTAACACACTTCTTTCTTATATGGGATACATTCTTGGTTGAGGATTTCAGAATATTTTAGGTCTCCGATATCACATAGCTTCACAAGGTCCCTCGTACTATCATTTTTTATAGGTGTGATTACTTAACATTGAGGTTCTAGTAAGGGTTATATAGATTATTTTGGTATATAGGTACCTATGAGAACATTTTTTCAACCTTAGACCAATGTCCAGTCAAAAATGACTATACAGGTTCTGTAGGAAAGGCTTTGGGAATGAATCCTTGATTTTGTTAGTTCTTGGGAGAATCATATTCTTATAATAACATTCTCCTATAATAATATATTTCTTTTAGATGATTCTAATGGTTCCTTCTTGATGCCTTGTATGATAGTTCATGTCGTTCACCCCTATGCTGGTTAATTTAGGAGAGGAAGTTCTACTCGGTCCTCTTCTCATGTAAGAGACTTCAGGGACGGTTATATTGATTAGAAAGTGTCTTTATATTACTCAGTATAGAAATTAATCTAGTGTTGATCATTATTATTGACCTCTAGATTTGGAGGTCGGGGATCGAATTTTTCTGAAAGGATCAACCAAGCTAGGTCATAGATGGATATAAAGGAAATAGAAGTTGTTACTTTAATTTGTAGAGGATTTTAAGATCATGGATAGTGTTTTTCAGGAATCATATTAGTTTATATTACCTATGTTTTTTCATTCTATGCATGGAATATTCCATGTTTCATAGATTCACCGTGATCATGCTGACATGTCTCAAACTTTGTTTCCATAAGATGTTGTGTAGGATGTTAATTCAAATTTCGAGAAGTATCCTATAGGAATTTCAGACCAGGTACTGAAGCTTCTATGATTTCTTTTTATCCCTATTGTGTAGTTTCAATGGTTGAATGACCATGAATAGGATGAGACATAGGAGTGGCGGTCCACCATACATAAATAGTATGTGGAGTTATCCTCGGGTATCATTCCAAAACCCTTGGAAAAAAAACTCGGGGATAAGTTTCTTTAAGGGGGATGACTATAGGATCTCGGTTTTCCTATGAGTTAAAGATTCCTTAATTTTAATTATAATTCATTGTTTTTGAAATAATATGATTTCCTATTAAGTTCATGGGAGAAACAAGGGTGTCTAGCGATTTTTTGGATCTGGGAACCCAGTCGATGGAATAATCTACTGGGTCGCATAATTAATAGAAAATGTGAAGTCCAACCTACATGGTTTCTCATAACAATGTAGGGGATTTTGGTTAGTAGAATAGATAACACTTGTTTCCCTAATAGTGGTCCTGTCACTACATGGCCATGTATATTCTCTATAGTTTTTAAGAGATGAATATTAGATAGGTTTCCTATGTGTTTCCAAATCATAAACATGAAATGTGTGGGTCCTCTCTTTAGAATGTGGGCTATGAACAGTTGTCACATGATTTGTTTAACCAATGGGCCAAACCATGAAACCCCTTTAATGTGGGTTAAAATTATTTTTCACCCTATAATTCATATAATACTATTATTTTTTCCTTCTTCCTCTTTTAGAAATAATATATAATTTTACTTTAAAATGATGCTCCCAATATCCTCCCACAAGGGTTATTAGATTACTTCACCACCTTGACATGAAATTAATAGATTTTTGTCTCATTGGATTTCTCTTGGTAAGTTTTTAGGGAATAATCTCGTTTCTTAGTTTCACATCTCCTTAATCGAGTTATTTTGATGCATTTTTATATGCCCTATTTTCTGGGTGTTCATTCGTTCATTTGTTTTCTTCCTATCTAGGATAAAAAAATAGTGGTTAAGGTATTTTGAGAGTAATACATGAATATGGTTTGTGTTCTATGAATTTTCCCTACAATTAGTGTAGCTTATAAATTTTCATCATTGTTCACAAGGAGGTTTCACCAGGCGATGCTTCTATAACTCATTTTCCTTAATGATATTCATTTATTAAGTGTTAAAAAGAGATAATTATACATTATATCCAAGAAATTGGAGGTTGTAACCTCAACTTCATCCACCCTCTTAGGGTGCATACCAAGTTATTAATTTTTTCCACTTTTGAGACACCGTATGGGTGTGATTTCACTTGGACATGTTTGGGTATGTGATCCATCATGATTAAATATAAATTAAAATTGGAAAATGGATAGTTTATTTTTATAGATAAATTTTTCAAGCTTATTATTAAATGGATTGTATTGGTTTCATGGGATTAAACTATTTTCATATCTAATGAAAGGTATGGAATGGACCTATTAAATGATTATATAGTAAAGTGGTAAATGGTTGCTTGTCCTTGATACACCCTACCATGGTTAATGAATAGTAATGGAATGAATTTGTTAAATGAATAAATGGAACGAGTATTACATGGCCTAAAATTGAATAATTGTATATTTATAAGATGAATGTTTTGTTTGAACCTTTTTTTCATTATATGAATGGTCATAATTGAACCATCCTTGGATTACCAAGTGAACCCCCTATGCACACATAGGATGCCAATTGAATTGTAGAGTACAATTTCCAAGGGATATATCTAAAATGAAACATGGTCTATGTCTACTATTGGATTCCTAACATGATGTTGTCAAATCCATTAACTATCTATCTAGATATTAGAATGCCTTAGATACACTCCTTGGATTCAGTATGATGTCTTCAGACAGGTGGTAATATGGATTTACCCCACTAGGCTAGTCATTCATAGTTCGGGATTACTTTGGATGAGATCCACAGATTTGGATAGAATCATTTATTGTGGAATTCCTTGTTTTATCCCTTTCGAATACACTCAAAACCCTTGTTTTCAGATTTCTTGAGTTGTTAAATTGAGTTGGCTAACCCCTAATGTCAAGGATTCATTGGTTTCACCTTATATACTCTTTTATTATTTTGACGATATATTTGGGAAATTTTGGATTTTCATGTGATTTTTCTATATACACAAAATCATAATTAATTAATTGACAAATTTTCAGACACATGATGAGTCTCCTGAAGGAATGAGTTGTTTATCTGTCATTCTTTACCAAATAATATGCGTTCACACCATTTCAGTTTATATTCCTAAACTAGATAGTATATATGTCATTGGTGGTGGCATTATGATATTTATCTCACATTCTATCCAGGCCACCATTGGTACCCATAAAGAATATATGATCACAGGTATAGATAAGGGGAAGCATCTTTCCTTGAAAACATGAATTACTTACATTCTTTGGATAGGAACATGGTAGCATATAACATGCACAATTCTCAATATTCATCAATATTTTTTTGTGTTTTTGAATCTATTTTAATGAATGTATTATATTGTCTTCATACGACCATGTATACATGCTTTCCATTTTTATTACATAGGAAAATACTATATTTTTCTTCTTCATCCCATTGTAATTTTTAGACATTAAAATGGGTCTCAATCTATTTTAGGTTGTCTCAACGCTCTTATTTAATTTTTACGAAATTCATAAACTTATATCTTCTCTCCATTTCATTTTTTAATATTGATGGATCATCTTATACTATAATTTAATTCTCTGAAAACCTTTTATTACCTATATTTTGTCCTTGTTATGATCCACATGGTGGTTGGTGAGATCTTCTTTCTTTTACTCAACCACTATTTCAGGGCCATCTTATCAACCACTCCTCATATTGATTGGATTCATCATGTAACTCATGTTCCTTTAGAAGCGGTATGAGATGTGTTTGTATAGTGTATCTTCATAGTTTCTTCTATCCACAAACCTCATCATGTTTTCCATGATTTTTACAAAAAAAATCTTTCTCGTTGAACATTTGGTTTTACATATTCATCTTAGTTTTAACTATTAGAATTTTTTTACAATAGTTCCTAAATTTGTTATAAATAAGAAACTATGAGAAAAAACCATATATCTTTAATTCCTATATAAAATAAGTTCTAATTTATATTATCATTTATTTCATTCTCTCTCTTTAATTCCACTTAGTAGAAATACCCTTCAAATTTATTAAGGAATTCAATGGAATCTTCTCATAATGGTTGAGCCTCTAATAAGAATCTTTACCACACTAATTTGGTAGGATGCGTTTTCCACTATTCTTCATATCCCTCTATTAAACTTGATATAAAATAGTGGATCTTCTCAAAGGTGATGTCCCTTTATTCATAACCCATTCACCCTTGGAATTCCACAAATTTTGGTGATTTAATTTTGAATAACTTCCTCTAGAATTATAACATGTTCTACTATTTTGAACCGTCAATTGTTATTTTATAAGTTCCTTTTTGAAACATTTTTCAACCTTATTCTAGATATCCTTTTTGTTTTACAAACTATTTCAAAAGATTATTTATTTTTTTAGGTCTCTCTATAAGATTTTGATGGAAAATAAATACAAATTTTCCACACCCTCTGTATCCAAATGATACGAATTAATACCATTAGCCTAAAAAAATTAGTTTTCTCCATTTATGTAATATATTGTGTATCTTTGATTAAATTTATCCTAGTCATATTACTTTTACTTCCAAATTCTTTAATAGTTTTTTTGGGGATCATAAATTCCAATTTATATTAATTAACTTATATTTAATTTGGTGAGGATTAGATACCTAGGAAATATATGTTTATTTCATCCAAATAATATCTCTATTAGAGAATTGAGATCTTAGTGTGAAGATTATTATTTTCCTACTCAAATTGTATGTAATTTTTATCTGTAACCACAAGATATTTTTTGTGGTACTCTTATTATTTATTAACTAATTTTCCTTTGTTTTTATATGAATTATTAATGAATTAATATTAATTTATTCAAATTTACCATTGATAAAATTATCTAAAAAATAGTAGAAAAATCATTTAAATTATACTTTGTTTTATAGGGGAGTAATAAAAACATCATAGTAGAAAAAAACTCTTTATGATGAAGATAACTCGAACAATGGAAATGATAAAAGATAACCTATTGATAATAACTAACTACAAAACCAACATTTTTTTCTAATTAATTTAGTGAAAACATATATGAATGAAAATATTTAATGGATAAATACAAATCCAAAAAATGTACCAATTATTACTTTAAAGACCCATGATTTTATGTATTCTTAATGGATACCTTTACCTAGCTACTCTGTTTATTTTTTAATCCTTTTCCTCATACAAATTCTCATATAATGTGTTTGATATCATAAAGAAAAAGTGTGTGATAAATGTGTGTAAAGATACATTAATACCAATCGGTAGGGTCTAGAGAGAGTTTCCAGACAACTAAAAGGGGGTGAATCAATTATTGGATTACAACAAGAATACTTCCTCTCTATTAAAAATTTTTATTCTTTTCCCACATGTTTCTAGTTTGTGCATAGATTAAATGATGTTCCCATAATAAATAAATTTTTTGATGATGATTGGAGACATATAGGATGCACACAAACAAAATATATTTTATGGTTTATAATAATATTTTAGTTAAGTGATTAAATCAATGGTGAATCACAAGATATCATATTAATTTCAACATTACCATCATATTATCAATGATAAATTACTCAATAAATTTGACAATAGAATATTGTTAAATTCCTAAATGAATTTTAATGAAAATTAGTATATAAATAGATTATAAACAAGAATTCTCTTTAGAATGAGTTATCCTTACTCAATATTTATCAAGTTACTTCAAACCATTTACTATATGTGAACTCATGATCTTAGATTAAACAAAAAATGAATAGGTGGCCCTATAATGACTTTATATAATGGATTAATTAATAAATTTAATTATATATTCACCATTATAAATAATGATCTATTTTTAAGGATATTTCATCCATGTCTTTAGTGACAATCCTAATCAATCCATGAGACCCTAAACTAATTTATATCTATAAGATATATTCATTAAATCTTAAATAAATGTGATCGTGTCAGTTGTAGTAGTTTCTTATAATGAGTCATCATTTAATCCCTACAATTTAGAGTATATGATTTTAACACATTATCAAATTAACCAAATTGTGGAATGATGTTACATAATGACGGTAAAATCCATGATATTTTGATGTGCTATACTCCATAATGGAATAGGCTTTACTCAAACATTAGATCCAAAATTCACTGATAACATATTTCTTTAAATATAAAATCAAAAAAATAAAATACATATTTGAATTGCAATATGATTATGTAGCTTATAGTATAGCATCTTTATATCCTCAAGAAGTCACCTTAGGCTATATTTAAAACTGACCTCCCTGTCATGGTGAATACATGATTTATATAATCATTATGTCTTCAAAGTAACACCTCATAGAGAGTTGGGGAATGACCTATTATTGACATCACTAAACCATATGGTGTTAACAATTACAATGTATTAAAAGAACACTTTCCAATAAAACTATTTTTACATCAACTTCTCCATTTATATATGCATGGTAGAGTTAACGCAACTTTATTTCTTAATATTACTACTCGTGAAATAATTATAATGGTAATGGTTTTATTTTATTCACGTAATATTTAATAAATGATTCTATCAGCCTATATAGGATAAAATAGTTCTTATACAATAGTTATCAGTACATTATTAGGAAACTATAATTTTATCCTTATTACATTGGTTTAAACTCATTCATATATAATATTAACTCAATATTTCAAGGGTGTGATCACTACCACTAATGTCATGATTCTAGAATCCGTTGAAAAAAAATTTCTCAATCCCAATAGCTTTGATAGAAATGGAATACATTAATGGTGTGTGAAATCTACATAAAAATCAATTCCTCTTTTAGATGAACTGCTCATGAAATAGTGATCACTATGGCACTATTATATTCTCTAAATCAGAGAATCTTCCAAGACCAAGACACCACATTTATTAGAATATTATATAGAATATATAATGTTATCAAATATTTAGGATGAATTTAAAAAATCATATAAATATCTAACATTCACCTTGATCCTTAAAATTCATATTTATTCTCTTTTTCCAAGTGATAATATATGTGATATATCATGCCTCATTCCAATTCCAATAGTAATGACATAATATAAGTATTATCTATAAGACACAATATAATAAATGTATAAATGTGATTTATTGTATATAATGAACTCCCCCTTACTCATGAATAATTCATTTCCGACATCATGTAGAGGTTCATGTAACTACACCCTTGGGTTGGCTAGTATTTATGAATGTTATTCATCCCACAGTTAAAATGAAATCATGAAAAAATGGAAACATCCATGATCATCATAATGATTCACAATGTCTATATATTTTATGATAATATATGTTATAGTTCTTCCATCCAAAATCTCATCACAATATAGTCATGACTTCTGATATTTAATGACTCACATCCCTATAGCTTCATATACCCTTTCATGAATCTGCTTATTGATTCAATCAAGTATACAAGTATACTCAAACATATTTACTGATCTTCATATATAAAATATAATCTCATCCCACAATCATCCCAAATTATATGCAAGAATCTCCTGTTACACTTCTTCCTAGGTAGATTACTCACTTCATTTATATTCATCTTCATATTTGATTATCTTCTTCAGTATTATAGTTCCTTGAAAAATAATAAATGTCATGAATTTATCACTTAATTAAAATAAAATCACAATATTTAGTAGATTTTATATATATTATATTCAAAATACATAATTCATGAATATTTTCATTAACTATTGTTTGAAAATAAAACATAACATATCATCATGAATCATAAATTGATTTCATCTTATGATAAAAAACCTAACACAAGTAATCGGCATGATCTATCCTTATATATAATATTCATGACATGAATGGGAACATAAAATCACTAATATGTGATAATAATGTATTCGAGGCTAATATCCAAATCCTAATATTAAAATTTAATCCACAAATTAATTGTATCATGTTGTTATTTCCAATACACCATGTATAATATTTATAGAGATAAAGTGCGACCCAAATAATTAGTATCTATATAATTATTGACTCACCCATATATGTATAAAACTTAATGAAATTCTTTAAAGTAAATAAATACATGACTTTATAACATAAATATTTTATAAGATGTGACTAAAAATCAAAATTAACCTTAGAGTTTGGGGTTTGGGATGTTAGTTAGGGAATCAGTAATCACGTAATGGTATTATATATAAAATATTAACCTATGTTCAATAATGGTTTCTAAATTAAATGAAATTATATATTAAAATAGTCTCCTATAAGAAAATCTATTCATAGGATTCCTGAGAAGGATTTATAAAGGATTTCATGGAAAATAAATTGAAAATAATGAACTTCTATTCATATATCTAATCCATATTGTAAAATAAAAATTCCTTAAGGGATTATTTTTCAATAATTTATATAGAAATATATGTATTACATTTTTTAATGACAATATTACAATTAAAAATAATGTTAATGGATGAACTAATTAAATATAAAATCTAATTATAAATATAGATCCTATAATTATTTCTAAAAACACGATATGATTTTTAAAAGAACATAAAAAGGAATAAATAGTTTGGAATATGAATCTATAAATGAAATTAAATTGTAATTAATATGAAAATAATCGAAATTAGAAATATTATTTTAATCGAGAAAGGAGTGTGAAACTCTTTCCATATGTATCACTTCTATAATTTTGAAGCAATAAATACCTGAAACCTTATGAAATTCATGAAGAGATATAAAAAATAAAAAAATAATGTATATAAACTCATTATTAATTCAGTGAATATAAATTCATGAAGATTTTAATATTTATTGAAAAAAAAGAAATAGTTTGAAAATATATAGTTATTGACCTTAGAATCTAAATTATACGATATTCACATTTAAAATTTTGTAAAAGGCATTAAGCCTTGGAATTTTATGTTAAACCCATTTTTTTAATTTCAAGTATCCCAAAACATAAATCCTCTATATGGAATAAATTTTACCTTAAATGAAATCATAAAATAATTTTTAAATAGTATAATTTTTTTATGTTTTAAATTTTACCTTAGACTGTGTAGGTTATAATTTAAATTTCAAAACAAATTATTAAAAAATGAAACATATTTTTCGTCTTATAAAATATAATTTAAATTATGAAATCATTTTTCCATCAAAATTATCTCAGAAAATACTCTATAGATATATATTTTATTTTCATTTTCAGTAAAAAATAAAAATATTTTCAAATGGTTCAAAAAAATTATCATTAATTTTTTTCCCTTCTGATCACAAATTTACTAGATGTATTATAAAAATCAATTTTATAACCTAATACATTTAATTGAAAATAAATCACATAAAAATAATGTGATAGAATTTATAATGACTAAATTTTTATTACAAAAAATCCATTAATTTTGTAACACACATAATCCTAATATATACATAACCCACAGCGGTTAATTTATCTTTATATATTTTCCTCCAAACCATCAAATAAAAATAGACATTTCACTTATTCATATTTACCTCTTGATTTTTTATTTTTTTTTCTCATTACTAATACTTTGTTATTTCTTGTTATAATTTTCATATTCATGAAACCTATGGAAGACTATTAAAAAAATAATTTCCAGGTGAATATATATTTTTTCATTACTAAAATAATAAAATCATATTATCATTTTAATTTATTTATTTGTTAAATTATGAAATTATACTATATTAATAATATTTTTTTAATTGAAAATTTGTTTAATAATAAAACTCATATTTGTTAAGGGAGAAAAGATACATATAAAATCATAATTTTTAAACCCCCTAAATAAATTTCATCTAACAAAATTTTATACTATACATAATTGGGAAAATAAAATTGGGTAATTTGACATTATTATGTCCTCAGGATCCAAACATTTTTCTTTAAATTTTGGGTTCCCATAAACAAGTTTATACTATTTGGTTAACTAGTTTTATGTCACCTAATAACTCTAATCATGAATTTTGATATATATTTTTATAATACATATCACGTAATATCATACTATTCCACTATTGAGCATATGATATTATTGTTTAACATACCTATCTGTTTGAGAGGTGTGTAAAACATCATTAATGTAAAGACCTGGAAATTTCAACGAATTTTTTTTCTTAATTTCTTTGGAATTTTACGAGTTTGTGGTTTCTGACGGCACCTGATTCTCAGGCCCGGTGTGCCCAAAATCAATTGTCAAAGTTCATCTCGGGTACGTTCAGTGAACGAACGAGTGGGTTTTTCTATCTTTTGAACATGTGCTCGGAATTGAAATCTGAAGGAACCGATGAACTCGCAGCACTGGTAATTTCTTAGGGGGACCTTTTTCGTAGCTGCATTTTGAGCGAGTTGATGTTAAATAAGTGGGGAATTAGATTAAAATAGATAAAATTTGTTATGAACAAATTTCTCTAAGGAAGGTGAATTTTAATTCTACAAAGGGGGGTTAGATGTGGGGCCCACACCCACCTAAACTCCAATGGGAGGGTTAGTGTAGTGGGACCCACATGAACCCCTAACTCCTCACCTCCCCATAACTCCCCTTAACCTATTAAATCATCCCTTGTTAATTTCTTGGAAACTTCCCTTCTTAAAGAGGAGCCCCTCCACCTCCCAAACCTAATGAGCCAACTAAGGGGATTTAATGAGCTTATTAATTATCCTTTTCACACCTATTGACTTTTTGAATGGCATGGAGATATTTTAAAAGATTGAGGATTAATGAAATATTTGCTGGGCAAATATTTTGGGAGAATTTGAGGAGAGCCTTTGTGTGAAGAAAGACGGGAGTTCCTCCTTCGTGAAGAAACTTTATCCGCCCGCGAAGAACGACTCCCTCCCTCGACGGAGAACAGTTATCCATCCATCGGATCTCCAATGAATGACGTTTGATCTAGATCAAAGTCCTTTGATGGAACAACGAATGCCGTCGACCATCATCATCATCATCTCTTCCCTTACAACGACGTCGACGAGCCGATGTCCACCCTCTCGCGATATCGTCAACAAACGAAGATTGACACGAGGTAGGGGTTTTATGTTCAAATTTAATGGATTAAATTTGTGATCTCTTGGTGATGTTGTTTTATTTTTGGCCACTTGTTATCAAATTAACGGGAGGAGGTCAGACCGCACGAACCAGACCGATCCACCCCCTCTTTGTGGATGTTCATCATGGTGGTTGGGAAGAAGGCAGTGTGGTGCAACGGTACCACGCGGGAACGAAGAATTTTACCATGGTGAAGGAGCGCAGCACCGTCGCGCCATGCCATTGAGGCCGAAGGGGGCCGCGCCCAGAGTGGGACAGCGGCTGGAGCGGGGCCGCAGTGGAGTAGGGAGTAGCGGCCGGAACCGCCGACCGCCGGCGCAAAGAGAGCGGGACCAACCGGTCCCACGTGGTGCGCTGGCCGGCTGTTATGGCCTTCCAGATCCGAAAACCCGGGATTTTGAACCCCCGGTCAGCGTAGTAGGGCGGACCCCCCGTGGGTTCACCGTTTCGTTCGAAGAGGGTGGCGGTCCCCCCCCCCCCTTCTGCGCTCACGCGGCGCGCAGCGCCCGTGCCGGCCAGGGTCGGCCGCACCGGCTGGGCCGGGACACGCCAGCTGGGTCGAGTTTCGCCCTAGTGGGCCGATCCCGGACCCAGGTCGAGTCGACCCGGTTCGGGCAGACCCTGGGGGTTCTGGGTCGGGTCGGTCCGGGCCCGAACTCCCTATTCTCGGGTAGTTTCGTTCAAATGCCTATAACATGGTCTATGGACCTCCGATCGATGCACCATCAGTTGCAATGTGATCCTTGGATCTAGACGGTCGATTCTGTATATTACTCTCAAGGTTTCGGAGAACTTTGAGTATGGATGGGTTGGTTCAAACTCGAAACCAATCAGGCCCTCGTAGCGGAAACGCTTATAACATGACCTCCGGACGTCCGATTGACATGTCGTTGACTTTGTTGGATTCCTTTCGGTGAGACGAATCTTTTGGAATAATTCACCTGAGTTTTGGATGCATTTGGAATATGGTCGGGTTGGATTGTACTCGAAATCCAACCGGGCCCCTAAAAAGGAAAAGCCGTTAACTTTCAGACCGGACGACCGTTTGACTAACCGTCAGCGGCGTTGGTGATCACGTTGAGAAACGGTCCCTATGAGTATACACTATGTGTGTTCTGGGTTTAGTTGAGATACAATCAGGTTGGTTTGTACATGAAACCAACCAGGCCCCTGGGACGAAAATGCTAATAACTCACAGAACGGGCATCCGATTGACTCGCCGACTGTTGCATTGAGACCCCTGTGATGAGGGGGTCCTTTGAGATACTTCTTCGTGGTACTTTTTGATAATTGAAGTATCAACCTGTAGCTCATGGAGAGGACCCTCCCAGAGACGAGCTTATGAAGTGCGGAGACCTAGTAGCTGTGGACCTGATGACTGCTTCTCCGATTCGATTCTGAGTGACCTGTATAGCCCAGTGGAGAGCACTACCTTGTGAGGTGGTAGACCCATGGCGGAAGAGCACTACTTTTTGAGGTGGCAGACCCACGGTACTCAACAGGAGGAGTACCTCTGTAGTCTATGAGTGGGAACACTACTGTGTGAGGTGGAAGACCCATGGCGGGGAGAACTACTTTGGGAGGTGAGAGACCCAAAGTACTCGACAGGAGGAGTACTTCCGCAGTCTAAGGTTAGTGAGTAGTACCTCGGAGTCGTGACAGGATCATTGTACTCGTTAAAGACGAAGCACTTCAGTAGTTATGGTTTTGATAGTGAAAATCCCGGTTTGATCTGAGTTATTGACCTTCGTGTTTTCCTCATGATTGAGATGGGTTACTAGATAACTTACGTATATGTATGGGTATATACCTATGTAGTGGTTATCCGTTGACTTCATATCTGTGTGATACCTCATGGCTGAGATGGGTTACAAGGTAACTTAGGTATATGTATGGGATTATACCTAAGTAAGGGTTATCTGTTGAGAACCTTCTTTGTGATTATCCTTGTTGGATTTAGTAAGACCTTGACGGTATCGGGGTCCCTAATGAGTATCGTATACTCACCCCTACACAGGCTTTGCCCGCACCTCGTTGTGTTGGTTTACAGACAATGGACATCACTGATCGTGGTTGAGGCTTGTAGAGTTGGACGGTACCCGGAGGTGGATCTCAAGATGAGTCGATACCCAGAGGTGGATTTCACGGTGAGTCGGTGCCTGGAGGAGATAGACGGGCGTGGAGTGCTGAGGAGGACATTTGTACCTACCCTTCAGGTAGGAACCCGGTGGATAATCCAGGAGATGCTTCTCACCTTTTAGCTGTTGTCCTTGAGTTATAATTTACTTTAAGTTGTAGCCTTACCTTTCTTTTGGGCTTGTATTTCTAGCCCCTTGTAATTTCATCACATTTGTTATACTTCTTTACTTAGTGTAGCTTCTTCTTGTACTCTGTTTGTGTGTGCTTCCGTTTCGTAAAGGCAATGTCTTCCCTTTTATTGGGATTTATGCCTTTGGTGCTAGTCGCCAGCCCCTGGCCTATGGAAGGTGGGATTGGGGTAGTCACGACACGGGCCCCATGGACGGGTCGTGAAAAATTGGTATCAGAGTAGTCAGTTCTACCGTAGAACTTATAACTCTGATATTTCTTTCTGTGAAGAAATAGTGTTATGGGTACTGAGTGTGGTTTTCAGTTCAGGGAGTCATGTGTTGGTGCGGGCGGACGACGTATCCATACACCAGGACCCTAACTTCTGATTTCCGAATCGATGCACAAAACCACTAATTGCATGTGTGTCTTCAAATGTTTTCCCCTTAAAACAGCTCAAATTAGGTCATCTCACCAGGTATAATAGTTTGACTCTGTCACGTCTGTTTCTTTCAGGATGTCTTTCCACGGACGACCAGCTAGAGCCTAGATGGATGTACGTACTGACATCCTGCCGAGCGAAGATGCTTCGGTATATGGCCCTCATTCAGTTGAGGCACCAGTGGAGGCACCAGCGATACTACCATATGTTGGGCCACCGATGACACCATCCCCAACAACAGGCGATGCACGCCGCTTGAACGTGCTTCACGTGTTCCAGCTCCAGAGGCCAACTAGTTTCCAGGGAGAGACAGACCCACAAGTGTCTAAGGATTGGCTGGAGGCTATGGTGAGAGTCTTCAGGATAGTGGGTACACCAGCAGACTTCATGGTGATCTTTACTGCTAGCCTCCTTCAAGCAGAAGCAGGTAGATGGTGGAGCCGGATGATTCAGTTTTGTGATTAGATAAACTTCATATAGGGAGACTTCGAGTCCTTCTTCAGGGTGGAGTTTATACCAGTGACTCTACACCCCGACCATGTTCAAAGATGCTGCCTTTGTCGTAGGATTTTACATCAGTAGCCGAGTCATCTGTAGGTAGTAGACAGATGATGCAGGGGTCTAAGAGGACCAGAACAGTAGATGGGTGACCTTGGGATATAGGTTTTTTTGTGCAAGGCACACGAAACAGAGCAATCCATATGAGGAGTTGGAAGTGTTATGAATGTGGCAGGAAGGGTCACACGGCACATGACGGTCTGACCCCGCACACAGTTGATCCGCAAGAATTGGAGGAGCCACTCAGACAGAAGTAGCGGCGGGTGCATGAGCAACAGTCGAGCAGTGGACATGGTAGTAGAGCACTGAAAGCAGGTCGATAGGAGCGGGACTAGTGGATTTATTTTGATCTGGGTACTTCTAGTTCCATGTTGTTGTTGCATTTGTTTCATTGTACTATGTGATGCAAAAATAAAAATACACTTATCTTTGTGATATTCACTTTCCTTTCCTTTTGTTTGGTTGATAATGGGAGGTCCTGGTTAAAACTGTTGACTTGACCATCACTTTCGAGATTTCTACTGGAGGAGACCCAGTGACCTCAAACTGATGCTGACAGTGTGACTCGACCCTTGGAGGAGAGAGTGACGGTTGGATATCTTGGTAGTAACTTCGAGGCCTTATGATGTCGTCCATGGCATGAATGCATCATTCATGTTAGGATTGACTGTATTATGCAGTGGGCGTGGTTCATCCAGGGGATGAGATCAAGTTTCTCCTCTCAGCAAAGGATAAATCTTAGCAGCTCTTACAGATCGTAGGTGGAGAAGGTGCAGATCATCCAGGAGGGGATGAAGACTACACAGTGCAGTAAAAAACAAGAAACTGGTGCCAGTCTCAGAGACTCGGGCGTGTAAAATGTTTCAAGAAGAAGTACTGATAAGGACAGATGAGTCTGCCGAGCAGCAAACATGGAGGTAGAGCTAAGAGTAGCTGCATGCGGTCAATGAGTGTGACCTAATGGCTCTATGAATGATTCGAGAGATAGTCTGTGTCCACTACTAGCTTCTGAAGCAACAGACGTTGATACGAATCATTCCTTCCTTCCATGAATCTTGTCCCATACCTGGAGTTTTCGATAAGTCGTATACTTGACCCTCATGTATGGAGATACCTCTGGGATGAGATTCGATAATCACACTTATGCCGAAAGTGTGATCTGACCCACGAGGCGAGAGTTTCGGTTGGAATCTTTTGGTGGCAGTGTCGTGGCCTTATGACGTTGGTTTGAGTATGGACAGGGCAATCATAGTTCATACACAAATTGAAGGTATTAGGCAAAAAGTTTGTGGTCTATCTATAATGTTGGGATGAGTTTTCCTTGGTCGGAGAAAATGAAACCCTAGGCAGCACAAGATAAACTCATGCATAGGAGGGTGAGGATGATCACTCTTGATTCGGTCAACCTTACCCTCGTGGCAGCATGAGCTTTGTGTTTTATTTCTAAACAAAAAATGGAGGCCTCTAGAGTTCGAGGATGGCGATCACGTTCTTATATGGGTCTCACCTCGACAAGGTTTATGGAGATGTGACCAAGGAGGAAAGTTATCTTCGCGGCTCAATGGACCTTTCTCAGTCCTCAGCAAAGGTAAGCGTGGTGGTTTACCAATTGATTTTTCCACCTCAGTTCCACCGGGTTCATGATATCATCTACGTACCCCAGTTGAGGAGATACGTGCATGATCCTTCACACATCATCGCCCACAGGGAGTTGGACGTCGGTGACTGGGTGATAAGCACAGAGGTTCCAGTGGAGATCGAGGATCGACAGGAGTGGGTCCTATGTGGATGGTAGATTCCTTAGGTACGCTTTCACTGGCTGCACGGGAACCTCCAAGAGATCACATGGGAGCAGAAAGCTGAGATGCGTGCTCAGTGCCACTTTTGTTTCCCTAGTTTGAGTTAAGGCTTTACGGGGACATAAATCCTGGACGTGGGAGTAATGTAAAGACCCAGAATTTTCAAATATATTTTTTTTTATAATTTCTTTGGAATTTTACGAGTCTGTGGTTTCTAACGGCACCTTATTCCGAGGCCCAGTGTGCCCAGAATCAATTTCCGAAGTTCAGCTCGGGTACATTCAGTGAACGAACGAGCAGGTTTTTCTATCTTTTGAACAGGAACTCGGAATTGAAATCCGAAAGCACCGATGAACTCACAGTGCCGGTAATTTCTTATAAAGACCTTTTTCATAGCTGCATTTTGAGAGGGTTGAGGTTAAATAAGTTTGGATTTAGATTAAAATAGATAAAATTTGTTATGAACAAATTTTTCTAAGGAAGGTGAATTTTAATCCTACAAAGGGGGAGTTAGAGGTGGGACCCACAACCACCTAACCTCCAATGGGAGGTTTAGTGTAGTGGGACCCACACGAACCCTAACTCCTCACCTCCCCATAACTCCCCTTAACCTATTAAATCCTCCCTTGTTAATTTCATGGAAACTTCCCTTCTTAAAGAGGAGCCCCTCCACCTCCCAAACTTAATGAGCCAACTAAGGGGATTTAATAACCTTATTAATTATCCTTGTCACACCTCTTGACTTTTTGAATGGCATGGAGATCTTTTAAAAGAATGAGGCTTAATGAAATATTTTCTGGGCAAATATTTTGGGAGAATTTGAGGAGAGCCTTTCTGTGAAGAAAGATGGGATTTCCTCCTTCGTGAAGAACTTTATCCTCCCACGAAGAACGACTCCCTCCCTCGACGAAGAACAGTTCTCCATCTGTCAGATCTCCAACGAACGACGTTCGATACAGATCAAAGGCCTTTGAGGGAACGATGAATGCCATCGACCATCATCATCTTCATCTCCTCCCCTGCGACAACGTCGATGAGCCGACGTCCACCCTCCCGTGATATTGTCAACAAACAACGAACAGCACGAGGTATGGTTTTAAGTTCAAATTTAATGGATTAAATTTGTACTCTCTTGACGATGTTGTTTTATTTTTTCCCACCTGTTATCAAATTAACGGGAGGAGGTCGGACCGCATGAACATGGCAGATCCTCCTCCCCCTCATTGTGGATGTTCATTTTCGCAGTTGGGATGAAGGTGGTGCGGTGTAACGACACCGTGTGGGAACAAAGAATTTTACCGTGGCGAAGGATCGCGGAGCCGTCACGTCGCTCCGTTGAGGCTGAAGGGGTCCGTGGCTAGAGCGGGGCCGCAGCAGACCAGGGAGCGGCGTCCGGAATCGCAGGCCACCGGCGCAAAGATGGCGGGACCAACCGGTCCCGCATGGTGTTCTGGCTGGCCATTACGGTCGGCCAGATCTTGAAAATCGTGGGTTTGAACCACCGGTCAGCGCAGTAGGGCGGGCCCCCCGCGGGTCCGCCGTTTCTTCGATGGGGGTGGCGGTTAACCCCCTTCCGCGCTCACGCGGTGCGTGGCGCCCGTGCCGGCCGGGACCGGCCGTGCCAGCCGGTCTGGGACATGCCCTAGTGGTTGGAACTCGGACTCGGGATGGATTGAACCGGTTCGAGCCAACCCAGGGGTTCTGGGCCGGGTCGGTCCGGGCCCGAACCCCCTATTCTCAGGCAGTTTCGTTCAAACTCCCATAACATGGGCTATGGAACTCCGATCGATGCACCGTCAGTTGATATGGGATCCTTGGATCGAGACGGTCATTTCGGTATATTACACTCAAGTTTTTAGTGAAATTTGTGTATGGTTGGGTTGGTTCGAACCCGAAACCAACCGGGCCCTCGGAGCGGAAACGCTTATAACATGAGCTCCGGATGTCCAATTGACGTTCCATAAACTTTTTTGGATTCCTTTCAGTGAGACTAATATTTTGGCATACTTCACTTGTGTTTTGGACTCATTTGGAATATTTTTGGGTCGTATTTTACCTGAAATCCAACCAGGCACCTCGAACGGAAAAGCCGATAACTTACAGACCGGACGATCGTTTGACGAACCGTCAACGGCATTGGTGATCATGTTGAGAAACAGTCCCTTTGAGTTAACATATGTGAGTTCAGGGTACAGTTGAGATACGGTCGGGTTGGTTCGTATATGAAACCAATCGGGCCCCTGGGACGAAAAGGCTAATAACTCACAGACCAGGCGTCCGATTGACATGTTGACTGTTGCATTGAGACCCCTATGATGAGGTGGTCCTTTGAGATACTTCTTCATGGGACTTTGTGATACTTGGAGTATCGACCTATAGCTCGTGGAGCGGACCCTCCCGGAGACGAGCGTACGAAGTTCGGGGACCTAGTAGCTGTGGACCTGACGATTGCTTGTCCGATTCGATTCGGAGTGACTTGTATAGCCCGGTGGGGAGCACAACTTTGTGAGGTGGAAGACCCATGGCAGAAGAGCACTACTCTGTGAGGTGGAATACCTGTGGTAATCAACATGAGAATTACATATGTAGGCTATGAGGGGGAGAACTACTGTTTGAGGTGGATGACCCATGGTGGGGAGCACTACTTTGTGAGGTGGCAGACCGACAGTACTCGACAGGAGGAGTACTTCAGCAATCTAAGGTTAGTGAGAAGTACCTCAGAGTCGTGACAGGATCACTGTACTCGTCAGAGATGGAGCTCTTCAGCGGTTACGGATTCGATAGTGATAATCCTGGTTTGAGTTGAGCCAGTGACCTTTGTGTTTTCCTCGTGATTGAGATGGGTTACAAGATAACTTAAGTATATGTATGGGCATATACCTAAGTAGTGGTTATCCGTCGACTTCATATCTGTGTGATACCTCATGGCTGAGATGGGTTACTTGGTAACTTAGTTATAAGTATGGGCTTATACAAAAGTAAGGGTTATCTGTTGAGAACCTTATTTGGGATTATCCTTGTTGGATTTAGTGAGACATTGAGGGTCTCAGGGTGCCTACTGAGTATCGTATACTCACACCTGCACAGGCTTTTCCTACACCTCATTGTGTTGGTTGCAGACGACAGACATCACTGATCGTGGTTGAGGCTTCTAGAGCTGGCGATACCTGGAGGTGGATCTCACTATGAGTCGATACCCGAAGGTGGATTTCACTAAGAGTCGATACCCGAAGGAGATGGAAGGACGTGGAGTGCTGAGGAGGACATCTGTAACTACCGTTCAGGTTGGAACCCGGAGGACGATCCGGGAGCTGCTTGTCACCTTTCAGCTATTTTCCTTGAGTTATACATTACCTTCTATTATAGTTGTACCTTTCTTTTGGGCTTGTATTTCCAGCCCCTTGTACATTCAGCATGTTTTTTATACTTCTTTACTTAGTGTAGCTTCTACTTGTACTCTGTTTGTGTGTTCTTCCATTTCGTAAAGGCAGTTCCTTCCCTTTTATTGGGATTTACACCTTTGGTGCTAGTCGCCAGCCCCTGGCCTATGGAAGGCGGGCTTGGGGAAGTCACGACACGGGCCCCGAGGACGGGTCGTGAAAATTAAAGTTAAAAAAAATTATGAAAAGTTCAATTGATAAACCAAAACTCATATTTACTCCATTATATTAAATTGATCAATTTACCATGGACATATTTTTTCCTTTTATCAAAATCATGGGACTTTTCTCAATGAGACCACTTAAATGTCACCAGGTAACATGATATAAAATAAATATTCTAACATATGTTTTCTAAAAAATTTTAACTTTATTGATATTTTCTATGTGATAATGAATTTACTTTATCTTTTTTTTTAATTTATTCAATTATGATCCAAATAATTTTCTCTTAGAAAATTCATTTTAACAAATTGGTGTATGAAAAGTTTTATAATATAAATATTAATCATTAGTTATATATATACTCTGATGAAGATTTTTCATATTTTAAAATTTCAGTGGCAGTGGGTTTTAATATCTTTTTAAAATCAAATGATCAATTATTTTTCATATCCCCAAGTATTTGGGTAATCATTTTTTAGTTTTATTCTGTATTATAGTGGTGTCAAATTTTTGGATAATACTATCTACTTATAAATTATAAAAGAATAATTTAAATTTTTTATGTGAAAATGGGTTATAATTAGATACATTTGAAAGATGTGTTCCTTGAATCCTCACCTTTTCCCTAATATATTTTAATATCAATGGATAAATCATATAATTTTGATATGTAGTGGGATGAATTTATAAGTTGGTCAACCAGAGGCCATAAATAATTATTCCCCTTTCTTGCCTTTAGGATACCCAATAAAAAATTATTTTCAATATTATATAATCTCTCACTTCTATACTGGATTGGGTAGATGTCTTGTCATTCCATTTGGTAATTTTTATTCAACATTAACTTAATGATATACCATACCCCTAGGATTATAATTTGTTATTTCTTATTTCATGAGGGCAGGCCAATAATTATCTTAAGAATCATTATACATATTATTTAATTGAAGGTAAATAAATATGATTCATCTATAATACTTATCTACAAACACCGTTAAAATAGGCATTTATAGAATAAAAAATATTTTTCTAGACCTTATGAACCCAATATAATCAAAGATAAAACCATTTAACATAACATCTAGATAAGATTAAATTATATTTTGATATATTATATGATTATGTTAATTCATCACGATATTCTAAATTGTAAATTGTGTAGTAATCAATCATAAATTATATAATGATATTTCTTCCTCTATGATTATTTTTTCTATCTTTGTCTTTTTATTAGGATATATTTGATTTTTATTTCCAATAGAGTTTCATGATCTATACTATATATGAAACAAAATTTCATGTACATATTTTCTAAATGATAATTGGTGGTGCAATCATAATTCTTAAATTAATGAAAATATCTAATTTTCCTCACATTGAACAACTTATGTGTGAATATCTATTTAGAATTGGTTTAGTGTGTGTGTTTATCACTCCTCTCACCATATAAAAAACAATGCAACAAAATTAAGTCAAATATTCATATTGTTATATACAAATCATGAGAAGATAATTATACTATTGGGCCATCAATAGTCATAGTAAATACATTATATCCTTCTTATTTCAATGAAATATATAACCCAGACACTTATTTTAAGAATCATTATATATAAAAACCCCTTCACCTCAAAAAAATAGTGGTAGAAAAGGTTCACTTACTGACCACCTCTTGATCTCTTCGAAACATTAATAAAACTCATTGATATATATAAAATTGATAATTTTAAATGTTAATGTTGTTAAAATGTATTCCAATCAATAAAATTGTTTCATAACATTATAATAATTACCATATAGGAGAAGAAAACTATGAATCTCAATTACATCTATTTGTTTATATAACTCCTTGAATACTTTTTTCTTATAAGAATAATTAAAAAATTATTCCCTAGATAAAACGTAGAATATAATTTCTATACAATCACAAACATAATAATTAATTTTTACGGATAAAAATTTCCTTAAAATTCACACTTATGGTGGTGGAACACACACATATCCCATAGAGAGTTGAATATTTTTAAAATAAAATGTATGTTTGGGAGACACTATATTATAGAATCAGGTAAAAAGACCCTCATTGAGAGAAACATTTACTTTACCACATAATGAAAAAAATTTAACCATCTTAGAATACTATGGAATTTAAAATGAAAATTAGTGAAATATTTTTGAAAAAAAAAATTCTTCAATGAGTCTTTTACTGACATTTTTACTTTATAGTTTTATATTAGCTTGAATGAAATTTTATTTATTCTTTATTGAATAAATCTGATAAATTTCTTCATAAAAACTAATTCATTATATCTTTGATACATATAATCCACAATCATTTTAAAGTACTAGGTCAACATCTAATTACATTCATATTGATTTTTATGATTTCTAGTTTTAGTGAATATATAACTTTTAATGTTTTTTGTGAAAATTATGTAGTTGTAAATGATATACCCAAATATTCAATTTATTTTACTTATTTTTCATTCACCATAGTCAACCAAACTACCTAAAATTATTCAAAATAAACCAAAATATTATTTTTAAAATAATCATTACCTTGTCTCTACTAAATGAGGGTGGTTGAAATTTTTTTCTAACTTTTGACGAGAATCCATAGATTTTTACCATCATATATCATATCCTTATCATTAAATTTTAATGGATATGACTATAAAACTTGAAAAATGTTTCAAAAAATTGATATAAAAAATATATTTCACAAAATTATTATTGTCAAAAAAGATAAATTTCAATGTTTCAAAACATTATAAAATATAATTAATGGAAATAATTAATATCTTTCCCAAGGGAGATTTTATCATATTATCTCCACAATATTAAAGACAGGTTATTAATTGTTCTTTCCCTTAGAGAATAAATGCATAAATTTTTAACACAACATTTCCAAATATTAATTGATAAATTATAAAAAAAATAAAGGAGTCGTTTAATGAGAAAACGTGAATATAACCAAAAAAATATCACATTAAAAGACCGTTCCTTATTTTGATTAGTTATTACACAAAACAAAAAATAATATTAATCATTCACCATTCTATAGTACTTATTTTAAATAGAATTTAGAGAACTAGAATATTTCTCAAGAAATGAAAACAAAATTTTCAACACTTTTAGATTTATAAAAAATGGTAAGATAATTGTTTTTGAGGGTCGATCCAAATTTTATACATTTAAACAATTAATGGTACGAGAATTTATAAATTTTAAATACATATGATATAGTTTGTTCTAATAATGGTTCTTATATAATAAACATTCAAAAATAATTCTTCATTATTCACTTTTTATTTAACATTACACAATAATTTATATATGAAATCATCAATTATTATAGTAAGATCTCTAGGACCATATTAATTCTCCTCTATATGAAGGAAATTTTTTTCCATTTGGCCTACTATTTTTTAGAATGACCATTATCAAATCCCCATAAAAAATAATAATGTGATTCTTAAGAGTTTTAACATTATTTGTGAAAGGGATCAAAGCTGAGTATATGTGACTTATCAAAGAGGATATGATAGGTGTAATTAACATATGTTTTATTTCTATAGATTATAAAATTGTATTAAATCCACACCGATATTATATGAATTTATCCACAATGTAATAATAGTAAATAATTTTATTTATACCATTCAAAATTTTATGCAGATTATATTTCAAAGGAACACTGGAGTTCCCCATTTGAATTAATTTTAAAAAAAATATTATGTTCCACTAGTGAATATGAGTAATAAATAATATATATCCTTTCCCAAAATTTATCATTTGATCATAATATCATTTTTAATAATTTGACCACGTAAACACACTTTTTAGTAGTGTTAGTGAAAATAGAAATATCATCACCAAAATAAATATGTTAAGGAGACCTCCAACCACTCAGAGCAACTTAAAATCTTATATTTTTATTTTTTATGCAGTCATTTAGGATAAATTAAAGGACTTTATAAAATAAAACGAATGAAAGGGAATAAAGTGGGCCTATTTACTCAATAAAAAATATAAATTAAAGTAACATTGAAATTTTTCATTGAAAATAATTAAACATAAGAATTATTTAAGAAATCATGAATAATATTTGTGATCATATGATTGAAAAATATTTTATATATGTTTGTTATTTTGAAATTACATGAGATATTATAAAATACATACACTTTTCCAAAATAAAAATAATATTTCCCCCATAGATTTTAAATGCATGTGGTGAACTGATTTTGAAGATAATATGATATAATCATATATATTTATTCCTCTTATGAAGTTTTATTGGTCTCATGGGTTATATATAATCTATAAAGGAAATCATGTGAATAGTGATGATTTTAAAAAAAATATTGTATGCAACGTTATGATGGAATATGGGTTTATAGTTTGAGAAAGAGGAAGGATTCCAATTTTTTAAGAATAAAATAATAAAACCAATAGAAATATATTTGGGAATAAAAGTTTTAATATTAAGAATCTAATATAATTAAATATATCATAAATAATGATGTCCTAGTAATTGGTATATAAGGATCTTGGTAATCCATCTTTCAAAGGAGAAATATATTTAACTATGTAGTATAAAACCTCCTTAACTTTTTGTAGGAACCAAGACATTCTTGGTTCACTATTTTATGGTTTCATGGTTTTTTGATGTTTGGAGTCTTTTTGAATGTGATTAATATAGAAGAAGAGATTTTTATATGAAAATTATTCCTCTATCATAAAACACATAGTGATTAATGATTGTTGCATTATTATGTATTGGTGTATGGTTCTATAGATTAAGTGTTATCAGATCTTGGTTCTTAAAATGTAGTTTGGGAGATTATGCAATGGATATTGTGTTCTATTGTGAAGATGAATCTATAATTATTATACTTCATACTAGGTACTTTTTTACCATGGTGATAGGTGTTTCACTGTTACATTTTAGAGGTTTCTTAAAATTAATGAGGAGATTAATTTTTTGATATTAAAATAGGAATGTTTTTACATTATTATTTTAAGTTACTTATATCATTATGGAATGAAGAAACACATTTCATAATGATATTTTTTGATTTCATCAATTTTTAAGGGTTTTTTATAATGTCATTTTTTGGATATCACATCATTTTTTAAAGGGTTAGTTGAATGAAATGTGTAGTTCCGTAATGTTATTTTTTACATCATGATTTTTTCTACCTGATATGCTTTTATAAATTCATGTGTTTAATTTATTTTTATATAATTTCCTCTATTCCCTCTAAGATTATAAAAATTATAGTTCTATGTTGGATTTATCATAATTATTTACTCTATGGTATTGGATACTTTCCTTTTTTATAGCCGACATTGATCAAATATGGTAACTATATCGGTTTTATTCACATTTTCTTATTTATTATTCTTATCTACTATTCAAACTCTCATTAAGGTAAATTTGGATCATTATTTATGTTTTGGTTTGATGGATATTGTTACAAACTAATTTATTATAGTTTGGTCATGTGATCATTGGAATTTCATCATTGTCTTCCTTATCCTATCTTAAAATTCTTTATAAAAGATTCATTAATAATTTGACGTTTGAAAATACTTCTATTTATTTTTTATATAATTATTTAGTTATCATAATTTTTTTATTTGTTGGGTATAGAGTTAAAATTCACCTAATAATCATAATTAACATGATATAAATTAATGTTGTGCATAACATAATGAACATGTTTTAATTATTTTCCATGTTGTTATTATTATTCAATTATGTTGGTGTTAAAATTGATCATGTGTTTTTTATGATGTCGATGTGTTGATGATTGATAAGAAAATGATAAACCATAGAGATAAGTTAATGGTAAAGAGGAATGAAAATTCTAAAAAATATTATTTCTTAATTTGATGTGTTTTTTATACACAGTAAATGGAAAATAGTATAATAGAATTTTCATTTTTTATATTTGTTGATTGTTTTTTAATTTTAATTTTCTTTATTGTCAGAATTATTATTTTTATGGTTGTTGTGATGGTATCACAATGATTTGTTTGATGAGTGTGCAGATGAGGTTATGGTTTTGTGGTTGTTTTGATTTAGATAATATGATATGGTTATATGTTTTAAATTCTATAGAATATGAAATGGTACTTAAATAAATAAATGGAATGGGTTTTTCTATATGAACGACTTTATATAATTAATTAACAAAGTAGTGGAAAAATGTAATGTTTTAAATGAAAAATATATATTAGTGTAATTTGGTTTTGTAAAAAATTATTTTGGAATGAATTTATTATGTTTTTGAAATGGGATGATGTTGTGGTGTAGTTATATGGTTGTATGTGGATGGACATTTCTATTTATAGAATTTTAAATAATAGTTTTTAGTGTAGTTTAAATGTTATCATGATAGGTAGTGGATATAAGGGTCTTGAGGTTGGTTTACTATTAGTATAGAATGGTGTTATATATATATATATATAAATTCATTATAGTTTATGATATTTCATATTCACCATCCCAAGTTGGGTAATGTGATAGATTCACATAAAAGGTAATCAGTTTCAAGTGTTTTCTCTAACATACAGGATGTAGTCAATACAAATGTTTGAACACTAAATATTTCCTACTATCTCTTACAGAAGTATTCTATGTTATGATAGAATAAGTGTATGGAATATGGTGTAGTATGGAAGTGATGTAGTTATATGGTAGTGATGTGGGTATATTGTGACATTTAGTAGTGGTTGTGATGTTCAAATATAGTTATGTGGTATGTGGATATTTTTATATGGAAGGTATTAGAGGAAAATGATGTATATTATTAGAGTGAGATAGAGGCTAGTCTATTTGGGAAAGGTATGAAGGGTACCATCCTATATATATTATTTTGATATTATATTATTATCTTGTTCGTGGATTTAGGGAACAAACCTTTGTGGGGATGATTGGAAGATTACATGGTATGGGAAATGAGTTAGTATTATTTTTTATTTACTAAGGATTTATTATGCTTCTTCTAAATATTCACAAGATATACTAGTGGAACCAACTAAGTATTTTTTTACTACTAATATGTATATATCCTATTTATTCAAATATATAGTATAGAGTTAGTGATATGGAAGCTCATTACTATCTGAGGACACAATTTTTATAGTGTTCGTGTTACTTTTGTAGGATTATATTCTTGTATGATATTTATTCTTAGAGACCTTTTTATATATCAAAATCATGAATCTATTTTATTGTTGGGATTTGGTTTTTTTTATTTTATTATGTTATTGTTTATTAGTTTTTTTCTATTTTTTACTAATGATGTACTAGGAAATGTCTCTCATTAAATGTTTTTATACCCTCATTTCCAGTCACAACCACATGGCCTGTAGTATGAAGGATTCAGGATTCACTCTTATTTTCACTAACGAAATTGGGGTTTTATAATTTATGGTCCATTAAATAGTGGTATGGATATTTTTTATAGTTATAATAGACATTGGATATAAGAAATATTGAGTACTAAATTGGGTTAGTATGTACTTTGTATTAATCAAACATAGTTTGTGATATAGGAATTCACAGTGGGATTGGAAATAGAGATTTAGGGACCTTATGATTCTATTAAAGGACCTTAAGAATAATGAACATACAAAAGTGAGGTAATTCATATTACATAGTGGACATAAAATATGTGTACATGATTCATGGATTTTGGGCCAATGTTTGAAATGGGGACGGTTCTGGGAAATTTAATATGGATTTAATGAAATATATTGAATGAATTATATATCTTAAACTTTTAAATTCATGCAAATTTTATATAGATGGATGGTTAAAGGTATCATTTTATGGTTTTTGTTGGGATGGTGGGACAATATACTCCAGTTAATCTTGGATCGGTTGATCCCATTACTAAAATTTGTTTTATGACATGGGTTGAAAATATTATGAAGTGTACCATAATAATGTTAGAGAGATTAAGGGAAAAAAATAAGTATTATGGTGAAAAAATAAAATTCTAATATACACACCCAACCAATGCACCTGAATGATCATGCAGCCCCTATGTGCGTCATTAAAGGACCGAAACCGTCTTCTTGAGGTACCTGCAACAGCTACCTACACTGAGTACCAAGCAGGATACATCCTCTGAAAATAGACCCATATATTCTTATAAATAGGACACTTGGGATCCTTATTTGATAGGATATAAAAATGTAAGAATCCTTCAAACTCTAGTCATGTAACCCCTTCAACGAGTTCTTCCAAAAAAATCAGGTATCTCTCCAAAGCATGAGAGAAAGAGGAATTAAGTGGGATAAGGATGTCAAATTCCCTCCAAGGTATTAAATAATAGAAACCTATATGAGAACCCATTTCCATATATTCCTCAAACAGTAGTAATAAGGTCCCTTCTCTAACCCAGGACATATGTGAGACCCTTCTGAGGACACCTTAAGAGGCCCTTGGCATGCTAAGTAAGGCCTTTCCCAAGTATTATTTCCAAGGTGGTCCATTTCCCAAGGAACTATCAACTCACATTAGCCAACCCCATATGTGAGACACTTACAACTCCACCTAGGTACAATATTAGGAACCTCTTTCTCATCAATCCTTGACATGTTTGTGACATCAATCAATACATATTTTGATCTACAAATAGAAGATATCTCTTTACTTGGATCCCACGACATAGGGGGGGAAAATTTAATACTCCCACAAACATATTGGAATTCGAAAACAATGAAGTGATACACCTTTCCCTATCTTCCATTTAAATATTCATTACATTGGTTAGATGTGTCCTACACTTTTCTTATATGATAGGTAGGGTCCTTGGTGTGCATGTAGATATGAATTCCCATGGTTATAAGGACCCAAACCCTCACGCCAGTTTCAAGGATTTCATGGTATTGTATGTGAGGTCTAGTACAAAGTCCTTACCATATTTTCTATAGACTAGGAACCTTTAATTTCCATCATGGAGGGAGAGTATCATGATTTTCTTTTCCATTTTGGTGTAGTTTCTTATCCTCCTCTCTTCCATAGGAAATATTCACTAGGGAATCCTTCCTGGAGTAAGCCCCTAATATCTATTGCAGGACCTATCCTTCATCATTTATTCCTCCTTAACCATAAACATGGGATGTATCTGGATAGGTTCTCAAATGTTAGTATCTAGGTTTCAACGATGGGAGGATACTGACACTAGATCCCTCTCTCTTTCCCTCTCCATTTGTGTCTTTGATTCATCCACCAATGGACCAAGAAGATTGTGTGGTTCCCTAGATTTACCACTTTACCTATTTTTTCTCACAAAGCAAGACTCATGTGGGATTAGTGGTTTGCAGATATCTTGATATCTATACAATCACAAAACATTTGGTATCCTTTCATGTGTAAGAGGCAACCAAAATTTTGGCCTCTTATTTGGTGTAATACCCAACCATGTAGCCATACAACCTACTGTAATCCTATTAGCTTTATGCCACAACTCAATCCTCTCAAAGAGACAAATTCCCTATTACGAAAACATTCAAAGGAACTCTATAGGCATGAGACCTCAATCTTAAAATGAATGGTGTGGGCATTGATTCCTATCCAAATGGGATATATAGGAATCCTCTTAGAGGTCCAAACCACACATCCTAAAATCAACCCTAATTCTCTCTAGGCCATATTCCCAGTTGGGGATGTATAACCTATGATCAACATTTCTTTTCAGGATCCATAGGATACTTCAACATGTGTCCCTCATGAACTATTACTATTCACCTTTTTCCTAGATTTCCTTGTCACATAATATTAAAATACACAGTTTTGTCCATATCACATAACCATAAAATGTATAGTGAACCCCATTAAGTGGTACCAGACTACATGGGTACTTATTATTTTCCTTAGTATATGTAGGAATCCCATCTTATGGGACCAATCCTAACATTAAAACAAATATTGTCTCCCTAGATGATGATATACTCTAATCCTCCCCACTATATGGCTCAAAACCAGTGTTTTATTAATAAAGTATAGGAGAATTATAATCCTTTCCCAAAAATGGTACCATTTAAGGATACCCTTGGATACATGAAAAGATCTCTATAAATGAAAAAACTCAGATATATACAATTGATTCTATGTTACATGGATACTAATAATTGATTATTTATTTAATGGTGACCCACATTATACATGGGAATTAATGAACGATTTTTTAAAAAATTGTAAACCTTTAATATAGTCCTAATTCTAAAAATTCCCCCAAAATGATGTGATGATCCCTACATCCCATTGTCCAAGATACCTAATGAGAACCTATATTTTAAAATAAGGTCTTTGAGTCATCAACGACATTAGAACCATTGGGTGTTTCCACCTCCACAAATGAAACCCATTTTAATTTGTTCGAAAACAATGAACCCAAACTAAAATATTGTGAAAAATTAAAACCCCCAAAAATTAATCATTGGTATCTTATTTCACATTGGAAATCAAAATGTTGAACCCATTGTGATTCCATTACTAGGAAAATGGTTTCACCCACCTTTTAGGCCCCTTTTCTCCCAAAATGAAAAGAGGTCCAAAATTCATTCAATTATGAATGTGTTCATTTATTGAGATGTTTCTTTGATGGGTATTTCATATTTATGATTTTCATCTATAATGCCATAAAATCCATAAATATCTCCCATGAATAAAAATAACAACCCATCAACTCGCATGGACATATCCCCCAGGTACAATTCACGTTGGGTCATTTCCCAGTAAGAGGACACTGTTTCCAGACTGGCGCCTTCAACTCTATGTCACAAATGTTCAGGTATAGGAGTTCCACCAAAATTATACCATCCTGACCCTAGATGCTTCTCGAAAATCCCACTCTCTCACAAAGATATACAAGTAGTCCACCTAGCAATGGCTGTTTGTCAGAAATCATAAGGCCATAATCATTGTCTCCAACTATTTCATGATATTATCCTCAGAATGAAACAATTAAGGCCTCACTTATATTATAGAGTTATATCAAGAGGTCAAACACAACTTCATGAAGAAAACACATGGATCCTTTCAAATATCTCCTAAAAATAATCTCCACTAACAATTCCACATATTAGTAAACTATCAACATGATGAGGGTTTATTAATTAGGAGTTTATCCTAGGTCATCCAACCTAAGGCGTGAAAGATATCCCACCAATAGTATAGATCATCCAATAGGAAAAATGGATACAACTTTGTCCCCTATGAAGAAACCCACCAATCAAATTTAGTGTCAAATGAATATCAGGAATAAATGCATTTCTGTATTTTCCAAGAATTCCAATATCCATGTCAGGGAGCATCTAAATAATCCATCGAGTTAAATTCAGCTGTAGAAAGTGAGAAGGAACAAAATCCTTCCCTCATTAAACAAGACTATCAATTTTCTCATCTACAAGAATTCAAATCCCACCAATAAAATTTTGTGGCAATCCATGAGTAGGTGGACACACCTACCCACATTTATGAAGCCGACCAATAGTCTCATCCAGTGGTATCTATAGTGTTCATGATGAATTTCCTGAAAAAAAAAATAGGATCAGACCCAAATCTATACCTCCCCACATATGTATTTTGAGTATCCACTAGTATGAAATAGTGACCATGAGGAGGCATGCACCACTACTCCAACCATGGTATGGGCGTATATCCTTATTTTAAACACTTAATTAACCAAGAACATCCTGATGATAGTGAAAGGGTAGACACATATTACAACCCACATCCTACATACCTTCTAGTATATCATAACAAAAACAAAATTGGTAGAGTTGTGTATACACAAATCCATCACTGTAAATGGATTGACTCATCAACATGTCACTCAAAATAATACACGTACCTCTGCTCCCATATAATAGGGTAATGGGGGAAAATCCCTCATAATTTACACACAATAGAATCAGGTCCATACCCCCATTCTAATTTGAGGTAGTCAGAACATTCCATTAGACACACTAAGAAAAGCACAAACCCTACCAAAATTCCATAATCTAATCAAAAAAATCTTCCAGCAACTTGAGATCCAGTCAAACAAGATTTCCAATCTAAAAAATACATTACCCAATATGTGTCCCTAGTCACTCATAATAATTAATCCAAAAACAATCATCAATATAGAATAATATATCACGAAGAGTTGAACTATGATCCCACTCTACTTAATGTTGGATTTCATGAATCTGTATGACATTTATTTGTGGTAGCTCAGGATCATACTCTACCACTATAAAATTGTGGTAACGGTAGAATTTATTCCATAGTTCCTCCCTATATACATACAAATTAATTATATCTTCATTTATATAATATGATTGATCATGAGTTTCATAATTCTTCTTAGAGTCTCAATATCCCTCTTCAGGGCTAGATGATCAAAGAGTAATACAGTTTCTACTTGATGTCATCCACCCCAAGGGTCCTCTGTAAGGTATATATTGAATGAATTTTCATCATTATTGGACATCGATCCATAATGTTAGTCCTCCCCATAATGGTATTATATTTTAATTTTTTCTCTACATTAGTGTTTCTCATCATATAAAGTGTCATCCCTTAGTGATTTCAGGATGAAAATCCCTCCTAACATGAATCACATAAGAAAATGGGGTCAATCGTGTCTGATATCTTCTCATTGACAAGTGATATCCTTTCTTATCTAGAAGACAACCTGTGGTGATGGTCATTCTATGAACCACCCATGGTTGACCTGCCTTCCAATGTGATAGAGGAATCCCATTTCAATCCTTTTTTTTGACAATATGGTTGGGAAGAATACACTATAGTCATAGTAGGTTGGGGAACATCTTGACAAAGATGAATAATATGTGTCAAATGTGGGGATAGAGAAGGATAAAGAAAAAATAACTATCATTTTATAGAATTTTTTCACTCCCCAATATAACATTACAAATCCATTATCATAATATTGTGTGAAAGAAATATTCCTCGATATATGAAACATGATTTTTCACATAATAGAAATGGTATTACCCTATAGTGAGTCTCACAGTCATGTCAAGTTATAAAATGGATACAATAAAAAATTTATTTGGAAGTCCTCTTTCTTGAATGAAATCCAAAATTGGAGAAACAAAAGGTATCATGGGAGTAGTAATGTCTCAATGCGTTAAAAAATTTACATCAGTTGGTTTAATATTCCCCATATAATGTTCATATATTAGGATGGGGTGAGAACATATCATTGTATTTCAATACACTACCCAATAATAAAATTCCTTCAAATATGACATCATGCAATGTCATAGATTTTGTACATCATCAAAAAAATTAATTTTTTCAGAACTGATGATATGATAAATAAAAATAGACCTCAACCGATTTGTAATAACCTCATTCTATAATAGAGAATTCATAATAAATAATTTTTAATCAAGAATATGAAAATATTGATAAGGATTCTTATTTAAGGTAATCTGGACACCATATAGTAAAAATATCATGGATATCAAAACTATCTTTAGAATTATGTGGTTTATGTGAAAAAAAATAATACCCCAATCCCATGATCAATCATAAATCAGTATAATCATATAGTTAGTTTTAGAAGTAATAGGCATGGTAATCAAAGAGAAACCCCAGCCTATAGGGATGGGGGATTTTTTTTAAAAACCATCAAGGTCCGAAAACCAGGTTCGAAGAGTTGTTGAAGAGGAATGGGAACAACCCCATCCTACAAGGCTGGTGGTTTTTTACCTCAACAACCATATCCTTAGTGGATGTCAATATTCTCCCATTTAGGTAGAACTCTTCATAATTAATCTTCAATCTTCATCACATCCTATGATCTAGTATCCTCACTAGGGAAAATCTTGTAAAAATTGAGTAGATATTCCCTACAAATTAATATCTATAAAATAGATCCATGAGAAAAAAAATGAGAATACGTGGCCCCATGGAAGTTGGAAATAAAAGCAATCTCACAAAGAGATTGATGATTCACCTGCAATGCATTACACATTTTTTAATGTAATTAACACTTCACCTGGACATTATAAGGAATTTGAGTCCAATATGAAAGAGTTAGAAGAGTAATATTCAGTTCATAAAATGGTATACACCAAATTTATTGAAGTATGTGTGTATACCAAGAAGATGAGTCATTTTGTAATTCCCTAACCCCAAAATCCCAAAGATAGTGAATCATTTTATAAAATTAGCATGATTACAGTGAATCAAATACCAAAGGACCAATTAGTTTTGTATTTTTGGAAATCCATATATCATCCATGATACCAAAAATATAATGGAATATATGAAATTTAAACATTATATAAAATAAAAATAAATAAATAGAATCATTTAAATATTATTTTAATGATTCCTCTTTATAACCAGGGAAAAGGAAACATAATAAGGGTGAGATCTAATTCTCGGAAAATGAATGTATAGAGGATTAAATAACTAAACAATGAGAATAATGAAACATGGAAAATGTAAAAAACTGATAATAAATTCCATTCAAAATAACTATATGAAGAAATATTAATATGAAATGTAAAAAATCTAAAAACATGTGCAATTTAATTAGTGAACAAAAAACATAGGCATATATATATATGTTGATGAAAACTATCATGAATAAATAATAATAAAATCTATGTGAGGGGGATAAATAATTATTGGATTCAATGTTTACTAATTACATAGATCCATTAACATAAAGACCATTTACATGACAATTTAGAATATTGAGTAAAACCCATCTATTGGGTCCAACTATTTGATCTCCTGATACTACCAATGCATCAAGGGGATATCTTTAACCAGACCCCACCCATGATATAGCTTTATAGAGAATTAATCATATCAAATAATCTATTCCAATAGAAAAAATATTCATTATAAATTTTTTATATTGAATGAAGGACATAAAATTATAATTTATTCTTGAGATAATCAAATAATTGTCAAACTGAACACCGTATTTAAAAATCAGATATAGGTTGGTCAATAACAATATCTACTGTATGATAATATGGATATAAAAGGAAATTTATGTGAAAAAATTACTACCATAAATTTATTGTTTCTATATAAATTTAACAGTCATGAAAAGAAAGTGAGATTTCAAAGAAAATCATAAAGGACATTCTTGAGGAAATTATTCATTAAACATTCTAAAGTGTCTCATACCACATTGAAACATTTGAATCATAAGATCCATGATGTTATGAAATTAAATAAAACATATAATATCTTGATAAAAATTATATTCATGATATAACATATCAAACGGGATTACATAAACCATATACAATTGGATTGGTGAAAAACAACAGTTTAGTCTCAGTGGAATGTAAACTGTGAAGAAATCCCTTACCTTAACATACCCTTTTATTGTATGGACTTTATTATTATGTATTACTGTCAAACAAAATGATAATAACTTCTAAAATAAATATAATCATGTTTATATTATCATATATTAACTTCTTATGATATTTTATTACCCTTTTGGTAACACATTCATTATTTTAACTATTTTGTGCGTTAATTTCCCAGTTTTCTCAAGTATTTTTTGTTTGTCATTTTGTGTTACTATTACATATATCATGATATAATAATCTCATAAATGTAAATCATGATTTAATTATAATATAAATTAAGTAAATATGTATTTATAAGTGCCCATAAAATTTGGAGATAAGAAATGAAGTGCATCATTCAAGGAGACGGTAGGTTGTACATACGCATGAACACTACATTCATTTCATTTTTGAATTAAAATAAAGAAAAATAAATGAATAATATGTATATTATAATTCTAGTGTCATATTTATGTCATATATTTCACATAGTTTTATTAAAAATATCCTTTATTCATCCTATGTATAGGGTGAATGAATCGCATCGCATTGAGGGGACAGTAGTCTACACTTCCACAAACGATGTTTTCATTTTTACACAAAATGGATTGTATACGAATATGTGTTATAAAAGAATTAAATAATAATAAAGACAAAATATATATAATATATATATAATATATAATATATTTTCCATCATAATTACCACCATTAGAGGTTTTTAAAGAAGAACGAACATTCTTCGTTTTGTGAGGTAGTAGTTCATCTTCACAAAAACTCTATGTTCATTACCAATTAGATGGAAGCGTGTGTAATTTTAGGACTAAAGCTTTTAATTTTAAAAATATTTTTATATTTATGATAAAATATTTATATAATAATTGAATTACAGTATTTTAGGGGTTTATAATATAAATAAACTTAAAGAGCTTAAGGGAAATTGTTACCTATTAATCAGGTAACTCTTTTTGGTTAGAAACAAGGCGCCTAAATGAATTAATTTCATCTTAAAAAATGATTGTAGTATTAGGTTAGGTATTTTTAAGATATATTTAAGTAGATATAGGTTGATAAAATGTTTTTGAGGGGTGTGAGGAACTGGCAGGAGAGGATACCATTTTAAAGCGGAAGAGGAGTGGCACTATTGTAATTTATGGAAAAGGGAATTCCACCCACGTTTTTTCCATTTAAAGTGGATAAAATAATAGAAAAAATTTAATAAAATGTATTATACGGTCTATATATATCAATTAAATGGAACTTTTACAAATTTATAGGTCAATTGGTCCATTTAGATTATGGTTTAGTCCAATATTATGCATATTTTTACTTTAAACATTGTAATTAATTTTAATCAATTTGACTAATATATTCCATAAAAACTAATTTGAAATTATTATAAATTATAAATAAATATTATTAAAAATTTGGAATCGAATTGCCCATTTCAAAATCACATTATTTTGATAAATTAATTTAAATTTAATCTCGTAGACAGGATGATAATGCGGGGTTTTAAAGTAAAATTGTTCTAAAGTTTGCTATATTTTTATAGTCAATATAAATGTGAAATTTATTAAAATGAGATAAATTAGATTAATTGATTAAAAATTTATCTAATTAAACTTTAAAACTATTTTAAAATATAATTTCTCCATATAAAAAATTTGATGAAAAATCATATTTGAGTTAAAATTTAGTATTTCCACTATTCATTAAAAAAAATAATCTTCAAACAAAAATAAAAATAAAAAATAACTCAACATAATTTTTATGATTTTAATTCATATATAATTTTAATTTTTAAATATCTAATCTATAAAATTTCAAAAAATTAGATTTAAAATAGGATCTACATTGAATGGTGGTAAAAATTCCTTAATAAAAATATAATATTTTATGTGTAATATTGGGATTGTTCTTATATTATTCCTAAAAACATTATTGGATGAATATATAAAAAAATTAATTGAATATATAATATATTTATTTAATTAATATCATCAACTAATAGTAATTTTCTGAAAATATTAGAGCAAAATATCTTCGGGAGTATAAAATAGTTTTCTATAAAAATATTCCCTTTTAGGTAATTGGTTCTTAAATTCATATATAATTAATTATTAACCAATTAAATCATTTTAAATTTCTATAAACCATATATTTTCATAAGTTAGTTAAAAAAATTATAACCACTAATTTAATACCTATGTTATGTCTTATTATAATAATATTTTATTAATAAATTTTTGTTATGTAAAACTCGGTCTTGCATGTAATGTAAGATTTCAAAGAAAGATTCTAGTGAATATAAATAAAGATAAATTAGTGTCAGTACATTTAAGAATATATAATATGTAAATTCTATTTAAAAATTTTATATATTTTAATGTACTAGAGTAATATATTCCCTTACATTAGTGTTGATCCATTTGATACAAGCTATCAAATATAATTTTCTCTGTTTATAATTTCAATGTGTTACACTCTCCCTACCATAATTATATTATGTCCAAAAGATGTAATATTTTTCTCATAAATTAAGGGATTAATATTTTAAAATAAACTATTTTCGAAATTCCTTCATCTTAAATGGGGTTAATAGCACATCTTATTAATAAGAGATAATGGAAAGTAAAATGGTCACATAATTAGGTTCTTTATTTTTAGAGCATTTGTGGGACATTAAAATATGGATACAAAATAAAATTATACCAATCAAGTTATGATAGAGAGTTCTATAGATCCTACTTAGAATAAATTTAACAATCACGAGGCCATAAATCCACGATGATCTAAGGGGTCATTTAATTCATCAGAAATGAATGTAATAGGAAAACATGTTTTGTTTCAAGATCATTTCTCCTAGTGTTGGAAAATTCATTCCCTCTATAAGAATATAAGTAGATATAAATACATGGTACATTTCTATAAAAACAACCTTATCCTTCAGTTATTCCTTCAATTATTTCTACTTCATATCTTAGAACAGTATTCATTATATAGTGAGGTAATATCTCAAAATATAAACCAAATCCAAAGTTTAAATTCAACCATTTCATACATGGTTAACTTTAATAAAATATTATGATCCAACACTCAATAAATTATTTCACTAAATTTCCAAAAATGATCTTATTATTCGCCATTTATCAACATGAAGAAACCCAAAATTTTAATATTCCTAACATGTAAATAACATCATAATTTATCCTCTTGAAATATTTTAATAACATAAATAAACATGAAACCTTTTTGGAAACATTAATTTTTTTCCCTTTCATTAATGACCCAGGTGAACTTTCTCTCTACACTTATAACATAATTTCAATCCTTTTAGTAATTTACTAGGTTTTTTCTTTCCAAATTTATTACATGTGGGAAAATAATTATTTCTCTTCATCCCTTTATATGTAATTTTCTCTTCCTTTTTTTATTCCTTTTCTACCCTTGAAATCCAAAGGAATTATAGAATAATTTATCTTTCTTGATAGTACATATAATTATATCCTTTTGTGATTAAAAATTCCATGAAATAAGTTACCTTAAAAGAATTAGTTTAGACATTCAATGATGTGGTCGATATTAAACTTAGTGTTGGATATATAATTTGTAGAATACCTGGATATACATATTATGGTAGCTTCATATTCTAAAAAATAATTCTTCTTCCTTCTGATTTAAGCTATGTTACATTATCTTCATCTCAATTTTTTGATCATGAGGGACATATTTATCTAATAATGTCCCCTTAAATGTTCTCCATTCCATATGTTGAATTTTGTATTCCTCCATTGATTTATAGATCAGAGACCACCACTGAACATCATCACCTTGTAGATAATAAACCACCCATGTAACCTTATATTTTTTCCTGAATTATAAGGCCATAAATATAATCTCTAGAGACTTAATCAATTTCTCTGCTACAATTGGATCATATGTCCCTCTAAATGATTGGGTATTCTACATTAAAAATAGATATTGAAAAATATATTATCTCTATGTAATATGTTCCTCCATTCGGGAATAGTTATTTTTTATAACATGAATGAGCTTCCCTAATATATCACTTACTTTCTCAGTTATAATACCAACTATATTGATTTTCTTAGAATGAAACCTCTACATTAACTATGATTAATGATACCATTCTTCCTTATATATTCCATTTATAAAAATTTGAATATACTAGATTAGATCATACAATTATGAACTTTGTCAAACTCTAATTATGTTATAACACAAAACATAAAGTTATGCATTGTAAATCATAGAATAATAAAATTTGGTTACATTGGATAAATAATTACAATAAAGTCCTTTAAAATTTATGGTAATTAAAATGTGAACAATCCTTAGAGTATCCCATGAGAGTGTCAAACCTAGTGTATAGAAAGTAACTTTATCATGTACCTGGTCACACCATGTCAGGACCGACACACCTGTTCGGATTTCTAACACATATTTATATTTGTTCTAGAACTATGTCCACTTGTAGTATCCATAAAGGGAATTATTTTTATAAATACCCCCATAATATCTACCTTACCAAAATTATAATATGTTCTTTGATACTTATATTCAATATCTATCTTAGCATTATGTTCTTTAATCTATGTTTTCGAAATCTATTTTCCAAGGTTTCTGGTAAAATTCCATTGATTCTAGCAATGATTACCTACCACAAAAGTACAGATCCATTAAATTATTTTTATTACATTGGAATGATTAAATGGAATCAACTATTGAATAACAGATTAGTTTTGTAGTCTTAGAAATCCATATTATATACATGATACCAATAATACATTGGGAAATAGTGAATAAAAATATATCATGGGCTCAAATTATCTATAAATGTTTGTAATAGAAAAGAAATAATGAATAAATGAGAATAGCTAAACATGGAAATTTAAATAAATGACAAAAAAATCTTTTCAAATAACTAGATGAGGCTATATAAATATGAAAATGTAATAAACTGAAAACTCATCTCATTTAATAAATGAACTAAAAATAATATGCATCTATATATATATTGGTGAAAAATATCTTAGATAAAAAATAATATAATTCAATTAGTGGAATTAATAATCATTGGATTCACTGATTCCAAGGTATATGAAACCATTACCATTAAGTCCATTCATAAGATAGTTTAGCATATGAGGTAAAACCCATCTATATTGGTCAACTATTTCATCTCATGAGACTAGAAATGCATTGAAGCCTTATCAATAACCATGTCCCACTCTAGTAATACCTATCAAAACCATTCCTCATATCAAATAATCGATTCAATTAATTAATAATATTCCTTATCAAATATCTTTATTGAATGAAGGATACAGATTTAACAATTATTCCCCCAATTAATCAAATAACTGTCAAAGTGAACACCATATGTAAAAATGAGATACAGTTTAGGCTATAAAAATATCCATTGTATGAGAATGTGGATATTAATGAAAATTTATAAAGAAAAATAATTAACAATAAGTGATTGTTTTAATAGATATTTAACAATCATAAAAATGTAGTTTGATTTTAATGAAAATCATTAAGTATATTCTATATAAAATAATTCTTTAATCACTCCAAAGTGTCTCATAAAACGTTGAAAATTTCAAATCACAATCCCCATGATGTTTTGAAATTATATTAAACAAATAATATTTTCAAAAAAATGGAATTAATGGTATAAAATTATAAAGGGTAGTATATACACCATATAAAATTTAATTGGGGTATAACAACAAATAAGTCTCAATGGAATGTAAATTGAGATGAAATATTTTACTTTAACCAATATTTTTTTGTGTATTTATCCTCTTTAATAGTGGTTTAAAAATATTTTAATAACTTATAAAATAACCATAATCATTTTTATAATATCCTACATTAACTTCTTATAATTTTTTATTACCTTTTTGTTAATACTCTTTCATTATTTTCACTATTTCGGTTGTTAATTACATATTTTTCTCATTTATGTTTTGACTTTTCATTTATTTTTAATATTACATATATCATGATTTCGTCATCTAAATAATTTAAACCATGATTTAATTATCATATATATTGATTATATATGTATTTATAATTTTCCATAATATTTGGAGACAAGAAATGAAGTGCACCGTTCATGGAGACGGTAGGTTGTACATACGCATGAATGCTACTATCATTTCACTATTTTATTAAAATATTTAAAAGTAAATAATACAAATTTAAATTATAATTAATATATCATATTTATTTTATATATGTTACATAGGTCTATTTGAATCATATTTTATACATTCCATGTATAGTTTGAATAAATCACACTACATTGAGGGGGAAATAGTCCATACTTCCACAAACGATATTACCATTTCTACAAAAAATAGAAAGTATAAGTGTATTTGTAATAAAGGAATTATAGAAGAATAAATACATAATATATATCATATGAAAATATATTTTCCATCATAATTAACACCATATGAGGTGATAAAGGGAGAAAAAACAATCATCTTTCTTTGAGGTGGTAGTTCATCATTCACATAAATAATGTGTTTAATACCCATTAGATGGGAGGGTTTGTAATTTTAGATTGAAAACATATCCTAAAAAATAATAGAATATTTATTATACTGAATATTTTATATAATCATTTAATAAGAAGAGTTTAGGGGTGGAGAATGGAAATAAAAATAAAGAGTTTAAGGATAGATATCACATCTTAATCAGGTAACTACATTTGGTTTAAACCAATAGTATTCTTTAGATGGATTTATTCTAAATGGTAGGATTATTGGATTAGGATATATATGTTGATGAGATATTTTGGTAGATATTTTGTGAGCCCATTTTTCTTGAGAGTTGTGAGAAAGTGGGAGGAGAGGAGGCATTTTATAGTTGAGGAGGAGTGGCTCTCTTTTAAATTTGGGAATGAGAATTCCTCAAACATTATTCCCATTTAAAGAGAATCCGATAAAGGAAAAATTTCATTACAAGGGTATATAGGGTGAAAATAGGGAAATAAAATGGATCTTGGACAATTTTACATGTCATTTGGGCATTTAAGATTATGGTTTAGTCTATTATTATTCTTAATATTACCATAATCATTGAATTTAATTTTTTTCAGTTTCAATAATATTTTTGGAGAAAAACTATGTTGAAAATATTATAAATTATAAATTATTATAATTATTCCAAATATGGAATCAATTTCTCCAAATTCCAATCATATATGTTTTATAAATTAATTTAAATTTAATCCCTTTTACGGAACAACAATTCGTGTTTTTAAGGGAAAAACATTTGAAAGTATGTTATATTTTTATTTTCAATTTCAAATTTAAATTGATTTAAATTACTTAAGTTGGATTAATTGGAAAAAATTTATCTAATTAAAAATTAAAACCAAATTAAATTATAATTTAACCTTGTTAATAAATTACATGAAAAAACATTTTTTAGTAAAAATTCAGTATTATTCACTATTTATTAAAAAATGAAACTTCATAGAAAATTTAAAAAAAATTACCCTAACATAATTATTATGTTTAAATTTAAAATACAAAATTTATTTTTACATGTATAATCTATAAATGTTTGAAAAATTGTATTTAAAATATGCTCTCTATTGAAAGTATTTAAAATGCGATAATAAAAAAATAGTATTTTATATATAATATTGGGTTTATTCATATCTAACACTAGCCAAATCAATTGGATGAACATCAAAAACATTTTATTGAATACATAATATATATATTTAATTAATATCATTCACTCGTAGTAATTAAGTTAATTTATTAGTGTTAATCATCTTTGTGTCCATAAAAATAGTTTCCTTTGTAAATATTCCCTTTATATTCAATTGGTTCTTATATTCATTTATAATTAATTTATAACCATTGAATTGATTTTGCATTTTTATAAATCGTATATTTTAATAATGTGGTTAATACATTTTATAACATTTAATTTAATGACTATGTTAGGTAATATGATAATAATATTTTATAATATATTTTTGTTCGGTAAAACCTAGTATTTCCTGTAATTTAAGCTTTCAAAGATGTATCTCATTCATGTAATGCAAGCTAACTCAGTGTGGCATGCATTAAAAAATTTATTATATATTAATTATATTTAAAATTAAAAATATATTTTAATGTATTAGGGTATTATATTCCCTTACGTTCTTAGTGATGCTTTTGATACACTCTAACAAGTCAATATTCATACATTATAATTTTAGGGTGTTACACTTTACCTGAATTTGGGAATTCCCTCAACAACTCCATAATTACCTCCTCAGAGAGTATCCACTATGGAAAAGTGTAAAGGTAATGTTGTACTTCACCCACCTCCAGAAGTCGTTGAACCCATTACACATGAGGATAAATAATAATAGATGATTTAATTGAGAAGAGACAATGAAAAAATACTCCAAAGAAACATTCCTCTCAGATATGTTCTAGAAATGGATAGTCAGTTTACACTCCCAACTAGAGCACCTCAACAATGATGGTTCATCACAGTAATTGGGATAGATCCAGAACATCTCTTCAATGAGGGGTATTGACAACCAAAATACATGGATCCCACAAAATAAGATCATGAGTTCCCCCCATTCGGTATGCAAACCTAACATTTTCAGGTGCATCCCTATAGAATTAACCCTCTAGGTTACCCCTGACAGATACTAGAAGGGCCACTACAGTTGGCCCAACCAACTACTACCCCTATTAAAGCTCGTTCTAAGCAATTTATTCCTCAAGGTATCATTAATACTATTGATTCTCTTACAACTCAATTGGATGTTATAGAGGAATGGAGTGCAATAATATAGCCAAAAAAAGGATTACCTTGAATGGTTTTATCTGACTCTTCTTCATCAGAACATTGGGAACCCTATATTTCAAATTTTAAATGGTTCAAGGGACTCATATTATAATTTTATGAATTTCATGTCCCATTGTAATACCATTATGAGGAACACAGCATAAAAGGAATCATTAAAACTCAGGTACATTGTGAGGATATTACAAGGGCTATCCTTTTTATAATACACTAGTTTATTGTCTCGATCAATTACGATGTGGGAAGATCTCCTTCAAATGATTCTCTTCCAGTTATAATTGATGATATATAATACATTAGTCCTCATCATCTGAAACAAAAATCAGTGGGAAAATGAGGGGGTATTGGATTTCATTTCTTAATGTAATGGGTCATGAAAATCATCAAGCCTATAACTTCCTCAAGAATATTTTTTCCCTATATGTCTATAGAATATTTATGGTGAGAGGGGTAGAACACTAATTCCTATGACATATACATGAGGATTTCAGAATCATTTCATTATTTCTTATAGTATATAAGACTCCATCATAAAAAAACATGGATAAGTCTCATGTAGTATAATTTTATCAAGGAAAGAAATGGTGGAAAGTGGATGTACAACTATTACACTTAATCTAAACCATGCACGTGATCCAACACGAAATCCTACACCATATCTTTAATTCAAACATCTTAAGGATCAAAAATAATTCCTTCCTCACCATTATGATCAAAGGGATAAAATGAAATAATAATTTGAGGAATTTAAGAAAAAAATATTTTTTATGAAATTACTAAGTCTATAGCTATTTAATATCAACTATGGTAAATAACTTGATCAAGTTGGAAGACATCAAGAACCTCAACCATAATGGAGATAAAGATATCATGAAATATTTCACCTTCCATGGATCTTTGGGGAACACTATCGGGGAATGTTTTGTTTTCAAGGACATCTGGTCGATGGTGGTGGACTCTGATCATGTGAAGTTGGGAAAATGACATGTGCAAGTGGTGTGTCTTTCGTTAAATGATCTAGATGAGTAGAATTAATTATATGAAGTTAAAATTAATTGTACATATAATTTTAGTGACTATATGGTTAGATATATTTTCAATTGTACTCATGTTGTCCTCCAAGAACTGTTTAAGTATAAAATTATGCCCATGATTTGTTACTCTAAGGTACAACCGAATCAATCAGTGCCATTGCCTTTAAAAATTCATATGTTCTAGAAATGAAATGTTTGGAATGAAAATAATAATAAATAATATGATGAACCTATAAAAATTCAGAAAAAATTCATTGACTCTCTTGGACTCCATGCCTATAGTCCCAGAAGCACAGGCGCTTCCCTTCCGAATGATACCACAAGAGTCGACCAACCAGATGGAGTCCCAAATTGGAGAGGAGTTTATTTTTAGTTTCGGTAATGTTATTCACATATTGGATCACTTAGAGATTATGTGAATTAATATGAACCAATTTTATCTTCATGTTACATTGAAATATGTGTAAGCTTCCACATAGGTATTGGATATGGGGGAATATGTGGTCAAGACATAAGTCATTAATATGGTCGCATACCCTCTCAGAACATCTATGTGGATGAAACATATAGGGGATCTATCTACTGATATCATAAAGAAAAGGAAAGATCCCCTACATAAGAAATATTTTACCCTCACTTGATCATTTAGGAAGATCAACTAGAGGAGGTGAAATCACCCAATCAACATCACCAGACTGGAAGACTTTGACAACCTAATAAATTTTGGAAAGAAGTGACTATAACTCCTATTATGAGGGATGATTTTTCTACATAAAGTACTAGAGTTCCCAATGTTCCTAGAAAAGAGGATCCCCTTTTGGGGAATTCAATATCTTTATCCCATATGTATGATATTTTAAATAAATAAGACATGGTTTCGGCCAAGTTACTGATTATGGATGACTTTAGTCTATCAAAAGACCTTTGGGAATCACTCTTAGAGGCCTTTTCAGGCCCTAAATATTTTTTTGTTGAAGTATCTAATGCCGAATAATATCTTGTAGAGAAAGATCTTATAGAATTCCACATGATCATATTTCTCAAAAATTAGGACAAGGATGTCCTTATATATGGACACAATAGACCCTTGAATGTGGATATAATGATAAATGACATTGATATTCAATGATTATTCTTTGAAAATAGCTTAGGATTCAACATCATTTCAGTCTGAGCACTCTACCAGCTGGGTTACAATGAGTCTCACCTTTCCCCCTCTACATTAATGCTATAGGGTATTGAAAAGAGTGAGAAAAAAAGTCTTTCTTCAAAATCAAACCCAATACACAGTTTGTGGATAATTTATATCACTAAAAATTCCTAGTTTTTTTATAAGATATAGCCTTCAACTTTTATCTGGGAAGACCTCAGTTTTATCAATATGTAGTTATTCTCTCATTATAACAAAAATTCTTTAAATATTGAATGAATGGTAAAATTGGGACATTTAATTGAGAAAAATCCTCATTTAAATCCAGTCAATCACAATATATATGTATGCATGATTCTATAAAATGAAAGGAAACAATCCATTTTTGAAAATGTTTCTTGAATCAATACCCAAAATGGTCTTGAAATAACCCTTAATAATCCATTTAAGCATCTCAGTATAGATTATGTTCCTTCTATCTATCTTATTGAATATGTGGGTATGAATTAATGCATGTATTCAACAAATCTCATGATATCTATCTTAATAACTAAAACCACTGGCATAGAAGGATTCATCAACCCTCTATGAAGTAACAAAATCCTAGATGAAAATACCACATTTCATCACCTGTTCTTTGATAAATACCTTCCTCATCTGATGGATCATAACGGGTTGTTATCGTAATGATAGAAAATGAAGATTGTCTATATATATCCATCATTCTACCTTCAGAGCTTCAATGGGTCCATGCATCTTCTGTCGGGTCAGAAGTAGATGCTTCAACTTCAGAATGTCAAAATAAGGAATCTTACCAAGATTCAGATAAATTATCTTCATCACCTAATTCCCCTAAGAATATTTTGGAGGATAAAAAGGAGGGTTAGGTGGGAGAGGAGGAGGAGGGAAACCTTAATGATCCCCTACTATAATTTTGAGGAACTTTCCCCTTCCATTGTAGATGAACTCAATAAAAAAATTTCGACCTCTAAGAATATCGATGACCAAATTTGATTAGTGTGACCATGAATTCTGATGAATTGGAGGTATATTACTCCTTCTTGAAGCTACATCAGGACATGTTCTCTTGGAATTGCATATAGATTTTAGGACATAATCTCGAGGTGGCTAATAATCTTTTGAGCGTACAAGATGATTTTCGGGGATATAAATAGGCATCTAGAAGAACACTCCCAACTCATACCTCAAAAATTGATGCTAATGTTGAAAAGATTATTAATGCTGATTTCATATAGGAATTTTAGTATCCAAACTAGCTAGGAAACATTTTCCCAGTGATGAAGAAGAATTGTAAAATAAAAGTCTTTATTGAGTTCAGAGATCATAAATGTCACTATCCAAAAGATGATTTCCCATTCCCAATCAGAGAGCTACTAATTGATGAAACCTCTGGTTTTCAAGATCTCTCTTCAATGCATGGTCATTTAGGGTATAACAAAAATATTATTGTCCCATGTTGATGAATAAGTCCTCAACATCAAGTCCCCCAAGGGTTATTATTCAATAGAGTAATTTTCTTTTGGATTAATGAATGTAAACTCTACAAACCATCATGACAAGCATCGAATCTTAAACCCCTTATTGGGGAAGTATTTTGAATACTATATTGATGATCTGGTGGTTAATTCTTAATATCATCTTAACCATCTAGTATGTTTTGATACCTTCCTCAACAAACTATGATATCATTTCATGAATATGAACCCCTCAAAATATTGTTTCATGGTAACCAAAAAACAATTTCTTAGCTTCTTAATATTTCATCATGATATCATTGTTGGCCATGATAATACCAAGCCTATCGTTAGTATATCACCCCCCTTAAATATCCAATAGTTGAGAGGAAATCAAGGAAAAATATCCAACAATTAGTGTTTTATAGAAATCATTGTAGGTTATTTGTAAGAACCCAGATCTTCATTTTTGGTATTTTTTTCCTTTTCTGGTCGTTTTTGAGAAACAGAGGAAAATCTGGAAATTTTAAATGTACACATAGTGTACTTTATAAGTACATTTCGTGTACTTCGATGTCTCACTAGGCCGTGTGGTGGCCATGTCTGGGCCACACACACGTTGTGTAAGGGCGATGTGAAGGCCGCTTAATGTAGAGTATGGAAAAGCTATGTACATGTCATGTACCCCAGAAGTACACGCCGTGTAGTTTATTTTTTTCATTAAACGGATTGGGGTCATGCCTAATCGACGAAAACACCTTCTTCTTCAGGTTCCTCAACTGAGAGTGACTCGTACGGCTGTGAACACCCTTCAAGCCCCCAATCCTCCGTTTTTTTTTCTAAATCGAACGTCATTGATTGCATTAGAACCACATAGGTGAGCTCTTCCTTATTCTTGAGTTTCATTCCGTGATTTTTCCTCTTTCTCAAGACATCATGGGTTGATCATTTTGTTCATTTTCATAGATATATGCTGTTATAAGGAGAATCAAGCCTCGTGGTCAAATTATATTGATCTCCTGGCATAAAGGTGGGTGCTTTGTGCCTTACCTTTCAAAGTCCTTGTGTTTTATGTGCGAATTCCACCAATACCTGTGAACGGGGTATTGCGTGTTTACCGTTTTTACCCTATTGTTTTCCTTCCTTGATTGTATGCTTGTGTAGAGGTAATCTGATCATGTTTGGGGATAATTGATGTGCTTGGATGTTTTACCCATGCTTGTTCTTGTTACGACATTTAGGTTTTGTTAGACTTTGGCCGTTATACCTGATTTCTATGCCTTGTGACCATAGGATGGAATGTTTTTCATGACTTGCTTGTTGTTTTGTAGAATGGTTATCCAAGTAGCTCTTTATGTGTACTTTGGCCTTATAGCATTATTATGCACTGACTCGCACGGGACTGTGAGAACCTGGTGCTATAGACTATAAGGTATTGACCGAGTGAGCTTCCCAGAGAGTCTTGGATATTTTAGACTATAGGAGGGTAGACCGAGTGAACATACTCAAAAGAGTCTTGGTTATTATAGAATACAAGGGATAGACTAAGTGAGCTTCCCAAAGAGTCTTGGATATTATAGACTATAGTAGGGTAGACCGAGTGAGCTTCCTCAGAGAGTGTTTACGTGTTTGAATTTCCTTAAAACCATTCCAGGCTAGAGAATGAATTGACTGAGTGAGCTTCCTTAGAGAGTTTTTGGTATACATGAGACTATAAGAGGAATTGACCGAGCGAGATTCCTGAGAGAGTTTCTAGACCCTGGGGCTATAAGAGGGTTAGACTGCATGATCTTCCTTAGAGAGTCCCTGAATACCATAGACTATAATGGGAATTGGCCGAGTGAGCTTCCTCAGTCAGTCTTATAATTTTGTATGACCAAAACAGAGGGTTTGGGCTGAGTGAACTTCCATGAGGGTTGTTGGTACATCTTGGATAGGACCAAAGGGTTTGGTTGCGAGTACTTCCTATAGGGTTCGTCATTGTAACTAGATATTTGCTTCACTGCTGTTTACTGTTACTGTTTACATTTACTAATTACTGCTTGTTGTTTACTGTTACTAGTTATTGTAATGGTTTACTACTTACTGTACAATTACCTGCCATATTCTCACTGACTGTGAAGCACAGATCTTTGGGTGGTTTCCTACTAGGATTTAGTCTCACACCCTATTTGGGCCATGTTTTTGGGCCCAAACAGACTATTTTATTGTAGGTATAGACATGGGAAAGCACCCTTTGACTTATGGTACTTGATTGCTTGGAGCAGGAGAGCATGGGACCAAGAATAGGCTTGCGATGCTGAGGAGCTGTTTATCTTTCCTTTTATACTTGTTTTGGTACTGATTGTATTTCCATCATTGTGACTTGTTTGGATGTCTTCCTAGATATGTATCATGCATCATTTCATATATACATATGTTCTCTAGTGGGTATTTGTTTTAGTCTTCCGATGTTTACTTGTACATTGTTGTTGGATATTTACTGCTTCTGCTATTGCATGTTTTGTTAACATTCATTGTGTACTCTACCAATGAGGGCATAGTTTCTTCAATATCACACCCAAGGCCCTCGCTGCTCGTTGTAAACCTCTGGCATTTGGGGAAATGCGCTTGAGGCCATATGACCAACCGGGTACGGGTCGCCTCTGGGTGGCTTCCGGAACCGGTACGTTACATTAATTCCTTCCCTTTATCAAGTTGATAAATAATGGGGGGTCACATATCAATGGACCAATGACTATCATGAAGAATTTGATAGCCTCATTAAATGTCTCTTGATCCCACCAGTGCTAATGCCACCCGTTGAAGTTAAACCTCTCTTTTTTTGTGTGAAATCCCTCAAGTGGTTTTTGGGTGCTTTTATCATGAAAAAGAATGACAATGGACCGAAAAAAACATTTATTATCTCAATCGAATCATCCTCAAGATTGAGAGTTATTATTCAGATATCATAAAGAGATGCTGGAATTAATATTCACAGTCCAAAAACTGAGGTGTTATATGTAGAACCATGAGGTCAATAAAGTCTCTCCTAATAATCTGTTGAAATATATCCTCCATCATCATATGTTAATGGGATGTTTGTTATAGTGGGCAGTTATCCTGCAGAAGTTTGACATATAGTTCATTCCTCAAAAAGTTATGAAAGTCCAAGCCTTTGTAGATTTCCCCACCAAGAAGCCATCATTAGAAACAATTTATTCAGATACTGAATTAATAGATGAATAGATATTTTCTATTCAAGATATCACTAAGATATGAGAGATTTATACTTGATAGTGCACATATAATCCAAAAAAGGAATAGAATAAAAGTATCTATCAACAACAAAGTTATGTTAGGGGGCATGGTAATCCCTAGCTAAAAATAAATATTTCCTTACTTCTTACTGTTATCATAGGACAATAAAAAAAGTGTCATAATATCAGGCACTCATTGAAATCCTAGAACAAGATATTCAAAAACTAGTGGTTCACCTAGATGTGAAAGGAGATTCATTGTTGGTAATCCAACTTGTCAATGTGATTATTCCATCATAAAGTAATTCTTAATCCCCCTAATAGAATACACCTAAGTGTTAATAGCTGAGTTCCCATTAGATCTAATATTTAATCGCATCCCATGATAATAGATTTCCTAGGGAAATGCATTAGAAAATGAAGTTCCAGCTTTCGTGGATCCAGATTAGGATGAAATGACCATTGGAATTATGCATCACCAAATGGTACCACCTTCTCCTCAAGGTCAACAAGGAAGAGATCAATAAAATATGTCCTATTTTCAAACCATATATTCCTACCATTATGTTAATTAAACCCATCATGGGATACCTTCAAAGGTATTACTCCCATCAGATAGTGCTAGGAAGGATAAAATCCAAATACCAGGAAATAATTTTATTTTATAGGATAGTGCAAACCATCAATATTTCCCCTATAATTGGGGCCTTGATGGGGTCCTTCATAGGTTCCTTGATTGACAAGAGATCATTTTATCTTGAAATAACTGAACATTGAATCCTTTAGTGTCCACCATCAATTATTCAATATTTCAAATCAAATCTAAATGCATGGGTACTACTAACCCACTATGATGAATCATTGTACAAATTTAACCAAAAATTATCATTCCTTCTAGGTGCATACCAAATTAATTCATCATCCCCTAGAGTTGGAAAATACAACCAAATACTTTTGAAAATTTTCCATATGTGGAATGTATATTGTGGGGACACACCCACAAGCTATGGCCAAGAAATTCAAATATATCCTAACTATTATCAATTTCTTCCAAAAATGGTCTAAGGTAGTACCCCTTATGGAATTCAGGGGAAAAGGAAACATCAAATTTGTGAAATCCCACATAATAACCAAATTTTATATCCCTTGTTCATTATTGACTAAATATGGAACCAATATTTATTCTTATTATATAGATAAGGGGTACCATGAGTAAAATTTCTAATCTAACCACTCATCCCACTATCATAAAATGTATAATGGAAAGATAGACGCATTCAATAAGGTCTTGTCAAAAATACTACAAAATAAGGTGGATAAAGAAAAAATTATTATCCTGAAAATCCCTTGCATTCCTCATTTTTCAACAAATAAATAATCCATAATCCCACACAGGAAACCCAATATTCACTCATATATGGAATAGAATCAATCCTTCCCATTGAGTTCCAATTTCACATTCTTTATGTTTATATCGTTGACCATCTATCAACATATGATATATCCTAGTAATTGTTAGATTAATTGGAATTTCTAGATGATAAGATATTATATAAATTACATCACTTATATTTCTATCAAATCTATATAGCGTGAGCTTTTAAAAATATGGTTGGCCTCTATTTATTCCTCTACGTAGAATTTTTACTAGTCCTGAGGGCTCCAATGATACCCTGGAAGAATCCTCCAAAAATGAGTCAAAGTTGGGGGGCCTTATTTCAATGCAAAAATTACACTATAACAAACCTTATTCATTTCTCTCATTGGATGTATAGATCATTATGGCCCCAAAAATGAAATATTTCTTCAAAATTAAATCTTTTTAAAAAAGAGAGATATGTCTCTACTGCGTGACATTAAACTGTGTAGTTAGAATTTGTCGCATGACCTTGAAAAGCATGATATATCACACATGCCATAATAAAATAAACTCCATGATGCCAACATCATTATTTTATGAAATTAAAATACATGGCCTAACATCATAGTCACAATATGTTAATCTATACAACAATATATTTTTGTATGAATTTAAACTACATGGTTCACATCCATATTTCATGTTGTTAAATGGAATTATATTTTCTTGAGAATATCACAATATTTAATGTTAGTACCTCCTAGAAACATTATTCAAGAACTATGTGTGGATTGTTCTTCATTCCAATGCGATACATAGTGATTACCGAACCTCCAATCCTAGGTTCGACAACTAAAAAAAATTCCCACTCCATGTGTATGGGTTTAGCCATTATAGGGAAACATTAAATAAATACTTATGGATTACTTCTCAATATAAAGAGATATATAGTGATGATTGGATATTAAATTTAGGTCCAACCACCAAAAAATCTAAATCCTTATATCCTTAACTTGTATTTACTTTATGTGTTGGAAGAAACCTTTTCCAATCCTTATTTCTCACACTGAGCATAGATCATTTAGGCTTAAGAGTTTTGGTATATAAAAATCCCCTGCCTGAATAAGGTGCATCAATTTAAATCAGTTTTACTATAGTCCATGTTGTAAGAACTTAAAAGGAACATCATAAGTCTTTGACCGCATGAAATTAAATTGCATGGATCCTAAATAGCTACGTGCGAATTGATACTTTATCCCATGAGATATGCATTGATTACCAGATCCTACATCCTGGTCTAGCTGTTATATAGAAAATTCCCCCACTCTATTTTGTATGAGTCTGATCTACATGAGAGGATCCAATGTGGGTTCCAAATATTTTCATGAGACCATTTTCAAAAAAATTCTCTTCCTCACAAAATAATCGAATCAATATGGGTAATCTATTCTAGAAATGCTTGTGTTTTGATTCTTTTTCCAACAAGATATGTATTGGAACTCGTGTAATATACCCTAGTCTAGTCGCAATATTATTTTTTTAGGTGATGTTTCATGCATTCTTACGACATGAAATTAAATTATATGGACGGTGTTATTACTTCATGTTGTTAAACTACCAGATTCCTCAAGAACTATGTGTGTCATTATTCTCATTATAGTGAGATTCATAGTAATTCCTAGACCTATTATTCTAGTCCAAGGCATGGGGTAAATTAAAATTCTTCCTTCTACACACAAACAAAGATCTATACATGAGACCTCAATTTGGGTTCCCTTATTTAGGGACCCAACAATGAAACAAAGATGTCCCCTCTTAAAAACGAGTCAGATCTATAAAAGGGACTCTACACCTCATGGACAATGTAATCCCAGTTTTTTGATTATTAGTCATACATATGCTTTCCATAGGTTATACTACCTATATTGGACACATTAGTGTCTTCATGATATTTCCCCAGCTATAAGCAACATAATTTTTGATACCTAAGAACTCTTTTGTCTAACTATGGAGTAACACGCCCCAAATGGATTTTCATAAATCACAACCAGAAGGGTCTATCAGCCAAAGGATTCAACTATTTTACTCTATAATAACATTAACTTGATTTATTTTCATAAATTCACACAAAAGATGGGTTTTCAACCAATTAAACATTCATCCTCATGGGAATCCTCTTCTGTCTTCATAGTCCCTAATGACATCATGCATCAACCCTCCATTTGACCATGTTCCAATGTAATCCCTCATATTTGTTTCCCATGTCACATATCCAGATTCGATAACCCCCAAGACCTTAGTTTACAATTTCCTTCCTCATGTCCAATGTATTATTGTACAAACTTAGTCTGGTAAGCCTCATATTACTCATCTCTTCCATAATACTATGGTACTCGTCATATTACCTAAAACTACAAGCACTGTGTTTACCTCATTTGGGTTCGACCTTGGTAGGAAACATTTTTCCCAGTTCTTGAGTAATTTTGACAAGAAATCATACTCCCATATTCAAGAAAATTCTTTCCAATACGCACTATCTATGTCTTGAAAAATCTGAATCTCCATAAACAATCTTCACCCACAGTAAAAGAATTTTGGAATCCCTGAGAAATCCTTTTTCTAGCTATGCAGTAACATTACCCAATTATATTTTCATAATTTTACCACATAATTGATTGTTCATTTAGGGTATTCAACAATTATAATTTTTCATAATAGTAATTCATTGTCATTGAAAAAAGTATCCCAAAAAATGGGTTTTTGAACCAGTGGAACATACATCCTTAGTAGAGACATACTCTATCACCATAAGTCATTTCACCCATAAAACTAATCAAATATGGAGACCCCTATATGACATCCTAAAACCCTTACCCTCATACAGGAAAATGATCTCACATTCCCAAACAAATTATAAAGAATGGGGTAATTACCAATAACTTAGTCAGATCTAAAAGACGTAAAATTTTAGCCCCTGATATCCTTTTTGTAAGACATTAAACTACATGGAATAACATTTCATCATAAGATTATATAATTCATTAATAATGTCATGTTTGGATGACATTATGTTTCATGATTATTCAAACCCTGACTGAAATGGCCTTTCCCACTAACATCAGTGACTTTACATAATTCTCCCTATTTTACATGATCCAAACCCTTAGAGTAGTGGTGTCTCATTCTTGGTTAATTCCAATATAGATACTCTATTCATTCTCAGATACATTCCTTTGGTAAACCACCCTTCATGGTCTTGAGTATTCTGGATCATCAAAAACATTCTAACCATTAGTAATATAACTGCAAAATTATTAAGGATACCTATTTGAGATATATGGTAATACAACTAAGTTGTATTTTCATAAGTTTTTTCCCAAATTTGAGGTCTGATAAGTTAAATTATTCCACAATTTGAATGTGTAGTAATACTCCCCAATAGTCTTTTTATAAATCACCCATATAAGGGTTTTACCAACTAAAATAATATCCTTCCACAGGACAAACCTCCTTTATTACCACAATCCTTGACAATATCCTATTGAAAACTACTTTTCAATTTTTTTTTCTATGTCTATGCCTCACATACTCGCCTCTCATCAAGTTCTAAACCAGAATATCATGAAATTGTGAATCAAAATTCCCCTTGGGGTATGTGAAAAATGTTAGAAAAATTATGGTCTAACAATCCTTTCTTGTGTCATAATTCCAAAAATCATATCCAAATTTATTCATCTAAAATACAAGTTTCATTAGTCTTTATTGCATGAATTTAAACTTCCCACAAAAAAATAGACATGGTACTTTCCAGGATGAAAACCTGAAAATGGTACCATTGGTAAATGTTGATTCTTGTCCCCTAGGCTTATACTCTGTATGGTTTATGCTAAAATCGAGTAATAGAAATTAAAATGAAAAAAACATGTTAGTTGTAAAACCCAAAAAGGGTAACCTAATAAAAAACCAAATCACACCCGGTAAGTATTCTCATAAGACTTAGGAAAAAATTATGGAAATGGAAAAAAATACATAATGTTTATAGGGTTTTCCACATAACCCTAAAAATAGTTGAACTATGATCACTAGGTCCCATAGATTAGAGAAAAATAGATTTATACCTCACATTTATCATCATAATTATGACATAAGAAATTCAATCAAATGAGTCATTTTTACAGTTATATTGTGATATAAGAACAGGACATTGAGAACAAAAAATCATTTATGCTCTAAAACAAAGAGTAACTTCCACATGATGGAGTCTCTCTATCATGTTTTATAGTTCATCCTTCCTATAGTTCTTGATATGTTGAACTTTTCTTCTATTATTTTACACTACTTTTTGAAACCCATAAAGTTGTGAGGTGATGGATTCTATTATGTTAATAAGCTTCTCTTTCTCCACATCGGTAGAATTATCACCTTGTGCAGAGACCCTATTCATGGAATGGTATATTTATGAAATCCATTACCATATAGAATTTAGTTATTCTTGATGGCATACCATTTGGATTTATTTCCTCTTCAAAGGGAGTAGATTCTCCTCTATCTCCTTGATATGATTCTGCTCTGCCTAGGACACATCAGTCCTATGATTTTCAAACTGGACTATAAATTGTTCCTCATCCCCCAATGACCTACGTACCTCTTAAATTTTTTGGATGATTGAATTTACAACATGGTGGATCATTCAATAATCAAAGCCTTAAAAATTAATAATGAAAAATAGGTTCATAATTTGGTGATGCCACGATCGCATATAATTAAAAATAATCTCTGAAACTATCCTACAAATGTCTTGCAAAAGGATGTGATTTATTATTTGAAGAGATTCTTGCATCTCAAAGTCTGACACATAGATGATCTCATAGGGAAAGATATATTTTGTTATTTTTATACTCTTTTAGTCATCATGTTCCACCCCCTCTATGATAGCCTCAGTTTCTCCTACCAGTTTTGACTGTATTAGCACAGATGCTGCCACTTCATGTTAATCCCCTAAATTTGATCATGATAAATAATAGGTCACACCCCTCATAAACATCAGGGGTTAAATAGTTTGGAAAAGTAGAAAAGAATCCAAATCATTTGACCACATTCACCCATTATTAGATCACCAATTGGGATTAATGCCTCCCTAGTTCTCATGAAATTAGTTCTTGGATCAAGAACCTCTTGAAAATGATAATCCTACAAGATTTTATTAGTGACCGGGATAAGGGGATCCCGTGAATCCCCAACTTTGAGATTATCGGGGATCACTCCCTCATAAAAGGGAGCATAATGGACTTGGATGCCTCAGTCCAGAATTTCTTTGGAGACATTCTCTATAAATAAATAATACAAATTGATCTCTGATGTGATAAATCATATGAAAAGTGGATGACTTTATTTGAAAAAAATGTAATAAATAGACAACTCAAATTTTAATAATAACCTTATAAACTCCCAAAAATCCACTAGAGTGGAGGGAATATTAATGATTTTTAACCTATTCCCATGGTATGTTTGTTAATTAGTTTTTTTATTTTAGTTTCCCTCACATATCGTATTATCCTCCCACGTAGGGGTATTTGAGACATGGGGCTCTTTACCCAAATTGGCTTCATTGTTGATTCTCTCTGGCATTTTCTCTATAGGTACCTCATCACCAAACCTTAAAAATTTAGGATCAACATTTTCACCTTTATAAAATTGGCTTAGATACCTTTTATCCCATTGTGGAGTGGATACAAGGATATTGGTGGTTTTTGTAGTGTCCTCTGATGTGTGTGGATGAAATGGAATATCACAAGGAAGAAATTTAGTGACCATCACATGGAACCTTATGATTAATAAATGAAATTAACTTGACTCTCAACCCCTACATTAATGAGGGATGGCACAACTTCATTTCTTGACAATTTATCTATTAGGGGAATTGATTCATCATCATGAGTATGTGTGTCCTATGGGGTGTCCCCAACGATCCATTAAAACCTAGTGTCGGATCCTCTAGGGGGGAAGGTGATGAAAATTCTAAAAAGGAAACCAAAATAAATATATTATATAAAGAATGTCAGGTGATCAAATAGAGTCCTAAATACATTCTTTGACACATACATTGGGCCAACTTCTCCTACCTCTTTCATTTCTTCTTCTCTCGAGACAGTGAGGCGGCTGTATTAGTCCTCTTAATAAGAGGAACTTGAGGAGGTGGCCGAGAATACCCTCATTCCAATTCCTCCAAAAATTATCTTTATCCTATGGATAGATCATTATGATTTATGAGACATAACCACTACTCTAATGGTGGTGCTCGTTGGACAATATGTTTCCAAAATGAGTGCATTCTCTATTTCATCTTCTTCACCCCCTCAAAACTATGAGATTGATCTCATGTAAACTAATGATGTTGGATTAAAGATAAAAAAAATATATTCCTAAAGATAAAGATACATCATCAATTTTTATTTATTCATCCCATTCCTCTTTGTTATGAACGAATTCTTCCTTATATTTCCCTTGATTCTACATGTCAAAAACTCAATTTATTTCAGGGATACGATCATAAGTAGTGTATATAAACATCTCCAACTACAAAACAATTGTTCCAACTCAATCAAGTTACTGTTAGTGTGGATATTAAAGGTTTTTCATATATCCTTCATCTCTATGATGTGTTCACTATACTGGATAAACATCCACATGTCTCTGATATCATGAGACATTCCCTTCCATGTGTGGAATGTCAAGGGTCACACATAATCGGGTGTTAATGAGGATGGCTATTTGGAATTCCTTCTATCCTTTAGCATTGAAGAATTTCAGGGCCTGTCTACTCTCAGAGAGGACAGTCTGACCAAGACATGAGTCTCCTCTTAGTGATGATAACTCGATCACCTTGGCTCGGAAGTCATGGTTTTATCAACACTTGATTACACAGTGGTCTTGGACCAAGATCACCTTGAAGACATCAGAGCTTCAGCATCATCACCATTAGTTAGAACCTTTTTACCATGTATATCATGACTAGTATTTTTCATGGATGAGATACATGGAATACCTATCATTAATACCCCATAAAGTTATGAATAAATACAATCACTATAACACCCAAAATCTCATCTGACTGATTCATCCGATGAAGGTATCTTGATTTCTATTTTGAGCACCTCCATTGAAATCAGGATCTAGAATTTTCAGGCCACCATCAGGTGTTTCTTATTCCTAACACACATGGGGGGAATATTCTTTTCTATTGTATACATTTGAACTGGTGTATGAATCAATAGGGATAATATTCCTTATAGATAATATCACTTCCAATGAAGGATTCCAATATGCAGTCTCTAAATGAAATTATATATTCCCTCATATCTTCATCATCATTTCCATTTCCAGTTAACATCTCAATCAGTGGATCTCCATATGAGTAGAATGTGAACTCCCCCAAAATAATTAGAAACATTAGGACTTTGTCACAATCTAACGTTATGGGATGGATACCAGAAATTGTATGAAATAATGGGTTAAATCGGCCCTCATGAACTTTAACTCCACTCATCATGGAATAAAAACTGAGGTGCACTAAAATCCACCACCATAGAACTTAAAATATCCTTTAAATTATTTACTTGGCCTTACTGGTGTATTATTGAAGCAAGAACAAGTATTCCTTGCCATTATAGGGGAAGCCAGTCTTATGTGGACCCCTCTGGCCAATTTGGATTCCATAACAATCATCCCTAGTCTCAGGCTGCCGTTAGATTCACAGACTTGTAGTTTGTACATACTCATCCACATTTTATAGAATCTGTCCAAACATTTCCCAACTGAACAATTAGGATAGACCTTGTATCCCCAATAGGTATACTATCCAAGATTTAATGTTAGCTGAAACATGCCAAGAGTGCCTTGATTTTATAGGGTGGGGTATCCTATAGGTTGTTGGAAAATGGGAGCTTCTCCATCCGACATGATAAAGGTATTCATCCAATGTTTATGATAAATATCACACATTTGGTGAGGGTATTTCTTCTACACCTTCCACGCAACCTTATAAAACTCAGGGTCTATTGCAGGTGTCCACTCAAGATCATCCTACCTTTTCTTTTATTGCGATATAATCATCACACATATCACAGAGAATAGGGGATCCAAAAAAAACTAGACATCCCACATGCTAATGTCAATCTCACCGTGCTTGAGATAGAATGAATTTTGGACTTCATTGGATCAGTATATCAGGGATTATATTAGGAGTCTTGTACATATAAGTTTTCCATAACAAAATTTCCAAATAAATGAGAATGTCTTTTCAATCCTTCTAGAACTTTTCAAAAGTTTGGTGCACCAAGTACACTCATATCCATTCAGGAATGACTCCCCCTCAACAGTGGAAGTCCCAGTCTTTTTTCCAACCATGAAATTGGACCATTTTCTAGTGTGGAAGGTTAACTCTGATTAGTGAGGTTTCTATTCATGGGTTTGAGACCTCATATATAAGGTAGAGTGGTTTTGATCCATGAAATAGGTATTAGGAAATGTTCTTTATTTAATAAAGACACCCTTTATGGATACATTAGTGGTAGGCCAGTCAGTATGTTCCATGAACCTAGACTTCGGGAAGTAGATCTGAGCCTTCGGGATGAGGGTGTCCCCCGAAAGTGAGTGATCAAATAAGGGGTTTATTGTCAATTCATGGATACATGAGTTTATACTACATAAATTTCTTCACCATGTATGAAATAGTGTAATCACACATGTGATAATAATATTTCCCAACATCCCTGATCATCATTGATACACATGAAGTTGCTTGTTCATGAGAAGCTATTGAGAAATCCATTGAAAACTGACAATATTGCATTGATATTTTCTAGTAATTAAAAATATTGATTTCAAAAAATTCATTATATTGTAAAAGGAATGATCGTCACATAGGCCCCTCGATAAGTTCATTCATTCATGCCAGATCAGGTCCTTCACATAGGCCATATCAGGTCCTTCGTATGGTCTCTAAGACCATGTGGTCTCATACAGGCTCCTCAAAAATGTGGTTTCAAACATGGTTATCACTCAATAGGTTTTACCGTATATATACATTAGGATTTTCTTTAGTAGACCATCACAAAAAAGACAAGTGTGTAATGTCTAGGTGGATGACCTATGTGACAAGAGAAAAAAGTAGGAATGCATAAGTATAAATTTAAAGGAGTTAAGTAGTATTTATATACACCACTATCTTTTTGCATTGATATAATACACCAAAACATCTATGAGGTCATTCAAAATAGGCCTAAATAACTGACCTACACCAGTACCCTATATGAATTGCACCACCTTCAGAATCATTTTCTTCCTCTAACTTCATACTAGACAATCTTCTTTCAATAAGATCCAATCCGGATGGGGGGATTTTATTGACACTATATTTTACAACATGGGATGAAAAGATTATGAAGATTACTCTAATTATGACAGAGATTTTATAGGACCCAAAAAAGGACTAGGTTAACTAACTTAAAAGTGGATAACTCACACCCAAACTGTGCACCAGAAGGCTCACATAGCCCCCTTGCACGGTATTGAAGTACCAACCACCCATGCACGGGGAACCCAAACTCGGTACCTACACTGGGGACCCACATGGGATACATCCTTCAATGATGGTCCCATATTTTTCTCTAAATATGAGGCTGGGGCTTGTCGTTCGAGAGGTTGAGAAAATGGAATAAGCCTCCACACTCTGGTCTTGGAACCCCTTTACCCAGGTCCTCCAAAATACATTATGTAGCTCTAAAAACCCCTAGTGAATAAGTAATTAAAGGGGATAGTGATATCAAAGTCCTCCCAGGGTTTGAAAAATAATACTCCATTATGAGGACCCCTTTCTCCCAAGTTAACAACCACTAGTGTGATGGTCGATTCCCTAACTCGAGACCTTTGTGAGACCCTTCCTGGGACACCTGAGGATACCCATGTCACCATGAGTTCCCAATCTCCATACTATTATAATCTAGGTGGTAAATATATCAAGTTACCTATAGCTCTTGAAGGCATACCCCCTATGTTAATCACTTTATTATCCTCACCGGTCCTGCACAAAGAACCTCATGCTCATCAAGCCATTACCTACTCAAGGCATCCTTCAATCCCTCTTTCAAACAACTAATGACTTGGCTCCCCTTTCTTTTGATCCCTAATCTACAGGGGACCAAATTGAAGCCTCCACAAAATCTTCTAGACATGAAAACCCATCAAAATAGATACCTATTTTATCACTCATTTGGATATTCTTTACTTTATACATAGGTGTTTAGAAAGCATTCTACATGACAGGGATGGTCCTCAGGTGCAAGCAGGTATGATTGTCCATGAGGACCTCAGACCATAGGTAAGTGTCAGGTTTTTACTGATATCATATGAAATGTCTATAACCATTTCCTTCCATCATATTCTCTAGACGATGGACTACTAGTTCATAGTGGGGAGGGAGAGGATCATACTTTCCATTCCCTTGGAGGTGTAGTGTCCAATGCACTAATCTTCCATATGAACTAGTCTATAGGGAATCTATCCTATAGTAAGGCCCTGACCTTTATGTTAGGACCTATTCTTCTTCATTCCATACTCCTACTTAACATGATTGGGTTATATCTAGATTTGTGATAATGCATGGATATCTGGATTAAAATGATGGGAGGAGATGATCACTAGATCACACTCCCATTCCATACCCTTTGGGTCATGGCCTTGTCTACCAGTGGAAAAAGAAAATTGTGTGATTCCCTAGATTTATTTCTTCCCCTTTTTTCTCACACTAAGAATGACTCACATGGTCTTGCAGGTTTGGAGTGATCATGACATCTACAGGATCCCAAACCTTTGGGAATCAGTTTATGTATAAGCCCCAACCATAATTTGGGCATCCTATTCAGTTTATTACACAACCATGTCACCATAATACCTAAGGGTATCTTCTTAGGTGTAATACCGAACTCTATCCTCTCAAAGGGAAACATTCCCAACAATATAAACCATCATTGGGCCATCCATAGGTATGAATCCTCAATCCCAAACTAAAATATATAGGATTTTATACTCATCGAAATGGGATACGTAGGAAGCCTCTATGAGGTCCAAACCAAACATCCAAAAAACAACCCAAATTACCCCAAGGACAAAAACCCAGTATGGATAGGTCTATCCTAGGAGGCCACATCCCTTCGAGGTTACTTGGGCTATTTGGTAAAATTTCAACACCAAAAAGTGACTATGAACCTTTATCCTAGATTCCCTTACTACATGACGTTAATCTAAATGGTTTGGTCCTCATCACATAACCATCATAGTTATGATTTCCTATCATTATGTTTCACCAAACTAGGTAGGTCCTGATTCCTTTCATGTGGAAATGTATAAATCCAATGTTGGGGGCGGATCCCAAAGTTTAAACAACAATTTTCTCCCTGAATGATGATAATATCTTGATCTCCCTATTGTGTGGCTCAAATCCTTCATCGTAATAATAAACAATAGAAGCATATCCAATCTATTCACAAAAATGGTACCATTTATTGAGATTCTCATATGCATATAGATATCTCTGTCAATGAAGAAACTTGGATTAATATAGATGATTTTATGTTCCATTAATAATAATAATTGATTATTAATTCATGGATGACCCATTTTATACTTGGGAATTAATGTAAGATTCATGAAAGTATCATTTATATTTAAGAGATTCTTGTAGTAGGAAAAAATTACCCCCCAATGTGTGTGATGATCCTAACATCCCATATTTTGGACCAATGTGAGTTCTCATGTATCATTGGACATGTTCTCTAATGAGAAACTTACTTTAGAATGTAGGCCCACGAGTCATTAGTGACATGAGAATTCTTGGGTTCTTTCGGCTCCACAAATGAAACCCATTGGAATCCATTAAAAATTATAACCCCTACATGAATGACTGTACATAATTACAACCCCCTGGAATCAATTTTTTGTCACCTGTTTTCATTATAAAGTTCCAAATTTGATTATTTATGGAGGAATACTCCATGTTAGTTTCAACATTAAAGTTTTCTAATGTATGATAAGACTATCTCTAATCAGAAGATATAGTGTTGGTTAGAGGATCATGGTATTTCTGTCTATTTAATAAATGTGATAATGGTGTAAAGGATTTAATTACCTTTTATCATGGTCAAGGTAACAACTCCTATGTGGTGGATAACATTTCCTAGAGAACATGTTGAGTTGAAGATGCCATGGGAGAAATTACATCTTCAGTTTCAAGTAGAGTTTATTTCATTGGTGTTGAAGGAAGTGAAATAGAGGGAGTTTCCCTCTCTCCATGATATGGTATCATTATTGTTAAAAAGTTTGGAATTAAATTAAAATATATTATTCATTATACTCTTATATTATTTCATACAAATAAGATAATGAGTGTTTTTTCATGGATGATATGTGTCAAGATATATATCATGATATCACCCATTAATCATAGCCAACATAACATGAGGTTTTGGAAAATGATTAGTTGAAAGATAATATGTCCATAAAGGCACATTTGGTATGATAGGGGATTTAATTGAGAATCATAGGGATGAAAAATATGAATGGAGGTCATTATGTATTTAACCAATTCAGGTTCCATCAAATATGATCTTAGAATCAACATTTTTTCAAAAATATCAATGTATTTTTATTATACATATTACACTAGAATATTATTGGAGGTTTGATTTTATTTTATGGGTAGATAAAATCATGAATTCAATATTTTTATTATTATTGGATATAGGCATGGTAACAATGGTCACTTCTCTGTGTGGACTATGTTTACTCCAATTTATGATCAATAACTACCAGGCTAATGGGTTTATAGGTAGTATATAGGTAATAAAGTTTGAATAGGGTCTCCTCATGGTGTTCCCTATCATTAGTGTTAATGGGGTGAATATTTTTAGGAAGGTGACTATAATTAGTGTATATATAGAGAATTTAGGCATATATAGAGATATGTTGTCGAGTTTTCATCACTAAGAGAAAAAAATATTTTTCAGGTACACTCTTTATCTCATACCATGGTTTATTCATTGTTTGATTTGGTATCTTCACCTTCAATCATCGCACAGCCTTATTCTGGAATTTCAGAATAAATTTTTGGAGGCATTTTATTCCTTTAGTGTTAACTATACATGTTGGAGGTTAGACTAGATTCAAAAAGATGTTTCCAGGTAGAGATATAAGTATGTGTTATAATTTGTAAATCATGATTTTTTTATTTGTAATATATCCACACAATATTATCCTTAAAAAGGATTATTTTTATTTGGTATAGTATATCATAGGTTGATTATATAGGAGAGTTTTTTCCTATTTGTGTACGGAGAGTGTATCAAACAATCCCAGATCATCCATCATACAGATTCTTGAACTAGAATGCCACTAGCTCGAAATGTGTTCTCAATCCCAATGGGATGCAAATTGGTGTATTGTCCTCACAATAACACAATTGGGAATGGTTTTTGAAAATATTCATAGTAAAAGTGATATAATGACTCTATCATAGGTCTGGATTGACCGATAAGTTTATTTATTTTCCATGAAAATTTAAATGTTGAAAAAAATAGTAAATAAAGTAGTAATGAAAAATAAATAGACAATCCACCCACTCATCCCCTATATTACTCCCATGAAATGCACAAATGAAAAAAAAACAGCCTTGGGAATCCTTTGCTTCATCCATTAAAAGATATCCCTTCCCAGAATCCATAGAAACTAATGAAATAAAAAATTTCCTAGTTAAATTTTGTAATCGTCAATATGGAATACATTTTACAAAAGAAATGGAAAATTCAAAAAAATTACAAAAAAAAATTAAAGCCGAATAATGTAAATATACAACTATCCATAATCCACATGTAAATTTAATGATTAAATTTTTGTCCAATGTAGAACCAATAAAATTTAAATTAGATAATATAGGCCTAATTATAAAGATAACTAGTAGGACACCACCCTCTATTACATTTTCCAAGGATTTAGTCAAAGATCCATTTTCAAGTTATATTGAAATATATTACATCAAAATAGTATTTTAAATATATTTGAGGAAAGAATAGAAAACCAATTAGATGAAATATTTATTACAATAACCCAGTTATTCTCATTACATGAAACATGCAAGCGGAAAATCAGTTTATAATGTTTAATTCATAAAACTAAAATAAATCATTTCATAGGAATTTTATGAAGTATGTGTAAATTAACCAATTGAATTAATGTCATATACAGTAATGATTGAAATTTAGTTATTCATAATTTGATATAAATCATGAAAATTTACAATTTTATTAGTTATGAAACAGATTTATAAAATTATTTTCCCAATCACTTTAAATATGTCATTTTCCATCTCTCAAATCATGCATCCGAATTTCAAATCACGACCAAACACCATGGAAGGTACCCCCAAGATAAAATTGTATTGGACTAGATATGATTCCCATACAATGATAAATCATGACTAGTGCACACTAAATCTATCCATGGTATTCCCACCAAAGGATTAAAGGAATACATTGATTTTTTATTCCCCTAATATGTCATGTAAATTAGTCACTGGTATTTCCTCAAAAGGAGTAGAGGAATACCTAATTGTCTGATTCCACCTAAAATCAATGAATGGTCCTAACACCAAACCCTAAACTATGTACCCAAGTATCCCTTGTGTTATTCTTATCAAAACATTAAAAATGACTGATCACAATTAAATTAAAAATAATTTATCCTATTTCTCATTCTCGAAACTATGCTTTCAAACCCAATATTCATAAAAAAAATACATCGATGATTTCAAATAATACTTCCTTTATCCCTTTTCAAGGGAAAAATTATATAAAAATTTATTGCACACGCATGTTGTAAATTATGTGTCATACCAATAACCATTTAGAAAACAATTTTAGATACTAATCACCACATAAAATTCTACAAGAAAAGTCTTTATAAGAAACCACCTACTTGAAATTAATTTAGAAAATTTTCCTCATTTAATAAAACACCATAAAATATTAAAAATGATTATTAATGTATACCATAACCCTGATTGGGTAAAATAATTTATAAATCACTTATTTAAGTCAAAAAAAACCCTTTAGTAATTTATCAATTGTTTTCTATAGAACGTCACTTGTAATTCAATGTAAATATATTTGAAAAATCAAAATTGGAAACCCAAAACATCATTGATAGTTCTATGTATCATTTCAAAGGTATGATTAGAAAATTTTACAAGAAGGTAACATGAAATGATATTCAATCCATTCATTGAAAAATGGGGGAAACCATTTTATACTTATGAAACCCATAATTAAATCCATTTTTAATTTTAGCAATGAAATAGACATATTTAATACTACAATTAAATAATTTAAACAAGAATTTATTAACAAATCAATCAATAGTTCTAGGATTAAAAGTTAGGACTTGGGGAAAAACTACCTAGTCCAAAATTGGATGAATAAACCCACCAAAATATAGTGTAAAAGATCCCAATGGATAATCACATTCCCTATTAATCAAATTACTAATGAAAATAAGAAGCTAGTAGCCCATAAGGATTAACCTAATGGGTGTGTAATGAGGAATGTAACACCATGAAAATTTAATGGGTTAAAATACTAAATTTTTATACCCATGTTCTCAAGGTGAAAATTTATTTTTCAGAACCTATATTATTAGAAATCCAAAATTAATCAAGAATTGGCATGGGGTAGTGTCAAGTTGGTTGACCCATTGGGAATTTTTTTAGTGTGTGTGAGTGATGAAAAAGAACCCTAAAATAACATGTGTTAGTCTATGGGGATATTAATTAGTTTTATGATCTATTCAAGCATGTGGGTGGGCCCCATGGAGTGAACAACATGAGTCTACGGAGATATTCGTGGCACCTGGGGGGTCATGACTCAATTAAAATTTTAAGGAGATGTGCATTTGTTTTCCGTAAGTTACAATTGTTACATTAGAATCAAAAGGTTACCCATAAAAAACTGTAGTGGAATTGATAGGTTTGAAATTTAGGGTCTCCAAAGAGGGTGTTGTTCTCTAATGGGGGGGGGGGGTGGAATGCAAAACCCTATAATGTTAAAGTGTTAAAATACAAAAGGCTACAATCAATTTCAAAAAAGTGAACCATTATTTTCAAGATCATTCATGTTTAGAACAGAACAGTTCAGTGAGTCATGTATTGGATTAGTGTTAGGATGTCTTAACTCCTTGAAAGTTACTGAGGGTGTGTGTATGTAAGGAAAAAGAACACAGAAAGAACATGTGGTGGTCTATGTGGATAGTCATTATTCGGATGATCTATTCGGGCGTATGGGTGGACCCTTGGGAGGGTATAACCCATGTATGTGGGGTAACTAATGGGTCCTATGGGTCCAGGACCCAAAAACCATGTTAATTCTGAGTAAATATGATATTAGGGGGGCTTAGTAGTTATAGTGAGAATGTATTATTCATTGGAAATCGAGATCATCAGATAGATCTTACTTTTATTGAGCCTCTTTTTTATTAGTTATCATAGTAGATATTATGATTACTATAAGTTTATGTGATTGTGTTTCTGAGATTTATTATTTATTTTTGAAATTTATTTCATGAAGAGTTTTTTACTCTACCCCCTTCACTATAATTTCTAGTATGAGATAGAATTATAACCATGTGTCTCTACAATTTAAATGTATCCATAATGGATAAAACAATATGATTTGAAATAGTATTGGATTTATACTGAGGAAGTATTGTGTAATAGTTTCATCAATCCATGTACATCTCCCTAGGGATAGAGTTTTTCACATAGAATGAGAATAGTGGTTTATAGATTTTAATCAATTACCCTTTGATGAATCGAATGAAAGTGGAGAACTATTATACCCCAAAGAATTGATGGTTTTTTTAATGAGTTGAAGGGGGGTTGATATTTCTCAAATAATTATATGTCATATCAATATCATTAGATGAGATTAAATGATGAACATATCATTAAGACTACTCTCTAATTTATATAAGGACACTTTTTTGTATGTGGAAACGCCTTTCAATGCCACAAAAATAATATATGTTTTAATTTTTCAGGTAAAATCTGTGTCTTTTGTGTTTCTAGATTTTTTTTTCATTGAAGTAATTCACATGTATTCTATACCATAGGAGGATATTGTTGATAATTTTATGGACATTCATGTGGTCCTTTAATGAAATCGTCTTTATTGGATTTTTTCCTAGTGAATGTTTTAGATGTGTGTGGTATATTTCCATATTAATGTTGTATCTCCATAGGTAGGGGACGTTTCCCTTTCTTTTTTTTTGTTGGGGTATCTAGGTTAGATCACAAGAATGTTTCATAGGTTCCCAGTTTCTTCTACAATTACCTAAAATCAAATACACAATTAAAAACAAATAACTGGATCTTCCTAATTCATTCAACGATCACATTATACTGTACGTTTTTAATGATCCTATAATCTCCACCACGTGTCACAAAATACACTAAAATGTTTATTTTTCAAGGTTTTTTTTGTCTTTGGTGTGTGTAAAATGAAAATAAATGTAGCATAACACTTCATGAGAGGGAAAAATGAGGGTGAATTTATTGAATTAAGGTATAATAATGTTTAAGGTTTTTCACTTTTACTAGTGTGGTTTCTCTTCCCCTATAGTGTGTGAATATAGTCAGAGGTTAGTCTCTCAAACTCCATTACTTATTCCCCCCTTTATTTTTAATTTTTTGTCCCTTGGGATCTGTGTACATTCAGTTTTTCTCTATTAAATAAAATATATTCTTTTTTTTGTGTAGCATAAGGGAAATAAAAATGATTTGTCGAAACATAAAGGAATTAAAATTTTGATAAAATGAAGGGTGAATTAAAAAATAATTATTGTGAATGATTGGTATGTAAGGGTGGTGTTTTTTCACATAGACTGATGAAAAGATATTTCACAATATACACTTCACTTTTACATTCAACCATGTTTATAAATTTTTTTTAAAATATTAATTATATTAATGTATTATAAATATGAACATATGATTTTGAGTATTTTGATCAATTTAAAAAAAATGATTGGAAATAAAATTTAATTATACTTTTAACAATTATTAGTAAATTATTATTTCAGGTTACAACAAACGAATAAAAAATAATAATTTTCTTAAAAATGATAAAAAAATCAAAATCGAACCCATTTTTTAATACATGTTTTTGTATAACATTTTATTTTATTCAGATATGATCAATACCATTCTCAATTTAAACATTTACATTCCCATTCCTCTGTTAAATAATTTCATCATACATAATGGGGTTAATATAATATAAAAAATAAATATAATTAACCATTATAATCATTCAAAACTTTAAACAAGTTCACCTATATCCAAAAAAGAATTTATATTTCTAACTCTATAAAAATTTAAACTGTGTAAATCATTTTACAGTCATGTCACTAAATAAAGTTTACAATTAATATATGTTTTTCAAATTACATTTATTTAAATCCTCACCAAGTTCACTCACTCCACTCACTAACTAAATTTAAAATTGAAAATAATTAATAGGATCTTCTATTAATGGTTCATTAGGTGAATCATACCATAGTTTTGAAAGGATCCTAAAATATCTTCCAATATAGATAAAATAACACCTTCAAGAGGTCTTTTCAAGGTTTTTTATCTTTGCTTAGTCAAATTTGAAAAAAAAAGGAATACAAAAGGAAAACAATAAAAAGAGTCATTAAATGAACACATCATTACCTCAATTAAAAAATATTGAAGAAGATAATTATCATGAAACAAGGAATGATTTAATTTAATAAACTATTGTATGAAATGAGGAAATTAAATTAAATTTAAAACCATTTATTAAAATAATAGTTTCTAATACACTACTAAAAAAAATTAAGACTTATCTTATGTAATTTACTTTTTTATTTTCTTATTTATTTTATTTTTCGATGATTTTTTTAATTATGTTTTATTATTTAATAATATATATTTGATAAATAAGTTTTTTTATTAATAAAAATAATTTATTAAATACAATTCTACAATAATTATATAATATTATGTCAAAAGTCAATAGTTATTTATTTAAATAATGATCCTACAAAAAATAAGTGTAGATAAATGAATAAAGAAATAAATAAAGCTAAATTTGGTTTTATTAAATGACTAAATTAATAAATGATAATTAAAAATAATATAGTATAAATGGATAAATAAAGAATAAATTTTACCACCTTACTCACGAAAATGAATCTTCCCCTCTACCCCTCACTTAAAATTTTATTCTATTAATGGCAATATATATAAAAAATAATCACACCTCCGTACTATAAATTTTAAGTAAAAATAAAAATAATTATAGAAAATTGTATATTTTCATGTTAGGGTAATATAATGTGCTTAGGAAATTTTTAAGGATCCATAATGACACTTGGGAGACTAAAAAGGATTAAAATATTGGTATAAGAGATTATTTTGTTTTCACTTTTTAAATTTCAGTACAATCTAAATCCTTTGTAATTTTTTCCAATTATATCAATGAAAAATTGATTAATAATTTGACAAATTTGTAGATTGAAAGAAACTAATCATATATAATTTTATCAGAATGACATACATGGTCATGTGATATGAAATATGGGACGAAGGATCAAGTCACGCATGTAAGGAAAGTATTACTAATTTTTTTTCAATGATATTCAAAATTAACTTGAATCATTCAAACTAAACTAACAAACAACCAATGATTATGAAATATAATTTCATAATTATTGTGATACCACATTTTATTTTCAAATATTTTTTTGGTATAAGAAACTTTTTCAAAAAATTAATTAAAATGAATGATTACTGAAACCAAAAAAATTAATATAAAAACTATTTATATATATATAAATCAAATATATCCATAAAAAATCTATAATCAAAAAAAAACAACACTACAATACTTTATTATTTATAAAAAAACACAAATAAATAAAAAATAGTGAACATTTTTTAAAATAATAAAACAAATTCTATACATAAAAATTTTAATTCTTTAAAAAAATAAAAAATTGAAAAAAATAGTTTTTAATACTTATAATGATTAAAAATATGTCTCAAAAACACAATAAAACATGGATAATATATACTAATTTATATAATAAATTTATAAGAACCAAATATTCTATTAGAAACACATAGACCACTTGTCAATAATAAATCAATCAAATTTTATACACCAAACAATATATAAAATCACAAATTATACTTCAAAAAACGCACAAAATACGATTAATAATAATCTAAATCAGCCACCTATTTAAAAGAATGTCATTATTTGTCTTCATAAAAATAAAATATATTAATAAGTTCATATAGATAATAAAATATAAAAAATAATAACATGTTTTATTTTTCATATATAATTGAAAATTTTATGTAACTTAAAATTTAATGCATATAAACATTTTCAAGGTGAAATTTAATTTTAAGACATCTCAGACAAGTTAGTAACAATAACTCATAACTTCTTAATAATTAGAATAATTTTTTTTCTATAAAGAAATAATTAAGATGATATTCCATATACATTATAAAATAGTTCATATTATACGCACAAAAATATAAACTTTTATGTTTAGATTAAAAAAATATGGTATGTATGTTTTTTTTGGAAAAAAAATTATACCTTAAACTAACATAAAGAAATTATGACTAATTATTAAAAATAATTATATAATGTATTATAAAATAATTCAATATTATCTATGTGAGATGAATTTTAATTTAAATAGTTCTGACTATCTTAAAGTTGAGCATCAAAATCAGGAAATTAAAATAAAATATTGAACTCAAAATAATATTCTTTATTTACCTAATGAGTTTCAGAAAAAAAAATCTTCACAAATAAATTTTATAATATTTATTTTTTGAATCTTCACATGAATCATATAATTAACACTGTTAAAATAATGAATTTTATTAAAACACATGTCATCTAAATGTGAGTTTCCATTTAAATAAATGGTTTTGACATATTAAAACATGTAATTTTCAATAAATGATCCATTTTCGGTAGAAAATATAAGTTAAATAGTAGTATAAAATCTAAAATGATTTTTTAATTATTTAAAACAGATCCATTGTATATTTCAAATGACAAAAAATTGAAGGTCATGTTTATAAAACTCAAAATGAACAGAAATTTTCATCATCCTCAATTATATGAAATTTTTATTTAATGTTTTTTAAAATTTTCAAGATTCTCCATGAATTATTTTAGTCCACACATGATATTATACGAATTATGATTAATGTTTTCATTTTTTATTTTATGAAATGATCCCAATGTAACACCTTTTGGGCCAGTAATGAAGGTATGTGTAACCGCCAAATATCACCTCAAATGGGCCATGTGTTGTTAAATGGAATAGAGGATATAAAGAATAAATAATGGGAATCATATAAGGCACTAGACTTAAACATTACTTAATCTTGAGTTATTACAAGATTACACCTTTATGATCTTTTCAGGTTTAGAGTTTTAGAGAATTAGATCATAAAACATGAATTACATTCCATATTTAAACAAAGTGGTTACATAAAAGATAGTATTCATTTTTCCCATCAATGGAAACATATTTAAAATAAAACATGGATTATTTCTTGACACTTCCTTGACACTATCATCATATCATGTACCTTTCCCTTGACCTGTGAAAAACATTTCAAAAACATGGGATCAGCATAAAAAGCTCAGTAAGGGGTATAAAAATATGGAAAGGAAACATGGGTACATATATACATAAGAATAAAATAATACTTTACCTATAAAACATAAGCACTTTAACATACCTCATCAAATCATGAATAAATCATAGAAATCATAATACATAAAGGTAACTTGATGCATTTATAACATTCTTACGTAGGGAGTAACCCTCTTGGTTACGTTTGGAATACCCATCAAAGTATATTCCCTAAATATCTTCGGAGAAACCTCAACGTTTAACCCCTTCACGTTACCCAATGCATTGGAGAGCTATATCGGGCTCACCCACCCTTAGGTTATCACGGAACCACCCGTCTTCATAATAATGCCCAAGAACCATAACATAATCATATCACATAAAACATTCATAAAGGAAACATAACATTTCCACATTTCAATCACAAGATATCAATACAACACATTGATATAATAAAAACATTATGAAAACCATTTTCAATACCAAAATAAAATAAAGTAAAACATGGTATTTATTTTTCTTTTAAAAAAAATGCATGGCTTGTAGAGGAATCCGAAACTCAAATAATGGTCACGGCGGCGGAGAAGTAGTTGTCGCCGCATACGTATGACAAAAAAACATTCCTTTTGTCGTTTAGTAAAAAGTTTCGTATAAAAGAATATTCCTTTTGAATAAGCATAAAAGTCAAAGGGGTTTATACCCCGCATAAAAGAAGGTTGTGTATAAAACAAAATATGCCTCAATGAAAGGAGAGTGAGACGAAGTCCCATACCTCGGGTCTGACTTGACTCGATCGTTCTTTAACCTCCTGAATAATAAACTTGAGTTAATTTATACTTGCTTAAAAACATTTTTCATGTTCATTATTCCTTTTATATACCTTATTACCATGTCATGAACACTATGTAATTATTTAAGTTATTAACGGTCGTTTTAACGATCATTGGTACTTGAGTCAAAAATAAAATCTTTATAATTACAAGTTCTTCATGTATCCATTATATCCAGACTTATACTCATGATGTAGATATAATATATATCATATTTATATGTTATATACATGCATTTATAATATTACATAATGTTTAGAGGTAAGAAATGAAATGTATCGTTCCTGGAGACGGTAAGTCGTATGTACGCATGAACGCTACTTTCATTTCTATTTCGTATTTTATGAAATTTAATCATAATGTTATAATGGTATATTATAATTACAGTATAATATCATATATAAAATCATTAATTAAATCCTTTATATGTCCCACATATGGCATTAACGAATCAAATCACTTTGAGGGGGCGGTAGTCCGCAATTCCTAAAATGAAGATATCGCATTTACCCATAATGGAAACCATAAAGGTATGACATAAATGAAAATACATAAGCTTAAGTAAAATATAAACATATTATATATCATATATAAATATAGTGACATCTTAATGGCCACATTTGAAGGTGTTATATGAGTGTTGAACAATCATCGTTTCGTGAGGCAGAAATTCGCCATCCACGGAAACAATATGTTCTTTAGCCATTAGATGTAGGTGTGTGTAAGTGTAGCTGGAATATTTCTTATAAAAACATCCTAGTATATTTAAGACACTGGAGTTGTTACAAAATAAATTAATAAAAAGAGTTTAGGGGGTTGGAGAATCAAAATAAAACAAAAGGACTCAAGTGAAGACATTACCTTAAAATCGGGTTACTCTCTTTGGTTTGAGCTCAAAGGCTTCCTTGGGAAGACTTATGTCCAAAGTGAGGCTTTTAAGAGTTATAGAGGGATGTGGAGAGACAAAATGGGCAGGGGTTGGACGATCCAAAGGCTTTGGAACTGTGGGTAAGGAGGTAGAGGTGGGGACCTTTTATAAGAGGAGAGGAGGGGCACTCTTGGAATGTAAAGAAATGTTACTTTATTTTAAAATGAGTTTCGGATTTAAAAGGTCCCACATTGATATAATGAGAGGATAAGGTGATAAGGGTTCTAAATATACCCAACCAATAGGTTTTTGACATGTGTGGGTCTTAGATTTTACATTATCTTTTAATTTTATTTAAATCGTTAAGTAATGGGGTAATCGCTGCATCCTCATGGTGTCATAAATAATTTAATTTATTTAATTTATAAAAATGATAAAAAAAATATCATGATGTAGGAAATCTTTTTATCTTTCCATGTACTATTTATAGTGAAACATCTTACTTGTATAAACCCATTTAAAATTTTTTTTAATGAAACAATACATGTTTGTGTCATTTTTACTTTAACATTAAATAAAAGGCATTAATGTCTTTATCTTACCCATGTGGCTCCAGGGGGTCCCAAACAATCTACCCATGGGTTGTCATTGTCTTCCATGACACATCAAATAATGGTAGGACATGTGTCAAGGTCATTTCAGATTATTAAAACATTATTTTTACCTTAAATTACACTAATTGCCTCTAATCGCGATTAATAAACTTAAAAGTTACAATTCACCAAAAAATTATTTTAATCCCATTGAACCACATTTTACTTCTTAATGACAACCATGTATGTCGGATTTTTTAAATTCAAAACATAGAGGTGGTAAAATTTCATTTAAATGAAAAATGAGTTTTTTAAGTACCACTTAGTGATTTCACTATTCATCAAAAATTGAAGTTTTTCAGAAAAATACCAAAACTTCACCCTAAGAAATATCTGATATTCTGAATTCAAAAATGATATCTATTTTAAAAAATTAAAATCATATAAGTTACATTAATTAATTTAATAATTAATTCCCGCTGTCATGACAAATAGCATGTTTTTATGAAACAATAAGTATCAAAAGATTGACACTAGTTTAAGTCCAATTTCAAAGGGAAATTGATTCCAATTACCACCATTGGGTTAAATGGTAAAAATATATTCTAATTTCACTTTAAAACTGATTCAAAATATAATCTAATCATATAAATAAATTATATTAAAAAGTGGTTTTGAATTAAAATACAACATTTTTCACTATTCATTAAAAAATGAACTTTATCGGAAAAATACTAAAAATTCACACAAAGTAAATTTTGATGTCCCAATCATAAATAATAATTTTATTTTGACAAACATAGCTTATAAAATTGTCAAAATATATATTTAAAAATGGTTTTCCATTAAAAGGAAATAAAACAATCTTTTAAAAATATTAGTGTATTCCATGCTTAAGATTGGATTTATTTTCATCTTAAGCCTATAAAACACTATCTAATTAATTAACAGACATAGATAAAAATATATATTATTCATTACTTACTTGGGATGGTACATCCTTCCCCCTTTAGAAAATTTTATCCCCACAATTTATTTACTTATCGAATAAATGGGGGTATTTATCCCTCATTGCATTTTCAGATTCCCATGTTGCCTCATCAATCATGTGGTTTTTTCACAAAACCTTTACCTGATGAATCACCTTATTCCGTAAAACTTGCTCCCTGTAGTCAAGAATCTGGACCGGTTGTTCCTCATAAGATAGGTTCTCTTCCAGCTGAACTACCTTTGGACTCAAAACATGAGATGGATCTGGCATGTACTTTCTCAGCATCGAAACATGAAAAACATTGTGTACCTGAGATAAACTCGAAGGTAAAGCCACTCGGTATGCAATTGATCCAACTCTCTTCGGAATTTCATATTGTCCAATGAACCTTGGACTCAGCTTTCCTTTCTTACCAAATCACATTACACTTTTCCATGGTGATACTTTGAGAAAAACATGATCACCTACCTCAAAAGAGAGATCCTTCCTCCTGTTGTCCGCATAACTCTATGCCTGCTCTAAGCTGTTCTCGTGTGTTTCTGTATCAGCTGAACTTTTTCTTCCAACTATTCTACCAATTCTGGTCCCATCAACTTCCTTTCACCCACTTCATCCCAAAAATTTGGAGTTCGACACCACTTCCCATATAATGCCTCAAATGGTGCCATCTATATACTCGAATGAAAACTGTTATTATAAGAAAACTCAACCAAAGAAAGATGTTGGTCCCAACTTCCCTGATCATCCATCGAACAGGCACGTATCATATCTTCCAAAGTCTGAATTGTTCGTTCTGACTGCCCATCTGATTGAGGATGAAAAGCTGTACTAAAATTTAATTCAGTACCCAACGACTTCTGAAGGCCTTTCAAAAAGTTAGAAGTGAACCTGGGATCACGGTCAGATACAATGGAGAGAGGAACTCCATGAAACCTGATTATCTCTTTAAGGTACAAATGGGAAAGTTGATCTAGGGAAAAAGTATCTCGTATAGCAAGGAAATGAGCAGATTTAGTCAAGCGATCAACAATAACCCAGATTGCATTATTACCTCGAGGTGTCTTCAGCAATCCCATAACGAAGTCCATGGATATATTCTCCCATTTCCATTCTGGAACTGGAAAAGGCTGAAACATCATTTTCAGTAACTTCCGCTCTGCTTTAACCTGTTGACATGTCAAACACTTCACAGTAAAATCAGCAATATCTTTTTTCATTCCATCCCACCAGTAATAATCCCGCAGATCTCTGTACATCTTAGTACTTCCAGGATGAACTGAAAACGGACAACTATGAGCTTCACATAACAACTCTCTCTTCAACTGTGAATCACAAGGCACACACAATATCTTCCCAAATCTCAAAATGCAATCATTATCAATGTTGAATTCAGGCAACTTATCTTTTTGAACCAGCTCTACCTTTTTCTGCAACTCACTGTCTTGCTTCTGTGCTTGCTTGATTCTGTCTAATAGAGAAGATTTCACTAATACCTGAAACAAAACAGATGAACATCCTTCACCAAAAACTTCTATTCCAAAGTTCATCAAATCATGAACCAAAGGATCACGTTCCAAACACAACATTGTTAATGAAACATTACTTTTTCGACTCAAAGAATCAACCACTTTATTTTCTTTTCCCGGATGGTAATGAATTGTACAATCATAATCCTTGATTAATTCTAGCCATCTCCTCTGTCTCATGTTTAATTCTTTCTGATTGAATATATACTTTAAACTTTTTTTATCGGTATATATTTCACACTTTACTCCATACAAATGATGCCTCCAAATTTTTAAAGCAAAAACTACAGCAGCTAATTCCAAATCATGTGTAGGGTAATTTACTTAATGAGGTTTCAACTGTCGTGAAGCATAAGCAATTACCTGATCATTCTGCATTAGGACACAACCAAGTCCTTTCAATGAAGCATCACTATAGATAACAAACTCCCCATTCTTGAAAGGTAGTTCCAAAACTGGAGTATTGACCAATCTTCTTTTCAGTTCCTAAAAACAATCATCACATTCTTTTGTCCAAATAAACTTAACAACCTTCCGAGTTATCTTAGTCATTGGACTAGATAACCGTGAAAAATTTCTAAAAAACCTTCGATAGTAGCCTTCCAAACCAAGGAAACTACGAATCTCTATTACATTTGTGGGTCCTGGCCATTCTTTAACAACCTTTGTTTTTGCAGGATCAACAGTTATCCCATCTTTAGAATCAATGTGACCAAGGAATGAAATTTTTTGTAACCAAAACTCACACTTGCTGAATTTCCCATACAATTTATTTTCTTTTAGGGTTTGAAAAATAACCCTTAAATGTCTTTCATTCTCCTCTTTACTTTTAGAAAACACCAAAATATCATCAATGAAAACCACCACAAAATTATCCAAGAACTCATGGAAAATTCTATTCATTAAGTCCATGAATGCAGCAGGTTCATTGGTTAGCCCAAAAGCATTAATACAAATTCATAATGGCCATATCTTGTACGAAACGCAGTCTTCAGAATGCATGCTTCCTTTACCTTCAGCTGATGGTACCCCAATCTCAAGTCAATCTTTGAAAAATACTGAGCTCCCTGGATCTGATCAAACAAATCATTGATATGAGGCAAAGGATATTTTTTCTTTACAGTGATGTTATTCAAGGCTCAATAATCAATTCAAAGTCTCGTTGAACCATCTTTCTTTTTAACAAATAAAACATGAGCATCCCATGGTGATGTGCTAGGTCGAATGAAACCTTTCTCTAATAAATCTTGCAATTGCTCCTTCAACTCCAAAAGTTCAATTTGAGCCATTCAATAAGGGGGTTTTTAAATTGGCTTAGAATTAGAAATTAAGTCAACAGTAAACTCAACTTCCCGATCTGGTATTATTCTAGGCAACTCATCAGGAAAAACATTAGGATACTCATTTACCACTGGAACATCATTAATCTGAACAGTTCCATTGTTTTCAACGATGTGTGCAAGGTAACATTCATTTCCGTCTTTTACATGCTTCTCGGCCTCTTGATAAGTTATCAATAGTAGGGGTTCATTCTTTTACACAAACTGAAAGTCTTTCTGAAAAGAAAATTCTTTCGCTCTACAGTCAATCTTAGCATGGTAAATAGAGAGCCAATCCATACCCAGGATAACATCAAACTCTACTAGAGGTAAAACAATAAGGTTCTCAAGTAGGTTCTTTCCACAGATAAGGATAGGAAGATTCTTATAAATTCTTTTTGCCCCAACATTCCCCCCATGTGTTTTTACCAAAAGTTCAGGAGTCATTTCTTGAGATGGTATTCCCATTTTACTATAAAAGTTTTCAGAGATGAAAGAATGTGTAGACCCCGAATCAAACAACACACTGGTATAATCTGAAAAAACAAACAAAGTACCTGATATAACTTAATTTGATGGCCCGACATCTGCTGAAGTAGTTTCAATGGATTTCACCACCCCTTTCTACTTGTAGTCTAACTTCTTCCCATCACTCGAGCTCTTTGTCAGACACTCGTTTTCATAGTGACCCATCTCATTTCACTTAATACATTTCACTAACTGTAAATCAAATTTGGTCTTACCATCACCTTGATCTTTTTCAGTGCAATCACGAGCCTTATGTCACATCTTACCACATCGGTAGCACTTTCCAGAATTCAGAAGACATTCCCCAGCATGCGTTTTACCACATTTATCACAAACTGGAAACTTAGTTTTCTTACCATCAGACTTTTTTGAAGAATTCTTTTCTTTCTCCTGCGACCTCAGTCTCTTCGTCTGTTGGTTGTTATAGAAAACTTGATCATCGGAAAACTCCATTTCCACCTTCTCATCACATCGAACTAGATTTTCATAACTTTTGAACTCACGAGAAGCTAAAGCCCTTCGATATTCTGGCTTTAATCCAGAGTAAAAACGATTGATTTTACTATCAATGTCTCAGATAAAATTTGGAGCATACCTTGATAATCGAGTGAACCTTTCTTCATAGGAAGCCACTGAGTCTTCCTCTTGCCTCAATTCCAAGAATTTCTTTTCCATCCTAAGTCGAACAGCCTTAGGAAAATACTTCTCAAGAAACATACCTTTAAATTCATCCCAGTCGAGAGCATCAATCTCATCAGCATCCCTGATATTTTTAACCATCGACCACTACTGATCTGCTTCACCCTCCAAATGGTAAATAGAAATAAAAACCTTTTGATTGTCTGAACACCCCATGACATCGAAAATCTTCTCCAGTACTTTAATCCATCCTTCAGCTAGCACAGGGTCAGATGATCCTCTGAATGATGGGGGATGTTGCCTCATGAAATGTACCACCACTGACATGTTTCTTTGTGGTTGATCTGACTAATCTCGTGCACGGATACAACCACCATTTATCGCTTGAGTCAACTGCGCCATTACTGCAACAAATTGTTTAGTTCCAATTCCGACCATCTCAAGATGCTGATTCGGAAGGTTATTTCCTTCTGTATGCCTTCCTAGCACTGCTTCCCTGTTTCCTCTATGGGAAACCATTCTGAACAAACATGTCTTAGATGAAGCAACATGGTAATATTCAAATTCTATATCATTTCAATTTGACCATAAAAAATATTTATGGATAATCATTTAATAGAATTCTAACTCCTAAATTTATCTAAACTGACCTCTGATACCAACTATAAGGCCCCAGCCTTAAACATTACTTAATCTTGAGTTATTACAAGATTACACCTTGAGGATCTTTTCAGGTTTAGAGTTTTAGAGAATTAGATCATAAAACATTCATTACATTCCACATTTAAACAAAGTGGTTACATAAAAGATAGTATTCATTTTTCCCATCAATGGAAACATATTTAAAATAAAACATGGATTCTTTCTTGACACTTCCTTGACACTATCATCATATCATGTACCTTTCCCTTGACCAGGGAAAAACATTTCAAAAACATGGGATGAGCAAAAAAATCTCAGTAATGGATATAAAAATATGGAAAGGAAACATGGGTACATATATGCATAAGAATAAAATCATACTTTACCCATAAAACATAAGAACTTTAACATACCTCATCAAATATTGAATAAATCATATAAATCATACGACATAAAGGTAAATTGAGGCATTTATAACATTCTTACGTAGGGCGTAACCCTCTTGGTTACGTTTGGAATACCCATCACAGTATATTCCCTAAATCTATTCGGAGAAACCTCAACATTTAACCCCTTCGCGTTACCCAATGCATTGGAGAGCTATATCGAGCTCACCCGCCCTTAGTTTCTCCTGGAACCACACATATTCATAATAATTCCCAAGAACCATAACATAATCGTATCACATAAAACATGCATAAAGGAAACATAACATTTCCACATTTCAATCACAATATATCAATACAACACATTGATATAATAAAAACATTATGAAAACCATTTTCAATACCAAAATAAAATAAAATTAAAACATGGTATTCATTTTTCTTTTAAAAAAAAGTTATGGCTTGTAGAGGAAGCCGAAACTCAAATAATGGTCACGGCGGCGGAGAAGTAGTTGTCACCGCATACGTACGACAAAAAAACATTCCTTTTGTCGTTTAGTAAAACGATTCGTATAAAAAAATATTCCTTTTGAATAATCATAAAAGTAAATGGGTTTTATACACCGCATAAAAAAATGTTGTGTATAAAACAAAATATGCCTCAATGAAAGGATATTGAGACGAAGTCCCATACCTCGGGTCTGACTTGACTCGATCGTTCTTTAACCTACTGAATAATAAACTTGGGTTAATTTCTACTTTCTTAATAACCTTTTTCAAGTTCATTATTCCTTTTATATCACTTATTACCATGTCATGAACACTATGTAATTATTTAGGTTATTAACGGTTGTTTTAATGATCGTTGGTACTTGAGTCAAAAATAAACTCTTTATAATTACAAGTTGTTCATGTATCCAATATATCCAGAGTTATACTCATGATTTAGATATCATATATATCATATATATCCAGTATATACATGCATTTATAATATTACATAACGTTTATAGGTAAGAAATGAAATGCACCATTCATGGAGACGGTAAGTCGTACGTAGCATGAACGCTACTTTCATTTCTATTTCGTATTTTATGAAATGGAATCATAATTATATAATGGTATATTATAATTATAGTATAATATAATATATAAAATCATTAATTACATCCTTTATACGTCCCACATATGGCATTAACGAATCAAATCACTTTGAGGGGGTGGTAGTCCGCACTTCCTAAAATGAAGATATCACGTTTACCCATAATGGAAACCCTAAAGGTATGACATAAATGAAAAATACAGAAGCTTAAGTAAAACATAAACATATTATATATCATATATAAATATAGTGACATCTTAATGGCCACCTTTGAAGGTTTTATATGAATGTTGAACAATCATCGTTTCGTGAGGCAGAAATTCGTCATCCACGGAAACAATATGTTCTTTATCCATTAGATGTAGGTGTGTGTAAGTGTAGCTCGAATAATTCTTATAAAAACATCCTAGTATATTTAAGATACTTGATCCGTTACAAAAGAAATAAATAAAAAGATTTTAGGGGGTTGGAGAAGCAAAATAAAACAAAAGGACTCAAGTGAAGACATTACCTTAAAATCGGGTAACTCCCTTTGGTTTGAGCTCAAAGGCTTCCTTGGGAAGACTTCTCCCAAAGTGATCCTTCTAAGAGTTATAGAGGGGTGTGGAGAGACAAAATGGGCAGGGTTTTCCCGATCCAAAGGCTTTGAAAGTGTGGGTAAGGAGGTAGAGGTGGGGGCCTTTTATAAGAGGAGAAGAGGGGCACTCTTGGAAAGTAAAGAAATGTTAATTTATTTTAAAATGCGTTTCGGATTTAAAAGTTCCAATATTGATATTATTCGAGGATAAGGTGATAAGTTTTCGAAATATACCCAACCAATAGGTTTTTGACTAGTTTAGGTCTTATATTTTACATTATCTTTTCATTTTATTTATATCGTTAAATAATGAGGTAATCGTTGCATCATCATGGTGTTATAATTTAATTTATTTAATGTCTAAAAATTATAAAAAAATATATCATGATGTTGGAAATATTTTTATCTTTCCAATGACTATTTATAGTCAAAAAATCTGACTTGTATAAACCCATGTAAAAATTGTTTTAATAAAACAATACATGTTTGTGTCATTTTTACTTTAACATTAAATAAAAGGCATTAATGACTTTATCTTACCCAAGTGGCTCCATGGGGTCCCAAAAATCGACCCATGGGTTTTCATGGTCGTCCATGACACATCTAGTAAGGGTTGGACATGTTTCAAGGCCATTTCAGATTATTAAAACATTATTCTTACCTTAAATTACACTAATTACCTCTAATCACGATTAATAAACATAAAAGTTACTATTCACCAAAAAATTATTTGAATCCCATTGAACCACATTTTACTTCTTAATGAAAACCATGTATGTTGGATTCGTGAAATTAAAAACATAGAGGTGGTAAATTTTCATTTAAACGAAAAAATAGTTTTTTAAGTACCACTTAGTGGTTTCACTATTCATCAAAAATTGAAGTTTTCAAAAAAAATTCCAAAACATCACCCTAATCTATATCTGATATTCTGAATTCAAAAATGATGTATATTTTAAAAAATTAAAATCATATAAGTTAAATTAATTAATTTAATAATTAATTCCCGCTTTCATGACAAATAGCGTGTTTTTATGAAACAGTAAGTATCAAAAGATTGACACTAGTTTAAGTCCAATTTCAAAGTGAAATTGATTCCAATGACCACAATTGGATTAAATGGTAAAAATATATTCTAATTTCACTTTAAAACAAATTAAAAATATAATCTAATCATATAAATAAATTATATTAAAAAGTGGTTTTGAATTAAAATACAACATTTTTCACTATTCATTAAAAAATGAACTTTATCGGAAAAATACCAAAAATTCACACAAAGTAAATTTTGATGTCCCAATCATAAATAATAAGTTTATTTTGACAAACATATATTATAAAATTGTCAAAATATAGATTTAAAAATGGTTTTCCATTAAAAGGAAATAAAACAATCTTTTAAAAATATTAGTGTATTCCATGCTTAAGATTGGATTTATTTTCATTTTAAGCCTCTAAAACACTATCTAATTCGTTAATAGACATAGATAAAAATATCTATTATTCATTAACTACTTGGGATGTTACAAATCATTATCCCAGAAAAATATCAGAATCATAAGAAACAACAAATAATCAACTTTATCACATAAAAATAAAATATTACATAATCTCATAATTAATTTAAATGTATTTCATAAAATAAACCATATAATTAATGAAATACATTGATCATATTGTACGGAAATAAGCTCATGAACACCAACCATAATATCAATGAGCTACTTATATTAAACTCAATCACCAACTCCCTCCTAGTGATATAAATTATATATATATATATATTAATCAATGAGCATACACATATACTCAATAGGATCATCCCTAAAACAAATCAAGAAAATGTGGAACAAGATTACAAAGACCTTAGTGAATAAATATTCATAAAACTCACCACCTAACTAGGATATATACCACTATCCTCACCAAATCTCACTCACCCAATAATGCATGAAGGTATAGTAATATAATAATCAATAGAATATATACAGATAATTGTACCTCACACAAACATCCCCACTAATACAGTAACTCTCATTCCTAAACATAATATTTCATGGAACACTTAACCCTTCTATATTCACATGACCACATAACAACCAGATATCTATAATAACAAATTGTGTAATATACCGACATTTAAAATCTCCACACCATAGCCACACATTTCATACTCATCATTAATGGATGTTAAAATAATCATGATGGACATACACATTATGATCTCCTCCTCTTATGTATATACCCTGCCATTTATATGTGTCTCAACCACATCCTAGGCACAATATCTCTATCCATTACATCATGTTCATCATGAAAATAGGTTGACACAAGATATAATACATATGAAAGAGAATTTGGGGAATGAAGAGTAGTTGAAAATTTGTTTCACTATCAACCTAGACGTTGTGGTGAACCTCTGTAACCCATAAACTTATATAAACATCAATAAGGATACCAAATACTATGAAAACAAATAATATCCTACTCATAATTACTGACTCTCACCAAAAAAACATCCTTCTCTAAAACACATAACAAACCCAAATATCCTTAAAAATCGAAGCAAAAATAATATGATTTCCCATTTCATTTATCAATACCTTGTTCACAACACTGGCCAAATTACCATACTTTTTTTAGTTATACATGAATTTACTTTATGTCAAACACTAATCATCTATATAACCATACCCTTGAAAATTTAACCCATTGTTCACATAAAATTTTAATTATTCCAATCATACTTCATATTACTATGAACCTATGACATAATACATAAATAAACTCTAACACCACTGAATCAGTAACCACACTACCTGATGCCAATAGACGTAATAACAATACTAAAACTGATATAACATAATCCACTTCTTTTTTATATCATCTATCCCAAAACAACCACCTCAACCACATAATTTCATTAAAAAAATCACACCATATGAACCATCCATAATAAGACCCCTCTAACCATTTCAAGGATAATCATAATGAAAAACAAAAAAAAATATTATATCAAATCTCATCAGACAATCTCCTTTAACTATAATAACTTATTCATTAAACTCAATATGCATAAATATGATTAGTTTAAAATTCTATAATCACAAAACTCACATTCTATTACCATATTTATGTGGTTTTATGATTATGAAAAATGATAAATAATATTAACACAAATAGAAATTATCAAAACGGAAATGAAACAACATACTTTTAAATACATAGGAGAAAAAATGTATCAGAAATAACAAAGGTAAACATATAGATAACATGTGATTCTCATATTCCCTTTCAATTTATTTTAACTAGTTCCTAATATTTATATGATTAATACTAAAAATATATTTAATTAGATAATGGGAATTCCAATTCCACATCCATATTAATAAAATAGAGATATAAAATTCCATACCTCGATTGAATATTTGAATAATACTACATTAGATTGAGAGAAAAATTAATTTTGATAAATACCAAAGTCAACGGTAACCACTATAATAACTATGATCCCAAAGAAATTCACCACACAGACTAAGAGGTTTAAATTACAAAAGGATATTACATTGTTGAATCGAAATAGTGTATAGGATCCACTAGGGTTTTATGAGAAGTAAATTTTAGATAATATAATAGGCAAATCCCTATTTAAAATATAACCTCATGTGACCCAATCCTAGCCTGTTCAATAACTCACTATGAATTCGTTGGGGTCAGTAGATCAAGATCCCAAATCCTAGTCATTTGAAACAACAAAATCCACAAATATTATAGTAGTTTTGAACATTTTCAGAAATGAGTTTGGGAAAATCCATAGAATAGAGGGTTTTAAAATGGTTAATTCGATATAAACACGACTCAACCCCTAGTACCACTATTTTAAATGAGAACCAGCCAATCTATTTCAAAATCACATCCATGAATGACCATGTGAAAAAATGCTCACAACCATGGCATAACTATTTTATAGCCACAAAAATGGGCATTTTCCCTTCCATATTTCATAAAAGGACTCCGATAAAATTATTTAGGTGTCATGGTCTCCAAAAAAACCTCCCATATGACAAGGAAAAACTATCATGGTAGTACTATACTAAAAATAGGTGTTACATGCCTCAGCATCCCAAACTAAAGAAAAACATCTAAGCCTCTACTCCAACAATGATACTATGGCCTCTAAGATTCCATGGTCTTTTTCCAAGAAAATGTTTCTGAACCTAGGAATCCAAAATTCATCATATAACCTTTGATTCACTTCTCAAATCCCTATCAACGCCTATATTTCCAAGAAAACATAAATTAATGGTATGGATAATTATATTACTTTATATTAGATACCTCTAAAAAAATATATTTTTTACAATAAAAACCAAACAAAAAATAAAATTATGAAAACATTAATCCAAACACCCCAAGAGATAACAATCAAACATGAACCACACCATCACCCAAAAACCATAAAATATATGAAATGAATTATCATCAATAATTTAATCATTTAAGTAATCATCCGGTCATCCAAATAAAAATTTAAAAAACTCCTGATATTAAGCTTGCATATACGGCTCAAGTTCCCATGTAAACTCTTCCAAGACACCATACCTCCACACAAAAAATACCCAAAAGAATGATGAACCCCAAGAATAACCATCCTGTTATGATCCTTAAATTTGATAGGTTACACTGAAAATATCATATACTCCTTAATATCCATCTCATCCCAATAAATGAATCTAGACACATCATTGTGATATAAAAAACAATAAAATTTGGAAAATATCATGAATTTGATACATATATAGTGGGAGAATCAACTAATACATCACCTCTCTAATATTATGTTTCATCTCTAAGATTACAAAAAATCAATGAGGAATCTTACTTTATCAATCAAACTTCCATTACCTATGATGAGCTGAATCGTAGAAACACTTGATCACAAACCTAAAACACTAGGAGTGTACTCCTCTTATAAATATATAGATTTTGGTGATCTTCGGTAGCCATCATAGACCCATGATTCACATACAACTTCTCAGCCCTTATTTACACCAAATTTTATTTATGGATCATGGAATCTATAACCTTATTCCAGTACAATAGATACATAAAATATCTCATGTACAATGTCTCAATTCAATCCGTGATATTATAAGTGTGATAGGTTTTATTGTATATGTAATCGACCAAGGCTATGTGTTTCACCCATAAAATGTATAAAATATGAAACAGATTCACAGATCATGTCCACTAATTTTGAGATCATCTTCTCCATCTAACCATCCACATATGGATGAAAAATAGTTCTAAAGAATAACTAAGTGAAAAAACAGAGACACTTAATATCCTTCCTTAATTGTGCGGTAAAATGAAGATCTTAATCAAATATTACTATCCCTAAAACCCCACGAAAATTCACAATCTAATCCATTTACACTTTTTTCAAAACATCCAAAATATTAAACTACTTGATTTCCACAAAATTAAATGACTTCATCTGTTGATTCACAATCACCCAAAAATAATAAATGCAACCTTAAGAATGTATTGAATAGGTGATGAAATATGTATAATTTCCCTCACACTTAATATTATGAGCATTCATAATTTACAAAAAAAATATACCTGGAATAAAATTTACAGCCTTCACTATTTGAAAACCATAATCCAAGACATAAACTTTTTTATCAATCTCTTTACACTTCACCATGAGAACAAACTCTTAAAATCATGGTGCATTTTATTTATACTAGGATACAGTACAATTTTTCAGTTATTAATCACATGAAGAAACACCTTTCATATCACTATAAGAACAAATAACATCCCATGGAACATTATATATTCTTTATCATCATTTCACCACCCCTTGAGAGAATATCCATAGAAAATCTGATTTTTAAAACTTCCAACTCAATATCTACAAGCTTAGACTGATCCACCTTCTACATCAAGGAATATTTCACTATTATATTATATAGGAAACCATTACCACTAGCTTCTTCCAAATCTAAATATAAATCTACAAGCTCATACATATATCTCTGATCCACTTAAAACTAACGAATATCATCTCCATGAGACTTCTGATGCAGCATATCAATAACTGCATTCTTTTTTCCTAGTGTATTGGGCAACATGATATCAAATTTATATAATAAATTTATCCACCTCCACTAAAATGTATAAAAATATTACTGAGAGAAAATATTCCTAAAACTGTTATGATTCATGAAAACCACAAAGATCTCACTAGTGAGGTAATTAAACCACAACATCAAGGAGAACACCATTACAACCAACTAATAATCATTAGTGGTGTAATTACAATCGCAGAGATGTAACAATTAATACCCAAAAGCGATCAGTTTCAATTAATGCATCAAAACCCTGTTTAAGAGATTATAAGTATTATAAAAGGCCACTAAAAAGACTCCTTCCTCCAATAAGTAAATAATAGGATCACAGATTAAATGCCACTTTATATATTTAAATGTAAAAATACTGGTTAGTACATATGAATACCTAGTCCTTATTTGTCATAAACATCAAAGGGGTGGTAAGTTGAGATAAATTATACATGAATATCCTAAAATATCCTAATATAAAAAATATTTATGGACTTCAACAAAATTAATAGGTGTCACCCATGAAACAACCACTCTTACCATTAAAAGATCTAATGATTCTCCCTATAATGACCAAAATTCCTAATGCAATACACCTCATAGGTCAAATACCTGAACTTATAAAACATATTATAGATATGATGTATTTAAATATCCCTCAAAACATCTCTCAAATTCAAATCATAATCCACCAAAAACCTTAAATGCATGATAATTTCATCAATGAACATGGCCTATAATTGATTCAAGAACTTATAGAACACTGATTTTCTCAATACCATGAAAACAGTTGGGAAATTTGTGAAACTTAATGACATTACCATGAACATTAGGTTCCCATAAAACCCTTTAAATTGTTATTTATGATTTATTTCACCTATATCCTTATATGATGATATCCATATCATAGATACACATTTTAGAAACATTAATTTCCATTTAATTAATTGAATAGATTATCCATCCCCAAGAAGGGGATAGGGATTAATCACTATTTATTTATTTAACTAAATATCATATTTACCCAACATCACACAATGATATGCCTTCCTAGTAAAGAACACTGAAGAATCCTAAGGAAACAAATTGGTTCAGTTGAATCCTTATTAAAAAATATCATCAATCGGAATAAAAACAACTAAAAATCAAAATGTATAATCAAATAAGAATCCATCAAAATTATACAGGCACTATGATATAATACTATCATATAATATATATCATTACAAGGGGTTAGATTCATTACTTATTCAGTAAATACATCAAAAAACTCATCCATGACCCTTGAAGATATCATTTCACAAACATCTATTGACCCCAAAACCTAATATATTACCTATGATAATGATGTGTCTATAAACATGTGATATATCCAATGATATTAATCACCTGAAAACACCCTGAACACACCATCTATATAAAATAAAATAACTTTCCTCTCAAATAAATAGATAATAATATAGATATAATAAAACCAATCCAATTAAAGAATTAAATTTTATGGTTTTATCTCCTTTATAAATGAATCTCCAAACAAGTGATATGTCCTTATAATCATTCCACAACTCTAACCCACCACATGAAATCTAGACTAACCTATCGCTAGCATGGAAAACCATAATGAAACTAGAAAATTATATAATAAAATTTCTAGATCTCGAACAAAGGTTGGAACAATAAAGGATTCTATATATCCTAAATATAACAATGTATAATCTAAGGTAGAATATAAAAAATTCATAACTATGATGATATCCGGTCCCCCTGGTTCTAAGCACATTAGGGAATGAAACTAACCCCATCATACACTTCTCTTGAACATAAATTGATTATGAGAACCCCCATAAAGACTCTGAGTTCAATGTACTGGACTAAAAATTATATCACAGGGATATATTACACATTTCCTATCTTATATATAATATCCATAAGGAAATTGAACCTGAAGGTGGTGATGGTAAGCCCTTAGATGAAATTAAATTAAGGTTTCATAGGGAACTAAACTCATATTCCATGTGCACCACTAAGGATATTCATTCATTAAAACCATCAATGTATAAGACTCTAACAAGAATAATACACGAAACCAGAGCTCCCAATTTAATCCTAATAATTTTTAGCTCTATAGAAACAGGAAGAGAAAAATTGATACTCGCGCTCCATTGTTTAATATTCAAACATCCCAATTAACGAAGAACCTATATATGTTTCCATACTCCTTGGTATGTTTTGATGACTTCCATATCAAGATGCACTAGAATATAAATATATATTTTATGTCACTTCTACCTTATCCAACACCTCAATATATATTAGCAATTTGAATTAGGATACCTGGTTTTGGATATATAGATGTCATGCGTCATCCAAATGTCACACCCTAGCCTCCCCATAAAATAGAATATCAAGATAAAAATGAATAATATTATTTAAATGGAATCTAAGATATAATTATCTAAATATACCATGACCAATATTTATCAACTGATATCACATAGTTTCCATAAAAACAAATAAAAGAGCTTAGCCTAAAATTATATTGAAAATCATCTTATAAAACCACTGAATCATTAGACCTCTATGATACAAGATCCATCCTAGATGATAAATTCCGCTCAAAAAAGGAAAACCAATAGAATATAATACACATTATATGCATGGGTAAAACTAAAGTGAATATAGGGTTTCTTAAACTATTGATCTATCTCCTAGCCAACCCCCCCCCCCATTAATTCATTGAGATCTAAGACTAAAACAGATGAAACATCTTCATCTATGAATCATATTCTTCTACTTCTTCAAACTCATTGAGGTTAACTATAGAATCCTTCTACACATGTACATTATAAACCACATGATAATGATTCCAAGAAGCCACATCCATAATAAAAATTAAAAAAACTCTAAATAGAATGATCATGGGATTCATTTGTGATCATTTAATTTAATTCACATTAAATTTTATGTCATAACAACCATAATTAAAATACATAAAAATGAATAATATATCCTGAACAATACCAATGTCTCTAACAGGAACCATTATCCTTGAAAATAGTTTTCTGAATAAGATTAAATTCATAGATTTAAATCATAAGTTCCATAATCTCCAGTGTCGTAGAAGATTTCCCTTTCATATATCACAACTATGCATGAATAATTTTTTCTCATCTAAAACCATGTAGCCCTCATCCAATTATTAATTCCAAACCTCGGACTAACTCTCAACCAAAACCTCTAATACCACTCTATCTTGACATACCCCCACTAGAACCCCTTGTGTGTCTGAAGTGATGAGGAGATTATCCCCTAAATCCCATCTCAAATAGTTCATGGGTTGGAGAATAGAATCAAGGATATAAAGCATGCATATTGGAAGGTATTACCCTTAAAATATTCTAGATCATTAGAAACAACAACCAATAAATATCATTAAATAAATATAAATTAATTCCTAATTTCATAAGGTATGTGAATGTAATAAATAAAATAAACCTTGAAATAAATCCAATTCCCTAATAAAATCCTATGATATGGACCTTAAATTTATCGACCACGATCACCTCCCTCTTCCAAATATGAAATTTAGTTGTTTTTATGTTTGTGTGTGTGTTTGTTTTGTGGGGATATCATACATATTTAATCTATAGGATCAACCCAAAACCCCCTAAATAAAATGTGGTAGATGCATGGTAATTCATTTTTGAATAAAAATTCAAACTAAATTTTCACATAACCAACTCATATAGAACCCATCTTAACCAACAATAACTCAATCAATAGTGAAAACATGTATAGTAACATAACAAAAAATAAAATATATATCAATAATGGTTCACAAAAACCACTTTCCCGATGATCTAGCTACCCTCATACCCCAACAGCATATGTTTGGGAAATCATATCCCTTTTATATCCATATAACTAGATAACCATGTGATATCCAAAGATACATATTTCACACCACAAACACATGATATATCACCATACCAAAACCTCATATCAAAAATGAACATCACATACTCATAATCATGATATGGTAATATAAACACAATAGACCTCAACCCCTTTCCCTCATCACCCCATGTACGTCCCCCACTCTGCAACCACATCACAACTACATCATAAGAACATGATGCTAAATTTATTATAGCATGTGCCTAAAAACATCAATAAATTTTATCCTATATTATATATAGAATTGGGATTGAGGAAAGTGATTAGTTAATAATCTATTTCACTACCATTTAATATTTCAAGGAAAACACCAAGAACCGATGACCACTTATGATAATTAAAAAGGATATTTTACTTCGGTGATTATGTCAAATAAATAATAAGGAAAATAAATGTTCTATTTGAAACAACAATAGAATAACCCACAATATCCTCTTCATGAAACACACCTCTTACAAAAACATCTATTTCCATCACAATAAAACATACCCACCCTAACCATCCCCACAAAGTATTAACAGTTGTAATATTTCATCCTATTTTATTTATCATTATCATGATTAGATTTCTCACCACATTACCATCCATTTAATTTCATCCATACTTTATTTTATTTTATTTAAACCACTAACCATTTATCTCAACCACCCCCTTTCATATTTAACCCCTAGTTCACTTATATTTTCAATTATTCTAACCATAATATATATTATCAGGAAACTATGAAATAATACACACATCAAACCCCACACGCATACATAAACCATTATAGTACCAAATTCCATTAACCACTACAAATATCACAACTACCACAAAATCATCCTCTCTATTTATAAATTAACCATCCAAAACCACCACCACAACCACATCACGCCACCAAACAAAATTATAACCATATAAACTGACTAATAAAATACCACTCTAACCATAGTAAGGATAATCCAAATATTACAAAAGAAAAAAAATATTTGAGGTAATAAATCTCATAAAAAATATTCTTTAATCATAATTACATATTCATTCAACTCAACATGCATACACGAGATCAATATAAAATCCAGAATCACACATCCCATGTTTCATTACCATCTTTAACTGATTGTATAGTGATGAAAAAATTTAAATAATTTCAACAATGATAGAAATTATAAATGGTTAAATATAGAAATAAATTATCCATAAATAGGTAATAAACATTGTATTAATAACATGGTTAAATACAACCAGCACATGTTTCTCTCGTCTTCCACCTTCAATATCCTTTAACAAGTTCATTATCTTTATTAGATTAATATAAAAAATATAAAAAATTAGATAATAGTAATGATAATTCCACATCCCTACATGAATAAATTAATAGAGATCTTGAATCCAATACTTCAATTGAATCATTGAATAATTTTGTACAAGAAAAAACGAGAACCAAATTTTAATAACTACTAAACTCAAAGTGATCTTCCAAAACACCATAGATCTAATAGAGATACCCCATATGAACCAAGTTTTTTAGATATCCATAGTTGAAACATAATGGGAATAAAAATAAACCCTAGGGTTATCCATTGTTTGTGGAGAATATAGGAATTTGAACCCAGGGAAGAGTTCGAATCCTATTTTTAGGACAACCTTATGTGACCCCTCCATAGAATTGTAAAGCCCTTAAAACATAATGGAGGTCAGTTCATGGTGATAAATTTAAATTGTTTTAACAGACTATATCTCTGAATATCACATCCATTATTTTATTTTTTAAAATGGGTTTTATTAAAGTTGTTATGAAGTGTCCTTTGAAATAGTCATTTCATCATGAACCCAACTCAATCCCTAGAAACACCATGACATAGAAGGACCAATCTAACTATTTCAAAATCACCATTATAACCAATCATGAAATAGAAACCACACAATAATGGTGTAACACTTATATATCTTCCAAAAAGTTCATTTATACAATCCTTTTTTCATATATGGAATCCACTAAAATTATCCAGATACCGTGAGCTCCAAAATAAATTCTCATATGGAATAAATAAACAAACATAGAATAGCTGTGTAAAAAATGGGAATTACACACCTCAACCTCACAAACAAGGGAAAAAATATAGCCTCTACACCCTAAAGATACCATAACCTCTTAAATGATATGAGATTTTCAAAAATTACTATTTTGGAACCTGGGCAGCCAAAACTCAACATCCCGCCTATGGATCACCTTCAAACCGACTATTAACAACTCAATATAAAATATAACATAATGTGAAGGTATTAGGATGTCAAATATCATAAAATGTTTCTCAAAATGAATTTTTTCAATGTAATCATTTTAATTATAATGAAATAAATTTGGACAATTACTTTTTTATTTTTATTTTCAATGTTTTGGTTAAATTGATTTGTTTTTCCTAATTATAATTTAAATAATTCTTCCATGTTGATAAAAAATTATTTTCAATGATTTAATTCCTTCCTAATGGAGCTGATTTATCACAGTTTGAATTAATGTTTTAAAATTCACATTTTTAATTTTCATTCAAAGCGTTCATAAAAAAATTCAAATTTATTTTCAAATTATCATTATTTAATAAATTCCATTATTGTCAATAATTGTTTTATTTGTTAAAACCAACTCCAAAATTATTTTCAATGTTTTTATTAATTATAAATGGTATTTAATAATCAAAATTTTAATTAGATTTTGGGAATTAACAACTTGGTTAGAATCAAAATATTTTATCACAATTATTTTATCAATTTATGCTAAAATAGTTAATATTTTAGGAATTTCAGGGTAATCCTCTTTTTTACTCTTTAAAACCACCTCCAACATGATTTATAAATTTAATATATTTTTTATTGAAAAAATAATTATATCCTTTTACATAGGTATTTTGAATATTTTGAATGTCTTATGAGACATTAAGGTTGTTACTTTGATCATCATCCCCAAAAATAATAATTTAAAATATGTTATGGTTATCATGGTTTTCCCTATTAAAATTTTTTATGGCAGTTGATTCAAATATTTTTTATTAAAATTATTTTAGAGTAATTCATTTTAATATAATTATTTTTATTTTAAAAATTATTGTTTAGAAAAAAATTCTGAAAATATATTTAATTTTGAAAAAAAATACAATTGAATTGAAGTTAATGTTATTTTACAATTTTTTTTTATTAAATGATTGAGAATAATTTTGAAAAATAAAATTTTATTTTGATGAATATAATCCAAAATTCATGTTATATATGTTAAAAATAGATAAAAGCAGTTCACATAAACAAATTCATCAAGATTTTTCCAAAAAACATTAACCAATTGTAACTAAATATATATCAAAAAATAAGTAAATGCCTTAAAAAGTTGACTACACGAAAAAATAAATCAATTGGAGTTAATAATAAATTGTATAATATATCAAAAATGCTAGTAATTAGAGAAGTTTCCAATAATAATATTTATTAATTTATCTCTATTTTACTATTATTTTGATTTTATTCCTTTTTTATATTTTAAATATTCTATTTATTTGTCTTTATATATTATTCGTTTAAGTAATATTTTACCTTACACAAAAATGGTGCTAAAATTTACTATGTAGAAAGTGTTTTCATGTGATTAACACACACAAATTGTACCATGACCATACTAATATAGACTACTATTGACCTTGGGTCATTATTATTTTGAGGATGTTTTTTTATTTAATTTTTCAAACTTTTCTATATCAATATTAATTTTCAATGTGATGCACTAATTCTTGTGGTCATTAAACTATAAAATAATAAAATATATCACCAAAAAATCACAATTTTATTTCTTAATAAAATTCCTTAAAACTTTTCTGAAGTTATATGTTTAATATAAAAATATTATTATAATTTATAAATATAAATTTTGAATGATTAATTCACTAACAATATCTTAACCTGATCATTGATCAAAATATTTCAATATCCTACTACAGATTTGACAATGGCCTCAAGAACTGAGAGATTTTAATTTATTAAACTCAGAATAGTATTTTATAGTTTGATATTTAACTATAATAATATTAAATATTTAAAATTTATTTAGTTTAATTCAATATTTTATAATATATATACAATCAAATTTCAAATTTCATACTAATATTTTATCAAGAATTAAAAATAAGAGTGAAGAACATATAGTGTTATGTTGAAGAAGAAACATGTATTTAAATTAAAGATACAATTATAGATAACTTTTTGTAGCTATTGGAAATCATGAAGGATAAATAAATATATGTACTTATCTTATACTATTCTCTCTAAGGGAGTAGAAAAGATTAAATATATAAAGACCTATTGATATTGGAAAAATAGAGAAGATGGAGAAAACAATTCTACTTTCTCTCTTTCCCTCTCTGATTTTCTATTTTCACTTTTTTTTTCAACACTATATTGACCATCCTTTATATCTTATTTACCTATTTACTAGAGATACCTATATAATAGATTTACCCTTTTTATAACCTCTCATCCACTAAAAAACATTCTAGGGTTTCACTTATTCCTTCAGCTCATATGTTTTTCTCTCTCAACCTACCTCATTCCCTTAACATTCTATCCTATAACTCAAAATTTAATTATATACTTTGATAACAATGCTTCTCAACTCAATCATGGGATTCAATAGGTAAATTTCTTCTTTTAAAATATTTTTTGGGCTTTGAGTTGAATATGTTGTCAATGATATGTCAATGTGTGTTTGGTAACATGATGATGAGGAGTGGGGATGCTAAAGAATTATTATGGACTCATCTAATGGAATTGGATTTCATTCTTGGAAAATTATCCTTGTTTAATTTGATGATTATTTAATTGATAAAAAATGTTACAAACATGTAATAAAGGGTATTTCACATTTTTACGACAAGTAATGTCCATGAAAAAAGGAATTTATTAATGCATGATGAAGAACCCCTTTGAATACCATGAAATAATAAATTACATGATGTGAAGAATAATAATAAAGTTTATTTCATGAAGGGGATTTGTAATGTGTTTTTATTGGGATAGAATTACACTTTTAAACATGGATACTTTTATAATTATTTTTAATGGGACTCATATAAAAATTATAGCTGACTGTGGGAGCCACCAAGGTTAGCACTCTACCATAAAAAGGGGGACACAAGGAGTCTAACCCCATGGGAAGGAATGCCATAAGAATCCCCACAGAAGGTAGAGGTGGGATCATAGATAATTATGGACCTAGGTATATATCCCATATAGTGCACGATGAAATGTTTTCATTGATTGGGTTAGAATCCCAGAGGGTTGACCATGGACCACGCAGTGGAGTGCGACTCATGTGGGCATGAGGTGTTTTGTGGTTGGGTAACAAAACTGGTTCTTTATCAAGAAAGAAGCTTCCTAGATTAGTTAATAAGGATGAATGGGATTGATCTCACAGCATAAGCGGGATTCATGAGTTATGGAACTCTTTCTTCATCATTTAAATTATGGGAAATCGTGGTTTTCATATAGATGTTATCTGATTTAACTGATTTCATAGAGCAGTCGTCTTCAATATCTAGACACACGATGCACTACATCTCAATAGAACATAGGATGAATCACAAAAAATAAAACCCGAGGACACTAAAACCATTATGTGGGATGATTTTTTAATATTATAAGTCTTTGAATCACCATTCTTGCATCTAAACTATTCATGAATATAGTAACTCGAAGAAAGAGTGATTGGAAGAACTGAAAATGTAGTAGAATGTGTCATCTAAAATTACCAATCACCATGGAAGAGTTCGTTATTTTATTCTATTAAGACCATGAGGCCTTCGTTGTATGCACATGAGGATTGGGGAAAGAGAAACATGAAGATTCCCTAATTTTTTGTGTACAGTTAAGATATCCTGAATGACTCAAGAGGTTTGAAGGAGTCATGACATTGAATATTTTCAATAGATTATTTGTGGATTAAAAACTAGATCTGAGGTTGTGAAATGACGTTGTTATCATCACCTATAAAAAGAGAAGAACCCTCGATCGGGGGTGTTGTCGATATTTTGAGATTTCTATTTTTTTCAAACAAAATATAGCATCCTAAGAAGAAGTATTTCATGAGAAGCTGGTCTCATGAAACCTTGGATTTTGAGAGGTAGAAGAGGATACCAAGAGCATACTAGCTATTAATAAAAAACAAGTTGTTCTTCTTGAATAACATACATCCGTGAAGAATCTATGATTTCATAAAACACTCATGCATCACATTCCTTATAACATGATATGTTTTATAAAATGTGAGACCATATCACCTAAACTATGTTATAAAAATAAGATAATATCTCATAAACTTAAGAATTATTTTTTTAGGATTTAGAATTATTTCATTAATAATATAATGGTTAATACGGTTCTGTGTGGGGAGGAGTAGTGTGAACAAAGAGAGGGTCCTATAACTATTCAGTTTCACACAAAATAACGTTTCATTTTCACATGCATGAAACAAAAATTGAAAATAACTAAAGAAAACAAGTTTAGTGTGTGGATAGTGTGGGTGTGTGTGTGTTGTGTAATCTTGAGAAAAATATTTTACTCACACCCATTAGTGTTCATTAAATAAAGAAAAATATTCCATGTGTAATCAATTATATGAATTCCTTCAAAATATATGAATACACTATGATAAAAAATCCCTTTAACTACACGCAAATTTCCTTTTAACCGCACTAAAAAAGTGTTATTAATCACAATGAAGATAAAGGGGGTCCCCTTTATCAGTGATAAAATAAAACTGATAATGTACCCCATTTATCAGAGCTATTTTTTTTCTGATAGAGGCCCAACGGCCTACAGTGTGCATTTAATATAATAGAACACACTGAAACCCAACAAATACAACCAGCCTGCAAAAAATAAACCAACCATGCTGTGATTTCAAATTCCAAAACCTATTCCAATTCTATATACCACCAACCAATAATTTAAAACAATTCTATATACATTTAATTGACTTCGTTATTATAAAAATTTCCTCCCATGGTATTTGAAAAACTTTTCTATTTACATTTCAATAAAAAATTTAATACAATTTAATTTACAATTATCCAAAAAAATCTAAAATGTTAATATTTTATATTTTAATGTTTGGGATCCCCTCTAAAAAAAATTATCCACGGTATTAGTCTCCAAAGACATTATTTCACCCTGAGAAAAACATTCTTCCTATATAAGAAAAATATTATTATGTCAGTAATACAATAAAGAAATAGATTAAACATTAATATGATATAATGCATTAATAAAATGACAATATTTAATAAAAGTCACACATTTGGAGTTATATCAGTGAAACCATTTATCTTATAGAGGTAGGGTTTAGTCCTACATGTCAAAAATTATTAATGGATCATTTTCCTAAAATATCAAAACAATCTGAATGTGTTTTCTAAATTTTTCTTATTTCACATGTTCTTTTACAAAAAACAATGTAAGTTATAAATAATGACACAATTAGAGTCATATCGATTTCATCATATATCGATTGATGTTCATCTAATTCATACCTATCAAAAAATTTCGATGTATCATTTTCTAAATATATCAAAACAATACGAATGTTTATTATCAGTTTTCATTTTGTGAGTTGTGTTTTTCTACTAAAATGACATTTCAAACTAGAAACACCCATTATGAGTCATAACGATCACATAATATGTTGGTTTGATGTGAGACTTCTTAATAGAAATCAAAAATGAAATATGAATCACTGTCCAAAATTATCCAGATAATCAGATCATGTTTTTTTGTGTTTTTTGTGCATGACACCTTTTGAACTGAAATGTCAATTTTAAACATCTAACATACACTTTTAGTCATACCAGTCAAATCATGAGTCATATTGAGGTGTTTTTGATTCCAAGACATCTAAAATTACTCCCTAATAATTATACTAAATATAAAAACTATCCAAATGATTTTTCTATGTTTTCTGTATGTCACTTGTTTTTTTCCTTAAATTAATGTAAATTTTAAATAAAAAAGATACATTGAGTAATATCGGTCAAAATATGTGTTTTATAGAGGTTTGGTTGATTCCTACACTTAAAAAATTACTAATATATCATTTTCCTAAAATATAAAAACAATTTGAATGTGTTTTTTCAATTTTTAGTTTGTCACATGTTGTTTTTACTTAAATTAATCTCAATTTTAAATTAAAAGAGTCACATTGAGTTATACTGTCGAAACCATGATTTGTATCAAGGTGTGGATAATTCATACACATCATAAATGACTAATAGACTATTTTCATAGAATATCAAAGCAATATAATTTTTTTTATCAGTTTTTAGTATGTGAGTTGCATTTTTTACTAAAATGTCATTTCAAACTAGAAACACGCATTTTGAGTCATATCAATCACATAGTTCATCAGTTTTACGTAAGACTTCTTCATAAACATAAAAGATGGATTTTGAATCAATTTCATAAATTATCATGATAGTTGGATTTTTTTTAGTAACATATGCATTTTTAACTAAAATGTCACTTTTAAACTAAAATTAAAAACTTTTAGTCACACCGATCACACCATAGACCAGATTGAGGTTTAGTGGACTTATACGCATCAAAAAAATTTCATGGATCATTTTCATAAATTATTAAAATAATCCAAATGATTTTTCTCAATTTCTAGTAATTCACTTGTAGATTTTACTTAAATTAATGTCAATTTTAAATAAAAAGAGACACTTTCAGTTATACCGGCTACACCGTGTATCTTATTGAGGTTCGACTGACTCATAAAAGTCACAAATAACATATAGATATTTTTTCTAAATTATCAAAACAATCATAATGATTTTTCTCATTTTTTAATTTGTCGCTTTTTATTTTTTTAATTCAATTAATGTTAATTTTAAATTTCAAGACACACTTAGAGCCATACCGGTCACATTGTGCATCTTATTATGGTGAGACTGACTCCTATATGTCAAAAAATGACTCTTGAATTTTTTTTCCTAAATTATCAAAATAATCTTAATGCATTTGCTCAGTTTTTAGTACGTCATGTGATATTTTAACGTTAATTAAAGACAATTTTAAATAAAAAAGATAGACTTTAAGCCATAACAGTCACATTGTATGTCGTATTGAGGTGGTACAGACTTCTACACAAAAAAATGATTGTTGGATCATTTTACCAAAATACCAAAACAATATGAATGTGTTTTATCAGTTTTAAATATGTCACATGTTCTTTTTTACTTAAATTAATGAAAATGTTAAATAAAAAGAAACACTTGGAGTCATATAGATCACATTATGCATTTTATTAAGGTTATGTTGACTCCTTCATGTCACAAATGACTCATGAATCATTTTCATAAAATATCAAAACAATCCAAATGTTTTTCTCATTTTTCAGTATGTCACTTTTCTTTTTTACTTAAATTAATGTCAATTTTAAATAAAATGATAGACATGGGGTCATACCAGTCACACTGTGCGTCGTTTTGAGAATTGGTTGACTCTTACATGTCCAAAATGACTCATGTATCATTTTACTAAAATATCAAAATAATTTTAATGTTTTTTCATGGTTTCTATTATGTCATTTTCTGTTTTTACTAATATTAATATCAATTTTAAATAAAAATAGTCACTTTGAGTAATACCAACCACACCATGCATCATATTGAGTAATTGTTGATTCTTGAATGTCAAAAATTAGATATAGATAATTTTCCTAATGTATGAAAACAATATAAATGTGTTTTCTCAGTTTGTAGTAAGCCAGTTGTCTTTTTTTAATGTGATTACAAACTAGAAACATGCATTTTGAGTCATTATAATCACATCGTGTGTCATTTTAATGAGAGACTACTTTATAAATATCACATATAACTTGTGAATCTATATCATAAATTATAAATACAATAAGAGTTTGTTTTATTGGTTTTCAATGAGTGTAATTTTTTAAAAAAATGCCAATTTTAAATTGGTAATGTACACTTTTAGTCATACTGGCCACAACGTGATAGAATAGTATAGGCCTATTACTTTTTGAAACATGAAATCATAAAGAATAAGTTTATAAGAGCCTCTAATTAAGTTATTTTTTACTAGAAACTGTAAAGACCCATAAAAATCAAGGAAATTTTTTTTTCTTAATTTTCTTTGGAATTTTACAAGAACGCAGTTTCTGACGGCACCTGATTCCGAGGCCCGGTGTGCCCGGATTCTTATTCCAAAGTTTGGCTCAGGTACATTCAGTGAATGAACGAGTGGGTTTTTCTAACTTTTGAACCGGTGCTCAAAATCGAATTACGAGAGCACCGATGGAATCGCAACGCCGATACTTGCTTAGAAACGCATCTTCCAGAGTTGCGTTTACTCGGGTGTGGTTTTTAAATTTTGGGGGTTAAGTGAAGAAAATAAAATAAATTGGTGTAACAACTTTATTTTATTTCACTTAAATCCACTTAAAGCCACTTAAAGCTGCTTAAGCTGAGTGGAAGCGGATAGGGTGGAACCCAAAATATCCTACCCTCTTGGTAGGACATTTGTGAGGTGGGGCCCCCATGAGTCCCACCGTTTCGTTACCCCTAAGAAACGCACCCGCGAAAACTCATCTTTATGAAAGTCAACTAACGCATTTTCTAAATTCTTAACACCCCTATTAATTGGGCAGTTATTATGTTGCAATTAATTCTATGAATTAATTTGTTCGTTGCTTATATTTGAAATCAATTGTTGGCATGAAATTAAAAATAAGACCAACACTTGTCTTTTGAGGGGTGTCTTGTTTAGAGGATTTGGAGAAATCTCTGAAGCTAGAAGATCTTCATCTTTCATCGTGAAGAACGCAAAGAACGCGAAGAACGTGAAGAACGTGAAGAACGCTGGCCTTCGACGAAAGGCGACAAAGAACGCTGATGATTCTCTTTCTGTGACGCTTCTTCCACGACGATTCTTTCCCCACGACAAATCTTCGATCAACTGCTTGAGGTATGAGATTTCAAAGATTTTAAATTCCTTTGTGTATTTTATCCTCAAAATGGATTTAATTCGTGAAATTAAATCTATGTGTTTTCTTTAACCCTTGGAGATCGTCGACGCGACGTCGTGTACCGCGACGACGCGACGCCCCTTCTGCGACGCGACAATCCTCTTCTTCCGCGATGGTCAATCCCGCGAAGAACGCACGTTCGATGACTATGACGAGGTAGGGGTTGTTTCCATTTAAATCTTTGTGATTTATATCACCGGTTGTTAAATATGATTGTTGTGAGACTTTAAAAACTGCTAACGCGGTGGGTGCGGACCAACGAACAAGTCCGAACCCACCGCCCTTCTTGTTGTTATTCGCGGATTGGCGGGCGACGACAAACGAGGCCGCAAGTTAATTTTGAAGGCTTTGTAGTGAAGAACAAGTCCCGTGATGAGCACTAGCGAAGACCGCTCGTAAATCGGACCACCGGAGCGCGTCCGGTGGTCCGCGGAACCCCCCGCCGGCGCGCCACGCCAGTACGGCGGCACCGGCAGCCGAAGGCAGAGCCCGGTGCGCCGCTAGGAAGACCCTCCGCGGCTTCAGCCGCGGCGGCGCTGGCGAGTCCCGCGACCGCGCGGGACCGCGGATGACGGACGAGGCTTAAGCCCCGTCCGGGTGTCACAGAGCGGCCCCCGCATGGGGGGCCGCATCTACCTTGTGCGGTGCCGAGCCAGCGCCAGCGCACCGGCCGGGTCGGACCCGGACCCAGGTAGGGTCAACCCAGTTCGGGCCGAACCATGGGGGGGTTGCGCCGGGTCGGTCCGGGCCCAGACCCCCTATTTTCGGACCCTTTTTGGTCATTTGTTCATAACTTGAGTTGCGGGCCTCCGATCGACGCACCGTCAGCGGCAATACGATCCTTGGATTGAGGCGGTCGTTTTGGTATTTTACACTCAACGTTTCAGAATACTTTGGATTCGGCCGGGTAGGTTTGTACACGAAACAAACCGAGCCCTCGGAGCGAAAACGCTTATAACATGAGCTTCGGACGTCTGATTGACGTACCGTCGACTTTGATGGATTCCTCTAAGTGAGACGGATCTTTTGACTTACTCCGCCCAAGGTTTGGATGCAGGTGGAGTATGGTCGGATTTGTTTTGCCTTAAAAACCATCTAGGCCCCCAGGACGAAAAAGCCAATAACTCCAGACCGGTCGTCCGATTGAAGTGTCGTCTGCGACGTTGAGTTCCGGTTGACGATACGGAACTTTTGGATACATTAACTCTGGACTATGTGTCAGTAGATGTATCAGCCTCACAACTCGTGGAGCGGACCCTCCCAAACGAGCTTGCTGTGTGCGGGAACCATAGTGCTGGCTGCGACTGCGATGACGACGACGACTATGTGGAGATCCTCAGTGGATTAGACGACGACTACAGCACTCAGTGATCCTTTGTGGGTCAGTGCTACCGATCCTGTGTGGGTCCGATCCTATGTGGGTCAGCGCTCAGCGGTCCTGTGTGGGCTTGCGCCTACAGATCCTATGTGGGTCTGATCCTGTGTGGGTCTTTGCGCGGTTTAGTTACCTATCGATCCTTTTGGGTCAGATCCTTTGTGGGTCATTGCAGGGGTTAGTTACTTATCGATCATGTGTGGGTCAGATCCTTTGTGGGTCATTGCAGGGGTTAGTACCTATTGATCCTTTGTGGGTTCGACGACTTAGATGAATCAGTGGATATATCTGATCATCTCTATCGTCATACAAAGAAGTATACATGTGTGAGATGAATCCTGTTTTTCTTTCCTATGTGGATTGTGTTGTGCTATCCTATGAAGATTTATGTTTTTCTTTCCTGTGTGGACTAGGTTGTACTTGGGCTCAAATGTTGGAGTCGAATGAGATTTGATGACTTAGGTATATGTATGGGAATATACCTATGCAGTGTCGGATGTTACTTCGTGATTGTATCTTCCCTTGTGGATTATCCTTTGTGGATTCTGGGAGAACATCGGGGGTCTCGGGGTCCCTACTGAGTAGCTTATACTCACCCCTTCACGGGCTATGCCCGCATTACATTGTGTTGGTTGCAGACGACAGACAGCACTGATCGTGGTTGAGGCTTGCGGAGCAGGACGGTACCTGGAGGTGGACCACTGGACGGGACGTTCTTGGAGTGGACGGTTGGACCCGAGGAGCTATAGAGGATATCTGCACTCACCCTTCAGGTGGGACTTCCAGTGGACGGCTCGACGCTGCGGCTTTACTTTTCAGCTGTTGTTTTCCCTTTCGAGTTGTACTTTACATTCAGTTTGTGTTTGTATTCTGGCCCACTTACTTTCCGCACTTACTGTTGTACTCAGTTTTTACTTAGTGTTACTTCTACTGCTTGCTTGCTCTGTGGTGTTTGTTTACTTTACAAAGGAAATGCCTTTCCTTTTTACTAGGATTTACACCTTGGTGCTAGTCGACATCCCCTGGCCTATGGAAGGCAGGCTTGGGGTAGTCACGGCACGGGCCCCGAGGACGGGTCGTGACAAATTGGTATCAAAGGAGTTCGGTTCTACCGCAGACATTGATCTTTTTCTATGTGAATCAATAGTGTTTACCGTATTGGGTGTGGTTATCAGTCCAGGGAGTATAGTGTTGGTGCGGCGGCCGACGTATCCGTACACCAGGACTGTGACTTCTGATTTCTGACTTAATGCACGAAAACATTGATTGTGTGTGTGTTTCAAGTCATCTTTGTGATTACTTTGTGTCAGCTCACCAGGTATACTGTTCTGACCATGGCGCATCTATTTCCTTTTTCAAGAAGGCCCCATGACGGCAGCCAGCTAGGGTTCTGAGAGTTGAGCATGACGACAAACCGCAGAGTGACGAGGCCTCGGTATAGGGCCCTTTGATAGTTGAGGCATCGACAGTACCTTTACCCGCCGAGCCATCGATGCTTCCAACCCCAGCCACTGACGATGCACGTCGCCTTAGTGAACTGCATGAGCTCCAGCGCCAGCGACCGCCCAGGTTCCGCGGGGAGACGGACCCCCAGGCAGCCGAGGACTGGCTGGAGGCAGTGGTTCGATTTTTCAGGTTAGTAAGGAAACCAGCAGACCTCATGGTGATCCTCGCGGTGAGCATACTGCACGCGGAAGTGGGCCGATTGTGGAGCTTGATGCTCCAGGTGCACGATGAGGCATCTCTTCTCTAGACAGACTTTGAGAGCCTCTTCCGCTCGGAGTTCGTCCCAGCCACCCTCCGCGCGGTGCGCATCCAGGAGCTTCTTCAGCTGCGGCAGGGCAGCTGGACGGTTGCCCAGTACTTGGCGAGATTTACCGATCTCTCGCGCTACTCGACAGACATGGTACGGGACCCATTATTCCGGGCCCAGACCTTTGAGCAGGGATTGAGACATGAGATCAGGGCATCACTGATCTCCCTCAGCATTCCGACCCAGCCAGGAGTACTGGAGCGAGCCCTTCTTCTTGAGAGCTTTCTTGCTGAGTCTACTTCAGCGCCGACACCCACTGCAGGGCGGCATGTAGCAGAGTCTTCTGCATCAGGCAGTCGACGGATGACGCATGGGTCCAGGCAGACCAGACCCTCAGGAAGACGACCTCAGGACACTGGCTCAGCAATGCGGGGAACACAGCGCGGAGCCAGTCTTTCGAGAGGCAGGCAGTGCTACACATGAGGCGGGCAGGGTCACATGGCTCGTGACTGCCTGACCCACCGTGTCGTGGAGCAGCAGACGGTTGAGGGGCCACTGAGGCAGAGGCAGAGGGTCGACCATGGAGGTCCGCAGGGAGCAGGCGGATGAGGCATAGAAGCTGTCCGAGTAGCAGGTGGTGGGCGATGCTTTGAGGCTCTACCACCACCACCACCAGGAGGTCCACCTCGGCCACAGGGAGCTGGCGGGTAGAGACAGGCACAGCTCCAGGCAGTGGAGGCCTAGGACCACGGCACGCCCGAGATGATTCGAGGTACGATATATGCATATTCCACCCTTGCTGTAGTTCTTATAGACACAGGATCGAGTCACGCTTTCATGCCCGCTTCCCTTGTTCGGATCTCAGAGATTCCGACAGAGCTCTTGGCTCGATCCTTACGGCTAGAGACTCCTACGGGAGCAGACTCGATGATTACGATCTAGTGTCGGAGGTGTGAGCTTACTCTAGGAGGCGAGAGCTTCGGCTGGGATCTTCTTGTAGCGGCGTCGAGGCCATACGACGTCATCTTGGGCATGGATTGGTTACCTACAGTCCATGCACAGATTGATTGTATTAGGTGCATGGTGTGATGTGTACACACCGATGGGAGCAGGTTCACCTTCACCGGCGAGAAGGGAGCCTTCGCAGCATAGGATGGACTTCCGCAGAGGAGGGGAAAACCCATCACTCATCATTTGGCTAGCCTCATCCTAGGAGCAGTTGACGTGCGGATCCTAGTTTTCTTGCAGTGGTGGAATAGTATGCGGACATCTTTCCCGACGACATTCATGGGCTACCTCCTCGCAGAGATGAAGACTTTGATATTGACCTGTACCCCAGGACAGCCCCGATATCGACTACAGCATATCGGATGGCCCCCGCTGAGCTTCAAGAGCGACGGGTAGAGTTGGAGGACTTGCAAGGAAAGGGATTCATCCGACCCAGTGTTTCACCCTGGGCTTCCCCGATATTGTTCGCCAAGAAGGCGGACGGGAGATTGTGACTTTTTGTCGGCTATCGTCGCTTGAACCAGGTGACGGTGAGAAACAAGTATCCGCTACCGAGGATTGATGACCTCTTCGATCATCTCAAGGGAGCACGGTGGTTCTCGAAGATATACCTCAGGTCAGGCTATCATCAGCTCAGAGTTCGGGACTAGGACGTGCAGAAGACGGCCTTCAGATGTCGGTATGGCCACAATGAGTTATTGGTTATGCCATTTGGCATAACCAATGCTCCAGCGGTGTTCATGGGCCTCATGAACAGGATCTTTCAGCCATTCCTCAATCGATTTGTCGTGGTCTTCATCGACGAAATTTTGATTTACTCGACGACTGAGGAGGAGCACGCCTACCACTTACGGGTTGTACTAGACACACTCCGAGAGCACCAACATTATGGAAAGCTCTCGAAGTTTCAGTTATAGATATGTGAGGTCCACATCTTGGGACACGTCATCTCTGAGGCTGTAGTTGCAGTGGATCCTGTGAAGATCGAGGCAGTGCTAGCTTGGGAGCCACCTAGGAGCGTGACGGAGGTGCGGAGTTTCTTGGGACTAGCCGGATACTATCGGAAATTTGTGCCAGACTTCTCCAGAGTTGCGGCACCACTCTCAGCTTTGACGAAGAAGGGGAAACCCTTTGTGTGGTCAGACAGATGTCAGCAGAGCTTCCAAGAGCTGAGACAGAGATTGACCAACGCACCTATCTTGAGGTTGCCGGAGGAGGGGATAGGGTATGTAGTCTACTGCGATGCATAAGGAACTGGACTCGGATGTTTCCTGATGAAGGAGCGGGCAGTGATCGCCTATGTATCACGTCAGTTGAGGCCGCATGAGCATAACTATGCTACCCAAGACCTGGAGTTAGCAGCAGTGGTCTTCGCTCTGAAGACATGGCGAAACTACCCGATGGGCGAGCGCTTTACAGTCTTTTATGACCATCAGAGTCTCAGGTAAATCTTCTCTCAGAAGGACCTGAACCTGAGATAGCGGCGATGGATTGATTTCTTCCAGGACTATGACTTTGATATAGTCTATACTCCTGGGAAGGGGAACGTAGTATCTGATGCTCTCAGCAGGAGGACGTGCATTCACCTTCTTGAGGAGGCGACAGAGCATATAGCCGCTTTGCAGATATCCTTCCTGGATAGGGATGGAGAAGCCTTCCTTCAGTCACTCACAGTCACTCCTCCACTACTGCAGCGGGTCAGAGAGGCACAGTGGGGGGACGCTGACTGTGAGACGCGGTGTGCACAGATATCCTCAGGACAGGCACCTGATGGTTTCTCCATTGGAGCAGAGCACGACATCCTTTTCAGAGGATGTACCTTAGTACCAGTAGAATTACGGGAGGAGGTGCTGAGATAGTTTCACACTTCTCCCTTGGCGGTGCATCCTGGAGTGGCAAAGATGTACCTGGATCTCAGATTACAGAACAGGTGGCCGGGCATGAAGAAGGTTGTGGCAAATTTCGTTTCTCGATGCCTCACCTGCAAGCAGGTGAAGGCAGAGCATCAGGTACCAGCAGGCTTGGTATAGCCCTTGGAGTTCCCGGAGTGGAAGTGGGACGGGATATCTATGGACTTCGTGACTGGGCTTCCACACACTTCCAGAGGACACGACTCCATTTGGGTGATTGTCGACCGACTCACCAAGTCGGATCACTTCTTACCCATCAGAGAGCAGGGCTCAGTGGAGAGCTTGGGACGTCTCTACCTTCAGGAGATTGTATAGATTCATGGTGTGCCATCATCAATCGTCTCCGATCGAGATGCTCGCTTTACTTCTCGGCTTAGGAAGGGGTTGCAGGAGGCGTTCGGGACCCAGCTACGTCTGAGCACCGCCTTTCACCCTCAGACGGATGGTCAGACGGAGTGGACCATTCAGACTCTCGAGGACATGCTCCGCGCATGTGTCCATGACTTTGGTCACAGCTGGGAGGACCACCAACCCTTGGTGGAGTTTGCGTACAACAACAGTTACCACTCCACCATTGGGATGGAACCAGACGAGGCGTTGTACGGCAGACCTTGCAGATCTCCTTTGTGCTGGACAGACCCTGGGGAGTCATCACTTGTGGGACCAGAGATGGTCCGGGCCACGACAGAGAAGGTCCAGATCATCCAGGAGAAGATGAGGACAGCTCAGAGCCGGCAGAAGTCTTATGCTGACAGGAGGCGAAGGCCACTAGAGTTCGAGGATGGCAACCACGTCTTCTTGTGTGTCTCACCTTGACGTGGATTACGGAGATTTGGCCGAGGCGGAAAGTTGTCTCCACGCTTCCAAGGACCATTCCAGGTCCTCAGCAGGATTGGCGAGGTGGCTTATCGCCTGGCACTACCACCTCAGTTGCACCGGGTGCATGACGTATTCCACGTATCTCAGCTGAGGAGATACGTGCACGACCCAACGCACATCATTGACCATGGGGAGCTAGACATTGATGATGGGACAACTTTTGCGGAGGTCCCGGTGGAGATCGAGGATCGACAGGAGAGGGTCCTACGGGGACGGTCGATTACTCTAGTGCACATCAAATGGCAGCACGGGAACCTCCAGGAGAGCAATTGGCAGCGGGAGACTCAGATGCATGCTCAGTACCCACATTTGTTTCCCTAGTTTATGATGTATCGTTACGGGGATGTAAAGCCCTGAGGTGGGAGTGATGTAAAGGCCCGTAAAATTCAAGGAAATTTGTTTTTCTTAATTTTCTTTGGAATTTTACAAGAACGCAGTTTCTGATGGCACCTGATTCCGAGGCCCGGTATGCCCGGAATCTTTTTCCAAAGTTTGGCGCGGGTACGTTCAGTGAACGAACGAGCAGGTTTTTCTATCTTTTGAACCGATGCTCGAAATTGAATTATGAGGGAACCAATGGAATCGCAGCGCCGGTAATTTCTTATAAACACCTCTTCCGGAGTTGCATTTGCTCGAGTGTGGTTTTTAAATTTTGGTGGTTAAGTGAAGAAAATAAAATAAAGTGGTGCGACAACTTTATTTTATTTCACTTAAAGCCACATAAAGCTGCTTAAGCTGAGTTGAAGAGGGTAGGGTGGAACCCAAAATATCCTACCCTCTTGGTAAGATTTTTGTGAGGTGGGGCCCGCACGAGCCCCACCATTTCTTTACCCCTAAGAAACGCACCCGCGATAACTCCTCTTTATGAAATTCAACTGACATGTTTTCTAAATTCTTAACGCCCCTATTAATTGGGTGGTTATTTCGTTGCAATTAATTCTATGAATTAATTTGTTCATTACTTATCTTTGAAATCAATTGTTGGCATGAGATTAAAAATAAGACCAACCCTTGTCTTTTGAGGGGTATCTTGTTTTGAGGATTTGGAGAAATCTCTAAAGCTAGAAGATCTTCATCTTTCTTCACGAAGAACGCGAAGAACGCTGGGCTTCGCCGAAAGGCGACGAAGAATGCCGACGATTCTCCTTCCGTGACACTTCTTCCGCGACGATTCATTCCCCGCGACAAATCTTCGATCAACTGCTTGAGGTAGGAGATTTCAAATCTTTTAAATTACTTTGTGGATTTTATCCTCAACATGGATTTAATTCGTGAAATTAAATCTGTGTGTTTTCTTTAACCCTCGGAGATCGTCGACGCGACGTCGTGTACCACGACGATGCGACGCCCCTTCCGCGACACGATGATCCTCTTCTTCCGCAACGGTCAATCCCGCGAAGAACGCACGTTCGATGACTACGACGAGGTAGGGGTTGTTTCTTTTTAATTCTTCATGATTTATATCCCTGGTTGTTAAATATGATTGTTTTGAGACTTTAAAAACCGCTAATGTGGTGGGTGCGGACCAACGAACAAGTCTGAACCCACCTCCCTTCTTGTTGTTATGCGCGGATTTGCGGGCGACGAAAAACGGGGCCGCAAGTTAATTTTGAAGGCTTTGAAGTGAAGAACGAGTCCTGGGACGAGCACTGGCGAAGACCGCGTACAAATCGGACCACCAGAGCGCGTTCGGCCGCCAGGATGGGGCGGAGCATGACGCGCCGCTGGGAAGACCCGCCGCGGCTGAAGCCGCGGCGGCGCTGGCCAGTCCCGCGACCGCGCGGGACCACGGAGGAGGGACGCAGCTTAAGCCGCGTCCGGGTGTCACGGAGCGTCCCCCGCGTGAGGGGCCGTGGCTGCCTTGCGCGGCGCCTGGCCAGCGCCAGCGTGCCGGCCGAGCCCCCCGGTCGGACCGCCTGGCCGGGCCACGCCCCGCCGGGCCGCGCCGCGCCGGCCGGGTCGATGCCGGACCCGGGTCGGGTCGACCCGGTTCGGGCTGACCCAGGGGGGTTGGGTCGGGTAGGTCCGGGCCCAGACCCCTCGTTTTCGGACCCTTTTCGGTCTTCTTCTCATAACTTGAGCTGCGGGCCTCTGATCGACGCACCATCAGCGGCGATGCGATCCTTGGATCGAGACGGTAGTTTCGGTATTTTACACTCAATGTTTCGGAAAACTTTGGATTCGGCCGGGTTGGTTCGTACACAAAACCAACTGGGCCCTCGGAGCGGAAACTCTTATAACTTGAGCTCCAGGCGTCCGATTGACGTACAGTCGACTTTGATGGATTCCTCTATGTGAGACGGATCTTTTGGCTTACTCCATCCGAGGTTTGGATGCAGGTGGAGTACGGTCGGATTGGTTTTTCCTTAAAACTCAACCGGTCCCCCGGGACGAAAAAGCTAATAACTCCCAGACCGGGCGTCCGATTGACGCGCCGTCTGCAACGTTGAGTTCCTGTTGACGATACGGAACTTTTGGATACATCAACTCTGTACTATGTGTCAGTTGATGTATCCGCCTCTCAGATCGTGGAGCGGACCCTCCCGAACGAGCTTGCTATGTGCGGGAACCCTAGTGCTGGCTGCGAATGCGACGACGACGAAGACTGTGCAGAGATCCTCAGTGGATTCGATGACGACTACAGCACTCAACGATCCTTTGTGGGTCAGTGCTACCAATCCTGTGCGGGTCTGATCCTGTGTGGGTCAGTGCTCAGCGGTCCTGTGTGGGCCAGTGCCTACAGATCCTGTGTGGGTCTGATCCTGTGTGGGTCTTTGCAGGGGTTAGTTACCTATCGATCATGTGTGGGTCAGATCCTTTGTGGGTCATTGCGGGGGTTAGTACCTATCGATCCTTTGTGGGTCCGACGACTTAGATGAATCAGTGGATATATCTGATCATCTCTATCGTCATACGAATAAGTATACCTGTGTGAGTTGAATCCTGTTTTTCTTTCCTATGTGGATTGTTTTGTGCTATCCTGTGTGGATTTAGGTTTTGATTTCCTGTTTGGACTGGGTTGTACTTGGGGTCGGATGTTGGAGTCGGATGAGATTTGATGACTTAGATATATGTATGGGCATATACCTAAGTAGTGTCGGATGTTACTTCCTGATTGTATCTTTCCTTGTGGATTATCCTTTGTGGATTCTGGGAGACCTTCGGGGGGTCTTGGGGTCCCTACTAAGTAGCTTATACTCACCCCTTCATGGGCTATGCCTGCACTACGTTGTGTTGTTTGCAGACGATGGACAGTGCTGATCGTGGTTGAGGCTTGCGGAGCAGGACGGTACCTGGAGGTGGACCACTGGACGGGACATTCTTGGAGTGGACGGTTGGACCCGAGGAGCTGTAGAGGCTATCTGTACTCACCCTTTAGGTGGGACTTCCAGTGGACGGCTCGACGCTGCGGCTTTACTTTTCAGTTGTTGTTTTCCCTTTCGAGTTGTACTTTACATTCAGTTTGGGTTTGTATTCTGGCCCACTTACTTTCCTCACTTACTGTTGTACTCGGTTTTTACTTAGTGTTACTTCTACTGCTTGTTTTTTCTGTGGTGTTTGTTTACATTACAAATTCAATGTCTTCCCTTTTTACTGGGATTTACGCCTTGGTGCTAGTCGCCAGCCCCTGGCCTATGGAAGGCAGGCTTGGGGTAGTCACGGCACGGGCCCTGAGGACGGGTCATGACAGAAACCTTCTCAGACATATAATTTCTAAAACTATTCTTAGTAACCTAAGAATATAAAAAAATAGAAAGGGAGATCATAATATATTAAAAAAAACATTACCTACTCATTGAATTTTGAGTTTAATCGTTGAAGAGAAATCTCTCACAAGCATGATCAATTTTGAACTAACCACCCAAACTCAAACATAGGAATCCAAATATATAGGAAAATAATTCTTATGTCAGTAATAGTAAAAAGATGTAAATTAAAAATAAATATGAAACAATCCCCTACTTCTATAGATTTCACATATTTATTCTATTTGTGTACATTATTCTATATGATATGTGGCCCATTCATTTCTGATCACATATATATCATATTTTTAATATAAGACATTTCATCCGTCATAGTAGTACTAAAAAAATATTAATACACATAACATTAATAAATATTTTAAATGAAATAGTAATTATCTTCAAAAATACATCTTTAAGAAGCATAGTTAGTTCATGGAATATGATCTCTCCCAAAAAATTACAGATATAATAGCCACAATATTTTCCATTGGATTGTTTTGGTAACTAAATAAACATTTTGGGGAATAAATAATTTGTTTTGACATTAGTTTGTATAGAGAAATATATTATATATATCCTGATAATTATCATATTGTAGAACTTTTCTTCATCCTTTTGCTTATCCCCTGACCTCATTCCAACTTTTTCTAAATATCGATACAGCACCCTATCATAACAGAATCCTAATTAAAAATAATATCAATTATATAACTTTATTATTAGTTCTAAAACATTGGATGTAATGTATTTATAATTGAAAAATGACATCATGTGTGGGAAGTTTGTTGGATATCCATGCATTGAATCGATGAAATAAATCATTGTTATATCCAAATTTACAATAATGAGTATCCAATGCTTCCTGAAAACTTAAAAAGGAATAAGTAATTAATGAAATAAAATTATATTTGATATGATTAAATTGAAGAGTTTGACACCTACATCATTGGATTTAAATTAAATCTACAATATAAAATATTCAATTCAAATGATGTGGCTAGACCTCCCACTATTTCATTCTTTTTGGGAATTTATTTTCTTTGGTTCTATAGAGAAGGTGTGAGGACTAAAGAATATGAATTTTCATTCATGGGAAAACACCACCAATTTTTTTCACATATATGACTTCGAAAAATAGGAAATTTATTTAGTCATAATTAATATAGTATCTCATATTTTGGAAAATGAAATCATGAAAACATAGCTCAGGTACATATTTACAAATGACCTACCTAACCAATCATAGTGGAGTATTTGTAACACCCCGACCCCAGTTACCCAGAGTCGGTGCATTATTACATAACATTGACATGATACAAGGAATCATGTCCCGAAACACTAATCAGTTTAGTATCCTTGGAAGTACTAGATACATTCATAAGTTGTTACATTACATCATGAAATAAAAACATCAACAACATTTTTCCCCATTGACCACAGTTATATCCTCAGCCTATCCCTACAAGTCAAACATAATATATTTCTTCACCTCCTTGGAAAAATAAAACATAGAAAGGTGTGAGTTCATATGCTCATTAAGGATAACAATATAGCAGAAAAGTTCATAAATAATCATAACCATTAATGGAAATGTATAAGACTAGAACAAAAGTCTTTTAAAAATAAACTTAATCATAATATGAAAATTATAAAACCAGATAATGACATTTAGTTAGTCACAAGGATATTCTACTAGTCGAAAAATCATATGCAATATCAATATCCACTTTTATAATGATGGAATGCATAATATCAGACTTCATAACCACACAGTCAAGGCCTTGTGCCAAGTCTACAAATAAGATTTTTTCAAGGCCTTATGTCAAGACATTTGTCTCATGAGATCTACCAATGCATCGAGGATCTATAACGGGTTATACCTGTCACTTACTAAGTCCAATGCAATTCTCATATGAAATGGTTTAAACATAACATAAACATTCATATTAAAACTAGAATAATAAATTTCAATACCTTATCCATAAACCATGAATAGTGTAAAAATAACACATCCATAGTCAAACATATAAAAACACTTCAATAAAATATGGATGATTTTTGTCATAATGAATCAACTTCAATCAAGTTTAAAATCCATAAAAGGATGTTGACATAGATGAAATCAAAACTTTTTGTAGAGAAATATCTCTTTTGTATTTTGAAATAATTTAAAAGTCATATAATTATAAAAGATAACACTTATTTTTAAAATATTCTTATAAGACTTTATGGGAAGCTTTGAAAATGTTAGAACGGAAGAAAATAGCTGCACCCGCTGTATAAGTTAAAAAAAAGTCATTCTTACCATAGTTATTTCGAGAATGTCATAAAGTACCTTGTTTGGAAAACGATTGAAAGATTCCGTTCAAAACAGATGTTGTAAAATAATGGAATAAATTATATTAACCCATAGTCTAGTAAATAGTAAAAAAATTGAATTATATTTTTAAGAAACATGGATGTGGATGATAAAGAGGACCCAATAGATACTTACGTAAAAACAACCACGGATAATAAAGAGATTGTGAAATTAACCCTTACCGTGTAATTTTCCTTAGTAGTTGGTATGTTAAACTCCTTTATAATATTTAAAACATTGTTATTAAATTATACAATAATCATATACATAAATATGATTTCATATATGATTTTATAATATTGCATTGTTAATAATATTTTAGTAGTATCGTCGTTTCGGATGTTAATTGATTTGTTTTCCTTTTTATGTTTTGTTACATAAGTCGTGTTTTTTATGGATATGATGTATTTGATTTATATATGTAATTATATTAAGTTATTAAAAATTATTTTTTTCACCAAATGAAAATTATTCTTGAATTGTTACGATGGGGAGATGAATCTCATCATGTTCATAGAGACCGTAATCCATACATATGTATGAGTGAAAATAACATTCTATTGATATTAAAATCGTATTTAATTGGATGTTATATCATATATATTGAATAATTATCATGTTATATGTATTATTTAAATCAATTATACTCATTATTATACCCATCCAAATAATGAAGTGTTTGAATAACAAACATCACCACGACGTGGAGACGGTAAGCTATACGTATGCACGTATGGTGACTTTGTAATTTATAGTATGGGTAGAATAAAGAATATTGTTTTACCATTTTTATAATAACTTAATAGTATATATAAGATACTGGAGTTATTATTTTCTATTGTAAACAATAAAGAAATAAGAAGTGGAAGAAGAAAAGAACGTGAAATAGGTGATGAAATATTTACCTCTTCTACAGGTTTTTCCTTTTGATTTGATCAAAAGGGCTTCATAGGTTAGTTTTATGACCAATGTAATGCCTCTAGGATAATGTGAGGGTAGGTGGAAGGATATTTGGGCTGGGTTTGGCCGAGGAAAATGGATTTTAAGGTGTGAATTTGAGAGAATGGGAAGTACCCTTTTATAAGAGGGGTGAGGAGAACCTTAGGAAAAGATTGAAATATTATGTTATAATAAAATAATTTTCGGTTTCTAGTCACTAAAAAATGATTTATTTCTATAATAATGTGATTATAGGTCACAAAAAACCCAAACAATAAGGTTTAGACATGTTTGGGTCACCATATTAACCTTATCTTTTTTATTTAACTCTTAGTTTAATAGTTTATCATTAACCATGTCTATTTGTATTTTTATATTATATGGTTAATAAACATACTATAAACAGACACGATAACCCCAATAGGTTCATTAATGAAATATATAATATTATTTAGGCCCTCTTTCTGAACCGTATATTTTTTGTAATATTTTATCCACTAATAATATAGTATTTGTTTTAAAAACTCAATTATGTCTATTTTGACATTGTTTAATAAATGGCTTTTTTTAAAAGTCCTAAAAACATTATTACGTAGAAATAAATTTATATATGCAATTATAACATGTCATATTAACCTATAAAATTATTTTAATTCATCAAAATCCTCAATTTACAATTTTTTGGATATTTATAATATCAATTATTTTAATATTTAATTATTAAGGTAATTACGACATCATCATTCTATCATAAATAAATGAAATTATTTAATGTCCAAAAATTTTAAATAAAATATCATTATTTAGGAAATATTTTTATATTTATAAAGAATATTTATAGTCTAATTTATATTATGTATAACACTATATTGAAAATGGTTTAATTATTAAACATTGAATTTAACTCTTTTAACTCTCCTTTAAATAAAATAATAATAAATGTCCTAATCTAATTGAAGTGGACCTAAAGGATCGTATTTTATTCCTAAGGTTGTTTTTGGTAAAATTACACTTATCCAATAGAATTAGGACATGTTTTAGGGTAATAATTATATCATTTTCCCCTTAATTTCCCTATTTAATTTTAAATGTGGTAAATAAAAGCTAAAAGTTACTATTCACAAAAAATTATTTTTATCTTATTGAACCAAATTTTACATACGGATATTAAATGTATCTCTAGGATTTTTTAAATTCAACTCATAGAAGTGGAAAATTATGTTTTATGTGAATCTGTAAATGCTCCTAGGAGGTGGGTAAAAGATGGTAAAAAGTTCAATAAAATTTTATATATCTAATATTATTGCAAAATGACTCCAATGAATTAAATTGTACATATATAGTTATTATGTATCAATTTTGAGCTAAAATAATTTTAAATAAAATAATTAATTATTTAAATAAAAAAACATATTTAAATAATAACGCAGTGTTTTTCACAATTCGTCAAAAATTGAATATTTTCAGAAAAATACCAAAAATTCGCCCTAAGAAAATTCCGATATTCCAAATCAAAAAATGAAGTCCATTTTGAAAGAAAAAAATTATAAAATTTCATAAAGTGGGTATTAATATTCATAATGGCTAGTTTGATTGGTCGTGGTGTGTTTAAATCTCGAAGTTGCGTATAATGGAATCTATTGAATTATTCAAAGGGAAACATACCATTGAAGTTTGGGGTGTTATATTCTTCCCTCCTTCAATTAATTTCATCCTATAAATTTCTATAATACTACCACACAAAAATATTTGGGTGTTTTTTCATCATATATTCCTCTAGTTCCACTGTTTCCTCTTCCATCTTATAGTTTCTTCATAGAACTTTTACTTTATGAGTTGTCTGGTTTCTCAACACTTGTTCTCTAGTATCAAGAATCTTGATAAGATATTCACAATAAGATAGATCAGGTCCCAGTTCAATTACCTCATTGTTGAGTACATGCATTAGTTCTGGATTTATTTTCTCAACAATCATACATGGAACATATTGTGAACATTTGGGATACTTGGCGGCATTGCCAAATGGTAAGCTACATACCCAATTCGTTCTAGAATTTCTAAAGGTCTGATGTACCTTGGAATTAATTTAACCTTATTATAGAATTGTATAACTCCCTTCCATGGGGATACCTTCTAGAAAACATGATATCCTACCTGAAATTCGAAATCCTTCCATCGGTTATCAGCATAGATCTTCAGCCTAATTTGAGCTTCTTTGATGTGGGTTTGGATAACCTTCACCTTCTCCATTGTTCCCTCAACAAGTTATGGGCCTATGAGTTTTCTTTCACCAACATCATCTCAACAAGTTATTGTGTGACATATCTTTCCATATAATGCTTCATATGGTGCCATATGAATGCTTGAATGGAAGATATTATTTTAGGATATTTTTAACAGAGGTAAATAGTGATCCCACATACCTTAAGAGTCATGTGAGAAAGATCTCAACCTGTCTTCTATGGTTTGAATAGTTTGTTTTGATTGTCCATCAGTTTGAGGGTGGTAGGCAATTCTCAAACACAGTTCAGTATCCATGTCCTTCTGAAAACTTTTCTCAAATCTTGATGTAAAATGGGGATCGCGATCAGAAACAATCGATAGGGGTACACCATGGAGTCTTACAAATTCATTAACATATAGTCTTTCTAAATGTTCAAGTGGTAAATCTTCTCTTATAGCTAGAAAATGTGATGACATGGTAAGACGATCAACAATGACCCATATTGAATCATTCCTTATAGGAGTCTTTGGTATCCCCATGATAAATTCCAACATAATATCATTCCATTTCTACTCTGGTATGGGAAGTTGTTTCATGACTCCTATAGGATGTTGTCTTTAATCTTTCACTTGTTGACAATCCATACATCTCAACACAAAATCAGAAATCTCTCTCTTCATGTTGTCCCATCAAAAATGTTCTTTAAAATATCTATACATCTTGGTGATCCTAGGGTGTATAGAGAAATTGGAGCTATGAGCATCATCCAACAATTCTCTTTTTATATCATGTATATCGGGAACACAAAGCCTCTTCCAAAATTTCAAAATTCCATCTTCATATACGAAGTCACTCAATCTCCCATCATTTACAAATTTAATCTTCTTTTCAAACTCCTTATAATTAGACTGAAACTTTTTATCCTTTCTAGTAAAGATGGTTTAGAAAACATTTGAAAATGTAGTGATGTTTCACCTTTCATGATTATTCCCATATCCTTCTTTACTAGATCCATGAAAATAGGATCCATTTAAATAATCCCCTTGTTCAAAAATCCATGATCATTTCTACTCGAAGCATCTTTAACCTTATTTTCCTTCCTCAGGTGGTAGTGTATTGTTCAGTCATAATACAAGAGTAGTTCAAGCCATCACCTTTGCCTTATGTTCAGTTCTTTTTTTTTAGAAATTATACTTCAAACTCTTGTGATCAGTATAAATCTCACATTTTTCACTATAGAGATAGTGCCACCATATCTTCAGAGCAAAGACTACAACTGCTAATTCAAGATCATGAGTGTGATAGTTTTTCTCATGAATTTTTAGTTGTTGTAATGCATTGGAAATAACTCTATCATTTTGCATAAGGACACAACCAATTCCTTTCTTTGAAGCATCACTATAAATAAAAAACACATCATTCTCTGATGGTAGAGTCAACATATGAGCATTGTCTAATATTCTCATTAGTTCCTCAAAACAATATTCACACTCTTCTGTCCAAACAAATTTAACCCCTTTACGTCAGAGCTTGGTTAATGGGTTAGACAACTGGGAAAAATTCTGGACGAAACGTCGATAATAACCAGCAAAACCAGTAAAACTACATACCTCAGTTATACTCATCATTGCTGGCCATTCTTGGATTGCCTTTGTCTTAGAATTATCAAAAGAGATCTCATCCATAGAGACAATATGGACAAGAAAAAATATGTCCTGAAGCCAGAATTCACACATACTAAATTTCCCATATAATTCATTTCTTCTAAGATTCATTAGGATAATGCACAATTGATTTTCATGATCTCCATAGCTTTTAGAGTATACCAATATATCATTAATAAATACCACTACAAATTCATAAAGATATTACTTAAAAACTTTGTTAATTAGATCCCTGAAAATAGAGGGTTCATTATTCATCCCAAAAAGAAATTACTGTAAACTCATAATGCTTGTACTTGGTTCGAAATTCCATTTTCGGAATTTCATCCTTCTTCACACACAACTGCTGATATTCAGATCGAAGGTCAATCTTTGAAAAATGTTGAGCTCAATGAATTTGGTCGAATAAATCATCAAAGAGAGGTATGTGATACTTGTACTTTATTTTTATATCATTGATCTCCATTTAGTCAATGCACAACCTCATAGATCCACCTTTTTTCTTAACAAAAATGACAGGGGATCCCCATGAAGAAACACTAGGGAAAATAAATCGCTTATTACTCAATTCCTCTAGTTGTCTCTTTAGTTACACTAATTCCACAATGGTAATTCTATACAGGGTCTTCGATATGGGCCTTGAACCCAAAATTAAATCAATGGAAAACTCAATTTCTCATTGTGGAGGATGTACAGGTAAATCCTCAGGAATCACATCAATATATTCTTTCACAATAGGTACGTCCTCTATTCCAACATTGTTTTTCCTCACCCATAATTATTTCATTTTCTTCCTCCCTAATAATTGAATTTTGTAGAGATTCTGGGGGTAGATCTAGATAAGAATCAGGTGGTGACATTTCTTCTCTAAAGATAAGGTACTCCTTATCATCATCAAAAAATTTATCCTCCTTCTTATTACAAATTTTTTTTCACATCATGGTCTGAAATCCAATACATTCCAAGGATTGTTCCAAATTCAATCATGGGTATGACAATGAGATCAATAGATAAAGAACATTTATATTCCCTAATGGGAACTGATTCAAAAAACATCATTGTGAGGATACTTCCCTTCAGAGTTTTGACTAAAATCTCCCTTGTTAATTCAAATTGAAAATATCTAATTTTCTTAGAAAACTAGGAAGATATGAAACAATGTTATGATCCAAAATCAAATAAATCATTGGATAAACTTTAGAAAACCATTAAATTAACTACCACCTCGTCTTTAGGAGCTTCACCTCGACAGTAGTGATTACATAATCTTGGTTAGGCTCCCTTGGCCTTTTTTTAGGTAAGTTCCCTTGGCGAATAAGACATTCATTTACATAATGTCCCTTTTCTCTAAAATTGTAGCATTCAACATTAACAACCTCTTTCTTTCCCTTACAATCACGAGCATGGTGGCCTTTTAACCAAACTTGTAAGAGACTCCCATTCAATTCAGGAAAGTAACGGAAAGCTTCTTCCCACATTTACCACATGATGGATATTCAACTTTTCCCTTCCTTCCCTTCTTTCCATTTCCAGAGTGATCATCTGATCTCTTCTTATATTTCTTTTCTATGAGGTCATAAGACTTAGGGAATTTCTTTTCTGTCTTGATAATGCATAAGACAATGTCTAAGTATGTAGAGAAGGATTGTGAGATTAATTCTTGATAGAGAAATAGTTTTAACCCATCAAATAATCGATCAATATTACTCCTTGGGGTACGTATATAATCTACTTCATGCCTTGCTATCCTTGTAAATTTATCAACATACATTGAGACATTCTCATCCTCCTTTTCCCTGAGATTCAGAAATTGTCTTTCCATATCCGCTCGTTGGTCATGTGGAAAGTATTTTTCTAATAAAATCACTTTAAACTCCCTCCATTCAATATTCAATACTTTTTTCATATTCCATTGTGTTTTGGATTAATGATCATCATTGATCTGCATCTTCCATGAGGTGATAATATACGATGAAAACTTTTTCCGTTCTTCTACTCCCCAAAGAATAAAATATTTTCTCTAGGGAATTTAGACATTTCTCATATACTAATGGATTTGTAATCCCATTAAATTTTGGTGTTCGTTTCCTCATGAAGCTGTCTAACATTGATCCTCCACATTATGGATCAGGGTTCTCCATACGGGTAAGGTTATTATTCATAACCTGAGTGAGTTGTCCTAGTATGGGGATAAGCTTATCAGCACCAGTTACATCACAAACTCTACTATAATTATCATTATTAGGAGGGAAATCCCTACATTTATTATGTGAATTGATACGATTTCCATTCCTTCCACTAGGCGCCATCTCTAAACAATGTCATTCACAAGATTAGTTTATGAATTTCAATAAATGAATCCAAAATAGTAAAACAATTAACATAAATAGAACAATTTATGGATATAATCCATAATCATAAAAAAATGTTTTCTTTGAGGAGGCATATACTCATCAATCCTTCATAATCATTTGTAAAGAAAATTTGAATTATCCTGAGCATATCCCCTAGGAGTGTCATAACCAAGAGTGCAGCAAGGTCCGTTTCCATGTACCATAATACCTCGGGTCAAGCACAAAACTCCTTGTCGGAGTTTTCACTCCTAGGTAAATCTGTACCAGATCCTCCTCTACCTACTCATATCCAAAAAGGGATGAATTTCTTGGAAAAAACAAAAAATCTCTACATTACCCAAATTCTAGGATGGTCTTCTATACAAATCTTCAAAGTCTATTATAGGGTTATGTTCTCTAATCCAAGTTTATCTAAATCTAGTTTCCATGATTTTTACTAAACTTTCTCTGATGCCAATTGTAATTACCTGACCCCAGTTACCGAGATTCAGTGCATTATTTCATAACATTGGCATGATACAAGGAATCATGTCCCGAAAGACTGATCAGTTTAGTATCCATGGACATACTAGATACATTCCTAAGTTTTACATTACATCATGAAATAAAAAAATCAACAACATTTTGTCCACATTGACCACAATTATATACTTAACCTATCCCTGTAGGACAACCATAAAATATTTCTTTACCTCTTGGGAAAAATAAAATATAGATATGGGTGAGATCAGTTGCTCAGTAAGGATATCAATATAGAAAAAACGTTCATAAAAGTGCAAAAACATTAAATGAAATGTATAATACTTCAAAAAAGGTCATTTAAACATATACTTTAGCATAATATGGAAAAGCTAAAATCAAATAATTACATTTAGTTATTCTTATGGATATTCTACTAGTCGATTAATCATATGCTATATCAATAGACACTTTCATAATAATGGAATGCATAATGCCAGACTTCATAACCACAAATTCAGGGCCTTGTGCCAAGACTACAGATAAGATTTTGTCAAGTCCATGTTCCAAGACACTAGTTTGTCTCATGAGACCTACCGATGCATCGAGGAGCTATAGCGGGCTCCACCAGTGACTTACTAAGTCCAATGAATTTCTCATATGGAAAGGTTTAAACATAACATAAACAATCGTATTAAAACAAGCATACGAAATGTCAATACATTATCGATAGACCAGGAATAGTGTAAAAATATCACATCAATAGTCACACATATCACAAAAGCTTCAATACAATATGGAAGATTTTTATCATAATAAATCAACTTAAAACAAGTTTAAAATCAATAAAAGGATGTTGAAATAGATGAAATCAAAGCTTTTTGTAGAGAAATATATCTTTGTATTTTGAAATAATTTAAAAGTCATATAATTATAGAAGAAAACATTTAATTTTGAAAATATTCTTATAAGTTTGTATGGGAATCTTTGACAATGTTATAAAAGCAGAAAATAGCCACACCCACCGTATAAGTTAAAAAAAGACATTCTTACCTTAATTTTTTCGAGAAGGTCATAATGTACCTTATTTGGAAAACAACAGAAAGATTCCTTTCAAAACATATATTGTCAAATAAGGGTAAAAATTACTTTAACCTATAGTCTGGTAAATAGTAAATGTTTTTGAAATACATTTTTAAGAAACATAGATGTGGATGATAAAGAGGTCCCAGTAGATACTCACATAATAACAACCTCAGATAATAAAGAGATTGTGAAATTAACCCTTACCTTGTACTTTTCCTTAGTCGATGGTATGTTAAAACCCCTCTATAATAGTTAAAACATTATTATTAAATTATAAAATAACCATATCCATAAATATGATATAAAATAATATCTTATAATATTTCTTTGTTAATAATATTTTAGTAGTATCATCTTTTCGGATGTTAACTGATGCATTTTACATTATATATTTTGTTACATAAGACGTGTTTGTTATTTATAGGATGTATTGGATTTATAGCCAGAATAATATTAAATTCTTAAAAATTATTTTTAATCATCAAATGAAAATTATTCTTGAATGGTTACGATGGAGAAATGAATCTCATCGTGTTTGTGGAGACGGTAATCCATACATACACATGTGCGTCAATATCATTCTTTTGGTATTAAAATTGTATATAATTGGATGGTATATCATATATACAGAATCATTATCATGTTATATTTGTTATTTACATCAATTATACTCATTATTATACCCATCCAAATAATGAAGTGTTCGAATTACAAACATTACCATGACGTGGAGACGGTAAGCCGTACGTACACACATATGGTGACTATGTCATTTATAGGATGGATAGAAAAAAAATGGTTGTACCATTTTTATAATAACTTCAAATTATATAGAATACAATGGAGTTATTATTTTATAAATGAAACAACTACGAAAGAGGAAGTGGAAGAAGAAAATAACATGAAAGAGGTGATGAAATATTTACCTCCTCTTCGGGTTCTTCCTTTTGATTAGATCAAAAGGTCTTTGTAGGATGGCCTTATGACCAAATTAAGGCCCCTTAAATGAATGGAGGATATTTGGGAAGATATTTGGGTAGGGTTTGGCTGAGATAAAAGGATTTTAATGTCTGAATTTAAGAGAATGGGATGTACCCTTTTATATGAAGGGTGAGGGGAACCGTAGGAAAATATTGAAATATTATTTTATAATGAAATAATTTTCGGTTAATAATGGATAAAAAATGATTTATTTATATGATAAGTTGAGTATAATTCTAAAACCACTCAAAAAATAATTTTTAGATAGGTTTGGGTCACCATATTAACCTTATATTTTAGATTTAACTCTTAGTTAAATAGTTTTCCATTTACCATGTCTCTTTGTATTTTTATATTATATGTTTAATAAACATACTATAAACTTCCAAAAGAACCCCAATAGGTTAATTAATGACTTATATAATATTATTTAGGCCCTTTGGCCGAACCTAAGATTTTTAGTAATATTATATCAACCAATAATATAGTATTTGTTTTAAAAACTCAATTATGTCAATTTTGACATTATTTAATAAATTATTTTTGTTAAAGTTCTAACAACATTATTACTTAAAAATAAATTCATATATTCAATCCTAACATGTCATATTAACCAATAAAATTATTGAAATTCATCAAAAGTCTCAATTTACATTTTTTTGGATATTTATAATATCAATTATTTTAATATTTCATTATTAAGGTAATTAATGGGTCATCATTATGTCATAAATAAGTTAGATTATTTAATGTCAAAATTTTTTAAATAAAATATAATTTTGTAGGAAATATTATTAAATTTATAATGAATTTTTATAGTATAATTTATAATATGTATAACCCTATATTAAATTTTTTTTAGTTATTAAACATTGAATTTAACTCTTTTAACTCTTCTTTAAATAAAATTATAATAAATGTCCTAATCTAATCCAAGTGGACCTAAAGAATAATATTTTATTACTAAGGTTATTTTTGGTCGAATTAAACTTATCCAATAGAATTAGGACATGTGTTATGGTAATGATAATATCATTTTTTTACTTAATTACACTATTTACTTTTAACTGTGATAAGTAAAAGTTACAAGTTACTATTCACCAGAAATTATTTTTTTCTTATTGAACCAAAATTTACATACTGATATTAACAGTGTCTCTTAGATTTTTGAAATTCAACTTAGATAAGAGGTAAAATTATATTCTATGCGAATTTGCAAATGCTCCTAGGACATGGGTAAAAGACTGTAAAAAGTTCAATAAAATTTTATATATCTAATATTATTACAAAATGATTACAATGAATTAAATTAAATATATATAGTTATTATGTATATATTTTTACCTAAAATAAATTTAAATAATATAATTATTTATTTAAATAAAAATTTGGTTTTAAACAATAATGTAGTGTTTTCACTATTACTCAAAAATTAAAAGTTTTCAGAAAAATACCAAAAATTCACGCTAAGATAATTTTGATATTCCGAACCCAAAAATGATGTCCATTTTGATAGATAAAATTTATAAAATTTCAAAAAGTGGGTATTTCTATTCATAACGGCTAGATTGATTGGTTGCGGTGTGTTAGAATCACGAAGTTGCGTACAATCCAATCTATTGTATTATTCAAAGGGAAACATACTATGGAGGCATGGGGTGTTATAGAATTTTAGTTGCACTCTCAATACCAATGAAGTCTTGATCTTCCTCTCCATACATATTTTACTCAAATGCAACTATTTGGTTGCAATGATCTTTTAAATTTATATCCACATGATCTGTGAATGATAGTAAATGTGGATATAGAACGGGTGGGGTAATAGGGATTTTTTTAGATAATTTTGATCATTTGGTTGATCTTTTAGATGGTTTTGAGGTGGTATTTCATATCATACCCTTATATTTGTCCATATGTAATAAAATCCATCAGTTTATACTTCTTTTCATTAATTGTTAAAGGTTTATCTAGAAAATTAAATTGAAAATTAATACCTCTATCATGAAATGTTATTAACAAGATTTGATATCCATGGGATTAATGTTCCAAAAGATTTTTAAACCATATTAATATCATCCCCATGAATTATAATATGTATCTCGGTGCTCAGAACATGGGATACAAAAATCGACATATGCACATGCCATATTGGATGTGTTTTGTTGTGTATCATGTCATTTTGAATATTGAACACCATTTCCCTCACCACAAGGAGATGGGTGGGTGTTACTAGATACAAATCACAGTCATTATCACACTGTATAATATCACTACAAGGAAGGTATCAGTGCCTTTATGACTCACATTTCATATAACCATTTATTAAAACATTGATTACCTCTTCTTATTAATCTGATTGAGGGGAATTGATAGCCTCATAGTTGGTGGGGGAGGGGAAGGATCTCCACAGAGTGGCTGATCATGAGTTGATTCTTCTCTTTGCCTCTTGCCCATTAAAGTTCCCATCATCTCTCTCTTACATTATAATTTTACTTCATGTATAGATATTCATTCTCTCATATTTTTTTATTAATAAACATTTCTCCTCCTCTTATTTATTTTCTTAATATATGTTCAGGGTATCACCCCAAAAACCTACACCTCTGACACAGCCATACTGTTCTAGCCTCTTTATAGCCACTAATATTTTTTGTTCATCCATAACAGGTGTTTCTGATTCCTTTGACTATAAGGGATATAAAATATAGGAAAATAAGTTCACATTGTTATGTAATATTGATTTAAAACAAACCAAATTTTCATTATTTAAACTTATACATGTTTACCATAGATAATTTGTGTGATTTCAACTATTATTATCCCATATTTATTTACACATTCATCATTTCATAGCACTTGGTGTAAGATGGAAGTTGATTTGGATTTCGAGTCATAAATCTGCATATAAATAGATGAACCTAATTATGGTGTTCCTTCATGTCACATAAAATTATTACAGTTGATTTAAAATATGTACCATTTCATTTCATGTGAAGTGTACCCCAACATTGCTTTATATTAGGGGTACACTAGTTTTGCTGCTCATTCCTTATTTACAGCACTCAATTATTGTTTCATAACTAAAAAAGTGTCAATCAATGTGCTGAATACACATATTATCAATCAATCTGTTACTAGACCCAATGTACTTGAAAAGACACATCTGCATGATGGATAGTAAATGAATCAAACACTTCTTGGGTTATCAGGTGTGCATAGATAACCTGTGGGTGTGGGTTAATTTTTACTTCAACATATTTAAGATGATTTCTTATTAGGATTGTGTGAAATAATCTATGAATTTTTCCAAAAAATCATTAATACATACATTTTGTGGGATTTATCTAATATAAATGCACTCTCAAATTGATTATGAAGAGTAAGTTGATGTTTAATTATTTTATTATTTATAAAAATAAATGAAATGGTAATAATGTTACCATAATATCTTCCCACATTAGTGTCTTCATCTTGGGCACCACATGGTACCACAAAACTACATCAATAGACATGTGTTTTCAATTGATGATTCCAATATAACTTCTGAAAATGGCTATTTGGGTTAACATTCTAACACCGCACATTCCATCCCACCTCTAATTTCATGCCTTTGACTTTCACATTATTTATTTTTTCTAACACCGTCAGACTATTACTCTTCTGTTTTTTTTTTCAATGTCGGTCCTTCATCGGCTACCATTTCCTTGAAATAAACATTGTCAATATGTTCCTCGGGAGAGGTAGCATCAACATTTTTTGATGTTCATTGTACCTCTTCACTATGAGTAGTACCATGTTTAGAAACCTATTGTTCCTCAGGAATGGGATCACAAGCACGTGAAAAATGGAATTCCTCTGCAATGCAAGCAGTTGTAGATTAAGAGACATATTGTTCCTCCGGACTGGGATAACCTGCATGTGTGGAAGTCATTATCTGCAGTAGTTATTTAACATTCAATTTTGAGTACATAAATACAACAAAAAGGGTAATAACATGAGTTAACATGACGTGTATTACAAATAAATATATAACGTGATTATTGCAAACAATTTTTGTTTTTTAATAGATGAAGGGTTTTGACCCCTCTATCAATGACCCAAATCCCTTTATTTTTGTCTCCTATAACATAAAAAATATAGTCTATATTGATACCACATCAAAATTATTACGACATCCCAAGGAGAGGGTTATCCTAGGTTGAATTTTCATCAGACGCTTCAATGGTTTTGCTCGATAACAGTACAATTGAACACTTTTGATTTTCTGTATTTTCAACACAAAATACAGGTAATGCCTGTGATTCCAGTATAACAGGTTCATATTTGTACCCTTCCTTACCAAAATCAATTTCATGAATCCCATTTCATCAATTTTAACATCACACCTCTTATCAAACTAATTTCATTGAAAAATTAGCACATTGAATGTTTTATAATCCAACTCCTATATTATTTTAGGATGTCTAATTATAATATATTTGCATAAATTGGATTTCTGTACTTAGTACAAGAAACAAGAATTGTTTTGATCCATGAGTGTAACTTCTCTATTTTTCATGGTATTGTCTTGACCACGTTCATTTTTATAGAATTTATAACAACTAATTACATAACCATTTTAAGATAATACATACACACCTGGTCCTCCAACTATCAGTCAAATTCATTCTGAAATTGAATCCAGATTTTCTTTTGAATCCATAAAAATGTGGTCCCAATACCTTCCCATAATATTTTGATTATGTTATTTTTATATCCATATTTCAAACCATGATGGATTCAAATGCCTACTAATTTCATTGTGGGTTTTAATATATGGGGAAACCTCTAAACTGTTATGGAAATTCTAATGGTGGTCCTTCTAACAATTTTTATCATTTATTGTGACTACATCTCTTCTAGAAATTCCTTCACCCACAAGCCACCCTGTATGACCAGATTTTGTTAGACCAATTATTTCCACACTAGATATGTATTTGGTATAGAATTCAACATCTTCCACAAAAATAAATCACTCTTCACTATATCCCTCTGTCCAACTATTGTTTTTGAAAACCCCTTTAAAAATATTTATATATCGTTCAATGGTGTACATCAATCTATAGTGTATAAGACCACATAGTCGAATCTCTCTCAACAGGTGAACCATCAAATGAATCATCATTTAAAGAATGTTGGTTGGAAGAACATTCCCAATTCACATAATATGAAGGAAATTTTTCTTTCCATAGTTGGTAATTTCATTGGGTCTATAACTTTTCTACATATAACTTTGATAATAAAATAGATTTTAGTTAACATATGAAGGACATTATTAGAAAAATTCAATGTAAATATATAAAAATTATATCTTGAATCAAAAAATGCCACTCATGTGATTTCATACCATTTAACATTAATTCCGTCATTGACATGATGTTATTGATATCTGATGAATACCCTTTTGAAACCATTATGTCCTTCAATAAGTTTCAAAACTGATATATCTTATTCTTGGAAAGAGTGTATGCAACTGGAGTAAGAAATTTTTTTTTTTCACCCTTCACTGGAACCAACCCTTCCTATATTCCCATGTCAACCATTCCCAACATGGCTTTAATTGCATCCTTTGTTTTTTCAGGTGCATTTAGCAATGTGTCGATTAAACTATCACGTGTATATTTTTTTAACATGCATAACATCAATAATTTTTTTGCATAAAGACAATTCCAATATGGTAATTAAAAAAACTAATCTCTTTTTCCAACTAATTTTTAGATGGTTTTTCGAAAACAGTTTACCAAAAGAAGAGTCTATATCTTTTACTTTCTCAAAAAGTTGATCACCTGTTAGTGGAGATGGTGAGGTACATTCTTTTGAATTTCTGTCAAATGATGTCACACAAGATTGGTACTTTTGTTTCCGGGGTAGAAATATATGATGTCCTCAAAACATAATTTTTTATAAATGTTTCAATATAATTACTTGTGAACCATTTTCAGAGATAGGAAACCCTTGAGTTCCATTGATTATATATCATAAAATTTTTCAATAAGCAGAAAATCCATTTATAATTCAATACAGCATGGATCTCTATTTTAAATCTTCATTTTTGTAAGAATCATACCACGTAACACCTGAATCCAATAATAATTTCAAATCCTTGATCAATGAAGCCAAATAAAAATCAACATCATTTCCAAACTATTTTTTTCTCGATATAATCATAGATAACATGATTTATTTTCCTTTCATTCATAACAATGGTGGAATTTTATAATTTACCAACATAAATGGCTATGTACTATGTGTTCTTCTTTGAAAACCAAAAGGATTCACTCCATCTATAGATAATGCAAGATGATTGATTGTTGGATCATTTCCAAATTCAGGATACTCATGATAAATTCTCTTCTACTAAGGAGATTCTTTATGGTAACATAGTTACCCATCTTTATTTTTTGTGTATGTGTTCCACTTCAATTTACCTACAGTATCCTCGCATCCATATAGGCTCCTAAACCTTGTAATGATTGGAAATTACCATGCATCTTTTGTAGGATCAGATTCATAATTATTTTATTATGAATCCCCACACTTTGGGCATTCTATAACTGATTTGTGGTCCTTATGAAATAGTATACAGTCATTTGGGAATGTGACTATTATTTCAGAGATCATACCCATCGAGTGTAGCGTTTGTTAGGCATCATATGTTCTGTTATGGAGCTCATAATCTTCTGGGATAATGTCATTCAATAAATCAAGTAATTCCATAAAACTGGCATCACTCCATATGTTTCTTACATTCAAATTATACATCTTCAATGTGGCTAAAATGATGTATATTTAGTGCTACCACTATATAACGGAATATTTTCACAACTATTTAACTGCTCAAATGATTTTTGGAAATCACGATGTTTATCTACAGTTGACCTAGTGATTTTCTTCAATACAGTCTTCATCATCATTTTCATCTATAATAACATCCTTGGTACAATATTCTTCATTGTACACACTTGTAATCATATCAAATGTTCCATAAAATGTAGTGATATCCTAGAAACTAGATACATTCTCTTTTTCCCCATGTTTATTCAAACATTTATAACTTCGATCTATTCTATGACAGTTCAAGTGTTATTAAAACCCCTCAAGACTAAATTTTCCTGAATAAAAATAGTGTAAACATAGAAAGGGGATTTTAAAAGGGTCATATGCATGATCTTTCTCAAATTTGACGTCCTATTTCACTCCATCTTTACACTATTTTTTCATAAAAATGGAATCTATCAATTATTTATTCATATCCATCATATTTGATCTTGTAATATTAATATTTAACAACATAAATTCAAAAAACATTGACATAAAAATTAACGAAGGATAAAAAAATTTATTGACTTGATGTATCCTTTGAAAACGATTTATGAAATCATAGTTGAAATCCTGTTAAAAAACTAACCATTTACATAAATTCCTCTTTAAAATTACATGCCCTTTTTAAAATAGAACAATCAGTTCCAAACACTCTTTCTCATAACCCTAATTAATTTTTTTAAGCATTCAGGTAAACATCATGAACCAAAAATCAAAATCATGTAAAATGATTAAAAAGCATCCATATTTTACAAATTATCATTTAAAAAATCACACACCTCATGTTAAAATTAAACCAGCATTACCTACACTTTCAAAACATTCACAACCCTTTATTAAAGCCAATCATGTGAGTTTAGGTACAATTGGCATGCAACCTAAGTCAGTGCCATCTGTTTCAGTCATTTTAAAGCTATTTAAACCAAAAAAATGGTATGTTTAGCACATATAATTTTTAAAGAATCATTTTAAAACACATGATTAATTTTAAAATATCTACATAGGAATTTTTTCAAAGATATAAATCTCAATATAACCACTTTTAAAGGATAAATAAATCAAAAATAACCAACATATTATAAAATATAAATGTATAAAATGTTGATCATGTCTTTCATGAATAAATATTAAGAATCCTATAGTTTACACATGTAATACAACTAGGGAGTGAATAAGTTATAGGGAAATACATTATTGTCACTTGTCCATGATAATTTAAAATATAAAGTCACATATCATCAATGTGGGAAACCATTTTCCACATGATTCTTGAATCATGTATTACATAATCTTGATCCTTCCAATATATTACATTAGGAAAAAAACCCCTTCTTCAGGGTATACATCAGGTCAGTGATAAAGGATTATAGGTATACAAACCTTTTCCACTATCAATGGTTTATTTAACATTGAGATTAAATATATTTCAAACACTTTTTTACTGTATTACAAAAAAATATCAACCTAAAATAATACCAATAAAAACTCAAGGAAATCACTAATATTTCCAAATATGGGGAAGGATTTGAGTAAATCACCTTATGTGTTGTTAATTGACTAGACCAATAAGATACCTCATGACCATCATGGACTGGAATTGTTCAATTCCTGACTCATGATACATCACCATAAGAAGATGATAACTTGATATAAAATAGATCTTAGAGAACACTTTAGAACCTCTAAGATGATCAAATAGTCCATAAATATGTCTAAGTGGATATAAGTTCATTTTTATCACTTATCATAATGTCTAATAGTCCACACATATTCTCAATGATCCATTTAATTTTTTATATAAATGACTATGGAACTCTAAGGGGCATAATCATTCATATGAACCTCTTCACCTAGAAGTCGTTCAATTGAGTCTTCTTGTCTCATATCTCTACAGGATCCATCCTCCCCATGCCATTTTCTACCTTAAAGTTCCTCCCCAGGTTAAATGAAACATGAATCCTCACTAAAACTATAAATATTACCGTAATTATAGTCTTTATAATAATTATTTCACTATAAAGTCCCTCTATGTAGTGACATGGTACATTTATAGGAAGGTCCTCCCTTGAATGAAAAAACATTGAGAAATCCCACATATCATGAGGTACTCAATAAAATTTGGATATCTACACAAAGTATCTTATATATAATGACTAATATCATTTATCAACTAGAAGGACATCTTATGTGTACCTCAATATCACTGCCTAGAATGATTCATGAACTAAATAAATGGTTGGCATTAAACCAATACAAAATCATGATTTTTTATTTCAATTCCATCATACATTAGATTAGAAATATAAATCCTCACATGATCCTACAATTCCTAATCAGTACTGGACATCCCCTGGTAACGTGATCTCCCACCAGAAAGAGGTATACAATTCATTTGAATGTATTACTTATCATTTCATTTGTATCATACATGTTATTAAAAAAAATTAAAAACCCCATTAATCCAGACATCTCATGGATACCTTTTTATAGAGATTCTAAAATGGACTGTTGCATTGTAATCAAATTATTATCACTGCTAACCCATAGAAGGATCCTTGAACCCCCATAGTGGGATACTAGTACCATGGGTATTGATATATAATTAGGGAATGGTTTAAACAAATTTATTACCAATAAAATTGTAGGTTTATTTGGATTGATAGATCCCTTTTTCAGGTGGTCTAAAAGAAAAACTCATCACTACACAAACAATACATGAAATTCCAAAATCATAAACATTCCACACTAACCAAGTTGAATCAATACAGAAGTAAATAACATGAAAACAATAATATATAACTAGGTAATAAATAAATAAATCATAATTGGTATTAATTCTAGGAGAAATTATAAATTACAAGCCATGTTCCAAACATAACCTATAATCCACTATCATCTTGTAATGTCTTGAATATTTTGGGTATTTTTTTTAATTATATAGAATTATTATGAAACCACACACTTGGATGGAACATGATTCTGAGGCCCGGATATCCTAGAATGGAATTTTGAACTTTTTTTAAGGTACGTTTAGTAAACATGTGGGTAGATTTTTCTAAATCTTGAACTAGTGCTCAGATAAAAAAACTAAGGGCACCATTGAACTTGAAACACTAGCATGTGCCAAGAAATAAATTAACTTGGACTGCAAAGGGACGACCAAAAAAAGTTGTTTTTCAGTCATTTTGACAAAAATAATAATATAATATAAAAGAATTATTTATTTCTTTTCTCACCATTGAGTGGAGGATGGCGACGCTGCAATGCAGCGACGAGGCGGCAACAAGGAGCATTAATAGAGGATCAATAATGTCTTGTTTGAAACTACGATGGTGTTATTTTAATGGTTTGTTAAATGTGTCTCATTAAATGTGGATCATTTATGAACACTATTAATGGGTGAAATGTCGCTATGTTTTTTATTTCTTTTAATAAACCAAGGTGTTGGAGTTTGTCAATTAAAAAATACAGGGAAATCTATAAATAACCACCAGAAGAATCCCTCTCCAACAAAGAATGGAGAACGAAGCAATAAACATCGGAGGATCAGATCTGGAGGATGGAAAGCAGCGACGAACATCAATGACCAGGGGATGACGATGACATGATTCACATATTTCATCATCCTCAGATCCAATGAATCCAGGTTGGAGTTTCTGCATTCTATGAATAAGATGACTTCTTCCTCATTCTTGAAAATTGATGATGAATGTGGATCAACCAACTTATGGGTTGATCCATGAATCGCTCATTTTGTGGGTGGATACTGTGTGGGGGGTTTGATTTGTGATTTTTCAAGCTATGTGGTTATCATCATTATTATCACCATGACTAAACTCTAACACGACGGGCGCAGGATGACCCGAACAAGGACTGGTCCCACTACCATAGTTTTTCTTGTTTCGTTCTTAAAATTTGACCGGTCAACTTTTTAGAAAGGAGAATTCGAAGGCTTCGTAGTGATGGTGGTGCCCTACGGAGACCATAGGCACAGACGGATTCAAAAATAGACCACCGGAGAAACTCTTATGGCCCATCGAAGGCACATCCGGTTGCAGCCATAGGAGGATGGCGGAGGTGCGCCCGTCGGTGTGTAGAGGAAGTAGGCAACTATGGCCGAACAGCCGCAGTGGTGAGGAGACGTAGTGCCGGGTGCTACATGAAGGGGCAGCCCACGTCCATCCCATCAGATAGTTGGCGATCCGTGGTCCATCGACCACGGCTGGAGGAGTCCCTTCCTATATGGGGCCAATGGGGGCTGGACGCGGTGAGGCTTCCACACTCTAGTTTGATGTCACACTACCGGCCACCCTTGTGGCTGGGCCTCGGGCCGGCAGGCTGGACCCATGGCCCAGCGGGCCGGTCTCGCACCCAATGGGCTGTAAGAACCTGGTTCTTATTCTTGAGGTACGAGTTTCTTCTTTTCCTCTTTCCTTGAGTGTTTTTTAGAAAATAAGGAAAATGGGGAAAATATGAAATTTTGTGGGTACACCCCATGAAATTTTCCACACACCATGTGCTTTGGCCGCGTGGGATGAGTACATAGGGTGTGTAGGCTTGTCGGCGATGAAGGGTGTAAAAACTGACTACACACCGTGTACTTAGTATATATACACAGTGTAATTAGTCGTCATGTGAACATTAAGGTGGTGGGAGTACCCACCAGCGGAGCGACCGTACATGTTGTGTATTCAAAAATACACACTCTGTAATCATGTCGACAGATGAATAATGCGGCGGTGAAAAGTAGCCGCTAGTGGAACAATTAAAAAATGAAAAATACACGCCATGTACTTAAGAGTACACACAGTGTAGTTTGTTTGTTTTTTCTCAAAATGGGTAGTAGCCTCCTCTTTTTACAGAGGAAGCTAAGAACATCGGAAGAGCATGGGAGAGAGGGCCAGATCTTGGAGGAGCTCTCGGTCATACACCGGAACTATGTTTCCTTTGCCGATGGCCTCGATTGAACCGCGCGGGTGGGTTCTTCACTCTTCTTAAACCCTTACTTCCAGTTCTTTCCCGAGGGTAAGTTATTTGGGTTTGAACGCATTTTCGTTTATCCCAGATCTATGCCGTTCTCGGGTGTTTCAGGAGGCGTCGTTCATGTATATTGATCAGAGGAGATCAAGGTAGGTGGTATGATTTTTAATTTCAACTATCTTGTGGTTTTTGTGTACTATTGTGCTACGGGACCATTTTTGGGGTGTCTTATGGATGAGGCCTTGACTAATTGAGATATCTAGAATTTCGCAGATAATCTAATGATAATAATAAATGGCTATCATGGATTATTTCATGGCTCCAGGGCCACCTTGTGGGTGTGTTTCCCTTGTTTAGCCGTTTGACTAGGACACCTGAGGGTATGCCATGATTTAGCATGCCTTGAGATTTATTGAGAGTATATGTGTATAATTTCTTTTGATGTGTTGGGCTTGGCCCGGTTACTTTCATAGCCTGAGGGCAGTGTTTTCTTTAGCCAAAGGGAAAGTGTTTTGTATAGCAAGAGTGCAAGTGTTTTGTTTAGCCTGAGGGAAAGTGTTTGTTTAGCCTGAGGGAAAGTGTTTCATTTAGCCTAAGGGAAATGTTTCATATGCCTGAGGGCAGTTTCTTCCATGCCTGAGGGCATTATCTCATACACTTGAGGGAAATATTCGTTATGACTATGGGAAATCACCTGAGGGTATCGATTCTGATTACCTAAGGGTAAGGTTTTTCATGTCTGGGGACTCTATTTAGTTAATATATTCACTGTGGTGATTTTACATGTTATACCTCCCAAACTAAAGCATAGGCTTGGTATTATTTTACCTTGTACTTGGTAGATAGCTGGTTGTGGTTTTTATTGCGGCACTGTTTAGGAGATTGTCGGATGAGGATGAGTCTCGGGAACTTATATTTCACTTATCATGAATTGTTAAATAATAATTAAATGGAAATGAACTGGTAGAAGTAGCTACTTTTGAGTAATTCAGAGCTTACTGCATTCCACTACTGCTCACTGCTTTTGCACAAATTCATTGATAGTTGGCACAAGCCTTTGGTTGTTGCCTATTGGGATTTATTTCTCACACCATGTTTGGTTCATGTATTGGGCCCAAACAGATTATATTGTTGCAGGTGTAGATAAGGGAAAAAGTCCTCATACAGGTACTTGATTGTTGTAGAGGAGTAGGATAGCATGGGACATAGCTTAGGATTGCGATGTTGCTGAGTTCCTGCTACACTGTTTTATTTCGCTTTGCTTTATTTTTCCCTTGTATTCTATTGTTTCATATGGAAGTTTACCAGTTTTGGTTGCTTTATTAGAATTAGGGACATATTGCATCATTATATATGACTACTGGTCATTTATTTAATTTAGTATTAAGTTCATTTTATCATTGGTATTTTTTACTGCTTCCAATTTTTTATGCTTGTATTTAGTTCCGATGCGTTACACTTTGAAAAATGAGGGCATAGTTTCCCCAAAATCAGACCTAGGCCCTCGCTGCTAGTCGGCAGCATCTGGTGTTTGGGGAAATTACCTTGAGTTCATGTGACCAACCGAGTTCGGGGCACCCGTTGAGTGGCACCCTGATCCGAGATGTTACACGGGCCATGCTCGCGCCTGCAGACTGGTCCCGCGCCCAGCGGGTTGGACGCAAGCTAGCGGGTCGGACCCGCACCCAGTAGGATGGACCCGCGATGTTAGGCTAGACCTTCTCCCATCAGGTCATGCCGGACTAGACCAGGTCTCTAGGTAACTCAGTGGGCTGGACCCTCGGCCAAACCGGGTTGGGTCTAGTGGGGCCCATTGGGCCTGGCTAGTTGGGCAAGCTGGACAAGAATGACCCATACTCGAACTGGGTAAGGTCAATTTTGTCAAATTAAACTGGGGTATGTGGGACACCTGGGAAGGGTCGGTTACACGAGGTCAGGTCGGTCCAACAAGGTCGGATAGGGCCCGGACCCAACCGGCCCCTGTTTCACTAAAACGCTTGTATCTTACAAACTCCACATTTGATTGATTCACTATTATTGGAATTGGTACCCTTGCAACGTATTGGTCCTTCTAATATTCTCCACTTGAGTTTTGGTATAAGTTGGAGTACGTTTAGGTTGGATCAGACACGAATCTAACAGGTCCCTTTCTACTAAAAGCCCTATAACATACAGATCAGGCCTCCGATAGACATGATCTCTATTGAATTGGAACTCATACAACAAGAAGGATCATTGAGTTACTTGTATGTGAGACTTAGTGGTGGCTAAAATATGTACAATGGCTTGAGTGTAAGAACCTTCGGAACTCATATGCAAAAGACGTGGAAATCAAGTGGTTGGATGTCAAGTGAAGAGCAACTCTCTGTGGATCGGAAAGAGAGAAACCCTCCATGCATCAGCAATGGCATGACCCTCCGTGGATTTTAAAAAGAGTCACCCTCTATGGATCGGCAATGGTGAGACCCTCCATGGATCGGCAAGAGAGCGACCCTCCATGGAGGAGTCCCTGCTTCCACGGTGCCAATGGGGGATGGACACGGTGAGGATGCCGCATCCCGGTTTTATGTCGCACCACCGGCCGCCCTTGCCACTGGGCCTTGGGATAGCGGAATGAACCCACATCCTAGTGGGTCGGTCCCTCACATAGTGGGATGGTCCCGCACCCAGCGGGTCGTGCCTGCAACGGTGGACCTTTCCCGCGCCCAGCGGGCCAGACCCACACCAAGTGGGCCGGAACCCCAATGGCTGGCTAAACCTTCTCCCATCGGGCCTGGCTAGACTAGACCAGGTCGCTAGGAAACTCATTGGGCTAGACCCTCGGCCAAACCGGGCATGGTCCAGTGAGGCCCATTGGGCCCAGCCCACTGGGTAGGACAAACTGGAATGACCCAGACCCAAATTGGGTAAGGTCGAGTTTGTCAAATTAAACTGGGGTATGTGGGACCCCTGGGACAGGTTGGTCCGATCAGTCTGACCAGGTAAGACCGGGCCCGGACCCAACCGGCCCTCGTTTCACTAAAACTCTTGTATCTTTCAAACTCCACATCTGATTAACACACTGTTAGTGGAATTGGTACCCTTGAAATTTATCGGTCCTTTTAATATTCTCCACTTGAGTTTTGGTTGAAGTTTGAGTATGGTCGGGTTGGATCGGACTCAAATCTAATCGGGCCCTTTTTACTAAAAACCGTATAACTTATAGATCAGGCGTCCGATCGATGTGTCGTCTATTGCATTGGAACTAATATAAAAAGATAGATTTTTGAGTTAATTGTAATTGAGGCTTAGTGGAAGTTGAAATATAACCAATGGATTGAGTAGAATAACCTTAAGAACTCATATGTGCAAGGTGTGGAAATCCAGAGGATGGATATCACATGAAGAGCAACCCTCCGTTGATCATAAATAGAGCATCCCTCCATGCATCAGCAATGGCGTGACCCTCCATGGATTGGTAAGAGAGCCACCCTCCATGGATTGGTAATGGAGGAACCCTCTATGGATCAACAAGAGAGAAAACATCCATTGATCAGAAATAGGGAGACCCTCTGTGGATTAGCAAGAGGGCAACCCTCTGTGGATCTCCATTAGCATGACCCGTCATCGACCAGCAATAGATTGACCAGTCATGGATCAGTGGAAGAGAGACCAATTGTGGATCGGAAAAAGGAGAAACCCTTCTCGAATTATATGTTGAGCCTCTCAAAAGAATAATATGATATATCTTACAACTAATCATCTTTATTCTTGTTCCTTAAGTTGTAACATGGTGTGAGATGTTTTTTTTATATTGTTCCATGTGATTGAGATCTTGATATGTGGTTTACCATTGTGGATATCTGAGATACCTTCGAGGGTCTTGGGATACCTATATAGTACTGTTATACACACCCCTTCATGGGCTTGGGATGCACATATTGTGTCTTGTATAGATGATGGATGGCTTGACTGAGACATGGGGAGCTAGGGCTACACGGTGCTCAGAGGAGATCGATAGACGTGGTGAGCTGCATTGATGTCAGACAGTGATTAGTACAAACTATTCAGGTAGGATCCTTGACAGACGATCTTTGGAGTTTGATTTTATTTCCTTCGGTTGTATGTTTCCTTCAGTTGGGATTGTATACTGGCCCCTTTACTTTTAGTACTTACCTTTACTCTCGGTAGTGGTTCCTGGTGTTTTTCTTTGTTTGTGTACACTGTCTGGGTATGTACCAGTTTAAAGGAAATGCCTTCCCTTTTTTAGGTTACGCCTTTTCGGTTCTTGTCACCAGCCCCTGACCTCTAGAAGGAGGGCTTGGGGTAGTCACATCAAGGGCCCTGGGGGATGGTTCATAACACAAGTTTCTCCAATGGTAATGGCGGAACCAACCTAATCCAATAAAAATAATGAAAAACCAATTCATGTTCAATCGACACAATAGGATTTCCCTTACTTTCTTTAAATGAAACAATTGAAGCTACACTACCATCATAGTTTTCATGTATGGTGTTAGCATAATTTTACAATGGGAGATGACTATACCTATCCTTAGGAGGACTATATGATACTGATAATTCATTATATATAAGTAAAAATCATAAACAATGGCCTAGAAGATGATATAGAGCATAAAACCTATGTATTAGAGATGGAAAATGAAGAGTCGATAATGGATTCAGAGGTGGATGAGTTAGTAATGGCGGAGGAGGATGAGGCGACAGTGTCGGAAAAGGAGGAGGAGGAAGAGTCAGCAGTGGAGGAGGAGGAGGTGGAGGAGTCAGCCACAATGGCAGTGGAGGAGGAGGATGAGGCAGCAGGGTTCGTCATCCGAGAGATATTGAGGAGTGCGAGATGAAGAGGAGGATGTCAGGGTTCATTTATAAAAGTGAGTAAACCTTTTATCTACGCTAGCTAAAAATGTTGATAAAGGTATGTTTTATCAGTGCTGAAATAGAAAATGCTAATAAAATATGCCTTTACCATCACTTTTTTTTGGGATAATAAAGATAGAACTTTATCAACACTAAAAAAACACTGATAAAATTTGTCTTTATCAGGGCTAAAATTTTAGCACTGAAAAAGACACATTTTATCGGGGTTTTTTAGCCCTGATAAAACTATAGTGATAATAAATTATTTATATTTTTAAGCATATTTATAAAATTATATGTACAATAAATGTATATTTATTTTTTTATAATAATAACATTAAATATATCTAAATATATTTATTTATAATTATATATAAAATAAATATAAATTTATTTATAATTATAAATTTTTAATAAATATATTTACTATATTTTTAATTGTATATAATTAATATCTTTATTATAATTTTACAATTACTTAAATATATCTATATTTATTTGGAATTATAATGAAAAAATTTTGTATACAATTATTATGATTTTGGAATTATTTAATAACAATAAATTTTTATATATTTATTTATAGTTAAAATAAATATATATTTATTTATTGTAATAATATATATATATATATATATCATTCAATAATTATATAATTAAAACAAATATATTTATTGCATTTATAATTGAATAAATATATATAAATTATATATTTATTTCAATTTAATAATTGTTTAAATATAACTATATTATTTACAATTATAATTATAAATATTTTTTAATTATTTTCAAATATATTTATTTAATTTTATATTTTTTTAATAAATATATTTATTTTAATTTTATAATTATTTAATTATAAATATATATTTATTTTAATAATTATGAAATACTTATGAAATAAAAATATATTTAATATAAATTTATACTTATTATATATATATTTTAATTATAATCATATATATAAATTAATTTATATATATATTTAAATACTTTTGAAATTAAAATAAATATATTAAATACATATTTTCATTATTATAAATTAATAAAAAAAATTATTAATTTTTTTATTTATGTCTGAAATTTATATAAATATATTAATGATATTAATTTTTTATAATTTCATGATTATTTAAGTAAATATATAATTATATTTAAATTATTATAGAATTATAATAAATATATTTATTATATTTGTAATTATAATTATAAATATATCTTTATTTATTTATAGTCATAAATATAAATATAAATTTATTTATTTATTTATTTATTTATTTAAATAATTATGAAACTGAAATAAATATATTAATTATAATTGTATAATTATTTAAAAATTAATATTTATTTATTTAAATAATTATGAAATTATAAAAAATATATATACTTAATATTTTTTTAATTTCATAAGGATTTAAATATATCTGTATATATAAATTATGAATATAAATAAATAAATATTTATTTGTAATTATAATTACAGATATAATAAATATTTTTTTTATTTTTCAAAGTATATATATATATATATTATTTATAATTATTAATATAAATATTTTTATTTATGTATAAATACATGTATATATGTATAAATATATTCCTTAATGAAATATAATTATTTAAATATGTATATATAATAATATATTTAATTATAATTATAAATAAATATATTTAAAAGTTATTTATATATAATTAGAAATATAATTAATATATTTATCATTTAAAAAATTATTATAATTTAATAATCATTTAAATATATATATATCTATTTATAAATATAAATATAATTTAAAAATCATTTATATATAACTAAATATTTATAGTAATAAATTTAATAAATACAGTTGTTATATAAATTTATTTATCATGGTTTGAAGTATATATGAGGACATAATAGCTTCATTGGAACATGAAATAATAATATACACCGAGTAAAGTATATATCATAAAAAATGGGTCATCATATATATTGCCAATATGAATAGTAACGAGGGTGAAATATATAAATGAACATTCATGATGAATACATCACATATAAATGTTAATTATATTCTCAAATCAATTGACCAAATTTATTAGAAACATATGTGTATTAAAATATATATATGCATATTTTATAATTATAATTATTAATATACATATTTATTTTAATTATAAATTTACATATTTAAAAAGTATTTATATATATATTTAAAAATTATTTCTATATAATTTTAGACATATCAATATATAAATATTAAAAATTTACTTATTATTTAATAAAATTTATTTTATATATATTTGAATTATAAAAAAATATCATAAATATAAACGTGCATTTTTTAATGTATATAAATTAACATTATTTTTTATATAAATATAATAATTTTATATAAATTAATAATATTTTTTATTAATAACATTTATCAGAACTAAAAATAGCGCTGATAAAATCCACCCTTTTATCAGCACTTTCTACTTAGTGTTGATAAAACTCAGTGCATCCCATGATCGGATCTATGGTAGTGAGATGTGAAAGAACATGAGATACATAGAAACATGATGTTTTAATTCCATAAAATCCACGCATGAAGTGGTTTTGAGTTGAGATTTGTGAAAGTATAATCTTTCATAAAATATTAGTGAAGAATTTATGTGCACAATTTTCACACATTGCATCAGGTCGGGACATCAGTCATAAGGGAGATTTCAAGCCCAAACATTAGTTGTAGTGAGGAAACTAGTCATTATAGGTGATAATTATTAAGGAGCAAGACCAACATACTATAACAATAGTGGTTGAAGGTATTTGAATTCAAACACGATCAAGTCATATCCTACATGCTCACAGTGTAAGATCAGAGAATCATCCTATGGTGGATCAAGACTTTTAACATAGGTGAAGTTTTTTGTTTTGTGATGGGAGAATGTGATGTTTTTGTGTTGGAGATAGCAGTAAAAGGAGTACCTCATTTGGATCTATAGTTGAAGTATTTTAGAGGGAGATGAAAGTAGTGGAAGGATTTTGGTTGGATTCAGTAGCATATAGAGTCTCTCAGTTGGATCTAGAGAATTTTAATCACTGGTTTGATAGTAGAGATTCCATGTTAGGGGAAAACATGGAAAGCGTGGGTTTTTTTACCAACCCGTATAAATATAATGTTTGCATCTTTATATTACTACCACTGATCATGAATTTTGATTGATAGATAATATTGGGTTGATCAAGAAACATAACACGTTTTAGAGGTTTAATTTTAAAGGAAATGAATTCTCAAAAAGATACCAGTGATTCACCCCTCCCCTCACAGTGGTCAATCTGGACTAGGGATATACAAGTGGTATCAGAGTGTTAGGTTCCCTCTAAAAATATGAGAAGAATTCTAAAATATTGAAAATATTAATTCTATTAATTTTCAAGGTGTTCCATCATTTTATGGAATTAATTACCATAGTTGGAAGAATATGATGGTACCATATATCCTATTACTCGCCCTGAATGTTGGAGATATTGCCACAATGGTTATTCCTCCCATTACTGACGATTCTTACATGAAACAATTGATAAGAGAAATATGTAGTTGGATGGAAAGGCTCAAAATTCCATCTTATTATCTCCAATAGAAAAAGTCCACAAAAATTTCATGGGTCTCCAAACTACCAAGGAGATCTCAGATAAACTCATAAATATATATGATGGAAATTTCAAAGTCAAAGAAGCCAAACTTAAATATTTTAAGTAGTTAGTTTGAGGTAATATAATTTAGTTACGAATAAAGTATTATTTAATATTTCACTATAGTGAATAAAATAGTTAGGAAAATTTGATGAATTATGAGAAGTTGGATGAGTCTATCAGGGTTAAAAAATTAATGAGAAATTTTATTGATTATTTTGATTAAAATGATTCTTCCCTAGTATAATTAGATAACTTATATATATATTAACTATAGAAAATTATCACATATTATGAGATGATTAAAGTTCCATATTTCAACAAGAATTAAAAAAATTGATAATTCCTTCGAAATGAAAAGAATGGGAGAGGTAATTGATGAAGAGAACGATGAATATAAATATTCATATAGTGATAAGGATTATAATGACTTCAATGCCATTTTTTCCCATATATCAAATGGGTTTAGGGTGGTAAAATTTGAGGGAGAAAATAAGAAACAACAAAATTCTTTTGTTATGGTGGTAAATGTCACTTTTCTAAGAAGTGACCAAAGAATATGGTTGAAGAATAAAAATTCGAATTCGAATCAGATGATGAAAGATACCATAAACTCAAATGGTATACGGAGAAGAAGAGACACTATATAAGTAAGAAGAAAAATAATATGAGCATCTTCAAAAAAGATCCATCATCAAATAGTTATTCATATAATTAATTCCATTTAATTTTCTAACAAAATAGAAGAAATGATTCATCAATTAGTATTAATAATGTAGATAAAATAATATAACATGAGTAGAATATGAAAATGAAATTATATTTATTCATGGAATAGATCAAACATCTCATCAAATAAATGAATAATCCTGAGAATGAAAAAATGGAATTAACTGGTGAAAATAATAAGGAAGAAATATCTCATTTTTATTATTAAAATAATGAGTTTGTCAAGAATGTTGTATATTTTTTCATTAAGATAAAGATGCACAAATAAAAAATTTCTTAATAATGTAAGATGATATTTTATCTTGAAGATTTTTTGACTACTAGAGAAGAAGATTTGTTTTAAGAACAAGCCTCATGTTTCACATTTCGTTATTATTTTAATATGGCTAGAGAATATTTCAAAAAATCTACTGAGATCAAGGGATTAAATTTTCAAGCTTGAGAGAAGAAAGGTAAAAGTTTACTTAATCATTTTAAGTGTTATGTTACTTCTAATAGTGTTGGTGTAAAATGTAAAACTTAAAATGAGAGGGAACATTCCACATATGGGGAAGAAAAATTTTTTTAATAAGGCCAAGAACCTCCATGAAAATATCGGCGTGATTTGAAAAAGAGAACAACAACGTAGAACTAGATTCATCTAGAACTAATTTGGGAGAAAACATTTTCTGTGATTTGGTTGGTGTTGGTATAATCATGGTCACATAGCCTATTTTTTATGTGCTAAGATGCCTTTCCAGGAATGAGGCAAGAATAAATGGGGAGTTTCAATTATCATTAAAGGAAAAAATATTATATAAAAAACATGATAACAGATCTACACCACAACTATTCACACACAAAATCTAATATTTTGAAAGAGTATTGTAGAATATGTGATTTTTAAGGTCATAAGGATGATCTATTTATGAAAATGTTGGGAATATATGTTTTATATATTGTAAAAGGGGATAAGATAAAAAATAAATCCAAAATTTATGGTAAATATTTTTAAAATAAATAAATTGTTAAGAAAGAAAAACTAGATTTTTGGCAACATTATTTGAAACTAGGTAAAAAGTTAGGGGATTCTTAGAAATATTCTAAATATAAAAAAATTATGTGGTCTCATAAAATGTGGTGGAAGTTGATGAAAATTTATCCATGGGTGAAATGTTGAATATGTAGAAGACTGAGATTGGAAAATTTATTCACCAAAAGGAATAAAGGTAGAAAGAATATACTCTTAGTGAGTCTCAAAATAAAAAATAAGAGTTAAAAGGAATATTCTCAGGTTTATATTTGTTTAATATAGTGGAACATGATGAGAGGAATCTCTCAGTGTGAATGTTGTTTTTGAGAAACCATAAGGACCCTACATATTCCATATTATTTTATACGTATTAAGCTAACATGATAGGATTTTAAGGATAAGTTTAAGGATATCACTTCAAGATGTCATGCTGATTTCTTTACTTCATAGAGTCTACTGAAATACATGATATGGAATAAAACTTTTCATCCTTTAAGGTGGGGTTCTTAGTTTGTTAAAAAATGGGATAAAGGTGGATCATTATCTTTTCACTTGATCTTTCAAAAAAAATTTGTCAAAGTGTGTGTAGGATTTATTATTTCATTAATAAAACTGATTATTTACTTCTCCTTGGAGGATAATTGGGACATATAGATCATTATTTTACATGAATTATTGTTTATTGAAAACATTGATAACCTAGGTCGTATATCTCTTATTTTCGACATCTAATTATCCTAATTATATATTGATGTGGGTAACTTAAGGCTTTTTTCTGTGTGAACCAAGTGATATCATCCCTCTCTTAAAGGAATTCAATAAATGTACTCTAATGTAAAATCCACACTTTTCCATTTCATTTAATTCTTATACTGGGGGGAGATGTTTGGGAACACATACTGACTCTTACTTGGTGCGAAAAAGAGGTATTGAAAACAGAATACAAATATGGATATTATTGCACCATGTGTTTAATTTTTTCAATGATATGTCATTATATGTTTGGTAATATAACTATTAAGGGAGGTTATTCCTAGATAATTGTTTTAAATTAATCTAATTGCATTGGTTTTCAAACTAATACAATTATCCTTGGTTATTTGGACGATTATTTAAGTGATCTTAAATATTGAAAACATGTGATATAAAGTATTGAAAATTGTTTACTACAAGTTACTTCCATGAAAAAAGGAATTTATTAATGACTCTTAGAAGGTGTTTTAAATATGTATTGAAAAAAATACAAAGGATAATATTTTTTCCCAAGTTATTAATTTTTTTCAATGATATGTCAATATGTGCATTGTATATAGATGGTGAGGAGTGGAGATTCGTGGATAATTTTTATGAAGTCATCTAATGGTGTTGGATGTCACACTAGGAATATTATCCTTGGTTGTTTTGACAATTGTTGAAGTGATCTTAAATTTTTCAAACATGCGATAATGAGTATTGCACATTAATTACTATAAGTGATGACTATGAAAAAGGGAATTAATTTATGCATGATGAGGAATTCATTTGAAGATCCTAAAAAATTGAATGATGTGAAGGATAATAATAAAGTGTATTTAAAGAAGGGGAGTTGATAAGTTCTTTCACATGGCACGAAAGTACACTTTTGTACATTGATATTTTTCTAGGTATTTTCAATGGTCCACATATAAAAATTATAGCCTTGCAAGGGAGTAACCAAGGTTAACTATCTACCACACAAAGGGGGATATAGTGAGTCTATAACTATGTGTGGGCCTACCATCGACAAACCCTTAAGAAGATGGGGTGGGTTTATATCCAAGGATATGCATGTGTATAGGGATAGAAGATCATAGATCCAAAGGCACATAAGGATTGGGCCAAAAGACTACAATAGTTCCCATGGCCCACATGGTGGTGTGTAGCCCATGTGTCCAAGAGGTGCTATGTATCTAGGTGTCAACACTAGTGTAGGCTCAAGTAAAAGTAATTAATGGATTAGGTAATAATTAAGCCTCATTCTAATATTACAGCCGATTTGGGACATGTGCTCAGTATGGAATTGTTCATCAATCATTTAAATAATGGAAGAAATCACTATTTTTCAATTGATGCATTTTGAGCCATCTAATTTCATGTGGGAGTCTTCTTAAATCTACTGATGCTCGATGGGTTTTTCTTACCAGAACTCAATCAAAATCTCCAAATATCAATCATGAGGCTCCTATGGTAGTTCTATGGGATGGGTTTGTGGGATGTTGATCCTTTGAACTGTCATGCACAAAGCTATGTTGTGAATGCATTTCATAACTTGAAGAAAGTGTGATCATCCAAAATGTGGATGTGGATTCAAGAGGCTGCTTAAAGGAATGAACACTAAGGAGTATTTAGATATTTTAGAATATGAATATCAAGATATCCCCATGGAATACATGTAAGGACTTAACAAGGAGTCATGCGAAGATGCAATTTTTTCATCATAAGAGTAAGATATCCCGAATGATTTAGGATATTTGAAGGAGTCGTGACATAGAATATTTTCCATGGATTCTATATATCTTGAAAATTAGATATTATCTGGTGTAAAAAGGTGGTTATCATCACCTATAAAATGATAAGAACCCTCAATTAAGAGTGCTGGCGATATTTTAAAATCTACAGTTTTTTCCGCAAAATAGGTCATCTGTGAAACAACTATTTTACAAGGAGGTGGTTCCATGAAGCCTTGGCTTTCGTAAGAGAGAATAAGTTCCCAATATCATACTACCTGCGAATTTCACACTAGTTTTTCTTCATGAAGATCATACTTATGAAGTGTAATGTTATTTCATGAAACTCTCATGTGTAACCTTCCTTCTTGGGTGAAATATTTTAGAAACCATGTGATAGTGTTTCCTATAATGTGCTACACGAAGCTGATACGATCTCACACACTTAAAAATAGTTTTTAAGAAGTATTAAGAATTACTACTCGATGAATACAATGGGTAATAATCTATTATTAATGAAGGATTAGATCTCACAAGTCAATGGTTCTACTATCATTTAGGTTTGTGAAAATGCACACTGATTGACACATGAATGATACACATACAGTGAATATAAACTATATAACACAAGATTAGTTTGTGAATAGTTTTTGTGTGTGTGAATAAATATTGAGAATAACATTTAACTCACACCCATTTGGGTTTGTGTAATGGAGACATGGGATTCCCATGAAAACTCTTACATGCATTTATAAATAATCTATGCACATATGGAACAACATGAGATACCCAGAAACAAGTTGTTCTAATTCTATTCAATCCATGAATTAAGTTGTATTGATTTGAGATCTTTTCAGGTATGGTATCTCATAAAATTTCTGTGAATAAATTTTAGCACAATTTTCACACATTGAGTGAGGTTGGGACTTCATCCTGACAGAACAATTCAAGCCTGATCATTTGTTTCACTAATGGAATTGTTCATTATAGGTGATCAGAATTATAAATTAATACAAATTGACCAGACCAATGCTTTTTTAATGTACTTTAATAGGTATATAAGGAATTAAAATACTAAAAGATCATGGGGGAATATCATAGAATCATCTTATAGTGGATCAATCCTTTGAACATAGTGGATGTATTTTGTTTGGTGTTGGGAGCAGGTAGAGTATTTTTCTTGAATTCAGAAGTAGAAGGAGTATCTCTCTTAGAGCTAGAGAAGAATTTTTCCAGATAGATATAAAATTATTGGATGTCATTCAGTTAGATTTGGAACAAAATGGAGTCTCTTGGTTTTATTTGGAGTATTGTAATCACTTGTTTGATAGTGAAGAAACAATGTTGGGGGGACCAACATGGAATGGGGTAGGTATTATCACCTATCCTTATAAATATCTTATTCTGCTATTTTGATTACAACCACTCTACATGAGGTAAGATACATAGATAATATTATGTTTATCAAGAACCTTAACAAGTTTGATAGGTTGAATTTTAAAGAAAAATTATTCATAAAAATAAACCACAGATTCACCCATCTTCTCTCAGTGGTCAATCAATCTTGGGGATCTGCATAATTAAACCCTAGCATCTTATGGGTTCACACACATATTCCACCACCATTTTAAACATATATAGATTATTATTCAGTCTGCATCATCCATAAATCACTCAAATAATAAATAATCTTCCATGATTCTTCTTGGGATTCCATTTTTAACAATTAAATTGATTCTAGATTCATCTTGTGCTTCTAAAATCAATCAATCAAAAAACAATAGTCTTCATCAGACTTAACACATCAGGCATCAATAGGCCAAACAATGATCACATTATCAACCAATCACTGAATAATTATCTTAAATATTCTATATCAATATATGATTTAGTTATAACAATGGATAATCCTTATTTAGGTTCTCCCTTTACTTATTTGATAGAGTTTACTTGATTTTTTTAAGTTAAAGTTTGATATATTTGCTCTACAAATTTGGGATAAACTTGATTTTAATGTTTCTAAATAAAACCATAAAATAGACATTTTTTTATCAATAAACTCCACCCAATCCATAATTTCATATGTTTATCCCAATATTTTGATCAACCTTCATGCTTCCATGATTTAATAATTATCAATTTCATAAAACAAATCTACCATCAATTCTAAATCTTATTCATTTTTATTTTTTATTTTTCATTTATTAATAGCTGATTGTATGTCTTCAAGCCTTAGTGGAACTGAATCGGATATCTTGAATGTTAGATTTTTTTTAGTTTTTATATTATTATGATTTTTCAATTCATGGGGTAAAATGGTGATTTTGTGTTTTTGAAATATAATTTTTAATGTATTATTGGATTCAAGAGGTGACATTTACCGTTGGATGGTGTATTTATAATTTTTCGAGATGATGAGGTATTTAAGAAATTATTTTATTATGGATTATTTTCATAAAATAAATGATAAATAGTTGATTTATTTTGGTTAAAATTAATTTGAATTATTAAAAAATATTAGAGTTAGATATTTTATTATCATGACATTGAAATATATAGGACTTTAAAAGATTAATCAAATTTTTTATTTTAATTGAAAATCATTAGAGGTTTTAATGTATCAAAACTAATGGAATTGAGGGGGGTGAAAGAGTTAGAGGAAATTGAATTGGGGGAGAATTATTTAGTCATATTTGAAACTGTCTTGAACATTATCCATCCTCTCTATTCTTTTAGGGGAAGATAACTCTTTGTTATAATGTTTCTTGATGAACATATAAGGGTTAAAGAATGGAATTTGGGAAGTATAATTGGTGGAAATCATCAAAGGATTAAAGGATTATGTTCATCATAGAAACGAGGTAGGTGACCAGAATAATCAATTATTCTATAATACTTCTAAATATACCAGGATTTTGATTTTTTAAATTGGGTAGATGATCTATAATAATCGTAAGGAATGATTATATTGTAAAATAAAAAAATTATATGATTGATGAATATTAAATTGTTATAATAATTATTTTTATTAAATAATTTAAATGGTATTGAACAAGAAATTTATTAATCCTAATTAAACTTTTTAATTATTGTAAATAGGTTGTGTAAATTTATTGCAATTATAATACCATGGTCATAGAATATGAATTTATGAGTATATAAAATGATGAATGATCGAGATGAATATGAATTGATGAAATTATAGTTGAATATTGACTATACTTCAAATGTAATTTTTTTGGCATGTATTTTTGTGGAAATATTGATGTTGAAATTTGTTTATGAGTAGTTATGAAATAATTATTAATTCCATAATATGATTTTAGTTAACAAAATAGTGGAGAATTGTAGAAAATACTATGGAGTGGAGAGGATGAAACTTATATACAATAGTAAGGTCTATTCCAATTAGATAAAGGGGTCATTAAATTATATAGAAAAATGTATAGAATTCTTTATGAGGGATTAAAGAATAAATTGTTGTGAGTTAGAGATGTTCATGTCATATATGATTGGGTCTTGAAACATTATAGAGTTAAAGGAATATTTGTGCACTTATTAACATAGGGTATTGTAAAATTTACCAGGGAATTCCACATTGTCATAGAGACATGACATTTGTAGTACGGTTTATGTGGAATAATTTTTTAAGATAATGTGAATGTTGGATTTGATGATAGTGGCTTTAAAACTCAAAACAATTATTAACCTAATATAACCACTATAGTTCGATGTAATGGAGGTTTTGGTATGAGTGGAGAGGAAAATTTAAGGTTTTTAATGGGGGTACTTGAAATATGTTAGTTATGTAGTAATATTATGTAATAAGTGCATACCCAAGATATGAGAAATGTTATTAATATGGTGTGGTTATACTCCCTCAAATATTAATTATGATAAATCTAGGTTGGAGTGTTGTATATATATACATTTTGATTATATAAACTAGGACCATTTTCTTGGTGATGGCCTAGGTAGATAAATAAATGGATGGTATGGGTATGAATCAACTTATGATATTCCATATTGATATATATATTTATACATGTCAATAGTTGTTTTAAAATAATGATAATGATAATGTGAGGACTATGTAGATTGAATGGTTTTACATAAAGAATATGTGATGTGCATGGTATATAATATAGTTTTAGGAGGGTAGATTCACCACACCTAGTAAAATAATGTGGATTCCCAAGGGTGGGTATTTTCCCTACCACTTTAGGTATCAGTGAGGATTCTCACTAATGGTGGGACACTATAAAACAATTTTGATTATTTACAAGTGTATAGAGCTCTAACTAATAAATGTTAATATCTTAGTGAATTGTATAAGGTTTGATAGATTACTGGTAGGGATAATAAATATTTTATAGATTTTCTTATATATGGATAGATTTATGGTGAAGGTGATACTATATTAAGGTCCATATGGGTGGTAAACCCCATGGATTTGGATTGATGATGGTGGATGTTATAGAATTTGTTGTAATAACTTCACACACAAATTCATATTAACACATGAGTGTCCTATATAATAACCTTATGATTATATTTATATTCTTACCCCTAATTCATATAAATTATTTTGTATATTTTTTATATATTGTTTATGGTGGGGTTATGTGACCCTGTATTTAGACATGATATACTCATTAGTGGTTGTGGATTTATTATAAATTTTCTTAGTTATGTAGGAGAAAATAAAGATATAGTTATTTTACTATAAACTACTTGGAATGGTAAGAAATGAAAATAATTTTTATATATTATTCATTTCAAATGGTTGGGGAATAAATTATATTATTAATGACATTGTGTATTTTTATTTTATAATGTCTTCTATAAATATTTGATATTTTTCACTTGGTGATAGTCTCTGACCAACATCTTATTGAAGGAGAGAATCTAGGTTCTCAATATAACTCATTTCCTACATATTTTGAGTTTTAAATATGGTGGGATATTATATAATAGTGTAATATATTGTATTTATCAGATTATGTTTGGAGTATGCACTTGTGATTATATACATGGGTGGTAAGGTAGAAAAATAACAATTACCTAGTATTTTTTAGTAGATGAGAGAAAATATAATGACACAAAAGGGGCCCTGTGATCGAATTGAGGACTTTATATCCTTGGGATCGATATTTATGTAATATTATATTCACTATAGTTTTTTTTAATTAGTGTGGATTGCTGAATCTTGTAGAGAAACATTATAATGATTGTGTTTGTGTTATGCTTGATGTGATTGTCCATGTGGTGTTAAATCAGGTTGATATATAGTGACAAAAGTCTAATTTTATTTTATGGTTATAAATTTTAAATTCATATTATCAGATATGTTGGGTGTATCTATTTTAAGATATGATAGTTTTTTTTGTGTCAATAAGAGGTTCAGTAACAGGTGGTGTATTAAGATGATGATGTTGTGTGTCAAAGAGTTTTACTATAATATGGTAAATATTAGAAGATAGAATTAATAAATTATTAAATTTGAAATTATCAAATTAAATGTGATATATTTACATAAATTAGGTTATTTTTTATATGAGGATGAGATATCTTTGTTACTGATCTAGATAAGACTTGAGAACCAATTTCATTAATGGTATGTTTTTTTTGGTTAATGAATTAGGGGGGATTAATTTTGGGTAAATGAATAATTTGGATATGATAATATGTAATTTTCTTGAGTATTTGTTTTGTAAAATCTCTTAATGGATGTATTGGGCTAGATATTAAGTAGAATTGATTTTAGATATAATAAGATAATTACTCAGTTTGGGGGTTTGGTGTATAGTTTATAGAATTAATTGGATATTCACATGATTTTTAACCAATGATAAGATGAAATATCATCACATATATAGGGATTTGATGCCTATAATTCTTAGGTAGTTAGAAATAATTTCTATGAGTTCCTTCATGGATATATTGGAAAATTAATAGATTGAAGAGAATTTGTTATTAATGATTTTATATTTTAATTATATTACCATGTAGGGTGTAGATAAGAGTGAGAATGGACGTGTAATATCTATAATTTAAAAGATATCTAGTCTTAAGAGAGGCTATGGATGTTTGATTCCACTGTGATATAATCTTTATAATGTTGGTAGTATATATCCATTTTATGGGACCCAAGATTTTCAATGTTTTTCTTATAGAGGTACACATAATATCTTGTCTATACTCCCATATTTCATGGTGAAAAGAAGAGAAATGAATAGTGTGAGACAATTGATGAACAGAACTATCGTCCTATTTAGAAGTAGAATCCACTATAGTAATAGGATATAAGACCATCAGGACTACTAACAGAAGGTGGTGTTATAATAGTACATCAAGGTGTAGCTCCGTACAAACCAGGCCAAAGAAGAGTTTTAGGTGGGGAGTAATGAAGGTATGGATGAGGATTTGGAAGAGGGAATCTCCAAACTATGGTATTTCATGAAGTGGAGGGACTATATGTGTTTATAGGTATGAAAATAATTTACCCTTCCCTTCTGATTCTATTGATTATGGTGACTTTTACTATTTTATCACTCGTTACCTTGTATATGGGTTATACCCCTAAGAGAAAAGTCTCTTAAGCCAATAATGTTAGTTACTATAGTGATATATTTTATGAGATTAGATAACGATTGTATTTTTTAGTTTTGTGTGATATGTGATCAATTCCATTGTAACCAAATCATATTACGAATATAACCCAATTATGTTATCTTGGGGATGGATTTTTTTTAATCCATACAATCTTACCTCAATTGTAATATATAGAGGGATATTTAATCAGATTTTGGTGGTTATAGTATAGTGATAATTCGGGAATATATATTTAATTTTGGGTAAATATGGGTTGTGTTATAGTGTATTATATCACTATTTAAATGTTTAATCTTCAATCCTTCTTATATAGAGATACACAAGTTTCATTAAGTTTTGAGGGATTTTGTTGAGGTGTTTCTGGAGGTAGTTATGAGTTTACCTCCAAGGAAGTAAATTGAATTTGGGATTCATTTCTATAAATTTGTTTCTCCAATATATATTTTATCTTATCATATGGCACCTATGTAATATAAAAAATGGAATCCTAATCGATGAGTTCTTTTAGTGAGATTTTATTTGACCTGGTGTGTCTCTATGGGTAGCAATGGTATTGGTCCAAAAGAATTTTAATGGAAGCAATAGGTTGTGTATATATTATCATCAACTAATTCAAATGATGGTGAAGAACCATTATCCTCTTTGAAGGATATATGATTTTTTTATCAATTTAATGGGTATAGTTGGTTTTTTATGATTCATCTATGATCTAGATATCATCATGTGAGAGTTAAGGATGATTAAATTCCTATAATAGATTTTCGATGTTAGTATGGGAATTTTTAGTTTATGTTGATGTATTTTTGAGTTAAAAATTATATGGTTGTTGTGTTTATGGGACTTATATAGTGTTTTATCCATATCATGAAGATTTTTTGGTCTCTTCATTGACGATATACTGCTTTATTCAAATATAGAGGTGGGTCAGGTAGATAATTTTAAGATATTATTGGTGTTTAATATAAAGGATAAACTATATAATAATATTTCTATGTGAAATTTTGTGACACATTATATTTATTTAATGGATTATAATATTTTTAATGATGGTTTGAAAGTGGACCTATTTAAAATTGAGGTTGATTTTTTATGGAATTCACAGACAGATTTTTATAAGTAAATATTTTATTTGGATTAGTTGGTTACTATCGGAATTTCATACCCATCATTTCTTGTATTTAAACTCTATTATCATATTATAATAAGAAATGATTGATTTTTTTAGATGTAAAAATTTCATGACATGTTTGAAATCATGAATGAGAAGTTGATGAGTGTTCTGGTTCTTTGATTTTTTGTGGAGGGTTTTCCGTATGTGGACTATAGTGATGCATCTCATTATGGATATAAATGTGTCATGATACAAGAAAGATAATTCAAAATATAAGGTAACATAAGTTATATACAATTTAATTTAATTATCCTCTCCATGATTTGGATTTTTTGATAGATGTCTTGATACGTTATTTTCTGAGCCATTGTTTTCATAGATAATTCTTTAGGGATTATTCCTATCATAATATCATGAGAAACATATTTTCTTCAAACAAATTTAATTTCTAATATATAAGTTTAGTTGATTTACTAAAATATTCTTATTTTTATATCTCTCCTGTAAAGGGTATGATGCTTTTTGATGACTTGTGTTAGAATACTTACGGTGGGAATTCCATATGGATGAGAGATGACTGAAAATTAGTTGATTTTTTCACATCCCCACATATATATTATGAAGAGTATATGGAATGGATTTTATTTATAAAACGATTATTAGATCTTCAATAATGTAATATTTAGAGGTGACTCAATTGGGAGACCATGTTGTAGAATTATGGGGAGACTATATCATTAATGGTGATTCTTTAGATAGTAGGAATGAGAATAAAGAGAATTGGGTATTCCTTCCTGGAAAGTTGTTTATTATTCATAATATGTAATAATAAGTTATAATTTGTTCTATAGTTCATCCATATATGTATATTAAATTTATGAAAAGAGGTATCATGCTTTAATGATGCATTTTTGGTGACATGGGATGAAGAAGGAGATAGCCAAGTTTGTTTCTCAAAGTAATTGTTTAAAGTGAAATTCAAACATCATGTAAAGCTAGGATTACTACATCCTATAAAAAATCATCTATTTAAGTGGGTAGAAATTTGTATTTATTTTTTTCTAGGTTTTTTATTCCCTTATTGATTTGGATTCGATATGGATTATTATGGATAGATTAACAAATTCATCTCGTTTCTTATAGATTAAAGAATCAAGTTTGAGATAGTTTGGAAAAGATTTCTATGATGGAGTAGGTAGGGCCTCATGATGTTATATGGAAGATAGTTTCTAACCATGATATTTAATTGAAATTATATATTTTGAAATAATTTCACCAATATTATGAAACCAGGATATACTATAATATTTTGTTTCACTAATAGGGTGTTGTTCAAAAAAATATACAATACAAACATTGGAGGATATCCTAAGAGCATGCATCTTGGAATTTGTCGGATGATGGGTGTAAATTTTATCAACGGTGTAGTTTTGTTATAATAAACATTTAATTAATTAACTGTTATAGATCATTATGAGGCCTTATATGGAAGATTATTCCATTCAATATAGTGTCGCATTAATGTTCGTGAGGTTAAAATGGCTGGCTCGAAGAGGTTGTAGAATATTCAAAAGAATTTGTAATTTATTCAATATCACTTGAGGACTTCTCATAATATATAGAAATTTTATTTGTATTAGAAGATTATTTAATTGGAGTATTTAGTATGAGGTCATGTTTTTTGGATGAGTTTCTCCTTGTTGTGTATATTGAACATATGGTGAGGGAATAAAGTTTTCTCCAATATATATAGGTCCTTTCAAAGTGTTATATTTGTTTAGAAAGGTAGAATATCAATTGATACTACCTCAATAGCTGGAAAAATTTAATAAAATGTTTCATGTGTCACAACATCAGAAATATTATCATGATACATTATATTTGATTGATTTGAGTGATGTAGATATCGAGGATGATTTGAAATTTCTGTAATATTTAATGAAAATTTAGGATTATTGGGGTAAATTTCTTTATGTGTGAGTTATTAATTTAGTGTGAGCCCTTTGTAAGAATGGTATAATATAGGAGATCTCATTGGAAAATGAATAGAATATATGGGTGAAATATATTAAATTTTTATTATTGTATTGATGTCAAAAAATTTATATTAATGAATGTCTAATGGAATTATTTTGGGGGTTTCATTTCCCTTGTATTATTATTTTCAATGATTTTCAAGGATTAAATGTTTTAAAGTGGACTGTAATACGCAGGCCTTGAGTTTTATGTTTTGGGAATTTTTAAAATTTTATTGATTTTGGTTAAAAAGTGTATAATATTAATTATTTTCAATTCTCATAATTAATTTTTAAATGAATATTTGGATTTGATACATGTAATTTACCCTAGGGTGGTGGTTTGGTATTTTTCATAGGTGATTGGATTTACCAATGACTTTCGGGTGGTGGTTGAATATCATTATTATTTTTATTTAAGTAATTCATATTTTATATATTACTTTTATAAAATAAATGATTTGTAGTTGATATATTTTTAAGGTGGTGATTCAGAATTATTATAAAATAATGGATTTATATATTTTATTATCCTGACATAGGATGATAGAGTAATTAAAAAGCTGAATTGGATAATTGGTTTCAATAGAGTGTCAACATGTGATTTAATCGATGTTTACTCAAGGAATATATATAATAAATGACCGAATCAAAGGAAATTTTATAAACGGATAATCCACTAGTCACTAACATAAATATCATAAAATTCTTTATCATCTTTATTCTCTGAAGGGAAAATAACTATTAGTCATATTGTATTAATGTGAATCCGGAAGAAAAAAATGGTAATTTGGATGGTTAATTTTTTCAAATCATTAGAGGATTAAAGAGAATAGAGGTATGTTTATTAAAATATAATATATTCTATAATCCTTTTTAACTTACCAATCTTATGATATTCCTTATTATTTATATAATATATAATAATCCAAATGAAATATTGTATATTAAAATGAAAATTGGATATGATTGATGAATGGTGAATTAGTTTAATTTTTATTCTTGGTGAAGGATTGAAATAAGATATAACATGAAACTTATGAATTATTATTAAATTTTGAAATTGGAAGAAAGGTTTGTGTAAAAAAATTGATATTTAACTTTCTGGTAATATAATATGAAGTGAAATGGATGGAAAATGATAAAATTTGAATAATAATAATATAAATTAAATAAATTTTTATTTAATATTTATTATAATTAAAATATTATTTATTTATCACATTTTACTGTGAAATATTGATGTTGAATTTTTTATATGAGTATTTATAAAATTATTTTTAAGTCCCAAACATGGTTTCCCATAATAGTGGAAAATTATAGAAAATAACTTGATGACCAAAGGATGAAACTTATGTATGTTGGTACTATTTATGAAAATTCAATATGGGGTTTATTTAATTCATTAGAAAATTGTGTCCATATTTTGGTGAGGGGTTTCTGTTTAAGTGAAAGTGATTTTCTTGTGTTTATTCAACATTCTAGAGTTGTATGAATTTTGGGGAAGTGAGTTACATATGTCATGAGTATTCTTTAGGGTTGTTCTCTTTTTAGTTTGGGTTTCTCATCATGATTCTTTCAATATATGTTGATTTTTTGATGAGACGATAATGATGGTGCAACATGAAACTATTATAAACCATGGATAACCTATCTGTTGTGAAGTGGTGGAGGTGTTGATATGAAATAGATGTCAAGTTTTTTAGTTTTATATAGTTTTTTATTATTTACATGTGTTTTATATGTGATAATATTGTTATTTTTATATATTACCAGCATATGAGTGATGTTAGTGATATGGTTGGTTTATACTCCATAGGTTATAATTTATGGTATAAATAGGTGGGATTGTGGTATATCTATATATCATGTTATATAATCTAGAACCACTATATTTGTGATGTATTATGTGGGCAAACAAGTTTATAGTGGGAGTATAAATACATTTATAATATTTTGTAGAGATAGTATTGTTGTGACTAATTACTTGATATTGGTTTGAGATATGTGATGATGTGATGTTGACATGGATTGAAGTTGTTAGACGTAATATATATGTAATGTGTGGTGGTGATAATATAGGTTGTAAAGGGGTGAGTCACCAGTGGTGGAACCATAGTGATATATTGAGATACCATAAGGGTGTATAGCTATCAAATTATTATACTTTATAGTGTGTACATCCCCGAGGAATGGACACTGAAAAAACGAGTGAGAGTCCTTATGGGTGGAAAATGACCTAAACAATTAAGAGTGTTTTTTAGAGAGTTATTTATGGGGGAAAATATAACTAATAGAGATAATCTAATATTAGTGTATGCCTTATGGGTGGATAATTATTTGGGGGTGATGATGTATGTATTAGTAAGTTACTAATGTGTGGATAAATATATAAAGGAGGTGTCACTACAGAGATTTTTCTATTAGTAAAAAACTACATTGATGTGGATGGGTGATAGGGGTTGTTATAATTGTGGTTTTTTGATATCCTTTGAAGAGTATGGGATGGGTTTTAGAAAATAGAATGATGTAGTTTGAAATGGAAGTGGTGAGATGGAATAATTTTAGGATATTATTATGATTTATTATTTTATTTTATTTGTTTCGTACATTAATATATTAGGGTAATATAATCACATGGTCATGTGAGAGGTATTGGGAGGAGCCAACTGAATTCATTTATATACACACCTCATGTGTATATAATCATTTTTTTAAATTTTATGGATCGATTTTATGGTGGTTTCAAGTAATAATAAATCTAGAAATGTGAGAATAATTGGTGGAGTTGGTTTTTAGCATGAAAAAGCCCCTTAGGACCCCTAATAGACCATTTATAATAAGGGTGTTCAAAAACAGGCCCACAAAAAATTAGGAATGGACTGATAGATATGTTTATTACTAATAATCGATGGTATTAGATACCAACAATGTTCATTTAAGGAGTTTTGGGGTCAAGGTGGTGTCTTCCTCTTTTTATTATATTATTTTTCATTTGATGAAGTAAATTTTGTGTCTATGAAGATGATTCATAGATCGAAGATAATATTGGTGGTGAAATAGTTGGTATAGATTGTGTAGATCATGGTCCTAGTGGGACTCAGTAGTGCTAGATGGTGGTTTTTATTTTTAGAGATATCTTCCCAGGAGTTCTATCCATGAGAATGTATCTTACTTTGGAATATATCTACGGTTTTTGGGGATGTAATTATTTTTATTAGTAATATTTGAAGTTTTTAGATTGAGGATTTCTTACATATAGTTGTTGTCACATATGTTCATTATTATAAAATTATTTTATTTATATTTAGGGATGGTGGTTGTTTATTATTATTTTATATGGGAGATTCAGGTATGTTGTAGGTTTTTATAGGATAAGACCTTCTATAAATATCATGTCTTCTTGGATCTAGTATATATTGATTTTCCTATTAAATGTAGGATTCTGGTTCCATAATAAACTTACCAATGACCTAGGTGGGTCCTAGTGGCTTGTTTTATATTGATTCCATTATAACATATCTAGGGTATAGAGGAAATGATATAATTGTAAATTTTTACCAAATTTATTTTATAATTATATGATACCAAAATTATTTATATAAATTTTTCATATAACATGGATTGTGAATTCATCATATTATCTATGGTGTTTGAATATTTTATTTTATTAATGGCACTAACTTCATTAATGTGCAATATTACGACATTCTTGTTATTCATCAACTCATGGATTCATAAAGGAATGATTTTAATGTCACTCAATAACTCATTTTATGCTAAAGTTGAGTCTTAGTAAGAATGTGTCATGACATCTTATGGTTCTTGTTTAATTGATTGTTTTTATGTCTCTTTTTTCCTTTGATTAATTATTATTTATTCTTATGAGATTTATATAAATGTATAACCAGTTTTAATTTTTCTTTAAATTTATTCTCATCAAATTTCATGTGGATCTTCATATCATTAAACAACATAATCATTTAAACTTACATGGATCCTTTGAACTGGTTCCTTTCTTATATTTACTCTTATGTGACAAGAACTTATTATTATAATGTGACCCTATAATGGATAGTATAATGTTATATAATATTAAATTTACAATTTCATAACTTATGAAACATTATAACATATTACAAATGGTTATTTGATAGTTCAAAAAATTCACACTATGTAACATTAAATTAAATCTAAAATATCTAATGTAAAATTAAATTATAATATTAAGTTATAAAATATTATTTAGTTCAACATGATGAAATAAAATTTTAAATTTTTGAAATAGAATATAAATTAGAAAATGAAATTTATATAATATTAAAGTAAAATTAAAACCTCTTACATAATATTAAGAAAAATAAAAGAATAATAACATTACATAATTTAATCAATGTAAAATTACAATAAAATTAATAATATTTTAGAATTAATAAACAAAATCTTATAAAAATATACAGTATTAAAAAAACAAAAAATATATAAGATTAAAAAAATATAGTTACACAACATAAATAAAACTTAAACAAAATAAAAAAAAATTATTACATGTTTATAGAAGTAATAAAGGTATATAATTATTATAAACATGATACATAATATAAAAAACACTGTGTATAATTTTAATAATAAATATATAAAATTAAAATTAATAAAATTATGTAAAATCATAAAAATATAAATATTGAAAATAAAAAATTTTAATACATTAAAATATTTTTTAAATATGTCAAAAAGTAATAATATTAAAAAAATTATAAATGACAATTATCAGTAACTCATGTAAGGAGCGGTTGGGATATGAATCACATAGAAAGGTGGGATGAATCATTCTTGGGGATATTAAATCGAATTTATACTTCTACCTTTTTACCTTTTCTTTTAGCTATGTCACATGTTAAAGTGAAAGGATCACACTTTCTCTCAATCTAATCACATTCCATCTATCTTATAGAATATCTAAACACACACCCATGAGGCACATAAATTTAAAAGTCTCACCTCTTGATATAAGAAGGCTAGTCATTAAGGTGAACTTGTTTCCTCCAAGATCGCACAACCCACTAGAATCATCATGTAGGATTTACAATGTATTTTCCAAATATTGTTGAGAGTTCACGTTTTAAACTTTTTTGGTGTAGCTCACTCTTATTTGTATCCCATTCCATTATAATACATATTGGTGTAACTGAAATATATTTTGAAACAAATTTTGAATAATTATTTGTTGTAAATTAACTTCTTCTTTCTTATTCTTCATTACTAGCACAATATAAATTCACTTATTTTGTTTTTATGCACAAAACTACATAAAATCACTTTTTATTTTTCATAGTAGAAAAATTATATGTTATTATATCTTCTTCACACTATTTATTTTACAAAATTAATTTCACAGTACTTAATCAAAGATTCTATTCTTCTATGAAATTTGAGGTTCACATGTCTCTTCTTCATTTTCTTCTAAAAAAAGTGATGATTCCCTTTTATACATAGTCTAAAAAAGTTCTTCTTATTTAAACAAACACTTATTTAAAAAAAATACCACTTCTACATCCATATTAATCATTCCTACTTCTACATAATTTTACAATTATACAACATTGGATCTTTTATATCTCTATTTTATACTTCAGTGTACAAATAATAATCCCCTGGTTCATCTTTAATTACTTATACCAATATTAAATCTTTTTAATAATAGTATAGTAAAATATATCTTCTTAAATATAAAATCAGTGTGTTCTATAATTTATCACATGTCAAAAAAATCAAAACTAATTTTCTTTTATCTATTCTACTTGTGTATCTTCCACAGTAGACCTAAAAAAAATTTGGGTCAAAATTCAATTTCAAATCCATATTCAAACCTTCAACATCAAAATCATATGTTATATCATAGTCTAATTAATCTACACTATAATATTTTAATTGGTAGTTATTAAAATATTTAATATCCACCAAACCTCTTATATTAATCTATGTAATCAAAGATGTTTGAGCATCCTATTTGTCTACTTTTATAGGATATCCTCATCCTTTAATTCATAGTATAGTTACTCACAATAGTTTTTTTTAATAGCCAAGATAAATTGGGGGATTATGTGGTCACTTCAACATATAGGTATTCTAAAGTCCAATATCAGGGAAATAGATTCTCCAACAACTTTCCTTTGTAGAAACGTATCCTATAAAATAATCTTTATACTTTTAACATGGTTCAACAATTATGACCCAGAATACTAAAAAAATCTAGAGAACCAAAAAAACATTTTTTTTCTCCTGTATAACAACATTCTAATTTCACAACAATATCACCAATATTAAAATAAATTGAGATATATTTAATACATTATATTTTATAGATCCTAAATATTCTATATACATGAAAAATAAGCTCAAACATCTATATGGCATATATATACACGAACAATGTAGAGTCCTTAAAATTTGAAAGGCCCCCAAAAACTGATCCAATATCCTTTTCAGTATAGTATATGTTTTACACTATAAAAATGTTCTTCACTCATTTTATAAGGTAAAATCCAATTTTTTTTCCATTTGAGACTACATCATTCAAAAGAATACATTATTAAATACCTTATGAAATATAATCACTACAACATGATTAAGAATAATAAAAATTATTCTTCAAATATATTCACCTCATTAAAATTGTGTGTTTAAATATGATATATTCATCAACTACTAAATCCTACACAATGAATCACATCCACTCCAATTGCTTTATTGAACCAACACCACCAATACTTTTTCATTAAAAATTAATGAAAACAATATAAAATACCACTATTATGATAAAATTAAAGATTTCAAAAATAATTACAAACCACTCTATTTATTTGGTTGAAGTAAGAAACTCATGATAAACTTCCTTCTTTGGACACCTTTAGACTATACCCAAAAAATGTGGATGGAAACATAAACTACCTTTCATTATATAAAAATAAAAGTATCACTATTATATTCCCTATAAAAAATCAATCATAAAAACACATTTCCTTTAATAATATTATGGTCTCTCAATTATTTCAAGTAAATAACCTCAACATAATTATTAAACAATATCCCAATATATTTCATAAACTATTTAAACATTTATTATATGTTGATACCTTCTTGGGAACTTCTTCAATGACAGATTTGGAATCTAATTCAATTACAATCATAGAATCTACATACATTCATAATTCATACTTCATCATCACCAACCTCATTGAACATCCAAGTTATTTATTCTTTTAAAAATATTAAAATTAATTGAAAATTCATAATTAATTGAAAAAAATTGAAAAAAATGTAACACACAAAGTGGGCTCAACAAACTCCCCCTTTCTATTTTTAGGAAATATTAACTTTAAAAATTATTTTTCAATATGTTAAACTATACTTCATTCATTCTTCAATCCCCCAATATTAGTTCACTTTTTCTCTCCCCATTTCTCATCAATATATTATTCATTTACTTTTTCTCCAAATTATTGAAATGATATATATATATATTTGTAAATAATGTTATCATTCCATATTTATAAATGTTCCATTAACTATTCTACTCAATATCTATGTGAACCGTACTTGGTATACAAAACATAATGGTTTGGTATATATAATAAATCATTACATTGAAAAAATAATATAATATCGATTGAAATGATGCACTTTAAACATTCAAAGAGGTTTTACAACAACATAAAGAATAAAAATTCTTAATACTAATTAAGTTGTTCTATGTAGAAAAAAGTAGTACCAATTGAGATACACATTTCTCAAATCAAGACAAATATTATGCACTTTCTTCTACAGAGTGATTAAAAACATTCAAGAAAAATGTTATAGGATTTAAATATCTTTGAACCTTATTTAATCTATCGCAATTTTTTTCATCGAATCGAATTATTTATTCCATATATTATTAGGTTATTATTTTAGATACAAAGGATGAGATATTATTAAAACAAGAATTTTCAATAACATCACTTTCAAGAAATTCCCAAATTAATTTGATTTATAAGGACTAATAATCCTTTCATATTCTCCTTCATTCATCTTCACTTGTCTCCCCCCCCCCATGAAGATGATCCATACATTCCTTATCATGGTGAAATTCTTAAATAGATAAATGATAATATTTTTTATATTAATAATACTACTGAATGGAACTTTTTTAATTGGTTTTTCAAATTTGAATGCATACACATATTCACGAATAATTATCACTTCAATGTATACTATTTATAATAGAAACTTGTTAGATCAATCAAGGATGGGACATTAATTTTATTCATGTTTCTTATTGACATCACATATTACAAATTCAACAGATATTATTCCTTTCTCAAATTTAAAATATCATTTGAGAAATCAATCAAAGATGGAATCTTCTTCCTATGTACTCTCTTGATATTACATCATCCACTCCATATCAGGTTCCCTCAAACCCCGATAATATTCTTCAATATCCATTCCATATATTTTAAAAATAATTAAAACATGTATAGATGATTTAATAAGGTATATCTTCTTACTTATCAATAATAATATCATGGTTGAGTTGTTTTTATAACCCAATATACTCCACACTTCATTCTTGAAATTTTGATTTTTAAATATAATTTATCCATTAGTTCATGGATATCTTCACATAACCCTATTATTTATTTGAGATATAATAATTATAATATAAAACAATTCCCAACCCTTTTATGGATTCTTATTTTACTAGAAAAATGGTCAAAAAACATTAGAATTTTGTCCAACCATCTTGAGTTTGATATAAAACATTTTTATCTTTGGGGTTTTCATTTGTTGAATAAATATCATGAAACTAAACTTCTCAATATTCAATTGATTATTCTCTATTATCATAATATTTTTTTTATGTTGTTCCCAACCTTATTTCTCTCTCTAAATCTACTTTAAATATGACTAAAATATATTTTTGTATATTAGTATCTTTTTTGGGTTCTCCATATTTCATCACACGAGTTATTTTATTCACATCTATCCCCTAAGTTATATCCCACCGATTAATGATAATCTTGGACCTTATTTTAACTTTATATTTATTATGTTTTCCTTTCAAGGAAACTCACCCTTCTTTTGAACCTTATTTGGAGTAATCTAATTTAGAATCTTATTCTAATTTCTTCCCAAGGACATCTCTTCCCTCCTCACTGATATTTGAAGTGTTATTTAACCGTATGATTTTGATACATGATTATATGTTCAGGTGACACTATATGACCACACTCACTACAAACATCATATATATTTCCACGTTCTTAAAATTTTTTTGAGGTAGATATATTTTCTTTAATATTTGGATGTTTCTTCTTCTACATCTATTTTCCTCTTAATATTGTCATATTCTAAACCTATAAATCAAATGGTAACTAACAAACATCCAAAAATCTATGAAAAAATAGATTAAAACTCTATACTTTTCCTAAAAACATTGATATTCATTTCAAAATAAGTTACTATATGATATTTATTGATTTGGTGGCATATTGATTTTAGGGATTCCTTATCAATGGTTGGATTATTTTTTTGGGAACTATGTTCTAAAAAACTTCTTCTATCCACCATATACATGATGGTAGTTTTTTCCTCATTTTTTAATCATCCAAACATGCATATATTTTAAATATAAAATTACACTATTCCCAAAAATGTATTCAGGATGAGAAATACTAATTCAAATAGATTATACCTTATTCGTTATGTTTTATTAATAAATATCATCAAGTGTTTTTTTGATCTTTTTATCGCTTAATATAGTTCTTTAAATATGATAATCCTCCTTAGAATAACTTTTTATAATATCTCCTACTTTAACTATTCCATATAAAGACATAAAATATGAACATTCTCGATTTTAAAACTATATTTCATGCTCAAGACTCTTAATGTGTAGAATGTATTTTTCATTTTCATCATCCATAAAATTATCTTCACATTCCATTTTATCTCTTCAAATTGTTTCATCATTAATTTTGATATTATCATGTGACATATTGTCAAGATCTATGATACTCTCACATTTCACATCCAATTTAAAATTCATTACATTAAGGATATTTTTACAATGCCCCTTCAATTTATGGGTATATCCTCAAAATCTTCTATAGTCTTTTCCTTTTCAAATGTTTCATTTTTCTAATCCTCTCGATATTTTTTTTATCTCTCTATATTCTCATCATACTCTTATTTCACAATAAATTGTTTAGAGATATTTATATAAGTTATAAATATTTATCATAAATATTTATTGATGATATTCACCTCTCATTCAATTTAGGCGATCTCTTAATCACGACTTTTAAAAATTATATAAATAAAATGAACTACTTATTGGAGCAAAATGTTCCATATCTATTAATTTATACAATGATATATCTTATGAATCAAAAAATATACGATCACTTCTAGTTATTTCTTCTTCTTATAGATAATTTTCGTAATAATTTACATGTCTGGTATGATTACATAACATATGTGACTATACTGAGGTGAAATAACTATCCAATACCATGGAGGTACAATAAACTACCTAATTTACTCCACTTATTCAAGATCTGATTAATTAATTATCAGATAATGGGGAAGAATTTTTCTTTTGATAAGAGGCATAACATCCTAATCTAATTCTTCTCTTCCTTTGTAAAATTTATCAAGGTAATGGAATAAATTGAGTTAGGATCTGAAATATTAAATCCTTCAGCAAAGCAGAACTTCATAATGAAAGACAAAAGAATATTAAAATATTAAAAAGACAACAACTTCAAAATTTTAGGATCCAATAAGAGATGAATTTTCTTTGATACCAATTGTAAAGGATTATTGGCATATGGACCACACTTATGGTAGGGGTGAATCTATGTTCGTTACTTTAAATCCAATTTATATTTATATCTTTTTATTCCTTTTCTTTTACTTGTATCATTTGTTAAGGTGGAAGGATCACTCTTTCTATATCTTCCCACTATTCTTATTCCATGTAGAACAACCAAACACACACAACTAAGAATCGCATAAATTTATAAGTTTTTACAATCATTGTAATAATGTTAGTCCTTGGTGTGAACTAGATCCCTCCAAGATCACACATCCCACCTTAATCATCATGTAGGATTTATAATATAGTTACCTGATATTATATAGTATGTATGTTGTACACTTTTTGGTGAATCCCACACTTAGATAACTCAGGTACCTTTTCAATAAATATAGCAGTAAGAATAAGATATTCTGACACAAGTTTATAATAATTCCTAGATGTAAATGTGCTTCCACATTATAATTATTCTTTCCATTCATAGTATAAATACAATTCTTCTTTTTGAATGAAAAAAACTACATACAATATTTTCTTATTCATCATAATATAGAAATGATATGAAAATATTTCTTTTTCTCCCTCATTCCCATGACAACTAAAATTCACAGTACTTTTTACACTATTATTATCTTATGTGATAATTGAGGTTTTATCTTATTCCTTGTCATCAAAGAAACAAGTTATGTGTACCTTTATTACACATGTTTCATGATTCTTTGTCATTGAGGGGATACTTATACCCAACACACCGCCTTCTTCATCAATATTCTTATTTCCTACTTCGATTTCCATTCATAAAAAACTATATTGGATATATTTAATCATTAACTTTTACTATGTTCTAGAAATAATAATTCACTAGTTATTTTTCACATTCCTCAATGCATAATCCATCTTCAGTGAAATAGTAGATTTGGATCTCTCCTTTTCTAGATAATCTTTGTGTATTCTTAAATTAATCACATATCTTAAAATTCCACACTTAATTTTTTTTCACTGTTATGGTCGTTTATACTTCACACAATCCCATCAATTATTTTTTGGGTAAAAGTTTAACTTATATTTTAAATTAAAACACTCTATATAAGAAAAATCCCATGGATCATCTTACAGTTAATTTCAACTATAAAATCCATATTGGTGGTTATTATATGATAAAATAACCCTAAAACCAATTAAATGAATCCAAGTCATAAAGGTTGTTCAAAATAACCAATTTTCAACTTCCATAGTGTAGCCTCATCCTTTATGGAGTAGCATACTAATTTTGAATAGTTATTATTTAACTACCAAAAAATATTGTAGTGTAATTTGGTCACTAAAGCATATAGGTCTTCCAAAGTCCAGTGTTTAGGAAATACAGACTCAAACTCCTTTGCAACATGGAAACCTCTCCTATAGTGTTAAATTATTACTTCTTACAAGGTACATAAATTATAGAATTTGATCCTTCAAAATTCAAGAGACATCGAAAACAACTTGTTCTTCTCCTCTATAGTGTGGTCTTACTTATCTATTATAAGAAATTCACTTGACATATATTATTACATGGTTTCTCCATTATGGGTGTAGAGGTTTCCAAAATTATTGATACATGAAAAATATGATCAATCATTATTGTGGTGTCTCTACCTCCTTATGAAGTCGATTTCTTCAAATAATCAGGTTCACACAAAAAACTAAGCCAATAACCATTATAGTATAATTTATTTTTTATGGCACAAAACTTATTTTGAAATCATCTTTTTTGGAACAATCCCATGTTTTATGATGTGATACTGGTTCATTTAATAGATTTCATCATGAAATAGTTTCATGACATATAATCCCAACAATGTAGCTTAAGCAACATATAAATTATTCTCCAAACATATCTACCTTGGAAAAATAGGATTTGGAATATGATTTAAGAATTTAGATTAAAATCTGGAATAATGAATCACTTCCACTCCATACACTTTCTCCATCTAACTCCTATAATATATTTACATTCAAAATTATAGAAAACAATAGAAACAATTACTATTATGTCAATATATATACATTATAGATAATTTCAGACCTCTAAATTTCATTTCTTGATGTATAAAAATTAAGAAAAATTCCATCTTTTTTTAGATTTAGACTTCAACCAACAAATATAGATGGAAATTTCAACATCCTTTCATCATAGAAATATAGAATTCTATCTATTAACTTATTTATATAATTTCAATCTTTAAATAAATTTTTTACGTCAATAATTAGAATAACTCCCAATTCATTCGAGGGGATAAATTAAAAATCTTCCTTCACTAATTTTCCAAGATATGTTAACTAATATTCAAATATTTATAGTAACTTGACGCTTTCTTGGGAATTATTTCCATTAAAAGATTAAAAAAATATCATGGAATCTCTTGTTATAACAACCTTGGAAACTCTATATATTCATAATTAATAATTCATCATCACCATCATCATTTAAAAGAAAATATTTTTCATTCATTACAAAAAAGATCAATTAAAAAATCATTATTAATTGGAAATAATTATTGATAAATAAAACTCAAAAAGTGGGATTATAAGCTTCCAATGTTACAGAGATCAATATTTTACTAGGTCCTTCAAGATACTATAGGAGATTCATGTTTAGTTTATTGTGTCTCCTATAATATATGTGAACATGAAGGATCAAGCCTTTTATATATAGACTAGTGTCAGACTGTATTTTTGTAATTGAAGGAGAAGATAATAAGTGATCCTATACTTTGGATTTCAAAGGAAGTGGTCAGGTTTAAGGACTTTTGATTGGTTCTTATCTTTTTTAATATTTTTTATGTATCATAGGGTTTTGACCTGATATGATTCCTATAAATTTCAACCTCTGTAATGTAACTACGATACCCACAATCTCAATATTGAAATAGTACTGTTTTATTTAAATTTATTTACAAATTACTTTATTCATTATCTCTTAGTAATATTCAAAAACAACAAGAGTCTATGGTATGTCTTCTCTCTATGGGATTTGAATTTTCATCAGTGTAGATGGATTGAGTTATTTAAGGATTGGCACTTCAAGATCTATTATTTATTGGGAAAATAGATTATAGTAGATAATTTGTGGAAAAAAGATTCATGTGGGGGTGTTACTTGAGATGCTAGGGATCCTTCAAGGATATTTGATGAGCTTATATCTTTTAATATGGATATAAAAGAAGTCTAGTTGATTATTTTTCTTATGCATGATGATATTTAAATCTTATTTAATGCATTAAGTAAAGGTATCTCAATAGGGTGATCACATGTTGCAGGAGAGTATAGAAGATGTTTTTTGTAGAGGTACTATTTAGGGGTGGTTTCAGGATAATCCTCATTGGTTTTTGTTTTAGGGTAAGCCCATTTTTTCTTGGTGATGCAATAGGGAATAATCTATAGGTTTCATTTCCCTTAAATATCTATGTATAACAATATTTCCAAGACATTCCATGTTTTAATGAGTAAATTATGGTGGTCGGTATAGTTAATGAGGCATAACATTTATTATTTTTCATGATTTTAGATGAATATTTAGCTGATTACAAAATTACATTCTCGAGGACCATAATAGTTTAGTTTCATCAGAAACGTAGAAATGTGATATTTTAAATAGGTGAAATATATTCTATGTTTCCCAAAAATTTATTTCCATTTATTACTACTACTTTAAAACATTCTTTATAAACTAAGTAGAGGAAACATAAAGAAGGGGTTATCTCATATTCTCAGTAAAGGTAAATAAATTGGATACAAAATAATAACATCTGTATAAGGGTCTCAGAACATGATAATATCATTTGAAGATCATACCATACATATCAGAGATTATAAACAAGATTAATGGAATAAATTTTGGCAATTCATAAGGTAAGAATCATATGTTAATCATGAAAATATTCCATTATACCATAACATAGGAATAAGATACATAATTATTGCATACACATCATCTTGTTACATTGTTAACTTTTACAAGTAGAAATAGGTTCACTCATTTAGTCAATGACCTAAAATCAGACCCTTTCATAAACTTATGGACCTGAAACCAGGTCCATGGATAATTTTGTGAACATGGAATCAGGTTCGTGCATAAAATTGCGAACATGTAATCAGGTTTACACATAAACTTATGGACAAGGAACAAGGTCCATGAATAACATTGTGAACAAGTAATCAGGTTCATGCATAACTTATGAACTTGTAATAAGGTTCATGCATAAACTTATGGACATGAAACTAGGTCCATTCATAACATTATGAACATGTAATCAGGTTCAAACATAACATTTTGAACATGCATTTAGGTTCATTCATAACATTATTAATAGGTAATAATGTTCACTCAAGACATTGTGAACATGTAATTAGGCTCATGCATAAACTCATTGACATGCAACCAAGACCATGAATGACATATGTAACCATGAGTCATCCATCATTACCCAATGCATTAGAGGGAGATATTCATCGCACATGTCACTTAATAAAATCATACATAAATATGCTATAATAAAATAAACCATTCATCATGTCCAGAACCATAAAAGTATATGGGTTTCATAACCATCATAGAAAAACCCCAAAAAAATTAATTGGTATCTTAAACATGTCATCATATAATTATTTTTGGAAATAATATAGGTCTCATATTCATTTCATCAAATCATATCCCATGAAATGAAGCATATTTCAAAAGAGTATAACTCGTGGGAGAGAAACAGGTTTCATAAACAAAATAACATCATAAAATAAACTATTAAATAAATAATATGAATGGTATTCTTGGATTATATCCCCAATAAAGTGTAAAAAATAACAATGTATTTCAACATACAAGGAGAATTATTTGACAGATCACATGGAACATTTATTAAGTAAAATTTTCATTATTTGAAAATAATTTTTCTAAAAAAATCAAATATCTTTTTTTATAAATAATAATTTTTAGATTCATTTAAAATATTTATTGATGAAAATATCTTCTCCTCTTTGAAATTTTTTTTTAAAACATAAATCATTTTGAAAATCTTTTTCTTTTAAAATAATTTTAGAACTGAGAAATAAATATTGAAAATATTTTTCATTGAAAATAATTTCAAAACATAAAAATAATTTTTTAAATCATTTTTGAAGAAATTTTCATTGAAAATTTATTTGGGAACTTATAAAGAAATCATGAAATTTTTTTGAAATTTTTTTGTTGAAAACAGCTTTAAAAACATCTAAAGAATATTAGAAAACAATTTTCAACACTTTAAAACACAAATAATTTCATTAAAATCATTTTCTGTTAAAAATATCTTAAGAGTTCATTTAAAAAAATTTTTATAAATCATAGTTTGTGAATAAAACAGATTCCCAGCTGAAGAGAGAAATACATTCAGATTCTCATAAAAACATTCTTAATTATCATAAGTACTAAATAGGGTAAAATGGTACAAATACATGAATATATCATGAATAACCAGAATATATGAATATTCATGAGTTTTATTGAGTTTTGTATCATTTTATTTCATCAATGGAAGCATATTCCTAATCAATCCTGATAAATGATGAGATTGTAGAAATATTGTATTTCCACTTTGGTAACATTGAATAAAAATATACATGATATAATAATGTTACATGTGGCATAAAATATTATGAAATAAGGATATTAATGGTAGAACATGTAAATGGAAAATATATACACCCCATAGAAAAATACAGGTGCATAACATGGAATACATCTCAAAGGAGAAAAATTGAGACTAAATTACTTTATAGATTTGGTAACTTTTAAAACATAAACACCATGAAATAATGATCATAAAATGGATATGTAACTACCAATAAATTTATTTATAATAATTATAGAATACATTCATGGGATGTATATACAATTATGCAACTGAAATATTATTAACAAAGAAATATTAGAAGATCATATATGATATTATATTTATGAATGGGGTTCATGTATAATTTATTAACAATTATTTAACAATTATAAAAGAGGTTAACATACCCTTGACTAATTAAATGTACAAGGTAAGGGTTAATTTTTCAATATCTTTATTATTCGAGGTTGATTTTATGAACGTATCTATTGATACTTCTTTATCATTCACATCTGTGTTTCTTAAAAATGTAATTAAAAACATTTTTACTATTTCATAGAATATGGGTTAAATTCATTTATACCCTTGTTTTACTTTTTATAAAATGTTTTGAAAATAATTTTTTCATCATTTTCCAAACAAGGCACTTTATGACCTTTTCAAAAAATTAATGTAAGAATGTTTTTTTATCTTATAAGGAGGGTGAAATAATTTTTTTCCATTACAACACCTTATAATCTTCCCTTAAAATATTATAAAAATATTTTGAAAATAAAGGTTTTCTTTTATTATTATGTTACTTTTAAATGATTTCAAAATAGACAGAGATATTTTTATCTAATAGTTTTTATTTCATCTAATTCAACATAATTTGATGGATTTAACACTTCCTTGAAGTTTAATTATTATGATACAATCTTCCATATTGTATTGAAGTTTTTGTGATATGTTTGACTGTGGATGTGTTATTTTAAAACCACTCATGGTTTATGGTTAAAATATTAATATTGTGTAAGATAGTTTTAATACGAATTTTTATGTTATATTTCAACCTTTTCATTTGAGTAATGCATTGGAATTAGTAAGTGATGGGTGCATTGTGTTATAGCTCCTCGATGCATCGGTAGGTCTCATGAGTCAAACTAGTTTCTGGGCACAAGGCCTTGTCGAATTCTTATTTGTAGTCTTGGCACGAGTCCTTAACTATGTGTTTATTATGTTATGCATTATGCATTCCATCAATATGAAATTTGTTATTAATATTACATGTGGTTATCAGACTAGTAGAATATCCTTGTAAATAATTAAATGGAATTATTTGATTTATATTTTCCATATTATGTTGAAGTTTAATTTTAAAAGTCTTATTTTTTTATACTTATACATTGCCTTAAATGTCTATTCTTATTTATGAATGATTCCATTATATTTTTATCCTTACTGAGCATCTGATCTCCCTCTTTTCTTATGGTTTATTTTTCCTGGGATTTGAAGAGATGTATTACGATTGACCTGCATGGGATGGGCTAATGGATATGAATGTGTTCAAAGGAGACACAATGTTGTTGTTTTTTATTTCATAATGTAATGTAAAACTTAATTATGTATCTAGTACTTCCAAGGGTAGTAAACTAATCAGTCTTTTGGGATTTTATCCCTTGTGATCAGGCCAATGTTGTGTAATAATGAACCAACTATGGGTAACTAGGGTCAGGGCATTATAGTTGGTATCAGAGAAAGTTTAGTACAAACCATTGAAACTAAATTTAGAAACCTTTGATTATAGAACATTACCCTAAGATAAAAATTGAGGATTGGTGTTAGGGCCAATAGGGGCCTATGTACCCTGAGAGGGGGGGTGAATCAGGGTATGGATATTCTTTTCAAAATACTTCCTGCCCCACTGGATCTTGACCTCTTTGTTACAAGGGTCACTTTGTTTGCTCTTGTGTGTATACTATGCTCAGTTCTTTTCAAGTTTATCTGATGATAATGCTTTGAGTGCAATGCAGAGAAGCGACCAGGCAGACACAACGATTTTTACTTGGTTCACCACTAAGGGCTACGTCCAAGGAGCATACGCCGACAAGTTGCCGGTTCGTACCAAGATCCACTAACTTCACTAGCTGTGGTTTACAATGTTCGGGCTAGATAACTTCTATGCCCAGGCTCACTGCCTTTACAATGTTTAGGGTCAGCTCACTGCTTTCCCAAGGGTCACTCCCTGTTTCTCTCTCTCTGGCTCACTGCCGGTGGAGAGGATCACCTTCTTCCTCCTCCTAAGCTCACTGCTCTTGGAAGGGATTCACTCACAGTTTATAGACCTGTAGGTCTCTTCATTTTCATGAAAGAATGCATCTTCTCTTGTATATAGATGCTCTGTTGAAGTTTAACTTTCACCCGCAGATGAATCTCACTTTGCACCGGATGTACCGGGCAACCTCAATTTTTACGCGCAACCCTTACGTTGTCTTGCGCGCAATTTCTATGGTTTGCGCGAAATTCCTTTTTCGCGCAACCTCCAAATTTTACGCGCAGCCTGGAAACTGCCTTGCGCGCAATTCACTGCCTTTGCGTGAAATCCACTTTTCGCGCAACCTTCCTTTTACGCGCCAACACAAACTTTCTGCGCAATTGCTGACTTTACGCGCAAACGATTAAGTTTACGCGCAACACCCTTTCTAAATTCAATTTCGCGCACCAGAGCTCGGGTATTTTCTATGTCTTGAACTCTACTGAATGGAGGAGGGTCACTTCATATTTATAGGCAAAATCGACCCCGTGCGAAAAACTCTTTTTGAGCGCGTAATCCGCTTTGATCTTCCGCGCACAAACATTTTCCGCGCACTGCTCCATAATTTCGCGCACCTCATGCCTTTGCCATTTTACGAGCTTCGGACCTCGTAACACCTCTTGCGCGAAATACTTCATCCGCTATTTCGCGCACCACTTCAATTTTCCGCGCACGCCTCCAAAATTTCGCGCGCCTCATGCCTTTACCGATTTTCAAGCTTTCGGCCTTGAAACATCTTTTGCGCGAAATACAATTTCGCGCAACCCGCTGTTTTGCGCGCCACACTTCAAGATTTCGCGCAACCCTCTAGTTTTGCGCGCCACACTTAATTTTTCCGCACACCTCCTTCATTTCTCTCTCCTCAACCTTTGCCAACAACATATCACTCCATTTTCCATTGGCGATTTTCAGGCCCAAAAATTTGGCAAACACTGGAAAACGGCGCCACCTTGTACTGCTCTTTTGTACCGCCTCCAGATCGTCCTTTCCTTTGTCAAAGTTCTTTGTCAACATGGAATGTCAACAACTTCTCGGGAACTCGACAATTCTCCATGGAAACCTGCTTTGTCAACAAACACAATCAACCCAAAAATGCTGCAATGTTACCTTGAGGGATTTTTGCCCAACAATTGGAATATAAGAACTTCCTAGAATTTTGGTAATTTATAGATGTTGTGAATTTTTCATTAAATACATTCATGTATAGATATGATATGGTAAATGTGGCTCTAGTATAAATAAATCTAGGGGTAAAACTAGAAAACTCCACTTTGATCTAGACTCAAAATGGAACTGGTGCATGATAATGTGCCTTGCTGCACTCTTGGTTACGACACTCCCGGGAGATAATATTAGGATAATTCACATTTTATTTACAAACCATTATAAAGGATTTATGAGTAAATATTCTATTAAAGAAACCATTTTTATGATTATGATACGATATGTGTGAAGATATTAAATTAATTTTGATAATTTTTCATGTTTTGGTTTATAAAATATGATATGATCCAACCTAGTGTATATTGTCGTTTAAAAATGGTGCCAAGTAGAAGGAATGAGAACTCTAGCAAAATGCATGATCCAAAGAGTAAGAATGATCATATATTTTATGGTCATAAGAAAACATTTAGAGGGGAAATAGTATACCAAGTATTCTTCTCATATGAAGAAATTGTATCATGTGTTAATAAGATAAGTAAAGAATTCTCTTAATTTTATGGCATTGAAGGGAAGCTAGAGAAGAAGAGGATAGTAGAGAGAAAGATGGATAATGGGAATAAGGGAAAGAAGGATTTTCCCATATGTGATAACTGTGGAATGAATCACCATGAGAAGTGATTGAAATGACTGATTTTTTGTTATAAGTGTGGAGAAAAGGGTTATCAAGAAAAAGGATGAAAAGGGAACAATGAAATGACTAATATTCAGTGTTTCAATTGTAGTGAGATGGAGCAATATGAAAATAAATTTCCAAAGCATCAAGGAAATATAGCTCAGAAGAATCAAAGAGATCAAGGTTAAGCATAAGTTGTTACTATTGTCAATGTGGAAGAATTAATGTATTTGTGCTTCTATATTGAAGAATTATGTCATTTGAGTGTTGTATAAATGATGTACTGGTTATGTGAATTATGAAAATAAAAAATGATTGTACTACAGTACTATTTCATAGATGATTTGAGATTATATGGTACTTAGAAAAGAGACTCAAGAGTAATTTAAACTTTTTGGAAAATAAATGGTTGAAGGAAAGATGAACCTTAATATGGTCCTGATACTGAGATAAGTGATTTGGATAAAGTAAATTGGGTATTATTGACATCCTTGGAAATAATTAATGGTTTGTTTAAAAATTAGTTCATACCATCATTATTGGGAGTATTCACCATTTTTTAATTTATGTTGTATATCTAGTATTCTATGTTTTACAAATGTAATGAGGAATAATGAATGTATTGAATGTGGTTTTCTATTAATTTAGTTTATTAACATGTTTTAAAATAATACACAATGAAGTTATTCACAACTATATTTTGTGTCCTTCCTTATAAATTTCGGATAATGAGTTTAGGAAGACGTATTGTGGATAAGTCTAAAGGTTGGAATGGATTAAGTTCGAAATTGGATATTATTGATTAAAGTTAAAGCATTTCTTAAGATTATTCTTGTATTGTTATAAAAATAACAACCCAAAGGTCCACCAGAAATCTGTCGCATCCGGCAAGGACATGAGACTTCAACCTGCAACCAAAGGGCGACAAGGGTGACTCACCTACCACAGGCCTACAAGATGTCCTAGTTTGTATAATGTAGTTTTTTTAAATGATCTGATAGATGAATTATAAATTAATTATTTTTGTAACCCTATACGATAAGGATTAATAGAATATTTTTGAATTCTATTATATTTTGTAGTGAAAGATGAGTTTGTGGTAGAAGTTAGATGAAAGATTGAACTCTGATTATCAAGTATTTTTTATTATTCTGTAAATGAATTAATTCTTAAACATTAGGTATGGGATCCTAAAACCAAAAATGGGTTACACTAATACCTTATATATTTTTTAACTGATGATATTTAAATCATCATAGATTTTTTGCATGGAGGCCCTCAATATTCCATTTATTTTTTACATGTTTGTGATTGATGACCTCAATCATTCCCTAAAAATAATTTTGTTTTCTCTCTATTTATGTGTCTCTAAATTTCACCAATTTTCTCTAATTCGAGATCATAATTTGGTGGTGAATTTTTCATTTCACATTCCCTCTTATTAAGACTAAATTTTATTAACCCTATTTCTGATGCGGGTTTTCTATATAGGTATTTTCTATTATTAACCATTTATTTTTGAGGAAAATTTTCAAATTGCGAGAACACAATTCATTAAAGGAGGGGAAAATGTAACCCCCCATTATTTCATAGTATGTTATCTCTTTAAAGTAATTCAATAGCTTGTGCTAAACGCAACACCGATTTCGAGCGCCCCACGACTAAACAAACTAGCTGTTCAAAAAAGCAGTTATGAATAGTATTAACTTAATTTTTAATTTTATATAATCCATATAATTTTAACATCCATATTGTGTGTTTCTTAGTCATCATATAGGAACAAATTCAATTTTTCAGATAAAGGAAGTATTTTTCAAAAAATGCAATTTTACTAGCTTTTAACGGTGAACTCTAATTAATTCCAATATTTGACACTATTACATATTCAATTTGACAAAATTAACTTTTTCATTATAAGGAGGAAATAAAAATTTAGTTTCAATAACTTTTTGGGGTTTTTCTGATAACTTTGATATTTTAATTAATAGTGAAAATTACTAAATTTTAATTGAAAACAACTTTTTTAATCAAAATAATTTATAGTTTTAAACTATAAATTATAATGGTTTTGAAGTATAATTATATTATATTTTTATCATTTAATCCAATTTTGGTCATTGGAAATAATTTTCCATTTAAATTTGACATAAATACATATCAATCTTTAGATAGTTTTTACTTCTAAAAAACCTGCTTTCTAGTTTTGACAATGGGAATTAATATTAAATTAATAAATGAAACATTATTTTTTTTAATTTCATAGAATAGAAATCATTTTTAATTCAGAATATCAGAATTATCTTAGGTTTAATTTTTTGTATTTTTTGGAAACATTCAATTTTTTATGAATAGTGAAAAACACTTTGTTATTGCTTAAAACCAAATTTTTATTTAAATAATTATTTTTAAAAAATATATATATTAATGTCAAAATAGATAAATAATACATATATTAGTGCAATTTAATTCATTGAAGTCATTTTATAATAAGATTAGATATATAAAATTTTATTGATCTTTTTAACGTCTTTATCAACCTTCTACAAACATTTTCAAATTTGCAAAAAATGTAATTTTACCACTTCTATGAATTTTATTTAAAAAAAACAAGACACACGGTTGACATAATTATTTAAAATTTGGTTCAATAAGATGAAAATAATTTTTGATGAATAATATCTTTTGAATTTTATTTACCATGGTTAAAAGTAAATAGGGTAATAAAAAGTAAAAATAATATAATAATTACACTAACACATGTTATAATTATATTGGATAAGTGTATTTCAACAAAAAAAAACCTTAAGAATAAAATATGATCCTTTTTTATCCAATTTTATTAGATTTGGACATTTATTATATTTTATATAAAGAAGATTTAAAATTGTTAAATTCAAATTTTAATAACTAAAACATTTTTAATATAGGGTTATACATAAGATAAATTTGACTCTAAATATTACATATAAAGATAAAAATATTTCCAACAAATTTTTATTTTATTTATAATATTTAGACATTCAATAATTAAAAAAAGTTTATCACATAATGATGATGCAGTAATTACCTTATTAATAAATGATTAAAATTATTGATATTTGAAATGTGAAAATAAATGTAAATTGAGACTTTTGATTCATTCCAAAACATTTATAGGTTAATATGACATGTTATTATTGATTTACATTATTTTTTTCTACTTAATAATGTTTTTTTGGCTTTCACAAAAACCAAATACTAAATACTGTCAAAATTGACATAAATGTGTTTTTAAAACAAATAATATATTATTAAATGATGTGATATTTATAAAATAGAAAGGATCGGCCAAAGGACTTCTATAATTATAGCTATGTCATTAATTAACCTCTTGGGTTTCTCTTGTAGTTTTATTTTATAGTAAGTTTATTAAAGGTGTAATATAAAAATATAAGAAGACATTGTAAAAGTTAAACTATTTAACTAAGAGGTAAATATAAAAGATAAGGTTAATATGGTGAACTATACTTATATAAACCCTATTGGTTGAGAGTATTTCTACACATACACACATTTTCCTTGAAATAAACCACTTGGATCCACTATAAACCCAAAATTATATTATAATAAAATAATATTTCAAGCTTTTCCTAAAGTGACCCTCACCTCTCTTATAAAAGGGTACTTCACCTTCTCTCAAAATAACACCTACAGAGCCATTTTTCATGGCCAAACACTACTCAAATATCCTACATACTACCATAAATTAAATCTATAGTCCTTACTTTGATCATAATCAAACCTAAGGACCCCTTTTTATCAAAACAAATGGAAGCACCCGAAGAAGAGGCAATCATTTCATCACCTCTTTCAAAGTTCATTTCTTATTCCAATTCCCCTTTATTTCTTGTTTCCATACCAGAATAATAAAACTACTACCATATTCATACTATTATGTTATTATAAATATGGTACAACCATATTCATTATTCTATCCATCCTTTGAATGATAATGTTATTATACGTTTGTTCGTCCGGCTTACCGTCTCCACATCATGGTGTAGTTTGTTATTCAACAATTTTTTATTTTGATGGGTATAATAATGATTATAATTGATGTTAATAATAAATATAATATGTTAATTATTCTTTATATATGATATACCATCCATTTAAATACGATTTCACAATCAATAGAATGATATTGTTTCTCGTGTGTACGTACAGATTACTGTCTCCAGGAACATGATGAAATTCATTCCGCATCGTAACCATTCAAGAATAATTTTTTTATGGTTTAAAATAAGTTTTATGAACTTAATATAATTCTTTATATGAATAAAATAAATCCAATAAATAACAAACTTGACTTACGTAACAAATCATATAAAGGAAAATAAATCAGTTAACACCCAAAACAATGATACTATTGAAATATTATTGACAAAGAAATAGTAGAAGATCATATGTGATATAATATTTATGTATGTGGTTCTTGTATAATTTAATAACAATTATTTAACTATAATACAGGAGGTTAAAATACCCTCTACTAAGTAAAATTACAAGGTAATGGTTAATTTTACAATCTCTTTATTATCCGAGGTTGTTTTTACGAAAGTATCTACTGGGACTTCTTTATCATCCACATTTTGGTTTCTTAAAAATTTATTTCAAAACATTTTTACTATTTCCTAGAATATGAGTTAAATTAATTTATAATATTTTTTTACTTTTTATAAAAAAAATTCAATGTAATCTTTCTATCCTTTTCCAAACATGGTACTTTATGATCTTTTCTACAAATTAATGTAAGAATGTTTTTTTAACTTATACGGTTGGTGAGACTATTTTCAGTCATTATAACACCTTTGAAGCTTCACTTAAAATCATATAAGAATATTTTGAAAGTAAATTATTATTATTATTATTATTATGTAACTTTTATATGATTTCAAAATAAACAAATATATTTCTCTCAAATATTTTTATTTCATCTATGTAAACATACTTTGATAGATTTTACACTTGTTTAAAGTTGATTTGATATGATAACTATTAAACATTGTATTGAATGTTATTTGATATGTTTGACAGTGGATGTTTTATTTTTATACAATTCATCGTTTATGTTTTAAGTTTTAACATTTCATATGATAGGTTTAATATGATTTTTTATTTTATGTTTCAACCTTTTCATATGAGGAATGTATTGGACTTAGTAAGTGACGGGTGAAGCCCACTATAGCTCCTCAATGCATTGGTGGGTCTCATGAAAAAATATTGTGTCTTGGCACAAGGCCTTGAAAAAATATTATTCTATGTCTTAGAATAAGGCCTTGACTATGTGGTTATGATGTCCAACATTAAGCATTCCATAATTATGAAATTATATATTGATATTACATATGATTATTTGACTTTTAGAATATCCATGTAAATAATTAAATAGAATTATTTGATTTATATTTTCCATAATATGATTAATTTTATATTTAAATGGCCTATGTTTTAGTCTTATATGTTTCCTTAAAGGTTTATGCTTATTTATGAATGTTTCCGCTATATTTTTATCCATACTGAGCATCTGAGCTAATCCCTTTCTTATGTTTTATTTTTCAAGAGATGCGAAGAAGTATATTATGATTGACCTGCGGGAATATGCTAAGGGATGTGAATTTGATAAAATGAGACATAGTTTTTTTGTTTTAAATTTCATAATGTAATGTAAAATTTATGTCTGCATCTAGTACTTCCAAGGTTATTAAACTGATCAGTCTTTCGGGATTTGATCTCCTGTGATCATGCCAATTTTTTTTAATAATGCACTGACTATAGGTAACTAAGGTCAGCGCATTACAAAATATATCATATATATAATATATATCTTATAAGACATTGTTTATGTCATAATTACCACATATTATAGGATTTAAATTAAAAACAAACAACATCATTTGGTAAGGTGGTAATTTGTCATGCACAAGAATGGTAAGCTCATTAACTATTAGTTGGAAGTGTGTGTAAGTGTTAGTGGAACCCTTATAATAACAAAATATCATTATATTAATGATATTCATGTCATTATGTAATAAATGAATAAGAATAATCAAGGGTTGGATAATGAAAATAAAACAAATAAGCTTGAGGAAGGATGTTATGTCTCCTTTAGGTAACTCCTATTGGATGGAACCAAAGGGATACCTCATATGCATTTATACCAAAATGGAGGATTCTAGGATTAAGTATATGGATTTTTTGAGAAGTTAATTGTAGGGTTTTTCTAATAAAAAATGGATTTAGATGTGTATATAATTTAGAGGGTTGAGTGACTTTTCAGAGTGGAGGAGTAGTGGCATTCTATAAAATTTTGGAAAAGGGAATCCAGGAAACATTTTTCTCATGTCAGGTGGCTCATATAATGTCTATAATCCATTAAAAAGGATTATATAGTCTTAATATGAACAAAAAATTGAATTTTGGACATGTTTATAGTTCATTTTGGGCTTTATATTTAAGGTTTAGTCCTTTGTTAAGCTAATGTTTCTCTTAAACATGGTAATTAATTTTAATAACAATCACTAATATTTTGGTTAAAAACTTTGGTAAAATTATTCTATATAATAAATTATTCTTTATAAAAATATGTAATCCATTTTTCCAAATTATAATCTCAAAATTTGTAGAGATTAATTTAAATTTAATCTCACACATGGGATGATATAGCGGGTTTTTAATGTGAATGATTCCAAATGATTGAAATGTTTATATATATAATTTATATATATAACGGTTTCCAATGACCTAAATTAGATTAATTGAATTATAATGGGTCTAATTATATTGTAAAAAAAATTAAAATATAATTTAACTATATAAATAAATTAGAATAAAAAAGCAATGCTGAATTATAATTCAGTGTTTTTCAATATTTGTCAATAAATGAAGCTTCTGAGAAAAATAAAAAAAATCAACCAAAGTAAATTTTTATATACTAATTTAAAAAATTAATTTAATTTTTTAAAACAAAATTTATAGAAGTTTAGGATAATTATATTTAAAATAGGTTCTCTATTAAACCATGGTAAAATTACCCTTTACAAAAATACCTCTTTTTATTCATATAATTTTATTCATCTGTATATTTTTCCAATAAAATCTATTATATGAGTATAAAATATATTTATTTAATATATAATTAATAAATTTTATTGAAAATAATCATAAAGAGTTTGTTTAATTTTAATAAGATAAAATAAATATTTATGTATAAAAAAGATTTTCTAAAAAATTGAATTTATTTATTCTCAAATTGTTAGTACATTCATTTATAACTAATTCATGACCAAAATATTAATTTTAAAAACTTGTCTAAACCATAGTTTCCAAGTTTATTCAATATCATTCATATCTTGCATCCTAATATCTAGGTGATAACTAAAATAAAGTTTTAATAATATTATTAAGAGTATATTCAATTTCGGTAAAAACGTTGTCTTGAGTGTAAAAAAATTTGTCAAAGGGACTCAGTATTGTGTGTAACACAGGTCAAACAAAGTGTTGTGAGTGAAACGATCTAATCTAAGTGTTTCAAGTAGTAAAATAGTAACTTTGTTAGTGTATTATATAAGGGAAACTTATTTTTTTCATATATCAAAATCTATATTCTGTGTTTCATGAAATGAAAAACGTTAAAAAGTTTATATTAAGTTTAAAAAAATTCTAAAAAATAGTGTATTAAATTCTACCCCCCCCCCCTAAAATTATTTTTTTCTAGAAATACATCTACGTTATATAATTTTTAATTATATAAATTTTAATTCATAGAAAACCATATCGTAAAAATGAATACTAAAAATAATTAAAAGATGGATAGTTGGAATTATATTGGTTACCATATGTAAATCAAAGCTAGGATTAAAAATAGGAAAAAATAGGTTTGGATTTAATATTGGAAATTGTAGAGAATAGTGAATAATTATAAAGAGTGATAAAGATCATTGATCACAAGAGAATGATCAACCGAAAGTTTAGAACCTAAAAACTATAAATCTGTGATGATTTATAAGTTCACTGGTTTAAAAAAATGAAGGTATTTGGTTAAAAAAATCTAATATCCCATTACTTGAGTGAATTAATTATTTTAATATCTGAGAACATATGGAAATATAATTACATGATTTCATTCCTTTACATATGTACAATCTCAACCTTTGGTTGTGCATTTCTAAATTTCCACTTCATCTCTTACTCTGAGAAATGATCGTTAATTTCTCATTTCAAATAGACTAAGAAAACTTGAGGTAAAATGATAATAAATTACATATGTATTTAGTTATAATCATATAAAAATGGTTATCATAGGTTATCCAATATACATAAATCCTTATTGGTGAGAAAAAACTCTGTAATCTATAAAAGCATATCTGAATTTTGACATAAACCTATCCAAAAATGGTTCACCATGAAACCCTTCCAAAAGATTAAAATCAAAAAAATAGAAATTATTATACTAAATAAGCTAAACATTGATCTCCCATATAAAATAATTCATCTCTTGGTTGTTGCATTCCAAAGTTGTGAATACCCTCATTGTATATTCTCTTGAAACATGGAAATAACCTGAATTACCACGAATCCTTTTGTAAGACATAAACACTTCCTTATTCTAAGTATTTCTAGATATATTCTTTAAATACTATAAGTTGTGAACTTATTCTATTATAACATAAACCACTTTTTCATCAAATCCATAATTGGTTCTAAGGTCATCGATATTATCCAAATTATATTTTCCAAATTAATCATATCATTATTCAAGATAATCAAAATTTTATATAAATATTAATTGTCACCTTCCATTATTCAAAATTTCACCTCTCCATTAAATCAATAGTCTGTAAAATAAAAACCATTTAATATATCCTCTCAAATACTTGAGGAAAAATTTATTCTAAAAATACATATATATTTAATTATTTATATAACATAATTCTTAAATTCAAAAAATTATGTACATATTACATCAAACATTATACTTAAACCATTAATCAGGATTAATCATTTATTTTTTAATTTCCCTTTTCTATAATATAAACTATGAATCTTTTCTTAAGTTTCCTTGACCTCAATTTAATCATGTTCCTTACATTTAATGTAAACAATACTATTAAGACGTCAAATACCTTCATATTTCATTCATGGTATCTTTATCTTCAGCAGTATACCCAACACTTGTGGACCTTCTTAATTCTCAACATGATATTCCCACTTACTAAATTAGTTATCATCCTGCCCATACATTTTACATCTAAAACATTCATTGTTAACCTAGTTTATTCTATTTTTTGATGTTGACTAAAACCAAAAATATTAGTGTGAGAAACATTTATCATAATGTAAATAAACTTAATCACGAAAAATTACTTATAGGTAGCCTAAAAGATGACACCTAATTATTTAATCTATGAAATCTTAGGTTTATCCTAGGTTATTCATAGTAATCTTCTATTTAAATCATTTATGATTGTTCACAAATAGTTTTTGAATTCTCAAACCATATTTCTCAGGAATTTCAATATAGGATTGCAACAAGGCCCATTGTGATGCACTATTTCACACACGATTCTAGCTCAATATGAGTTTTTTTTGGGTTTTTACCCATTTATAGATATGTGGAAGAGTCAGATCCACTAATATTATCTCGAGAGAGATGTATTTCTAGGAAACCACTCACTATGTCCTTTACCAAAATTCCATCACATTTTTTCAAACATTAACTCATCCTTATATTTATCCTTATATTTATTATTATAGACATCCCTAATCATATACATGGAAATATACATAGGGATATAACTATGGTTTTCTTTTCCTATATTCTAATGGATGACTAAACCTTTCTTTTGGTACCAACAATAATGAATATGTCATAACATATATGGATCTTATATCATTTTATATGAATATTCAGAACATTACAAAAACGCATACCTAAGGACTGTAATAGTGTATATCCATAAAACATGGAAAATCATCTAACTCATTGAAATATCTTCAATTTTTCACACAATTATATTTCCCTTTATTACATCTACTTTAAACCTTTATTCAAAACCTGGATAAATTAAATATTAGAAATGGGTGATATTATATGTAAATTAAGGATTAAAAAAGTAGATAAATAAGAATAACATGATCAGAAGGGTGTGAGAATATGAGAATAACAGTTTCTGATCATACCATTCATATCAAAGATCATATACAAGATTCATGGAAAAAATATTGGCAGTTCTTAAGGTATGAATCATAATGAAATCGAGATAATAATTTACGAGACCATAATATAGCAATAAGACATATAATTTTGTCATACACATCAGCTTATAACATAGTGTAAATGTATAATTAGAAATAGTTTCACTCATTTTGTTAAGGACATGAAATTATTCCCTCACATAAACTTATATACATGAAACTAGGTCCAGGAATAATGTGGTGAACATGCAATCAGGATTATGCCTATCATTTTGAACATGTAATCAGGTTCATGAATAAAATTAAGGATAGGAAACTAGGTCCATGAATAACATTTTGAAAATTTAATTAGGTTCACGTATGACACTGTGATCATGTAATTCGGTTCATGAATAAAATTATGGACATGAAATCAGGTCCATGCATAAAATTGTGAACATGTGTAAGATCCCAGCCTTTTTTCTAGTTTTATTAGAATTGATTTTAGGTAAAAAAAAATTCCCTTAATTTATTACTTTTTATTTGGTATATATATTTTGGTGTGTTTGGATGAAATTTTTAGAAAAAATTAATAAAAAAGGGTTATGCACTGTTGGCTCTTGTTTCGGGAAAACTATGCTCCCCATCCCACTAAATTGTGTGAACCTAAAAATTGGGTATTTACATTGCTAGAACATGTTTTGGAAAACCATTCACCCTAAAAAGTGTATCTGTGTATCCCTATAAATGAGATTCACTATTTTGGCACATGGATAGGTCAAACTTTGATCCCCTACCCAGCAAACTTTTATTGAAAATTAATTAATCCTATAAATTAATTCTAAAATTTCTCAAATCCACTAACTAACCATAAATCAACCCCCACATGATCATAGGTGGTATTTCACGATTATGGAGCTCTCAGAATGAGTTCTAAGCCTTCCTATCATACTTTCTTTTTCATTCAAATTCTATATCAAAGATCCACATCTCTCATGGTAATTAGATCATATCCTATTGTTTTCTCATTCATCCTCTATTATTCTTTCCTTGTTTTGGTAGGGTGTTATCTTCTATTTTTTAGATGTAGATATAGATTTGATGAATCTATATCTATTCTTGTCGATATACATCTATAATCAATATATATTATTTCGGTTAATAGTTATATAGGGATTAAGAACTTGATCCTGGTCTATATAGTGGGGCTGCTCAATTTTGGGAATTCTGTTGGTGAGTATTCTAATTCAAACATGAGGTAGGTGGTCTATTATTCAAATCCAACATTCGTGATTTTAATAATTTGTAGGTGATTTTAGAATTTCTTGGGTTCATTTAGAAATTGAAATCACTACATTGTATTAATTAATGTGGTCAATTAAATAATTTAGGCACTTGGGATTTGATTGAATAATGGTAATTTTGGAATTAGTATAATTATTTCATGAATTAATTATTGGAGTGAGGAATTGTAAATTAATAATAATTAATTGTTCAATTAATTATTAGATTATTGATATTGATGAATAGGGGTAATTAATTGATGGATTTATTATTGTACTATTTGTTATTGTGGATTTAATTAATTAATTGGTTAATTAATTAATGGAATTGTGATAATTAATTAATTGTTTAATTAATTAATGTAATAGATGTTTATAATTAATTGATGAATTAATTCTAGTTATTTTTAGGATTAATTAATTTTTTAATTGATTAATTGAGTTTTTATGGTTAATTAATTGTTTAATTAATTAATGTGATATGTGTGATATTTTTTATACATGTGTTATATGTGATCCTTGTGAGATATGTGATGCATGTGATATATATGAAACATTTTATATATGTGAATAATTTAGAAATGGGGTGTGGTGCACGAAATTATGCTCCTAATACACATGGGTTCATAGGAATGGTGTTCTAAACCAAAGTCATTGTTATAGATTTTATGGGGAGGGGACTGATTCTCCAAATACTAATGATATGTGAGATAGGGACTTATGCTCCAAATACTCATGGGTTTCTATACTTGATGATCTATTCCTAAAATTTTTTCATTGAACCATGGTTCAAATTACAAATATCATGAATTAAAATTAAATTTATAATTAAAGGAGATTTATTAAATGAATTTTAAATTTATGATGTGAAATGATTTAAACATTAGCAAGGTATGATGTTGGTATTGTGGGTCGAGTATCCATGGGAACTCAGGGGTTATATTGTTAAATAAAAAATATATGATAATGTGATTAATATTTACTTATGAATTATACATATACATTTATTCAACTGAGTACACTTTTAATTGACTTAATTTCCTATAGACACCATGGGTGGTGGCCTACTGAGTCTTACTCACACCCTACATGGGCTGCCTAATCGGTACCAAAATATATTTCTAGGACGCAAGAAAGGTTAAGGTAAATGGCCCTATGTTGGAAGGGTGACTCGGTACAAGCATGATTGAGGGAATTTAATGTTGTTCAGGACCCTCTTGGGATTCATCAATGTATTTCTCTTGAGTTTCTATTTTATACACATGAAATGTAAATTAGCATAGAATGTTTTTGGTTTAGTTTGGATATTGTATTTCTTCCATTGATTGACATGAGATACTCATATTGTTTATGGTTATATGTTATTCCGTCGTTGATTATTTTTTTATTCATTTGTATTAATCTGGTAAGAGAGGGTATATTCTACCCTTGATCGACTTATCAGAACCTCATTTATAGTTGGAAGCCTCTAACATTTAGGGAGGCACACTGAGGTCATGTGACCAACTTTCTCAGGACACTTTTGAGTGGTACCCGGACCGGGATGTTACAAAGTGGTATCAAATCATAGTTTTGTTTTGTCTTCTGTTTTCATACTATTTAGGAAAGGTGGATAGGAGACTTGAAAGAGTCATTCCTTGGAAATGAGCTTGTTCATGGTATTTTCAATCCCATGTACTAGGGAAACCCAATTACCCAGGGTGGGATTGTTGTTATTACTATTCATTGTTACAATTGAATATTATTTCACATTGCGTGACGCACTTTATTTGTGATGTGATCCTTATTTCTGAAAATTGTCGATAATTGGCTCATGACCTAATATGGCATGAGAGTTGAGTTTTTATGAATCATTCTGGGCACTCAGGATTATTTTTATCATGCATCATTTTTTGGAAAACACGGAAATACCAGTTTTGGGTATGTTTTTTATCTTCATCTGTATTTCATAGCTTGTGAAATTGAAATAAAAATGGTGCCTAACATGAAATTTATAATAGTAAAATGATGAAAAATTAGGAAAAAATGGGTGGATGATGTAGATAATTAAACAATGAGTATGTCTTTACCCTTTTTAACTAGGACCTAGGTGTAGGATGGTTAAGGGTAGTGATAGAAACTCAGTTTTGACTTTGTGGTGAGGTTTTGGGAGAATTCTTGATCTAATTTTTTTTATTTTCCTATTACATAAATGTGATATTTTTTTGAGTCCTAAGATGTGTGTTTGTCATTACAGATATATGCTTCCACAAATATTCTTGTTGAGGGGATGACAAAAGGATATGGATAGAGATGGTCCATCGGTAGTGGAACATGAGGAACTGATAGTGTCGGTTGAGGAATTAGGGTAGATTTTATAATATAACATTTCTTGCTTCATGTAATTAAAGGAAAGAGACCTAAGAAAGTTTGTTAAAATCATGTCTGATCTAAAAAGGTCGTTTCAATTGGAGAACCCTATGGATTTTACTGGAGAGTGTGGACCAAAGGGAGCTAAGTTCTTGATTGAGTCTACTGACTAATTACATTACCACTTGGAGACTCCTACTGATAAGTGAGCCAAGATGTATTCTTAAATGTTATGCGGTAAAGAAAAACGTTTTTGGGACATCGAGACTCGGGATGGGTAGCTGGAGACTATAGAGTGGAAAGAATTTCAAGATATGTTCTTTGAGAACTTTTATCCAGAGGTGCTTAGATTGGAAGAAGCAGCTGAGTTCATAAGATTAAATCTGGGGAACATATCCAGGATGAACTATTCTGGACACTCCCTAGATTTTCAGTTCTTTTCTCTATTGTTTGTGGAAGATGAGGATACTCCATCAAAACAATTTCAGGATGGACTTAAGTGTGAAATTAAGTCCCATGTGAATAGATTCATACTAAAGATGTTTACATAAGTGGTAAATAATTCTCTCATATAGGAAAGAAACATGAATAAAGATTCTAGTGGTGGATAGGTTGTTTCTTCTACATGATCTATAGGTATGTCTTCCAAGAGTAGGAAGTGTCATTATGAGAAATTTTTTCACAGTTGTGAGAAAAAATGTTCCCAATCATAGGGATCAGTTACACATGATCTTATTAGAGAACTATTCTACTAGTGTTATAGGTCAGGCCACTTTCTTAAACATTTTCCCTAACCACCAATGGAGTCATGATCCTGTGGAAATATGGGCCATCTATAGTGGTTCTCCTGGAACTTGATATTGGTGGTTATTGATGGAGGATCTAAACAAAACTAGATTTTGTGAGGTGGATATTCTTTATATCAGTATGGAATCAAGAGTTTAACTAGGAGAGAAGGTTGAGGCAGAATAAATGGTTCTTCTGGGAAAGAGTTACCATATTAGTGGATTGTCGTATCTTAGGGGTGTCAGATTGTATCACATGTAAGAGGGGTGTTATAGTTACATTCTATACATGCTAAACTTACTGATAGTGATGTTAGACCATTGACAGTGAGAGATGTTATTCGTGTTGATTACACATTACTTATTTCCTTATTTGATATTGGACCCCTCATTACATTATATTTAGAAAAAAAATTAATGGTTTGAGAATGGATATGGAATTTTGGAGTGGGAAAATGATTATAGATACATCATTGGGAGAATGGTTAAGAGACATCTATTTGTGCAAGGGATGTTATCTTAATATCGGGGAGTGTCTTTTTCTCTGGGATCCTTATATTATTGATATGTCAAGCTTTAACCTAATTAAGGGTTTGGACTAGTTAGTCACATACTTATCCCACCTTGACTATTACTACAAGATAGTAACTTTTACATCTCCTATGGGTGAAAACAATATTCACCATGGAGAGTGGGATATCCTTGCATGCTGAGCAGGTCTAATTTCACACCAACTATGAGAGCTCACAACTAAGGTTTAAAGTCTATTATTGGAGGATGGGGGTATGAAGCATGATGTTTTTTCAGTAGTACTGGATAAATTTTCGGACGTGTTTCCTGGATACTTCTTAGGATTTCCATAAGAGAGATATGTAGAATTCAATATTTAGATCATGCCATGCTCTGATCCAAATTGAATTACATCGAATAGAATGGAACCTACACGGTTTAAAGATATCAAAAATTAGCTAGAATAATTGGAGGATAATAGGTTTATCTATCTGAGTGTGTATCCTTAGGGATCACCAATGTTATTTGAAAAAAAGGTTGATAGGCCTCTATTCTTATGTTTTGATTATCAAAAGTTAAATCAGATGAGTGTGAAGAACTAGTATCCTCTTTTGAAAATCAATTACCTATTTGACCGGTTGATGGGATCCTTTTTATTCATAATGATCAAACTGATATCATGGTATCATCAGTTGAGATTTCGGACATTTGATATACAGAGGACTTATTTCAAAAGAATGTATGTTCTTTATTAATTTTCTGTAATGATTTTTGGGTTGAAGAACACACTGGTAGTGTTTATGTCCATGATGAACCGAATATTCTATCTATACATAGATCAATTTTTGGTAGTTTTGTGGATGATATCTTGGCATACTCAAGACTCAGGATTATCATTCCCAATATATTGACATCATCCAGAGTATACTGAGAGAGAATAAGATATACACCAATCTATATAAGTCTCATTTTTGGATTGATCATGTACACTTCATGGGTCACATAATCTCAGAAGAAGCTGTGTATGTGGACCTAGATAAAGTTCAAGTAGTGGTTTCTTAGGAGCATCCCAAGAATTTTTTTGAAAACTGATGCTTTATGGGGTTACATGGATACTACAGGAGGTTCATCAATGAATTTTTCCAATTGGAAATTCTGGTATCAGGCTTGTCCATAAAGGGGGTAAAGATTGAATGGTTGGAATAATGTGAAGATTCTTTTAAGGAGTTGAATAATAACTTCACATTGACATTGATATTGATCGTACTCAAGCATGGTGAGTGGTATATAGTGTGTTTTTACACTTCTAGGATCAATGTGGAAGTAGTGCTGATGAATGGGGATTGAGCTGTGGCATACGGGTCTCAAAAGTTGAGGCCTAACGAATGGAACTACCCTATGCACACCCCATGGTAGATTCTGTTGTTTATTCCTTATGGTGTTGGAAAAACTATCTATTGTGTAATAATTTTATAGTGTATACATATCACACAATTTTAAATTATATCCTCTCACAGTGAGATTTATATCTCCAGTAGTGGATATGGGTTGATTATATGTGGTTTTTTTATTTTTAAGTAGAATATATGTCGAGAAATGGGAATGGTGTAGCTAATGCTTTGAGTAAGAAAACTGAGACTCAATAAGTCTTGGAGAATAGTTATAATTAGATGGTGGTGACATTGGTAGATGAAATGCATGTGGTGGTTCAGTAGAGTCAAGTGTAGATGAATCTCATATGAGTTTCAATGGAGTATACTCATTTAATTTGGATCAGAGATAGATAGTATTGGCATCTGGAGTGTTTGACCATGAGGGAAAGCCTTGAATGTGGGGCGTCATCATCCGATTGGAGAATATATGTGGATGAGATCAGCTTAGTGAGGAATCAGGTTGTTGTACCTGTGATCATGCAGAAGGATTTGATGTGGGAATTTCATGCCTTGATCTGTGTGGTACATCCAGGAGTTATCTAAATGTATCATGAGCTATGATGATAGTTTGGGTGGATGGGAAAGAAAACATAGATATTAGGATTTGGGACATTATGCCTCACCTTTATGTAGGTGAAATTAAATAATTAATGAACTGGAATTATGTTGCATCCATTTTCCTTCCATAATGAATGTGGGATGATGTGACTATGGACATTTTGGTGGGTCTCCAAATGATTCCTCATAAGAATGATTCTCTTAGGGTGATTGTGGAAAGGCTGAAAAATTTAGCACATTTTATTCCAATATGGGGTACTTTCTCAGTGTATCATCTAGGATTTTTATAAATTTAATAGATAGTATATATATAGGTTTCCACACAATATAGTTTCATAACACTACTCATTCTTTACTCCATGATTCTAGAGAGGCTTACCAAAGGAACCTAGTATATAGGTATAGTTGAGTATGTATTTTCACCGATAGAATGATGGGCAGTCAGAGCATACTAAATAGGTTCATGATGATATGTTGTGATCTTTTCTCTTTGACTATAGAGGCTTGTGGCTGAATCACCATGATCTTTGGGAGTTTTCCTATAACAAAAGTTTTTAGGAAAATATATAGACAGTTCCATACAAGACTCTTTATGATTTTCCATAAAGATTAACTCTATACTGGATGGAAGCATGTGATTCTGAGCTATTGAGATAGAGTCTCATGTAGGAGACGTCGGAGCAGGTAAAGATTATTTGGAGACATGTGGTTATGGATCATTGTAGAAAAAATAATATTATAGTATATTTCTATTACCCCTAGAGTTTACATAGGGTGATAATGAATTCCTTTGGGTGTCTCCCATGTCAGTTCACCATAGGATATGAAGAAAGGTAAAGTTACAACCTGTGATTGTTATAACTTTTGAGGTTGTTGAGAGACATGGGTCATTGGTGTGTTGAATGTCTCTTACATAGAAATATGGGGTTATGAGCGTTTATTTCCATGTATCACAGATATAGAGGTATTACCCTGACCCTTCTCATGTGATCTGTGTGGATGAGGTTGATGTTTACATAGATATGTCCTTTGAGGATCCTCTGATATGTGTGTTGGATCGTAGTGAGAAAGTGTTGTGGGGAAAGATCGTGTTGATAGTTCATGTATAGTGGAAACATGGACGTGTATGGGAGGAACATGGGAAAGGGAGGTAGATATGATGACTCAATGGAACAATCCTTTCGATGTAGACTTTTTGAGATTTTGGGGAGTAAATATTGAGGATGATCTGTAATAAGGTGGAGAGATTCTAAGATCCTGACCTTTTGTAGAGTTGTCTCGGGCTTGAATCTATGAACTCTTTTGTCCTTATTTGATTAATTTTTATTTTTTATAACATGAGAGTTTTTTGAATTTAATTTTGAGAAAAATAAATGAAAAATGGGTTTTCATGGTTGGCGCATGTTTTGGGAAAATTGTGCACCACTGCCCAACAAACAGCGCACAGCTAGGCAAAGGTGATTCAGACGACTAGCTCATGGATTGGAAAACCGTGCACCCTAAAGGGAGAAATCATGCACCCCTATAAATTATGTTCAAGGTTTAGATGCTCAGTTTGGGAAAACCACACACCCTTACCTAGAAAACCATGCACCGGAATTAATTAAGATGAAAATTAATTCTAAAATTTACTAAACAACCTAATTAATCCCAAATCGTCACTCATTCAACCCAAGGTGTTTTTTCATGATTTTGGAGCACACTGGATGAATTCCAAACCATCTCGGTCTCCATTATTCATGATTTGAAGCCTAGATTGAAGATTAACATCCCTCCTAGTAAGTGGATCATATCTCACTGCTATCTAGATCATCCTACTTTCTTCATTACTTCTTTGGGTTGGATGTTATCTTCTATTTTGCATGATCTAGATCTAGATTTGAAGAATCTATATCTAGGATAGTGGATGTAGATCTAGAATTAAGTGATCATGTTTGGGTTAATCATGATTTAGGGTTTTAGATCTTGATCATGATCTACATCATTATAATTTTCAATTTTTTGGATTCTGTTGCTGAGCATTCTTCATCAAACATGAGGTTGGTGGTCTATTATTTAAATACTATATTTATAATTTTAATTATGCGTATGTTATTCTAAAGTTGCTAGGGTTTATTTAGATATTTAAATTCCTACATTTAATTAATTAATGTGGTCAATTATTTAGTTGAGGAATTGGGGAATTGATTGAATATTGGAAATTGTGGGATTTGGTTAATTAATTAGTGAAATAATTATCAAATTTATGAATTTTTAATTAAGAATAATTAGTTACTGAATTAATTATTGGAAAGTTGAGATTGTGGAATAAGGACAATTAATTGATGAATTAATTGTGGGACTATTTGTGATTGTGAATTTATTTAATCAATTGTTGAAATAATTTATGGAATTTTGAAGATAAATTAATTGTTTATCTAAATAATGTAATGGATGTGAATAATTAATTTATGAATTTATTAAATGGATTTTCATGATTACTTAATTATTGAATTGATTGATGGAGTTTCTTTGATTAATTAATGTTTGAATTAATTAATGTGATACATTTGATATGTTTGATACATGTGATATATGTGAAACATGTGATATATGTGATTGATTGATAAATGGGGTGTGGGGAATGGAATGATGCTCCAAATGCCAACTAAGTCCTAAAAATGGCATTCTAGACCAAAGGCAAGAATGTAGATTTTTTAGGACAAGAAATGAAGATCCAAATAACACTAATATGTGAGATAGGGAATATTGCTCAGATTACTCCCATGGTGATAAACATGATGATCTATGCCTAAAATAGTGTCACAAGACTATGGTTCTAATTAGACATATCATTAATTCAAATTAAATGTATAATGAAATTCCATTTATTAAATGAATTGTAAATTGATAATGTGATATGTTTCAAATAATGGGATGGGCCAATGTAGGTATTGAGGATCAGGTGTCGATGGGAACCAAGGGGTTTATGTGGTTAAATAAATAATATACGATAAGGTGATAACTATTTACATATGTATTTTTCTTATTTCTTTATACAACTTAATACAATTGTTATTAGCTGAATTTGTTTTATACACCATTTTCGGTGGAATACTGAGTTATACTCACAATCTACTCAAGATTCCTAACTGGTGCCCAAATAGATTTCATGGATGTAGGACTGGATAAGGGAAATGAACCCAATGATTGATGGTTTATTTGGGACGGATCATGGCGAAGGGAACCAGATGTGGTACCGGACACTATTTTGAATCATTAGTGTATTTATTTTGATTTTTCTTTTTAGTCACTTGTCACGTAAATTATCATGGCATGTTTCTTCTTTAGTTTAGATATCTTATTTCTGACTTTGATTAACTTGAGATATTGGTTTTGTCATTGTTATATGTTATTCCGATATTGATTATTTATTTTTTGGGTGTATTTCTCTGATAAAATAGGTTATCTTCTCCTCAGGATCGTCTTATCAGACCCTCACTACTAGTCGGAAGCCTCTAGTGTATGGGGAGGTGAGCTTGTGGTCATGTGACAGACCATCTTGGGGAACCGGCAAGTGGAACCTAAACTGATATGTTACAACATGTAATTAGGTTCATTCATAACATTGTGGACATGGAATCAGGTTCACGAATAACATTGTGACCAAAAAATAAGGCTCGCTCATTACATTATAAACATGTAATCAGTTTCAAATATAATATTATGGAAATGAAACCTGTTCCATCAATAACATATATACTCATGATTAATCCAATATTACCCAATGCATTAGAGGTAGATATGGGTCACACTTTTCAAAAAATAAAATCATACATACATGTGCCAAAAGATAGTAATACTTACATCATATCCTAACCCATAAAAAGATATTGGTTTTATAATAATCGTATCATATACCAATAAATGAAATGGTTATCCTAAACTTTTCACCATATAATTACCTATAGAGAATGTATTTGTCTTGTAATAATTTCACCAAATCATAATCCAAGAAAAGAATCGGGTTTCCAAAGTAAATAACCAATGAAAGAGAAACATGTTTAATAAACATCATTCCACCAAAAAATTAACCATTCATGAAAAAATATGAATGGTATTATTGGATCATATAACCAATAAAGAATAAATTATAAAAAAGTATGTTATCTTGGGTGGAGAAGGATCTGAAATATCCCATGGAAGATTTATTTAAGGAAAATTTCATTTCTTGAAATATACTTTTCATAAATACTTTTCAACAATAATTTTCTAATAAATAAGACTTTAAAATAACATTTAAATCATTTTTGGAGGAAAATATCTTTTTTATTTAAAATATTATTTTAAAAATATAAACTTTTTGAAAACATTTATTATTAAAAATATTTTGAAAACTAAAAAAGAAAGATTGATAAAATTTTGAAAATATTTTTCTTTTAAATTTCTTTAAAAAAATAAGAAAAAGGATTCAAATAATTTTGGAAACTATTTTAATTAAATTTTATTTTAAAAATTCTAAAAGAACCTGAAATCATATTTAAAACCTTTTTCCGTCAAAATATATTTGAAAACATGTAAATGATGCTTTGGAAACAATTTTAAACTCTTAAAAACATAAAAAAATACATTAAATATTTTTCATTGAAAATGATATTAGGATATTATTTGAAAACATTTTTGAAAACATTTTTATAAAACATTGTTTTTGAATAAAATAGATTCCCATCTAAAGAGATAAATAAAGTCGAATATTCTTAAAAAACACTTTATTTATTATATTAAGTCCAAATGTGTGAAATAATGGTACCAATAGATGTAGATATCATGAATAACCATAATATAATAAACTTCATGAGTTTTTTTCTTAGTTATATACCTTAATATTACATCAATGGAAGAATAATCTTACACAATCCTGATAAATGATGAGATTATAGCAATAAACTATTACCACTTGGTAACATTGACTCACAATCTGCTTAATATAATAAAATTAAATTAGGGTTAAAATATCATAAAATAAGGATATTCATTATATCACATGTCCTTGTGAAGTAAATACCCCACATAGAAAACTATAGGTGTGTAACATGACATGTATCTCAAATAAAGAAATTTGATAAAAACATAATTTACTAATTTTGAAAATTTTAAACAATTAACCCCATGAAATATTTATCATAAAATGAATACATAAAATACATTGATTTTATTGTAATAATCATTAAATAAATTCATAATAAATATATATACCATAAAAAAAATGAGTGGTGAATATGGAATGTATCTCACAGAAATAAAAAGTGAGACGAAATTCCCATATTGTAGGTCTTGACTGTCTTCATACACATTAAAACCTATTGAATTAAAAGTATAACATTATTATAAATATAATAAATAACAATATTATTATATTTAATACTATATATTATTTTTTATGACTTTATGTTAGCTGTTTCAAAACAAACCCATGATAATGTTACGTTTTAGGTAATATCTGCTTCTTTTTTCGTATATGTTTTGGCAAGTTATTATTGATCCCCTTACATAGATCGTAATTTTATTATATTCATAATTTAAAACATTATATAAATATAATATGTATTTATTATATATTTATTTATAAAAATCATGATAATTTGGATATATGAAATTGAATACACCGTTTTGGGAGATGGGTGGTGGTACATACACATGAACATTGTTTCTGTTTTATTGTCATATTGGAAGAAAAATAGTAAATGAACTATATGTATATATACATAATATCATTAAAATAGAATAATTATTTCTATATATATCATATAAATTCACTAAAATCATTCTTAATACATTTCATGTAATGTGTGAATGAATAACATCACTTTGAGGAGGCGGTAGTCCACACGCCCACAGACGAAGTTATCATATTCATAAAAAAATGTAAATCATGAAGCTATGTTTTATATAATAATATTAAAAGCATAAATAAATAATATATATCATATATATCATGTAAAAACTAAGTTTCTATCCTAATCCCCACCAATGAGAGGCGCTAAAGGAAAAATGAACAACATCATTTCGTGAGGCAGTAGTTCATCGTACACAAGAACGATAAGTTCGTTACCTGTTAGATAGAATTGTGTGTAAGTGTAGGTAAAAACCTTAAAAAACATATCATTATATTTATGATACTTATTTTATTATATAATATCATAATAATAATAATTTTTAGTGGAGAGTGAAAATAAAACAATTGGGCTTGAGGAAGGATGTTACCTCTACTTTGGGTAACTCCTGTTGGTTTTCACCAAAGGTCATCATTGGTTAGCATTCTGCACAAAGGGTGTATTCTAGGATTAATTTATTGATATTAAGAGGATATTTTTCTGGGTTTTTAGAAGAGAAAATGTATTTAGAGGTGTGAATAATGGGAGGGGTGAGTTCCTTTTTATAGTGGATGAAATGTGGCATTCTTGTAAATTTTTTAAGAGGGAATTACACCCATGATTTTACACTTTCAAGTGGCTAAAATAATATTCCAAATATGAAAAAGGTATTATATGGTATAAATATGAACATTAAATGGATTTTGGATAAATTTATATGTTATTTTTGGCCTTATGTTTATGGTTTGGTCCTTTGTAAAGCTAATTTTTCTCTTAATCCCTATAATGAATATTAATCACTTTCACTAATATTTTTGGTAAAAACTATGTTGAGCATATTAAAAGTTATAAATTATTCTTATTAGAATAATGTAATCCATTTTTCTAAATTTCAATAAAATAAGTGTCAAAAATTAATTTAAATTTAATCCCACATATGGGACGAGATGACTGGTTTTTAATGTGAAAACGTCCAAAAGAATGAAATATTTTTATATACAATTTCAATGTGAAATTGGGTCCAATGAAAATAATTGGGTTAATATATGTATAATTGGTATAATTTTATTTTAGAAGAAAATTAAAATATAATTTTACTATATAAAAAAATATGATGAAAATGCAGTTTTGAATTAAAATTATATGTTTTCACAATTTATCAAAAAATGTAACTTATCAAAAAAACACCAATAATTTACCCAAAGAAAATTTTGATATCAAAATTTAAAAATTTAAGATTATTTTTTCAAATATAATTATAAAAGTGGTAAAAAAATTTATTTAAAATATGTTCTCTATTAAAATGTGGTATAATTACCTTTTTGAAAAATATCTATATTTATTCATACAATTAGATTTATTCTTATCATTTACCTATAAAATATATTATACGAATGCCTAAATTATTAAGTGAGTAATATATATATATATATATATATTATTTAACACATTCATCAATATTATTTTGTATAATTTTATTTATAAAAAATGGTGTTTTATGTAGAAAAATAGTTTTCGTGGAAAGGGAATTTATTTATTCTCAAATAGTTATTAATTTCATTTCTTGGTAATTGATAACCAAAGTATTAATTTTATATACTTAAGTAAATAATATTTTAATAATTCAATCAATCTCATTAATTACTTCCATCCTAATGGCTATGTGATAATTACAATAATATTTTAGTATTAATATTAATATTATATTTTAGTTTAGTAAAACAATGTATGGAATGTAATAAAATCTATCGAAGGGAATCGTTATTATATGTAACACAAGACAAACAAATTTTTGTGTGTGCCTCAAGATAATTTAATTTTTTCTTATAGTGCATGATTAAATTTTTATTTCATATAACACTAGTAAAACTTAGTGTTTTCATATAATGAAATTTATATTCCTTGTTTCCTGTAATAAAAATATCAAAATATTTAAATTTATTAGAAAAATAATTAACAAGATCTAATGGTGTTACATTTGGGTGTTAATAGGTTTGTGGTAGATTTTATATATTAATGGATGGTTTTTCGGCTCGTGAAAACTGAGTATCGAGTTATGAGTCTTATTTCATCCATTAGTGGTCTCTTAATTAAAATGGGAAGAAAATTAAATGGATTTTCGGACTAGATTACCTTGATTTCAAGGTGATGTGATTCCGTTATAGTTCTTATATTCCAATTTACATATTCATTTCATTTCTTACCGATTTTTTATAATATTTTTTTTGATACTTTTTGATGCTATATATAGATAAAGAGGTATCGGTTAATAGGGTTCTAAAGATGCCCATCATTCTTCATGGTCCTTGTTTTACCTTTAGGGTGTGGGTGACAGTTTAGTGCCTTTTAGCTATAAATTTTTAGAAACAAATTCTTATCATCCTCAAATTAATGGTTAGATGCGGAGAAATATTTAAATGTTATAGGAATTATTTAATTCATTTTTCTTGAAGTTAGAGGTTAGTAATCACATATCTTTTCATGAGTTGTTTTATAATAATTTATATCACTATCCCAATTTTATGTATCCATTCAGGGAATTGTATGTGACTATTTGTAGAACCCCATTATATTGGACTATTTTTAGATAATTAGTGATTTTTTACCTAATTGGTAATGATTGTGATAGAGTAGTTGTAAGTGATTTCTGAATGTTTGAAAGCTTCCAAGGATGATTAGAAGTCATATACTAATTTTTTAAGAAGGCCTCTAGAGATTGTGGTTACTGATCATGTTTTTATAAATTTTTATCCTAATTTTGGGATGAGGATATTTAATCATGGATGTTTTAATAACAATACTAAAATTACATAAAAATACATTATAAGTGGTTTTAATAAGACCCTACACATTCCTCATCATCTGCCAAAGCTTTATGGCTAGTAGAGATGGTTTGTGATAAAAATTAGGGTGGTTATAATATCAATATCATATCTTTAAATAATTATTAAAATAACTAAACATTAACCAAATTGATAATAAAAATATATGTGTTTGGAATTTAAACCAATGAAAATCATTAAAAAATAAATATACATCAATGATACAAAATATGGACACTAAAATCATATAATCATACATCATAACTGATCAACTACTTCGAAAATTAAATATAAAATTTTTCAAAATAAAAAATATATAAATTAGTGTCCACATCTAACCGTAATCATCCTAGAAATAACCTCTTCAATCCATGCTAAAATTCCATAACCCTACCTAATCTTCAACCTATAATCAAAACTGAATAACTGACATGAGGTATACACATGCACCAGGGTTCCCATATAGGGTGATGAGAAATAAATCTCAGTAGATCACCACCAATGGATTCCCTAATATATTCCATCATATACATGTGTATATATGAGGAATATAAATATGTTAAATGAAAATTTCAAAAAATCACATATATCAGATCATCACGTGATAACTAAGACACCACAACACCTGACCATGCTGAGTTTTATCACCTCTGGTAAACAATATATTTCATACTACCATGGTATAGGAATATCATTATTGAAATTTTATGACATCAATACCCTATTTTATAAAAAGTGACCAGGGATCCTCTCTATGTGACCCATGGGAAACTATGTAACAAGTTAATCTCTCACAACGATCCATAAAAATCAATCAACAACCTCACTTAATCCATTATAACATAGAGGAAGTAAGTAACACCCCAAAGTTATAGTAATAAATTTAATTAAACATAAATCATGTTTCTAAGAGATTTTCTAACATGAAACACCCAACTAAGATGAAATATAGTTGTTTTTTAAGGAGTAATATTAAAATGGAAATAACATTACATGAAAGATAAATGAAATAAAATTATAAAAATTACAAAATGAATAAAACCATAAACATAAAATATATAATAGATGAAATAATCATCATCAAGATCACCCAAGAGGATCATATTATTGAGGAAAACTATAAAAAAAATAAAAACCATTATAAATGCAAAAAATATCTTAAATAATCAAAAAGATAAGGATAATAGATTTTAGTGAGGTGTGTAAGGTTAAATATAAGAATGTAATATGGTTCTCGGTTATATGGTCTTTGTATATATGGTTTTTAGAATTACATATATACAAGATGTTTAATATTCATAGAAGTAAATTAGTAACATATTAAAAATTATATAATTCTTGTATAATAATTAAATATTTAATGAAATAAAATGATAATAATGTACTGGTAAAAATATTTTAATTTCTAAAAAAATGCATATTATTATACGTTACTTGTTATTCTATCAAATTTAAAAATTTAATTTGACAAAATATACTTAAAAAATTTAGTGAATAATTTCAAAACCAATATATTGATAAAATTGAATAAATTTTTGTGAATGGATAAATATGATAAAATCATTTTAATGCTAAAAAGGGATATTTTTGATAAAAATATGTTTCATGAATTTAAAATAAATTGATCAATTTTGATGAATTATTTTAATGAATTTAATTATATATATATATATATAATAATTTAATTTCAAACGATGATTATTAATTAATTATAAATAATAATGATATCATTTTATGTTTAAAATATTATTTTATAATAGATTGTTTTTATTTTTTTATAAACTAAAAATATTGTGGTAAAATTATAGTTTTATTAAAATTTATATTTTATATATAAAAATTATATTAAAAATCATGTAATGATTATTAATGTTCATGAAATCAGAATAGGAAAACTTAATGTTTTAAAAGTAATATTTTTTCTAAAAAAAGGTTTTTCCTTTATTTTTAATATTTTAATTTAAGATTTAAATTTCAATTATTTTTAAATTTAATTTTTTTAAATTGATTCCAAATTTTATATTTTTCATCATAATGCAGTAATAGGTGTTATATTATATTTTTGGTAAAAAAATATTTACCATGGAAAATAATTAAATAAAGTAAAAATGAGGTAAAAATATTTAAAATGAAACCATGTTTTCCATTCACTTAACATGTGAAACCACGTTTTCCATTCACTTAACTCGTGTTTCCAATGAAATGTCCCTCATTTTTCTCCTATAAAATGAGTTCTACTCCACCCCTTCTAAAACGCATATGTCATTAGGTTCTAAAATAAATATATAACCAAATATCATCTCCCAATGTACCCTCCCACATTTTTTTAGTTTTTAGTTACATGGAGGAGGTCTAAGTCCTTAATTTTGAAGGAAGTCGTGGTGAGATAGATCGGTTTTCTCAAAGTAAATAGTTCTTCATTATATCTTTTATTTGTCATATTATATAATATATTCTTAAATATTAACCACCACTATAGTTATCTATTTTTAGTATTATTATTCATCTATAAAAATGATATTAAAACTATTTAAATTAAAATTCATACATATTCATTCCTCATAACATGTTCTTCTTTGGGTTGGTTTTACAACCTACATGAATGATTTTTTAAAACACATCCCCAATGAATTATTAAAAAAATCTAATTTCCCATAATATTTAAAAACAATTAAAATTTTAATTTATTTTTTATTTTTAAAATGGTATTATATATATAAGTAATTTTCTTAAAAATTCAATTCTTCTTATTGATTCATTATTAATAAAAAAAGAATATCTAAAATTTAATTAAAAAACTATCATTTTATCTTCTATGATATAATATTTTAACTCTATAAATATTTAAAATACATCTATATAATCAACATGAAAATTATATATCTTATTATAATGTGATCAAGGAGTAAGAAAAAAAACCTCCAAACCAAAGAAATCGTCGAATAAATGGAACAATTATTTCTCGATGATTAATTTTAACAATGAATTATTAATAAATGTGTAATAATAAATTATAAATTTATGATATTAAAATAAATAAAAATATATAAATTTATTAAATATATGTATATTAATAAAAAAATTGTTTATATTGGGTGTTATAGCACATCTGGCCAAGTGAGAATCCATGGTACGGGTTCTTTGTCTCAATTTTCATTCCTTGAGAAATATTTTAAAATATGAACCTATTATTATTTTACATAGTATACATAATACCCCCATTGAATTATTTTATCAAAAGTACATTTTTATTCATTTGATTTTCAATTCTATTCCATTATCTATTTCATTTTTTTAGCATCCTCCGATCTAAAACTCTCTCACATGGATTAAATAGGTTCGTTATAGAACATCAAGTGCACCACCTTGTATTCTAGAGATTTCAAACTAATAGTGGTGGTGTGATAAATATGGCGGGGAGACTATACACCTTGTTATTGAGTTTAAACACAATGTAAAAATCATATAAAATAAATATCATAGTAGAGAAAATAATGGTAACAATACAATATAGTCTAAAAAACAAACAATATAATCCAAATAAATAACTAAATAAATTATGAACGAAAAATGTAATGGCAGATTGGAATTTAACTAAATGGCATGATGTATGTAATACATAATAAAAGACTACAAGACTCAAATAATGACTCCAAATTTTGTAGTCCTAAGCACCATGTCGGTCTCATCTACAAACTCCAACCCATCCAGCTAGAAAATAAAAAAAGGTCCCCTTCCCTTCTCCAAAACTACAGCCATGAAATATTCTTAGTTGGAAAATAGAGGCCCGAATAGGGTGTGGGAAAAACTCAGTATGTCAACACCACCATGTCAAAATATGACCATCCCGATAATAAGTATGTCTAATAAGTGATAAAAATGTGTATTAATTAACCAATTAATACAATATAACAATAATCCTTCTCTAGTATCAAGCTGAAATGTCACTAAGCATGTATCACAACCATGACAAACATAACCATACATCTTTGAAAAAAATAACAAACATATGGTCCAAGCCTTCTATATAAGAATTTCATCATGGGTCACTAGGTATAACCTACTATATAATCATTTCAGCATGTGTCAGGGAAAATCCCAGTATATATGAATTTCATCATGTATTAGAGAATATCTTGATATATATTAATCTTAGCATAAATCGGGGAATAACCTAGTTTATAAACATTTCATCATGTTTCAATGGGGATATCTCACTATATAAGCATTTCATCACGTGTCGGGACCTCACCCGATATATAATAATTTCATCATGTATCAGGGCATAGCCTGGTATATAAGAATTTCATTATGGTAATATAATATTTCAAAATGACAAGGATATCACACTATAACATCAAAACCCCAATGGTTAATTATGATAATTCCCATTTATCCTTCAATTACACAACAATTTATATCTCAGTTTTTCTACATCAATATCAATTGACAATCCATACCATGGATTCTATATCAAACAATCACCTATGGTCTTGGGTCATGCTAAACATACATTAATCCAATAGAAAATTAAATTTATAATCCAGGGTTCACTCACTTGAATGGTATCCATAAGCCAGGTCAATTACAATTAGATCCAAAGGAATTCCAAAGAATAATCCAATTACCATTTAATTATTTTAGGCGTTATTCATGTTTTACGATCACAATATTTCACATACATTACAATAAAATAGACCATATGGTTATGGTTTACACTCCCTATACTTAACCTATGAATAACATAATTATTTAAAAGGGTAACGCCAATGTGGAATAAGGTAAAGAAGATCACAAGAGGATATTAAAACAACCTATGTCAAGATCACAACCAAAATTATCCCAATGATTCCACCACCCTAATGGTGAAAAATAGAAGTGGAATGAAAACCCAAGGGTAAAGACTTTCCATGGATCAATCACACAAATAGGATGTCTGTAAGGGAAGAAATGCTTTCAAAATCACATTGAATTTATCCTACGTTCTAGGAAAGATGATACACCAAATGAATGAAATAAAAATAACTCGCACGATGATTTTTAATATTACTGGTTATAGCATCCCGCCTTTTTATAACATAACTTTTCATTCCATTACACGGAACTGAGGATCTTTAAGGTTTAGTGTCTTGGAAACAAGGAACATAAAACATGAAACAAAAAAAAACATTCTTCTTAAACACTTGAAAGGCTTCTCCTCATGTTCACCCTAGGCTCATTACTGCATCTCATAACCTGGGGACATACATCAAAAGGAAGGGTGAGCAGAAGGCCCAGCAAGGGAAACAAGTGAAACATTTTACATATGAACTTGAGATACATCAATAAAGTCATGAAAATGACTTTAATGCATGAAAATGAAATCATGAGGCATATCATAATAAAAATAACATTTTTCATAACTTGAAGATGTGGCTGCAACATTTAATATTGACAATCGTTTCGTTTCACCAAGGTCCATCCCCAAGGTGTCGTTAAAAATTACCAAGGTTATTCACCAAGGCATCGTTAAAATTGTAATCTCTAGTGGTTACATCATTACCCAATGCATTGGAGCGCTATCAGGGCGCACCCTTAAATTTGCCTTTATTATCATGTGAGCCACATATATCATCATCAAACATTTCATAAATAACCCACATAGCATAAAATAAATGGGTTTCATTTCATAATCATAACGTTTTAAAAACTGCTTTAAAGACATGATCTTTACGTCACTTTAAACCCACGGAAAGGGAAAGCGGCTCTCATGTATGTAAATCCCAGAATTTAAAATGGAACATTTTGATATATATGTGAATACCCTTGTATAAATAAGAGCTTTGAGTATTCACTTTATAACATAAAATAATTTTTGAGAAAAGAGAGAGGCATTTTGAGGGGAAAATTCTGCAGCATAACGGCTAAGTTTCAGGGTTTTAGAAAACATTGAGATGAGAGGGGACATGGGTCACCCACTCATAAATGATCCATAAAACAGTAGGGTGAAGGAATAAGAAGGACATATGGACATGGTAATGAAATTTTAGGGACATACCATTTGAAATGAAAAACATGGAAGAAAAAAAAAGTTTAGATTTCTCTTATGAAAATTCGGCAGCCTTACGGCGTCACTTAACTTCAAAAGAAAATGATTTGAAAAGATCAAATAGGGTCCCTCATCATATGATAATAAGATATCAGTATGATGGATATATAGATAATTCCCCAACATAACAAAAAGGAACTTGAAAGAATTGACATGAAAGTAGAACTTCAAAACGAGAAGGGTGAAGAACCACTTAAAAATTCGGCAGCCTAACGGCGCCACTTAAAACTTCAAAATACTGAATTGAAGCGATCAAATGGGGTCTCTCATCATATGAACATAAGAGTCCAGTATGATAGATATAGAGATCATACCCCAATATAACAAAAAGGAACTTGAAATAATTGACATGAAAGTAGAACTTCAAAACGAGAAGGGTGAAGAACCACTTAAAAATTCGGCAGCCTAACGGCGCCACTTAAAACTTCAAAATACTGAATTGAAGCGATCAAATGGGGTCTCTCATCATATGAAAATAAGAGTCCAGTATGATAAATTTAGAGATCATACCCCAACATAATAAAAAGGAACATGAAAGACTTGAATGAAAATAGAACTTGAAAACGAGGAAGGTGAAAGAATCCCTTAAAAATTCGGCAGCCTAACGGCGCCACTTAAACATTCTTAAAACGAATTGATGAGAGCAAGGGGGGTCTCTCATCATATGAATATGAAATAGGTAGTAGGATGAATATAAAAGGACATCCTCCAACATAAGAACATGGAGTATAAAAGAAATGACATAAAAGAGATTACTTGAAAAGAAAGAGAGAGGTCGGATCCCTTACCTTAAAACGTGACTCTTGAAACTCAAAGGATTGGACCTTGAGGGCTTGGGGGCACCTTGGGAGGACTCTTTGGGAGGTAAGAAGACCAGAACTTCGTTGGGGGAAGGTTGGGAGTGAAAACTAAAGGAGGAAAGGGTGGGTATTTATAGGGAAAGTGAGGGGACAAAGCATTAATGGCCAAGGGACACCTCACATGTGCTTTTCTCAAACCCATGTGCTCTCCCTTGGCATTTATCATGGAGTTAGGCCACATGGGGCCCCCAAAACAATAATTCATCACCCTTGGCCGGCCAACCCTCAAAAGATCTCATGACATCATCATGACACCATTATGATGTCATTAAACATACCGAAACCCTAAAACTGTATTTTTACTATTCACTGAAAATTCAACTTTCTCAGAATAACCCCAAAATTTCACCTTAACCAAATATCAATGCTCTGATTTAAAAAATGAAATCCATTTTATAAAAATATTTTTCTAAATATTTTTAATTTAATTTTTAAATAAAAACACTATTCATCGAAAATTCATTTTTTTCAGAAAAATCCCCAAAAATTACCTTAACATAATATCGATGCTCTGAGTTCAAAAATAAAGTCATTTTTATAAAAATAATTTTCTAATTATTTTTAATTAAATTTTTAATTAAAAAACACTATTCATCCGAAAAAACTAATACTTGAATAATAATTTATGAAACCGTTATTTAACCATTTTATTGAATCACATTACTTAATCAAGGTGCCTAGATTATTTTAAAACTTTCTTTAAGTGAGATTACTAATCCATTTGGTCATATTACTAATCCTAATCATAAAATCACTATTCATAATTTACTATTCATCAAAAATCAAGTTGATCTTATTAGACTCCAAATTTCGTACTGAACATAATTGTAGAAGACCATTTTTCGAAAATCATTACACATTTTAAGTTATTTAAGGTTTACATAAACATTTGTTTTTCAAAATATTCTTTTGAAAATTCATCAAAAATATGCATACTATTTTTATCCAGTCATTTGAAAATTCATAAACTTCATCATAAGCAGAAATCCCAATTTTTATTTAAAACAAGGATTACACAAGGCAGTTACGGTCTCGTTACATAGCCCCTTATAATACCAGCATAGGACCTAAGAGTAAGGTGTGCTAGGGTGATAGAATCTTGGGGCGGCTCGGTCAACATTGCCCGAGTAGTAATTTCTATCAGTTTGAACTTCTCGCGAAGGCGATTCCGTTCTAGCTTCACATGATGAAGTTCGGCTTGGGTTTGGTCCAGAGAAAAGGCCAATGGTGCTACCTCCTTCCCAAGCTCTGTTAGATGGGCTTCGATCTGTCCATGACTACTAGGTGAGGCCATCAAATCTTCTTTCTATAATAATCAACCAAGATTACTTATATATAGAGACAATAATCAAAACATTTTGTTCATAGCGGTCATATTGACCGATGGTCATATAACAGTCAAAACCAATGGTCTCATTCTAATTATAATCATGTTTATCAAATAAAACATTTGTTGAGTAATAAAAATAACGCATAAAATTAGGAAACAATATTTATTTAAAATTTCGGGTTGTTACAATCTTCCCCCCTTAAGAAATTGCGTCCTCGCAATTTTTTTAAAAAATTGGGTTTTGAAATTTCATTGAAAGTCCCACATCGGAAAAGGGGTCAGTAAAACTATTACTTTAAAAGAAAGAAAGGGAAGTACAAAGGTCACCCGAGTTAACCCACACTAGGGTTCCATGTAGGAAAACATGGACATGGAGGAAAAAACAAAGGGTCAACTTCTAAGGGAGAGTGATAGAGATCATGATTAGGAGAAAGTTAACCATGAGAAAATCCCAAACTTATGATGTGTGTAAACGGTCTTTGATTACCTAGTAGGAAATGTAAACCAACAACATTTTTGTTTTATGTTTCTTTTCATAATTTTGAGGATTTCATTTACTACATAGAACAAAAACATAAGAAAATATACCTACCTTCAAGTAGAGTTTCATCCTTTAACAAGTCCCTACCAACACTAATATTTTCTCCAAATGATGAGAATTCAAAAACACTTGGTCTCATAAAAGCACAAGAATCATCTTCTATAGAATCACATAATCTACAAAAGATTAACTATCTATTTCTTCTATCTTTAAACATTATCCCAAAAACAGAAAGGTTAAGGTAAAACAACTCTTCAAAAAGAAAGAATCCCATAGGAATGGAAACTACTTTTAAATCATCAAAGTTCTATGGTACTACCCAAAGTTCATCATAGACCATTCCATAAATAACGGTCCTTAAAATTCCTCAAAACAAACCAAACTAAGATTGAAACCCAAATACAATAAGGATTTGATAACATAGTCTTCCAGAACAACTTCATTGTTCATCTCCAGACAACATCAACCACTCCTAACATCTTATAAAAAGTAGCTAACCTAAACATATTTTACCCAAGATAGGTTAGTCATTCCCTTAAGTAACCTAAATTACTATAAGTTCACCTTAAATTCATCGATTCTTCAAAATATAAGTCAACCTTACTCCTCAATGAAAATACCGTAGTAATCTATTTACCTCGATCAAATATGGTTCCCAAAATAATGAACGTCTTCCAAAATAATAATCATATTTTAATCCCCTAATCATCCCTGTCATATTAATACGAAAATTGTCGCATTTCCTATCACATTGGTTGTCGGAACATGTTCTTCCATTTCCCACCATTAACTAAGGAGAGAAGCATAATTAGGGGCTTAAGTACTTAGCTAATAATCATGAAAAGGAACTGAAAGCATATAAGGATAACTTGTATATGAAAGGTATACCCTAAATTGTGATCTCCTAGGTTCCCATCTAGGTTATGAATGATCATATATTCTTATGTGAACCTTTATTTTATTTTATCTTTGTTCCTTTAACAATGGTTCATACCAAGCTTATGAATTTACCAAAGCATATCCCCCGGGAGTGTCGTAACCAAGAGTGTAGCAAGGCCCGTTGTCGTGTACCAGTTCCCGTTCGAGTCTAGCTCAAAGCGGTGTTTTCGGGTTTTACCCCTATGTACATCTGTGCCAGAGCCACCTCTACCTGCTCGTATCCAGACAGGGATGTATTTGCTTGGCAACCCCTTACTCAATACTCACCAAAATACCAGGAAGATTTCCTATATTAAACTTTTCTATAGGGTTCCTCCTAGAGTTTTCATATCCTAATTTCCACAAATAACTAAACCATCCTTTGATACCAACTATAGCATCCCGTCTTTTTATAACATAACTTTTCATTCCATTACACGGAACTGAGGATCTTTAAGGTTTAGTGTCTTGGAAACAAGGAACATAAAACATGAAACAAAAAAAAAACATTCTTCTTAAACACTTGAAAGGCTTCTCCTCATGTTCACCCTAGGCTCATTACTGCATCTCATAACCTGGGGACATACATCAAAAGGAAGGGTGAGCAGAAGGCCCAGCAAGGGAAACAAGTGAAACATTTTACATATGAACTTGAGATACATCAATAAAGTCATGAAAATGACTTTAATGCATGAAAATGAAATCATGAGGCATATCATAATAAAAATAACATTTTTCATAACTTGAAGATGTGGCTGCAACATTTAATATTGACAATCGTTTCGTTTCACCAAGGTCCATCCCCAAGGTGTCGTTAAAAATTACCAAGGTTATTCACCAAGGCATCGTTAAAATTGTAATCTCTAGTGGTTACATCATTACCCAATGCATTGGAGCGCTATCAGGGCGCACCCTTAAATTTGCCTTTATTATCATATGAGCCACATATATCATCATCAAACATTTCATAAATAACCCACATAGCATAAAATAAATGGGTTTCATTTCATAATCATAACGTTTTAAAAACTGCTTTAAAGACATGATCTTTACGTCACTTTAAACCCACGGAAAGGGAAAGCGGCTCTCATGTATGTAAATCCCAGAATTTAAAATGGAACATTTTGATATATATGTGAATACCCTTGTATAAATAAGAGCTTTGAGTATTCACTTTATAACATAAAATAATTTTTGAGAAAAGAGAGAGGCATTTTGAGGGGAAAATTCTGCAGCATAACGGCTAAGTTTCAGGGTTTTAGAAAACATTGAGATGAGAGGGGACATGGGTCACCCACTCATAAATGATCCATAAAACAGTAGGGTGAAGGAATAAGAAGGACATATGGACATGGTAATGAAATTTTAGGGACATACCATTTAAAATGAAAAACATGGAAGAAAAAAAAAGTTTAGATTTCTCTTATGAAAATTCGGCAGCCTTACGGCGTCACTTAACTTCAAAAGAAAATGATTTGAAAAGATCAAATAGGGTCCCTCATCATATGATAATAAGAGATCAGTATGATGGATATATAGATAATTCCCCAACATAACAAAAAGGAACTTGAAAGAATTGACATGAAAGTAGAACTTCAAAACGAGAAGGGTGAAGAACCACTTAAAAATTCGGCAGCCTAACGGCGCCACTTAAAACTTCAAAATACTGAATTGAAGCGATCAAATGGGGTCTCTCATCATATGAACATAAGAGTCCAGTATGATAGATATAGAGATCATACCCCAATATAACAAAAAGGAACTTGAAATAATTGACATGAAAGTAGAACTTCAAAACGAGAAGGGTGAAGAACCACTTAAAAATTCGGCAGCCTAACGGCGCCACTTAAAACTTCAAAATACTGAATTGAAGCGATCAAATGGGGTCTCTCATCATATGAACATAAGAGTCCAGTATGATAAATTTAGAGATCATACCCCAACATAATAAAAAGGAACATGAAAGACTTGAATGAAAATAGAACTTGAAAACGAGGAAGGTGAAAGAATCCCTTAAAAATTCGGCAGCCTAACGGCGCCACTTAAACATTCTTAAAACGAATTGATGAGAGCAAGGGGGGTCTCTCATCATATGAATATGAAATAGGCAGTAGGATGAATATAAAAGGACATCCTCCAACATAAGAACATGGAGTATAAAAGAAATGACATAAAAGAGATTACTTGAAAAGAAAGAGAGAGGTCGGATCCCTTACCTTAAAACGTGACTCTTGAAACTCAAAGGATTGGACCTTGAGGGCTTGGGGGCACCTTGGGAGGACTCTTTGGGAGGTAAGAAGACCAGAACTTCGTTGGGGGAAGGTTGGGAGTGAAAACTAAAGGAGGAAAGGGTGGGTATTTATAGGGAAAGTGAGGGGACAAAGCATTAATGGCCAAGGGACACCTCACATGTGCTTTTCTCAAACCCATGTGCTCTCCCTTGGCATTTATCATGGAGTTAGGCCACATGGGGCCCCCAAAACAATAATTCATCACCCTTGGCCGGCCAACCCTCAAAAGATCTCATGACATCATCATGACACCATTATGATGTCATTAAACATACCGAAACCCTAAAACTGTATTTTTACTATTCACTGAAAATTCAACTTTCTCAGAATAACCCCAAAATTTCACCTTAACCAAATATCAATGCTCTGATTTAAAAAATGAAATCCATTTTATAAAAATATTTTTCTAAATATTTTTAATTTAATTTTTAAATAAAAACACTATTCATCGAAAATTCATTTTTTTCAGAAAAATCCCCAAAAATTACCTTAACATAATATCGATGCTCTGAGTTCAAAAATAAAGTCATTTTTATAAAAATAATTTTCTAATTATTTTTAATTAAATTTTTAATTAAAAAACACTATTCATCCGAAAAAACTAATACTTGAATAATAATTTATGAAACCGTTATTTAACCATTTTGTTGAATCACATTACTTAATCAAGGTGCCTAGATTATTTTAAAACTTTCTTTAAGTGAGATTACTAATCCATTTGGTCATATTACTAATCCTAATCATAAAATCACTATTCATAATTTACTATTCATCAAAAATCAAGTTGATCTTATTAGACTCCAAATTTTGTACTGAACATAATTGTAGAAGACCATTTTTCGAAAATCATTACACATTTTAAGTTATTTAAGGTTTACATAAACATTTGTTTTTCAAAATATTCTTTTGAAAATTCATCAAAAATATGCATACTATTTTTATCCAGTCATTTGAAAATTCATAAACTTCATCATAAGCAGAAATCCCAATTTTTATTTAAAACAAGGATTACACAAGGCAGTTACGGTCTCGTTACATAGCCCCTTATAATACCAGCATAGGACCTAAGAGTAAGGTGTGCTAGGGTGATAGAATCTTGGGGCGGCTCGGTCAACATTGCCCGAGTAGTAATTTCTATCAGTTTGAACTTCTCGCGAAGGCGATTCCGTTCTAGCTTCACATGATGAAGTTCGGCTTGGGTTTGGTCCAGAGAAAAGGCCAATGGTGCTACCTCCTTCCCAAGCTCTGTTAGATGGGCTTCGATCTGTCCATGACTACTAGGTGAGGCCATCAAATCTTCTTTCTATAATAATCAACCAAGATTACTTATATATAGAGACAATAATCAAAACATTTTGTTCATAGCGGTCATATTGACCGATGGTCATATAACAGTCAAAACCAATGGTCTCATTCTAATTATAATCATGTTTATCAAATAAAACATTTGTTGAGTAATAAAAATAACGCATAAAATTAGGAAACAATATTTATTTAAAATTTCGGGTTGTTACACTGGTCATAATATTACACAGCATGTAACCCTTTTACACATTATGTATTTTTTGTTAGAGGGATACACTAAAAACCCCATTACCTTAGGTTAATATTTATCTCGATTGACATTTACATGATGTGAATGGTTTACATGATTTGTAACTATTTCATTTTGTATAATAGTTTAAGACATGTCTTTGACGTCAGTTACACATCATCTAACAATTACATGGTGTGTAAATTCTTCGTAGATATTTTTCATCCCAGTTTCTACAAAAAGGTCCCAAACAAACTCCAAATACTTTTAAAGCATGAATACCCATAATAAAACCATTTAACCCATTTATATATAGACTACATTAATTAAAACACCCATATATCCCTAAACATTAGAAAATTTTCACCAACTGAGGATCTCCATCTCCAAAGAAGAATCGACTACCATGCCTCAAAAAAAAACTCAAAGAGGGATATATCTGTAATATTATAGGATCTTAAAACCTACCCACCATATAACATATAATCCAAACCTACTCCAAGTGTCACAGTGGGATCCAAAAACGCAAATATGACCATTATACTCACATATCAGACTACCTATCCCATGTCTCTTCCTAAACATTCTCTTGTTACCACTGCACTCAGACCAGAGGTATAGTCCTACCACAATGGTACTTCTCAATAATATCCACAATTTTTATCAGATTATCCTCAATGGACACATCAGTACAAACCTCAATGTCCTCGAAATACACCACATGCGATGGGTAAGGATGATATATCTGAAGCTATAACATATGAAATGTGTCATACAATGAAATATATTTCTCTAAAAGGGATAGTCAGTATGACACTAGACTGAATATGTCCCATATCTCAAACAACCCAAAAAACCTAGGATCTAGCTTTCCCTATTTCTTAAGATGGAATTTCCTCAACCTCAGAAACACCCAAAGGAAAACACAATGACAAATATCAAACTCTATGAATCATCTCCCATGGTCAACATACTATATATTCCTACTCTTTGTAGTTATAACCCACCTCTTAAGTAATCAATCCTACTTAGATGTCTCCTACATAAGACTAGGACCAACAAGTGATGACTCGCCTACCTCTTACCAACAAAGAGGAGAAAATAATGGATTTCCATAAAAATCCTCAAAATGATCAATCTGTATTGATTTACTGAATTGATTATTGTGTGAAAACTCCATGAGTTACATATACTACTCCCCAGAACCATGACATCCAAAACACTAGCTGGTAACATTTCCTCCAGAACATAATTAGTTATCTTAGATTGATCATCAGTCTAAGGATAATACGTTATTCAAAAAAATGCAATCCAAAATCTTTACGTTGAACCATCTAGAAATGTGATGGGAAATGAGGATATATTTTGGAAATTATACTCCTTGTAACAATGTGCATCTAAACTATCTTTCCTACATTAATACTATCTAGATAATTGACGGTGAAGGACTCCCTAGAAGGAAGGAATTGTGTAACCTTCCTCAGTCAATCCATGATCACCCATAATTCATTTTTCTTATGATATTGCATAGGTAATCCTATTATAAAATATATTGTGACATCATCCCATTTCCACTTAGGAATGGGAAAATGATGTAGAATCCTAGATGGCCTCTAATTCATGGCTTTTACCTGCTAATAGTTGAAATATATTTCTCCAAATTCTGACACTTACTTCTTCATTATTTACCACAAATATTTTTTTATAGTGATCATGATAAATTTTTTTCATCTCAAGATGCACCTTCCATCAAGATTCATGGAACTATGTCATCACATTGGACAAGCCTATTGGAACCCATACTAAGACATAGAAAAGAATAGAATTTTCACTTCTAATAGACCATCCTGATGGTGTCTCCCCACCATATAAGATGTCTCTCAGAACTAATCCCTCTATATTAGATAACTACTCTAACATGATCTGGTTCAAAATAAATGGTGTAAAAAATGTTTATGTCATAGTTACTCATCCCCGAGACTCATGAACATCAAGATGCATGCCTACAAATAGTGTTATTATCCTCCACTAATTATAAGAATCTCGTGTGGCCTCTATCTTCATCCTCTGGCTCCAATCATCAATAAAAATATTTTCATTTTCTAGTGTATAATCCATCTCAATTCATAAAGACTGTAGATACTTGAACCAAGTCTATTTTTGAAGGTTTAGGTCCCACTGAGAAAATAGGTACATGAGGTTATTATGGTACATTTATACCAAAAACCTCTTAACCATGAGATAATTCCTCTAGCATCTCAATTCATGTTCCACTAATTCTAACTCCAAATCGTGAGTAAGTCGATCCCTCTAATGAGATCTTAGCAGTTTAGTACCATAAGAAACAAATTTATTGTCCTGCATCAGGACTGCTCCTAGTCCAACTCTGAATGCATCACAGTATGTTTTATATTCTTTACTCGAAACAAGTAAAGTTAGGATAGTTGTTAAGGTTATCCTAACTTTCAACTATTAATTAGATATCTCATATGTTTATAACCAAACAAACATCACCCTTTTCTTCGTCAACCTAGACATCAGTGCTACCATATTGGATAAGTCTTAGGTAATTTGATAATAATAACTTGGTAAAACCAAAAAGCAATGAATCATGAGTAAAATATTTGGCTAATACCAAGATACCATAGCTATAACCTTCTCTAGGTCCAATTAAACTCCTTCCTTTGAAATTACATGACCCAATAAGTGAATATTATCTATCGAGAAACAACATTTCATTAGCTTGATATAAATTTGATGCTCTCTTAATATACCCTGGATGATGTCAAGATGTTTGGCATGATAATATAAAAACTAGGTGTGAACTATGACATAATTGAAAAAACCCACCATAAACTGGTCCAATAAAGGATGAAAGGCTCGATTCCTCAAGGCCATGAATACCATTGTTTCATTTTTCAATTTAAATGGCATCACTGTGAACTCATACAATCCATAACTACACCTAAAAGTAGTCTATGGCATGTCTGATGGTCTCACCTTCATCTAGTGGTAACCAATCCTTAAATATATCTTGGAGAAGATCTTATCACATATCAACTAATCTAATATATAATTGATACATGGAAGGAGATGTCATTTTATGACCATCATCTACATCAGTCTCTTATAATCCACACATATGTGCAAAGACCCATTATCCTTCTTAGGGAAAATAACTGGATAACCCCATGGAGATGTATTAGGCTATATGAAATCCTTTTTTCTAGATCGTACAACTATACTTTTAAATATGGGATATATACATGTTCTATTCTATAAAGTGGGTTAGAAACCAGACATACTCTGAGAACCAACATGATCATGAACTCGATCTCTCACATGGGTGGTAATTAGTAAAACTATTTAAGAAATACATCTTGAGAATGGTCTACCACTAGAGAAAATGTATATTCTTACATCCTACCATAATATATGGAATTACTGGCTATTTTAGCTATGATAAAATCCAATATTTACAAAATTAGTCATGCACAACCAGCCTAAAAATCTCACACCATGGTGAGAATATATTCCTCGTTCTGAAGATATAAAGTTAAATCTCATCCAGTAATAGTTGATATGATACTGTTATAGAACCATCCAATCCATGCTAAGATTCAAATCGAATCCTGTCATTTTTAACACAAATGATTCAAAAAATAACTGGTAACCACTAATCTCTATAGAACACACCTTCAATCATTTTATATTATATAAACACTCTCTCAATAATGTGTCTATGGTTAAAGAACCATTAAAACTCTCCTCCACCAAGACATAATCATTTACAAAAAAGTAATATTAAAAATGAATGTGATTACCCGATGTCAAAAAATGAAATAGATGTTATATTATATAACAATTGTACCTATGATAGTAGGTGGTCCTATATCCAAACTATATATAGTAGTCTGTATAACATGCAACTGACATGCCCCACTTCCCTAGGCCCAATCTAACTCCCCTTTGTTGTTACCTCTTCCTTTCACTATTGTTACTTAACTGGGGTGCCACACCCCCTACCTCAACTATAACGTCATGTGGAACTCCATATACCTATACACAGAGGAGTAGTTGAGTCCTTATCAATATCGGGTACCTATCTTGATCCACTACCACTTATATACTTTAATATTCCCCCTACAATACCTCTATTTGTTTCCCATCCTTCCATAAGAACAACACTCTAATGTGGGGTATGTACACTGAGGACGCTTATAGACCAACATTCCACACAGATAGAACAACAATAGAAAACGATCTTGATATGGATACCCATTTCCCTAAAACCCCTATAAACTATTTCCTTGGTAAAAACAATTACAGTGGTGATTCTATCTACCATAAGAAAAGCTCCTGGTTTTCTCTACTGAAACATCCTAGCCCCTACTCAGGGCCTCTCTCGGATTATCTTCCTTTATGAGTTCTTGATTCACCACATCCTCAAAAAACCTAGAAAATAAATATTCACTTGTGACTTGATACCATAAATAAGTCCATACAAAAAACAGTTATCCTAGGATATATCATCTGCAGCTAAATATGAATCAAAGTACTATAGATCAGTGATGCATACAGAGTAATCCAACACCAACATTCCCTCTTGTGTCAGCTGCATGAAATCACAGTCCCTCTAATCCCTCATTTCCTTGCGATATAAATGGATCTAGAACTTTTTCTATAATTCCTTCTATGATAACTCCTCTTACATCCAAGCCTCCTCCATAATTCTCTACCAATACATGGATGGTACCTGAAGCATATATGAAGCAAGATTTACCCCTCCTATTTTTGGGTGTCTCAAGATTCTTAAATATCATCTGGATAAACATGATCTATAACTCGTCTATCTAGGGTCCTCCCAACCATGTTAACATATATAGATTATCAATTCGTAACTCTCTCGTCAACTCAGAAATTGAAGACGTGGTGTGAGCATTCTCCATTTCCCTAGATCGCATAACCCTCAGGAAGATATCATGGATATGAACATCCATATGATCTTATGGATCTAAAGGAATCTCTATTTCATCTATGTTAGGTGTGTTCTTATCTGAACTCTTCTAATGTTCATCTAAAAGAAGACAATGAGGAAATTTCTCTACAAGAAAAACACACTCCCCAAAACACTGGCTATAACAACAAGGTCAGCCATAACGGGGGGAAACATTAGAGAACCACATACTCTTGGTCTCTATAAAAATTGATTACAAGTGTGTTAGAATGACATGTCAGTGCATTTATTTTATTTATTATATAGAATTGGTATTTCATATCATATTTAATATAGGGAATTATAAATCACATGCAATAAATATATCAATATCATGAACAATGCATATTAATATATATCCCTGGGTGCCTATCATGTTGCATGAATACTCATCTCATGTTGTGTCAGGCCATGAGTATAAATCTCAAGAACTAATAACATCATGAAATAGTAACCTCACAAAATATTTAAATCACCGTAGGCTAAAAAACATCAAATGTAACAATCCAATAGTATAAACATCAGTAAATACCTAGGCACTCAACTTTTCCCTTATACATAAGTTAGATACTCCCATGATCAAGCTCATTACCAAGTCCTAACCCATTCTAGTCTCCCTTATACATTTCTTGAATAGTGAAAAAATAGAAAAGAAAACTAGTGTTCTCTGACACCACTTTGTAATGTCCCATAATATGTTACTCTCTCATATGGATGAAATGGGTTGGTTACGGGACCTCAAGCATTCCTCCAAGTATTCCATTGGCTACTTACTAGTAGTGGGGGTGTGATATGTCTAGTAGAGAGACTATATCCCCTAGTAACAGAGTTACAAAATAGAAGAATAATCATATGCCATAAATATTATAGTAGATGAAATAATAGTAAGAACATGGGTTTTTGGAATGAGTAAAAATCCCAACCTTGTTTTAATTTTAGACTTTTTTCTAAGAAAATTTGAAAAATCTTGGAAGTTATGGAAATTTCCAGACTACACACCGTGTACTCTAACATACACACTGTTTATGGGTTATGCATGTACCGGCCGTTTGCATGCCGAGTACATGTCTTGTGATGACCGTGTAGAAATTTCCTACTACATGGTGTTTAGAATTGCTCGACATGTTGTGTATCTTCCTTTCTACGTACTAGCTGAGTTCAAGCCATGTGTCAACCCATGTGGTGCTTCTAAGCTGTATAGCTACCTATACTTAAGTCAGAGTATGGAAAAGGAAACAACATGGAGTGTAGTCCTTTATACATGATGTGTAATTTTATTTTTATTCACTTAAAGGAAAGAGTGTTGTGTCTTATTCTGAAAAACTTCTTCTTCCCCAACTTCGGAACAGTTCTGCTCTAAAAACCCAAAGAACATCCCTTTCCCTATAATCATCATCCGGAGTCTGTTATTTAATCTGTTGATGGTGGTGGGATTTCAATAGAGAGGCTAAACCTGCACTCCCTATTCTGTTCTTGATCTTTTTCCACACACATCGTAGTTTCCATCCGAGTTGAATTGTCGAGGTTTGACGGAAATTTAGATCTATGAAGATCGGATTCAAATTGGAGCTCGATATTGGATGTACCTATTTATATGAGTCTTAGGTAGGGGTTTCATACTTTCTTTCATGTTTTTGTATACTTTTGGGTGGCGTGAACGTCGGCATGTTTTCAGGGATTTTGAGCGAGAGCCTATTTTGTCTACTTTTTAATATCATACTAATTATAAGTCCCATGTAATTCCTTTGGGTATTCCATTTTACTGTTTTAATTGAACGACGTCTGGCAAGGGGACATTGCTCATCGAGGAATTTTTTCCGGGGGATTCCAAAATGATTATAATTGAATAGTTTTGTTTTAAACTATTGAGTTTTTGTTTATTAAACCTTGATATGAATTGTCAGAGGCTTTAAATCCATCTTTTCTAGTTTGGGACAACACTTGGTTAGTGCATTTCAACTATTTAGTTTGTTTTTCTTATTTAGAATTGATTCTTTTGATTGTATATGTAATTGTCGAATTGCATATACAGGAACCCTTACAGTTGTGTACAGTGTGGCCAGGATATTCTTAGGCGATGCTGATCATAGGTTGGGCTTCACCTAGGTTACATTGGGTTTGTTCTGACAATGGGTGTGGGTGTTATGAATTTTGTCTTGAGGCAGGGTGACTTTCAGGTTGGGCACGGCCTGGGTTACTTAGATAGCAAGGCCATCAGACTTGACCAACAAGGTCACATGGGCATGAGGTGTTAGAGATGTTGTGTCTTGGGTACTATTTTGGTGATTAACTCTCACCTAGAACTTTAAGTAATGTGCACATATAGAGACTCTGATATGTGGTGGTTTTGACCACTCTTGTGGGTAGAGGTCCCCGTTAGTTGTGGTTTAGGTACTATTGGCTTGAGTGTGCTTTTAGTAGGAATCCATGTGGAAGTTGAGGAGCATTCAGGGGATATATTTTAGGCTATTAAATTCAGTTCAAGGGTGTGCCGATATTTGAGGGTAGACATCAATGTCCATCTGGTTACATTATTGAAGGGCAGACATCACTATCCCTCCGGTTACTTATTTGAGGACAGGTATCATTGTTCCTCCAAGTTGCTACTTCTTGGTCATGCCTTCGGGATGTCAGTACTTGAGACATGCGGTGTCAGGGGACACATGGTGCTGGGATACATGACAGATATTTTGACATTGGCCATAGCAGGTGACACTTCATGGTGGATATTGAGCACCAGTGGAGTTTGTGTTTAATTGTGCATCATATTGTTTACTATTTTTCTTATAACTGCATTTCTAATTAATCACTTATATTAGGAACACACCATTGGGTGGTATCCTACTGATATTCATCTCACACCATGAATAGTCCCTTTGGGAATTGTGTTGAATTTATGGATTTATGTGTAGTAAAGATGTTAGCTTTAAGATCTGGACTGCTTTAGCTGTTGCATGGAGATGGTATGGACCGTGAGGTATTTCCTAGATGGAGTTTACTTTGTTTTTCATTCTTTCATGTATCAGTATGCTAACATGTTTTTTAGCTACTATTGGTTAGTCATTGACGCCCCTTTTTATAAAATCAATTGTTATAGATGTATGCTTGGTTTGTTTAGTAGATACAAGTGGTGTTCAGCATGTTGTTTTGTTTGCTTTTGCTACTATTGTTTAGATTTATTTCTTTTTTTGTTTATTTCAATTGATTGTGCTTTTGCTATGAGGTTCTGGTTTGATTCTGGTGTGTTTTTTGTGTCCGCTGCATATTTATTATTATTTCTTGGACCCATACCATTATTTTCCTCTGAGAGAGTATAGCCTCCCCACTATACCAATCAAACCCTCGCTACTAGTTAGCAGCCTTTGTAATTCATGGAGGTGTGCCTATGGTAGTAAACCCAAACCCGTTTAGCACTGTTTGGGTGGTCATTCGGGTCCAGGTCATTAAAAAGTTGTATCAGAGGGGTTCTGGATAGGGATTTAGTAACATTTTGTGGTGGATACTATTGATATTTATACTTCTCTTTTTATTTATAATGGTTTTACTATTTTAGATATGGTATAATGGAGAAAGGTTGTTACTGGAATTGGGATTATAGTTTGTTCTTGGGTGCCTACAGCCCTAGGTACAAGGCATATACCATGTTGTCATGGGTGTAAATTGTTGTTTTCTTTTTTTTAGATTACTGTTTATATTATTTCCACCTCGGGGGTTCACATGGTGTGTGATGTTATTGATTGTGATATGTAACCCTTAACCCAATGCGGTAAGGGAAAGTTGGACCATGGCCCGATATGGAAAGGGTTGTTTTCTTGTTTTTTTATAGCACATTTTTAGGATATTTTAATTTCATAACTGCACTTATTCCTTTTGAAGTGATAATACCATATGAATAATATCAATTTCCTTTCATTGTATGCTTTGAAATGTGAAAATGTGGAATTCCTGATAGAATTTCTTTTTTATTTCAATGTGTTATACCATTCATTGTATATTTGTATAATTGCATGTGGTGGGGTATTTGGGTCTGGTTCCAATAAGAGTAGGCACGTACAATGGTTGAGCTGATTTTGATCATCAAGATTGGGAAACTCAGTCATCAGTTTGAGGCAATGTTGTTTGTTAGGAAAGCAATGGCCCATGGTACTTTTGATACATGAATCTATTGAGTGAAGATAAGGAGGCCATGAGGTTGGTATTTCAGGGGCATGGGTTGTGGTGGGGGAGATCAAGGGTAGTATCTATGTATTTCCTTTTAATTCCTTTCCTATCTGTGTGAATATATTGTTATATATTTATATATGTGGGATTTTTGACCATTTATGGTATTCAGCGGGTTCCTCTTATACGTCTCGATGGAGCGTCAGGAAGGTGGTGATTCAGTCTCACAGGTGTAGGAATAGGTTCAGGATTCTATGCCAGTAGAGCATGAGCTGCAGGTATAAGCTCAGGGATAGGATCAGGTTTGGGATCTATTGCAGATAGGGTTGCAGCTGAGTTTGGAATCATTTAGGTCATGGCTTGATGAGCAGCTCCAAGCTATCGTAGTATGTTTCTCTTAGGGGATTGACATAGGTGCATAGGGTAAAGAGCCATCTATGGAATATCTAACGCGAGAGTTCCAGTCGCAGCACCCACTTCTTTTTCATGGTGAGGGTGGTCCACAGGTGGCTAAGAACTAGATAGAGAGCATTAAGATGATCTTCGAGTAGCTCGAGATGACTCCAAGGTGGAGGGTCAAGCTGGAGATGTACATGCTGCAAGGACTGGCCAAGTTTTGGTGGGATGTACAGGTTCTGGTGCACAAGAACTAAGGGCTAGCATAGAAATAAATCAAGTGCAGGTTCTTTGAGAAATTTTACCCAGAGACACTGAGGGAAGAGAGAGATTAGGAGTTCTTGAGCCATCAACAGGGAGACATGTTCATCATGGACTACACATCTACTCTCACTGAGATATCTTGCTTTATACCAGGTATGGAAAGCGATAACGGGGTATGGGTGAGATGCTTAGAAGATGGCTTAAGACACACCATTCGGATCTAGGTAAATATCATCTTGGTGGGTTTTTTCTTATAGGAGGTAAATCTGGAGATCATAACAGAGGGAAAATAGAGGGATAGACCCCAGGTTAGCTAGGTGGCATCATTAGGGGATGTTTCAGACAAGAGTAAATGAGGATGGGATGAGTTCCAATAGGGCAGTTAGGCCAAGTACTCAACTAGACCTCCTTGTAGTAGTTATTCAGTGGTTTTCTTTCATTGTGCATATCTAGGACATGTTCGGACTCAGTGTGATATGCCTCTAAAGGAGTGATGGGCATTTAGACAGGTTGGGCATCTTGAGAGGTTCTGCAAGAAGCCTTCACAGACATCCAGCAGGAAAGGACCAGGACAATCGGAGGAATCTGGAGTTGGTTTTGGTTAGGTACCCAGAAAGGATAGCTGAGGTTTAGCTGCATTCACAGGACGTGATAGAGACAACAGGACCCAACTTACGGGTCAGTGGCCTGTGACTGGGGCTGCACCATAGGGAGTTTAGGCATTATGCAGTCATACTTCAAGATAGGTGCATGTCTTGGAGATGGTAGAGGCTGATCAGGCTGCTAAGCCGACAACGGTTAGAGGTATACCGTAGTACTGGTCGTGATCTGTTCATTTTACTTATTTTGGCATATCCTATTCAGACATGTCCACTTGAGTGCATGAGGTGAACAAGATTTCTGTGGACTGACTAGATACTGGTTAGTGGGATTGGGACCATATCAGTTTCATGATATATTTATATATATGTATGAGATGCATGGCATCAGGGAATCAAGGATGAGGGTTACTTGACATGCCTTCGGCATCGGGGCATCGAGGATGTGGGTTACTTGAGGTACCTTGGGAATCAGTCATTGTGGATTAAGGTAACTTGAGTTGCATGGAACCAAGTTCTTTTTGAGCACCCATGGGATGCAGGACCTCATGGAGGTGGACACCGATGTGGTGCGGGATACATTTGGGTGTCGAAAAAGGAATCGGAGCACTAATGAGGCATAAGGGTGACGATGCATCTCGAGAGGACCCGGAGTCCGAAAACATGTTAGTGAACCATTCCTTGATTTGTGTTTTTTCAGGTTCAGATAGTGTTATGAAATTCCTAAGGTGGGGAGCCCCTTGAGGTATTTAGCGAGAATATTTTTAGACCGGGTAGTTTAGATTACTTTAATCAGGGTGGTATGTTCGGTTTTATCTCTGGGTTTCTTTTGATAGCCCGGGGAAGATCTATGTTAAGTTGGTAGATTGTAAGAACCCGAGTTTTTGGAACAGGTCAAAATCCTGAACCTGTTTGAATTTTTAACTTGTTTCTGAGAAAACTAGAAAAATCTGGGAAGTTCTGGAAATTTCCATACCACATGTCGTGTACTCTAAAGTACGCGCCATGTACTCTAAAGAACACATCATGTATGGGTTAGGAGTGTACCGGCCATGTGCTCTCCATGTACATGTCATGCGATGACTGTGTTGAAATTTCCTAATACACGACTGTAGTTTTTCTCGACATGCCATCTATCCTCCATTCAACGTACTGGTTGAGTTCTTGTCGTGGGTTGACCCGTGTGGTGCGTCCAAGCTGTGTGGATACGTCCACATAAGTTGGACTATGGACAAGGCAACTACACATTGAGTAGTACTTTATACATGTCATGTATTTTTATATTTATTCAGTTAAATAAATGAGTGTCACATCTTTTTTTGGAAAACCTATTATTTTTCCCCATCTTCAGAATAGTTCCACTACAAAAATGCAAAGTACATCCCTTTCCCCAAAATCTTCATTCAGATTTCTTTATTAATTTTGTATCATTAACTAGTTTTCTTATAACTGTATGCATGCTTAAACACTTATATTAGGTATGCACTGTTGGGTGGTATCCTACTGAGATTCATCTCACACCCTGCATAGGCCCTTCATGACACGTAAAGACATTTTGGATTTATGTGTATGAAAGAGGTTAGCTTCAAGAGATGGACTGCTTTAGTTGTTACAGGGGGATGGTAGGGACCTTGAGGTCTTGCCTAGATAGAGTTTACTTTGTTTTGATTTCTTTCTTGTATCACTGATCTTAAATGTTTTTTAGCTACTATTGGTTAGTCATTGGATCCCTTTTTTATATACAGATGTTCAATACACGCATGTTTGGTTTTATTAGTTGTTACAAGTCGTGTTTAGCATGTTTTTATGTTTACTTATGATGTTTTTGTTTATATTTATTTTTTATATTGTTTATTGAAATTGATTGTGCTTCCTCTAGGCAGGTTTGGTTCGAGTCTGCTGAGTCATTTTTTCACACTTTACATTTATTGATATTGATAGAACATGTACCATTATTGTCCTATGAGAGGGTATAGCATACACACTATACATATCAGACCCTTGCTGCTAGTCGGCAGCCTTGGTAGTTCAGGGCGGTGTGCCTAAGGTTGTAACCCAAAACCCATTTAGCACTACTCATGTGGCTTTTCAGGTCTGGGTCGTTAAAAAATGGTAATAACACATTATATAATAAAAATAACAATAAAATCCCACTGAATAATCCAATAAATAATAAAGGTAAAATGTAATGATAGGATAAAATGTAAATAAATTTCTTACCTGAAATAATACAGAATAAAAGACTAGAAGACTCAAAAGTCCCCAATCATGATCCCCATATTTTCTTTGCCTCCAAACTCCAACCCATCAAGAAATACAATAATCAATAGTAAGTTCTGTTTACCATTTCTAAACCTGAATCCATGAAATCTGCTCAGGTGCCAAACGAAGGCCCAAATAGGTTGTAAGTAAAACTTAGTAGGTCAACACCATCATGTCTAAACATAACTAACCTAATAATAAGTTAATATAATAAGTGATAAACATGTTTATTAATTATCCAATTAATATAATATAACAATAAACCTGAAATCTCACTATGATGGAATGTATTTCACAATGTATTACAAACATCCAAACCATAACCATATATCCATAGAAAAATAATATAAATCTTGGCCAAGCTCACTATATAATAATTTGACCATGTTTCACTGGGAATTTCCCTCTATATAAGCATTTCATCACATGGTATGGTATAGCTTGGTATATAATCATTTCTGCATGTATCACAGAATATCCAGGCATATAAGCATTTCAGCATGTATAATGGAATATCATGGTATATAATAATTTTAGAATGTGTCATTAGGAATAGCCTACTATAAAATCATTCCATTGTTTTTCTGGGAATAGCCTGGTATATTATTATTTTATCATGTATTATGGCTTATCCTGGAATATAAGAATTTCTACATGAGAACACAATGATTCATAATAGAAAGGATATCACACTCTCACATAATAATCCGTAATGGTTTATTATTAAAATTTACATTTATTGTTCAATTACAATGCCATTTATATCTTGATATATATATATCAATCTGAATAAACAATCCATATCCATGTATTCTATATCATGCAATCACTTAAGGTCTCATGTCATGAAAAAACATACTTTATGCCATTAGCCAATTCAATTTTCAATCAAGGGTTCGCTCACCCAAACAGTAGCCATAAGCTAGGTGAATAACAATTGGATCCAAAGAGATTACAAAGAATAATAAAGTCTGTCATTTAATTAATTAAGGCACAAGATAGGTTGGAACAATCTTAATATTTCTTATACATTACAATTAAACAGACCATAGGGATAATGATTGAACCCCTACCTTTATCCAGTGATAAACATAACACCTCCAAAGGTTAATTCCAATGAGGAATAATGTGAAAAGGATCAAAGGGGAATCTAAAACAACCCAGGTCAAGATCACAAAAAAAATAGGTCAAAATATTCCACCACCCTACAAAATAACAACAAAAGAGGAGTGGAAAACAAAGGTGAAAGACTTATCAGGTATTGATCGCACAAACAAAGCATCTAGAATGGAGTAAAGGCTTCCAAAATCACTTGGAATTTGTCTAAGTTGATAGGAGGAAGTCAAACTAAAGGAATGAAGGAAAATCACCCAAACTACACTGTTTGAAAAAAAAATCATCATATTTCATGGCATGTAACCCCTTTACACACTATTATCTATTTTTAGGGGGATATTCCAAATGACCCATCACCTAGATCTAATATTTATCCCCATGGAAATTTACATGATGTGAAATATTTACATGATGTGTAACTATTTCACTCCCAGTACTTGTTTAAGACGTGTTTCTAAGGACAGTTACATTTCATGTAACATAGACATGACATGTAAATCCTTTATAGATAGTTTCCAACCCAATTTCAACAAAAAGGACCCAAACCACGTCCAAAGCCTTAAAAATCAATGAAACCCCTAATAAACCCATTTAATAAATTTATAATAGGACTCCATTAATTCAAAAAACCACATACCCCTTATATTTAGATTATTTTCGCAAATAAAGGCTCTACTTCTCGGAACAATACTCAACCACCACAGCTCAAACAAAAAAATCAAAGAGGGGCATACCAAAAAATGGGATCTTATAGGGTTTTTATAATATTTCTATATTATGTCCATTATTTATTTTATATTTAATTTTAAATTTTTTTATAGGTATTTGAAATTTTATTATATAAATAATTTTTATGATATATTATTACTTCATTAAGATATGTCATTAGAATGGAAAACATTAAATTTCTATGTTGATTATTTCTCTTCCATATCCATATTCAATCTTAACAAAAACCATTATTTTATTATATTTAAAGTAAAATATTTATCCAATTGTCTACCTTTCACATTAATCTTTATCTATTTTCATAAATAAATTTTATAATTTATTTTAGCAATGAGTTTTTCTTTAAAATGTTAAAAATTATTTAAATAGTATTTACTTCTATTTCTGAATATTTTGTATCTTTCACTACACATTTATTTTACATTACCCTTAAATTACTTTTCAAATATTAATTTTTTAGTTTTTTAAATTTTTTTTAAAGTTGAATAATTTTTTTTATCTTTTGATAATGTTTTTTAACGAGACATATAATACCATTTGATGAAAATATTTCCAAAAAATTACAAAAACTATTTTCAATATTTTTGTTTCATTTTTTTTATTTTTAAATGATCAAACATAAATGATATTGTGTTTCCTGTATTAAACGGTATTTTCTATTTTACTATGTTTATTTTTTATTTAATTTTTAGTATCATTTAATCAATATTTGGTTTTATCATTTTGAGATTCCACAAAATAATGTTGTGAAACCCATTTCCTTTTCATGGATTAATCAAGATTTGACATATGATTGATTTCATGTGGAACAAATACATATAATTTATCATTATGTGATTGGTGGGACTATAATTATATATAACTATAAAACATTAGGTAAATATTTATAACTCATTATATAATGAAGTTACACATGGACATGATTCTGGTTATCTTGTTTTATAATATTATGCATCGACATGATTGTTGCTAACTATGTTTGCAACATTATGAGTGGTCAAGATTGTTGGTAACTATATTTAAAACTATATCCATAAAAATTATTTTGGTTAGTTAATTATATACTTTTTTGATTTCATGTTCTTATTTCGGTGCCATTTTCCCATGTTATATTCCCATGGATCAAGATTATTGTCTCTTGTTTCCACATTTGATGCTATAGAATATGTCACTCTTTCTTGATGATGCATTTTATAGTTTTATGTTCCAATGCTGTGATACGTGTTATATAATCATTCATTATGATCAACTATTATGATTCCATGTTTTTTAACCTGGAATATGTCTATTGAACATGCTTTCTCCCATGATTATAATCTAATCCTCTTTGACATGTTAACATATTTTTCACATACTGGGTGCTTGAGCTCACTCCTTACATTCTTGAATTCCTAATGAAATTATAAAAAATAATATTTTCAGGAGGATATATTGTTTGTATAATTTTTTATTTATGTTTAAGCACTATTTTTTCAAAATAAAGTAATGTAGCTAACATCCAAAGAAACAAAAAAACATTGGCTCTGATGAGTGTGTTTATTTTTTATTTATCATGGATAGCCAAGTATAATGATGTAATATTAAGGTTTGTTACACTTGTTTCCCCTAAATTGGTATTAAAATGGTGTTTAATTTATTATTTAGATTAATATTATAACTATAATTGATTTAATAATAAATCAATATTGGATTAACATAAAGTGTTAGTTGAACCAATGGTGTCATATGATAAACTAAAAGATTTATAAGTTGAACCAAGAGTATTATAGTTTGAAATAATGGTTATATAAAGTAATAAATTTTATAATTTTTATAATTATATGAATATGTACTCTATGTTTCAAGAGATGATATTATTTAGTACTCACATTAACTCTTTTTATTTTAGTAAATGACAAGAATCTAAATCAAATGGAGACGAATATTCATATTATACATTCATGAAATTAAAACTTAGAATTTGGTTGTATTAATTCACATTACATAATATCTAATAATTTTTCTAATATTGTTTATTTCCCACCTCCTTGATTGGATATTGAGTAATCGATGGAAAAACTTATTGGTTCGGTAATTTTATTCTAGGTATATAAATCTACATTGATTGTGGATTATAGAAACGTGATTCCTATAAATATAATTATTATAATCTTCTTAGAATATTATGTGATTTTTTTTCATGGTTTGGAACTCTCTACATCATTATCGTATCAATTATCAAGATTAGAGAAATCACATTCCATATACAAAATAATTACACGATCAAATATCAAGGAAAGGGTTATTATGAATTTATTTTGCAAACTAATTCCTTAATATGGGTAATGATACCAAACAATAAGGTAAAATTACATCAAATATATGATATGAAAATTAATATTGATGATATTTCAATAATATGGGAATTTATATATATATATTTTCCATAGATTTTTCTTTTGGTCTTCCCCCAAATAATGAGGTTTATTTTTCAATTGAACACATAGGTAGTTCTTTTAAAATATCAAAGAGTTCTTATAGAATATTCATAATTAAATTAAATGAATTAAAGAAGAAACTTCTTGATAATTTGGAAAAGGATATTATACACCTAAGTTAATCATTATGTGATGATATAGTCTTATTTGTTAATAAGAAGGAAAGTTAAATATGTTTATACATTGATTATTATAATCATAATAAAATCAAAACCGAGAACATGTATCATTTAACCCAAATTTATTACTATTTTAACCAACATAAAGGGGCTCTATAAATCTCAATGGTGGATATTTGACTTGGATATCATCAATTAAGGGTGAAAAGAGAAGATATACCCAATGTAGACTTTTATAAAAGTTATAGAAACTATGAATTCATAATAACACATTTGGGACATAAAAATACCCAGAAAATATTCATGGATCTAATGAATATAGTCTTAAAATATTATCATGACAAATTTATAGTATTATTTATTGATGATACACTCATATATTCAAAGATAAATAAATAATATTAATATAATTTGAGGGTTGTTGTAAAGAAATAATGAATGGAGAAACTATATGTAAATATCAAAAAGTGTGAATTCTAGAAAGAAAAGTCTCCTTTTTAGGTCATGTAATTACCAGTGTTGGTATATTATCGGATATTTTAAAGACAATGGTTATTGAAGAATGACCTGGACTAGCATCTGCAATAGAGATCCATTTTTTCTTGGATTTTCGAGATATTATTGATTCACTGTGTAAAATTTATCATCATTATAAAAAAATGAATGAATATTACACTAAAGGGGTTAAAACTTTTCTTAAAAGTGGAATGTGAAAAAAAATCAAGGATCATTAGATGAGGTTTGTCGTGGAACCTGTACTAAAAAAACCCATAAGTAGAGAAGGATCTTTTATAAATAGAAATTCTTCAAACATTGGATTGGGATGTGTCTTCTTGGAAAATTATTAGGTAATAAATTGTGTTTCACATCAATTAATGACACATGCACAAAATTGCCTTTTGAATGATTTAAATAAAGTATTGGTAAATATTATATTTAAAATATTGAGTCATTATTAGTATAAAGATAAGTGTGATTTATATACTAATAACAAGTTCATAAAGTATATATTCACATACAAGGGTTAAAACATGTTACCAAGGATATGTTTGTAGTTAATAAAGTATTATGATTTATCAATACATTTCCATATTGAGAAGGAAAAATAGGTGTTGATGCTCTATTGAAATATGATAATTCTTCTCTATTAATAATAATGATTTAAGAAGACCCAATATTTGTGGATATACAATGGATGGATTTATAAATCATAATGGAAGGGATAAAATCCTATAATTCACAAATTTTCCCTAATATATACATATTTTTGAAGATCATGGAGGCATTGAAAGACTATATGTATCTACATAGGAATGTGGAAATTTTTTAAAGCTCAACATTGAAATAAATAGAGTTGTAAGATTTGGAACTCAGATATACTTCCCATCCAAACTAGAACTAAAGATGTATATCATGGATAGTGAATATTGTTAGTCCTTCCATATTCATTACAGAAGAACAAAGACATATAGATAACCTAAATAGAATATCTGGTTGGAAAACATTATGGGGGAGATCATAGAGTATATAGCTTAGTGCATGGTTTTCTATTAATTTATGGTTGAATGTCAGAATTCCAAATGGATGATGAAACTATTACCCATACCTGTATAAAAATGAGAGAACAAAACCGTGGATATTTTTAAAGGTCTACCTAAATTCTCCAAAGTAAACAATCTTATCAATTTTTTTTGTGGATCGACTTAAAAATTCATCATGATTCACTATCTTTTGAGAGGATTTATCACTTAACCAACAAGTTGTTATATATATTAATAATATCATAGGGATGGATCAGGTAACACATATAATTAAATTTTATTCATATACATGTTTTAAATAAATTTTTTGGAGAGGTATCAAAAAATAATTTGATTTCAATTCAATATTTTTCATGCATTATCATCCTCAAATGGATATTCAGTCTAAAATAACCATTCAGACTTTGGAAGATATACTAAGATATTTCTTAATGGATTCAAAAGTACATTTGGATAAGAATATTCCTAAATTAATTTTATAATATAAAAAAATATAATATATCATTTAAATGGAACTATATAACATAATTTATGGGAACAAACAAATAACTCAAACACGTTGAGATGATCTACTAGAGTGAAAGATATTTGGACCTGGTCTTTCCTTTGAAATGGTAGAGAACATTCAAATTATTAAATTACATATAAATTTAGTGAAAAGTTGAAAAAAAATATATATAAATAATATTTGATAAGATCTAGAGTTTTATATTGGTGAGATAATATTCCTTTTAATTACACTAGTGAATATGGCTATGAGATTTGGGATAAAGTGAAATCCAATCACGAGATGCGTTATTCCATTCAGGATCCTTGATCAAATGGGACTGTATTTTATCACATTCAAACAACTCTAAACCTATAAAAAATGAATGATGTGTCCCATGTATCACTTTTGTGCAAACACATACCAAATCTATCACATGTACTAAACTCGGGAGTTGTATAATTGGAACATGATACTTCATATGAGGAAGAGTCGATGAAGCTCATGGATCATAATGTTACTGTGCTATAAAATTGTACCACTAACATTGTAAACGTTTTAGGGTGTAATAATAAATTTTTAGTAATCATTGTGTGAAAATAAATTTATAATGTGAAAAAATTACCCTCATTTGGTTTCATTGGGTAATGAAACCTTGAGGGAGAAATATTTTTAAAGGGGGAGAATGTAACATTCCAATTTTTTAGAATGAAATTATCATTAAATAATACTCTTATATTATATATTTTATCCTATATATAACATTTAAAAAAGATTTATAAATACTTATTCTATCAAGGTAAAAAAATTTAATGGAAAAAACATTAAAATATATCCAGTAGAAATAAAAGTAGGAAAATTACAAAAGGAATAAAACCACAAGTGTCTAAAATTACAATAAGATTGAAATATTCATCATCAAGATCACACAAGAGGAACATACAACTAGTGATAAATATAAAAAAATAAAAAATATTCGAAATATTATAACAATATTTATAAATAAATAAGAGAATATGATGAATTATTTTATTAAAGTCTGTAAGGTAATATATAGGAATGTAATATGGTCATTGCTTCAATGGAAATTGGTTTATGGCCATTAGTTATATGGTCATTAGATATATGGTCATTTGATATACATGTGTCTAAGTGGTTTAATTTTCATAAGTGAATTTAGTATCACATTGTAAATTATATAATTTTTGTATAATAATTAATTCACGAATTAAATAAAATGATAATAATGTACTTGTATAAATATTTTATTTTCTCCAAAAATGTGTATGTTTATATATTATATATATTTATAACACATTTAAATAATTATATTAATTAAATATATTTATAAAAATTATTAAATTATTTAAATAAAAATATATAAAAAAATGAATAAATGGATAATAGATAAATAATAATGATTAAAATCTTTTGATGTTAAAAATGAATATTTTTTTGTAAAATTAATTTTATAAAGGGATATTTATTTTTATAAATTAAATTTATTAAATTTTATGAAATATTTTAATGAAATTATTTATATGTATATTCATACCATTATTATTAATTAGTTAGGAATAAGAATAAAATCAGTAAATTTTTAAATATCTCTTTTCCAAAAAAAATTCCTTTTTTAATAAACTAAATTTATTATTGTTAAATGATTATTTTAAGAAATTTTTATGTTCATATATATGTGTGTGTGTGGGTTTGTGTGTGTGTGTGTGTATATATATGTATATATATATATTATCCCATATTTAATATTTATTAATGGATATGAAATAATAATAATAAAATATAATGTCTAAAAATTTATTTTTCTCTAAAAATATATCATCCTTTATATTAACTATTTATATTTAAAAGTTATTTTTCAGTAATTTAGAATTTTAATTTGATTTAATTGAGTTTATATTTTGAATCATAATGTCAAAATGAGGTAACAGGTTGTATATTAAATTTTTTTAAAAAAATATTTAGGATGGTAAAAAATTAAATAATGTAAAAAATGATCAAGAGAGGAAAAATAGAATGGAATGAATTTTGGATAATTAATATGATATTTAAAAATGATATAAGTCTGTTTTTATCTTTTCGAGTATTTAATACAATTCCAACCAATAATTTCTTACCCAGCTTATATAACTCACATATGATTCCTTATTTTCCACCATTTGTAAACCACTTATATATTTTGGTTTTTACTTGAAAACCTAACCACATATCCTCTCCTGAATTTATCCCCCATTTTTTATATATTTTTATTAGAAGGAGTCATAATTCCTTCATTCTAAAGCATGTTGTTACACAGAGGAGTGGTTCCATCAAAGTAAGTAATGAGTTATTTTAAACTCTTTCATTCATGTTCTTATACAAAATTTTCATAAATCATATCCAACACTCTAATAATGTGTATTTATCATCATTATTTTTATTATATAATAATATTTAAATGTTATATATTTATATTTTTACACATTTAATTATTATAACACTTTCTTGTTTTGGTCGTTTTGACCTTCTAAACGAACGATGATCCAACACATCAACTATCAATGATTGGTAAAGAATAAATTATAGTAATATTTCACAATAATTATGAATTTTTGTTATGTATTAAATTATATTATACTAATATATATATTTAATTTTATTTATTAAATCAATTATTTTTAATTTTTAATCATTTATAAAAAGGGATAATTTTTAACTTTTCATTATGAACTGTCATTGTATCTTACCTGAAATAATATTGAAACTTTGGATCTCTATCAAATAAATCTTTATTGGTGATATGAAAATTTTGATTGTGATGAAATCAAGATAAATAATCATAATCCAAAGATATAATTTTATGTAAAAATGTAATGAATGGAACATTTAACATATGGTGATTATGTTTTATGATGAATTATAAATAGTTCATGAAAAACTCTGGTTCATTCCAAAGAAGGTGCAAATTATTGTGGTATTATAGTAGTATTATATAATTGTAGAAGTTTGGGTATTGTATCATGGTATTTTAGCAGTAGTAATATTCATAAAAAGGACATTCAAGTTATGTATCTACTACATCGCGACACTGAGCACTCTAGGATATCCTAAGCCTTTATTACACTATGCCTCTAGGTCATCCATCACCTTCGAGACCAATGCGTAGTAACTTCTCATAGGAGGAATGAAAGTTAGGGGGAATGGAATTCCATATAATAGATAGATGGAATCTTTTAGGTTATCCATGGTGTGGATGGTATCCAAAAATATTCATTCAATACTATATAAAAGGTCTCTATATAGAGAGATGATGTTGAACTATTGACTCAATATCAAGGGTGGTGTATTGGTCCAGACAGTTAGAAGTAAGATGGGATGGGTCTGTTATAGTGAAGATCTTTGGGATTCTATGTAGGACTCTAGGCCATAGTTTTTTCCATCAAGACATGTATCCTCCATGTTCTATGTTCTTATGGACCTTCAAGCCATGTAAGGGTTTCTTATCAACCCTATTAAAAGAGGTATTATGATAAATAAAAAAGTCAATTCCTTTGGGCTTGGGGAAATTACAAATAAATGAGTAATAGTCTATTATAAATGGATAGTACAGAGGGAAATAAATAGAAATAAGTTCAGTAAATATGTTTATCTTAATTATAAATTGGTTATACATGGTCTTAGATTACATCAGACCAATATATTATCCAAGTTAATGGTTCTTTTTCTCAATTTCTATTCCTTTAAAGATGTTTCAAATTTTTAAACTATTATTTTTAAATATGTTTTACTTACTACCCCATTGAATTATTTTATCACAAATAAATTTTGATTCATATGATTTATAAGTCTATTTCATGATGTTTCTCATGTTTTTTGATTCATACAGTACTAAAGTCTTAATGGTTTTTGTTTACTCAATCTCTATTTCATTGGGTCATAATCGTTATTATTTCACAATTTTATTCTAAAGTTAATATATTATACCCCTTATCTATATATGAAGATTAATTTTATTCAAAAAACATTATTTTTTATTTATTATTACATTATTAATATAATTCTTGGTAAAGTAAAACTTTTACTTTCTACTTTGGGAATTTTTTTCCATATCCATACTCATTCATACCAAAAACCATTATCTTCTTATTTAGAAATCTAAATATGTATTATATTATCTTTTTTCATGTTCCTATTTATCTCTATTAGAAATTAAATTTTATAATTATTTTTATCTATGTGGATGTAATACAAGATATTCTACTTTATCAAATAAATATTGCATCAAAAAATTATAGCACAATAAAAATCAATTATTTCATCATAATATTACAACCCATTATTACACAATATAAAAATATGAAATTATTTTTATAATAAAATCTAAAAATATATATTTTGATCACATTGGAAGCACAGGATGGGTGTGTACCCTACTTTCCAAATTCCCATGATCATTGACTAATCTCGGATCAGTATAACAATGAACACCAGTATCCACAGACATGAATCAAAGATAAAAGAAAATTGAGAGAACCTATAACAAATAAGATAGTATCGACACATTTGTTTATAATTAATTTAATTAAATTAATGAATTACCTACAAGGTGATTGTTTCTTCATTTCGATGTAGAATCCAATGATAGTATTCCTCTAGGTGTGGTACACACGCGCTCCATTTATCTCCAGACGTTGTGGAAGGAGTCTTTGGGTGCTACCACGGAAGATCCTTTCACTCACAACATCCTCCATTCATCGACTTTAGAATCACTTCCATAGAATTATCTTATATCTGATTGAGGAGGATCTATCTTATTATTGGGAGCATTCTTGTAGAGGGAATATTTCTCTAGGCTTGAGATCATTTCTCCAATGATATTGTGCACACAACAATTGGTTTAGCAGTGGAATTCCTCTTTGGATAATTAAATAATAATAACCTAATGGGGAATTTAATTCACCATGTAATAATAAATAATTAGCACATGTTACATTACGTGTTTTATTATTCTATGTGAAACCCCATTTCAAATAATAATAGAAATGATATTATTTCAATTCCATGTGCTTCACTTGCACATTATATTTAAAATATTATTTAACCATGTAATATTTAATATTATTTATCACCAGACACATAACATGGTTCGCAAATCCTCCTCAATGTTTATCAGGCCTTTAATAAAGAATATTTATTTATTAAATAAATATACCTACATTATTCACTAATAAATAAATATTATCTCTGTAATACATTCTCTCAAATAACTAGAAATGAAATAAAGGAAATAAGTCCTACATGAATAATTATTAAACCACAACCAGGAATAATATTTATTAACATGTTAAATAATAAATTGTTTAACTGAGATAGTGGCTAAACATTTTGGGGGCCCCTTAGGCCTCTATATCATTGGAATTATATGGGATTCCCTAAAGTCCAAGATTACAGTCTAGCAATGGGTCATGGAACAAAAGAGAAATAATTTTATGTAGAAATGAAATGTCACCTCATACAAACTCATACCATGTAATATAATCTATTTTTCTCGATATCCCTAATCATGTGGGTTTCATGCAACTTCCATAAACCTATGTGCTCGATTTTTCATGCTTTGACTTCTAAGAATTGAGCTTTCTATAGAACACCATGGCCATGGATTTAGTTAGGCTATATAATTTACATCAAAGGGTTGAAGATATCTACTTCCATAGAAGTGAAAAATCATTTCTTTCAATGTTCATTAATGTATTATTACTTGTGAAGCACCCAACATATCCTACATCACTGCGAAAATCTTCTCTCATGGATTTCATTAATACATCTAAGTATATAATTCATGTTACCCATTAATAATAATCATAATTTCTATGGACCAATACACATGCCCGTAGATAAGAACATCAAATGACACTTATGAATGTGGATTTCTTACTGGAAGGTCTTGTTCTCATAATATCCTTCTAGATATTACCAAGGGCACACGCCATGAGAAGGTTCCTCAATGTTTCATGGGTCCCCTCCCTTGATAGCCTATAACATTTGTGTCCCTTCAAATGATATCAACTGTCCATAGAAAAAATATTCAAGAATAGTGTCACGGAACATCCAGGTTTTCATCATAGTAGGGATCCACTTTGGCCTTTTAGTGTGAAATCTATTATTAAAATATTATCACATTCTATTTCACGCATAAGTACAATAATGATGTGATAAAGAGTTTGTTAATATTCATCAAATGAATATAGGTTTGTCATAAAGTAAAAATAAGATGGTTTCTAGGGAACCAACTCCAACAGACTCCCACTTTCACTAGATCCAATTGGTAACAACCATCAGTCTACTAGCTCTCACGTGATATTCATGCTTCTGTTGAGATAGGCCTTTAGTAAAGGGATCCACCACGTTATCTTCTGTTGACACTCTTCTCACTAAAAATTCACCTTTTTTCTAGAAATCTTTCATGAGGTGATACTTTAGTTGTATGTGATTTTTCTATTTATGTGACCTAGGCTCCATTGTAAGATCCACCGCTGCAGTATTTTCACAATACAATGTAATGGGATCCTTACTACTAGGTGGAACATCAAACTCCTAGACAAAGTGAGGAATCAAAACGGGTTCCTTGGAAATATCAAAAGTTGTTATATATTCAGACCTCGCTTTAGAATCAGTGACAACTAACTTCATTGAACTCTTCCAGCTCACAGCTCCTCCATTGAGATAGAAAATATATCCTAATTGTGACTTAAAATCATTCTGTTTGGTCTAAAAACTAGAATCAGCATACACTCTAATAAAAATATCCTCATCTCCTCCATACACTATAAATATATCCTTAGTTCTTCTTAGAAACATAATGATAGTCATGACATCTGTCCAATGTTGTTATCCAAGATCTTATTGATATCTACCTACAATTATATGTGCATAGGAGACATCTAGTCGGGTACATGAACTAGCATACATGATAGATCCTATCTCGGAAGTTTATGGAATAATACTCATTATATCTTTCTCATGTTGAGTCTGGGGACATATTCTCTTGGAAAGATGTATACCATGTGACACTGAAACCAATCCACTCTCTGATTTTTCTATACTAAATCCCATTAGTATCTGGTCAATGTATTTACTTTGACATAGTCCAAGAGGCCTCTTGTATCTGTCACGAATGATCTTGACCCCTAGAATGAAGTATACTTCGCCTATGTCCTTCATGGATAAGCACATGTTCAACCAGTCCTTGATTGACTTTGAGACTGGTATGCCATTTCCAATAATAAATATTTCATCAACATACACTACTAGGATAATGACCACATTCCCATTAAACAACTTGTAAATACATGGCTCACATTTTCTTTTAATGAATCCAAATTCTTTTATGACATAATTGATACAATGTTTCCAAGACGTGGATGCTTTCTTTATTCTATAAATATATCCCTACAACTTGCATAACCTTTTAGCATCTCCTGGTTTCACAAACCCTTTTGGTTGTGTCATATATATATTTTCTTGAATGTTACCATTAAGGGATGCAGTTTTGACATCCATCTTCCAAATCAGATAGTCATGGAATGCTTCTATGGAAACTATGATTCTTATATATTGATGTATGGAAATAGTCAAAAAGGTTTCATCATATTCAATTCTATGATGCTATTTAAAAACATTATCCACTAGACTTTCTTTATAGGTACTAACTTGAACTTGTATGTCCATTTTCTACTTGAATACCCATTTACAAAAAATAGGCTTTACATCAACTGGCGCATCGACCAGAACCCAGACTAGGTACTGATACATGGAATCTATCTCAGGAATCATAGTTTCAAGAAATCTTATAGTTTTTGAGCACTTTACTGCTTCCTTGTTGGAGATAGGTTCACCATTGTCAAATAATAATGAGCCACCATCCTTAGTGAAAAGGAAACTATATCTCTCTATTTCACTTACCTCTGTTATACACATTCGTAGTAATTGTGTTTCAGGAACTACCAATTACATGGGGACCTTTTGAACTTTTTCCCGCACTAACTCATGTGTATCTTGAGAAACAACTTCATCAAACTGAATCATTCTCCCATTATCTTTTTTTAGTATTTTCTCCCTCTCCAGAAATATGGAATGTATTACAGTATTCAATTTCTTTTCTCAGGGGTTATATAGGTAGTATCCCTTTGTTTCCTTGGGATTACCTATAAATATACACTTTGTACCCTAAGGTGATATTTTGTTTCCTAATAAATTCTTAACAAACGCTTTGCATCCCCATACATGTGTATGTGAAAATGTGGGTTTCTTTACACTCTATAGCTTGATGGGAATCCCATTTTCCATCTTTTTTGTTACATGGTTTAATGTGTATTCCACAGTTTGAAATGAATATACCAAAAAGGATAATATAAGATCTTAATGATTCATCATAGAACTTATCATGCCCATCAAGGTACAGTTCCTCTGTTCACTTACACCATTCCACTATGGTGTATAAGGTGTGGTGAGTTGAGATAGAATCCCAGACTCCCAAAAACTATTGATGAACACATGGTTAAGATATTCTACACCTAGACCAGATCAAATATTATTTATCTTGTACTGAAGATGATTCTCTACCTCATTCTTAAACTCCTTGAATTTCACAAAGGACTTGGACTTATACCTCATGAATTAGAAATAGCCATATCAACTCAAGTAATCAGAAAATATAATGATGTAATAATTTCCACATCTATATTATACTGTAAATGGTCCACACATATCAGTTTTTACTAATCCTATAAGCTCTATGGCCCTTTCACCCTATCCAAAAAATAGTGTATTGGCCATTTTACCTTGTAAACAAGAATGATATCTATTAAGTGTTTTTAGCTTTAAGGAGTCTAAATAACCATCTTGATAGAGCTTTGTCTGGCTCTTTTGTTAACATGAACAAGGAGGTGATTCCACAACTGGGTGTTGTATGGGTCATGTGAACTTGGTTTGTTATCAATTTCCAACACTTGGTTCTCATAATTTAATACATTCATACCGTTATTTAAATTCCCTATACCATAAAATTTTTTTCTTATAAAATTAACTACATTTATTTCCTAACATAAAGATATATCTATCTATATATAAAATAAAAATATAAATTATGTTCGCGATAACACTAGGTCCCTAATAACATCCAGGTAAAACCAAATTAATTCTCCCCAATAGTGTGTGGTGGTAGTCACTAGTGGAAACAACAGCCTGCCTTGCACCATTGGAAACTCATAGATCCACCACTCCTCTATAAATTTTCTGAAATCTACTTTGTTCCTGAATTAGAATACTAATGTGATCCCAACAAGCTTTATCTAATACCCAATGTGTAAAAATGGTATGATTTAACTCAATAATGAATGTACCTTTGGATTCCCCTTTCCTCTAGGTGCAGTTTCTCTTCTAGTGGCCTAACATGCCACATACAAAGCATACTACTTCATTTTCCTTGCCATGTCTCTGATATTATTCTTCTTAGTTGCATGGTGCTCAGAGGATTAAGATTATTTATAAAACTTAATCCCATGTTCCTTTTCCTTTCTCTTACTATTCATTGTATGTACTATAGGTTTTTCTTGACCCATGTCCTTATCAACTTGTTGAATCTAGGTAAGAATATCCAATATAATCTTATCATTATTTCTCATATAATAATTCACAATAAAACTAGAGAAGGTCTTAATAAATGATTATAGTAAGAGAACTGTACGCAAATCATCTGGGAATTTAATCTGCCATATGTCTAGATGATCAATGTAGCCAATAATCTTCACTAAATGTGGTCCGGCTGCTGTAGACTCTCCAAATATAGTAGTGAACAAAGCATTGTAGATCTCATACCTCTCCCATATCACCTTCTCGTGATAGATATCCTCAAGGTGAGACATCATGCTATAAGCATCCGTTTCTTCATGTTTATTTAAGATCCCAATGTTTATTAATGATAGTATGTGGAACTGAACATATATAGTGTCATTTTTATGTTTCTCATATATACAGAGTTCATCATCACTCACCTCATTTTTATGCGCAACTTGTAATGTCTCTTCCAGCACATAAGGTTTCCTCTCATGGGGAAGGATAACTCTAAGGTGACATTTCCACTCCGTGAAATTAGTGGAGATCATAAGGATTTACTTCTTGATTATGGATCACAATAATATATTTGGTGTCATTTTTTATATTGTTTCTGAAAATAATTTGAATATAGTTTTAGTACATTATCAGGATAAATATATACAAATAAATAAATAAATATCTATTAGTCTCCCAATATTTTGTTGAAACATAATATCCCCCACCATTGGCTTCTGAATATCTTGTTTCTAGGACATTATAGAAGAAAGTATCCATATTTAATTTCACTTTCCCTAACTAGGGTTGGTCAAGCAACTTCAAAGGTTTTAGGTAGGCATACCAAATTCCAACCACATTAACTCACTACTCCTTGATCTGTTGCATGAACTCCCCAATCGTGAAATCCTTAATTTTTTGGATTTCATCATCCTTTGCCTCACATTGAAACCAAGTCCTGCTAGGGTAGTCAACCCATGATGTAAACTAAGTTAAGTCAACCAGAAACCACAAATTGTAAATCCATGATATTTGAAAGTACCTCAACTACAGTTGGTTAATCACATTGAACAATGGTTCGATTTCTCACTGAAGTAATGGAAGTTTATACTAACTTAATATTTCTTTGATGGATTTTATCCTTTATGCATAAATTTCCAATTATTATCTTTTCATATTCTTGTTAATGTTAAGTGAGATAAAATTAATGGTTCAACCATGTATAAATAATATTTACGCATAATACATTTTATTTTAGTTCTATATTGTATCCTTGTTATTTAATTAATAATGTTATCATGTCAAACATCCATAATGAATAACCATACAACTTGAAGAAATAAATAAAGGGTATGATCATGAGATTTACTAATTTTTATTTTATCTAGTGGTTGATAAACTAACTCTGAACTAGGGAGAAACAAATTGAACCGTTTAAGGTTCTTGTTTACCAATTTCCACATGTCCACCTTTGTATCTCCTTGGATAGTACTCACCTCATCTCCCAAATTTAACCGCATTCACTGGTCTGGGAGCTCCATTTATTATATATTCTTTTAACTCACACACAGGTGAGGGATAAAATGGGTTTACCTAAAAGATATAATGGGAACGCATGCCCTACATATTAATGAGGAGAAGGAACACATGCCATCAATTTTAATTTAATAAATAAATTAAAAAGAAATCAATCGCATACAATGGTTTGGTCTAGATCATTATCATTTACATGCATGCAATGAATTACCCATTTAATAAAACTAAATTTCAATTCATTAATCATTATTATTAAGATAAATTATCTCAAATTGATTAATCATTATCATTAATAAATCAATCTTTTTAACTTATTTCTTTTCTGAATTTCCTTGAGATTAGCATCCATAACCTTGTACATAACTTGTACCTTGGAGGAAACCCAGTGAATACTTGTCCAAAACTACCCAGCATGTATTTATACTTGTATAAACTTTATTCTTTATGACAAGTAGCATGCACATAGAATTATAATTTTAATAAAACTCATACATGATGTGGAAATCATTGAAAATTATACAGAGGTTAATTAAACACATATGTATATATCAAAAACCTATCACATGTTGTGTCCCAGTTTTATGGCCACGTGAAGGTACATGTCTCATGGGTTACATAATATAATAATATTTTGAAAATAAACATAATCTAGAAATAGTACACAACATGTAGATCTGACTACATTGTTTGTGCCCTCCTTACTGTCCATCTGAAGTACATGCTTAAAGAAACAGCATGTGAAGTGTACTTTGGAAATGATCGGATTACACGATGTGTTCAGTGGGACACACGCCGTGTAGAATCCTCATTACTTGGTCACCAGCTAGGCAAGTCATGTAGGGGATACACGATAAGACCCTGTCCCTAAGGGACTACATGCCATGTCCAGTGGGCCACATGGCGTGTAGTTTGGCTGAATGTGCACATGTCTATCCTTATTAACACATGGTGTATGAATTAATTAAACCATGTTTCATTAACGCACATAAATTGATTAATTGATAAATTAATCTCGGTTCATTGAACACTACTACATAGTGCTTAATCTGGATTACACTGCATGAGTGGAAGGTTACATGGTCTACAATTCCGAATAGACAGGGTGTACTGTCATGTTACCTGGACCGGATCGTTGATGCCTCCTGATGAGATGCTCTATGTAATTTTAATCATAAAAGTTTTCCTTTCTATTAGATCTGTGACAAACTAAGGAGGAAGAAAATATCTCAAAATTCAGATTACAAGAATGCTTAAACATGAATTGAGTAACTAAATTATTATATTATAAATCATAAAATAAATCTTTAAATAATTAATGAAAATATAACAGCTATGATACCACATTTAGGTTCCGAGTGCAGTAGAAGCATAGGATGAGTGTGCGCCCAACTTTTCAAATTTCTGTTATTGATGATTAATCTATGATCAATAGGATAGAAACACCAGTATCCATAGAATTGAATCAAAGAAAAAAGACAAAGGAGAGAACCTGGAACCGAGAACAGAGGATCGACCTGTTTTGTTTATAATTAATTTAATTAAATTAAATAATTACCTCCAAGGTTATTATTTATTCTTTTATTTTTTTAGCCATGGGTTCGAGTTGTGGCTTCATTTCGATGTATAATATAAGTATAGGATTCCTTTAGTGGTGTTCCACACATACTCCATGTTTTTCTGGATGTCGTTGAGGGATTCTGTGGGTGATAGTGCAAAACATGATTTTGCTTCAAATGTCCTCCTTTGATATCCTTGATAATTTCTTCCAAATCCTTCTCCTAGATCTTATAGAGGATGATCTCTCTCTTTCTTGAGAGCTTTCTTGGTGAGGGAAAATTTCTCTAGGCTTGAGAGCTTTTCTACAAGGATTTTGTGCACATAATGTTTGGGTATTTGGTGTAATGAACCATTGGCTAATTTGTTGATAATAACATAATGAGGAATTTAATTATTAAGTAATAATTATAATTAGCACAAGTTCTGATGATTATTTTATTATTCCATGTGAAACCCCATTTCAAATAATAATAGCAATGCTATTATTTCTATGACATGTTCTTAAATTTAATGTTATATTTAAATATTATTTAACCAAATATTATTTAATATTATTTATCATTGGACCCATAACATGGTCCACCAATCCTCCTCAATATATAATTGGCCTTTAATAATGATTATTTATTTATTAAATAAATATAACTTTATTATTTGCTGATAAATAAATATTATGTCTGCAATATATTCTCTCAAATAAGAAGCGATTAAATAAATTCAATCAGTCATAATTGAGTAATTATTAAACAAAAACTAGGAATAATAGTTTTTCAAATTGTTAAATAATAAATTATTTAATTGAGATACTTTTTATACTTAGTGTGTAACCCGCTAGGCAACATTACTATTGGCATTATATGGGCTTGCCTAAAGTCCAAGATTTCTATCAAGAAATAGGTCAAGTCACCAATAATAAAAAAGTTGATGTCACAATTACATGTCACTTAATATGAATGATTACCATGTAATATAATCATTTTTTCCTGATATATCCAATAAAGTGGGTTGTATGCAAGTTACATCAACCTATGTGCTCGATTTCTCATTCTTTGACTTCTTGGAATTGAAATTTCCTAGAAAACACCATGGACATGGATTTAATTAGTCTATATCATTTCCATGAAAGGGAATAATATATCTACATGTTTGTAAGTGAAAAAAATAATTTCTCTCATTATTCATTAATGTCGTATTACTCATTATGTAGGAAATATATCCTTCCTCACCACGAACATATATCATCACAATTTTCATCAATACATCTAAGTATGTGAGTCATAATACCCATTAATAATAATCTTAATGTCAATGTACCAATAAACATGGCCAAAAATTGGAACATCCAATGACACTTTTGAATGTGGATTTCCTACTGGTGGATCTTGTTCTTGTAATATCCTCTGAGATTTTACCAAGGGCGCACACCATGAGATGGTGCCTCAAAGTTTCATGAGTCCCCACTTCTGATAGATTATATCACTTGTATCACTTCAAATGATATCATCCGGCCATAGAACATATATTCAATAATAGTGTCACGGCACTTCCGAGTTCTCCTAAAAGTACGGAACTGCTATCACCTTTTTGTTTGACAGATATTCATTAGACATTTTCACATACTATATCAGATAGAAGAAAAATCAGGATGTGATAATGAGTTTATAAATATTCATCCAATGATTATAGATTTATCATAAAGTACGAAGAAGTTGGTTCCTACAGAACCAAATCCAACAAAAAAATTAACATAAAATCATTTTGTAATAATATAATTTATAATTTATAATTTATATAAATCTATGAATAATAATAATAATACAGCTATGTGTCCTATAATATAAATGATAAAGAAAATTGAATGTTGGGAACCAAGTTCAGGATTTGGAATGCACAACTGTTTTTATTTTATAATCAAATTTCACATTGATATAGAATTATTTTCATAAAAACAAAGTTAAATTTTGAATAAACAAATCAAAAATATATAATGTTAAAATTTTCAACATTTTTTGACATAGTCAACGTTTTGGGTAAAAATTAAAATAATTTATGAATATAAAGTATGTTTTGTTACATCATAACAACTTAATAATGATTTAATGAATAATGTAAAGGCTTTTACAACAAAAAAAACAGGTTTATTCATTAAAATATTGTAGTTTAAAGTAAGAAAATATAAGTTTTCAAACCTATAAAGAATTTTTCAAAACCTAAATTGTCTTTTAGGAATTTTAAAATAAAATTATTTAGGTGTAAGAATCTTTTACACAAATAAAATAATATATTTTAAAGTATTTCTATTCTTGAAAAATTAAAATCCACAAATCATGCTCTAAAATTAATATACCATGGGTTAATGTAAGGGAATACCAATTCTTGTTTATTAACATAGGGTATTAGGCCTATTCCTTGAAATTAATAAAAAAACCCTTCGTTCATAATAAATTCCCAGCCATCATTCCATTCATATTTACTCAAAAATTAATGAAAATGATTATAATCCCATATTGTCACTCAATATTCTCTTTAATAAGGTTATATGGTTCTAAATTTTCTTCTCAATCATTAGGAAGCTACCTTTCAAGGTAAGGGTTCCTAATCCACCTCTTTTAGGTTTTTATTACAATAATTTGGTTATAATTTCATTTAAAATTATTTTTTGATTTAGTTCCCAAATTTTAATTCGTGGGTTCTATCATTCATTAGAGATATTATTAATGAGATATTACTTATTACCTCTCATTATAGCTTTTTTTAAGCCATTATTATGTTGATATAATGGTCCTTAATCATTTGTTATCCTTTATTTTGATAATGCTCTCCAATTTACTTTCATTTCAATATTAAATATTAATATTATTTATTATTATGAAGTAATTATCATATTATCAATGGGAGACCATTATTTTCTATCATTATTATACCTTTATAAGTTGTTATAATTCTCAAAACATTTTTGGAAACCCAATGGATAAATGTAAATCACTGTAAATTTTCAAAATGTAAGTTGGGTGTGGATTCTAATCGATTAAATATTCATATTCATATTTCAAGTGGATAGAGATTCTTTATAAGATGAAACTAATGACACTAACCTAAAACATTTTGGTAGGGTATTAGCATTAAATCCACTCATTACATAATAAATGGGCATAACTACACTCATTGTTTGATACTTATAAAGGATATTCTTTGGGTGATTCACAGGTCATTTATAATCTATAATAAAGGACATGAATATATTATTAAAAAAGAAATTTTATTGATAAAATTGAATGATGAATGTAATCTACACTATTATTTAATTATCCTTCCATTGATAAATTTTTATTTTATTACATTTTGAATATCCAATAGTTTCTATGTTGACTGTTCAATATTCATCAAAATAGAAAAATTATTCCATTGAATGGGAACATATTTACATTTTTTGATATCTTTTATTTCTATATAGATACCTATATGATTGATTCACTTAATATATTATTTCATGGGTGGTGGATTAAATTATATATCTCCTCAATGCATTAGTAGGTATCATGGGTTAAACTACTGAGGTATTTTATATAATCCTTCCCAATTCTGTTTGATGATCTAAAAGGTGGCCTTGATAGTTTTTTTTGATATACATCATAATGATTTCCAAAACTATGAGATTAGTCATTTCTATCTAAGAATTTTTATAGTTATGAGAAATCCTAAGATATATTATGTTCACAAAATGATTTGTTATGGAATTTATTAATCATATCATATTATCTATTCTAGGATTATGTATGATATCTTCCACTGTATATTTCTCGATACTGAGCATTTGAGATCACCCCTATATATTGTTTCCTATTTCCTTAAGAAACCATGAAGACTAATATGAGTGACATATAGATTTTTAAGGATAAATAATATATTTTTATGTTTTCAATTGTCGTATATTATATTTTCAGTGTTATGTAATGTTCATTTATATATATAGTTTCCTAGGATAGCTAAATTGTTGGATCTTGTGTACTATAATATTTGTATCATATACTATAGTAATAAAATAACCACTAATATAGGTTTCTATAATTTTGAGTTATAGTTGGTATCATAGAAATTTATTGTAGGAACCTTAGGAAATAGATTTATAAGAATTTCATTAGAGAACATAACTCTATGAAAACCCTATAGGATATTCATGAAATATTTATATATGTAGTCAAATTCATATGTAATGTATACATATGAATTATATACTATGATTTTTAATTCATATCATTATTCATGAAAATTTTAGTAAATTCCATTATTAAAAAAATTGTACCCAATAGAAGGAATAGAAATCATGTCAACACCCATTTTCAGTGTAGATAATTCCCTAAAAAATTTCAATGTGTCTCGTGTTGGAGAATAAAATATTAAAAATATTTTTAAAATGTTTGATCAATTTATGACCAATAAATTTTCTTCTATGGAAAAACTTGTCCCCCCCCCCCCCCCAACATGGTGTTATAATGTTGGACCACTTCATGAGGAAACAACCACCATTTTTTAGTGGAAACATGAATCAATTAATTGCTAAAAGATGAATCAAGGCTCTATAGAAGGTATTCATTTCATTTGGATAGAGTTTAAAGTACACATTTTTCATGGTTTTATATTAACTAATAGGATATTACATCAAATGGCATCATTGATCCAAAACACCAATAATATAGAGATATAAAATATTTAATGGATGTATTTTAAGGTGTTATTATTTGAAAATTAACTTCATTATAAGAAACAAGATTTCATTGAATAGAAATTCATTTATTTATGATAAAAGGAGGAGGAAGTTATCGTTGATTATAAGGATAACATTACAAGGCTACCAATATATTCTACAGATTATATATCTAATGTATAAATTAATATTGATTTCTTATTTTATGTGTCATATCCAAGACTTCTAAGGGTGTTATTATAGAGACACAAGCTTCAAACCATGTATATTAAATATTTCTAGATGAATATTAATTACATTACACAAACACATGCCTGGGGAATGTAATAGATTAGTGCCTCCCAAAACATGGAGAAAAATAATATAATTTTGGTAAATATGTTTAATGTATCCCAAAAATATCATCCCATTATAGACTCTTCTTAGAAATTACCTACTTAAAACCATTATTCATAACCTGTGGAAATAAATCATAAGAAAGGGTGAGCTAAGATGCTCAGTAAGTATAAACATAAGAGGTATAAATCTATGATCATATGAAATCAAGAGATAAGAAGAAGTGTATATTATCATGAAAATAACTTATGAAGTTCATTCCCAAACTTTAATAAATCGTAATAATGTTTCATGTCATAAAGCATTATCATTTTCCAAAATAGGGCCCATAAGGGTGATAAATTATCAAAAATAAATCATGAACCATAAGATCATATCATAAAATTGTGGTATTGTATTAAATATTTAAAATCATTTTTTATGTTATGGTTAACTATGGAGAACATAATCAAAGTGGATTAGGGATCATCACCTATTTCCCATTGTGGATCGAGAAACACCTGTATCCCATAGTGGTTCCGCACATACCTGTTTCCCATAGTTGATATGGACACTTTTATTTACCATAGTGGATCAGGACACACATGTTTCCCATAGTGGGTCAATCACAAGGATGTGTTTCTCAATGGTATCTCATGATATATAAATATTTATCCAATTAATTAGATGGATATATAGATATCACCCATCACATAATGAAAATCACACACATGTGTGCCACAATATGATAAAGAATTAATCAGATCAAAACCTGTGAGATGAAATGGGTTTCATAAAAATTTCATCATATCATAACCAAAGGAAAAGTGATAGGTGTGATATTCATTTCATAATTTCATTATATCGTGACTCATGGAAAAAGAAGTGGGTGTCATAAGAATTTTATCATCATATAACCTATGGAAGTGAAATAGGTTTCATAAAAATCATACCACCATAAACATAAACCATTCAAAATAAAGAATAAGAATGGTATTCTTGGTTCATAACCTTAGTAAAGCTTAAGTTACAAAAAAGGATTCTGTCATAGACTCAGAATGATTTAAAAATATAAATAAATTGTAATTTTTTGTGATGCATATAATTTTTCTTATTTAAATAACTTTTTAAAACTAAAAATTACTAAAATGTTTTATAAATCATTTTCATTTAAAATTTCCTTGAAATCATACAACAGATCATTTAATAATAATTTTGAAAATTTATTGAGGAAAATATCCTTTCTAATTGTAAAAAAAAAATTTAAAAAATTAATAATTTTTAATATACTTTAAATTTATAATAAAAAAATATATAGTATTCTACAAATAGAATAATTTTCATGATGATGACAAGTTTCGTTCATTACATGCACGTTAAAACAGAGATTCCTTTCACATTTTCTACAAAATACAAATAATCCATGTTTGGAAAATGATATGAAGATTATTTAAAAAAATCATAAAAATACAAAAAAATAGATCTATTTTAAAAAAAATAGGATAATAAAAAATGTATTTTTTTTATAAAACATGGTTTGGGAAGAAAATTAATTTCCAACCGAAGAGGGAAGTAAAGTAAAATTTTCTTAAAAACATTTTATCAATTATTTTGACTAAACAATAGTGGTAAATCATACTATTACATGAAAATATAATTAATAACCATATTATAAGAAACTTTATGAGTTTTTTGAGATATGTATCATAATATTTTATTATCATATATATAATCATAAACAACCCTCATAAAAAATTAGACATAAAATCATTACCACTTTAGTAACATTGAATTGTAATCCCCATGAAGTAAAAACATAAAATGTAATTTAAAATAAAATTAGTATAAATAAATTTGTAATATTATGATTAAAATTGGATTTATATACACCTTTTGAATGAATATAGGTGCATAACATAACATACGTCTCAATGAAGTCATGTTGAGAAAAAAATCCATTATATCAAATAGACCAACCATGGAGGCATATACCGATCGTACAACATTTCATGAGGTAACCTCCCCCATCATTCATATGATCATCTGAACTTGTGCAAGTTGAAGGGTGGATCAAAGCATTGGATAATATTTTTGATGTAATGGGTTTTTTATAAAATCAAAAGGTTAGTCATGTCATTTATCATCTTGAAGGTGAAGTTGATCTGTGCTGGTCAATGATTAAAAATATCAGAGGAAGTGATGAGATTGAAGCCACAGAATGGGAGGAATTTAAGAATATATTCCTTGAGAAATATTTTCCTTTGGTTATTTGACTTAGAATGGAAAATAAATTCTTGGAATTGAGAAAAAAGGAGGAATATTTTGTGGATGCAAATGAAGATAATTTCTCTTGTTTTTCATGGTACATCCCACATTTTATCTGGGATATTGATAGTAAGATAAATTGGTTTTACTCATTATTGAAGCCGAAATATCGAAGGGTGTTAGCTTCTTGTGATTTCAAAAGCTAGGAGAAAATTGTCTAATGTGTTGAGAATTTAGAAATGGAGTTTTCTAATGAGCATTTATTCCTTTAAAGAAAACAAAATAAGTGATCTAGTTGGAAATAAATGGGAAAGAATTCATCAAAGAATCCTGAAGGTAAGAAAACCAAATTTCCAACGTGGGAGAAGTGTGGTAAAAATCATCCTAGATAATATCTCTCAAATTCCTAGAAGTGATTATGATGTGGTAAGACTGGTCATATTACTCGTAACCATAAGGAAAAGATCAGGAAGGAAATGAAAAACTGGTGGTATGATGCTTTAGATGAAATGAGTTAGTACATTACGCCAATGTGTGTCCAAATATGATTACCTAGGGTGGAAACCAACAATATCAAAAGCATAAGGCCATGAAAAAAATCATTTTCAACTACTACGATTGAGGTGAGACCACCAAATGAAGTAGTGATAGGTATGTTACATATTTCTTCAAAATATGCCAATACTCTATTTGACTCTGGATCTTCACATTCTTTGGTTTCTAGGATCTTTGAAAGTAAATTAAAAATATAACTTCATGAAAGTGATATAGAAATTTTGGTAAAAAATCTGGGTGGAAGTAATAAAGAAACCAAGATTTATGGAAATCTTCCTATTATCATTAGTGGGATAGTCTTTCCAACAAATCTTGTTGAACTTTCCATAGTGGAATTTGATATCATTTTGGGTATGGATTGTCTTTAAGTTTATCATGATAAAATATATTTTAAGTCCAAGAAATTTTTATTCAATTATTTCATAACATAGATAATATATTAAGAATATTAAATATTGATTAAGGATGGAAGTGAAAGTTATCTAGCTCATGTTCTTGAAAATAAAGATAATAGTTTTGATTGGTGACATTCCCGTAGTGAATAAATTCATAACTATTTTTCCTGATGAGAATTCTGGTACTATTCCCAATCAGTAGGTTGAATTTACTATTGATTTAGCTCTAGATATAAAACCTATTTCTAAACCCCCTTATCAAATTTCTCAAGTTGAATTGGTGGAATTAAAAAATCAGTTTCCAGAATTACTTGAAAAAAGGTTTCATTTGACATAGAAATTCACCATGGGGTTCTCCAATTTTATTTGTAAAAAAGAAAGACCGTTATATGATATTATACACTAATTGTAGATTCTTGAATAACATTGATGCTCAGAACTCATATATTTTTCCTCATATCAATTATTTGTTTGATCATATCCAGGTAGCTCGGTATTTTTCGAAGATCAATTTGAGTTTCGGGTACCATCAATTGGAGGTGAAGGAGGATGATGTTACAAAGGTATATTTATGAACAAGATATGGGAATTATGAGTTTGTATTTATGCCCTTTGGGTTCTTTACTGCATCTGCTATATCTATGAATCTCATGAATGGAGTCTTTCATTAGTTTCTGGATCAGTTTATGGTTCTTTTTATAGATGATATATTGGTAAATTCTAAAATCCAAGATGAATAAAAAAGTCACTTAAGGATTTTTTTTCAAACGTTATGAGAAAATAAACTTTATGGAATGTTTATTATGAGTGAATTTTGGTAGAAAAAAAAATTCTTTCCTTGGTCATATTGTTTCTAAAGATGGCATAACTTTTGACCCTACTAAAACAAAAGTATTTTAAGAGTGTCCTAGACCTACCAATATCACCGAGATTCATAGTTTTATTTGATTAGTGGGTTATTACTGAAGGTTTATTGAAAACATTTCTCATTTATCTATCCCACTAACTAAGCTAACACGTAAGGGACTTAAGTTCATCTGGACAAAATAATTTGATGGTTTTTTTAGGAACTGAGAATAAGATTAGTAAATGCTCTTGTTTTGGCCTTGCCTTCCAGGAATGGTGAATTTTTTATCTATATTGATGCATCATTGAATGTACATGGTTGTGTCCTAATGTAGAAATATCAGTTTATTTCTTATGCATCACGTCAATTGAACCTCATGAGCTAAATTACCCTACACATGATTTGAAATTAGCTGTTGATATTTTTTCATTAAAAATTTGGAGGCATCATTTGTATGGTGTCAAGTGTGAAATATATACTGATCAAAAAAAATTTAAGTATATATTCACTCATAAATAATTAAACATGATATATCAGATATCGATAGAATTAATTAAGGAATATTATTTCATGATCTATTACCATCCGAGAAAGGAAAATAAAGTGGTTGATGCTTTGAGTCGAAAGAGTAATGCTACATTAACCATTATATCTTTGTAATTAAGTCCTTTGGTTTCTAATTTGATGAATTTTGGATTGGAAGTTGTTGGTATAGGGAATTCCGTGGTTTAGTTTTAGGTGGAAGTGAAATCATCTATCTCATATAGAATTAAGAAAGCACAGAAATAAGGCAGTGAGTTGCAAATAAAGGTATAGTTGGTTCAGAATAGTAAGTTACCTAAATTTAAATTGATAAATACTGTGTCTTGAGGTTTATAAATAGATTATGTATTCCTTGTGATTAAAAGTTAATGAAAGAGTTGTTATGTGAATCTCATAATTCTCCATTTTCAGTTCATCCTGGCATTACTATGATTTACAGAGATCGTCGGGAGTATTTCTGGTGGGATGTAATGAAAAGAGATATTCCTGACTTTACTATGAAGTATTTGATTTGTAAATAGGTTAAATAAGAGTGGTGGTTACTGAAAGGGATGCTTCAGCCTTTACCTGTTCCAGAGTGGAAATGGGAAAATGTGTCCATATATTTCATAGGGGTATTACCAAATAATTCTCAAGGTAACAATGCAATATAGGTTATTGTTGATCGATTAACTAAATCTACTCATTTACATCGTATTTGAGATACTTTGTATCTAGATCAACTTTCTCAACTATATATTAAAGAGACAGTTAGGTTACATGGGGTTTCTCTCTCAATTGTATCAGATCATGATCCCAGGTTCACTTCAAACTTTTTGAAGGGCATTCAGAAGTCATTGGGTACTGAATTAAATTTCAATATAACATTTCATCCTCAATCTGATGGGCTGTTAGAATGAACAATTTAGAACATGGAAGATATGCTATGTGATTTTTCAATAGATTACAAGGTAAGTTGGAATCAACATCTTTCTTTGGTTGAGTTTTCTTATAATAACAGCTTTCATTACAGTATACAGATGGCACCATTTGAGGCATTATATGGAAAGCGGTGTCGAACTCCAGCTTTTTGGGATGAAGTAGGTGAAAGGAAGTTGATGGGACCAGAATTGGTAGAATAGATGGAAGAAAGAGTTCATTTGATTCAGAATCACATGAGAACAGCTCAGATCAGGGAGAAGAGGTTATGTTGATAATAAATGGAAGTATCTTTTTTCGAGGTAGGTGATTCTGTCTTTCTCAAAGTTTCTCCAAAGAAAAGTGTGATTCGTTTTGGTAAGAAGGGAAAGCTGAGTCTACGGTTCATTGGACCCTATGAAATCCTAGAAAAAGTTGGATCAGTTTCCTACAGGGTGGGTTTACCTCCAAGTTTAACCCAGGAACACAACATTTATTAGGTTTCAAAATTGAGAAAGTATATTTCAGATCCATCTCATATTTTGAGTCCATATGTAGTTCTGTTGGAAGAGAATCATTCTTATGAGGAACAACCAGTATAGATTATTGACCATAGAGAGAAAGTTTTGTAGAATAAATTTATCCATCAAGTAAAGTTTTTGTGGGAAACCATATGGTTTAAGAGGTAACATGGGAATCTGAAAATTCTACGAGCGATAAAAAGCCCAACTTATTTGATAAGTAAATAAAATTTCGGGGACGCAATTTCCAAAATGGGGAATGATGTGCATCCCAGGTATTTATAGAATAATAATTTTTCATATCTATTAATATTTATAAATAATATATTATTTTTTCATTAAAGGGGATGCTTTGTCAGATAGCGTACTCAACATACTACACTGGGTTTCTTTGGAATCTTATGTTGCACACAACTTTGAGTTATACCAAAAAATAATATAACAATAATATTATTTTAAGTAGTAGTTACCACCTAGCTATTGTATTGGAAGGAATGAATATAACTAACTACAATATTATTATACATGTTTTTTAAATGTTTTTACATTTATCCAATAAATTTTAGAGGCATAAAATGATAATGAATCTAATTTTAATCATAAAATGCTCTAATATTTTTTTAAAGGTCGTTTTACTGCCTTTTGATGGAGAACTCTTTTTAAATCTATTTTGTCACTTTTATATGTTCTATTTGAAAAAATAAACTTCTTATTTATAATTGGGACATTAAAATTTACTTTGGATGAAATTTTGGTTTTTTTATGATAAAATTCATATCTTAATGAATAGTGAAAATATTGCATTTTAATTCAAAACTACCTTTTTCATCTAATTTATTTATATAGTTAGATTTTTATTTTAATTAGTTTTAAAGTGTAATTGGATTATTTTTTGATAATTTAATCCAATTTTGGTCATTGGAAATAATTTTACATTTTAATTGGACATAAACACATGTCAATATTTTGGTAGTTTTTACTTCTTAAAAACATTCTTTCTGGTTTTGACAACAAGAATTAATTTTAAATTAATTTTTTCCAATTCTGTTCTTTGAATTTATAAATATGGATTCCATATTTGGAATCATAAGGTTCAAATTGTGTAAATATGTACTTTTTATTTTCACACATTATGAGTAGTAACTTCAGTAATTATTTTTATTTACCATGGTCAAAGGGTAAATCAGGTAAATAAGGGTAATAAAATAATATTGTAATAATATAAAACAATCCTAAATGTGTCCTAATCATATTGGAAGAGTTATTTCCAACAATTATTATCCTTTGGCTGAACCTTTGGCATTTTGGAGAAACTTGGGTGTGAAAATGACATTTTATAAATTTTAATATAAAGAAAAAAGAAATATAACATAAACATGTATCTTCTACTAAAACTATTTTTATATGGGGTTATATAAGTGATATTTTAAACTATAAATAGTCATTATAAATCTAAAAATATTTACTATATCATGATATTTTATTTATAATTTTTATACATTTAATAAATAAATTTAATTGTGACACAATGATGATACGGTGATTGCTTCATTAATAAAGGATTCAAATAAATGATATTATAAATATTAAAACAAATATAATTTGATTATTTTTATTCCATATATGAATTTTTTGGATGCATAAAACATGTAATATTTTTTTTATTAATGTTTTTTTAAGGATTAATGTTATGGAATTTTGAAAAGTCATGATATTAATAGTGTCAAAATTGACATAATTCCTATTTTAAAATATAAAATATTTTATTAAATATTATAAAATTTCCAAAAAAATATTATATTTTACCATATGGTTATTATAATTCTAAAATTTTATTAATGACTCTTTAATTGGACATTTTTAATGTTTTCTAAACTATTTTGGTTCTCAAATTTGTTAAATCCTAGATAAAACGGTAAGAGTAAAAAAGGGTTAAATCAAAAAGATAAGGATTAAAAAATATCCAAAACCTATCTAATTCTTATTAGATAATTTTATCTAGACTTATATTCGTATTATATTCGAACTAACTGAATTTTGACTCATTTTTAATTGAAATATAATTAATAAGAAATTAATATTTCATGGATTTCCTAAAGTGTCCCTCCCTCTTATAAAAGGTCACCACCTCTACCCACTTACTCACACCTCTCAAGCCCCTTGTATCAACAAAAATCTACTAAAAAAATCTCCCAACATCCCTCCATTCCTCTTATAGTCATTACCTTGTCAATAAGTAAATTCAAGAAAGCCTTTTCACTCAAATCAAAAGAAGTTTCCCAATTTATAGGTAACGTCTTCTCTCAAGTTCTTTTCCTTTATTTTCCTTCTCCACTCCATATTATCTTCTTATTAATTGATTAAATAACAAAACCAATATCCTCAATATTCTATAATGTTGTAATGAGAATTATTCTAACTACACTTACACAAACCTCCATATAATGGATACAAACATACTGTTTCTGTGTATGGTGAACCATTGCCTCATAAAATGATGATTGTTATATTTTCCCCTACCACCTCTCATGGTGTCCATTCTGATGGAACTATATTTATATATGATATAAATTATATTTATATTGTCATTATTCTTCTGTAATTTTTTTTTATAACATACCTTTATTCTTTTTGTGATATGTAAATACGATAATTTCATTTGAGGAAGTGTGGACAACTGCCCCCTTAAAGTGATATGATTCATTCATGCCATACATGGAACATATAAATGATGGTGTTAATGAAATTATTTAACTTATATAACATATATATTTTACTTTAATTATAATATACCTATGTATCATTTAATTTTCACTCCTTTAATATGACAAAGAAATGAAAGCAGCGTTCATGTGTTCGTACGGCCTACCGTCTCCATGAACAGTGTATTTATTTTATTTTATAAAAATTTTATGGAATATTACAAATAGATATCTATTTTATATATATGATATTTAATAATTAATATCATTTTTTAGGTGATGTACTTTTGACTACATAGACAATTTACCTCAAAAAAAAGTTCATTTTTGATTTAAGTGCAGAATATCAACAAAACGACCAATATTAACTTATATAATTACGTAATGTTTATAATTTGGTAATAAGTTATATAAAAGGAAAAATAAACTTTAAAAAATTTCTGAGTCAAGTAGAAATTAACTGATGTTTATTATTCAGAAATAACATGGAACATATGTGACGATTCGGACTCAAGGTAAGGGACTTCATCTCAATCTCCTTTCATTGAGTTATATTTTAAAAATATGCACCAAATTATTTTATACAGCATATAATAAACCCCTTTGACTTTTAATTTCATTAAAATGGAATATTTTTCTATGAAGGGTTTTACTAAACAACAAAAGGAATATTCTTAATGTATGTGATGACAACGGCCTCTCCACCGCTGTAATCGTTATTTGATATTTGGATCCCTCTATAAAACTTATTTTTTTTTAAGGAAAAGAAGTAAATTATTATTTTTTTGGGTATTTTGGTATTGAAAATGGATTTTTAAAGTGATTAAATATTTCAATATCTTGAAATGGTTTCTTGTGATTTCAAATGAAATGTTATTAGTGAAATTTTGATATTTTCAATTTTTATATGTTTTGATTATATAATGGTACATGGAAATTTTGTGGTGGTTATGTGACAAAACAATGAAGGGTTGTTCCATGATAAACCAAGAAAGGGTGGTTAAATTATAACCTCCAATTCATTGGATATGGAATTTGGCTGTATGGCTATTCCATTTAGTGATATTTTTGGAAGTCGGTCATATGGTTATTCCATTTAAGTATTTTTATGTCCCATGTTACCTTTATATGTTATATGTTGATTTTTATGTTTTTTATAGTAATATTTTGTTTAAAAAAAGAGTAATAAATTATATTATATTTAGTGAAGTATATTTATAACTTCATAAAGGTAAAAAGTATTACATTATGATAAAGATTTAATGGTTTTCATGTTATCCCAGGACTAATAGTTTTACATTCTTTGTGTATCCCTTACTGAGCTTTTTATGCTCATCCCAATTTTTGAAATGTTTTTCACAGGACATAAAGAATAAAATATTCAAGGATGGGATCAAGTAAAATATAAGATATTAAAACATGAAATGATACCATGTTTCTTTTTAAAGATTTTTTGTTTCATAAAAAAAATAGATAGTGATTAGAATTATCTAATTGTAATAATTAAGTTTTTATATATATGTTATGACCTAATTCACTAAATATCTAAACCCTAAAAGATACTCAATGTGGATTAAGGTAAAATTATTGACTTATCTTGAGATTAAGTAATATTTAAGTCTAGGGGCTTATAGTGATGTTATTCAAGGCTCTATAATCAGTGAAAAGTCTCATGGAACCATATTTATTTTTAATGAGAAAAATAGGGGCACCCCATGGTGAAGTGCTAGGATGAATAAATCCTTTATCAAGAAAATCCTACAATTGATTTTTCAACTCTAAAAGTTCCATTTGTGCCATTCAGTAAGGGGGTTTTGAAATTATCATAGCATCAGGAACTAAGTCAATTGTGAATTCGACTTCTCGATCAGGTATGATGTTGGATAACTGATTAGGAAAAACATCAAGGTATTCATTTATCACTATTACATCGTTAATCAGATAAGATCCCCTGTTTTAAAAAATATGAGAAAGATATCATTCATTTCCTTCAATCGAAAATTTCTCATATTCCTGATATGTTATCAATTTTATAGGTTCTTTCTTGTATACAAACTATAGCTATTTTTGAAAAAAAAAATCTTTATCTCTACATTCAATATTTGAATGATAAAAATATCCAATCCATTCCCAGAATGACATCAAACTATAATAAGAAAAAAACAATACGGTTTTTAGGAAAATAATTTCAATATACCACAATAGAAATATTCTTATAATTCCTAATTTCTATAATATTTCCCCCTATTGTTTTAACAATTGGTTTTGGTCTCATTTTTTGATGTTATATTTCCAATTTAAATGAAAATTCATTAGAAATAAAAGAATGTGTAGAGTCTGTATCAAACAATGATTTATAAAATTATACGTAAACAAAAAAGGTATCTAATACAACTTCGTTAGATGGCCTGACAGCTGCTAACGTAGTAGAAAATGATTTCACTACACCTTTTTTCTTAGAGTATTGCTTATTTTCATCATTCAGATCTCTCTTGGGACGGTCATTTGCATAAAGACTCATCTCTCCACATTTAAAACACTTAACAATTTTCTTATTAGAATTATTATTAGGATAAGTTTCATTAAAATATCAGGCCATGTGTCCAAACATACCAAATAAAAAACACTTCTCAGTTTTGGTAAGACATTCCCCAGGGTGCTTTTTTCCACACTTTTCACAAACAAGAAACTAGAGTTTCTTACCATCACATTTCTTTGGTTGATTGTTTCTCATAGCTTTCCATCTTGACCACATCTTCTACTTATTTTAAAAGTTCAGGTGATCATCATCAAACTCCATCTCTAACATCCTAGCACATTGGAAATGTTTCTCATAACTTTTGAGTTCACTGGAGGACAACGCCCTTCGATACCTTGGCTTTAATCCTAAGTAAAATCAGTTGATTTTGTTATCATGATCAAGAATAATATTTGGATCATACCTTTCTAGTTAGGTGAAGTTTTCTTCATACATAGTCACTGAATATTCCTCCTTTTTCTTTAATTCAAGTAATTTCTTCTCCATCCAAAGTCTCACCACCTTAGGATAATATTTTTCAAGGAAAATACTTTTAAATTCATCACACTATAATGTATCAATATCCTCAATATCCATGATATTCTTCACCAATTGACCACCACTGATCATCTTCACCTTCAAAATGATAAATGGAAACACTTAAATTTTGATTATTTGAATATTCCATAAGATCGAATATCTTATAAAGGTCCTTAATCCATCCTTTATCCACTACTGGGTTAGAAGATCCACTGAAAGTAGTAGGGTATTGTCTCATAAAATGTTCTACTATTGTCATGATCCTTTGTGGTACTTATGGTTGTTCTATTTCATGAATTCTGCCACCATTTATTTCCTACATCAGCTGATCCATTACTGTCATGGTCTATTTTGTTCCAATCCCTACAATTTAAGGCTACAAATTCAGAAGGATATCATTCTGTCGGTGACTCTACTCTTCAGCTTCCTTGTTTCTTCTATGGAAAACCATTCTGAAAAAATATATATTAGTCCAAGAAACATTGTAATATTTTAATTCTATATCATTTGAAATCAACCATAGAGTAAAAATAATTTATGTTATTCTATTAACATCATCATAACCCCTAAAGTTATCTAAACCATCCTCTGATACCATCTATAAGGTCCCAGCCTTATTACATTACATAATCTTGAATTTTATTCATGAAAAAATTTCCTTTAAAATTGATGATATTTTCAAGTTTATAGTTTTACAGAATTTGTATATAATACATACACAACATTCCACATTCATATAGAGAATATACCACAAAAACAGTATCCATATCTTCCAAAAATTAAATCTTTTTAAATGAATCATGTTTAATTTTTGACAGCAGTTCATAAAATTTAACTTGGATTCATTATTTGTCTTACACATCCTTATAACCTTTGAAAATCATTTAAAAACTTGGGATGAGAACAAAAAACTCAGTAAGGGATATAAAAAGAAGTAAAGAAAACATTATTCCATGAATACTTGTAACTTATGAAATCATTTTAAAAAAACATACTTGTACCCACATAAACATACATTTTTAAACTTGATATTTACATGATATTTACATGAGATTACCAAAAACCATATAGAACATAATTATAACTATAAATTTATCTTGGTAATTACATTCATAATCTTATAACCCTCTCATCTACCTTATAATTTTAACCCTCACGGCAACCATACATTTTGTGTAACCATTGCAGTTACACTTGGAGTAACCATACAGGAGATCTCCAACTTACACATACCAAATGCATTGGAGGGATATATAGTTCCCACCCTTAATCATAAAAAAAATCCCAAGAACTATAAAAACGTCATACAACATGAATAATTTCATAAAAATATTACTTTCGAATTTTGTAAAACAGGATTTTAAAAGAGGTTTTTAAAAGAAAAGTCCATTATAAATATCATATAATTAAATTGTGACTTAATAATGTGGATGAAATATGTATATAAACTATAAATAACCATAATTAAACAAAATATAAACAAAATGTATCTCACAAAAAATCTTAATACCACATAAATAATGAAGTACAATGTTAACCCAAAGAATGGAAATTGGGTTATGAATTCCCTTACCTCGGGTTTTTCTTACTTAAAACTCATTTAAACCTCATGTTTAATTGTTAAAATAGTTTTAATAATATATTAATGAAACATATTCATGTTTATAATACGTTATATTATCATTTCATGACATCATTTCTCCCTTTAATTATTAGTATTTTGTTCCTTCCATTGTTTGGGGTGCATTCTCTACAAGATTTTCATGATCAGTTCATGATGGATATTATTGTATATTGGAAGTAAAAATATATATTTTGAATGGTATGGTATTTAAATATTTTTTTAAACATAAATTATACAATTTATTATTTTAAATTTGGACATGATGATGATTCATAAGTTAAAACATTATTGATATTTGTTAAGGTCATTTTGGTGATTCTTCGATTGTAATGAACTCGTTTTATTTTATAAATTAATAACATGTGTAAACAATTAATCCATAACCTTGTATAAGATATAATAAATAAAATATAGTATTTTTAGACCATAAAAATGGTTTCATGACCAGTCTTGAAGGATGTTAAAGAAATTGAAATCACATCGTCCACAATGTCGGTAAATCGACACATCATATACGGTGTTTTAATTTCATGAATTAGTGGGAGAGGAGAAGAAGTATAATTGTGAGTCATACATAAACATTATTAAATCCTGAATATGTAATATAATGGATCATTAACACCTCTTTTATAATGGGAGGTGAGGTAAGAATAATAATATAAAAGAAAATGAAAAGAAAAGAAAGAAAAAAAGAGGATGTTTACTTCTTGATCTCTTCTCCTTGAGATCCTCCTTAAGGACCTTTGTTTTGTCCTTTTGGTGAGACAAGTGGGTCTTGGACATGGGTAAGGGTCTTGGGAGGAGTATTTGGTAGAACATAGACACATATCAAGGCTTCAGAGGTGTGGGAGGAAGAGGGGAATGAGGGTGGTATTTATAGTGGAGGAGAGGAGGGATTTTACATTTTTTTAATTGTTATTATAATATTTTTGATCAAGACTATCAATAGTATTGATTCATGGGATCCAAAATAGTATTAATTTAATATTAGTTTGAACCAATTTGTCTTGCATCAGTCTTTCATCACCTTTGTTGCAGTAAAACAAGTATTTAGTATTTATCGTATTTTATCCTATTTTACTATTCATCAAAAATTCAATAATTTCAGAAGACAAAAAACAAAAAATCACCATAACCATTTTTTGTCATGTATAATTAAAAAATAAAGTCCATTTTTGGAAAATAATTTTCTAAATATAATTAATTTAATTTTTAAATAAAATATTAATTTATTCTAAAATAACAATTTTTAATCAATAACTCATTTTTTAACTCCTTGAAAAATTAACTGACATATCATTATATTATATCCTTAATAAAATAAAATAATATTATTATTTCATATTCATAAGGGTCATATTATTATTTATATTACTATTCATAACGGTATGTTAATATTCACCAAAAAAACACGTTGGATTAATCAGACTCCAAAAAACTTACTGATCACAACCGTAGATGACCATTTTTTGAAAATAAAATCATAAGTGGAAAAATTATTTTTAAATGTTAGTTATAAATATATACTTAAAAAAAGTTTCATGCATTTCATTTTTTTAAAAAACTTGGGGTGTTACAATTTGGGTGGGGCAGGTAGTGTTTTTAATAATGACCACCATTCGGGTGGTCCATGTAGCATTTCATTAAAGACGAAACAAGGACTAACATAAGTAAAGTGAAAACAGATTCTAGGACTTGTAGAATTTTTTGTTATGAGTGGTGATGTATATTGACATCCATAATATCATCATGTATAAGTAGTTGTGGTAGTGGTTAATGGCAGCTTGATCAGCATATAATGACTCAACACATTTTTGGTTGTAGGTTTACTCTTATTTTTCATTTATATTATCATGATATAAGATTTTGATATATTAATGGGTTGTTATGTTAAGGATACATTGGTTGTTTCCTGTAGGGTTTATACTAACACACAGCAAGGATGTCTCAATGAACATAGAGACTTCATGATAAAAGATATGGGAAATTGAAATTCCCCATCCATATGAAGATAAGAAATAGAGTATTTGTGTTTTGAGGGGGTATTGGGAAAACTCCAAGAGGATGTCATGGTGTTTTATTTACATTCTTTTCATTCTCATGCTTTTTTTAATCCTAAAAATATGGGGTTCTCTTTTTTGTAGTATCATTGAATTCCAATATTTTCATGTTATATGTTATTGAATTCCATATTTATTATGACGTGATTATTTGTGTTTTTATGTATTCTTGTCTTAATTGATACTGAGGGTAAAATCTACCCACTGATAGAATTAATACCCTCACTTATAGTTATTTCATATGGGTAGTCATGCATGAGTCCATGTGGAAATCTGGCTCGGACCTAGTTATTTGGGTTGTGGTATTACAAAATGCTATAAAATGAGGTTTTCCCCATATTTCTTTTTGAATATGATTTGGGTAAAGTTATGGTGGATGAAGGTTGTGTGGAGTAGGAGAGTTTCATGTGTGTCTGGTCAGCACATGTGTATCAAACCTCTGAGTTATCATTATTGGTACTGATGTTATAGTTGTGGTTTTATGGTTTCATGATGATTTTGAGTGTATTGTGATGTTACTATTTATGAGATTTGGGTGCATTCGTGTATCATGACTAGACACATAGGATCACATTTCATATATATATATAAATATATTCCTATTGCGTGTTGCAAAGTAGTTATTTAATTAAATTACTTGATTTATACTATTTTTTAGAATAGGATTGCATTTATATATTTTTTGATATATTTAAGTTCTCTTATATTATAATATATCTATTTTTATTAATAAAATAAACCTGATAATGATATTATGTATTGTATATATATAATTTTTACTAACATGTAGGTACAGAACACTTGGTAGTAACTATAATTAGTGCTATTATGGATATACCTTGGGTTATGGGTAGCCTCTTAGGAGAACCTTTTTGTGATCCCATAGAATTATTAGAATCTATCAAGAGTTAATGTATTTATGCATCTTAAAAGTTATTTTATATTTTTAGAAATGAAACTGTGGATATGTTTGATGGGAGAATATATAGTTTGAGGTACGGTCTTGAAAAAATCTATGGTATTTACTACATTTTTGATATTAGTGTTTTTCATTCCTTTATATCTACTCAATTGGTAGCTTTCCTGGTCATTTTGGTTAAAATATCATCTGGGATTATTTCTATCAACACACCATAAGGGTATAAAATAGACCATATTTAGAGATTTCTCGTATATCCTTTAGTGATCATTGGATATGGTAATTTTTTGTATTTCATAATTTTATATATGAATATCATCAATGTGAAATTTGGGATGAAATTCCTTATAAAATATCATGAACACATTGAATACTATCAAAGATGGGTATCCTTTACATTGACTAGGGGGGAAAAGTTTATAATGACCTATGAGTGGGATTTGGGAGCATATAGAGTGGGCTCATATTTGAGTCATATTGGAGCTCTTATAATTAATGTTGAAATATTTGATCTTTCTGAAGGATCAGAGTTAACCCCTCATCTTTCCTCTGGTTTTGTATCTTTATTAGTATGTGTTTTAAGATGAATTTATAGGTCTAACTCCTAATAGAGTTATTGAATTTTAAATAGAACTCATTATAGGGATGAAACTTATGTCAGTACATTTTTCAATTATGTCTTCATCCAAGTTAAAGTATTTCAAAGTTTATCATGATGACTTAGAACATATGGGATTTATCATAAGAAGGACATATATATGGAGTGATCTAGTATTGTTCTCAAAAACAGTGGATGGTCCTCTTTAAATATATTTGAATTATAGAAACTTAAACCATGTTATAGTGAATAACATGTATCCTTTTTCTTAGATCGATGATCTGTTTGATTAGATACATGCAGCTTATTGGTTTTCCAAGATCGAAATGTGTTATCATCATCTTTAGTTTTGGGAGTAATAATTAATAAATATGGTGTTTATTAGATGGTATTGGATATATTATTTCATAGGGATTCTACTTGGTTTGATGAATTCTGTAATTTTTCTCGTGACCCTCATGAAAAAATCATTAAGCCATATCTTAACTCATTCATCATGGGGTTCATTGAGGAAATATTCATCTATTCATGGACCTCTAAGTATTATTCCAGGTGTATTGATATAGTCTTGATCACACTTCAATCACATTGGTTTTATGCTAAGATTTTGAAGTATCACTTTTTATTCAAGAGGTTTCTTTCCTAGGGCATGTACTGTCAGAGGCTACAATTTATAAAGACATAGAGAGGGTAGAGGAAATAATTTCTTGGAATCTCCCTTATAATGTATTCAAGATCAGAATTTTCTTTAGAATATTAGGTCACTAATTGTGTTTCATCTAATATTCCTCATGTTTGGAAGTACTCATGATAGCTCTAGTAAAGAAAGTGGTGAATCCTAAGTGTTAGGAGTATTGTGATGAAGTGTTTCTTGATCTAAAGATAAGGTTGATGATATCTCCGATGATTATTTTTATAGATCCTATAATGGTATATGTGGTATTTTTTTATGCCTTGTGAGTCAGATAGTGAGTTTTACTAAGGTAGGAATATTTGGTGTTCGGTTATGGGTATCTCCAACTGTGACACCAAAAGTGTAATTGTCCTATGCTCATCTTGGATTTTGTAGTTTTGGTCTACACTTTTATTTTTTTTTGTTATAGTATCTCTTTGGATATATTATTTTCATTTATATATACCATAAGAGCCTCTAATATATCTTCCCATAGTGATACCTGAATCTAAGGTATAGGTTCTCGATTGAGTATATGTATATGTTTGACTTTGAGATGGGTTATGCATCAAGGAAGGGTAAAGTTATTACAGATTCACTTGGAAGGAAGATGTGAGATTCCTAATAGAATATATAGTGGCCTTCAAGGGAATAATGTCATATATTTTTTTTATTGGCCAATTGGAGCATGTATGTGAGTGAGGAGTGAGGGGTAGTGACATGGGAACCTTTGGTTATAACATGTGCTTTACTGGAATGGGTGAAGGATATCTAGGAGTAATATTTTAAATGTACTATAATGTGGGAATGGTTGTAAGGAGATGACACAGTACTAGGTTGGTCCACAGATGATGAAGAAATGATTTATGTCAATGGGAGGGTTTTACTTATTACTTCCATCCGAGATGGTCTTATGAGAGAATCATATGCGATGTGGGGGTCAGTGCATCATGGTTCAATGAAAATGTACCATTTAATAATATATTACTATTGCTGGTTTGGTGTAAATAGGGATATCAATGGATTTTTTCATTATTTCTAACCTACTAAGGAGTAAAATATGAACGTCAATGTATTGGTGGTTTACTATAGCCACTTCCAATGACCATGTAGAAATAAGAGGCTTTTATGAGGGATTTTTTGAAATGGTTTTTGAGGAACTTAAAGAATCATGATGTTGTATGGGTGATATTGGATCATCTAACTAAATTGTCCCATTTCTTTCTTTTCCAAGATACTCTTTTTATGGATGATTTGGGAAAAATATATGTCTATGATATAGTACATATTCATAGCGTTCCATTTAAAATTGTATTGGATAGAGATGAAAATTTCACATCATAGTTTTGGAAGGGCTAATAAAATTCTCTAGGGAATCACCTAATATTGAGAATGGCATGTCACCTAAAAATAGATAGACGTATGAGATGAAGATTTTTATTCTTAAGAATATTATTTGATCTTGTATCCTAGACTTTGGAGGATTGGGGGATGAGAATATATCCCTAGTGTATTTTTCTTGTAATAACAATTATCCTGCTTCTATCCAAATGGCACCATATGAGTCTTTCTATGGTAAACATTATCACTCACTGCTATGCTATCATGAGGTGGTAAGGTAGTTATTTTGGGACCAAGCCTACTGAAGGAGAATTCTAATAGAGTGAATCTAATATATAAGTGGTTGTTCACTGCCCAGAACAGATAGAGATCATATGTCGATAGAAAGAGGATACCTTTATATTTTGTTAGGGGTCCTTAACTTTTCTTACAAGTTACTCATCGGTTGAGGCATCGATGACTTCATAAGTAAGGAAAGATGGATCTAAAGTTTCTTATAGAGATTGAGATCATCAAGCATATAGGGTCAGTGTCTTACTGTATAGGATTCCATGGAATTATTGGGGCTTTTATAATGTGTCCCATGTATATTATCTTTGGATGTACATTCTCAATACAATACATGTCATATAAATTGAGGGAGTTGGAACTAGATGCATCATTCATGGAGTTCTCAGTGTAGATCATAGACCAAAGTGAGAAAGTTTTACTAGGGAAGATAGTGCCACTTTTTTATTCATATAGAGGTGTGAAAAGGTCCATTAGGAAATAGGGGATCATCAGTCTAACATTTTTGAATAATGTGACAATTTATTTAAGTTCAACACTATAGATACTTCGGGGGGATGATATTTCTTTATAGGGGAGTAATTGTAACACCTTCTTTTTAATTGATGTAAGTGATGTTTTGAACCTTCGGTGGTTAAATATTGGGTTTGGAATTCTTGGGTGAGGGTTTTTATTATTTGGGAAGCTTATTTTGTGTTTTAGATACCATACTATCCAAAATTTCGAACACCACACCCCAGTGTAAACATTTTTCCCTGGTTTGTCTCTATAAAAAATGGAAAAGGGGGGAAGCTTCTTATCTAGTTCATAGAAAATCTATAGTTTAAGGGAGGGTATAATTTTTTCTACAAACTAGAGACCCCATCATTCCTATTTTAGAGGGATTTTTTAGGTGAAATGACATGGTTTTGGGTAGCATGCTATAGGGGAATCTGTTTCGGGCTATGTGTTCAAGGACACCATGGACAATAATAGGATGTATTGTATGATGTGGTGAAAGTCGTGTTTCATTTTAAAAACTAAAAAACTAAAATTATCCCTCATATATCAATAAATGTGATGTGTTTGGTTGTAAAACCAAGTTTTAGCATTATTTGGGAATGATTAATACCTTTTTCAATTTTTTACATCGATTAAACCTTTAGATTCTTCTCCCCTTTATATGTTTGATTATTTATGAGAGCATTTTTATAGAAGGTTGAGTAGTGTTATACCCTTATTCAAAGCCTAAATTTATTCCTTATTTGGATCAATATCTCCTTCCATTTGATTTATATAAATCCTTGGTTTGTCCTCCTTTTTTGGTGCTTCGGTTTCATTGTGTTTCAATGGAGATTTATGGTGAATTATTCTTGGTCTAGATGACTTCTCTCTTACCTCTTGAATGATCTTAGAATAGAGATGTTATAGTTATGTACATGATATATTGTGTAATCAAATAAGGTTTTTATTGATGATAATGGGATATGATCTTTTTATCAAGTATCTTTGTCACTATTCTACATCTTGGTAGTGAACCTCTTGGATAATTCCTTCTAGGTTATTCCCTTTCACTCTAGTTTTTTGTGTTCCTCTTATAGAGTCCCTATTTTTGAACTCTCATGTGATTTTGGAGATGGATCATAGGTTCTTAGGTGTGAACCTGTTTCAAGTGACTACCTACTTGTACATCATTGATATTGATGTATATGATATTAAGGTAGAAAGTTCCTTACCATATAGGGCCTTATATATGATTTTTTTCATGATATGTTTTCTTATGACTGATAACTTATGCTTGATATGTGTTTACATATGGGTGAATGAATGGACCTTGTGACCCATTCTTGATATGTGATCATGTGATTTTAGTGTATGATATTGAGAAAAATACATGATATTCCATATTATTCCTTGTTATGATAGGTATTTCTTATGTTATTTCGTAGCCTATAGAACATTTCATCAACTATCAGGATGTTTAGGTTACTCTATTTTGATTAGATTATCCCCTTGTGGGGCGGTCATGATGAACTCATGATGGATATAAAATTTTGATCATTTGATGGAATGTTATTAGTCATGGAAATGTCTACTAACATGGTAATATACCATGCATGGGAACTGAGAATTTGTTGACTATAGGTTGAATTTAGAGATGGCCATGCAGGGATGGCATGCTTATCCAATTTTTTTTAAACATGTCGATTAGGAATTACCATCATCTCATGATAACAACCACCATTAGGGTGGTTTGTGCAATGTTCTCGATAAAGACTACAATCAGGGTGGGGCATTTATATTTTCCTTTAAGGGATACCTTGTACTGATAAGAAAAGTGTGCTAACTAAGGTTGGGACATGTGGCACTTCTTGTTACGTGTGGTGATAGACATTGACATCCTTATCATGATCATGTAAAATATGGTGGGCATAGGGTTCATGTGGCTTTTTTAGTGCACGATGACTCGACACTTTTGTGTTTTTATGTATACTTGTCTTATATATTTAATTTACCATGATATAAAACTTCATATATTCATGTTAACTTATGTTAATGACTCATTAGTGGTGTCCTATTGGGTTTATAATCACACCATATTTGGGAATCTCGGTGTGAAAAAAGAATTCTCGATTAGGTATATAGGAAAGGGAAAGGCCCTAGCCATATGAATATTGGAGAAAGATCATTTATGGCTGGAGTTGGTATGAGGATAGACTCTGGAAGGATTCCATGATATATTATTTACTTTCATATCTTGCTCATTTTTTTTACCTTCCACTTTGGGGGAATCTATTTATTTTTTAGTATTGACATGATATATTTCCATGTCATATGCTATATCATTGATTATTTATTTAACTATTTTTTATTTTTTATTCTTGTAATAATTGATATTGAGGGTATAGTCTCCCCACTGATGGCATTAGGACCCCCACTGCAAGTCAACAACCTCTTTTATATGGGGAGGTGCACATGAGGCTATGTGGAACTTCGGATCGAACCTGGTGATTCAAGTCAGGGTGTAACACTCTAGATTTTTCTTCTTCTATTACTCTAATTCAATTATGTCTATTTGATAAGGATTATTTGAAATATTCATATCACCGTATATAAGTTCTATGGAAATCTAAACCTCCCAAATTGGGGGATGACCAGGAAACTATTAAACAACCATTAGTGTATTCATTCATAATTAGAGTATCATCAATATTGAGTTTCTCCTCAACCTTTTGATCTAAATACTCCTAATCATTGGGTATTAAAATATGTATAAAGAAATTAATTTCCTTTTGGAGTTCATAGAAATCCTTTCGTTGATAGATGGTCATTGGTTGATTTTGGATATAAAATTTTATTTACTTATTCTTGAAATTGATCTTGGATCTATTTACAGTTATCCAATGCATTCCCAAAATCACCTAAAATTTGTATAAAGAGAGAATAATAATATTAGTTGGAACCAAACTCCCCAAACTTCAATAATATAATACTTATAGATGTGGGATAAAATCATCTCACCACTAGGAGTTTTTCATAAATTATTCAATATCTAATTTTTTTTTGATTTTATTCCCCTATTAAAATTTCCTGATATAAAAGAGTGGTTTGAACTATAATTAAATAATAAATTTATATTTCTTTATTATATGAATAGTGTGCCTTACATGACTTCATTTTTATGACCAACTTTAGTAGTTTTGATTGCATAAGACTTCCCTATATCCTCTTTCTTAGGAGGTTACTAACATGGATTGTCTACTAACACTTTGATGGTTTCACTAGTTTACATAGTTTCTAAATTTATCATATTTAAAACATTGAATTATTATTGGTACCTTAGGAAGAACTTTATTTTCCTCTATCATGTTAACTTAAATCTTCATTTTTCCTCAGTAATTTATTTATCGATGACCTCATTTACCACACATTAATGATATTATTTTTCCTTTGATACATTCTCTTGGGTGTTTATTCGATCATTTTTTTCATGTACTAATTTTTGTCTTATTTCCGTTATGATCTTTATCACCTTAAATTCCATGAAACTATATTTTCACAATTTTTAGTGTGTTTGAGAGTTCAAAAAGTCTCTATTTTTAAACCATAACTTGAGGTATGTATAACCATAATATTTCCAACACTGAGACCCATCCCATTTGGTTTTTAATTGTAAAAATCATGTCATTGTCTGTTACACTCATTATTAACACAATTCATCCTAGTTCTATCGATTAAATAAAACAAAAAAGGTTAGAGTGAGTATAAAGAAACAATAATCAGAGTAAGTGATTATAAGATAATGGAAATCATCTCTAATATTTCCTAAGATATTAAATATTCATTTCAAACTATGATATTTTTGGTTCATCCTAGATCACTTTTGTTTCATACTAAAAAAAATTGGTTCTTCCTACAATTTCTTCATTATGTATCCCCAAAAATAATTTAACCCTACTCTAATACCAACTACGTGTACCTAACCTTAACAAACATACATATTACATCATTTTATATAAATATTCATTATATATCACTATAAATCACACCCAATAATCTATAATTTTATTGTAATTATATATTAGATATATAAACATATTATTTTACAACATGTTGAAAATTTATCTATAGTATCACCACACAAGAACCCTATCAAGAAATTTAATATATTATATTCTTCTTCATAACTTGGGTAATAGAAACATAATAAAAGAGTTATCTCAGATACTCAGTAAGGGTAAACATAATAGATAACAACCATAGATCATAAGTGATCAAAATATGAACATGTGGGCATGAGAACATAATCAGGGTTTATGAACATAATATAATAAAATTACACCCAAAAAATATAGATCATAAAACATGATTCATGATATAAGGATTTTGAAAAAAAAAACAAATGATTCATAGGATTGTGTAAAAATGATTCAATAATAATGATTCATGATAACATAACATAGGTTCATTACAAATCATAATAATTTAGTATAAATTTAATTATAGAAATCATAATATATTTCTAGGTTAACTGGCATGACATTTAAATCATAATGTACTAGGATACGTGTCAGCCTATACTATAGTTGACTTGGGTTCACCACCCTCACCCAATAACCTTTTGGATTTTAGATATCCATATATTCCCCATAACCTTTTAGGCTTATGCTAACGACCCACACCCCATAACATTTTGGTATTGGGCTAACCACTCATTCCCCATAACCTTTTGGACTCAGGATAACCACCTTTTTTCTATCCTATTCTCATGAGATATAAACCATTACCCAATGAATTAGAGGGATATAGTATAATCACTCATAATATAATGATAAATCATACATATATTTTCCATGTGAACATGAAATAATTTGTAATCTCATCATAGATTAATTAACCCATTAGAAATAAATGGATTTCATAAGTATTTACATAAGAATAATCTTAATAAATATAGATAAAAACGTTAGATTGAATATTTTGATAATATCCCCATTTAAGCATAAGAAATGTTAAATTATTTTGACATATTTTAACAAAAAAATTTATAAAAGAATTATAAAATTAATATGAAAAATAATAAGAAATTCTCTTTATGTTTTTAATAAAATTATTTCAAAGGAAGTAATTTATAAAAAATGAAAATATAAATTAATTTGGAAATCCTTGAAAACATGTAAATAAATATTCATAAATAAAACTAAATAATATAGTGTTAAATCCACTCATAAATAAATGGTTAAAGAAATATTCCTTTCATATATTGTAAAAAAAGCGATATAAATTACCCATAAATAAAACATTAAAAAATATTCATTTCATCCTTTTGTAAAAAAATAAAGGAAAATATAAAATTAAATTAAAAATATAGAATTATAGATAATTATATTTATAAAATAAAGTAAATATATGAATATAAATGTGAAATATTCATATCTAAAAATATTAGATAAGGTTGACTCCACTTACTGGATCCATTTCGGATGAATTGTGAACTAAACCAAGGTAAAATGGTAAGAATAAATTTAAACTCTATAAATAACTAGATCATAACGACATATATATATATTTTTATAGATAAAGTATATATAATTTGTTTAACTATGAATTTAGAAATAATAACTCTAATTCAATGTGAGATTATAAAGAGAATCCTTTACAACTTTGTTTACTTTTTATTCAAGAATCCTTGAAAGATAGAACATGAAATAGAACATAGAATATCAAGAATAAAAATATAATTATGATCAAATGTGTCAAATAGGTTTTATGTACACTATATAAGTTAAAATAGTTGTACAATACATTTCTCAAAGAAAATAATTTGAGTCAAAAAACCCTTACCAAGGACTTATCGTATTCGAACACAGTCTAAACCACTTTATAATAAATTGATGTTTGTTATTCATTAATATCAGAACCATATTTTATTTATTTTACTTTATTCCCTTTTTTATATTTTCTTATTACCCTTTTGTTAATCATTCTTTGTCAAAATAAATATTCTTATGTTAATTTCCCTATTTTTTTATTCTAACCACAGTGTGGAGTTTCATTCCTTTCTTCTTAATCAAGGGTTCATCACCACCTAGATGTTTATAAAAAAAATCATATCTATGTGATATATTTTTTGATTCCAATGGTCAATTTATGGAATTTACAGCGAAGGTTTGTAAAGTGCAGCTAAAATCTCCTTTTATGAATTTCAAATCAATAAAAAATTGATTTTATTAATGAATATAATTATATATATCAGCATTCCAAAATTATGAAAAAAAATTAAATTAATCATTATTCTGTCATATTATAATTATTTATTTTATCTTATTCATACATTATGTAATTTTTATAACATTGTTCATGTGGGTGGTAAAATCGACCTAAATAATAACACATTATAACTAATGAATGAGTAAGAAAATTGAGTTTTATTATGATAATATCATTTTTAATTAAGAATAATGATGTTAATATTTCATAAATATAGTGTAAAATGATATTTAGGAAGATTATATATGAGAAAGTAAATGGAAGGAATAAAGAAGAACTTGTTACTTACTTTGACTGAATCGCTAATGCACGCAACATCTTCCCTTAGAATAAAGGACTTAGTCCTCTATCTTTTGAACAAAGGAAAAAACATGGGACATGACTTTAGGATATGAAATTTTGGTAGGTAGTCAAGAGAATATTTAAGAATAGATGTAATAGCTTGTAATCTTCTTTTGGGTGTGGCATGTATTTTTTCCTTTTTTTGTTTGAGTGCATCACGGGCTTCTTGGGAATGAAGAGACTTTTATGAAAAATAACCTAAAGTTACAGGTTGTATGATTTTTAAAATTTAATAGAGTCTAGATAAATTTTTTCAGAGACCTTACAGGGTTCTCCCTGAATTTTAAGAACACCATAGGTGGTTTTGTAATTTTTTAGATAATATGGTATGTTTTGTGTATTCTAGATGAATTCATGACATGCAAGGTTTAAAAATCATGAATGATTTTCACATCATTTATTTGTCTTCTTGTATATTTCATGACTTGGTTCAAGGAGTGAATTTTTTTCACGTTGTAAATCATGTTCACGTCATGTATTGGTATCTAGGAATATATAGTGGATAATTTCAAGGCATGAAAGGTTTAAACTCTATGAATTGGTTTAATGGAATTAAATGGTTGAAAATAATGATTTTTAATAAAAGGTGATGTGTTTTGTGGTGTCATGTAAATTCATGGAATTACACTCCATGAAAGGGATTCAGGACATATAATCCTCAATTCCAGCAATTTTTAGCATAACAGCTCACCTAAATTTTGTTTTATTTGGCTGTATCTTTCCTTCTCAAGACCTAAGAGCTATACCTAGTGATTTTGGGGATCCCAACTCTTTCTAGATCATTCATTTTGTGATTTCTGATCATTGCGGTTTTAGTTCTTCTCTTCGGGTATGTGGTATTTTTTCATCGTCAATTCTTGTGGTCACAATGGAATATATTATGTTTTTGTTTTAGATTCATGATAGATTTATTTATTATATTGATACTTTTCAATTTATGTTGGTCCTTATCTTTTGAAGATCAATCTATGGTTTGTAGATCATTTTTGTCAAATGTAGATAGATTTCTATCATTCTTTAGGTAGTTGGATCTATAAAAGTGATGCTAATTCTAGGATTTCTATATGTTATTGTTAAAATGCATATTATTTGATAGAAATAGGGTTTATTAAATGTGATAATGGATTTTGAAAATGGTTTTTGAACAAACCTGGCACATTTGGAACCTTGGTTGTATCAATAAATACACATTGGTGACCCTAGTGTGTGTGGTTCCATAAGGGGTTACTTTCATGATATCGTCAGACTGCTTCAAAACACTATTATTTGGTTATTCTATATTCCCATAAGATAGATCCCAAATGGTGGGATTTTTTTATACATAGTTTACCACATGTTGGTTTATTTCATGGATATTTACTCACATGTATAATTTGCCTATTTTTCTCTTATACCGACTATATTCCTACATATGGGGAATATGGTATACATTTATGGAATGAAAAGTAAATGTTTATAAAATTTTTTATTTATAAAATTTATTTATTAATTGGATTGTTGTTTGAAAGTAAGAACTTGTGCATTCTTCATATTATAACTTTCATATATTCATTGGTGGTATCCTATTGAGATTTGTTCACACACAATAATTTTTCATTTAGGAAGTTAGAGACCTTTTTGTAGGACTCAGGAAAATGGATGGGAATCATGTAGCATTAAAATTTCTCTTATCGTCAGTTTCCTTCTTAGAGGGGTGTTTTAGAGGTGACAATTGGTCAGATGGTGACTTCTTGGGTTTTTTATTGACATGTTTTTTTGGTTTATAAATTTTCTATTGGATTTTATGGATCATTTTGTATCTATTTATTACATATTATAACCTATTTTTATATCTATTTGGTTATATTCAAGACTTTTTATCATTATATTTGTATACCTCACCAAGTGATGGTTGACTTGGGTGGATGGTTCCGTTTACCTAGGTTTCTTCATTACAAATTTGTATCAGAGGGAGTTTTATCCTGAAGTGTGTGAAAAATACCTGATCTTGGTTTTGTATCTTGGGTGGACAAAAGTTAGGGCCATCAGAATTTAGGTATTAAGTGTAGGAGGTTTCCTGATCTTCTCACTTCCATGTTTGAACTCTAGTTACCATGGGTGGTTGGAAAATTTTTACCAGGTTGGAGACTTGGTGCTTGAAGTCTATTGAATTAATTTTATGAGAGGTTTATTTAAATGGACTAATTATTTTATTATGGTTTTATCGTTTTTTAAAAAAACTTAATTTATGTAAATTATTAACATTTTAAATCATTAATATCAATACCTAAATTTGGTCCCATGATTTCTGAATCTGATCATGATTGACTTTTTTTTCCTGTCAATGTTACCTAATGCATCCTAAAAGATCTCATCCAAATATGAGTGATAATGTTAAGAGACAGTTTATATAGGAAAATCCTCCAGCGGTCCCTTCTTTAGTAGAAGCAGTAATATGTACTATTCAGACTATGGGTCAACTAGGTGTCAGGATCCCATGACGAGAAATGGATCACGACTCCTAATTTACAAAGAAATATCCACCAACCTTTTATTATAAAAAAATGTAGGAGTCTAAAGAGTTTCCTGATTTTGTTGAGAGTATATTCATCTTTATAAAGACTCTTATGGTGTCTAAGGAGGGTTTTTTCAATTATATTCTTGAAGGATAGGGTAGGAGATGGTGAGACTCTATTATCCAAACTAAGTTGCATGAGGCCCTTACCTGGGATTCTTTTATGAAAATATTCAATCCATATTTTTGTCTTAATAAATTATAAATAGTTAATACCCAATATTTTTTTTACCTTGGAGAGATTGTATAATACTGTTCTAGAGTATTCCACCCATTATTTTGAGATGTTTCATTTGGCACTAGATCTTGTCACTAATGAGTACCAAAAGGATCAAAGGTTTGAGTTGGGACTAAGGTCTAAAATTCATTAAACTTTTATTCTCATGTTTCATTAGACCATTTTAGAGGTAATTGACAAAAAATATTTGGAAGAGGTTGACATAGTAATAAAAATAGGTTTTAGAGGATCTTTAGTTGGTATTGTCTTTAGTCACGGTGTATCTTTTGGAAAGAAAAGGAAGCACAAAGATAGCCATTTTTCTTCAGTACTAGTTTCAGGGAATTCATCTGGATAGAAATAGATTATTTTTTATCATTATGGTTGTCATGGTCATACTAAGACGATTTTAATAGAGGCTACTAAGACGTTTCATCATTGTGGGAAATCTGCCCATATGAAGTATTTTTGTGACACAATATCCCAATGTAGTAAGGTTGGATCTACATTCACCAAGGGACTGTAGGTTTGAATCGATGCTTCCAAGGGCGGTGGTTCTTATCCAAGGGATAATGGGTATGTTCATGTGTCTATGAAATCTCAAGGAGGAGTTGAGACTATACATTTTTATTTGGCGGAGTATAAGCTAGAGGAATTTGAATCCTGGGAAATTATTGTTAGACGTATAGTGTTTATTTCATCTTCTATAGTGCTAGAAGTGTTTAAAATAGGTGATACTCATTATTTCATATCAAAAAATCTAGTAGACATGTCAAAATTTTATTCATATCTTTTGTCATACTTGTTGGAACTTTCTACACCTTTGGTAAAGTGGTATAAACAAGGTTTCAGGTGTCCCATGTGTCGAGTGATCATAGTCAACCTTGAGGTTGAGTGGGAATTATTAGTTCTTCATATTAACATATTTGACTTGATTATCAACATGGGTTGTATAATCATTATTAAGGTCCAGATAGATTATTATTTCCTCCTAGTTCAATTCTTGTCTTATGATGGGGTCACTCGTGTTTTTCAGGGTGAGTGGGACTCTAGATGGAGAAGGGGGCTTGTTGTTCCTTATTTTGGGGTAATATCATACCATTTTGAAGATATGTATCTCAATTTCATTGACCCTTGTTTTTTTAGTCCAATTCCTTTGGTGGTGTATTCATACCTTAAGGTATTTCTGGATGATATGTCTAGTTTACCACCACTAAGAGAGGTTGAGTGTACTATTTACCTAATGTTTGTAATTGGGTATTAAATTTTTATATCTTTATTTGATTTCATAAATTAAAATTAAATTATGTTTAATTAAATTGTTTTATTTCAAAAAATATATATTTTTAACATGTATTCATATTAAATTTTAATCTTTATTTATTTTTACTTTGTTTTTGTTATAAAAAATTAAGGCTATGTGCTAGCCTCCGAGATGGAATTCAACCACACATTTTAGGGGACCCAGAGGTCTACCCCAAGGGTGGTCCAGCTATTTAGGCTCATACACACCCTAACACATGCATAGTAAATGATATTTACATGATGGATAGTGTTTAAGGACATATTATTGCACCCATATTGATTTTTCTAAGATCACATGTCAGCCTATAGGTAGTCTGTGTTGTGAGTTTTTGTTTTTTTATGTCATTAGTGCATCTTCTCTTATATACCACTCAACTCCCACATGTTGGTTTCTATGTGGAAAAAAAATTATAGCTAGATTCAATTCAGTCCATTGGATTTTATATATTCTCATCTCATCAATTCAATATTATTCCATCCATGGGCTCTCATATTTTTTTATCTCAAGAAAATTTTCCCTCTCCAACTCTTCTTTTTCCTCAATAATCATCTTGAAACCCTTCCTCCATCTTCCTCCTCTTCTCTAAACTGGCAGCATCTGTACATTTATTTCTTCTTCATCTCAAGTTGATTTTTCTTTTGGTTTGTCTTTGTTTTTCACTCAAGCTATTAGGGTTTTTAATTCCTCATCTTCTTCAGTTGTCTATTGGACAACCTGTCACCCATAATTCTCACAACTCCTCAGATATTCTCAAAAACAAGTATTTCTCTATTTCGTATTTCTTCTTCATTCGTGTGCACTTCTCATTTGGTGTTGAGTTACTTTTTTTGTTTTAGAGTTATTTTGTTTCTTCAACCTCCTATTATTATTCTTCTAAACCCCTTCTCTTTCTCTCTATCTTTACTTTATTCTACTACATAGATGTTATATTTGTTTAGTCTGCTAAATTATATCATGTCACCAATGGTTTTTACCAATGGTGATCTTTTTTTTGTTTCACCATTGGTTTTTTTTCAACAATTAGACTTTTCAACACAGATATTTTTCTCCAGTAGAGAGTAATTTCCTCACTTCTGGAGATAAACACTGAGTCTCTATCTTACTGCCAGGATATCAATAGGGATAAAATCTACTCACCGTTGAACCTCAAATTAAGTTTCCTTTTCTCCCTAGGATTTTCATACGGTCTTAAAAAAATTAGTTAACTGTGATATTATAATAATGTTTCACACTAACAATTCTTGTGATTATATTAGACATGGAAACACTCCAATGGATATTTACTTTAATGTCACTGGAAATTTTATCAAGGATAAAACATATGTTCTTGTGCATATGATCCATTCAACAATGATACAATAATAATTTTCTGGCTACTCTTTATTTAATATAGAAACTTCTTCGATATCTGCTATTTTATTGTGATCACTAAGTATCTTCATCAACTTCATCATCCTCTACTGATGTGATCAAATAACATGATTTGTAATGAATTTCTTCATCATCTTCTCAACTATTATTTCATTTGTTTTTTATTATTCCTCATCTATAAATATTCAAATCACCTGTTATTCTCTAAAGTCCTAGTTTAATATTTTTCCCTTTTAAAATCTATCATTTGGTTATTCCTCACATCTAAAAGGAATTTTTTATTGTTCCTCCTTGAAAAATGAAGGTGGGTAATTCCTCCTAGATAAACGCAAGGTTGGTTGTGACTCCATCAAAAGTGATGGGTTATACCAACATGTGTAAAAAAGGTAGTTTGGGTTATACCACCATGTTTAAAAAACATATGTCTATAATTTTTTGTAATTGGGTTAACAATCCATATCAAAATTTGGGATATAGTGCATACCATCCTCCTCAAGGATTAGAGGTGATTGAATAGAGGAATAGGATCTTAGTGATCCAAACCTCTATAAAATCTCATGTGTTAATTTTTTTATTTCTACTAAAACTTTTAATATTGTTATATAACTCTAATAAATTATAATTTTTATCAATAAATCAAAAAATAATATTCACCCCCCCCCCCTCTAGTCACTAATATCATACCAAAGTTCATAACACTTGATCCCTTGTATGATTCTCATTTCAATTCCATATTACCATATGAAACCAGTTCAGTTGGTGGAACTTAATGTCTAACTTGTGGAACTCAAGGTTGAGGAATTTATTCATTCTATCATGTCACTGTGGGGTTCTCGTATCCTATTTTATAAGTAGGTAGACTAGAGCCTCATAATTTATATTAACTATCAGAAGTTAAATCCGGTGATAGTCAAAAAAAATATCCATTTCCCAGGGTTGATGATATCTTGATCATATTATAAGGGGTTATTGGTTTTCAAATATTGACATGTGGTCAGGGTACCACAAGTTGAGAGTCCAAGAAGAGGATATACCTAAGACATTTTTTAGGATCCAATATAATAATTTCACATTTTTTGAAATTCCATTCAGACTAAATAATTATCCTACAATGTTTTTGGAATTGAAGAACCAGAACTTTCATCAGTTTGTGGACTCTTTTGTTATGGTGTTCTGGGATCATACTTTGGTTTACTCTGAGTCATAGGAGGAGAACATGGAACATTTGTATAACATTCTTATAACTTTAAAGGAGCATCGTCTATATGGTAAGATTTCTAGTAGTGAATTTTGAATTCAAGAATTAAATTTTCTAGGTCATATTAAATCTAAGAGGGGTATCTCAGTGGATTCAGAAAAGTTACACGTGTTTCAATACATGTATCGGCCCATAAATATGTTTGAGATCCAAAGATTCTTGGGGTAGCCTGGTTATTAAATTTGGTTTGTTCGATACATACCAAGATTGTATCTCAGATGAAAAATTTAACCCATAAGGGTGTAATGTTTTAGTGGAATGACAAATGTCAGATATAATTTGAGGAACTAAAGATGAGATTCACTTCATCGCTAGTTTTGATTCTTACAAAACCAGGTTCATTTTATGATGTTTTCTGTGATGCTTCAGGCTGGGGTTTTGGGTGTGTCTTGATACCGGGGATACATGTGGAAGACTATAGATATTGATAGTTACCCCTTCATGATAAGAAATACTGAATCCATGATACTGAGTTGGAAGTGGTTATGAATGCACTCAAAATGTGGAATCACTGCCTCTCTGAAGAATGGTTTATAGTATATTATGATAATAAAATCCTAAGGAATATTTTCACTCAGAGGGATCTAAAAATGAGACAGAGACACAGGGTCGAGAATGTCCGAGATTTTTATTTTGATATCACTTATACTCCTAGAGAAAGGGAATGTGGTCACATATTCATTAAGTATGATATTATCGACATAATCAAGGAAAGAATCGGTAGAGTGGTTTTTGATGATTTTGTATACTTATATGATCTTGGTAATTAATGAAGTTGGTGGGAAGGTATGTTTGGATTCAATAATAGTTAACATGTCACATTATGAGAATGTTTGGCTCAAGAAAATGTCTGAACCTAAGTTCTAGAGATTTAGTAAAATCCTTGTCTGGTGAGTGGTCTCAGTATCCCATCATATCTTTGCGCTTTCATAGAAGGTTGGTTATTCTTATTTCCATGAGGTAAGATTTTTTGGATAGTGGAAATTTTTCTTCTTGTTCCATACACCCAGGTACTACCAAGATGTACCATGATTTTAGATATCATTATTGGTGGTAGGGGATGATATTACCGATTCTAAATTTTGTATTTTGGTGTTTATATTTTCCTAGAATTAAGTTTTAACAAAATAGGACTACTGGTTTGTTACAACCCTTACCCATTTCAATATGGAGATGGAATGAGGTTTATATGGATTTCATAATTGGTTTTCCACAGACTTCGAGTGGGGAGGATGTGATTTGGGTGATCATTGATCGACTCATGAAATCAATGAATTTACTACCTATTAAGGTAAATATTAAGGTAGAATAGCGTGGGGACTTTAATATCCAAGATATTTTGAGAGTTAAAGGGGTTACCTTTGAAGTTTATTATAATAGGGACGCAAGGTTCACATTCATGTTTTAGAAAGGTTCGCAGTAGGTGATGGGTTCCCAAATAAAATTCATGACAGCATGTCTTTTGTTGATATATGGATATAAAGAGAGATTTATATAGGTTCCTTAGGATGTCATTTGGGATTCTGTGCTTGATTTTAGTGGTTCTTTGGAAAATAATTTTTCTATAGTTGATTTTTCCTATATTAATAGCTATCAGGGCTAAATCATAATGGTAACCTATGAGGAATTATATGGGAATCCATATAGATCTCCATTGTGTTTGTAAAAGTTGGTAAAGTGGTCCTTTGTTGGGTCGAGTCTTTTTCAGGAGACAAGGTAGAGGGTTTAGTTGATGTAAAAGAGATTGATCATGGTGAAAATTCATCATAAATCTTATGCATATTTCCATTGTTTGATAATTGGATCTTTCTTATAGTTTCACCCCACAATGGAAATCATCAGTTAGGTAAGCAAGGTAAGTTGGAACTGAGGTTTGTGGGCCCCTTTGATATTATTAAATGATAGGACAAGGTGGCCTATTGGTTGGACATACCATCTCATCTGAATTCTATCCATGGTGTGTTTCATGTTTCCCAACTAAGGAGATATCAACCAGATCCTTCCAATGTGATTGGATGGGAGGATTTCGACATTGATCCAGAAATAACTGTGGTTGAAAAATAAATTCAAATTATGGATCACCAAGAAAAGTTGATGTGTGGTAAAATGATTCCTCTAGTCTCTATATTATGGAAATGAATATGGGATATCCATTAAATGTGGGAGCATGAATTTTTGATGAGGCAGAAATGGAATTCACTTTTTGTGAGTCCAAAAATCTATGTGATTTTTTGGGATTGAAAATGTTTCTTGTGGGGAGATTATAAAAACCAATAATCTACCTTCAGGTATTCCTTGTCTTTTATTTTTTCATTCCCCTTTATATTTCGGTGAATCGTGGGATTCTTAGGAATGGATAGATATTTCTGGGAAAATGATCTAAAGTTTTGGGATGTATGTTTTCTGAATTTAATCGATTCTGGGTATAATTGTGTCAACGGACTTATAGGGTTCTCCTTGAGTTTGTATAACACCAAATGGGGTTTTGGGATTTTGTAAAAAATCTAGGTTGTTTGTTCTATGATGGATGACTTCTTGACATGAATGGTTTACATGTTGTTAATCATCTTCACATTTCTTGTTGGTCAATGAGAAGATGTTGTGAGTTGGTTCAAGGAATGAATGGTTGGAATGTTATGAATTAGGTTCACTTATTGTACTGTTTTCTAGGAATATTTCATGAATCGGTTGAAGGGTTGAAATTTTTACAAACAGTGAATTGGTTTCACAGAATAAAATGATCAAAATTGGGTTTTTTAATCCAAGGGGATGCATTTTTTATTGTATTTTTAATTCATTGAATTACACACCATGAAATGGATCCACATTGTTTAGTTCTCAATTCTATCAATTTTAAATGCCCATCATGCCTGAAAGTTTTTTATTCGAATACGTCCTTCCCTCTATCAATACCTATGTGCTCTCCCAACCAATTTTGGAGATCTTCACTCCTTCTAGATCATTCATTCAGTGACTGATCTTTACGGTGGTTTTGGTGCGTCTCTTCAGGTATGTGGTCATGCTTCTTCATTTTTCCTTTGGTTGTAGTTGTGGAATTGGTTGTGTTTGTGTAATAGATTCATGATCGATTAATATTTTCTATCAATACTTTGTAGTTTTTTTAGGCCTTATATTTCTAAGGCTGATCCATAGTTTATTGATCTTTTTTGTTGAAGGTATATAGTTTTCTATCATTCTTGAGGTAGGTAGATCTATGAAAGTGTTGAAAATTCATGGATTTCTATATATTCTTGTTTAAATGGGCATGATTTTATAGAAAATCTATTATTAAATTTGAGAATGAATTTAGAAAATGGTTTCTTAAAAAACAAGGAACATTGGGAACCTTGGGTGTGTCTGGAAATAGACATTGGTGATCCTTGTGTGTGTGAAACCACTAGGGGTTACTTTTATGATATCAAAATAATGTGGAAAGAATCGATATTTTCTAGTGTAGTATGAATTCCCATAGTATATAGCCTAAATAGTGTGATTTTTCTTCTATAAATTATGTATCACATGTTTCTTTATTTCATGGATATTTGATCACATGTTTATTTTACCTTTTTTTATTTTATACCTGATATATCCTTGGATTTGGTGAATATGGAATTCATTTATGCAATAAAAATTATATGTTTACAAATAGTTTTATTTATTAAAATTCATTATAAACTGGATTATTGTTTTAAATATAGATCATGGACATTCTTGATATTAGAAAATTTATATATTATTTGGTTGTGTCCTACTAGTCTATATGCTCACACTCTAATTTTTTCTTTGGGTGGTTATAGACCTTTTTTTAAAGGACTCGGTTTAAGGGAAGGGAATGATGTAGCATTTCAGGTTCTTTTTTGTCGATTTCATTAATAGTGGGGTGGTTTCTAGGTGATAGTTAGTCAAATAGATACTTTCTTGTTTTTTTCTTGTCATATTTTTTGGTTTTATCCAATTTTTCTTAGATTATATGGATCTTGTAGTATCTCTTTCTTCTGCATTATACTCTGGTTTTATGTCATGTTTGGTTATATTCAAGACTTATTTCTGTTATATTTATATACCTCACCAACTGATGACCTACCTGGGTGGATGGTTTAGTTTACCTAGATTGGTTCATTACAATATAAGTGTTTTTAGTGGGTCAAGGAGAGCACCTTTGATAGGTGAAAATAAGGGACCTATTTCGGATACTTAAATAAGGTTATGGGTAAAGATGGAATCACATGGGAGTTAGGTGAGTTAAGTAGGAAATTTTTGTGAGGAATGTAGAATTTATTTCTACACCTATTTTAGGATATATATATATATATATATAATTCCTAAATATTAATTTAATTATACAAAATTCGAACAATTTAATTTATCTATTTTTACACCCTTTTTACATTGTTTAAATATTTGTAATGGTAATTATTTCTTATGAAAAACATAAGATAACCCCTATTACCTAACATTGATATGATGATTCCAAATTTGGACTCTATTTAATCCAATTCTAATTCTATATATGTGAAATATTACTTTTAAATTAAAAATTAAACATAAGGGAAAACTGTCTTTGATGGAAAAAAAATATTTTAGACATAATGTTTTATTATTATTGTTTTTCATATTAATTATCAATTATTAAATGAGTATTAATATATTTTTTTATGTATAAAAATTAAATTTTATCTAAATCATTATTTAACCATGATATATTTAATTTGTTACAATAAAAATGCATAAAACATTAAAAAAATAATTTTTGAAAAGTATGTTTTTAAACATTGAATTTTTTTATTATTATTTATTAAAAATCAATAAATAATGTATACGTGTTTATTAATTATAAATTTCAATAAATTTTATAATCTTGATATTATAAATTTAAATTTTAAATCAAAACATATATTATATGATAAAAATATTTTTTTTAAATAAAACATTTTTGTTTAACCATGAATAATTATATTAGTATTCCATATAGTCCCTTAATTATTTCATTTATGTTATTAATTTCTTTAACTAATAATTTATTCAATTTTATCAACAAATTTTATTGATGTTATTTTTTAAATGTAATAAATTTAACAAAATTATGTAATTTATAAAAATAATTTCTTTAGAATCAAGTCTATTTTATTAAATGAATTGGTATATATTAATTAAAAATAATAATTTATTTTATTTCAAATAGATGATTTATGAGGAAAATGTATTTTTTCATCTAATTAAACTTTATGTATATTAACTATATACAAGTAATTCAAAACTTGTAACAAGTCTATTAGTATTATACCTAATAGTTACATACCTTTTAATAATGCTAATATAATGGCTATATTACCTCAATTAAATATTATAAATTAGTTTCATTCTATCTTCACAAAACACACTTATCATTCCTATAATTTTTATTTTATTTTTACAACATTCTTTCTCCTTTCATGATGTTTTATCTCATTATATGTTTTATTTGACTAATGGTTATTCTCAATGGTGAAGATGATCAATGGGATTTACTAGTTGTAAAAATATTATTATTTTATATTTATTATCCCATTTTAATTTATACATTTGTAATGGATTTAATAACCCATGGTATGAAATAGTCTATAGTATGAAATACATTGTATCATTTGTTAATGTTTAATTGTGATTGAATGATGTGTTGTTATTTTATTTCATATCTTGTATAATTTATTTTTATTCAAGTTTCTATTAATTATAAAGAATAAAATAAAAAACATCATGAAATAAATTAAACACTTATATCTAGGATGTTATATCCCAACTTATAAATCATCTATCAGAATCCAATACTACTTCTCATTATAGATTTCAAAATAAATTGGATACAGTTCTAATACCCATAAACTCATCCAATATAAACCACCACCCCTTAAAAATATTGATATAATAATCAAAACATAGTAATTGTATCCTAAATTATGAACCTGATGTGATTTCAACCACACCACATCCAATTAAATAATAAAATATTGTTTAGTCCCCTATTATCATACCTCTACTAAAAAAACTCGACATTACATGCCAATATGTCATCACCTTAATCCAATCCCAATGCCTTAACCCCCTATCGCATCATGACACCACCAATGAACCCACACCAGATTTCATCCCCAATCCATGGTTTGATATCATGGGAAACGAACCCTAACCAACCCATTTCCATTCTCTCCCAGTGAGTACCAAATACCTTTGATCCAAGTCCCACTTTTACTAAACATAGGATTCCTCTTAGAGTCAGTTACTAATATTTTGACTCCACCCAAAACTATATCTAAATCCAAAATAATAAACTCACCTAAAAACCAGATAGAATAAAACATTCCCATATATAGGCATCTCGGTGACACTTCAACCACCCACCTACCAGTTCCCCTATAACCACGACCCATCCATCATGAATATCATTCTTTGAGTGGTTGATAAGATACATCTGATCGTAGGTGTATACATATTTTCTCCCTATTTGACCAATATTATAATCTCTAAAACTCATATCCTTTAAAATTATAAACATAATGATAATATACGACTGAGTAAATCATACCCAAGCACCATAAGAAACACCTCAGGATGCCAATTTTTGGATTACCAAGAACATCATCCTTAACATTACCAAAACTCTCTCAAAATGAGGGTTATACCCTCAAACAATAAATAGTTCACTCTCCACCATATGAATTCACATAAAGTTATTTCCATGAACTAATCAACCTGAAAAAATCCCCAATCTAGAATTATTTCATTCTAACCAAGCTCACATGGACTCATCATCAACATATAATATCTCTACACTCATGGCCACAACTCCAAACGATTCATCTCCTCAAAATCTCACCAAACACATATATCCTCTACCCATACCCAATGTTGAAGAAGCCATAACTCACCCATGATCACATCCTAAGTTTTAATTCTTACCATGGCCCATTAGAGTTCCCTAACATGAATCTATAATGTCAAGAAACAAATGTAACTTACCACCATTACAGCATCCCTATATAACTTGGGTTTTACGAGAAACCATATAGTTCTCAAAGGACCTAACATGAATCCCTCTACCCATCATATTATATACAAAAGAGGCATTACATGATTCCATCATGCATTATTCCTAAGTTTCATCATTACCTCCCCTTGATAAGTGATTCAATCATCCATGAAATCAAGGAAAAAGTGAACCTGGAATGAACCTTCTCATAGGATCTTTCCAAAATTTAAACCTCAATCGATTCCCAAATATGATTATTAAAAAACCTCAATATTAATCATTAATATAATAGTACTCATGCTCCCATGATTCCAAACTCATCAAACCTAGACTCATGTTCTTAATCAACCATTTATACATACTTTTCATTTCAATCCCATCAAGAAAAAAAATCTCTGTGAATCCATTCATGAGAACCCAAAGTATATTACCAATTCCAAGACCTAATACATGATCACACATCATTCATGCAATGTTTAAACTTATGTAGCAACAACCTGTGCTCTGACGACCAAGACCTAACCATCTACAACCATACATTTATATCCTATATAAATCTATAACTGAATCTATCCAAGTTTAGAATTCATTTGTTCTTTCCTTATAAACATAACCACAATTCCCTAAACATCATAAATGCTTCACATCTTAGAATCCCAAGGCATCCCACATTCCTTTATCTACCCTCTCTATGGAATCTAACTCATTAAGTAATCATATTGTTATTCTAACCCATAACCAAGGTATACCCTACCTAAAGCTAACCTATCATGGTTTGTCATAAATTCCATACACATATGAATTGTATACTCATGATTGGATTATATACATGATAACATCCACATAGACAGTCCTCAAATAATACTAGATAGTTAGGAAAATAAAATAAAAAGTTTTGGTTCAATTGAGTAGAATTTTGTCATGAAATTATATAGGAAAATACTATATAAATTTCTATTGACACTTTAAACAATCAAACCCCCAATAATCATTAAGGATCAATCAAAAAAGATGCACGCGACTGTCATATAAATATTATGTTCCAAGTATGATTTATGTAAACACATATAGTGATACCCCAATAAAAGAGAAAAACCATAAATAATGTTCTTAAATCATCACATAATACTTGAATAAATATCTTAATTATAATATAAAATTCCAAAAACCACAATCCCATAACCCTGGTAACTTGGAAATCCCGTGAGATAGGTGTTCGGGATAAAACAACCTAAGGTCTATCATAGTCTCAGGAACTTTCCTACCTCTAACTAAAAATTAATAAATAGTAAAACAAACAAAACAATGCTTTGATACCATTTTGGAATTCCATGGATAAAATTACTCTAACAACACCTGAGTTTGGGTCACCACAAGATCTCATTTGCACATTAACATATTCCAGAGACTATCTTATATTGGAAAGAGTATATGATCAACATTTGATAGAACATACTCTAAATATAATATCCATAAATAATTCATAAAAAATGAAACATCATCCCAATATATAATCAGAGTAAGTATGTATGTAATTATATCCTAATAAAATCATAATAAGAAAACATTAACCCATTCTAAAATAAATTAATAATACATTCATACAATCATACATCCAAATGGATTTACAACAAGTTAGATCATATATACAAATTAAACAAAATAATAAAATATAAAAGGGGTCCACTAATAAACTATAGCCACACTGTAACCCTATATCCAATCCATATCGAACTTATAGTGTCCTAGATTTTTCCTCAAACATGAATTAACTCATTTTTAGGTTTTTGAGTGAAGTTTCTTCTAAGAGATAAAAAAGGTAAATTAACCCTATAAAATTATTTAATAAGAAATTAAAATAATTTTATCGATTTAATAACATGGTGTTTATCATTGGGATAAATTTAGTAGAGTCTTGATCTAGATTAGTTTAAGGAGTATTAAATGTTTATTATATTAATAATTATTTTCCCCATGATCATGAACATTCTTATCTCCTAAATGGATCTATGTATGTAAATGTGTACAGAATGGATTTATTTCCATAAAGGAGGAATAACTTTTGTGTTTGGGCTTTGGACCTGGACTTGAGCCTTTTTTATTATTTTAATTAAAATATCATTTTACCTAATTTCTCATTGTAAATTATTATTTAGTTGGGGTATATAGGGTTAGACACCCCCTTGATGATGAAGTCAGGGAGAGTATACAAGGATGGGGAGTTGGATCACGAAGACATCTAATCATTGAGACGTGATAATGAAATTTGGATTATCAAAAATTTCATATCACGAAATTGATGAATGATTTAAATATTTTATTTTATAGTTCTCTATGTGGACACACCTATTAGGGGAGATGAATCAGGTGATATTAAATTTTTATCAACTATAATTACTTATTTAAACTCTTCAACCCTTTTGGAATTTAATCATTGTATCTTTTAGAGATAGTTGAATAATTTAATGTTAAAACTAGAAAATACCTATATCTAATATAATACAGAAAAGAAAATTAGTAAAGGTGTTTTTATAAGGTTTCACCCCTCAGGAATCCTACTCGTTTTCATGGTTGGTATGTCTAAGTTACATGTACTCTAAAACGATCAAATGACTGATTTACATGTAGAGTTGTATGGGTGCCATCTGGAAACCAAACTCATCATATTACACAAGTGCAGTCACCATATTACTTAGGTTAAAATCCACTATATTACATAATCGTACACAGCATACTCTATTAGGTTATTTATACACACATCCCATGAGTTCCTTTTCAACTTACTACTCCTTAAGTAGATCTTCACTTTTCATTGGGTGGATCTTTTCCATTAATATCATATTTTCATACTTATGTTAGAAAGAGTTTTACAGTCATAATGACTTCAAAAAAAGAACATGAAACTCTGCCTCTACTCTATCCAAAACTTCTAGTTCTTTATAGAACCCATTTCTTCCAACTTAACATGGTTCTAAAATACTAAAAGGCTTAAAACCAAATATTAATACATACACTAAAAGTTGATATCTCTTATTTTCTTCTTTATTTTACTATGAAACCTAATAGTTTTCATAAGATAAAAACACTAATTTTTCCTCACTATAGGTCTAAGTGGATTCTAGTTGTTCTTTATCTTTTTCTTTGAGAGCTCTTTTGCTTCATGTCTTCTCATAGTTCATCCAAAATACCTCATAAGTAGTGGTTTATAGTCTTGTTTTTCTATTTATTCTTCCTTGATTCTATATCATGTTGATTTTCATGTTTATCTTTATTAAATTCATTATTTCATTTAAAAATACAAAAAATGGTATGTCGAAAGGAAAAAGTACAAGGTATCCCAAAATCACCTTTATAGAATACCCATTTTGAGTTCCCATTTATTTTCATGCATTGATTTTTCAAATAAAATATAATTCCAAGAATACCAATAATAAATAAACCTAATTTCTTAAAACTCAATCAAATAAATATATTATTTTAGTCTTCTATCGATTTTTATTTACATCTCAAAATTATTACACTATAAGATCCACACTTTCATTCTCCATAGCTATATAACAATATAAAACACAACATATCTACATTGTGAAACACAGCATGTGGAATATCACATCTACCTTCCTCATTATTAATAAATAGTCATCTATACAAATGACTAAATTTACTAAAGAATCCACAATATTTGACTCAAAAATATTTTCATTATTCTTGAAAATAATTTTGAAAAATTTTAGAACATTTAATGTTGGGGTAATTCTCTCATACATTGATCTTTTTCTCCATCGGTTTGAAGATCAATTTCTTTAGTCTTGCATCATGTATTTAATAAGAAACATGATGTTCAAAATAATTTAACATGGATTCAGCATCATTAGATTTATCATTCTTTCAAATATTAAAATTAAAGAAACTCAATTTTTCTATCAATAGAAATCTCTAATTTTAACTAATCCTTTTCTCTTATGGGAAGAAAATTCTCTTCTACATAAATGAATTATCTTACATGGTCCAAATTTCACCTTCACATAAATAAATTATAATAGTTAGGCCTCAATTATCTAATATGGCTGGAAATCCATTTTCATTTTTTATAACATGAATTTGAATTTACCTACACATTGTCCCATGTAATTAAATTATCTTATGGGTAAATAAAATTTTATTTTCCATTTATCTGAACACAAATGTATTATCATACTTAAATACTAACCAACCATTATTTACAAAAATCAATTTAGTTATGTGGTGGCTTTGTAAGATAAATCCATTAGGAAATTTTTTCTTATGTAGATGAATTATATTATAGGTAGCTCACATACCATAAATTTCCTTTCCTTTTATCAGAATTATAGTATGATTAAAGTGATTCCAAATATATTTCAAATAAACTTCAAGCATTTTCAAATCATATTTGGGCCTTTTATATTCACCTCAAATTATCTTGAAACTTATTCAATTAATTATGTTAATTATTTAGATAACCCAAAAATCCTTCAATAATATATACAATGTGTTATATCATATAAGATAATCAAGCTAGAGTATTTTAATAGATTCCTCTTCCAGCTCAGCTGAATCTCTTCTTAAATCAATACTAAGCCATCACTATTCATCCTAGCTCCACTTTATCCTTTGTAAACTTCAAACCTATTTAACACTTGTTAATACATCTTTTTAAAGATATATAACACAAGTGCAGTGGTCAAATACTTCTCAATGTATCTCAACGGTTAAAAAATAAAAGTGATTGTTTTATTAATTTTTTCACTCAAGTTTGGTACTTTATCTTTGAAATTATGACCAGATTAACTATCAACTAATTTATTAGTCTGAGCAATCCTTTTATCCAATTATTCCATGGAACTTTTTACTTCTCCTTTTCCAAGAAAACACAACGGTATAATGTAATCTTCTTTCATGGGTGGATACTCACTTCTTCACTCAGTTCCTTATCAATAACTTAGACTCTTATCATGGAATTCATTATTACATGATATTTTATAGCAAAAAATATCTTATGGCCACAAAAATCTCCCCATTTTTTGATTTTTTTGAAAACACATGTCATTGTAAATTCATTGATATTATCTCCCCCTTTTGACAATAAATGAGAAAGGGTAAATGTATTCCTCCACTTATTAACATATTAAGGTTTCTGATTCAATTTATTCTCCCCATTCTATATTTAATACCACTTATAGTGTTAGGGAAGGTTATTTATCAATTTCCTCTTCCTGTTGTGATTTACATAAAAAATATCAATAAGTTATCCCCCTTATTTTTACCATGAGTATTTGGTAGGGTTTTCTCAATAAGTTCATATAGATATGATAAAATAATAGTCTCTTCCTATTATTTCCCTTCTTGAGATAAGAGTGACATTTTATGATATCAATTGTTGATTCCACTTATAATTTAAAACGCATAGATTCCATGAGTGGAGGAATTCTACAATAATCATTGCTTATCGATTGCTAGTGATTATAAGAACATCATAAAAATAAAGTATTGAATGAAATAGACTTGGAATCACATTTCACTTAGCAATGTTTCAATAACCAATTAACTCAAATTCTATGTGGGATACCCCTTTTTACAAAACAATAGTGCAAAGTTTATATGATAAAGCAATCCTATTTTTCACCACTCACAATATTGGTTTCTTTCATTCACATTTTGGGGGCTGCACATATATATTTTCAAAAAAAATAAGAGCACTAATACACACATAAAAAATCAATTTCATGGTCATTCTTTCTAGGTTATCAAAAACAATAATGGTAGAATGAAATCCATGCCTCAACCCTCATATTTTGAAGGTATTTCCCATCAATCCATATTTAATAACATTTTATAGATTTTTGTAAAATTCGCACATTTTTATATTTCCCCATTAAGGGATACTATCCAACCAAAATCACCATAAATTCTTAGTATTTATAAACATTCAATATATTATGAAAATAAGGTGGATCTTCTGATTGCTCATTGATTTGAAAAGTATGGTTGAGGTGGATTTCTCAACTTGAAAATGTCTTTTCTTTTAGGTTTGAAAAGTATAAAAATATTTATTCCCAAATCCTATTTAACATTCTATATTTTCTAAAATTTTGGAATAATGGGATTATTTATATCTTGAAATTTCATCTTAACTAGAATAAACTTATCCACTTTAGTAATTAAATCAGTTTTATTCTCTTTTGTTTACTCTAATATTATACACTCTTACAACATTTCAGGACATATGGTTAAGATATCTCTAGGTCCATACTCAATTTTATCTTTAATTATGGATTCATTTTTATAAAAAAAAAACTTTTAGAACTAGAAGTGACTAGTTATTTCCCTTGGTTACTCATATTTCTAGAAAATACATACATAAATTTGACAATTATGTGTCTTACCAAGTTTCACTTTCCAAAAAAACTTTCATTAACTTTTCTGTTTTACTTTTTGGGTGGATTATATAATTATTCACAAGTAATTATAACCACCATGTCAATCTATATTCCCTTTACTGTATTGATTCCATATTGGTTTTAGATTTATCCCTTATTTATTGAAATTAATTTCCATATTTCAATAATATTTGATATGGATGCTCTTAAAAAAACAAAAATATATATTTCTAGTATATTTGATATAATTATGAGTATTCATCATTTACCTCTTGGGATTATTTGGTTTCTTCAACATTTTTCACCGATTTCATTCCCAAGATAGACTTCTATTGTTTCATTAAATTTTTCATATATTGTTGTGGTACCCTCTTCTCTTCAGTAAATGGATGTTACATGGAATGATTGTAACATAATTCATCATAGATATTCCCACTTATTCATCATATTTATGTTATTAGAATTTTCAAATCTATTCCCTATATATATATCATTCTTTTCCTAAGTAATTTGTTTTCTTTCAGTAGGATGTCTCCTTTCTTCACCTTTTCTCCCACTTGATTTAGTAACCCTTTGATTTTAACATAGTAACATATTATTCCAGCAATAAATAGTACTATGAAAAAATTCCAACAGCACCAACATCTCCCAATGAGTCTTGATTTTTTATTATTTCATGAAATCTATCTAGATTTTCATGGTTACAATTTTTTGGTTTGAACCTCAACATTTTGTGATACTTTTTTTGTGGTGTAATTTCTAAGGCATGCTCAAATCAACCGTCAATGATTTGGTGGGTTTATTATCAATTTTAAACTTCCATATTTTTATAAAATTTACCCTTTATCCTACACTTCCATAAAAATAGAATTAGTGTAAAATGAATTTCTAAAGTTGTGGGATAACTTATTCTATGATATTGTGGTGTATTATTCAATAATAATCTTAGGTTATCTCCACCACTAATTTGAGTATTTTTAGATACAAAAATATTCATAGAACAACTTGGGGAATAAAATTTATTAGTTTTTTGTTATGTTCTAGAATTTTCTTATTCCTGGTTCTTCAAGTTGATTTTTAGCAACATGCATTTCAGGTTGAGAAAACTCATTTGATATTACACTAATATCAACATGTCTTCTTAATCACTCTTCATATTCACAACTTGATCCTCATGTATATTAATTGTATCTTCTAGATATTTATCCATATATTCTATTATTTTTTATTTAAATTCTAGTGGAAAATAATTAACATTCATATATACATTATAATGAATCACCAATGCATAGAATACCACTTTAACAACATTTATTGGAAATTATTTATCACATTAAGATCTATAAAATTATTCATAAACTAATAAAATTATTTTATTATAATGTATGATAGATTATGCCTTATATTTCACCTTCTTAGTGTGAGTATTGTGGGAACTCATTTTATTTACCAGTTCTTCTTCCATTACATCAACCTCTTCCTTTAGTTATGATTTTTTATTAATCTGTCCCGTGATGAATCTGAATATATATTTCACCACCTCAAAAGGGATAGTTTAAAGATAATATTTTACATCAATATTGAATTTTTTAATATATTATATGAAATAACTATCAAAATATGAACTTATTTCCCTAGAGGAATAATATTAAATATATTTAACTAATATTTGTCACTATTTTCATTACATTTATATTATTATATTTCACATTCCTTCATTTAAAACTGTCTCATCTTATTTTCCTATTTGTTCTATATGTTTCTAAAATTATTGGTAGAGACTTCTATGTATATTCTAATAGCTATGGAAGAAGATTCATCCATATGAGGAACTTCTTCAATCATCTGAATTCTACACTTTATATATATTTGAAAAAAATAGGAAATGAATTTAGTACAACAATAAATTTTCTTTTCTCTGATAAAATTGTAAAAATATAAAAGATCGGATTAAAGGGAACACATTCTATGATACTAGTTATAGTGTCCCAGTATACCATGAAAACACACCTGAGAGGGGTGAATTAGGTCTTCTCTAATTCTATTAAATTCCAATTACTTATTTAACCCTTTAACCCCTTTTAGAATTAAAACTATATTTCTAGTCAACATAGATTAATATTTTGATTATAAAATAGGGAAACACATATATGAAACATAGTACATAAAATTAAATCAGTACAGGTGTTTTTAAAAGGTTCATTCCATCCCAAGAATCCAACTCCTAATCATGCTTGGTATGTCTAAGTTATGGATTATCCACTAAGAACAAATCACCATTTTAAAAGTGGATTTAGCTAGCTCTCTTTGATAAACTAAGTTCCCCTTATAATACAGTTGTGGTCACCATATTACCCAAATGTTAGATAAATATATTACACAAGAGAAAATATATTCCATTCGAAAGTTCTTTAAACACACATACCATGAGTTCCATTTAATCTTCATCCTTTTGAAGTAAACATTATCTATGCACTTGTTGGCTCTACAATAATAATATCATATCTACTTACCTATGTCATAAACACATAAAATTCTATAATTTCTTCGAAAAAACAACATACAACTTGGCCTTATCTCTTTCCATAACTTCAAGTTCTTTACATAACCTATTTCTACCAACTCAGCTCAATTCTAAAATACTGAAAGGCTTGACACCAAATATCAAGGAATTCACTATAGGTCATTTTATCCTCTAATATCCATTATTATTCATCAAAAACCACCATATTTCATAGTACCAATGCTCTACTTATTTCTCAAAATATTTTATAATGACTTCTAGTTCTTCTTCCTCTTCCTTGAGATCTTTTTTTATTATCTACTTCCTATGGTTCATCAATAATAACTCAACAGGAATGACTTATACATTTTTCAATTTCTTCATCCTCGATGATCTCTCGTATTAACATGAATGGGAATATTTATCAAATGTTTTATTTCATTTAAAAATACCATAAATGGTAATTTAGGGGGAAATCAGCTAGTAAACAAAAATCATTATCATAGAATACCAATTTTGGGTTCCCATATATTCCTTTGAACTATTATTTAAACTAAAAGAGTATTCTAATGATAACCCAAAAAAATGGACATCATTTCCTAAAACTCATAAAAATTATTATATTCTTTTATTATTATGAAATCTTAACTATTCTAATTAAAATCCTCCACTATAAGATTCTCACTTGAATTTTCCTTAGCAATATAAGAATATACAACATAACATATCTATCGAATGGAACTCAATGTGCGGAATAGAAAATATCACATGTTTCTTATTATTAAACAACTTACATAATGAATGAATTAAGTTACTAAATAATGCAAAAGATTTAACTCAAAAATATCTTCATTATTCTGTAAAACCATATAGAATCATTTCACCACATTTTATGTAGTAGGCATTAAATTATTATTTGATCATTTTCAACATTGGTTATGATATTATCTTATAAATATTTGATCATCGCTTTGATAAGGATCATGATGTTCTAAATAATTGAGTATATCTTTAAAATCATCGCAGTTATTATTCCTTGTAATCTTGAAATTCTAAAAAATCATTTTTTCATTCTACATCAATATCTTATTTTTACTAAGTATTTATTCTTACAGGTAGGAAATTATCTTCTACATAAATGAATTATCTTATACATGTCATGTTTCAACTTAACATAACTGAATCATATTACATAGGTCTCAGTTATATTATGAGATCTTGAATATATTTTCCTTTTTCGAACATGTAGATGAATTTACTTATATAGTAGATTGTATAACTAAATTATCTTATTATCAGATAAAATGACATCCCTGATTATCCAAACTCATGTGTCTAATATAACTTATGAATTGGCCAACAATTTTATGAATAACTTGATTTACTTACACATTTGATTTATATGATAAATAATTTATAAAATTTTCTCCTATATAGAAGAATTATATTATGGGTAGCTCATGTTACATAAATTCTTTTACCCTTTATCATAATTCTAGAATGAGTATAGTGATTTAAGATCTGTTTCAAATCTAATTTAAGTGTCTTAAAATAATCATTAGGCCTTCTCTATTCACCGTAAATCATCTCAAAACTTATTTAAATAGTTATAATAGTTACTAAACTAACCCCAAAATCCTTCAATCATATCTTTTTGGTGTTTCATCATATAATATAATCAGGTTATAGTGTTCCAATGAACATATCTACTATCTCAGGTCTAACTATTCTAAAATCAACCCCGAGCCATATCTATTCAACACATTTCCAATTCATCCTTTAAAACCATTGACACTATTAAAACCCTATTAAATAAAACTTGTATAAGATTACCAATATAATTTCAGTTCATGAATCCTTCTCATATTCAATAAACTATTAAACATTTGAAGTGACTATTTCAAATAATACTTCTCCATGATTTGGAATTTTTTCATTAACATGATGACCAAAACTACAATAGATTTGTTTATTAGTCCAAGGAATCTATCCATCCATATATTCAAAGGACCTTTGTTCTTTTCAATTAGCTGTCAAATACAATGAAATAACTTCATCTTCTGTCATGGGTGGATACTCACTTTTATGCAAGAGACATTACCATTGACTTTGATTTCTATTATTGACTTGATATTTTCTTGATCATTGACAACAAATAAAACAAACACATATTATGTCCTAGAAAAAAGTGATGGTGATTCGTCATTAATGTTTAACATTTTTAGTTAGATTTCACCAAATTCTTTATGCCATATCGAATTTAAAATTCATTTATAAGATATTAAACTTTTTTAGAATTTTTTCTAAGTTCCTTGGATTGAGCTAATTCAATCTTGATTATTTTTCAAATGAATTTTCTTTTTGATGAATTTTTTTTTGATTCTATTCACATAGAATATGATTTATTTATTGAGTTTGAAAATTCTTATACATTTAACATGATTTAAGTCTTTAATTCCTTTAAAATAATCATCTAAAGACAAAAATTATATAGAAGAAACATTAGGTTGTTGAAATCATACCTAGACACCAAGTCCCTTATTAATTCCCCATTATTTATGTTTCTTTAAAAAATGACCATATTCATCCTTCACAGTGTATAGTTGTTTGATGGTGATGGTGTGGGATAGAGGAATATGTGTTGAATGAATAAGGATATCATGATATCGATGAGGTAGTAGGATAATGGAATAATGGTGGATGGAATGTGCATGGAAGGACTTATGTGCAGCGACCTATCAAAAAAAATAGGGAGAAAAGACAACAATGGTGGTGGAAGAAATTTTCACTCGCAGAGGATGTGGGGTGACATAGAGGATCCAATCTTGGTTGGTGAAGGAGGTTTGGAAAGTAGTGGATGTTTTGGTGATGGTTTTTATTTAACAAATCTTGGGAAATAGTGTCTTCTATATACAAAATCCATGACTACATGATGTGTAGTCCACTGGATCACAAATTGTGTTTTGTTTTCCCTATGAGGGATAAGGTTTTCACATCTTATGAATATCACATAGACTATGACCAAGATTCACATTCCATGTCTCTTGTAACAACATGACTGAGGAATTACATAAGTACATGTCTAATTTATCCCTTTAACCCACAATTTGTATAGTCTGGTGGACACTTCATGTTGGATGAGACCATATAAATTTATATTTTTGAGGATATACATGGTGTGCAGTTGGGAATCACACACCATGTATAGATCTATATGAATCAGGTAACATTGGAGTACATGTTGAATAACCTATGAGACTCATACATATTTTTTGGAAGAAATGAATGACATGAATAAAAATATGACTCAAGTTAGAATGTACTAAAGTTATATTTATGAAAAATCATGTGATCCCAACATTCCATATACCCTACAAGGATACATTTTGTATATTTAATCCACATCATAGGATGATATAAATAAACACCTAACCTCTGGATGAGGTTTAAACATAGTTTCCCTTTGATTACATGTTGTGTACTACTTTTATTTTAGTGACTTTTTTATCTTTTCACCTAGGTTTCAAAATCAGAAAAATAAATACTCTCTTAAAAGTGTTTTTTCACATATAGCATTATGATATGATATTATTAGTCATCAAAGATAGTTTTTGAGTATTTTTCATTATTTTAAGGATTATATATCTGTAGAGGTGATGAAGGGTTTTATAAAAGGAATTTTTTTTAAACATGGAGTTTAGGTATTCCCCCATGTTTAAGTCATGGTTTTTTATGCATGGGTTTTAAGTATTCCCCTAACTATATACTCATAATAGGACATGGTCCCCCATATAATATATAGATTCTACACTCTCCCATGTATTGGGGTATAGTGTTCCATCAATGTAGTCAGTAATCTCCTTTGGGTCAAGGCATGGTTCTCCATAGGGGTCAAATACTCCCTCAATTGATATCCATATTCCTCAATGAGGTGCAGTAACCCACTATAGTTATAGATAAGTATCATGGAATTGATGAGGTCTATTTAGTTATATGAATGTTATGGGTTTATGACATGTTAGGAATACTTTGTTTCCTTCGAGTTATGAACAATAGTTTATCTACTGGATTTAGGCTTTATGATTCTTTTGATATTCAACATATCTCATATTTCATACAATATCCTATCTTTCATGGTGTTGATATGTGAATACTAGTTTCTTTTTTATTCCCTAGTTGTTTAAACCCTTGAGAATATCTGTTATATCTAGTTTTCTACTTCATATTTTACTCTTTCCTATGTTTTGAGTTAACTTATTGATTCATATTTACTTTATATTTTTTTGAATTCTAATGTGGTATGTGTATACTCTCCCTTACAGAGTCCTTGTGCCTGCATGTGTTGTTCTTTTGATGATGATCCATAACATGGGGGTGGAATTGGTGGATATTCTATTTTTGGAGCTGGTAGTAATGACCCATAGTAGCATACATTGGAATATAAGGAAGATATTTTTTATTTGAGTTTGAACTAGTAACCCTTACATCGAAGAAGTGTCTACCCATAATAAGAGTTGGTTTTACATAGCGATATTGTTTTTTATGTACGTATTTCCCTTTGTTAGTTTATCATGTAGAACTTTTATAGAATTATGTTTTATTATGTATGTATTTGTTCATGGTTGGTTATTTATATTTCATTGGTGGTTATTGATTATATATTTTATATTGTAGTTTCATGTTGGTTAAAAGTTATTATATATTAAGACCTCTCATGTGTATTATGCCTTCTTGGAGCTAGTCACCAACCCATAACCTATTAAAGGCATTCTTAGTGTGACAAACTCATATATTTATCAATCTAGGGGGGACCTTGGTGCATCAATTCATATCAGAATGGAATCAGAGTAGTTTAAATCCTAGAAATGGAGTTTAGGGTTAGTATGGACTTAAGAATTATGTTTAAAATTTTTGGTAGTGATTCCAAGTAGATATTGAGTTCGGTTATTATTCCATGGAGACTAGTATAGCTATGGAAATCTATATATACTTTCTCTAGGACTATAATAACCTATTTAGTGAATTTAATCCCTAAGAAATAATTTTTGGGGTATAAGTAGGATGGTACATACATCAAACAATGGTCAGTCATGAATTTTCATGTCCTTCCTGGCTATATCACCTAGATATTCTATGATAACCATGGATCTATACCATAAAATAAAGGATTCAACCTATAGATAGTAAGATCAAGTTCATAAGAAGGGTCATTATGATCTCATACTAGTGTTTGTGTAACATCCCAGGTAAATAAAGAATAAAGAATTTTCATTTTTATTAATATTTATGAATTAAATATTAATTTAATTTAACGGGGTTTCTATGTTCGATAGCGTACCTGATACGCAACAAAGAGTTTCTTTGAAATCTTACGTTGCACACTAGTAATAAAATAATATAATTTTAAATGGTAGTTAACACGTAGTCGTTGTATTGGCGGGAATGAATGTAAATAACTAAAATATGATTATATATGTTTGTTAAATGTTTTTACATTTATCCAATAAAGGATAAAGGCTTAAAATATGAAAAGAATTCAATTTTAGGCATATATACTCTAATATTCACTAAAGGTCCACTTATCACCTTTTGATGGCAAACTGTCATTAAATATAGTTTTGGTCACTCTTATACATTCTATTGGTCCAAATAAAATTCTTCTTTAGAATCGGGACATCAAAATTTACTTTGTGTAAATTTTTGGTATTTTTCCGATAAAGTTCATTTTTAATGAATAGTGAAAAATGTTGTATTTTAATTCAAAACCTCTTTTTAGTCTAATTTATTTATATTATTAGATTATATTTTTAATTGGTTTTAAAGTTAAATTAGAATATATTTTTACCATTAAATCCAATAGTGGTCATTGTAATTAATTTCACCTTGAAATTGGACTTAAACTAGTGTCAATATTTTGATACATATTGTTTCATAAAAACACTATTTGTTTTGACAGCGGGAATTAATTATTAAATTAATTAATGTAACTTATATGTTTTGAATTTTTAAAATAGACATCATTTTTGAATTCGGAATATCAAATATAGCTTAGGGTGAAGTTTTGGTATTTTTCTGAAAAGCTTCAATTTTTGATGAATAGTCAAACAACTAAGTGGTACTTAAAAAACTGATTTTTCATTTAAATGAAATTTTACCACCTCTGTGTTTTGAATTTAAAAAATCCTACATACATGGTTGTCATTAATAAGTAAAATGTGGTTCAATGGGATTAAAATAATTTTTTGGTGAATTGTAACTTTTAAGTTTTAATCGTGATTAGAGGTAATTAGTGTAGTTTAAGGTAAAAATAATGTTTCAATAATATGAAATGACCTAGAAAAATGTCCTACCCTTATTGGATGTGTCATGGACGACCAATAAAATCCATGGGTCGACTTGGGGACCCCATTGAGCCACTTTGGTAGGAACATGACATTAATAACTTTTTATTTAATGTTAAAATTAAAATGTCACAAACATGAGTTATTTTACCAAAACAATTTTTAAATGGGGTTATAAAAGTCATATTTTTTACTATAAATATTAATTATAAATATAAAAAGATTTTATACGTCATGATATTTTTTTTATAATTTTTAGACATTAAATAAATTAAATTATTTATGACACCATGATGATGCAACGATTACCTCATTATTTAAAGATTTAAATAAAATGAAAAGATAATGTAAAATCTAAGACCTAAACATGTCAAAAACATATTTGATTGGTGTATTTAGAACTCTTATCACCTTATCCTATTAATATATAATTTTGGGACCTTTAAAATCCGAAAATCATTTTATAATAAAGTAACATTTTATAACTTTCCAAGAGTGCCCCTCCTCTCCTCTTATAAAAGGCCCCCACGTCTACCACCTTACCCACACCTCTCAAACCTTTGGCTCGGCCAAACCCTGCCCATTTTGTCTCTCCAAATCCCTAAATTACTCCTAGAAGACTCACATTGGGCAAAAGTCTTCCCAAGGAAGCCTTTGAGCTCAAAGCAATAGGAGTTACCTGTTTTAAAGGTAGTGTTTTCTCTTGTGTTCTTATGTTTTATTTTTCTTCTCCAACCCCATAAACTCTTTTTATTACTTTATTTTGTAACAAAATCAGTATCCTAAATATACTAGGATGTTTTGATGTGAATTATTCTAGCTAAACTTGAACACACCTACATCTATTGGTTAAAGAACATACTGTTTCTGTGGATGGAGAATTTCTGCCTCACGAAACGATGATTGTTCAACACTCATATAACACCTTAAAAGGTGGCCATTAAGATGTCACTATATTTATATATGATATATAATATCTTTACGTTTTACTTAAGATTCTGTATTTTTCATTTATGGCATACCTTTATAGTTTCCATTATGGGTAAACATGATATCTTCATTTTAGGAAGTGCGGACTACCGCCCCCTCAAAGTGATTTGATTCATTAATGCCATATGTGGGATGTATAAAGGATAGAGTTAAAGTTATAATTTATTATGTTATACTGGGATTATAATATACCTTTATATCATTATTATTTCTTTCCATTAAATTATGAGATATAAATGAAAGTAGCATTCATGCGTACGTACGGCATACAGTCTCCATGAACGGTGCCTTTCATTTCTTATCCCCAAATGTAATGTACTATTATAAGTACATATATATAATGGATATATATGATGTATGTTACATCTAAATGATAAATATAATTATGGAATTAAAATATACATATCTCTCATTTAATTTTAATTCCATTTATATGACATAGAAATGAAAGTAGCGTTCATGCGTACGTACAGCTTACCGTCTCCATGAACGGTGCATTTCATTTCTTACCTCTAAATGATTATGTAATATTATAAATTCATGTATATACTGGATATATATTATATATATGATATCTACATCATAAATATAATTCTGGATATAATGGATATTTTACCCCATGAACAACTTGTAATTATAAAGAGTTTATTTTTGACTCAAGTACCAATGATCGAAAAAACGACCATTATTAACATAAATAATTAAATAGTGTTCATAACATGGTAATAAGTGATATAAAAGGAGTAATGAAATTGAAAAAGGTTCTTAAGCAAGTAGAAATTAACTCAAGTTTATTATTCAAGAGATTAAAGAGCGATCGAGTCAAGTCGGACCTGAGGTATGGGACATCGTCTCAAACTCCTTTCATTGAGGCATTTTTTTCTTTATACACAACCTTCTTTTATACAGTGTATAAACCCCCTTTGACTTTTACTTTTATCCAAAAGTATTTTTTTTATACGAAGCGTTTTTACTAAACGACAAAAGGGAATGTTCTTGTCGTACATATGCGGCGACAATGACTTCTCTGCCGCTGTGACCATTATTTTAGTTTCAGATTCCTCTACAATCCATACCTTTTCTTTAAATGAAAAATAAATACCATGTTTTAATTTTCTTTTATTTTGGTATTTAAAATGGTTTTCATAATGTTTTTATATCAATGTGTTGTATTGATATCTTGTGATTGAAAAGTGTAAATGTTATGTTTCCTTTATGCATGTTTTATGTGATACGATTATGTTATGGTTCTTGGGAATTATTATGAAGACGGGTGGTTCCGTGATAAACTAAGGGCGGGTGAGCCCGATAGAGCTCTCCAATGCATTGGGTAACATGAAGGAGTTAAATGTTAAGGTTTCTCTGAAGAGGTTTAGGGAATATACTGTGATGGGTATTCCAAACATAACCAAGAGGGTTACTCCCTACGTAAGAATGTTATGAATGCCTCAAGTTACCTTTATGTATTATGATTTCTATGATTTATTCATGATTTGATGAGGTATGTTAAGATGCTTATGTTTTATGAGTAAAGTATGATTTCATTGATTCTTATGTATACATGTACTCATGTTTCCTTTCCATATTTTTATATCCCTTACTGAGCTTTTTATGCTCATCCCAAGTTTTTGAAATGTTTTTCACAGGTCAAGGAAAAGGTACATGATGTGATGATAGTGTCAATGAAGTGTCAAGAAAGAATCCATGTTTTATTTTAAATATGTTTCCACTGATGGGAAAATGAGTGCTATCTTTTATATAACCACTTTGTTTAAATGTGGAATGTAATGCATGTTTTATGATCTAATTCTCTAAAACCCTAAACCTGAAAAGATCCTCAATGTGTATTCTTTAATTAAGTCAAGATTAAGTAATGTTTAAGGATGGGGCCTTATAGTAGGTATCAGAGGTCGGTTTAGATAACTTTAGGAGTTAGAATTATATTAAATGATTATCCAAAAGTATTTTTTTTATGGTAAAATTGAAATGATATAGAATTTTAAGATTACCATGTTGCATTATCTAAGACATGTTTTTTCAGAATGGTTTTCCACAGAGGAAACAGGGAAGCAGTGCTAGGAAGGCATACAGAAGGAAATAACCTTCCGAATCAGCATCCTGAGATGGTCAGAATTGGAACTGAACAGTTTTTTGCAGTAAAGGAACAGTTGACTCAAGCGATAAATGGTGGTGGTATCCATGCACAAGATCAGCCAGATCAATCGCAGAGGAACATGTCAGTGGTGGAAAATTTCATGAGGCAACATCCCCCATCATTCAGAGGATCATCTGACCATGTGCTAGCTGAAGGGTGGATTAAAGCACTAGAGAAGATTTTTGATTTCATGGTGTGTTCAGACAATCAAAAGGTTAGTCTTTCTATTTATCGTTTGGAGGGTGAAGCAGATCGGTGGTGGTCGATGGTTAAAAATATCAGGGATGATGATGAGATTGATGCTCTCTGCTGGGATGAATTCAAAGGTATGTTTCATGAGAAGTATTTTCCTAAGGTTGTTCGACTTAGGATGGAAAAGAAATTCCTGGAATTGAGGCAAGAGGAAGACTCAGTGGCTGCCTATGAAGAAAGGTTCACTCGATTGGCAAGGTATGCTCCAAATTTTATCCGAGACCTTGATAGTAAAAACAATCGTTTTTACTCAAAATTAAAGCCAAAATATCAATGGGATTTAGCTTCTCGCAAGTTCAAGAGTTATTAAAAGCTTTTTCGATGTGCTGAGAAGGTGGAAATGGAGTTTTTCGATGATCAAGTGTTCTATAAAAACCAGCATAAGAAGAGACTGAGGTGGCAGGAGAAAGGAAAGAATTCTTCAAAAAGGTCTGACGGTAAGAAAACTAAGTTTCCAGTTTGTGATAAATGTGGTAGAAGGCATGATGGGGAATGTCTTCTGAATTCTGGAAAGTGCTACCGATACGGTAAGATGGGACATAAGGCTCGTGATTGCACTAAAAAAGATCCGGGTGATGGTAAGACCAAATTTTATTTACAGCTAGTGAAATGTTTTAAGTGCAATGAGATGGGTCACTATGCAAACGAGTGTCCAAAAAAAGATCTTGAGTGATGGGAAGCAGTTAGACTACAAGTAGAAAGGGGTGGTGAAATCCTTTGCAACTACTTCAGCAGATTTCAGGCCATCAAATGATGTTGTATCAGGTACTTTGTTTGTTTTTTCATATTATGCCAGTGTGTTGTTTGATTTGGGGTCTACACATTCTTTCATCACCGAAAACTTTTCTAGTAAAATGGGAATACCATCTCAAGAAATGACTCCTGAAATTTTGGTAAAAACACCTGGGGGAAATGTTGAGGCAAAAAGAATTTATAAGAATCTTCCTATCCTTATCCGTGGAAAGAACCTACTTGCAAACCTTATTGTTTTACCTCTAGTAGAGTTTGATGTTATCCTAGGTATGGATTGGATCTCTATTTACCATGCTAAGATTTACTATAGAGATAAGGAAGTTTCTTTTCAGAAAGACTTTCAGTTTTTATACAAGAATGAACCCTTACTGTTGATAACATATCAAGCGGCTGAGAAACTTGTAAAAGATGGAAATGAATGTTACCTTGCACATATTGTTGAAAACAAGGGAACTGCTCAGATTAATGATGTGCCAGTGGTAAATGAGTATCCTGATGTTTTTTCTGATGAGTTGCCTGGAATAATACCAGATCAGGAAGTTGAATTTACTGTTTACTTAGTTCCTAATGATAATCCAATTTCAAAACCCCCTTATCGAATGGCTCAAACTGAACTTTTAGAGTTGAAGGAGCAATTTCAAGATTTATTAGAGATAGGTTTCATTCGACCTAGAACATCACCATGGGGTGCTCCTATTTTATTTGTTAAAAATAAATATGGTTCTATGAGAATTTTTATTGATTATAGGGCCTTGAATAATATCACTATTAAGAACAAGTATCGTTTTCCTCATATCAATGATTTTTTTGATCAGCTCCAGGGAGCTCAGTTTTTTTCAAAGATTGACCTGACATCGGGGTACCATCAGTTGAAGGTAAAGGAAGCAGATATTCTAAAGACCGTGTTTCGAACAAGATATGGCTATTATGAATTTTTAGTAATGCTTTTTGGGCTAACCAATGCACCTGCTGTATTCATGGACCTTATGAATAGAATTTTCCGTGAGTTCTTGGATAAGTTTGTGGTTGTTTTCATTGATGATATTTTAGTGTTTTCTAAAAGTAAAGAGGAGAATGAAATGCATTTAAGGGTTATTTTTCAAACCTTAAAAGAAAATAAATTGTATGGGAAACTCAGCAAGTGTGAGTTTTGGTTGCAACAAATTTCTTTCCTTGGTCACATTGTTTCAAAAGATGGGATAACTGTTGATTCTGAAAAAACAAAGGTTGTTGAAGAATGGCCAAGACCCAAAAATGTAACTAAGATTCGTAGCTTCCTTGGTTTGGCAGGATATTACTGAAGGTTTGTTAGAAAATTTTCACGGTTATCTAGTCCAATTACTAAGATAACTCGGAAGGGTGTTAAGTTTATCTGGACAAAAGAATATGATGATTGTTTTCAGGAACTGAAAAGAAGATTGGTGAATGCTCCAGTTTTGGCACTACTTTCCAGGAATGGTGAGTTTGTTATCTACAGTGATGCTTCATTGAAAGGACTTGGTTGTGTCTTAATGCAGAATGATCAGGTAATTTCTTATTCTTCACGACAGTTGAAAACTCATGAGGAAAATTACCCTACACATGATTTGTAATTAACTACTATTTTTTTGCATTATAAATTTGGAGGCATCATTTTTATGGAGTAAAGTGTGAAATATATACCGATCAAAAAATGTTAAAGTATATATTCACTTAGAAAGAATTGAACATGAGACAGAGGATATGGCTAGAATTAATCAAGGATTATAATTGTAAAATTCATTACCATCGTGGAAAAGAAAATAATGTGGTTGATGCATTGAGTCGAAAAAGTAATGCTTCATTAGAAATGTATGTTTTGAACGTGATCCTTTGGTTAAGGATTTGATGAACTTTGGCATAGAAGTTGTTGGTGTAGGATGTCCTTCTGTTTTGTTTCAGGTATCAGTGAAGTCTTCTCTATCAGACAGAATTAAGCAAAGCACAGAATTAAGACAACAAGTTGCAGAAAAAGGTAGAGATGGTTCAGAAGGGTAAGTTGCCTGAATTCAATATTGATAATGATTTTTTTTTTTAGATTTGGGAAGAGATTGTGTGTTCCGTGTGATTCAAAGTTGAAGAGCGATTTGTTATGTGAATCTCATAATTCTCTGTTTTCAGTCCATCCTAGCAGTACTAAGATGTATAGAGATCTTCAAGAGTATTACTGGTGGGATGGAATGAAAAGGGATATTTCTAATTTTACTGTGAAGTGTTTGACTTGTCAACAGGTTAAAGCAGAGAGGCAGTTACCGAAAGGGATGCTTCAGCCTTTACCAGTGCCCGAGTGGAAATGGGAGAATATATCCATGGACTTCATTGTGGGATTGCCAATGACACCTCGAGCTAATAATGAAATCTGGGTTATTGTTGATCGCTTGACTAAATATGCTCATTTCCTTACTATACGAGATACTTTTTCCCTAGATCAACTTTCCCATTTGTATCTTAAAGAGATAGTTAGGTTACATGGAGTTCCTCTCTCCATTGTATCTGACTGTGATCCCAGGTTCACTTCTATCTTTTGGAAAGGCCTTCAGAAGTAGTTGGGTACTGAATTAAATTTTAGTACAGCTTTTCATCCTCAATCAGATGGGTAGTCAGAACGAACAATTCAGAATTTTGAGGATATGCTACGTGCTTGTTCGATGGATTATCAGGGAAGTTGGGACCAACATCTTTCTTTGGTTGAGTTTTCTTATAATAACAGTTTTCATTCCAGTATACAGATGGAACCATTTGAGGCATTATATGGGAAGCGGTGTCGAACTCCAGCTTTATGGGATGAAGTGGGTGAAAGGAAGTTTATGGGACCATAATTGGTAGAAGATATGGAATAAAAAGTTCAGTTGATTCAAAAACACATGAGAACAGCTCAGAGCAGGCAGAAGAGTTATGCGGATAACCGGAGGAAGGACCTATCTTTCAAGGTAGGTGATCATGTTTTTCTCAAAGTTTCACCGTGGAAAAGTGTGATTCAATTTGGTAAGAAAGGAACGCTGAGTCCAAGGTTCATTGGACCATATGAAATTCTGGAGAAAGTTGGATCAGTTGCATACCGAGTGGATTTACCTCCAAGTTTATCTCAGGTACACAATGTTTTTCATGTTTCGATGTTGATAAAATACATGCCAGATCCATCTTATGTTTTGATCCCAAAGGTAGTTCAGTTGGAAGAGAATCTCTCTTATGAAGAACAACCAGTCCAGATTTTTGACCGTAGAGAGAAAGTGTTGTGGAATAAGGTAATTCACCAGGTAAAGGTTTTATGTAAAAACCATATGGTTGAAGAGGCAACATGGGAATCTGAAAATGCTATGAGGGATAAATACCCCCACTTATTTTGATAAGTGAATAAAATTGTGAGTACACAATTCTCAAGAGGGGGGAAGGATGCAACATCCTAGGTAAATAAAGAATAAAGCATTTTCATTTTTATTAATATTTATGAATTAAATATTAATTTTACTTTAAAGGGGTTTCTATGTTTGATAGAGTACCCGATACGCAACAAAGAGTTTCTTTGAAATCTTACGTTGCACACTAGTAATAAAATAATATTATTTTAAATTGTAGTTAACATGTAGCCGATGTATTGGCGGGAATGAATAGAAATGACTAAAATATGATTATATATTTTTTTAAATGTTTTTACATTTATCCAATAAAGGATAAAGGCTTAAAATATGAAAAGAATTCAATTTTAGGCATATATATTCTAATATTCACTAAAGGCCCACTTATCACCTTTTGATGGAGAATCGTCATTAAATATAGTTTTGGTCACTCTTATACATTATATTGGACCAAATAAAATTCTTCTTTAGAATCGGGACATCAAATTTTACAATGTGTAAATTTTTGGTATTTTTCCGATAAAGTTCATTTTTTAATGAATAGTGAAAAATGTTTTATTTTAATTCAAAACCTCTTTTTAGTATAATTTATTTATATGATTAGATTATCTTTTAAATTGGTTTTAAATTTAAATTTGAATATATTTTTACCATTTAATATAATAGTGGTCGTTGGAATTAATTTCACCTTGAAATTGGACTTAAACTAGTGTCAATCTTTTGATACATATTGTTTCAAAAAAACACGCTATTTGTTTTGAAAGCGGGAATTTATTATTAAATTAATTAATATAACTTATATGTTTTTAATTTTGTAAAATAGACATAATTTTTGAATTCAGAATATCAAATATATCTTAGGGTGATGTTTTGGTATTTTTCTGAAAAGCTTCAATTTTTGATGAATAGTGAAACCACTAAGTGGTACTTAAAAAACTGATTTTTCGTTTAAATGAAATTTTACCACCTCTGTTTTTTGAATTTCAAAAATCCTAAATACATGGTTGTCATAAAGAAGTAAAATGTGGTTCAATGGGATTAAAATAATTTTTTGGTCAATAGTAACTTTTAAGTTTTAATCGCGATTAGAGGTAATTAGTGTAGTTTAAGGTAAAAATAATGTTTTAATAATATGAAATGACCTAGACACATGTTATACCCTTATTTTATGTGTCATGTCCGACCAATACAATCCATTGGTCGACTTGGGTACCCCATGGAGCCACTTTGGTAGGAAAATGACATTAATAACTTTTTATTTAATGTTAAAATTAAAATGTCACAAACATGAGTTGTTTTGCCAAAAAAAATTAAATGGGGTTATACAAGTCATATTTTTTACTATAAATATTAATTAGAAAGATAAAAAGATTTTATACATAATGATATTTGTTTTATAATTTTTAGACATTAAATAAATGAAATTATTTATGACACCATGATGATGCAGCGATTACCTCATTATTTAACGATTTAAATAAAATGAAAAGATAATGTAAAATCTAAGACCTAAACATGTCAAAAACCTATTGGATGGGTGTATTTAGAACTATTATCACCTTATCCTAGAAATATATAATTTTGGGACCTTTAAAATCCGAAAATCATTTTATAATAAAGTAACCTTTTATAACTTTCCAAGAGTGCCCCTCCTCTCCTCTTATAAAAGGCCCCCACCTCTACCACCTTACCCACACCTCTCAAGCCTTTTTCTAGGCCATTCCTGGACCATTTTGTCTCTCCACATCCCTCTCTTACTCCTATAATCCTCACTTTGGGCAGAAGTCTTCCCAAGGAAGCCTTTGAGCTCAAATCAAGAAGAGTTACCCGTTTTAAAGGTAGTGTTTTCTCTTGTGTTCTTATGTTTTATTTTGATTCTCCAACCCCCTAAACTCTTTTTATTCCTTTATTTTGTAAAAACACCAGTATATTAAATGTACTATTATGTTTTTATGTGAAGTATTCTAGCTACACTTACACACACCTACATCTAATGGTTAAAGAACATACTGTTTCTATGGATGGTGAATTTCTTCCTCACAAAACAATGATTGTGCAACACTCATATAACACCTTCAAAGGTGGTCATTAAGATGTCACTGTATTTATATATGATATATAATATGTTTATGTTTTACTTAATCTTAATTATTTTTCATTTATGGCATACCTTTATGGTTTCCATTATGGGTAAACACGATATCTTCATTTTAGGAAGTGCGGACTACCGCCCCCTCAAAGTGATTTGATTTGTTAATGTCATATGTGGGACGTATAAAGGATGGAGTTAAAGTTATTATATATGATGTTATACTGGTATTATAATATACCTTTATATCATTATTATTTCTTTCCATTAAAGTATGATATAGAAATGAAAGTAGCGTTCATGAGTACGTACGGCTTACCGTCTCCATGAACGGTGCCTTTCATTTCTTATCCACAAATGTAATGTACTATTTTAAGTACATATATATAATGGATATATATGATGTATGTTACATCTAAATGATTAATATATTTTTGGAATTAAAATATACATATCTCTCATTTAGTTTTAATTCCATTAATATGACATAGAAATGAAAGTAGCGTTCATGCGTACGTACGGCTTACCGTCTCCATGAACGGTGCATTTCATTTCTTACCTATAAATGATTATGTAATATTATAAATGAATTTATATTCTAGATATATATGATATATATGATATCTGCATCATGAATATAATTCTGGATATAATGGATATTTTACACCATGAACAACTTGTAATTATAAAGAGTTTATTTTTGACTCAAGTACCAATGATCGACAAAACGACCATTATTAACATAAATAATTAAATAGTGTTCATAACATGGTAATAAGTGATATAAAAGGAGTAATTAACTTGAAAAATGTTCTTAAGAAAGTAGAAATTAACTCAAGTTTATTATTCAAGAGATTAAAGAGCGATCGAGTCAAGTCGGACATGAGGTATGGGACTTCGTCTCGATCTCCTTTCATTGAGGCATATTTTTCTTTATACACAACCATCTTTTATAAGGTGTATAAAACCCTTTGAATTTTACATTTACCCAAAAGGAATATTTTTTATACAAAGTGTTTTTACTAAACGACAAAAGGGAATGTTCTTGTCATACGTATGCGGCGACAACGACTTCTCCGCCGCCATGACCATTATTTGAGTTTCGGGTTCCTCTACAAGCCATAAGTTTTTTAAAATGAAAAATAAATACCATGTTTTACTTTTTTTTATTTTGGTATTTAAAATGGTTTTCAAAATGTTTTTATATCAATGTGTTGTATTGATATCTTGTGATTGAAAAGTGGAAATGTTATGTTTCCTTTATGCATGTTTTATGTGATACGATTATGTTATGGTTCTTGGGAATTATTATAAAGACGGGCGGTTCCGTTATAAACTAAGGGTGGGTGAGCCCGATATAGCTCTCCAATGCATTGGGTAACACGAAGGAGTTAAACATTAAGGTTTCTCCGAAGAGGTTTAGGTAATATACTGTGATGGGTATTCCAAACGTAACCAAGAGGGTTACTCCCTACGTAAGAATGTTATGAATGCCTCAAGTTACCTTTATGTCTTATGATTTCTATGATTTATTCATGATTTGATGAGGTATGTTAAAGTGCTTATGTTTTATGAGTAAAGTATTATTTCATTGATTCTTATGTATACATGTACTCATGTATCCTTTCCATATTTTTATATCCCTTACTGAGCTTTTTATGCTCATCCCAAGTTTTTGAAATGTTTTTCACAGGTAAAGGGAATGGTACATGATAGGATAATAGTGTCAATGAAGTGTCAAGAAAGAATCCATGTTTTATTTTAAATATTTTTCCAACGATGGTAAAAATTAGTACTATCTTTTATGTAACCACTTTGTTTAAATGTGGAATGTAATGCATGTTTTATGATCTAATTCTCTAAAACTATAAACCTGAAAAGATCCTCAACGTGTATTCTTGAAGTAACTCCAGATTAATTAATGTTTAAGGTTGGGGCCTTCTAGTTTGAGCCTCTCAATGGTGAATAATTGAGAAACAATTCATCAAATCATAGACCCAATTGTTCCCAGTAAGTAGAGGGAGGATTATTTATTTTTGTTCTTAGTGAATACCTTAGTTTAGAGGACATGGTAGTTCCCACTGATATAGATGTGACTACTAATATGCTAAATGAACTTTATAAATTCCATTGATAGAGTCCTCATCGGTTTATAAGGTGAACCTGAAACTCAGGTGATAGAGGATTTTTTGGAGCCTAAAACTCTTGTTTCCCATCATGTTTGGACACTCACCTACCAAATAGTTGTTATTTTATTGAGTTTCTTTTTTGATGTGGTGATTTTTTGTTTAAATTTACTTAAAATAACTAAGGTACTTCCCTACCATGGTAATATGTTAAACCCTTTTTGGATGGAGTTATATTTTTTGACATTGAGGATGTTTTGAGTTTAGAAGTTACTGGATCCTATTCTGAGTATCAAGATTAAGACTGGGTATGTCTTAAAATTTACATATGGTATAATCCTTAGATGAAATTCATAATTTGTTTCTTCAATATTGGTAATTCAATAGATTCTTAAAAAGTTATATTAGATATGTGTTTATTTCTATCAACATAACCAACCTATACTAAATACCTAGAGATATAATTGGTAGTTGATAATTTCTTAGTATCAATGCAATTTGGTTTTATAATAAAACTATGTTTCTCTATGGTCAACCAAAGTTTTTATATTTATAGATATCAACATTACAGATGGTATTAGGATCAAAAACCTTCATAGTATATTCCTATTATCATTTTAAGAGTTATTATTTTTTGGAAGATCTAGGGATGTAAGGGTACCTATGGATGGGAAATGCTTTGGACCATCTCTACAACTATATTCATGTGGTCCTCATCAGACCATGGTATTTTTTAATGATATATGGATCTATTCATAGGGTTCCTAAAATGGTTCAAGGTATGATTAGTCTCTTCTTCACTGACACACATACTCCTCAATACTGATTTCTGTTATTCCTTTCTTCTTGTTTCATTATTTAGGTGTTGGAAATACTAATAAATCTACAATACAAGCCTCTTAATCTATAGATTCCCATTGGTGGAAATAATTATATCACTCAAATTGGTTAAAAATATGAGTTTTGTTTCAAGTTAGAGAGATATTTTATAGGATTTTGTTGTGTTGGTATGAGACCCTATGACATCATCCTTTATATGGGTTTGATAGTTCATGATTATTATGAGGTTGTGTGTAGTTGATTAGATAGGACAATTTTCAATCAATGGTGTGTAAAAACCTCAATCTAAATGATTGTGTAAAGACCCGTAAATTTCAAGTAAATGTTTTTCTTAATTTTCTTTGAAATTTTACAAGAACGCAGTTTCTCATGGCACCTGATTCCGAGGCCCAGTGTGCCCGAAATCATTTTCCGAAGTTTGGCTCAGGTATGTTCAGTGAACGAATGAGCGGGTTTTTCTAACTTTTGAACCGGTGCTTAGAATCAAATTCGGAGGGCACCGTGGAATCGCAGCGCCTGTATTTGCTTAGAAACGCCTCTTCCGGAGTTGCGTTTGCTCGGGTGCGGTTTTTAAATTTTTGGGGTTAAGTTAAGAAATAAAATAAAGTGGTGCAATAACTTTATTTTTATTTCACTTAAATCCACTTAAAAGCCACTTAAATCTCCTTAAGCTGAGTTGAAGCGGATAGGGTGCAATTCAAAATATCTTACCCTCTTGGTAGGATATTTGTGAGGTGGGGCCCGCATGAGCCCCACCGTTTCTTTTCCTCTAAGTAACGCACCCGCGAAAACTCCTCATTAATGAAAGTCAACTGGGGCATTTTCTAAAACTCTTAAACGCTCCTATTAATTGGACTGTTAAGACGTTACCATTAATTCACCGAATTAATGGTTTGTTTCTTAACCTGTTTTTCAAACTGTTGGCATATTAATAAAATAAGACCAACACAGTTTCTTCTTGGGAGCAATTTGTTGAGAGGATTTGGAGAATCTGTACCTTCATCCTCCTTTGTGAAGAACGTGAAGAACGTGAAGATCGCCAAACCCTCGGAGATCGACGACGTGACGGCATGTTCCGCGACGCTGACGATTCTCCTTCCCCGACGCTTCTTATGCGACGTTCTTCCCTGCAACAATCTCCGATCATCTACTGCTTGAGGTAGGAGATTACGGATCTTTTCAATTTCCTTTTTGGATTTTATCCTTAACATGGATTTAATTCGTGAAATTAAATCCATGTGTCTTATTTAACCCTCATAGATCGTCGATGCGAAGCCCTTCCGCGACGACGCGATGCCCTTCCGCGACGCGACGATCCTCTTCTTCCGTGATGGTCAATTCCGCGAAGAACTCTCGTCCGACGACAACTACGAGGTAGGGGTTTTATCTGAGAATAATATTTATTCCCATGGTTGTTTCTTCTAAAACAAAGAACTTGGATCAAAGTTCAATTTTAATTTATTAAAATTGTGCCTTGTTATGTTTTTCATGTGTTGATTATTATTCCTGATTGTTATCACCTAACGCGGAGGGTGTGGGCCAAACAAACACGGCCCGACAACCCTCCACAGTTTTTCGTTGACGCGCGGATTGGCAGGCGATGACAAATGGGGCCGCAAGTTAATTTTTAAGGCTTTGCAGTGAAGTTCAAGTCCCGGGACGAGAACTGGCGAAGACCGCGCACAAATCGGACCACCGGAGTGCGTCCGGTGGTACTCGGAACCCCCCGCCGGCGGCCGGCAGCGGCGGCGCCCGGCGCGCCGCCGGGAAGACCCGCCGTAGCTGCAGCTGCGGCGGCGTTGGCTGATCCCACGGCCGCACGAGACCACGGAGGAGGGACGCGGCTTAAGCCGTGTTCGGTGACACAGAGCGGCCCCACGCGGGGTCGCGGCTCTCCTTCACGCAGGGGGGGGCAGTACACCCTCGCGTCGCTCGGTCGTAATCGGCCGACACGAACATGGCGGTCGGGCCGCGCCCGCGTCGGCCCGTCCGGGTCGTGCCCAGGCCGGTCCGCGCCGGCTGGTTCGGGCCGACCCAGGGGGGGTTGGGCCGGGTCGGTCCGGGCCCAGACCCCCCGTTTTCGGACCTTTTCGTTCATTTTATCATAACATGAGCTACGAGCCTCCAAACGACATGTCGTCAGCAGAGATGTGATCCTTGGATCGAGACGGTTGTTTCGGTATATCACACTCAAGGTTTCGGAATACTTTGGGTTCGGCCAGGTTGGTTCATACACGAAACCAACCGGGCCCTCGGAGCGGAAACGCTCATATCTTGAGCTTCGGACGTCCGATTGACGTGTCATCGACTTTGTTGAATTACTCTGAGTGAGACGGATCTTTTGGCTTAATCCGTCCGAGGTTTGGACGCAGGTGGAGTATGGTCGGGTTGGTTTTGCCTTAAAAACCAACCGGTCCCCTGGAACAAAAAAGCTAATAACTCTCAGACCGGGCGTCCGATTGACGCGTCGTCTGCGACGTTGAGTTCCTGCTGACGATACATAACTTTTGGATACATCAACTCTGAACTATGTGTCAGTTGATGTATCAGCCTCTCGGCTCGTGGAGCGGACCCTCCCGAACGAGCTTGCTGTGTGTGGGAACCCTAGAGCTGGCTGCAACTACGACGACGACGACAGTACAGAGATCCTCAGTGGATTCGACGACGACTGTGCAGAGATCCTCAGTGGATTCAACGGCGACGACTACAGCACTCAGTGATCCTTTGTGGGTCAGTGCTACCGATCCTGTGTGGGTCTGATCCTGTGTGGGTCAGCGCTCAGCGGTCCTGTGTGGGCCAGCGCCTACAGATCCTGTGTGGGTCTGATCCTGTGTGGGTCATTGCAGGGGTTAGTTACCTATCGATCCTTTGTGGGTCAGATCCTTTGTGGGTCATTGCGGGGGTTAGTTACCTATCGATCCTTTGTGGGTCATATCCTTTGTGGGTCATTGCGGAGGTTAGTACCTATCGATCCTTTGTGGGTCCGACGGCTTAGATGAATCAGTGGCAATATCTGGTCATCTTTATCGTCATACAAAGAATTATTCCTATGTGAGCTGAATCCCTTTTTCTTTCCTTTGTGGATTGTGTTGTGCTATCCTGTGTGGATTTACGGTTTTCTCTCCTATGTGGACTGGGTTGTGCTTGGGCTCGGATGTTGGAGCCGAACGAGATTTGATGACTTAGGTATATGTATGGGCATATACCTAAGCTGTGTCGGATGTTACTTCATGATTGCATCTTTCCTTTATGGTTTATCCTTTGTGGATTCTGGGAGACCTTCAGGGGTCTCAGGGTCCCTATTGAGTAGCTTATACTCACCCCTGCACGGGTTATGTCTGCACTACATTGTGTTGGTTGCAGACGACGGACAGCGCTGATCGTGGTTGAGCCTTGCGGAGCAGGACGGTACCTGGAGGTGGACCACTGGGCGGGACGTACTCGGAGCGGTCGGCTAGACCCGAGGAGCAGTGGAGGCTCTCTGTACCCACCCTTCAGGTGGTTCCTCCAATGGATAGCTCGACGTTGCGGCTTTACTTTTCAGTTGTTGTTTTTCCTTTCCAGTTGTACTTTACTTTCAGTTTGGGTGTGTATACTGGCCCACTTGCTTTTCCGCACTTACTGTTGTACTCAGTTTTTACTTAGTGTTTACTTCTGCCTGCTTGCTCTGTGGTATTTGTGGTTTAAATTACAAAGTAAATTCCTTCCCTTTTTCCGGGATTTACGCCTTGGTGCTAGTCGCCAGCCCCTGGCCTATGGAAGGCGGGCTTGGGGTAGTCACGGCACGTGCCCCGAGGATGGGTTGTGACAAATTGGTATTAGAGGAGTTCGGTTCTATCGCATAACTTAGGACTCTGACCTTTTTTCTATGTGAAGCAATAGTGTTTAGCGTATTGGGTGTGGTTATCAATCCTGGGAGTCCAGTGTTGGTGCGACGGCCGACGTATCCATACACCAGGACCCTGACTTCTGATTTCCGACTTAATGCACGAAAACATTGATTGCGTGTGTGTTTCAAGTTTTCTTTGTGATTACTTTGTGTCATCTCACCAGGTATACTGTTCTGACCGTGACGCATATGTTTCCTTTTTCAGGATGGCCCCACGATGGCATCCAGCTAGGGTTCCGATAGTTGAGCATGACGACAACCCATCGAGCGACGAGGCCTCGGTACAGGGCCCTTTGACAGCTGAGGCACCGGCGGTACCTTTACCCGTCGAGCCACCGATTCTTCCATCCCCAGCTGCTGATGATGCACGTCGCCTTAGGGCACTGCATGAGTTCCAGCGCCAGCGACCGCCCAGGTTCCATGGGGATACGGACCCCCAGGCAGCCGAGTACTGGCTGGAGGCAGTGGTGCGAGTTTTCCGGTTATTGAGGACACAAGCAGACCTCATGGTGATCCTCGCAGCGAGCCTACTTCACGCAGCAGTGAGCCGATGGTGGAGCTTGATGCTCCAGGTGCACGATGAGGCATCTCTTCTATGGACAAACTTTGAGGGCCTCTTCCTCTCAGAGTTCGTCCCAGCCACCCTCCATGTGGTGCGCATCCAGGAGCTTCTTCAGCTGCGGCAGGGCAGCTTTACGGTCGCCCAGTACTCGGCGAGATTTACTGATCTCTCGCATTACTCGACAGACATGGTACGGGACCCATTCTTCTGGGCTCGGACCTTTGAGCAGGGATTGAGACATGAGATCAGGGCATCGCTGATCTCCCTCAGCATTCCGACTCAGGCAGGAGTACTAGAGAGAGCCCTTTTGATCGAGAGCATCCTTGTTGAGCCTTCATCAGCAGCGAGACCTACCGCGGGGCGGCACGTAGCAGAGTCTTCTGCGGAAGGCAGTCGACGGATGACTCAGGGGTCCAGGTAGACCAGACCCTCACGCAGACGACCTCAGGACACTGGATCAGCAGTGCGGGGCACACAGCGTGGAGCCAGTCTTTCGAGAGGTAGGCAGTGCTACACATGCGGCGGGCAGGGCCACATGGCTCGTGACTGCCCGACCCACTATGCCGAGGAGCAGAAGACGATTGAGGGGCCACCCAGGCAGAGGCAGAGGCAGAGGGTCGACTGTGGCGGTCTGCAGGGAGGAGGCAGAGGAGGCAGAGGAGTTGGTCGAGCAGTAGGTGGTGGGCGACGCTTTGAGGCTCTACCACCACCACCAGCAACAGGTCCACCCCGACCACAGGGAGCTGGCGGGCAGAGATAGGCACAGCTCCACGTAGCAGAGGCCTATGACCACGGTGCACCCGAGATGATTCGAGGTATGATCTGTGTCTATTCCACCCTTTCTGTAGTTCTTATAGACATAGGAGCGAGTCACTCTTTCATAGCCGCTGCCCTTGTTCGGAGCTCGGAGATTCCGACAGAGCCGTTGGCTCTATCCTTATGGCTAGAGACTCCTACGGGAGTAGACTCGACGATTACGCACTGGTGCTGGCAGTGTGAGCTTACTCTAGGAGACGAGAGCTTCGGTTGGGATCTTCTTGTAGCGGCGTCGAGGCCTTACGACGTCATCTTGGGAATGGATTGTTTATCTACATTCCATGCACAGATTGAATGTATTAGGCGCAAGGTGCGATGTGTACGCACCGACGGGAGCAGGTTCACCTTCACCGGCGAGAAGGGAGCCTTCACAGCATATGATGGACTTCCACAGAGGAGGGGACAGCCCATCACTCATCAGTTGGATAGCCTCATCCTCGGAGCAGTTGACGTGCGAAGTCCTAGTTTTCCTGCAGTGGTGGAACAGTATGTGGACGTCTTTCCCGATGACGTTCCAGGGCTACCTCCTCACAGAGATGTAGACTTTTATATTGACCTATACCCCGGGACAGCCCCGATATCGACTTCAGCGTATCGCGTGGCCCCCGCTGAGCTTCGAGAGCTACGGGTACAGTTGGAGGACTTGCAGGGAAAGGGATTCATCTGACCCAGTGTTTCACCCTGGGCTTCCCTGATATTGTTCGCCAAGAAGGAGGACGGGAGCTTGTGACTTTGTGTCGACTATCGTCGCCTGAACCAGGTGACGGTGAGGAACAAGTATCCGCTACCGAGGATTGATGACCTCTTCGATCAGCTCAAGGGAGCACGGTGGTTCTCGAAGATAGACCTCAGGTCAGGCTATCATCAGCTCAGAGTTTGGGACGAGGACGTGCAAAAGACGGCCTTCAAATGTCGGTATGGACACTATGAGTTCTTGGTTATGCCATTTGGCATAACCAATTCTCCAGCAGTGTTCATGGGCCTCATGAACAGGATCTTTCAGCCATACCTTGATCTATTTGTCATAGTCTTCATCGATGACATTTTGATTTACTCGACGACTGAAGAGAAGCACGCCCACCACTTACGGGTTGTACTAGACACCCTCCGAGAGAACCAGCTTTATGTCAAGCTCTCGAAGTGTCAGTTCTGGATACGTGAGGTCCACTTCTTGGTACACGTCATCTCTGAGGTGGGATTTGCAGTGGATCCTGCGAAGATCGAGGCAGTGCTAGCTTGGGAGCCACCCAAGAGCGTGACGGAGGTGTGGAGTTTCTTGGGACTAGCTGGATACTATCGGAGATTTGTGCCAGAATTCTCCAGAGTTGCGGCACCACTCTCATCTTTGACAAAGAAGGGGAAACCCTTTGTGTGGTCAGACAGATGTCAGTAGAGCTTCGAGGAGCTGAGACAAATATTGACCAGCGCACCTATCTTGAGGTTGCCTGAGGAGGGAGTAGGGTATGTAGTCTACTGCGATGCATCAGGGACCAGACTCAGATGTGTCCTGATGCAGGAGCGGGCAATGATCACCTTTTGATCATGTCAGCTGAGGCCTCATGAGCATAACTACGCTACCCATGACCTGGAGTTAGCAGCAGTGGTCTTCACTCTGAATACATGGTGACACTATCTGATGGGCGAGCGCTTTACAGTATTTTCTGACCATTAGAGTCTCAGGTACATCTTCTATTATAAGGACCTGAACCTGAGACAGCGGCGATGGCTCAAGTTCCTCCAGGAATATGACTTTGAGATAGTCTATACTCCTGGGAAGGGGAACGTGGTAGCTGATTCTCTCAACCGGAGGACGGGCATTCAGCTACTTAAGGAGGCAACAGAGCAGCTAGCCGCTTTGCGGATATCCTTTGTGGATAGGGATGGAGCAGCCTTCCTTCAGTCTCTCACAGTCACCCCTCCACTACTACAGCGGGTCAGAGAGGCATAGCGTGGGGATGCTGACTGTGAGACTCGGCGTACACAGATATCCTTAGGACAGGCACATGATGGCTTCTCCTTTGGAGAAGAGCACGACATCCTTTTCAGAGGACGTACCTTGGTACCAGTTTCTTTACGGGAGGAAGTGCTGAGAGAGTTTCACACTTCTCCCTTAGCGGTACATCCTGGAGTGGCGAAGATGTACCAGGATCTCAGACGATAGCACTGGTGGCCAGGCATGAAAAAGGTTGTGGCAGAGTTCATTTCACGATGCCTCACCTACCAGTAGTTGAAGGCAGAGCATCAGGTACCAGCAGGCTTGGTACAGCCCTTAGAGGTCCCGGAGTGGAAGTGGGACAGGATATCTATGGACTTCATGACTGGACTTCCACGCACTTCCAGAGGTCACGACTCTATCTGGGTGATTGTCGACTGACTCACCAAGTCGGCTCACTACTTACCCATCAGAGAGCAGGGCTCAGTGGAGAGCTTGGGACGTCTCTACGTTCAGGAGATTGTACGGCTTCACGGTGTGCCATCATCTATCATCTCCGATCAAGATGCTCGATTTACTTCCCGGCTTTGGAAGGGGTTGCAGGAGGCGTTCGGGACGCAACTACGTCTGAGCACCGCCTTTCACCCTCAAATGGATTTTCAAATGGAGAGGACCATTCAGACTCTCGAAGACATGCTCCGCGCATGTGTCCTCGACTTTGGTCGCAGTTGGGAGGACCACCTACCCTTGGTGGAGTTCGCATACAACAACAGCTACCACTCCACCATCAGGATGGCACCATACGAGGCATTGTACGGCCGACCTTTCAGATCTCCTTTGTGCTGGACAGACCCTAGGGAGTCAGCACTTGTGGGACCAGAGATGGTATGGGCCATGACAGAGAAGGTCTAGGTTATCCAGGAGTAGATGAGGACAGCTCAGAGCCGGCAGAAGTCTTATGCTGACAGGAGGAGGAGGCCACTAGAGTTCGAGGATGGAGACCATGTCTTCTTACGTGTTTCACCTCAACGTGGATTACGGAGATTTGGGCAAGGTGGCAATTTGTCTTCACGCTTTATCGGACAATTCCAGGTCCTCAGCAGGATTGGTGATGTGGCTTATCGCCTGGCTCTACCACCTCAGTTGCACCGGGTGCACGGCGTCTTCCACGTATCCCAGCTGAGGAGATACGTGCACGACCCGACGCACATCATTGACCATGGGGAGCTAGACGTTGATGATGCGGAGACTTTTGCAGAGGTCCCAGTGGAGATCGAGGATCGATAGGAGCGGGTCCTACGTGGATGGTCGATTCCTCTAGTGCACATCAGATGGCAGTATGGGAACCTCCAGGAGAGCACTTGGGAGCAGGAGGCTCAGATGCGTGCTCAGTACCCACATTTGTTTCCCTGGTTTATGATGTGTCTTTACGGGGACGTAAATCCCTGAGGTGGGAGTGATGTAAAGACTGGTAAATTTCAAAGAATTTTTTTTCTTAATTTTCTTTGGAATTTTACAAGAATGCTGTTTCTAACGGCACCTGATTCCGAGGCCCGGTGTGCCCGGAATCATTTTCCGAAGTTTGGCTCGGGTACGTTCAGTGAACGAACGAGTGGGTTTTTCTATCTTTTTAACCGGTGCTCGGAATCAAATTCTGAGGGCACCGATGGAATCGCAGTGCCGATATTTGCTTAGAAATGCCTCTTTCGGAGTTTCGTTTGCTCGGGTGTGGTTTTTAAATTTTTGGGGTTAAGTTAAGAAATAAAATAAAGTGGTGCGACAACTTTATTTTTATTTCACTTAAATCCACTTAAAATCCACTTAAAACTGCTTAAGTTGAGTTGAAGTGGATAGGGTGCAATTTAAAATATCCTACCCTCTTGGTAGGATATTTGTGAGGTGGGGCCCGCATGAGCCCCACCGTTTATTTTCCTCTATTTAACGCACCCGCGAAAACTCCTCATTAATGAAAGTCAACTGGGGTGTTTTCTAAAACTCTTAAACGCTCCTATTAATTGGACTGTTAAGACGTTACCATTAATTCACCGAATTAATGGTTCGTTTCTTAACCTATTTTTGAAACTGTTGGTATATAAATAAAATAAGACCAACACACTTTATTCTTGGGTGTGATTTGTTGAGAGGATTTGGAGAATCTGTACCTTCATCCTCCTTCACGAAGAACGTGAAGAATGCGAAGAACGTGAAGAACGCGAACAACGTGAACAACGCGAAGAACGCGAAGAACGCCGAACCCTCGGAGATCAACGACGCGATGCCGTGTTCCGCAACGCCGACGATTCTCCTTCCATGACGTTTCTTCCGCGAAGTTCTTCCCTGCAACAATCTCCGATCATCTACTGCTTGAGGTAGGAGATTACGGATCTTTTAAATTTCCTTTGTGGATTTTATCCTTAACATGGATTTAATTCATGAAATTAAATCTGTGTGTTTTCTTTAACCCACGGAGATCGTCGACGCGACGCCCTTCCGCGACGACGCGATGCCCTTCCGCGACGCGACGATCCTCTTCTTCCGCGATGGTCAATTCCGCGAAGAACTCTTGTCCTATGACAACTACGAGGTAGGGGTTTTATCTGAGAATAATATTTATTCCCATGGTTGTTTCTTCTAAAAAAAATAACCCGGATCAAAGTTCAATTTTAATTTATTAAAATTGTTCCTTGTTATGTTTTTCATGTGTTGGTTATTATTCCCGATTGTTATCACCTAACGCGGAGGGTGCGGGACAAACAAACACGGCCCGACAACCCTCTGCAATTTTTCGTTGATGCGCGGATTGGCGGGAGATGACAAACGGGGCCGCAAGTTAATTTTGAAGGCTTTGCAGTGAAGTTTGAGTCCCGGGACGAGCCCTGGTGAAGACCGCGTGCAAATCGGACCACCGGAGCGCGTCCGGTCGCCAGGAAGCGGCGGCGCCCGGTGCGCCGCAGGGAAGACCCGCCGTGGCTGAAACCGTGGCGGCGCAGGCCTGTCCCGCGGCCGTGCGGGACCGCGGAGGAGGGACGCGGCTTAAGCCGCGTCCGGTGACACAGAGCGGCCCCACACGGGGTCGTGGCTCTCCTTCACGCGGGGGGGGGGGGGGGGGCAGCACACCCCCGCGCCGCTCGGCTGTAACCGGCCGAGCCGACCCTGGCGTTCGGGCCGCGCCCGCGTCGGCCGGGTCGGTCCGGGCCCAGACCTCCCGTTTTCGGACCTTTTCGTTCTTTTTCTCATAACTTGAGCTACGGGCCTCCGAACGATGTGCCATCAGTGGCGATGCGATTCTTGGATCGCGATGGTCGTTTCGGTATATCACACTCATGGTTTCAGAATACTTTGGGTTTGGCTGGGTTGGTTCGTACACGAAACCAACCGGGCCCTCGGAGCGGAAACGCTCATATCTTGAGCTTCGGACGTCCGATTAACATGCAGTCGACTTTGTTGAATTCCTCTAAGTGAGACCGATCTTTTGTCTTACTCCGCTCAAGGTTTGGACGCAGGTGGAGTACGGTTGGGTTGGTTTTTCCTTAAAACCCAACCGGGCCCCTAGAACGAAAAAGCCAATAACTCTCAGACCGGGCGTCCGATTAACGCGCCGTCTGCGACGTTGAGTTCCTATTGATGATACGGAACTTTTGGATACATAAACTCTGGACTATGTGTCAGATGATGTATCAGCCTCTCGACTCATGGAGCGGACCCTCCCAAACGAGCTTGTTGTGTGCGGGAACCTTAGAGTTGGCTGCGACTACGACGTTGACAGTACAGAGATCCTCAGTGGATTCGACGACGACTGTGCAGAGATCCTCAGTGGATTCGATGGCGATGACTACAGCACTCAGCGATCCTTTGTGGGTCAGTTCTACCGATCCTGTGTGGGTCCGATCCTTTGTGGGTCAGCGCTCAGCGGTCCTGTGTGGGCCAGTGCCTACAGATCCTGTGTGGGTCTGATCCTGTGTGGGTCATTGCGGGGGTTAGTTACCTATCGATCCTTTGTGGGTCAGATCCTTTATGGGTCATTGCGGGGGTTAGTTACCTATCGATCCTTTGTGGGTCAGATCCTTTGTTGTTCATTGTGGGGGTTAGTACCTATTGATCCTTTGTGGGTTTGATGGCTTAGATAAATCAGTGGCAATATCTGGTCATCTTCATCGTCATACAAAGAAGTATTCCTGTGTAAGCTGAATCCCTTTTACTTTCCTTTGTGGATTGTGTTGTGTTATCCTGTGTGGATTTGCGTTTTTCTCTCCTATGTGGAATGGGTTGTGCTTGGGCTCAGATGTTGGAGCTGAACGAGATTTGATGACTTAGGTATATGTATGGGCATATACCTATGTCGTGTCGGATGTTACTTCGTGATTGTATCTTTCCTTTATGGTTTATCCTTTGTGGATTCTGGGATACCTTTGGGGGTCTCGGGGTCCCTACTGATTAGCTTATACTCACCCCTGCATGGGCTACGCCCGCACTATGTTGTGTTGGTTGCAGACGACGGACAGCGCTGATCGTGGTTGAGCCTTGCGGAGCAGGATGGTACCTGGAGGTGGACCACTGGGCGGGACGTACTCGGAGCGGTCGGCTAGACCCGAGGAGCAGTGGAGGCTATCTGTACCCGCCCTTCATGTGGGATTTCCAGTGGACAGCTCGACGTTGCGGCTTTACTTTTCAGTTGTTTTTTCCCCTTTCCAGTTGTACTTTACGTTCAGTTTGGGTTTGTATACTGGCCCACATGCTTTTCTGCACTTACTGTTGTACTCAGTTTTTACTTAGTTTTTACTTCTGCCTGCTTACTCTGTGGTGTTTTTGGTTTACTTTACAAAGGCAATGTCTTCCCTTTTTCCAGGATTTACGCCTTGGTGCTAGTCGCCAGCCCCTGGCCTATGGAAGGCGGGCATGGGGTAGTCATGGCACAGGCCCTGAGGACGGGTCGTGACAGATTGTGTCAACCCTCATGTAATTATGGTAGTTTATACACCAATTAGTGATTATATATTAGTGAATTTGGAATATAGTGCAGGAGTCTTTTCCCACAATGGTAGAAAATCATATGAAATTTTTCTGAATAATATTCCAGTCCATCCCTTGTTCAAATATCATATTTAATTTTGACTTATTTCTAGGTTTTTATAGATATTACTTTTTGTTTATTAGTAAGACTGGTCGATATTAGGGAATTGATTATGTAGTTGGAAGAACTTTTCGGAGAAATGTTTTTTCATGATAGTGTGAGTTATTTGAATAGTGGAAAGGTGCAAGTGGTTCTTGGATAGATTTAGGTCTGATTAGACTCATATTTAGTATTGTAAGAAGGTTGTTTTTTGAGACAGCTTTTAGTTATATCTATGGATATTATGAAATCTTGGTGATATAGATTGGATAGATAGAAACCCTTGTTATGTTTATGATACCTTGCATCATTTTTAACGAACACTTCACGGGTTAGTTGTTTTGGTATTCATTGGTTAGAGTAGAACAAAAATAGTGTGGTAGTTAGAACCTCCATCATGAATTATAGAATTAGAAGATGATGTGGAATTCTCAGTGGATAGAAATTTTTATTTGGTTTTGATAGAAAAAGTAGATGTGGTGTTCCTTTTGACAGATTTGGTGGTCCCAAATTCACATCAAGTGGGAGAGGCATAATTTGACAACATAATTTATAGGTTGATAAATGAATAGGTATTTTCAATAAGTACTCTTAGTATTTTTATTTATATGTGGGGTGTATGTCACCATACTTAAGTGATGGATAGTAGTGTCCCCATGAGGCTCTTCTTGGGTGTCATGATAGGAATTTATAAAAAAAAGTTCACCTTTATTTTTTGGGATACTATCTTATTATAACTCTATAGCTAGTAATTTTTTACCAGGATTAGTTTCTTGATGGGCGAGGATATGATAAATTTCCCAGGGTGTGTTTGAGTTAGAATAGAGAACACTAAAAGAACATTTTTCAGCCTATGGAGATAATCATTAGTCTGGTAAGTTCCTTTACAAGCTTTTGATCAAGTCGATAGATGGTAAAACTTGTTTTTTTATGGGGAAACCAATGGTTACCAATGGTTCCAAGTCTAAAGGGAAATATGGGATGGTGACTCCAGTTATTTGGTGATATATTTTTCTCTATCGGTAAGGGTTTTTTTCACTTGAGTTCAGGTGGGTGTATCATGGGATCTAGAGAAAATATAGTAGGTTTATTTGAATGAGATAGGGGTATCCACTTTGGATTATAGTGGAATGGGTAACCAATGATATTGAGGTGGGTTTATTGGCCATTTTAGTAGTTTGGTATAATTTTTTTATATATATGTTATTCAATTTCTAAAAGAGTGACCATAACCTAACCACGTTATCTACAGTAGTGGATACGATCTTGTTTAGATTCAAAATCATGGTTGTGTGCTTCACGTTAAAGTTATGGAAACAATTAATATTTTAATATGGTGAAATAATTTTTATTAGTGTTGGAAATATTGTTATGGGTTCCTTGTTTAGTGATTATTAGGGGATAAAAATACCTCAAGGATCATGATATTCTGATGATTGTTTTTGGATTTCTAAAGAAACCTTAGGAATACTCTCTATATAATTGTTTGTATAATGGTTCTTATACAACAAACTCTTAAGTATCTCTCATAGGATTTGATCTATTAATATACATTTCCTATATATATGTCGATGGTTTATGGCTTTGATTCATGCCATGAAGATGAGATAATTATGGATGAAAGGGTTTTCTGAAAAGGATAAATTAGATATTTTTTGAGTTAAAGAATGATTTTTCAAATATTATTTATTATAGATCGATCTTGTGGATATTATTTTAGAAAATGATTATAATATTACGGTGGTAAGTCCTAGAATGAAAATGGTAGAAAATATGATGTCTTTCAGCATGGCAATATGTCATTTTCAAATAGATCCTAGACATCTTGAGATGGATGAAGTTAATGTGACTATGTTTTCTTTCTAGATAAGTTAATTTTATTAGTTTCCTATTTTTCGTAGCACAAGTTTCCTTTTCTTGTAAAAAAGGGTTAAATGGGCTAGGGATATAGTGACCCATATTTTTTCTTAAGAAAGACTTAATTAATTTTTGAATTTCAAAGTCTTGGGTCCTCTAAAGTGGTAAATTATTAAATTTACCCTATATAAAAAACTTATAAAAAATCCTAATCACTTTATTGATCTAGGAATATAATATTTACCTTTGAGATAAATTTTGTTAAAATTTCGAGCTAGATGATTTTTAAAAGACATTTAATATTTAATAAATAAGTAAATATTTTCCCCATGAACATTAACATTAGTATCTCATAAAAATATCCTCATATAGAAATTAATTCACTGAGGTTGTGTTCATAATGGGGTTTTTCCTTGGAGGAGGAATAAATTTTTTCCCAAGATTAAATCCCCAAGTCTATCTTTTTCAATTATTTTAATTAAAATATCAATTAGCCTAATTTCCTGTTATAAATTCCTATTTAATTTTCCTGTATAGATTTATCCAGCACCATGGATGATGAAACCCTGGAGAGGGTATGAGGTTGGGAGAGTTACATCTTTATGGTAGTCAATCATCAGGTGGTGATGATGTACCACATATCATCAGGGATTTAATTTCATGGAAACAATGAATGTATTAACGAAATGAATATTCATCATTGAGGTTGGGATTTAATATTTTTATTCTCCCTTGTTTATAATTCCTTATTGAATTTAAAATTCATTTACATGAGATTTCCCTTTTTCTGTAACTTTGATGAAGTCCCTTGGATTGAGAAAATTAATTCCAGATTATTGAGCTCACGTATTTTTCCATTGAAAATTTATAGATGATTCTGTTCACATGGAATAATACTGATATATTAATTTTAAAAATTTAACTCCATCACTAATGATCTTCAGCTTGAATTCATTGTAAGTACTCATATGAAGATAAATGTTATATGGAAGAAACCTTGGGTGGTCATGATCTTACCAAGCCATCAAGTCCCATTTTTTCATTGTTATTCATGTTTCTCATGATAAACGGATATAGTTGGCCTTTATAGTGGTAATTGGTTCAAAGATGATTGTGTGGGATGGTTTAATGGGTGATGATAAAAATGGGATTTAATTTTATGGATAAGGTGGAAAGAAAATGATGTGGTGGGAGATAGTTCATGCACAGAAGGACATCGGGTTAGAGGACTGATGAAATATAGACTATAAAAAGGTGGTGAAGGTAGTGGATTTAATATCCAATAAAGTAGGAAATGGTGTGGTTTTGGGTTATTGAGATAGATTGATGGAGGAAGGGAGGCTGATGTTGAAGGCTTTATTAAAGATGGCATCCTGAATAATGGGGAATATCATTTTCTAGATTTAGAATTCATGACTTCACATCATGTAGTTTTCTAGGTCACACACCATGTGTCATTTCCCCTATAGAACCAAGGATTTCCATAGCTTATAAATATCACATGGGGAAAAGAAACTAGGTAACAAGATGATCAAGAAATCAGGTACCATCTCTCATAAATTCCTAAAAACTATAAAAATATTATATTGTATCCAGTATAACATAGAGGAATTGAATCTTAAGGAAGGAATAATATATCCAACTTCCCACACAAGCTGAACCACTAACATAATGAAGGTCCCATGGATAATATCATATATAGAAATTGGATCCTTAGGAAGGAATAACATATCCAACCTCCCATATGAACTGAACTACTTACATGAGGTTGGTCCCATGGAAAATCTCATATATGGGAAGTGGATCCTGAGGAGGGAATAACAGATCTGGCCAGCCACATGATCCATACCACCAACATGAGGTATATCCCATGGATAATTTCATAAACAAGAATCCAATACTGATGGAATAATATAGTCAACCTCTCGTTTGATCTGAACCACTAACATGAGGTAGGTCCCATGGATAATTGCATATCACCCATGGAATATAACCCAATATATACTTCTTTAACATAGGAATAAAGAGAACTTAATTGGTGTTTCACTAAACCTATATCCCTAGGTCTTTGAACACATACCCATCAATATCTTCATTAACATGGTCGGGAAACACCATAGGTAGAAACATGTCAGAAATCACAAAAACTATAGCCCCCAACTGGACCTAGGTTTATACCTAATTATCTATTATAGGAAAACACATAATCAACCCAACTTAACCACCTTGTCTATCCTCCATATGATATTATATTAAATTAAAACCCATAATTAGAATAATAACCCATGGTGATTCTATATCCTTCAATCCATAACCAAAACACACTGCCCATACCCTGGCCATACCCAGCCACACTATCCTACCAAACCATAAAAAAATTCCCACAACCCATGTTTGAGTTTCCATCTCACACCTCCCAAAGGGGTTCTCACAAGAAAGAAGTCTGGAGTAACACTCCTTGTCACACCATGCCATACCCAAAATTCTTATCTTTTCCACAACCAGTATTAAGACTGACATTAAAAACCCACTATGACCCCAATTAGTATGGTAGTAAGCCATGTATTCCACCCCAATCCTACCTCTAATGATCTACGGTATAGAAACTTGCACCAAGAACACATAAACATATCTGGGAGTCCATTTTCTATAAAAAAAATTAAAATAATTCATCACCAAGAACCGCAATATCCAATAATACCATCAATGTGTCTATATATATATATATATATGAACAACTAAACTACATATAATTCATGTGTGAGTCAAAAAATAAAAATTGAAATTTCCTGAAGGAAAACCACTAAAGGGAAATACAAATTCAGTGAAGATAACAACCAAGTTTAATTGAATCCATGAAAGGGAATACATATCCTTTCTATGGTCAACTTATTCAAAATCAATCAAAAAATGGTCTCTTGTAAAGAACAATAATCTTCTACTATGAATTATCTCTAAAATATCCACATTAGTCATAGACAATGGAAATCTATGAAATATTTAAATAGACAAAATATATGTGGGAAAAAATATCATGTACGAGTCAATATAAACATACCCAAAAAGATTTCCAAAAAATTAAATGATAGTGATAAAACAATAGGATATCTCAACACCCAAATATTCATAAAATATGTAGGACTATCCTAAAAAAGACTATATATTCTCTAGAGTTTACAAATAACTAATGATAATTATGTATCTATTACTCATAGATCAACTCTATAGAATATTAACTCTAATAGAAAGCCCAAATATCTCAAGCACTGAAAAACCCAAGCACATCAAATTTTTAATCTTTTAAGATGACATTGTATAATTAGTGGGGGACCATTCCTCTTTGAGGATTGTAAACATAGATCAAGGGAGTACCTAAATCATGCAGATGGCCATGACCTAATATATGAATGAGTACTAACTACACATATAGAGGATTATTCCCTTACATACATGATATTAATAACTCTATATATCATATATTAAGTTTCACCTTGCCATGAGAATTCCTCCAATTTATTACCTAAACTCTATTCATAAAGGAATAACCCCCATTTTATGGGGGAGTACTTAAATTTAATGTCTGCTCCAAATTTCTCTCCTAAACCCTATCATATCCTCATTGGAACTAAGATCTTTGGCTTATCCCAAACCATCATATATTCAATCATTAGTGACTAATATGATAATACCAATTAACTCTATATTAAAAATAACCATAATAGACTACTCACTTGTCCAAAACTAAATCCAAATTTGAAAGATTTTAAGAATACTATAATCTACCCAGTAAATAATGTGTCACTTTATGATATACATAGTATAAGGTTACTAAGGAAATTTTCTCATATACTATCACTACTTGATTTTTGTGTAGTTTATATATATAACATTTCATGTGAGGCACCTGTAATGTTTGGATACTTATGTTGGATGATCTGTATTCTGGATACAAGTCAATTCATGTCACTAGATACAAACGACATCTTAAGGAAGTACAAGGTATGAGAGTACATATGTCTACTAGGTGTGTACATTATATACACATCAAGATTCTCTATATATATTACATGGATTGTGTTAAGGGGAGAACATGTGTGGGTGTGGCATGTTGACATTTCATGTACATGAATACACATCAAAACACTCAATCCTGAGATACACTTTGTGTGAACTAAAGTCAAACGGTTCGTGATAATTAATATTATAAGAAACACTAGCCTCCATGGTTTCTTATATTTATATAGGAACATTTCATGTGCTATTAATGAAAATGTAGCAATTTATGTTTGTTATATACATGGAATATGACTGGAGACAACATGGCATGTAGTGGAAAAATATATAGAATCCTAGAATTGTTTTCTCATCATTAACTTCATTATCACCTTTTCATACATACATGTCTCCATTTATAAAAAACCCAAATCATATTCCATAAAATATTATAAAAATTTATATCCAAGAATGAATCAAACCGGAGGATGAGATAATTAGGAATTGAGAATAGTTAGAATAATATCCATCCACCCCAGAAATCGAGTTTGAATTTATGTCAAACAAAGTATGAAGAATACTCTAAAGGGAAAATTTTATTCCTGATATTCCAATAAAGAAATATTATCATTAAATATTATCATTATAAAAACAATAATTTAATTTATCATAAAGGGATAAATATTCACCAACACTAATAAATGGTTTTATAAAAATAATCCCTAGAGAATTATAGATGGAAAATCCTTGATAAAAATAGAGCCTTTATCTCCCTGTCAATCCCATGATAAAATTTATAATTTACAATTATTCAATATCATAATATTGGAATAAAATAATTTAAATTTAAAATAAATTATTCATTACATGGGAAAATAATCCAATTTAATAATTCAACCAAATATCTCTTTTTCAAAATATATTCAATCAATGTTCATCAAAAGAACATCCCATGTTGTTCTTAAAATTTTTTATAAAATAAATAGAATTATAAAATATAAATAATTTAATTATAAACAATCTAATTATTCACGTGAAATTAGATGAAATTATTTTTAAATATTGATAATATATTTATAAAACATTTTTCCCACTTTAATAGTAAAATCGATAACATTTTTCATTATTTGATCATGTTCATAATTAGTAAAAATATTTTAAGTAGAAAAAGAATTTTCAAAATATAAATAATTTTCATTATTCATTAAAAAACATTTTCAATGAAAATAAGTTAAATCCAGTTAAAATTTTTTATGATATCCATGAAATAATATTGACTATATTTATTAATTATGTTACCATCAATTTTTTTAGTAATTTATAGTAATTAAAATATGTTTAAAAAGTTATTACATCATCATCATAGAAATATTGAAGATCTTATTATAAGGGAAGTGGCTCCGATTACACAAAAATAGATGAGGTGTAAGAAAAGAAATGTTGTTCATCCCTAAGGGAGAATTGTAATCACATTAAAATACCATCACATTCCTTGATCATCGTTATCTACACTATCATGAATCATGTGAAGAAAATGAGTAAGTATATTTTATTTTTTAGGGAAGGAAAGATGGATCAATAAGGATTTCCTTCACCAATAGAAAAAAATGAGAGGGATGGGGAATTTATCTTCAATTCCCAATAGTGGGGAATGAATTATATGGAGATATTGTTTCTCTCCAAAATATTTTCTCCTTAATTAATCATATAAAATCATTAATTCTCCATTAATAAATATATGGATAATTATCATCATCATTTCTTGGATATCCTTCTAAAATATATACTCCTATAATATCCCACATTAGCACCACCATGGAATTTTAATGCCACATCACCATCTATGATTAATAATAGCACTACATTTTTATATATGTTGTGAAATTGATTGAACGCCGATTGAAACTATGAATAATTTAGAAACCATAAATATAAGATCGATCCTAGGTGATGCACAATGCTGGAAAAGTGAGAGACAAATTTGTGTATGATGGTGAAGATGGAAAATAGAAAAACAAATACAATAGAAATAAAAGAAGTAGAGAACACAATATAGAGCCTCAAATTCTATACCAATTTCATTAACATATCACCATATTTATAAATTACATGAGATCTGATCCACTGGTGAGAATATAGAAGGTTATCCATTAAGGGGAATATTAATTGGGAATTGAGGAGTCATCGTTATTATTATAATTATTACAACCATTAATAATTTTTCATAACACTCCCCATTGGATGTCATAATTTCATGTAATCATATATTATATTCACTTTAAAAATCTATTGGAAAAATAAGTGAATCCAAAGTAATTTAATTTAATTTCATGTTTCCTCATTAAAAACTTTATCAAGAAAACCCAGTGGGAAAACCTGATGAAGGGAAAAAGAGTGTAGCGATCCCAACTCCCCTTGATGATATCATTTAGTTATGTCTTCAGGACATCAATCAATATTATTATTTAATTATATCTTCAAGACATGGGAGGAAGACCAAATGTAATAATGAATAGTCTCATTAAAAATTATAACTCCTGGGGAAGGAAAACAATTTCCATTAATTATATATATTCATAATAATTTAGAACATCCCCTTAGATATCTGTTATGATGTATTATTGCCTCATTAAAAACCTCATCAAGGAAAAACCCTTCAAGGGAAAAACACTTGATTAGGGAAAAATCGTACAATAACATCAATCCCCCCTAGAATTGCCTCATTAAAAACCTTATTAAGAAAACCCAATGGGAGAAAATTACTAAGGGAAAAAGAATACAATAGTTACATATCCCACTCATAATTATCATCACTACATCATTTAACTCATAGAATGTTCATGATTAATTCATAATCAAAACATTTAGTTTTAAATTTTGGAATAGTAATAATCCATACCCTTTAGATTTGAATGAATAGTGAAGAACATTATATTGCATCATAAGATGATTTATTGTCATTTTAAAGGTACATATGCACTTGTACATGTATATCCTTCATGTATTAATAAAATGTGCATATATATTTAATCCTTCTGGGATAAGTATGTTCTTCATTAAACCATTATGTATAAAATATATCACTCTTGGAAAGAAGATATTTAATTATTCATTAAGGGTAAAATCATTCCAAAATTTAATATTTCATCTTCGGGATGATTAATTCAAAATACAAAAACATTCCATGTAATTTCATGATCAAATAATTCATTGATTTTAGAAACATATGCAAGAGTTTAGATGTTTTTCAAAACACCATAATAATATGATGAATACAATGATTCATACAAACCATGTGATGAAAAATTCAATTTATATTCTTGCTTAACATAATATGGATACATATTATTTAGTTCACCCAATAATTTTTCAGATTGGGTGAGACTTTCATAATTTTGAATATGCTTCATGCATTTCGAACCCTTATGGGATTTATATATAAATATCCAAATATACATGGAAGAATATTTCCTATAATAAGATAATCAATATGAAATAGTATTGGTAGTTTGGGTAATCAATCTAGAACATTATATGTTGAACATTTCTTAAGTTCTTTTAATAATTCTATCCAATTATTATGATGTTGTCATCTATAAAAATCCAGTTTCATCAGTGTGTTTAAAAATAATTCAATGAAAATATTTCATCAACGATATTTTATTGAAATCTCATAATTTTTCTAGTACCAATGTCACTTTAGGGAAAAAAATCTAAAAAGACATAATGTTTTCGATATATTCATTTTTCTCTTCAAGGTAAAATATATATACTAATTTATACTCATGACTAACAATGCTTTTATATAATCAGTTCAACTACACTTCAGTTTTGTATAATCAGACTATTGATTTTCAACTGATTACATCTATAGTGTTGTGGGCATCTTGTAAATTATTCTTCTGGACCATTTTATAATATATAATCACCAGTAGAAAATAACACATGTGATCATTTAGTGGATATATCTTTCATATAGATGGATCACATGGTAGGTGGGTGCGACAATATATACTTCTTGATAAGTATATGGGAAATTTATTTCCATAATAGCTACAAGTGATATAAATAATTTACCTCAAAAATGGGTACCCCGGGGTAAATTATTATACAGGGTGGTTTCATAATAACTTAATGAGAATTAATTCAGTGATAATTTAGTATACATGCATCCTTTAAATAAATTCAACATTATCCCCTCATGGATGTCTAATATGTTATCAATAAATCCATTCTCGGGCATACCTAAATCAATATCTTTCATTATAATTGATCCTGGATCGACAATACCATCATTTCATATATTTAAAGTTTCAGGATAGTTAAACATCTAGTATACCATTATTGATTTTATTATACATAACAAATTCATTATAATCACTTTTATAAATTCTTTTTACATATCGAGGTGCCTATTTTATCCAGTGTCTCCATAAGATATTCATTTTCAAGAATACCATTCATATATCTCATCAAGACATCAAATATAACAAATCACTAAGAATTTGTACTTCCAGGTAGGAAAATATTCTCTCTTATGGAGTCCTTAATTAATTTTCTCTATAGGTAAATGTACTTATATGTGCATATAATAATGCATATATGAGTTATTTTGAATCATTTAGTCAAAAAAATATTTATAAATATTTTTCTTCAAGGTTGATGCATATAAGATCTCCAAGATCTTTCATTGTGAAAACTCATATTTGTCTTTATAATTTCCACATATCGTCGATTAAGAATTCATAATATAATTATAATAAGTTAGGCCCTCAACCAAGAGTATTATTGTATAATTTAGAACTTCTTGCCCAAATATTTTATAACTCCAGGACCAAATATTATTTTAAAATATATCTACCTTAGATAGGAGGCCCCACGACTTTTGAAGCTGGTGAATATGGTAGTGAGAACCAAGGTGGAAGAATCTTCTGGATTCACAACACACATATTATTTCCATCCAAAACTATAATTCCTAAAAAAAACATTCACTTTATCAAATGAAGGAGAAATCATTTGACCAAACCTCATAAACTCTCAAATATTCATGATATCACAAATCATATAAAAAAATTCATGAATAATTTCATTCGCTTCAAGGAATGAGATATAGTAATTAATAAAACATTCACATCAGGGTATGAATTAATTCATCGGATTTCATGATCTATGAATGATAATTTATTATTTATCAATAATGATCATATTTCATAGAATATAATTTTTAGTGATTATGATGATAATTTTTTTAAACACTTCTGGTGGTAAAATCATTTTTCATAAAATATATCAGATTATAAAAACTACGTAATTGAATCATTTCATTTATCAACTATGTGAATAGAAACCACTTCAAGAGATAAATTAATTACATGAGATGATATTGATAATCCATAAGATAAATAATAATTTTTCACTTTATATTGTTACTATGAAAACAATAATTGATAAATTAAGATATTATTTAATATAATATCAAAGAAAATTATTTTCATATCATCCTTCAAGGATGAATTATTTTATAAATATTAATAAAATTTATTGTGATTTGTATATATTAGTTTTCATAAAACAACTTCTGGTGGTTATATTATTATTATTTTTAATAAAAAAAATACAACACAATGATCATTCTCAAAATGTCGCATTCACCTAGAACATGATTTAAAATAAAATCATGTATATTTTCATTAACTTCAAGGAATTAAATAAATCATTTTCAATACATATTCTCATTCTCACTAGGGAATGGAATAAAATTATTTTTTCAAGTTTTATATTATCTTCAAGATAATAGCATAAATATTAGATTCATGCAATTTCATAAATTTCATCCACTACTAGCGATGGATATATATAAGATATATTTATTCTTGTTCTTCAAGAGAATTCAATATATTTGGAAAATTTTATAATAAATAAAAATAATATAAATAAAACAACATGATATTTAAAAATATTTAAAGTAAACATCATCTTCGTTATGAGCCTTTATATATCGTAATCAAACTTGACACCTTCAAGGTGAAAAAATTAATAAGTGAGATGAAATTTCATGGTTCATGACATGATTAGAGAACTCAGACTCAACATACAACAGGTATGTGAATTTAATCATGGATCGCCAGACTTTTTCTTAATGTACGGAAGGTACGCGATGTTAATCATTCGACCACTTCTAGTGGGGTCATTTTTTTCATTTGATGAATGATGTTTGTCTCAACATCGACCCCATCGGTTATTTTTCAAACATATTATCTTTAGGGAATGGAGTGAAATTTTTCATTTGTGAATCTTTATAGCTCTTCAGGATCACATTATTTTTCCCGCAACAAAAGATTAATAAAATCATATATTATTTTCATATTTATCAATAGGGATAAAAATAAATGTAACAATATCTTTCATATAAAATAAAACTCACCATTTTATGAATCACTTCAGATGAGTGGAGTCGATGCACACATGAAAGATTATGTCAAAAAAGAATGTTTATAAAAAATATGTGATGTACCTTTTTCCCATGAGATTTATTTTATGATGATGATGATGATGAAGGAAGCATCTTCATGATGGGCAATGCAGAGAATACGATCATGCTGATAACTTATTCTGAAATTGATTGTACACAGATTGAAACGAGTAAGGATTTAAAAACTGAAAATATAAGATTGATTGTAGGTGAAACGCAACACTAGAAAAGCAAGCGGCAAATTTTTATATGAATATGGCGACAGGAAATATAAATACAAATACAAGATAAATACAATAAGTAAAGAACACAATATAGATCCCAAAAGTCTATACCAATTTCATTAACATATCTCCTTATTTATTGAGTACATGAGATCCAATAAAATGGTGAGAATATAGAATGTTGGATATTAAGGGAAAAATTAATTGGGAATTTAGGAGTCATCATTATTATCATAATTATGACATCCATTAATAATGTTTCATAATAATTTAGATAAATTTGGATATTTAAAATAAATCCCATAAATTATCATTTCTAGGGTATGAATTTGTATCCTAAAAATTATACCACTCCCAGGAAAAACTCCCCTTATAGACTCAACCTTGGTGTTATAATTTACATTAAAGATTCCATTTATGAGTTATTAATTTCTCACACATGTGTTATAAATATTAATTTTTTTCTTAAACTGTAAATATCCCTTAAAATATAACTAGCAAGGAACTTTACTAAAATGTTGCCCAAGGGTAAACACTGCATTTTGAGTTCAATAGAACCATTTAAAAATGATGTGGTTAACTACTAAGGTGAATTTAATATTTCACCCTCATTAAAGGATGTGACCTTTAATATTGAAAAATAAACTAAGTCTCACTTTCATAAAATTTGGTTTTATAAATCATCCCCACCATTATACAATTTCATCCTCTAAAAATAAATACTCCAAGATGTTAAACTAATAATATCATTAATCATCCTCATGTGGAGTCCAACCCATATTCATGCATACACAATTCAACTATGAAGGCCAAATCCCTAGAGAACCAGAGACACATCTACACATGGAAACATTCTTCAAATTATTCTAGGAATGACTAAGAAAATGGGTGTAAACTAAAATTATGATCCTCCCCTTTAATGAACAACACAATAGTCACCACATGGAATTCATTTATCCCCATAAAACAATGTTAAAGGAGGATTTGATTAAATATTTCACCCTGAAAACACAATATCTCATTGAATGAGATTCCATAAGTTTTTCTTTAACTTTAAATGGCACATCATAAGGTACATGTATCATTATTCCATACATCAAGAAGTAGGGCATCACTATCTCTAAGTTTATTACATTATCTATCACCAATGATAACACAAAACCATACCTCTAATTCCCTATAAGCTCACATCTACTTATGAAGATCACCTGGTTGGGTTATAGTTTATTTGTGCAAACTTAACTAATGAGAACACCAAGAAATTGTCTCAACATACTCAAACATCCATATTTAAAACCTAGAAGTTTTTTATGTCACATTCCATTACAATCTCAAGAGGGTGGTCTTAACCATTCAGATAGCCTACTTTTATCAACTCCAAACCCAGAAATAACACCTTACAAAATTGAGTGGCAATAAACACAACCCATAGAGTAACATCTTTCACATAATAGATAAAATAGATACATAATGGAAACCAATTATTTTCTACACTTACACCACAACTGTTTCATAATCATGTGGAAAATAAAGTTCAAAAATTTTCATTGCATCACCCAAGATGAGCCTTTATAGTGAAACACTATCCAATCATAAATAAGGATGGAATAATCCACACCTTTAGGGAAATATGTTTGGGAACTTTATAAAAATTCCTAATCCCACATGATCCATGAATCAAATCCAACATACATGGTATCTTACATTTATAGATATATGAGGATAATTACAACTGGTGAAAGATATACCACCTCCTATATAAAATCCAACTAAAGTGAGGCTAGATTTTAAAATCCCCCTATAACAACTAATAAAAAAATATGTTTAGGGTCTTCACCTACCCCCACAACACTACACCAATCTGATAAAAAAATCTATTGTAGCCTCTAACTTAATGTAGATGAGTCACTACACCACCATCTCAAATATAATACCTAAAAGGATGGATTAATCAAACCCATAAATCCAATCTCAAGGGTTTGACACATGGTTATAATTCCTGAATTAAGTCAAAGACAACCTCAAAATATTTGATATGCTCACCAATTTTAGTTCAAATGATGGTGTCATCAATAAAGACTAGAAAAACAAACCACATGTTACAAAATCATAAGAATTAATTCATTACTCATAAAAATATCTTTAATATTTTAAGATGTCCTAATAAATGTCTGATACTTCCTATAGAGCTTCATTCTCATAAAACTAGAGATGCTACCAACTAGAACAAGTCTTTACCACATAGAACCATTGGTTGAAAAAATAACATTGAGTCTAATGGTAGTATCCCCCAATGGTTTACCAATTAAACACTATCTCTTTCATCTTAAATAATATATCCAATAAATGGTATAAGATATTAGTGGAACCCCAGAAAAAAAATCATCAGGAAGGATAATCATCGATGATAGAAACCCTACTCATATTCACATTCCTTATAAGGATTAAATATTATTTAGTACATGTACGGAATGGTAACTTATAGTCTTATACTAAAACTCTTTAATACAATAAAAAATCTTACTCACTTGAGTGAAATTTATACTTTAAATCATTATGAGAAAAGGATAATGACCATCAATAGGATTACCCAGATACTATGGTCATTTTAGGAACTCCACTAGAGTCTCCAATTACTAACCAAAAAAAAGGTAATGATATGGATCTCACGAATATTGATGGGAATGGGTTTAAGAGAGGAGAAAACATATAATATTTTGAATATTATTGTTATTTTGAATCTTATTGAATATTTCCTACTCAAATCCATCATGTATAACATTTATGTACTATATGTCAGCACTCAGTATCTGATAAGAAATGTCTAAAGGTGGAAATGAAGGTAGTATGAGGTATTTCACATCACTAGATAATCCTTCACCACCAACTCACCTATTGTAACTACCTTCTGGAAGGCTATAAATATCTACAGTAGAGAAATGACTATTATCTTTGATGTGGGGGTCCATCCATTGCACCACTCTAGATACTTATAAGGTAATTTTCCACCTTTTCCTAGATTTGTAACAATTATAATAGAAAACTTTATTCTTAAACTCTAAATATATAGAATAATTTGGTAATTCAAGGAGTCCTATTCCCAAAACAAAACACTCCCCCTCAAGGACTCGCACAAACTCTTGAGTTGGGAACCAATGTTTCCTGAATCATATCTAAAGTGTACCCCATTTGAAAACCTTAAAATATGATTTTACATGGTTATGCTTCCTATAAGAAGATGGTATGAAATATTATGAACTCAATATATACATTATCTCAATGAATATAACTTCTTGAGTAGGTGATCAAACTTTAATGAGGGAGAGATGCTATCTTTGTGGGTTTGAGTAATTATATAACAATGGTAAAATACACCATGAAGGTTAAATCAAATGCATTAAATATTGTCTTGTGGGAGGGTGTTAAAACTAAATAGGAAGTATAAATATCATACTCCAACCAATCCTATTCTATTTAAGGATTATGCTCACCATGAGATATCATGAGGCATCCATCACTAAAGTTCTTTTTTCACATTCTGTCAATGGGTAATCCTATCCATCTCTGTGGTAAATTACATCCACTCTATAAATTAATCTTTACTAAGAATATATGGAGAATGATCCCCCTCCTCTTTTTATGGGTATAGGATACTGCATATTCAATATCGAAATTGATGTTTTGTCACTAAATTGATCATTAAACTACCTATGAATATGATCTAACTATCTATGGGAAGTTTCCTCTATTATATAGGATGAAATCATGGTCACTAGAGGATATCTATGATAGATTGAATATAAGAAGGGTATGAATGATCATTATTGGACACTATAAGATGCATGTATTTACTTTCACTCTATAAATGATGATTTATATTTATAGGTAAAATAATAGATAAAATGAGTTTAGGATAAAGTATACATCATCCATAATATCAATGATGGTCTCCCTGTTTTGATAACCAAGCTCAAGACCCAACACTTAATTTCTTAAACCAAACCACTTAAGACATCTAACTCCAAAATCTTTCTCTAAGACACAATCTGTACTAATACCATTCTTACATGATCCAACCAATCTAGACCCACCTAGTTCAATAATAAGCTGCGTGTTCCACCCTAATCCTGCCTATAATAAATAATGGGATATAGGATAACACCAATAAGCCATAAACATACATGGGAGGACTTATCCTATAAAAACCAATAACAATAATGAGTTTCTAAAAACCATAAATGTGGAAAATAAAATTTACAATTTCATAGAGGAAAACTAAAAATGAGAATACAAATGTTGTGAACCAAACTACAAAGTGTATTTAACTCTGTGAAATGGAAGATGACTCGTCATCATGGTTTCTTAGTATGAATTCCATCAAAAAACATCTCCCACCAGGAATCATCATTTTATACTACGAATTATCTCTACTAGATCTACATCCATCATCAATATCACTAATCTGTGAAATGTTTTCATAGAAACATACATGCAACCACAAATATTTTGTAGTGGTTAGTATAAATATACCTAGTAGGAATCCCCAAAAATAAAAAGATACTTATAAAATAAAACTTCATCTAAAAACCCAAATCTAGGGAAAATATAGAGAAGTACCCCAAATAAATCTATATTTGATCTAGAGGTAACAAATAGCCAAGGTCAAGTAGGTCACCATTCCATCTAGGTCATCTCCATAGAATTATAACATTGATAGGAACCTGAAATACCTTAAGTCTTAGAAAACCCAATAATATCATCTCTATAATTTTCTAATACACCTTTGAATCAGTAGTGGGAGGACCTTGACTCATTGAGGAGTGTGAACATCGATTGAGGGAGTAAATAGACCTTATATAGGAATATGCACAAATATATAGAGGAGTATTAACTCCATGGATGTATGACCACATCATGATCTATGGGGTTGTTCTAACACTATCTATCATATGGGTATCATTCCTTGCTAAGATAATACTTCTAGTGGATTACCTAAGCCTTTTGCAAATTGGATTGTGCCCCAACTCTCAAAGGGCTATCTAAAATCCATTTTTACCCAAGTGTCTTTCCCAAACCCTATCATCACCTCAATAGAGATAAGATTTTTGAAATCTCCAAAATTATATGTAATTATTCTTTAGTGATTGATAGAATCATACCATTACTCTCTATGTAGAAAGATAATCATAATAAAATAATCACTTCTCCAAAACTGACACCCATGTGGAAAGATATGAATAATTATACTATCATCCCAGTCCATGGTGTATCCCTTTTAGGTATATAGGGTGTAAGGTAATTTAGGAAAGATAATTATGTACTATTGTTACTCAATACATGTGGAGTTGATATAAATGGTGTGTCCTATGAAGCACAAGGAATGTGTGGACACTCAGGCTGGACTGCATTAGTTCTAGATATGCACCAAGGTGCCTCTCAAGTTGTACACATCATCTATGGGAAGTACACTATGTTTGATTCGACATGGATACTGGGTGTGTATAATTTTTAAATGTTGGTCCACTCTATACACTTTACATGGAATGGGTGAAGAGTAAACATGACACATGATTTTATCTTGTTGACTTGAAATATATGAAGATGTACACTAATACTCTTAATCTGGATATATGTGGTGTGTGATATTTAATTCTAGGATAAACCCTAGACATCATAGTTTTTTATTTATGTGGAGAAATTTAATGATGTATATATCATATAGGATTAATTTCATCGGGGAAATTTTTTGTGGTGATATACATTGTGTGTGCATGACACTCTTGGCCTAAAAATACTCATCAATTTTATAGTTGAAGTGACATGTGACCTAAATAGATTCTCCCTATGTTCTAGAGGTTTTTGACTAGTAGTGAGGGTCTAAGGTGTTACCATGGGAAGATTATACCCTCATATCATTTTAAAATAAATATCATAAATATCATGAAATGTTTATATAAAATAATCTGAGTGTGTAAAATCAAATAAAAAATGAATGCTATGAAAAATGAAATTTTTTCATATAAGTATACATCATGAATGATTTCCCACCAGTCTAATAACATATAAATAAAAAAAATAAAAGTACACAAGAAGGATATTATACTATCCCCATGCCTTGGCTTTTGATTATACCATGCTCTCCATCTTGATCATCCAATATTGGGACCCTTCCCAACATGTGCATGTGATTATATGTTCTTCTCAAGTACCAATGTGTCGGGGTCACTCGAGTAGGATGTGAGTAAAACTCCTTAGGGAACCACCAATGGTGTCTCTAAAATAAAAATATATATATTGAATGTGAAATGTGATATTCTAAGGATGAACATGTAAAAAAGGAAACTCTATAAAATAATCACCATTAGTCCTCAATTTATAAGGTGACACCTAAGATTGACCATACCTACTCCAGTCAGTGGCGAATAACTCTAATAAGGTAATATAACCTACCCAATGGAACCATGTAACACCCAATAACCTCTTTAAAATATCACCCAAAGGGTCTATATCTTTAATAAAACCAATTTATAATATCACCTGAGGTGACCATTTCTTTCCCAAAACCTATTTACAATGTTACCTAGGGGGTCCATGTCCTACCCTAAAACATGTTTAGAATATACTTTTCTTGGGAGCATCTTCCTCCCTAAAACATAAAATCACTTTCACCCAGGGGATTTATAATACCTAAAACCTAAAACAATTTACGATCTGTGGGTGCATCCAACCTCAAAACCTCATATTGTGTACAACACAGGAGACATGTCCCACCCAGGAACCCCATATAGCATACAACCCAAGGGAGTTCATCCCACTCTAAAAACATATCATATAATCATCAAGGGTATAAAAACATACCCACAAAACATATCATATAATCATTGGGTGATAATAATTTACCCTATAAATATATCACAATAGGGGGATAGATCCCCTCCTTAGAATCATATATATATATATATATATATATAATATAGCCAAGGGGGCTCATCTCACCTAGGGACAGTTACAATGAAATCTTCACCTAGGGGGATGCATCCCATCCTTACACCTGATAACCCATACCCCTAAAGGAATACCCTCTTCCAATAGCCTTATATATCATACACCTTGGTTGGCCACATTCCCAAATCCAATACACATTTACTAGGTTTTCCTCTCCAGATCTCAATTTATACTCATCACCACAATCATGTTTGGATATAACTGTACTAGCCTCCCTATACGAACCCACTCCAGGTTCAACATGATACTGCGGAACCGATTATGGTCCCCAAAGTCACACCTCAGTCTAAACACCCCATAAGGTTCCTTTATCTCTTTTCAAAACCCTCGATTCAAATCATTTCACTTATAGGGAATAAAATACCTCAACATGACCATGATAATATCACATAATAATCACAAAAACAAGAAATTCAACACATGCATAAAACTAAGAAGATGGAATAAAGCCCATATCACTCCTAAAGTCAACCTAGGTTGGTCCACTCTCACCCAACCTATACATAAATCCTTCCCATGGTACATCATCTCAGGTATATTCATAAAATTTGGGGAGGATCACTCACCCCATGGTCATATCAACTGTCCTAATTTCTATAAAGAAACACAAGGTTCTCTATGGAATAAACCCATGCCAACCATTCTAAAACCATCGAACACCCCCACTCAAAGGGTATTAAGATAACTTATCTAAAGAATTGTTATGTTTTATTTCTAGTTATATACCCTTCTAGAGTTCATTAATCTCATGGCACACATTTATGGTCAATCCTTCATCTATTGATGGAAATGGAATCTAACTAGTGTTCAAAGATTTATTATGGCCTAAGACACTTTCTTTCTACCTGTGGGAGTTTAAAGGAAACAATTTATTTTAAATTTATTTTTTATCACACACAAGGGGGATATTTCATATCACATGATCAAAAAAAATGAATAAACCTTAGGAAGATGTCCATGGAACACCTACCAAAATTTGGAGTTATTCACTTTGATTAAGCTCAGTTACCTTCTTGTAATATCATACGAGAATCATACAAGATCAAACCATCACTTAGCTTAAAGAATTATCCACTCTTATTAACCTTGATAAATGGAATTTCAATGTTCATACATGATCCTGATACCCCTATGAACACATTCCCCATCACAAAATGTCTTCCTGGGTATTAATCCCATTCCAAAGTGATGGAAAACGCTAATAAAATATTCAATTACTGACTTAACTCTAAAAAAATGAAAATTAATAGTGTGTGTTCATCATCATGGGACATCCTCTATCCACCATATGAAAAATCCTTTTCATATCAACATGATTCTATCATGCTCTAGTGGAATAAATATCCAACCTTATCCTAGAGACACCCCGTTCAACATCTATCAAAGGGGGTAAAAGAATAAAGTAATAGGAGGAAGATACTCACCCCAAATCAATGAAATGATACCTTCCAAGGACACTTGTATCAAAGGGAGGAAAAGGGGATGAATGGGATAAAAAAGGGGAGAATCCCTCCTTTATTTGTGATAATAACTAGAGGTTCCTAAAGAGGTTGTAAATTTGAACCCCTAAAATTTCTAAAATGACCATTTAAAAAACATATCCCAGGTTACTGGTCATGGAAAGACTGTGTGAGTTACGTTGTGACACCTTCTTTCTATTCCATGTTGTGGCATGGTCCTCATGTCTACAGAATAACCAATCCCAAAAAGGTATAGGGGTCGATCATTTGAAGACCACCCTGGTAGCATATCCCTTATGTCCATGTCATGAGGCACCCACCCCATGGGATCCCCATGACATAGACTCCAACCATTTTTCCATAGCCTCCTTATATTAAGACTACCACACCATGGAACCTATATCATGCTACAACCTCATACCACCCCCCACTAGCATAAAATTGGTAAATTCTTTGACTCTGATTCATGAGTATTTTACTCTTATATAGAACATTCCATGACATAAATCCCCTAGATATATAATCTTCAATCTCCTATCCCCTTGACAGGACATGAACATCCCATGACATGGTGTGATGATCCACCTTTAACCATAAAAATGAAATGGGGTAACATTGACCCTACTCAAACACTGACCCGGGCACTTAAAACATCTCTTTGGTATCTAAACACTTTTAAAAGCATCTCCTTGAGATTTATTGGCCCTATGAATCCCAATTCAAGTCCCAATTTTTAAAATGTACCCATATTATAAACCAAAAATTTAAATCCCTCTTAAATTTCATAACCCATAATGACATTGGTCCTTAAAAATTCCTCATCATAACACATTCTATCTTCAATGGGTTTCTGTGTTTCTTTATCCATTAATCCTAAACCACACCAGTCATCAATTCACCACTAATTCACGGTTTTCTATCTCAAAACATCAAATGAGACTCCATTTCACAACTAAAAACACCAATACACACTATTTTCCAAAATTTGAGCTACCTTCTTATCACCATAACCAACACTAAGATAGTTCTAAACTATACCCATCTATCCTGAGAAATTTAAGTGTCATCAATCGATCTATCTCTAGGATTATGGTTCTCCCCTCTATAAGACTCATCCAATAAAGGTTTATTTCCTACCATAGATATATCCACCATATAAATCACCTTCTGAAAATAGATGTAACATATTAGACCAGGATGCCACTTAATAATTCCCCAAGCCTGGTGGGATACCTGGACTCAAGTTCATCTCCCCAAAATCCAAAGGCAAAAAAATAGCATTGAGGGCCTAGGTATGTCCATAGGGAGACTATGATCTCATCACCAGAGTGTAAAACAACAGAAATACAACAAAATGAAAATAGTTTAATTAGTAAATCATGTAGAAAATAGACACACATTAGGAATAGATATCAATATCAAAACAAATATCATATACAAAGATGAAGATGATATATGTCATATGTCTCTAATAAAACATCCAAAAACAAGTACACTAAAGTAAAATACAGTATATGTATAAAATTAAAAAAGGTCAAAAGGTATCCCTACTAGAATCGCACACCTCAGCTCAATCACATGCTCCTATGCTCCTAAATAGTAATCAAGAATGTATAGTAGGGAGATTTCCCTTATCAATAAATTCAATCATATAATCTATTCGAGTACCCTGGGTGGACCGAAAAGGGTGTGATGAATAATCCCAGTATGCAACCACCCATGGTCTGTACCATCTAGCTAGTAAATATATATAACAATAGTGTGAAAGAAAAATATAATAAGTAAAGGAATTACTCAAAATTAAACAATCTATAATTCCATTTTCTCATTTTATAACCAATTTTTTTAAGAAATTCCATTTAAGAAAGAGTTATCTAATTTAATATTCATTATTATGACAATTATAAACATTATCATTTAAACATTTGGTTCATTTAATCAACAAGTCTTAGGACCAGGAATAAATCCTTGCATCCCCCATAAGCACACATATCCAAGGATGCCAAAATAGGACATTCCTAATGTGTAAGTCAAGAATAAATCTTGGATTTTGTTCTATCTTTTCATACACATCATGTAATGACTTTTATTTTCCACAAAAATTATAAATTATTTGGAAAAATTGTGAGGCTAGGAGCTCAAATGGCATGTGATTTTGAGGCCTAGTGTACCCATAACATTTAAATGAAAAATGTTATGTTTTTAATAGCACGTGTGTTCGGATTTCCTGAAAAAGATTATATATTTTAATTGGGTTCTCATATCATAAATTTGAGGGCACTGTTGAGCTCAGAATGGCGGCTTTACCCTAGGTGCAGCCTAACGTTGGTCAACATGGATCATCGAAAGAAAACATCGCCAAGGAAGTAACCCTAAATAAAATTATTAAATAAAATTATTTTATTTTAAAATTATAATAAATCATTAACGGTGACTCTGATAAGAAATTTCAGACCATTTTTTATTTCTTTATGTGGTGTTTTCCCTAGTCAAGGCCTAACATTAGTCGATACAGGTCGTCTATGAAAAAAATGGAAGTTTTAATGAATAAAAAAACTATAATTTTATATTATTTTAATTTTATGTCGATGTAATGATTATATTTATTTTAAATGAAGAACTAGGAAAGGACCCATGTTTAGTATCATAACTTTGGTAATTCCCTAGATTCTCTAGAGATAATCCTTAAAGAATTATCTCAGCAGCAATGAAAAACACCGAGATCAGAGATCGTTCTTGATGGACCACCAATGGAAATAAATCCTCAATAGAGAATGATCAATATCCTAGTTAGGGAATTTTATTTTTTATTTATTTTCCCATTTCTTATTTCCATGAAAAACACAAGTCAATCCATAAATAGATTGACTTGTGGTTCAATCGTTTTTGCGGGATGGGTTATTGTTGTGCGATTGTCGAGATATTAGTTTATCCTCTTTGTTTATACTTATAATGAGAAAAAATTGAGTTCAACCCAAAAAAAAGTCAAGTTTCATTCTCTGGGAATTCTTTTTATTTCTTTCCATCATTCTTTCAATTGTTTTTCATTGGATCCACATGATTGCGGCTCGACTTTCAGGGAGGCTCTAAACACGATCGAACCCCCATATTAAAGGAAAGATAAAAATGAGACCATATCAGTGTAGCTCAAGACCTGAGGATCAAAGAGGTGTTTTTGTTTCATATATTGAAGCACCATTGTAAGAATAGAAGGACACAAAATGAAGGGAACTGGTGGCCAGTGCAAGTAGTGGCGGACGGCTATGTAAAACGGCGCACGACGGTGCGATGTGTCTGGCACCATGTGAGACACGACAGAGCGTCGTGGGACAAAGTGGTCACCTAATGAGGTAGGGTATCCACATGGAATAGTGGGGGTAATCATGGGTTACCACGTGAGCCAAACCGACCCAACAAGTAGACCGGTTCGGGCTAGCGGGTCGGGTCGGACCCCACGGGTCAGGCTAGCGGGTCGGGTCAGACCCGGGCAGCCAGACAGGGCCACGGCCGACCGTGGTGGTCGACCCTAAGCCCTAGTCAATCGAAAAACTACAAGGCCTTGGAAACTAGGGAACAATCTGCCTCTATGGAAGCTCGAGCTACCATGGGGTGGTCTACCACCACGGTCAGTCCACAGCCCAGTGAACCCCCTTCTGAAATTTTTTCAAACAACCATAACATTCAAACCAGAAATTCATTTGTTGATATTTCTATGACATTGGTACCCTTATGAAAAGAATTTAATTTCTAGATATCCTATGTTGATTTTTTTTGGAGTTTGAATGCGACATGATGCCTTGAAAAGTGAGTTATCTCCGAACAAGCGCGCTTCGAGAAAACATTTTTGTGGATGGTTGTGACCTAGAGGCTATGTGTATTATAGAGACTCTGCGTCTTATGGATATTGTGAGTCTTATGGAGATTGTCTGTCTTATGGAGATTGTGTGTCTTATAGAGACTATGTGTCTTGTTGATATTGTTTGTCTTATGGAATTGAGTATATTTGGATGTTTTGGATATATTTTTTGTAGACATATATCTATGTGGAGCTGACTAGGTATTCCTTGTGGTATCCCTTCATAGTATTTACTTTGTAGTATTCCTTCATGGAATATCATTTTTGGTATTCCTTCATGGTATTTCTTATGAGTAATTTCCTTTATTGTATTTCTTTGTGGTTTCAGGGTGTCCTACTGAGTATTGTTTTACGCACCCCTACATAGGCTTTTCCCACACATGTCATCTCTTGGCAGATTATCGACTCTTCAACAAAGTTCAATGTAGACTAGGACTAGGTGGTGCCTTGTGAGACCAGACAGGACGAGGTGTGTTTCGATATCTTTCCCAATGACAGTTACAATACCTATTACTTTACAGGTTGGACTTGAGGATATGGACTCTTTTCTTTTGGTGGGCTTGTTTTGGCCATGTTTACCTTCCAGTACTTTCACAATTGTACTCTTGTTGTGGGATATAGTGGATTTCATGCATTTTTTAATTAGTTCTTTTACATTTCATCATTTTTTCTTATAAATGTGTGTTTACGTACAAGTAAATAGGAAAATGCCTCCCATTTTTGGGATATTACTACTTGATTATAGTCACCATCCTCTAGCCTATTGGAGGTGGGCTTGGGGTAGTCACTTCATAGGCCCCTCTATGAAGGGTAGTGATAAAGTTATATCAAAGGAGGTTGGTTCTAATTTAGGACTGAGAGACTATAAGTTTGGTTTGGGGAAATAGTGTTAATATTTTCTAGATCGTCTTTCCGACTAGGGAATCTAGTGTTAGTGTAACACCCGAGATTTTTATGAGTAATATTTTGTTTTTATATATCATCAAAGGAATCTTTCACTACATACTAGCTTGGCTTACTTTACACGCAATCGCGACCTTCCTCGATAGCTTGCGTCGTACACAATACTGAGTTTCACTAAACAACGATATGCTATTAAAACTAGCCGTTATGAATAGTAATAACCACTTTTTGAAATTTTATAAATTTTATCTTTCAAAATGGACTTCATTTTTGGATTCGTAATACCGAAATTAGCCTAGGGTGAAATTTTGGTATTTTTCTGAAAACTTTCAATTTTTGATGAATAGTGAAACCACTAAGTGGTAAGTTAAAAACTGAATTTTGCATAAAACTTAATTTTACCGCTTCTGTGAATGGAATTTCGAAAATCCGAGAGACACGGTTAATATCAAGGACTAAAATGTGGTTCAATGAGATGAAAATAATTTTTTGGTGAATAGTAACTTTTTACTTTTTTTTACCACGGTTAAAAGTAAATAGAGTAATTAAGGGTAAAAATGATATTATTATTACCCTAACACATGTCCTAATTCTATTGGAAAAGTGTAATTCGACCAAAAACAAACTTAGGAATAAAATATGACCATTTAGGCCCACTTGGGTTAGATTAGGACATTTATTATTAATTTATTTAAAGAAGGGTTAAAATAGTTAAAATCAAAGTTTAATAAGTAAATCATTTTTAATATGGGGTTATACATAAGATAAATTCGACTATAAATATTCATTAGAAAGCTAAAACGATTTCCTACATGATGGAATTTTATTTATAATATTTAGACATTAAATAATTTAATTTATTTATGACACAATTATGATGCAGTAATTATCTTATTTATGAAATATTGACATAATCGATGTTATAAACACCAAAATAAATGTAATTTGAGACTTTTTATGAATTACACTAATTTTCTAGGTTACTATGATATATTAGTGTTGATTAAATCAACTTGGTTCTAACATATAATTCTGTTATGACTTTCACAAAAATCATATATAAAATAGTGTCAAAATTGACACAAAATAGTTTTTAAATCAAATATTATATTATTACTTGTTATTGTATTCCTAAAAATCTAAGGTTCGGCCAAATGACTTAGATAAGGATATATATATTAATAATAAAAAATTTGGGGTTCGTTTGGCATGTTATAGTAAGTGTATTAACCATATAGTGAAAGAAAACAAAAAGACATGGTAAAAGTTAAATTATTTAACTTAGAGTTAAATCTAATTGATAAGGTTAAAATAATACCCTAAACTTGTCTAAATCCTATTGGTTGATAGGGTTTCAACACATCCCCACTTTAGCTTCGAAATAAGACCCTTTGGAACCATTATAAACCGATTTTGACTTTAATATAAAATAATATTTTGAGATATTCCTAATGTGCCCCTCTCCTCCCTTATAAAAGGGCACCTCCTCCCCCTCCTCCTCACACCAATTTGAGCACTCAAGCTCGGCCAACCCCTGCCATTTTCTCCTCTCAACTTCCCTAGAATAATCCTAGAGGTCCTGGTCTTCTTCAAAGACCAATCTTAGTTCCCTAAGTGGAGGATTCAAAGAAGCGTTCCAAAGAAGAGGTAATATCCATTACCGATCTTTTCAATTTCTTTCTTCTTCAACTTCTTCTTCTTTAGTTGTTTCATGATAAAGTAATAACATCAGTATTACTTACATACTGATATGTTATTATAAATATGAAACAACCCTAATTCACCTTCTATCCATCCTATGGAAAAATAAAATCACCGCGCGTGCGTACGTACGGAATACCGTCTCCACGCCGTGGTGTAATCTATTTTCCACCATCACCTTACAAGGATGGGTATAATGGTGTAATGAGTAACTATTTATGATTATTATAAATTAATATTGATACTGAAATAATATATATATACTCCAATAAAATTCCACGATCATAGGAACGATATCATCACTCGTGCGTACGTACGGAATACCGTCTCCACGATGTGATGCGACTCGTTCTACATGATCATCATTACAAAGTAATTATATAAATGAATTGAATGAATAAATATGATATATGTTACACTAATACCATTCTGAATATAAGTTATCTATAACCTTAAAATAAGAATAAGAATTTATTCGGCAAAACACGCTTAAGAACAAAAGGCAATAAAGACCCGAGTAACAAGTAACAATGAAATATTACTAACAAGAAGCTAAGAATATGAACATATATGATATCATATCAATATGTATGATTCTGGAATAAGTCAATAACATTATTTAAACCATTATATGGGAGCTTCGGACACGTACGAAGCAAATCGTACCTAAGGTAAGGGAAATATCACAATCTCATTTTTATCCGAGATTGTTTATTTGTAAGTATTTACTGGGGTGTATTTTATCATCCACATCCATGTTTCATAAATATGTAATAATATTTCCATACACCTAAAATTGTTTAAATCCAATTTTACCCTTCGGTGAGTTTTTAGTAAAGAATATGAAAGGAATCTTTTGTCGTTTTTTCGTACGAGGTACTTTTTGACTTTTCCGACAAAAGTACGAAGAATGTTTTTTTAACTTATACGGCATGAATGGATTTTTAAAACATTATTTCCAAGAAGCTTACTTTACAAGTTTTAAAGTTTATTTTTAATCAACTTCTTTTAGTTTAGAATTTAATGACATGTTAAGAAAGGAAAAGTGTTTTTGAAGTAGAAAGGATATTTTCCTCAAGAATGAAGTTCAAGTGTTTTATCAAAATTATTTTCCATCTAAGATAATAAAGGGTTATGTTTTTATCCCCATTATTACATTGATTTGATTATGTTGTGATGGAAATATTTTTATGAATTCCTTTATCTTATATGAATTGTTTTATGATTTCATGTTGTTTAAGAATCCCATTTTTATTACATGGGTTACGCTATGATGTATGGTTTATGATTATGTGGCACACATAAGAAAGGATTCATTATAATATGGGTGGGACCTATATCTCCCTCCAATGCATTGGGTAAAGATTTATATCTCATGAGATAGACATGGCTGGAACGGAAGGTTATTTCGGTTCAGTGATACAGGACTGAAACGAGGAGTGAACTCGGTTCAGAAATGGACTTTGTCCGCTAAGATAGTCTTGGCAATGAGTCATGACTAACAGGAAATGATTTTCCATGATTATGTGTGCATGCCACAAAGTTTCAAGTTTCATGTTATGATTATGGGGATATCATTTTCACTTCTATGATTTATTCCATGTTAAGATATTATGATATCTTTTGGAGGTTATGATTTTCAAAAAGATATGATATGATTTTTATTTCCTTTATTTTCCCTTGCTGAGCATTTGAGCTCACCCTTTTATGTTTTCTTTTCCCCAAGTCAGGAAGATGGATATTAAGTATAATATGCTAAAAGGGACCCTAGATATGATGAAATAATTGGGAGACACTGTAGAAGATTTATGAACCAGTTGTTTATGTTTCCCAGTTTCTAAAGACACTATACCTATACGGTCCTTTGTGGTTTTGTCATATGTTGTAATAAGTGTGATTCAATTTTGAAGTATCAACAATGTATGTAATGTATGGGTCGTTATAGTTGGTATCAGAGGAAAGGTATAGTCAACCTTTGGAAACTAGGATGTGAAAGCCTTAGTAAGAACCCTAAGGATAAGTCTAAGTATAGAACACAATCTTAGTGTTTTAGAAATGGCCATGAATACCCTAGGATAAGACCTTAAGTGTGAAATTTAATCCTTGATTATGTGGTTTTCCTATTATAATTAGTGTTGCTCACACTATTCTTCTTGGTTTTAGTCAATGGATGGAACCCGAAGGAACCATGTTAATGGGGAATGCGATGGGAAATGCAATGATTGTCCCCCTGAGCAACCAAACGATATGGGAGATGGAATGAAAAATCTTGTAGCCATGCTCACACAACTTTCTCAAGCTATGAATCATGCAGGACTTCCAAACGAGCAAAGGAAGGAGCAACATTCTGTTGAATCCTTCATGAGGCAGCGTCCGCCTTCTTTCAGTGGGTCTAATGATCCATTAGTTGCTGAACAATGGATTAGTACTACTGAAAAGATATTTTCAGTTCTTCAATGTTCTGAACATGATAAAGTCATCCTAGCAGTGTATCGTTTGGAAGGAGATGCTGATCAATGGTGGAATCTTATTAAGAATACGAGGCAAAGGGATGAAATTGAGTCTATGGAATGGGACGAGTTCAAGAACTTATTTTTCAATAAGTGCTTCCCTCGTATTCTCCGAACAAAGATAGAGAAAGAGTTTCTTGAACTGAAGCAAAGGGATGATGAATCTGTTGGTACCTATGAAGCAAATTTTACAAGACTTGCAAGGTACGCTTCTGGTATTATTATCCAACCTGAGAGTAAGATCGATCGATTCTTTAGTGGCTTAAAACCAAGTCTTCAAAGGGCGTTAGCCATAAGGGACTTCAATAGCTATGAGGAAATCGTTCGATGTGCACTCAAAGTCGAGATGGAGATTGGAGTAACCCATCAGTCACATGGGTTTGATAAGAAGAGGAAGATGGAATTCAAAGGAAAATCTAAAGAGCACACTGAAAAGAAGATGAGCTTTCCATTATGCTCAAAGTGTGGAAAGAAACATGGAGGGAGTTGTCTTAAAGGGACAAGTAAATGTTTCAAATGTGGAAAGGAAGGTCAACGGGTATTTGAATGCTGCGATAATGGGAAGAAGATGTCTAATGATGCAAACAACAGAAGGGATACACAGAATGAACCTACTACACTTCAATGTTTCAAGTGCAAGGAGATGGGGAATTATGCCAATCAATTCCCAAATCCAAGGGTTGATGATGATGGTCGACGTCAACAAAATCTTAAGGATAAAGACAAAGGAAAGTAACATGCAATTTCTATCAGCGATGTGGAGTACGATAACGAAGTGGTGAAAGGTACACTTACCATCCACTCTAAAGTAGCAAATGTTTTATTTGATTCTGGATCCACCCACTCTTTTATTTCTGAAAAATTTTCTAAGGGTATCACCGTATTACCTCAACAATTAGATGTTGAGTTAGCTGTGACAACACCTAATGGCACAACAGTCGCATCAAAAGTTTATAATTCTTCCCTGATCGAAGTTTATGGGAAAGTGCTTCCTGCAAATCTTGTGATACTTCCTTTAGTGGAATTTGATGTGATTCTTGGCATGGATTGGCTTTCTCTACATGGATCTCATATCAATTTCCAAAGAAGGGAAGTCACATTTCATATTCCAGATCAATCTATGATCGTCTATCGATGCGAGGATGAATATAACCTTCCAGTGGAAATTTATTCCATCTTATGGGTCCTGATTCCACTAAATGAAGGTTATTTATCTCAAATGGTTGGTGAGAAACTCAAGATTAAGAATATTCCCATCGTACGGGAGTTTTATGATGTCTTTCCGGAGGAATTACCGGGTCTTCCACCAAATCGTGAAGTTGAGTTTTCAATAGAACTCGTACCAGGTGCTTTGCCTATTTCAAAGACACCTTATAGAATGGCCCCAATTGAGTTGCAGGAATTGAAGAAGCAACTCCAAGAGAATCTTGATAAGGGATTCATACGCCCTAGTGCATCACCTTGGGGAGCACCTGTTCTATTTGTTAAGAAGAAAGATGGATCAATGAGAATCTGCATTGATTATCGAGAACTTAACAAGATCACTATCAAGAACAAATATCCTCTCCCACGCATTGATGACTTATTTGACCAACTATGCGGAGCTCAATACTTTTCCAAGATTGATCTTCATTCAGGGTATCATCAATTAAGGGTCAAAAGGGAGGATATACCAAAGACGGCTTTCCGTACAAGTTATGGACACTATGAATTTATAGTGATTCCATTTGGTCTTACTAATGCCCCTGCTATCTTCATGGATCTAATGAATAGAGTCTTTAGAGACTATCTTGATCAATTTGTGGTAGTCTTTATAGACGATATTCTTGTCTATTCAAAGAGCAAGGAAGAGCATGAAGATCACTTGAGAATTATATTGAAGACCCTGAGAAAGGAAAAGCTTTATGCCAAATTTACCAAGTGTGAATTTTGGCTTCAAAAAGTTGAATTTTTGGGTTACATAATCTCAAAAGAGGGGATATCTGTGGATCCAGCAAAGAAAGATGGTCGAGACCAACAACAGTAACTGAGATCTGAAGTTTTCTTGGTTTGGCTGGATATTATAGACATTTTGTAAAAGATGTTTCACGATTATCTAATCCACTCACCAAGTTGACTCGGAAAGGAGTTAAGTTTGTTTGGACAGAGGAATGTGAAGAGAATTTCAAGGAGTTGAAAAGAAGGTTATCCAGTGCACCTGTGCTCACACTGCCTTGTAGTGGAGAAAGGTTTGTGATCTACATTGATGCATCCAAGAAGGGATTGGGGTGTGTTCTTATGCAAAATGATATGGTGATAGCTTATGCCTCACGATAGTTGAAAATCCATGAGCAAAATTACCCAACACATGATTTGGAGTTGGCTGCGGTAATCATTGCATTAAAGATTTGGAGGCATTACTTTTATGGTGAAAGTTGTGATATTTATACTGATCATAAAAGTTTAAAGTATATTTTCACACAAAAGGAGCTGAATATGCGTCAAAGAAGATGGTTGGAGCTGATTAAGGATTATGACTGCTCAATCCATTACCACCCTGGGAAAGAAAACAAGGTGGCAGATGCATTAAGTCGACAAGACCATGCTAGTTTATCCATGATGAGGATCACAAAAGATCCAATATTTATGGATTTACAAAGGATGGATCTTAGAATTATAATGGAAGGGAAAAAATCTTATCTTTCTCAAATGAATGTTCAACCATATATACATGCGAAGATTAAAGAGGCACAGAAAGAAGATGTCGAGTTACAAAAGAAGGTGAGAAATGTTCCTGAATTCAACCTTGATTGTGATGGGATACTAATGTTCAGGAATCGGTTTTGTGTTCCTCCCATCCCCGAATTAAAGAAGGAGCTGCTGGATGAGGCTCATAGTTCTTCATTCTCTATTCATCCTAGAAGCACGAAGATGTATAGGGACCTGAAAGAGTACTTCTGGTGGGATGGCATGAAAAGAGATGTTGCTGAATATGTCTCTCGATGCTTGGTTTGTCAACAAGTTAAAGCTGAGAGACAGAAGTCTAAGGGGATGTTACAACCACTACCCATACCCGAATGGAAATGGGAAAACATCACTATGGACTTTGTCGCAGGACTTCCTAAAACATCCAAAGGCAATAATGTTATTTGGGTCATAGTTGATCGTCTTACAAAGTCTGCACACTTCATTACTATTAGAGAGGATTTCTCTCTAGATCAGCTTGCCAGGATATATGTAAAGGAAGTGGTAAGATTGCATGGAGTACCACTTTCTATTATATCTGATCGGGCTCCGAGATTTACCTCGAAGTTCTGGCGAAGTCTTCAGCATACTCTGGATACAGAGTTGAGTTTCAGCACTGCTTATCATCCTTAGACAGACGGTCAGTCTGAGAGAACAATTCAAACCCTAGAAGATATGTTGAGAGATTGCTCTATAGATTTCAAAGGAGGTTGGGATCAACACCTACCTTTGGTGGAATTTTCTTATAATAATATCTTTCACTCCAGTATTCAGATGGCTCTTTATGAAGCTCTCTATGGAAAGAAATGCAGGACTCAAACTTGTTGGGATGAAGTTGGGGAAAGAAAGCTATTAGGACCTGATCTCGTTGATGAAATGGCAGAAAAGGTCAGATCTATTCAACAACACATAAGAGCAGCTCAGAGTCGACAGAAAAGTTATGCCGAAAACCGAAGAAAAGACCTAGAGTTTGAAGTGGGTGATAAAGTGTTCTTACGAATATCTCACTGGAAGAGGGTTATGAGATTTGGAAAGAAGGGGAAGTTGAGCCCTAGATATATCGGTCCTTTCGAAATACTGGATCGTGTTGGAAAGGTAGCTTACCGATTGGCGCTTCCACCGAATCTCTCTCAAGTTCACGATGTGTTCCATGTATCTCTCCTGAGAAAGTACATACCTGATCCTTCACATGTACTCAGCTCATAAGTTGTACCGCTGGAGCAAGATCTTTCTTATGAAGAACAACCGATAGAGATTCTGGATCGTAGCGAAAAAGTCCTATGAAACAAGACCACTCGATTGGTGAAAGTTTTATGGAGGAACCACTAATTAGAAGAAGCTACATGGGAGCTTGAGGATATGATGAGGGAGAAGTATCCTCATCTGTTTGTTACAAAGTGACGAATTTCAAGGGTGAAATTCTTTTTAAGGGGGGTAGAATGTAACACCCGAGATTTTTATGAGTAATATTTTGTTTTTATATATCATCAAAGGAATCTTTCACTACATACTAGCAGGGCTTACTTTACACGCAATCGCGACCTTCCTCGATAGCTTGCGTCGTACGCAATATTGAGTTTCACTAAACAACGATATGCTATTAAAACTAGCCGTTATGAATAGTAATAACCACTTTTTGAAATTTTATAAATTTTATCATTCAAAATGGACTTCATTTTTGGATTCGGAATACCGAAATTAGCCTAGGGTGAAATTTTGGTATTTTTCTGAAAACTTTCAATTTTTGATGAATAGTGAAACCACTAAGTGGTAGGTTAAAAACTGAATTTTGCATAAAACTTAATTTTACCGATTCTGTGAATGGAATTTCGAAAATCCGAGAGACGCGGTTAATATCAAGGACTAAAATGTGGTTCAATGAGATGAAAATAATTTTTTGGTGAATAGTAACTTTTTACTTTTTTTTACCACGGTTAAAAGTAAATAGGGTAATTAAGGGTAAAAATGATATTATTATTACCCTAACACATATCCTAATTCTATTGGACAAGTGTAATGCAACCAAAAAAAAACTTAGGAATAAAATAGGACCATTTAGGCCCACTTGAGTTAGATTAGGACATTTATTATTAATTTATTTAAAGAAGGGTTAAAATAGTTAAAATCAAAGTTTAATAAGTAAATAATTTTTAATATGGGGTTATACATAAGATAAATTCGACTATAAATATGAATTAGAAAGCTAAAAAGATTTCCTACATGATGGTATTTTATTTATAATTTTTAGACATTAAATAATTTAATTTATTTATGACACAATTATGATGCAGTAATTATCTTATTTATGAAATATTGACATAATTGATGTTATAAACACCAAAATAAATGTAATTTGAGACTTTTTAAGAATTACACTAATTTTCTAGGTTACTATGATATATTAGTGTTTATTTAATTAACTTGATTCGAACATATAATTCTGTTATGACTTTCACAAAAATCATATATCAAATAGTGTCAAAATTGACACAAAATAGTTTTTAAATCAAATATTATATTATTAATTGTTATTTTATTCCTAAAAATCTAAGGTTCGGAAAAATGACTTAGATAAGGATATATATATTAATAATAAACAATTTGGTGTTCGTTTGGCATGTTATAGTAAGTGTATTAACCATATAGTGAAAGAAAACAAAAAGACATGGTAAAAGTTAAATTATTTAACTTAGAGTTAAATCTAATTGATAAGGTTAAAATAATACCCTAAACTTGTCTAAATCCTATTGGTTGATAGGATTTCGACCCATCCCCACTTTAGATTCGAAATAAGACCCTTTGGAACCATTATAAACCGATTTTGACTTTAATATAAAATAATATTTTGAGATATTCCTAAGGTGCCCCTCTCCTCCCTTATAAAAGGGCACCTCATCCCCCTCCTCCTCACACCAATTTGAGCACTCAAGATCGTCCAACCCCTGCCATTTTATCCTCTCCACTTCCCTAGAATAATCCTAGAGGTCCTGGTCTTCTTCAAAGACCAATCTTAGTTCCCTAAGTGGAGGATTCAAAGAAGCGTTCCAAAGAAGAGGTAATATCCATTACCGATCTTTTCAATTTCTTTCTTCTTCAACTTCTTCTTCTTTAGTTGTTTCATGATAAAGTAATAACATCAGTATTACTTACATACTGATATGTTATTATAAATATGAAACAACCCTAATTCACCTTCTATCCATCCTATGGAAAAATAAAATCACCGCGCGTGCGTACGTACGGAATACCGTCTCCACACCATGGTGTAATCTATTTTCCACCATCACCTTACAAGGATGGGTATAATGGTGTAATGAGTAACTATTTATGATTATTATAAAGTAATATTGATACTGAAATAATATATATATACTCCAATACAATTCCATGATCATAGGAACGATATCATCACTCGTGCGTACGTACCGAATACCGTCTCCACGATGTGATGCGACTCGTTCTACATGATCATCATTACATAGTAATTATATAAATGAATTGAATGAATAAATATGATATATGTTACACTAATACAATTCTGGATATATGGTATCTATAACCTTAAAAGAAGAATAAGAATTTATTCGGCAAAACACGCATAAGAACAAAAGGAAATAAAGACCCGAGTAACAAGTAACAATGAAATATTACTAACAAGAAGCTAAGAACATGAACATATATGATATCATATCAATATGTATGATTCTGGAATAAGTCAATAACATTATTTAAACCATTATACAGGAGCTTCGGACACATACAAAGCAAATCGGACCTAAGGTAAGGGAAATATCACAATCTCATTTTTATCCGAGATTGTTTATTCGTAAGTATTTACTGGGGTGTATTTTATCATCCACATCCATTTTTCATAAATATGTAATATTATTTCCATCCACCTACAATTTTTTAAATCCAATTTTACCCTTCGGTGAGTTTTTAGTAAATAATATGAAAGGAATCTTTTGTCGTTTTTTCGTATGAGGTACTTTTTGACTTTTCCGACAAAAGTACGAAGAATGTTTTTTTAACTTATACGGCATGAATGGATTTTTAAAAAATTATTTCCAAGAAGATTACTTTACAAGTTTTAAAGTTTATTTTTAATCAACTTCTTTTATTTTAGAATTTAATGACATGTTAATAAAGGAAAAGTGTTTTTGAAGTAGAAAGGATATTTTCCTCAAGAATGAAGTTCAAGTGTTTTATCAAAATTATTTTCCATATAAGATAATAAAGGGTTATGTTTTTATCCCCATTATTACATTGATTTGATTATGTTGTGATGGAAATATTTTTATGAATTCCTTTATCTTATATGAATTGTTTTATGATGTCATGTTGTTTAAGAATCCCATTTTTATTACATGGGTTACGCTATGATGTATGGTTTATGATTATGTGGCACACATAAGAAAGGATTCATTATAATATGGGTGGGACCTATATCTCCCTCCAATGAATTGGGTAAAGATTTATATCTCATGAGATAGACATGGCTGGAATGGAAGGTTATTTCGGTTCAGTGATATAGGACTGAAACGAGGAGTGAACTCGGTTCAGAAATGGACTTTGTCCGCTAAGATAGTCTTGGAAATGAGTCATGACTAACAGGAAATGATTTTCCATGATTATGTGTGCATTCCACAAAGTTTCAAGTTTCATGTTATGATTATGGGGATCTCATTTTCACTTCTATGATTTATTCCATGTTAAGATATTGTGATCTCTTTTGCAGGTTATGATTTTCAAAAAGATATGATATGATTTTTATTTCCTTTATTTTCCCTTGCTGAGCATTTGAGCTCGCCCTTTTATGTTTTCTTTTCCCTAGGTCAGGAAGATAGATATTAAGTAGAATATGCTAAAAGGGACCCTAGATATGATAAAATAAATGGGAGACACTGTAGAAGATTTATGAACCAGTTGTTTATGTTTCCCAGTTTCTAAAGACACTATACCTATACGGTCCTTTGTGGTTTTGTCATATGTTGTAATAAGTGTGCTTAAATTTTGAAGTATCAACAATGTATGTAAATTATGGGTCATTATAGTTAGTGAGGTGGTCAGAATATCCATACACCAGGACTCTAGGAACCTACTTCTCAACTCAGTACGTGAAAACACTAGTTTTAGGGAAAATAATGGAACATGCATCATATACTAATTGGTTGTGTCTTCCATGTCCTTCTTGATTCATCTCTCTATATATACTCAATTGAACGTGGTATATCTTGTTTTATTACACGATGCCCCCACAAAAATATCCATCTTGGATTCCATTTCATGATGATAAGGATGATTTTCCTAGTGATGAGGCATCAGTATAGGGTATTGTACTAGAGATAGAATCTCCAGGTGGTTTACCAAATATACCACCACCTGTCGAGTAGTAGGTACTACCAGTACTAATAGTTGAGGGTTCACGTAGACTAAGCATGTTTCACAAGATTCAAAGGTAGTGACCTCCCAGGTTTTGGGGTGACCTAGACCCCTAGCCAACTGAGGATTTGGCTGGAGGCAGTTACCCATGTCTTTCACCTTGTGAGGATGCCTTCTGACCATATGGTAGTCCTTTTTGCGAGTCCTTTTTAGGGATCTGTGGGGAGATGATGGATCATAGTTAACTAGAAACACTACGATATGAATCTCTCTTAGTAAGACTTCGAGCTTATATTCATATAGGATTTATTTCCGGACACATTGTGGTCGGTGCACATACAGGAGATTCTGCATCTACAGAAGGGAAGTCATACTGTGGCAGAGTATTCACTGAGATTTACCAATCTTTCATACTCCTCCATATATATGGTATGAGACTCGTTCTTTAGTGTGTGTAACTTCAATAAGGGATTAAATTGATATATCATGTAATCCGTGATATCCCTTAGCATTCTTACCTATTTTGGGGTACTTGAGTGATCCCTACTAGTAGAGATCATTCTAACGGAGTAGGAACCGACATTAAGAGCTACCTATAGGCACCAGGTAGCTGAGACCTCAGTAGCTGGAAGCCTATGGAAGTTAGAGAGACCCAATTAGGTCAAGTTATTTAGGAGATAATCCCATGACATAGGATTAGCGGTGTGGGGCTTCCAGGGAAGCTAAAGTTAGCTGAGGGATAGGTTGTGGTACTCAGGCAGAAGTCAGGGAAATATGGTATGATATTTCCTGACCCATCGTACGAATGATCAGGAGATGTTCAAGGGGCCACTGAGGAAGAGGCAGAGATAGGAGAAGGGTGTCCTGCATGGTGGAGGATGTCGTAGGGGAGAAGGCAGGGTAGCATGAGTTTGTTAGAGGTTCGAGCTATTACCACCACCACCCCCATGTGGTCAACAACAGGCTCAGGGAGCTAGTGGACAAGGATGGGACCAGCTACAGGTGATAGATTAATTTGACCTCAAGGATCTAGGGGTGATTAGAGGTATGATCTATGTCTTTTCCACCTTATTTATAGTTCTGATATACATAGGTTCAAGTCATTCTTTTCTTTCCACAAACCCTGTTCGAGACTCAGAGATTCTGGTTGAACTGTTGACTCGACCCTTATGCTTAGATACTTCAATACTAGTAGATTTAATGATCAAACACTGGTGGTGATAGTGTGACCTTACTCTTAGATGAGATATTTTTAGTTGGGATCTCTTGGTAGTGGCATTGAGGCCTTGCGATGTCATTCTTGGTATGGACTCATTATCCACAATTCATACTCATATTGACTATTTTAGGAATAGAGTGTGGCGTGTCCATACTGATGTGACCAGGTTTTCCTTTTCAGTGAAAATGAAATGTAGGAATTGTAGTATGGACTCACACATAGGAGGGTTTAACTGATCCCTCATCAGTTGGATAGTCTGACCCTCAGTGCAGTGGATGATTTGAGTCTACAGTTTCCTACATTGGTGGAAGAGTATGGGGACATCTTTACTAAGTATTTTCCATGATTACCTCCCTATATGGAGGTATAATTTTTCATTGATATACACCTTGGGATGTTTCTGATATCTACACATGCATATAGGATGTCTCTTGTAGATCTTTGTGAGCTGAGGGTGTTATTGGAGGACTTATAGAGGAAGGGCTTCGTGATACCTAGTGTTTCACCTTGGGAAACCTAATTCTTTTCTCCAATAAGGAATAGAGGATCTTGAGGTTATATGTGGACTTCTAGAACCTAAACCAGGTGACTATAAAGAATAAGTGTCCCCTACCAAGGATCGATTACCTCTTCGATCAGTTGAAAGGGGTGTGGTGGTTCTTGAAGATTGACTTCAGATATGGTTATCACCAGCTATGAGTATGAAAAGAGGATATATCGAAGATGTCCTTTAGATGTCATTATAGAAAATAATAGTATTTTTTTATTCCATTTGGAAGGATGAAATCCCCATCAGTGTTCATGGGACTCATGAACTGGATCTTTCATCCTTACATAGACCGATTTGTGGTGATCTTCAATGATGACATCCTAGTGTACTCATCATTTGAAGAGAAGTACGTGAGACACTTGGGGATGGTTTTGGACACACTATGATAGAACAATATTTACGAGAAGCTCTTGAAGTTTCAGTTTTGGATTTGGGAGGTCTATTTTGTAAAACATGACATTTCAGAGGCTAGAGTTTCAATGGATCCAATGTAGATTGAGGCGGTGATTTCTTGGGAACCACCCAAGAGTGTTACCAAGGAGCATAGTTTCCTTGGTTTGTCTAGGTAAAATCAGAGTTTTATACATGAATTTTCCAGATTGAAAGAATCCATGACATATTTTTCATGAAAGGGAGAGCCTTTCATGGGGACGATGAAGTTCCATGACAGTTTTCAACAGTGGAGGTAGAGATTAAAGAGTGATCTCATCTTGATATTTCCATAGGAGTTTACAAAGTATGTAGTGTTATACGATGCATCTAGAACCAGGATTGGTTGTGTCCTGGTGTAGGGGAAATTGGTGATTGCATATGGTTCATGCCATTTGATATCACACAAACCAAACTACAAGACCCCTGATCTTGAGTTAACAGCAGTAGTATTTACTTTGAAGATGTGGTGATTCTACCTAAGGGGTGAGCAATTTATCATCTAATCTAACCATAAAATTCTTAAATATATATTCTCTTAGAAGGATCTGAACTTGAGACAGAGGTGATGGCTAGAGATCCTCCAGGACTATGACTTTGAGATTGTCTATAATACTGGGAAGGGGAACGTGGTGGCAGATTCTCTTAGTAGGAGATCCAGTTTTTAGTTGTTAGATGAGGCATCAAAGATGTTTTCCATGTTTCGTATATTCTTTGTATATGGGGATAGATAATCTTACCTCTATGTGATGGTTGTTACCCCTTAACTCTTACAGTGAGGGGAGGCACAACTTGGGGATATCGAATACGAAAATTTATGTGCTTAGATGTCAACAGGGAATGCCCCGGATTGATGTTAAAAACATGTAGAGAATTTCATTTTTTTCAAAGGGTTCATAGTTGTACTAGTGTCATTGTGGGAAGCAGTTTTGAGGTGGTTCCATACATCCCCTTTGCTAGAACATCCAAGTATTTCAATGATGTAATAGGATGTCCAACATTAATTTTGGTGGCCATGGATGAAGAAGGGAGTTGCAGAGTTTATTTCTTGATGCCTCACGTGTCATCAGGTGAATGCTAAGCACCAAGTTCTAGCAGGTTTGACTCAACCCCTTGAGGTACCATAATGGAAGTGGGATGTGATATTTATGGAATTTGTGTCTGTTTTACCACGTACATCTAGGGGACATGATAACATCTATGTGATCATTGACCAACTCACCAAATCGGTCCACTACCTAGCTATTTGGGATCCATGTTCAGTAGAGATCTTGGGATTCCTCTATGTGTAGAAGATATTTTGACTTCATGGAGTTCCATCGATGATAGTCTCAGATAATTATGCTCACTTTACATCCTGGTTGTGGAAGGGATAGTATAAGGAATTTGGTTCTCATTTATGCTTAATCATAGCATTTCACCCCTAGACAGATGGCCAGACTGAGTGAACCATTCAGGTTCTGGAGGATATGTTGCGGGTGTGCATGTTGGATTTTGGCTATAGTTGGGAGGATCACCTACCACTTGTAGAGTTTTCATACAACAAAATATATCACTCCACCATGGGTATGGTACTATTTTAGGCTTTGTACAGGTGACCCTATAGTTTTCCCCTTGGCTGGACTGACCCATGAGAGTTAGGAAACATGGGCCCAGGGTTGATATGAACTACCAAAAAGAAGGTGTGGATCTTCTAGGAAGAGATGAAGAATGCAAAGAGATGATATAAGTCTTATGCTGATGGGTGGTGAATGCCTTTGGAGTTCTAAGAAGGAGACCATGTGTTCCTTTGGGTAACACCTCGATACAGATTACGGATATTTAGATGGGGTGGAAATAAATATCCAAGGTTTATCAGACATTTCCTTATACTACATAGAGTTGGTGAGGTGGAATACTGATGGGATCTACCTCTAGTGTTAGAGCGGATACACGAAATCTTCTACATGTCACAGCTGAGGAGGTACGTTCATGAAACATTGCACATCATTTACTGGGTAGAGATAGACATTGATGATGGAGAAACTTTTGATGAATACCTTATGGAGATTGAGGATCATTAGGAGAGGACCCTTCATATGTGATTGATTCCTCTGGTGCATGTTCGGTGGCAGCATGGAAATCTCCAAGAGAGCACATGTGAGTGGGAGGCTCAAATTCCTACTTAGTTACATCATTTGTTTGAATATCCCTTTTTTTGGCTTTCAGGAACGTAAATACCTAAGGTGGGGAGAATTTAATGACTTAGATTTTCATGATTTTTATTTTTAGAAATTATTTAGGAAAATTTGGAGACTAGGTGCTAAGACAACGTGCGATTCTAAGTCCTGGTGTACCAAATTTTTTTTTTTGAAAAATGTTACTTTTTAATAGAACTCATGAACATATTTACTGAAAAAATGGAATATATTTTAAATGGGTTCCTGGATCAAAAAATAAGAAGACACTATTGAGATCAGAATGGTGAATTTACCCTAGTCATCACCTAACTTTGGTCAGCATGGGTCATTTGAATAAAAAGTCACCAAGAAAAAAATCGTAAATAAAATTATTAAATAAAATTATTTTATTTTAGAATCATAATAACTCATGAATAATTACTCAGATTGAAAATATTATACCACTATATAGTTCATAATGTGGTGTTTTCCCTAGGCGAGGCCTAACATCATCCAGTGCGGGTCGGCTATGAAAAATAGTTTTTGTACATTTTAAAGAATAAAATAAACATTAATTTTATTTTATTTTAACATTATCTCAACACAGTGATGTTGTTTATTTTAGATAGAGAGATAGGAAGGGACCCAAGGTTAGTCTTATAACCCTAGAAATTCCCTTCAGGCTCTTGAGATAATCCTTAGAGAATTCTCTCAGCAACGACAATAAACACCGGGATCAGAGATCGTTCTTGATAGATCACCAATGACAATAAATCCTTGATAGAGAATGATCCATATACCTGGTAGTGAGTTTGAGTTCTTATCTCTTTTCCCCATTCTTATTTCCATGAAAAACATGGGTTAATCAAAAAAGTGATTAATTTTCAGTTTGATCATTGTTGTGGGATGTGTTATTGTTACGGTATTATCGGGAGATTAGTTTATCCTATTTGTCTATCCTTATAAAGAAAAAGAATTGAGGCTGACATGAACAAAGGACAAGGTTTATTATTTAGGAGTTCTTGTTATTTCTCTCCCCTATTCTTGGAATTCTTTTCTATTGGATCGTCATGATAACAGATCGACTTGCTGGGAGGCTCCATTCGTGATTGGACCCCCAGATTGGAGGAAAGATGAAACAGTAGCCGAATCAGTGTATCTCAGGACCTGAGGATCACAGAGGTGTTTTTTGATAGAGATTGAAGCATCGGATGAAGAATAGTGGATCATAGAAGGAATACCACCAGTCGTGTTGTATAGAGGAATGGTGAATCCAGCACTACATGGGACGCAATGGCTACAAACATGGTCGGAAACCGCATGGACCGGCGATAGTCGTCGCAGATGACTGTGTGAGCCTAACCGACCCGATAGGAAGACCGAGTTAGTTGTGTGGGTCAGGACAACATGTCATCATGGGAATAGCTAGAGTGACCTAGGCCTAGTGGTTCAGGTCGACCCAGCAGACCTAGTCGGACCCAACAGGTTGGGTCAGACCTCGTGGGTCGAGGCGGACCCGGGTTGGACCCGGGCGGCCAGATCGGGCCACGGTCGACCGAGATACCACACTGCCATAGAATCTGGGGTGTGGTTGACTACTGAAATAGCTCGAGTTGTCATGGGGTGGTCTCCTATAATGGTTGACCTCCATGATCGGTCCATGGCCCAGTGAACCCTCTTCTAAAATTTTTCAAATGCACATAGCTTTCAAATCAGATGTCTGTTTGACGAGATTTATACAGCATTAGGAACCTTATGAAGACACTGTCATTTAAAAATATCCTAAGTGGGTTTTTGTGTTAGTTTTCCTAGGATATAATGGCTTTAGAAGTGATTTCTAATATAATGAGTACACTCTGAGAAATCATTTATATGGTTGGCTATGACCTAGAGACTTTGTGTCTTATAGAGACTGTGTTTCTTATAGAGACTCTATGTCTTATGGATACTATGTGTATTATGGAAAATATGTGTCTTATTGGGACTATGTATATTGTTGAGACTATTTTTCTTATTATATTGAGTATATCTATATGTTCTTGATATATTTTTTGTAGACATATATCTTTGTGGAGAATGCTAGGTATTCTGTTGTGGTATTCCTTGGTGATATTCATTCATGGTATTTTCTTTGTGGTATTCTTTCGTGGAATATCCTTTGTGGTATTAATTCATGGTATTTTCTTTGCAGTATTTAATTTGTGGTATTCTGTTTTGGTTTCAAGGTTTCCTACTGAGTATTGTTTTATTCACCCATATATAGGCTTTTCCACCACATGTCATGTCTTGTTCAAAAGATCAACTCTATGATGGAGTTCTAGGAAGAGTAGTACCAGGCAGGGCCTTGTGAGATCGGACAAGACAAGGTGTGTTTCGGCATATTTTTCGATGATAGTCCTAGTACCTCTTACTTTACAGGTTGGACTTGTGGTTTTAGACTCTTTTCTTTTGGTGGGCTTGTTTTGGCCCTATTTACTTTCTAGTACTTTCACTATTGTACTCTGGTTGTGGGATATAGTTGTTTGCATGCATTGTTTCCTTGGTTCTTTTACATTTCAAAATTTTTGGCTTAGAGATGTGTTCATACTATAGGTACTTAGAAAAACGTCTCTCATTTGTGGGATATGCCTACTCGGTGCTAGTAACTAGCCCATAGCCTATTGGAGGTGGGCTTGGGGTAGTCACAGTATGGGCCCCTCTTGGATGGTTCATGACACGTCAAATAAACCATTCCTTTCATTTGTCAATTCAGAACCTAATCCAGTCCCTAGAATTCCTAATTTGGAATCTAGACATCACTCAAGGTATAATACAAACCAACTCCCTACAAACACATCCATGGAAAACCTCTCATGAAATTAGGTATCGCTCTACGAGTGGTATAACATCACTGTCATTTGAGTCCTTACTTAGTGGTCCATTAAGGGATCCCAAGTATCACCCATGGAATATATGACCAATTCTCTTTGATTTTATCCATGGAATTCTCATTTTAATCCATGCATCACTCATCATATAAATTAAGCTTCAGAGCCTATCCTTGGAAGACCTCTAGGGAGTGCAAGTATCACTCAAGCATAAGAAAGGTTTATCACAACTGAGTTTGTCCATGGAATTCTCATTTTAATCCATGTATCACCCAAGTAATATAATAATTTAACCAATTAAAACCCATTTAATCAAATTAATTTAACTTTTCTAGTTCATAACCTTTATCACTTCAATTCAAACTCACATCAGAAGGTGGCTCATGGAATTGGCCAGGCTTTGAAGGATTGCCTCTATTTAACTCACATGGGAATTTATTTTAAATAAACATATCAAGATTAATAATACAATACATGGAATAATCTAGAGACATGGAATCCATACCCTTTTATCTATTAATTCATTTATAATTGATATTGCAATTTAAATCAACTACATTTAAAAATTCAATATTTAACATTTCTTAGTAAGGGGAAAATGGAAAACCTCAAGGGTATCCATCAATAAACCACCAAAATGGCCCATTCAATTAAAAACACCCAAAGGGGTAGTTTCATTAAATATTATTAACCTATAACCAAACCTCACTGCCTCTATAATTGCAAAGGTCATGACTAAAAATTCAATTTAAGAATTTAAACCCATTTAAACGTGATGCCCGGAAATTGGTCACATGACACGACAGTATATAAATTTTTTGAATTTTAACAAAATGAACCATACCATCTACTGTAGGTCCTTATGTTATATCTTGTATAGTATCATCTCCAAATTCGACTTAGATAAAAAAGAAAATCTAATAAGGAATGAAGAACCAAATAACTGTGAAATTTAGCTTGCACATAAATAGAATAACTAATACCAAATAAAATGAGGAATGGATAAAAGGGAATTGAGAACTAACCTTTGTGGATCCAATGAAATGAATTACTCTTGAATTAGATATTGTATGGAGACTCGTCGGTAAATCATAGAATAGGCTCTAAGAGGGAGCTTCAAAAGATTGAGTTACTCTATGGAAGAGGAAATGATAGATAGGATAGAAATAGATTTTAATTAGGGTAAAATGGTCATTTTACTCAAAATATCTATCATTCATGGTTTAGATGCACAGTTTGAAAAACCATGGACCAATTGTGCATGGTTAGATATAGGGAAGGACACCTCCTACAGTTTACCCACATGATTTGACTAACCATTCCAAAACCCATTGTTAAAATTGAAGTCATGGTCGTGTAGTTGTTCAGTCTAAATCGTATGTCTTTTTCTAACCATTTTTCCTTCCCCTACTATATTCCCAAGCCTCTCATGGTTTTTCATACCATATAGCCACCCCCATATGGTTTGTACTAACTATGCACTAGGCATATTTCAACCCAAAACATGGGTTTTGGGATCCAAACCAGCCCTAGACACCCCCTGATACCTCCATAACCTCAAAGGGAATTCAAAAAATGCCACCTTTAAACATTTAAACTGATAATTTATTGAAAGTAAAGGATTTATGCCTCAAAGAGGAACCGGGTTCTTACAAACATCACCCCTCAAAACAATTCATTCTAGAATTACCCTTCCAAGTGTGGTGAAGCATGATCTGTGAATAACTATGACCACTGTGATCATACATAGGCCTCCCACTCCAAGGTCTCATCTTATACTCAGTCATGCTTCTATATAAATCATACAGAATGAATGGACAAACCTCAGATAACCTTTTTGTTATGATCTACAATTCATATCAAATGCTCCTCAAAGGATGCATCTACCTATAACTCAACCTCATCAGGCTGAAAGGAATGAGAAATGTCTTAATAATAGAGGTGTAATTGAGATACATGGAAGAATTTGTGCATGGATCATTATATCTAAGGTTACAAAAATCGATAGGCTATCGTCCTAAGGCTCTCCAAAATATCAAACGGCCTAATATAATGTGTTTAAAGATTAACATGTCTCCGGATCCCCCTATGTACCAAACTTTTTGAAACATGAAAGAAAACCCAATCCCCAACATATAACTCTAGATGTCATCTTTGATGATTGGATTATGATTTTTGAGGAGATTGTGTAGTATCCATTTGCTTCTAAATTAACTGAACATGTTCTGTGTTCACCTAAAAAAGACAAGGTCCAAGCATAGATACCTCTCATACTTCTAACCAACATATGGGTGATAGGCATGGACTACCATACAAATACTCATAAGGAGATATCTAAACAGTAACTTGAACTATATTATTTTATTTGAATTCAACTAGGGGTATATGCCTCTCCCAAGAGCCCCTAAAATCTTAGACGCATTCCCACAGCATTTCCTTAAGAACCAGAATCATTCTATCTATCTGGCCATCTATCTAAGGGTGGTATGTTGTGCTCAGGAGCACCTTTTTACCTAACACACTCTATATCCCTTACCAAAACTATGAAGTAAGATAAGCATCCTTAGTTGAAATAATATTATTCAGTACCCTGTGAATATGTATGATCTCAAGGATGTACATCCTCCCAAGATCATCCACACTGAAGGTTTACTTATTCAGTAGGAAATGTGTAACCTTTGTGAGCCTATAAACAACAAACCATATAGCATCATTACCTCAAGGAGATCTTGTTAAACCCATAATGGAATCCATCACAACATCATTCTATTTCCACTCAAGAATAGGTGGATTTTGTAAAACCTAGATGGTCACTGATGTTCCCCCTTCACTTGTAGATAGGTGGAGAACCTCATTAAAAACCCAAATACATCTCTTTTCATACCCAACCACCAGTACTGACGATGTAAATCCTGATACATCTTGGTGAAATTGAGGTGCACCTCCCAATATGAAGCATGAATTCTCACATCATCTCCTCAAACATGTATGAAGAAACCCATATGTTACCATGTACACATAGGATTTCATCCTTACCTACGGTCCAACTAGGAGGAGGGCCCTCACTAGCCACACTCTTTTGTAGGACCAATACTTATGAGTATGATAGTTACCTCTTCCTCACCCTATACATAAGGGTTGAGGTAATAGCTAAGTATGATAGAAAAGTCTCCTCATAAATTTTAATCAATTCTAAGTGTATATCCTAGAACAAATACATTAGATTCTATTCTCTATTGGCATACTAAAATTCCTATATCTAAGTCCTCATTCTCATTTCATCGACCAATTAATTTCCTTTACCAAGAATTTAGGTAATCTCTAATTGAAAGACTGTAGGTATTCAACCCACCTACCTTATTTTGATTCAGATCACAATATGTAAATATGTACTTGAGGCTTTTTTGGTCTGTGTGAAACACATAATGCTCTCAAAGTATGTAATGTCTCCAACAGTGCACTATGTGAACAACTACAGCTATATCAAGATAATGTTTCCAGTAATTCCTCTCATATGGTATCAACTATCGAGACCTATATGTTCTGAATCTATCTTCCTATATAAAACTAATCCTAGGTTGATACTTAATACATCATAGTACACAATTTAACCCCTTCTTGGATCTGGAAAAATCAGTATCGGTGAAAATTTTAATCTCCCTTTAAGCTCTTTAAAGTCCATTTCACTATAATATGACCATAAAAACATTACTCCCTTATTAGTCAAGCCCATGATAGGCGTTTCTAGGAATGATAAGTCCTATATGAAATTCAAGTAATATCCATATAGCCCCAAGAAACTATATACTTCAAATATATTCTTGGAAATATCACAGGAAACCACAACTCCCACCTTCTTTGGTTAATTTCATACTCCTTTATTTGTTATGATGTGACCTAGGATTTTAATATGATCCATCCATAAGTATAACTTTGTGAGATTAACATATAACTGATGATCTCTTGGAGTATTCAATGTGATCTTAAGATGTTTGTATTGGGTGTGTCGATTGTGATAATACACCAAGATATCATCCATGAAAACTACCACAAACGAATAAAGATAGGGATAGAATACTCAATTCATCAGTTCCATTAAGACCACCGGTACATTCATTTGACCGAACAATATAACAAAATACTCATATAGACCATACCTTCTACGAAAGGTTTGTGAGGTATGTCTGATTTTCTAACATGAACCTAATGATAACTGGATCTTAAATAAATCTTGGAAAAAACCCGAGCTCCTCAAATCTTGTCAAAGATATCACTTTTCCAAAAAAAAAGGGTATCATATCTTAACCATCAGTTGGCTTAGCATCTAGTAATCCACGCATAGCCTGAGATTGTATCCGCCTTTTTTCAAAAAAAGGACCAGTGAACCCCACAGAGAAGAATTAGGTTAGATAAATCCATTTTCCTCTAAATCATCTAGCTACCTCTTGAGTTATTATATCTTTGTAGTATCCATCCTGTAAATATTAATGGATACCGGTGCAACTCCTGGTGATAGCTTGATAGAGAAATCCACCTCTCTAACTGGAGGTAAACCTAAAAATTCTGCAAGAAATATGTCCCTAAAATTATCAAAAACTAGAGGGAAATATGCCTAACATGTTCCCTAATTATCCAGATACAAACTCAAAATATGGGATTTCATTCCTCCCAGCCCTTGATGCTCGGGTCTATCTCGGCTTTCCAGGATATCCCATTCATCCTTGTGAATAAACTCACTATCCTCTGGTGATGTGAAGGTTACCCTTCAGTGATAATAATCAACAAAATCATGAAAGGTGAACAACCAGTCCATATCATGAATGATGTCAAAGCTTATCTTCTCGAGGAAAAATAGGTTCCCTATGAAGTGATTCCCACCTATCTCAAGGGGAACTTCGTGCACTAACGTACACCCTCTATTCTAATCCCCAATGGAGTGTCAAGAGTTTTGAAACCACCATAAGTATAAACACTAATCCTTAGGCTCAACATAATGGTCATATATATAAAGATATGTGAATCCAATATATCAAATAGTACATAATCTAAATCATTGGATACTTGAATAGTACCTATGATAGTTGAAGGTCCATGATCCTACTCCTCAAGGTTCTGTTGCACTGTGTATACTAGTCCTGAACTGTGACCATGTGATACTACATGGATAAACTGATAAGATCTACTCTTTTGTCATTGTAAAATTGGGGTCTGGCTACCACGGTCATGACCACCACCTTGTCTTGATCATCCAGCTGTACTCCACCTCCCTGCTTGATGAGAAACTGTTGACCCCACTCTTGAACATAGAGTCGGTACAGACCCTCGCTCACTAGATTTCAGAAAAAACAGCCTACAGAATCATTGTAGAAGTCCCATATCTCTACATGAGTGGCACTCAACTAGGTACCCCATACACTTTGGCCTCGTATATCCCATCCTACCACACTGGTAGCACCTCACTAGGTTACCTGGGTATGTGTTCTAACAGCTAATATCACTTTTTGGAAGCTCCAGATGATTCTTCCTACTACCAGATGATGTAGTACTTGATCAAGGTGTCGAACCACCCTATATTTCACCTCTATCCACTCTCAGGTTATGATCCATGATAATTTCCTCATTCAGTATTCTATAAATGGAATTCATCCAAAAAACATTCAACTGTACTCATATGTCATATCAAAGATCATGATTGAATAGCCTAACTTTCTATATCTGTTCAACCATCAAAATATGTGTATAGTGCTGGAGCTCAGTAAAATGGGATGAATAATCCATAACCGATTGTGCACCATACTCCAGGTGCATAAACTCTTAGGATATATTAGCCCTCAACCTATTCAGATATAATTTTTCATAGAAGGTCCCTTTAAAATCCCTCCAACAACTCTTTTTAAGATGTCCCATCTGAGTAATAACATCCCCAATTTCTTGGAATAATCATGCAGCATATATATAGTGAGAATTACCCTCCTTTCAGGAGGATTCTTGATATGCTCAAACATAGATAGCATGGCCTCTAGCCATGACTCTGCATCCTGTGGTCTTCCATCTAATTAAATCCTTCCCACTAAACTCTTTTATTAAGTAACATCTATAAATAATGCAAGTTTTAATAATGATGAGACTTAAGAAACATAAGATTAATGTCCACCTCTTTAAATATAGAATAAAAACTCTTTAACTTTACAATATAAAATGTTATGATGATAATTACTTATGTTTTCTACTAATAACACTTTAAAATTTATTCATCATCCCCATTCTTGGAAATTTTTCATAAAAAAATCCTTGAGATCATTTTGGTAATGAATGTAACTGCTTATATTATTTCTTCATCGATACATTCTAAACACCTTTAATATATAAAGATAGATTCACTCAAAATTTTATTTGTTTAATATTTTAGTTGTTACACTTTGAAAATTAATAAGTATAAAAACACACCCACTATACTCTTAGAGACTATATTCTCTTCCAAGTATCATGATAAGAACCAAATATACATTTCCATTAGGAAATAACACGTTATTATTTTAATTAGAATATTTAATAAATAAAATATTTTAACCATATAATATATGGTGTTTTAATTATTTGGAGCATTATTCAAAAAATAATACTGTATTCTTCATTGATGGGTGATGGGATCTCATCCCTCGTATTTTAAAAAATATCTACGATAGACTCTTTTATCATTGAAAAAACTCCTTTTATCCTTTTATTCTTTTCAAATATATTATAGAATGAAATTAATTATAAAACATGTGATTAAATCCATCAACTCATATTATATTTAAAAACTCTTTTCTATAAAATAACATCTCTTATCATATAAGAGATATGAGATAACTATACACAACATTTATTTATATTCATTTGAGATTGAAATATTACTTTTTATTACAAATATTCATAATAGAAAATGAATCTCACAAACTCTATAAATTGTTAGATTGATCTTGAACTCCTATATATTTACAACACTTGTAAAATATAAATTTGGTATCATATACCCTCAAAATAAAAAAATAGATTTTATAACACTAATACTAGTCATGAACTCTCTATAGAGATTATAAAACCCATTTAGGTATAGTGAAAAATTCCATATTATGGAAAAATTTCCTCTCCTTCTTGAAATAAACTTTAGGTTTCAATGAATGAGGCTGGATTTTAGAAGAATCATTACTTAGAATCTTCAAAAAAAAGTCTTTTTATTTTGATTTTAAATTCTACCCAGTCAAACTATAAATAAAACACCAAAACTTGGAGATCGCATTCCATAGTTCATTTATCCACAACAGTATGACAAAGTGAGGTAAAATATTATCGAATTTAATCAAACTTTCAAAAAAACAATAATGATTCCAGGATGAATACCATATCCAGATCAAGACTTAAAAAAATCTAGTATCTCCAAGTTATTAAACCCAATCACATTTTGTACATGAGTGGAGACTGAATTTCCTCTATTCATATTTAATATAATTCTTTTAAAATCTCATATGAATAAATATAAGCTTCTCATAGGTAACTATATTCAATTAATTGAGAAATTGTTCCTCAAATACAAAGAAATTTTTTATTAAGAAAAGTTCTCAAAGTTTCTATACCAGTAGAGAAAATTTCTTCCAATAAGATTTTATTACTCGAAAATTGATCTCTAGGTCAATTATTATGATGATGATTCTATTATATCTATAAATAAATATTTTATTAGATGAGTATCATGTTTCACATTCATTTATTAAATAATTTTATTAAATTTTCTCCAACTAAAATGATGAAACCTTTTAAATTTACATCAAATCCATTAGTGGGACAAGATCCATATTTCACTAACAAGTAACCCATATTTGGTGTGAACCTCCTCAATTTATCTGTTTAGAGAAGAAATAAAACCAATAATATTATATATGACTCTTAGTTGGTTAAGTAGAAAACTCTTTTCCCAATCTATTATATAGATATACTCAACATCATTACTACTGTATTCTAACTCCTAGGGTTTCCTAGATAATAGTAATCAAAATAAAACACAAAAAATGAGGCACTTAAATCTTAAGGTCTCCACATTACTTTCTTTCCTTACATAAGACAATTCATGAGTGTCCTACCTTGGAAAAACCAACCCAGTTGTATGATTGTGTTCCTGAAAAAATTATTTTTTAAATGGAATTTGATACTTATTATTTTTTAATTGGACTTAGTCTCACCATATTATATCATGTTATCTTCTTTACATGTATTCATACTTCTAATGATTTAGTTCTAAATCGTGATTTCTTTCACTAAACTAATATGTTTAAACCATGTTGATGTGTAAATATTTACACAACTCTTAAGCAAGTTAGAGTTATGGAAAAATAAAAGTAATTCAATTATCATACTTAGAATGTAACTCCTTACATTCATGTATAACAACTTAAATAATCAGTTTAAGAACTTTTAAACTAATTCATATTTATTTTATAATAAAACAATTATATTTATTAATTAATCCGGGAATAAAATAAATAAATGAATTAATTATAAAATTGTCCAAAAGATAATCATTTATGAAGAATTCATAAATAAATTATAAAAACTTTATAATGTATCCATGCATTATGGGAATTTCATAATTAAATAAAAATAACACTTTTTCTTTATTTTTAGTATGAACTCCTTTATAATTAAATTTATATGTCATTATAATAAAATATATTTTATCTAGAATATAAAAATTATATCTAAAAACTATTCATATATTATATAAAATTTTATAATATCACACATTTAACATTATTGAAACCTTGATCATATTAATTATCAAAATTTGTTTTAATATGGTTTAAATAAATTTCTAAAATAAAAAATTTTAATATGAACATTTCAAGTTAATTATTATGAATATTTTATAATATGAGATAAACTATTGGGACCACTTTGTGTATAAGTTTTATTTGTTTTCAACTGGTGTCAATAATAGTCAAAATGAAGAAGGAACTCTAAAGTGGGTGGATATTAGTCAGACTGGAGATTCATGGAGAATTGTTATAGATTCATAGCATTGGATTCCACACTTGGGAAATTCTCCATGTTGTTGCAAATCAGATGATTGAAGCACTGATCTTGAAAAGTTCAAAGAACTTGTATCATGTGTGATACAATGTTTACAACATTGAAGTTGCATCCTCTTAAGGATGATTTAAGTGCTCATTGGAATTAAAGTTCCAAAAAGAAATGGTGAAGACGGGGATGCATGGGATCGAAATTGAAAGAAGAAGAGGCTTGGGATTTAAGGTGGCCATTCATGTGGTTGGTTTGTGTTTAATGATGGCCATGAAATGTTATGTATACTTAGTTTTTGACCAAGTATTTCTATGTGTATTACATAAAAAAATGGGTCCAACCATGGAGGCCAGCCGAGGACCTCACCTCAAGAACATGCGGGAGTTGAGGGTCAATTACACTCGAGGGAAGCCCTCAAGGCCAACCCCGCTTGAGGCAGGGGCGTGCAGGCCCTGTATAAATCCGTTGGAGTGCATTCAAGGTGATCAATCCATGCATTGTGATGCATAGTGGGTGCTAGGATCCCACCCATAGGAGGCATGGTTGGGCGCAGAAGCGCACCCACAGAGAACTGGTACGGGACAGCACTGGAGGGGGTAGAGGAGAATTCTGAGCTGATGCTGAGGAGAGTTGATTGATAACCCACACATCTCATGCATGTCCCTTTTGATGTGGGACAAAATTTTAATAACATGGATGTAATCTCAGCCGCTCATCTCATCCCGCATCTCGGTCGACCGTCTGATCATCCTCAGCATCTGATCATCTAATCTATTCCACTCATCTGATCTGGCACCATTCGCGTTTGAATCTGAGTGGTCCGATCCTCATGTGGATTTGAACCAATCACACTGTCATCTTCTACCTCCATCACTTGCCAGCGCTACTGTATCTCACCGGAGAAGAAGCCTGATCACCAATGATGATCTTTGACTACCAGAGAAGGATCATTTCGGCATCATGAAGGATACAGGATCGAACCAAGACCATGCAAGAAATTTACTTCTTGCATGCATGATATTTCGAACGAGGCTAAAAATGGATTTGAGAGGCCTTAATTATCATCTGAGATACATGGAGGATCTGTGTGAGATTCAGGCATGATAATCGTGCATGCGATCGTGAATCCATGCACAAATATAGGAGCTTGCGTTCAAAAAAAAAAGGAAGCACCGGATACTTCCAGCTTATCCTTGAACTGCGGTTTTGAAATCTTGAAGTCAAAGATCTTGGGAATTCAAAGCCCTGATCTTAATGGGCGATACACTGATATTGAACGTTGAAGAGGATTTTCCATCACCTATAAAAAGATGATCTCTAGGCAAAGAATGGTGTTGCTTTTGAATACCTGAAGTGCTTCTATTCCAAAAATAGAGAACACTCTTTGAAGAAGTAAGCAGTGTCCCGCAGACCTTCAAAAAGTTCCATGCACTCTTGAAGAGACTCACAAAGAATAATAGGATCTGTACTCACTTTTTCGAAGAAGAAACCACAAATCACGCTATAGGTTTACCCAAACCCTCACGGTGTTTTTTTGAAGGATATATTGCAACTATGTAATTGGTGCAATCACACCATTTCTATGCTTTTTAAAGATTGTTCCATTCAATACCCTCTTAATTCGGTGAAGGATATTCATGAAAACTCATTAGGAGACTCGTGGCCACCCTGGTTTCTCGAAGAAAGGTGAGAAAACCCACCTGTTTTCATGTTTATATCCTATTGTTTGAAGGGGTTCAAGTTTTGGGGAAGAAGGATGGGGAATTACGTGTTTCATGTACCCATGTGCATTGTTTGAAGAATCCCAAGGCCTTGAATAAGGAGTTTTCACAAAGTAAAGGTTACCCATTCGGGTTTGATGATTCATACATATAAACCTAAAGAAACACCCTAACTAAGTTTAATAGAAGAAAATAAGAGAAAGATAAGAAGAGGTCGAGTGTGTGTTTGCTCAAATAATCATACCCATTGGGGTTCTCACACAAAAAGAGGAAGAGGTGAATACATGCATGCATGGATGAACATGCACACATAAGGTGACTTAAATAAATAACAAAAAACAAGTGTGTTCACATGTGAAGAAGAAGAAGAATAGAGAAAGGGAAGAAAAGGTTCACCCTAAATGCCATATGCATGTTCACATGCATTCATGAACAAGAGAGAAGAATTGATTCAGATGATGCCAAGTGAATTGATCTTCATTTCCTGAATAATCACATTGGGGCATGTGATTCTATCCAAGAATATAGAATAAGTTTTAGTGCAGTTGGTTGTTTCACTAAGAATAATAAAGAAGTTAAGTGCAGTTGGTGTTTCACTAGAGAAGAAGAGAATGAAAGAAGGAATAATTTCTTGCCTACTGCTTTTCAAGTAATCAAGTGAAGAGCACTGAAGAAGACCAAGAGAAGAAACTAACTTTTGAATAATGAAGAAGAATGTATCCATAGGTACTATAAAGAACCAGCTAGAAGATTCAAGTTGGACTAGGTTATCACCAGTCCAAGGAAGAGGATTGTTTCCCACCCTCTCCAAAGTGTAGGGACTCACACTGGCGAGAGGATTTTTTTCCTAGACACTCCATTGTAATATCATATTAAATTATAGTCGAGAATCCATGCACTTGTCATCCCCATGCATGGAAAGTATGTAGCTACTCTTATTGAGTTATAAACCTTGTAAAAATATTCTGTGCATATTTTTACTGCTTTCTATTATTGCATGTGTTAGGGAAAAGAGAATAAGATAATCAAGATACTAACATGTCAAGAGGTACAGGGATAAAAAGTTGGAATTGGATTCAAATATTCCCCAACACTGATTCACCCCCCCACCCCTCTCAGTGTTAGATATATCCTAAACTGGTCCTCTCAATTGGTATTAGAGAAATAGGTTCACCTCTTTTGGATTCTCTATAGTGAAGTTATTCTCTTTTGAAGACCTGATTTTCTTTCCTCGGTTATCAATGAAGTGAAATTTCAGTGAATATTCAGTTATCTCTGAGCCGAAGTTTATATCTACCAAGACCATGATGAACAGGAAAAACAAATAGAAGAGAAAGTTGAAGAAGAAGTCCCTCTTATATAAACAATAGGAGGCATCTAGTTATCCATATCTAGCTAACATTGAAGACACACCAGACATGGAATGTAGTGAGAATGTGGCTCAAGTTTCCACTATGAGGATAGAAAACCTTCCCACCTCAATTGATCAAGAGGTATGTGTTATTAAATTTGGAAATTATTCTCATGAGGAAAATTCTAGCACAAGTGGTGATTATCAATCTATAGCATCTCAATAAATATCAGTTGATATATTAAAAATGATTCTGGATGGTATTCCTGAAGAGATTACATCCCTAGTTTGTGGATTATTTCAATGCGTGTAGAAAAATATCACTCAGCTAGAAGAAGAAACTGATGTTTTGGAGAAAGGCTTATAAGAAAAAATTATTGAATGTCTAATGCTCTCCAGACAGGTTGGAGCCATTGAAGCAACAAAGAGGGTATTTGGAGTAATCTCTTCAAAGTGTCTCAAAGATGTTGAAGAAAAAGAGGGAGACAATAAGACTCTAGAAAATAAGATTCATTCACTTAAAGATGAGCTTAAAAAGAGAACTGAAGTCAAGGAGGTATATTTAAAAGAAGACTCCAAGAATATCAAAGAACTTAACTCTTGGTTACAAAACAAAGTAAGGATGCATGAAGATGAATTTGAAAGATTAAATAAGGCTTGTAAAGAGAATATTACTATGATTTAAGACCAGGAAGTCATCCTCAATATGAGATGTCAAGAATTTGAAGCTCAGTTGACCAATCTTGAGAAGACACATATTGAGTCTCCAAAAAAGATGGAAATAGTTACTGCTAGTACTCAATGCTCACAGAATGATTCTACTCTCAAAATAATTACAACATGTGACAAGAATATCATGGCTTTACTCATTGATCTATCACAAGTGGATGAGAATGTAAAGTTACCATCCATACCAACTTGTACTAATGTTTCTAAAATTGTTTGGAAGAAAAATTCTAAAAAAGTATGGATGAAGAAAAGTGAGAAGAAACATACCACCACGGATAGGTTGGATAGGGGAAAGTGTGGGGAAGATAACTCCCCATAGAAACCACAAAAATTCAAGTGGAATATTCAGAAACCTTATAAATAATAAGGGAAGAATTCAAGGTTTGTTGGTCAATGATGGTGTTGTAATCGATTTGGTAATTGTGCACTGGATTTTTGGTACAACCCCTTAAATGTAAAATCATAGAGAAATCCCATCTCAAGGGGAGAAACTGAAATAAGAAGAAGAAACATCCACAGATCCATAAGAATTTGTATACTACAAACAGATTTTGGAATGTTAGATAACATCTGTGATGTATGCAATAGGAGTGGTCACATGAATGGTTCATGTTCATTTCAATAGGTACCCAAAGATGATAAGAAAAGAAGACCACAAAATCTAGTTAATAATGAAGAAGCATCCTTGGGAATAAATCTGATGAATATTGTGAAAAACAATCTCCCAAGAAGATTTCAAGAAGGAAAAATGAAAAGTCCTAGGATTCTAAATCCAAGAAGTTGATGGGTAGTGAATCTAATAGAACTACTAAAAAGGATAACACTCAGAAGAAGCCATGTATAAGATCCAATAGTTATTCCTTAGTCCCTAATGATATATTGGTGCTTTGGACAGAATATTTGGAAAGATTGAGAATGATGGAAGATACACAAGCTAAGAATTGTGCTAAAATCAAAAAAGAATATTCTACATGAAGACAAAGAAGTTCTGTGTATGAGGTGCAACAAGGCTGGTAATACTATTAGAAGATTCTTTGAATTTACTCCATCCCAAAAATAATTCCTCAAAAAGATGAATGTTACACCTGAAGATTCTAGTTCTTTAAAAGACCTTGAAGAAAAAAAATTCACACATAAAGGAATATAAAAAATAGTGAGGTCCACACAATCACAGTCTTCATTGAAGATCAGTTTTGAAAGTGTTAATAATGGAGCATCTAGGTAGATAAGATCATCTCAACCTTGTTGTTCACATTGATAGAGCAAGGAGGATCCACCCTATCCCCTTAAATTTTTCTGTATTTTATTTGTTCTTATCATACAGGGAATTGATGGTGAGGCTAGATCTCAAGGGGAGAACTAGAGATTCAGTGATGAGAGGTGTTCCCTTGAGGGGGAGACACATGAAGAAGCTTCCCGAGTCATTCTCTCAATCAGTATCAACGTCATTTGTTATAAAATTAAATTAATCTGAATATTGTCTTAAGATCTTGTCATTGGAAAAGGTATTTCATTTCTCAATCTCTTATTCGTGGTTAATTAAAATAAATATTATTTTTCAAAGGGGGGGTAACTAAAAATTACTCAGTGGCATAGGAATAATGGAAGTGTTCCATGGTCACATATCATGCCTATAAAACCTGAATGTTTTTTATCCATTTTCTAAAGTGAGTGCAGGAGTTTTAGGTTGATTATTTCTTATCACACTTACCATCCTAATCTTGGAATGAAAGTGAAAACTCCTTGAAGTAAAGTTCATGAGTTCTCATCCCATGAGGTATAACGATTCAGTGGATAATGGACAGCTCTGTTGTCTAAATCAAATCCTCTTGTTTTCTACACCGAGCTTTGCTCAAGTAGAGTGAAATGATTGATTGAACATTTCTTAAGAATGGACTAATAACCTCACTACCAAGAACTTTTTATTTGTTGCCAATAAGGGGGGATAAGTGAAATAAAATTACTAAGCGGAGAGAAGATTCTCATTTTGACATTGACACATTCATTTCAAGATAAGTCTTAAGGTATTGACAAAAAAATACAAAGGGGGATATTGTTGGGACCACTTTGTGTATAAGTTTTATTTTCTGTCAACTGGTGTTAATAATAGTCAAAATAAAGAAGGAACTCCAGAGTGAGTGGAGATTGGTTAGAGTTAAGATGCCTGGAGAATTGTTATGGATTCATAGCATTGGATTCCAAACATGGGAAATTCTCTATGTTGTTTCAAATCAGTCAATTGAATCACTGATCTTGAAAAGTTCAAAGAACTTGTATCATGTGTGATACAATGTTTACAACATTGAAATTTAATCTTCTTAAGGATGATTGAAGTGATATTTGGAATTCATGTTCCAAAAATAAGTGGTGAAGAAGGGGATACATGGGATTGGAATTTAAAGAAAAAGAGTATTGGGATTTAAGGTGGCCACGCATGAGGTTGGTTTGTGTTCAATGATGGCCATGAAATCTAGTGTATACATGGTTTTCTAAAAAGTATTTTTATGTGGCTTACATAAAAATGGGTCCAACCATGGAGGCCAGTAGGGGACCTCACCTCAAGCACATGCGGGACCTGAGGGTCAACCACGCTCGAGGGAAGCCCTCATGGCCATCCCCACATGAGGCAGGGGTGTGCAAGCCATGTATAAGCCCATAGGAGTGCAGGAATGGTGATCAAATCATGCTCAGGGATGTATAGTGGGTGCTAGGAGTGTGCTCGTAGGAGTCATGAGTGGGCGTAGAAGCGCGCTAACAGAGAACCGGTGCGGGGCGGCACCAGAGGGGGGAGAAGAGAATTTTGAGCTAATGCTGAGGAGAGTTGATTGATAAACTGCTAATATCTTGCATGTCTATTTCGATGTGGGAAAACATTTTAATAATGTGGATGTAATATCATCCACTCATCTCATCCCACATCTTGGTCGACCGTCCAATCAGTCAAGGAATCCGATCATCGAATCTCCACCACTCATCTGATTTGGTTCCCTGCGCATTTGAATCTAAGTTGTCAGATCCTCTTGTGGATTTGAACCAGTAATTCCATCATCTTCAACCTCCATCAGTTTCTAGCACCATTGTATATCACTGGAGGAGAATCCTGATCACTATGGATGATCATTAACTATCAAATAAGGATCATTTCAGCACCATGAAGGATACTGGATCGAATCAAGACCATGCATGCAATCTACGTATTACATGCATGATATCTCAAATGAGGCCAAAGAAAATGAAGTTGTGTGGCCTTAATTATCATCTGAGATACATGGAGGATCCATGAAATATTCATGAAGGAGAATAGTTCCTGCAGTCCTGACACCATGCATGAAGATAGGAGACTGCATTCATAAAAAAATAGAAACATCCGAGACTTGTGGCTTATCCTTGACCCACAGTTTCAAAATCTTAAAGGAAAAGATCTCGGGTATTCAAATCACAAATCTTAATGGGAGTTACGCAGATGTTTAATGAGAAATAGTATTTTCCATCTCCTATAAAAAGTGGATCCTGATACGAAGAATGGTGCTACTCATAAATACCTAAAGTGCTTCTGTTCCAAAAACAGAACACACTCTTTGAAGAAGTAATTCATGTCCTGCAGACCTTCTAAAAGTGACCCGCACTCTTGAAGATCCTTATGAAAAAGAAGAGGATCCTCAATCCATTGTGTGAAGAAGAAACTATAAAACATGTGATAGGTTTACCCAAACCCTCACGGTGTTTTTGTGAAGGAAATCTCACGGCTACGCAATTGGTGAAATCACACTATTGTTGTGATTTGTGAAGATAGTTTCATGTACTACCCCCTCGATTCTATGAAGGAGATTCATGCACAGTCATTTGGAGACCCGTGGTCACCTTGGTTTCACAATAAAGGTGATAACACTCTCCTATTTACATTTTTATATCTTATTGTTTGTAGGAGTTCAAGTTTTGGTGAATAAGGATGGGGCAGTACATGTTGCATTCACCCATGTGCATTGTTTGAAGAGGTTTGAGGCCTTAAAGAATAAGTTTACACAAAGTAAGGGTTATACCCATTCAGGTTTGATGATTCATACATATAAACCTAATGAAACACCCTAACTAAGTGCAAGAGAAGAAAATAAGAGAAAGAAAAGAATAGGTTGAGCGTGTGTTTTCTCAAAGTATCATACCCATTAGGGTTCTCACACAAAAAGAGGAAGAGGTGAATGCATGAATGCATTCCTACACATGCACAAGTAAAGTTACTTAAATAAAGAACCAAAAACAAGTGTGTACACATGTGAAAAGAAGAATAATAAATAAAGAGAAGAAAAGGTTCAACCTAAATTCCATATTCATGTTCACATGCATTCATGAACAAGAGAGACGAATTGATTCAGATGACGCCAAGTGAACTGATCTTCATTGCTTGAATAATCTCATTGGAGTATGTGATTCTAGACAAGAAGAGATAAGAAGTTTTAATTTAGTTGGTTGTTACACTAAGAATAAGAAAGAAGAAGTCTAGTGCAGTTGGTGTTGCACTAGAGAAGAAGAGAAAGAAAGAAGGAAGAATTGATTTCCTACTACTTTGCAAGTAATCAAGTGAAGAGCACTAAAGAAGACCAAGAGTAGTACCTACCTTTGAATAAGGAATAATACCATCTTTATAGGAAGTATGAAGAACCATCTAGAAGCTGGAAGTTGGACTAGGCTATCACCAGTCCGGGGAAGAGGATTATTTCCCACCCCCCTCCAAAGTGTAGTGACTCACATTAGATAGATGATTGTTTTCCTAGCCACTCCATTGTAATAGAATATTAAATTATGGTGGATAATCCATGAACTGGTCATCCCCATGCATGGAAAGGATGTATCAACTCTTATTGAGTGGTGAACATTGTAAAAATATTGTGTGCATATTTTTACTACTTTCTGTTATTGCATGTGACAGGGTAAAGAGAATAAGAGAATCAAGATCCTAACTGGTCAATAGGTATAGGTATAAAAAGTTTTAATTGGTTTAAAAAGTCCCCAACACTGATTCACCCCCCCCCCCCCTCTTGGTGTTAGGTATATCCCAAACTGGTCCTCTCATAAACTCCCTTATATTTTTCCTTATTTTTTAATTTTTGAAAAATTTATAATTACCCTTAAAATTTCTTTATAAACACTTTATATTCAAATTATAAGTCATTCCACATAATTTAAGATGTATTTAATATTAACACTTAATATTATGGGATATTTATTTATTAAATGATTCGTAAATATTTAAATAATTAATCATGAAAATTTCCTAATTAATTAATATATAAACACATTATTAATTAAATAAATATCACAAAATATAATTTTACAATAATTTATAAACAAAATATAAATTTTAATGGACCAGACCCTTATATCCCATTACTTTGTGAGTTTTGTGTGTTGGGAGCCTTGATATAGGATTGAGAAAGGGGGAAGAGTGGATGCAGTTAAATATTCAACTGTAGGTGGTCATTCATGTCATGGATCATCGATTCATAGAATGAATGATGTTTAAAAAGATTACATCATAACTTAGGTGTCCTAGGTTCTAGAATATCTATCTGGGGGTAGTTCATGGCATTAATTTTTATTCATGGTGTGAATTTTTGTGATGAATTTTTTGGAGGTTCTAGCTTTGAGTAATTCACAACATAGAATATTTTTTCATGACATAAATTTCCACCTAGGTTTATTGGATCAAGAACCTTGTTTTTTTATGTATTTTAACTGTGTAAGGTTTATGGAATGAACATTCCATTCACACCATTAATAGGATGATTTCCACTTTTTTATAAATTCCAACATCCCTATGATTTCTCTCATTCTCCCTATGAATATCTTATACTTTAGGTAATTTCTATGTGATTTTGGGAGACCTAAAATCCTGTAATCTTTAATGGTCATCCTTGGTTTCTAAGGATTCAATATTAGTACTTCTTAGTGAGTTTTTTTCTCTTTCTCTAGGATTATTTCCTTTTTAGTTATGATATCTTTCATTGATTGGGTTGTTTGGAGTTAAGGGTTTAATGGGTTATGATTTTTATGATATATCACTATGTTTCAGGTTGATTTGAGGATTAATTGTGTGGTTGTGGCCTCATGTTTCATCCTCTCTTAATTATATTTTTGAAATGAATCAAAAAGATTCTTTTGAGGTAGGGTATTTGAGTTCTCTCCCTTTTATTTGCATCTATGGAATTATCATGATTGTTTTCCATTTCTTGAATGATATGAATTGGAATAATGAAGATAATAAAACATAATAATAATATTAAATTTGAATTATGTGATGAAATACGGTTACTATATTTCTTAATGTTTATAATTTTGTTTCATACTATATGATAGTTATATGATTTTATGATGTAGTGATGGATTTATTTGAGTATTCTATTTAAATGGTTAAATACATTAAATTGGTAAATGAGAAGAATATGTTTAATATTCCTGTTTTTTATTGACTTGATGTGTGTGGCTTGGTGGCCTATGTGATGTGAATCTTTGTGGCCTTAGTTTTTTGTGGCTTGGTGGTTTTGATCGCGATGTGATAGTTTGATGTGGTGTGATCTTGATAGAGGTTCAGTGGTAGTATAATCATTATAATATATAAATTTGGTTATAGATAAACAATTCCTTGGTGTGAATTTAAACTAATAATTAGATAAATGAATATTTATGGATTATTTGTTAAATAAAATAATGTGAAATGGAACTCGAGTTGTGTACCTTTTTGAGATTCTTATTATTAGTTATTCTTCCTTAGAGGTATTTCTTGGTGGAGTGATGTTGGTAGTTTCCAGGTGGTGGTTTTGTTAATGTTTCTTGTGTGATCCCATAGGTTTGGACTTGTGTGAGACTATTATATACATGTATTCTTGATGAACATTCTATGAACCCCATATAATTCGAATAATTTTACCACCACTTAGATACCCTGGGGGTGTTTTCCCTAATAGGTAGTATGGGGCAGATATGGATGGATGACTACCCCCTCTCCCATTATCTCCCTTCAAGAAAACATTATTGTGATACCAATTGTGGATGATGAGATATGTGGTGGGGGTCATGTGTGGTAGGAGGAGTACATGAGGTTGATTTCCTACATGTTCATGATACCCTACTACCCTAGTTATGTGATATGAGGTTAGTTACATGATATACGGTATATGGTTGGTATAGGTGGATATAGAAAGGATTAGAGAAAAGGATATCTTCTCAGTGGGTGATAGTGGAAAATCAGTGGCAAAGTGTTCATGGGTTACCTTTATCTATATTCTTATAATATTAATTTACTACTATGGGATACGTTATTTGGTGAGAGAGCCTTGGTGAGGCTGGGGGAACTAGTTGAACTATGTTGGTGTTGGTTAGTTCTACTATTTTCTTACCAAGGAATTTTTATACTCTTTTAAATTTTTAATGAGAGTACTTGGGTATCATCCTGTTGAGTATACCTGTTATTATCACACTCTATATATATAAACTATTTTTCAGGTTTCCATGGGGGCTTTAGTGATTAAGTTGGTCAGTACTTTCTCAGATGTTGGATTGTTATAGGAACTTCCATATGATTTACTTTTGTTACTTTTTTATCCATTTTATATTAATATATGTGGGATATTTATTGTATTATATTTTTTGAAAAATAATTATAAAGATTCTTTGTTAAGAAATAGGGTGATGTTTGGAGATAAGAACTCGTGAGGGCTACATAGGTTGGTAATGAAATAGTGATAGTCGAACATAGCATTGATGATAGAAATGTAGGATGACTATGACACGGGATTTTAGGGGCCCCTATGATCCAAAAAAGGACCTTAAGCTCTCTGATTATACTAGGTAAATTGATGCTACTTTTAGGGTAGAAAACTAGGAAATCTATATACATCATACTTTCTTGAGTTCTGTTTTGAATGGGGTATTTCTGGAAATAAATAAATTAATTAATTAAATGGATCTAAATAATACTTTTGTTACCAAACATGGGTGTTTCTCCTTTCATTGTAGAGATTCATGTTGGATGTCACCCACATGTGGTTTGAGTTGAGGAGGTTCAGCAGGATGACCCTATTGATTTTAAAGGGTTGATCATAATTAGGAGGATGAGAAGTGGTAGCGAATGTTTCAATCCTTTGAGTGTCAAATCCTATAAAATTATAAGGGTATCATATCTAATCTATATATTTAATTCTTGATGGAGGATTTATATATTATTTTCATCTTGATTCAGTCTTGAATCATGTTTTAGGTTCTCCTTAGGGTTAGATAGTAGAGGGAAGCAATGCATTGTTGGTGGAAATTATTCCTCTAGGAGAGGAATGAGACCATTGTATCAGGGACCAACTTCTAGCATGAGTTCAGGGTTATGTTATTATTTATTATGGTGATGGAAAAAAAGAGGTAGGATTTTCTCTCCCTTTAATAAGGTAGTATGAGCATTCAATCACTATGAATTAATTTTAAGGACCTTCTTCGATTTTCTCCAAAATTACTTCCAGAAGATGAGTACTGAGAACTGAAATTAGAGGAGGCACTACTCCACCCCTTTATTCTATAGTTTCCCCATTTATGTTACATATTTATTTATTGATGTATAAGGAGGAGGTGATGGAGAGGGTTCATGTGTGGGTTGGATCACCCTAATTTAAGATTTATTAGGGACCTCTAAGGAGTATGGAATCAGAGAAAGTGTCACAGATAATGGGCTAGTAGAGGTTCTAATCAGTAAGGAAACTACCCCAGTAGTCATCATCGCATTTTTCTAGGGTTAGAAACCCTTGTGTATATATCAGGAGATCTCTTATTTTTTTCTTTGGATGAGTAGGTCATGGTCACTATCTGTAGAGGTGTCCTTCATCCTCAAAGGTTAAATATGGATTGGGTTGTCATGCCCCCTTTTAGGTGTAGTTATTGCCTCCAATACAGTATCAACAACAAGGCCTTCCAACTTATGTTTGGTATCCTATTCATCTGGATTTTTCTTATCTAATAAAATGTGAAATTAGCATAGGTAATCCCCAAGTTTCCATCAATATCAGAGACCCATACCAAAGTGTGTACATAGAGGATGTCCATGGCATGGAAGAGGAGTCAATCATGGCCAGATATATGTGATAGAGGTGCTAGTTCTAGACAACCTAGATTTCATTCGACATATGATTAGTTTATCAAAAACCTTGGATTATTCTTTTTTTATTCTGGAGCTTCAAACCTCTCTGTTTTACCCACCTTAGTCCAATAATTTAGATTATAAGTGGATAGGATTCTCGTTCCCCGTGTGTTGTCCATGCTAGTTAGGGGCCAAGTTAGTTTGTTTTTTGTGTACTAGGGATGTAGACTAATGATGGAGAAAAATCATTCATAAGTAGATTTATTTGAGTTATATGTACAACCATAAAAATTCATTCTTGACATGGATTAGTTGTATTCTATTCACACAGCGGTTGAATATTTTCAGAGGAGATTTTGGTTTTTTGATATGGAATGATCAAATATAGAATTCACCGGTGAGTGAGGTTTCTAAATGGGTAGTATGAGATTAGAGCCCCTTTTTTCTTGATGTATGGTTTTTCGATATAGTCAAACATAGATTAGGCAGTGCAGGTACCTAGAGTTATTATAGAGCTTTTGTATTTTTTTCATGAGTAATTTATGGCTCTAACTTCTCAATATAAAGTCAAGTTTGCGATTGAGTTGAATTTGGGTGATACATAGATTTTGAAGGCTCCATATCAGAAGGAACCTATGATGTTTTGGGAGATTAGGATCTATATTAATGATTAGATATAGAATGGATTTATTAGGACTAGTGTGTCATCATGGGGAGCTCATGTTTTGTTCACAAAAGAACATATTAGTACAGAGTTTCCCATAGACTATCAGTGGCTAAATGAGGTGATGATTAATAATCATTACCCTCTTATGAGACAAAATAAGAAATCATCCTATTTTCATGACTGAAAACCATGGAAATAGGGTTAAAAACCGTGTTCATAGCCCACATCCATGGTTTTTCTGAACTGTGGGTGCTGTGGCCATTAAAATAGGGTCTGACTAATTTCCACAGTTGAAACTGTGGAGATAGCCTTAAAAAAATAAATCCTCCCATTGAGTTTTGATCTTATGACCTACTATATATTCAATAAAGACTTTACCACTATTCTGATCACTATTATATGTATATATATATATAAATATATATATAATTATATATAATTATAATTAATAATCATTTTAAAAATAAAAAAAAACCTATTTCCACAGTTTAAAATATGGTTATAACCTAATATGGCCATAGTTTAAACCATGGTAGTATCCCTTTTCATCAAATTTCCCATTTGTTTGGGCTTTCCCACAAAACCTATCACCAATGTTTCATATAATTGTTGCTATATGTTATCCTACATATATGGTTTTCATAAACTGTGGCTATAGGCTGCCTACGGCCATGTTTTCAAAACCATGGCAATAGAAAGTGTGCCTGTAGCCAATTTTTTTACTTGTGAGAACTAATGGTCTCTTTAACCTAATGAGGGGAGATACCAGGTTTTCTAAGATCAATATGTTGTCTGGATATCATCATCTAAGGGTGAATAAGGTAGATATTCTGAAGACTAATTTCTAGTGTTGGTAAGGGAACATGGAGTTCATATTCATATTTCTATGTCATGAAATCACTATTTTTGTTCATGGGGCTCATGAACTTTGTGTTTTATGAGTTCAAGGACCAATTCATAGTCATTTTCATTGAAGATATCCTCTTATACTCAAAATATTAAGAGGATCATGTTGATCACCTGAGGATATATTTGCAGATTCTTTGGCACCATTAGTTTTATGGGAAACAATCCATGTTTGAATTTTGGTTCGAGATATGCATTTAATTAGGCACATGGTGTCTCAATGGGTAGTATTAGTGGATCCAGTAAAGGATGAGATGGTTGTTTCTTTGGAAGCACTCAAGAATTTGGTAGAGCTCTATGGATTTCTTAGATTTATGGGTTATTATCTGAGGCTTGATCCTAATTTATCTTAGATTTTAGCCCCACTAATAGCCCAAATTCATGAGTACTAAGAATTAATTTGGATAGATCAGTGCCATACATTTTTCAACTACTTACAGGAGAAGTTTATCATCTCTCAAGTTCTTCAGTTTCCTAAAGAGGGAGTAATGTTTGAGTTGTTCTATTACACTTCCCACATGGAATTGGCATGTTTTTTGATGCATAAGTGGGCAGTGATATCTTATAGATCTTATCCTATGAGAATAATTATGCTACCCATGACCTGGAGATAGTGGTAATAGTGTTTTCCTTTATGTTTTGTGACATTACCTCATTTGGGATCACTTTTTAGTCTTCATGGATCACAAAATATTAAGATATATCTTTTATCAACGTGATCTAAATAAATGAAAGTGATGGTAGATGGACTGTCACTTTTAGATCACTTATACACTAGTAAAGAGAAACTTAATAGTAAATACATTAAGTAGAAAGTAGTGAGGATATATTTGAGAATATGAGTATTTTTGTAGGATGATGAAGGAATTGGTGTCTTTGTATCTGAGGGAAGAGAAGGTTGATGGTAGAGGATACATGTCCCAAAAGACAATAGAGCCCCTTTATTGTAGTAGGTGGAGGATTCTCAATCAGTATTCTTAGAGGTCAAGGATATGCATGACCAGATTATTTAGGTTGATTCCCCTTAGGTATGGTTATAGACTGACTAGAATCTATTTATGCTTTAGGTAAGGATGTTCATTTTGTAGGTGATGCATGAGAGGTTCCTCTATAAGTTTCATAATTATCCCTTAGAAATACACCTTTGGGTATCTAAAATGAATCATGGTTTAAAGTTGTATTTTTTGTTCTAGGGATTAATAGGTTAGTAGTAGAGTTTAGGGATTTATGTCTAGTCTGACAGCAGGTAAAGTTATAAAATTGTGTCTCTAGTGGTTTGTTGCAGCCTTTGGATATCCTTGAGTGTAAATGGGATGAAATATTGATGGATTCTATCACTATTTTACCATAGTCCTTCTAGAGGATATGATGCTATATCGGTGATCATGGATCAACTAATGAATTCATCCCACATTATACAGATCTGATAATCGAGTATAGTGGATGTTCTGGGGAGATAGAATAATTGTACAGACATATGTTGTTCTAACATATCCTAGTTATTTATTTGTTTTTATATTCACAAAATACCCATTTTTCTGATAAATTTAGATAAATAATTTTAGGATATTATCTAAGAAAAATTAGTAAATCTCTTTAAATTACCATGGGTTTTTATTGAATAAATTTCAAATGAATTTATCTTACATGGTTGATACATCAAAGTAAATTTATCCTACAAGCATAAAGATAATTATTCTATAGAAACTAGAATTCAATTTCTACAAAAGTAATTTATTTTATATGGTGGAATTTGTCTTACTTAAAAAATAATTCTATTACGAATAAAACTTATTATTTTCACTAGAATTTAGTTTGGGATAAATTAATTATCTTTTGAAAGACCAAGGTAATAAAATTATCACATGTTGTAAATAAATCCTATTATTCCAAGTAATATAAAAATGAATTATATTATGAAAGCTGATGAGACTATATGAAAGATGAATTATACTATGATCAATCATTATATATAAATAGTAAATATAGACCAATTTTATTATACATTGAAGAAGTTAGGATCTGATAATTATTTTATCTTATGGAAGAAGTTTATCTTTCAACAATAGAATTATCTTATGATAATAGTGATTCTATAATTTTATCTTATGAAGAAAATTTTATATTTTTTATGATCAGTATTATAGTCTCATAATTAGAGTTTCATTTAGATATTCACTATAGTTTCCATATCTCTTGAAAATTTAACTCATATTTTCATGTTAATAAAAAAATAAGTTTTCCAAATAAGGAAATGTTGACTTGGATAGAGACCCTATTTTACATAAATGGAAAATTTTGATGAAGAAACAATCTTCTAAATCCTTTAGACTATGTTCATGCCTTATTTGGAAATAGAAGACACGTGATAATTAAGAACCTTTCACTTTATCTTTGAAAAGGATTGTTCCCTCGACTGTTGGGTTTATCAAGTGTTCTTAGTTTAAATTCAAAATATTAGATATAAAGAGGATGCATGATATATAATAAATATGATAGAAGATATAAATAATATAGAGGACACTCGTAAACTTTCTTGTTTTCTCGGTCATTTTTCAATAATCTCAGTTTCTATGGTTATAAGACTGTCCTTTATAATAAAAAAACCTCCAAAGTTTATCTTGGAATATATTCTTATTCTCTATATGTTTATTCATTATCTATCAGTTTTTTATTGCTACTATGTACTAAAACTATATCAATATTCATTTTTATCTTTATATCATTCTTCACTCGGTGTGTTCGAGTGTGATAAGACTATGGATAGGTCTTATAAATGAAAATTTCGGTTGAAATGTCTTTTACCTTTTGTAACAAGTAACAACTACTTGAACTGAGTTGGGAATCCCCTGAAAAAAGTGTGGGTATAGTGAAAATCACCAAAATCAACAAGTATAGTGTTGTTGGAGTGGGCTAGGGGATCTTTGTGACCCAAGACACTATAAATTATATAAATTATTTCATTATCTTACTATTTTCATTCTGTTTCTTATTTATTATAAGATAATTCCATAATATTTATTTCTTGAAAAGGGGGTGGTTTTAAGCGATGAAAATTTCTAGTAGTAAATTCACCCACCACCCTATGAGTCATTGTGCTACATTTATACAACCAATAATTTGTATAAAAAATATATATTCTTATGTTCTAAACTCTAAAATAATAAATACATAAAGAAAAACTTAAAATGGTTGCAATGTCTAACAATATAGAATGAATATATATGGTTAGAGCACCCTATTTTAATGGAAACAAAATATGGATGCTGTAAGGATTGGATGATTTTATATCTAAAAAATCTTGGTATATAATTATAACTAAATGATATTAAGTCCTATGAAATCACTAAGACTAAACCTAATAAAAGGGATTCTACTGATGAATCAAGCTATGATATTAATTCCAAATCCATGAATTCTATTATATATGGAATTAGTCCATATGAGTTCAATATAGTCTATCAATGTGTTATAGCATATGAAATATTGAATTCAATTTGATTAGCTTATGAAGGAACTAACAACATTCAAGAACATTGATTCAATACTTCCAAACTCATGTTAGACACCTTCAAAATGGTTTAAGGAGAAAGCATCAATTAGTTAAATGGAATATTATTTGAGATATTAAATTTTGTTTCAACTCTAGTAATTCCAATTCTTAAGATAAATCAAGATCAAAAAAATCAAATAATTATACCACAAAAATATAGTGTAATTTTAGTTCCTATCATAAAATATTTTGTTGTGAAAAACATCAAGATAAAAGAACTTACTGGTACCCTCATGATGTATGAAGTTGAGATGGAATATGAGGCTAGATAGAATAAGATAGTTAAATTAAAAATGTTTCTCCAAAGGAATCTACTTCAAATTATGATAATAAAAACAAAGAGAATTCATTTTCATTCTCATGTGACAAAGAAAATCAAATAAATTTATATTCAAGTGATGGCCTTTCTCAATTTTCCAAGAATTTTAAAAATTTATAAAATAAGATAAGTGGATTCATAAAATCCTATAACAAGTAAAATAAATGTAAAAGAAATTCTAAGGAAGTCAAATTCTATAAGGGAAAGAAACTCAAACACATTAAACTAGACTATCCTCAATTGCAAGACAATAATAATCCTGAGAATAAGTACTTCAAAAATGTTAGATATAAAAATAAATCCAAGAAATCTATAAATACTACTTGGATTTCCTTATAGGAATCCATATATGATTTTATTTATGATTCTACATATGAAGTATTTAATCAGAAGGTGAACATGTACTTCATTTCAAAAACTGATGAGGGAACAAGCCACATCAATAGAAATGAAAAATTGTTTATGGAAAGTGTATGTTCAAGACAAATGAATGGATATTTTTTCACTCACCATATAAGATTGATAGAGGATATGTCACATTCAATGAAAATGAAAGAGGTAAGATATTTGGTATTGGATATTTTTTAAATCCTCAATCAATCCATATCAGTAAATTAATTTATTTTGAAGGTTTAAATCACAACCTGAAAATTATTTCTCAATTTTGTGATGGTGTATATTTTATTGATTTTTCTAACAATTAAACTTTAGTTTTTAAATATAAATCTCTTAAGTTTAATGAACCATGAACTAAAAATGTATATACCATATATTTTAATTCTTTGTATGGGAAAAATTAAAACTATTTAAATACTGAAATTCATGAATCATGAATTCGGCCTAAGGGGTTTGGAAATTTTATTATTTATTCCTTGAGAAATTTATCCATAAAATGATTTTTTATTTATCTATCATTTAATTGGATAAAAGGAAACTATTTTATGCATTATAAATGGGAAAGAAACACAAAACATATTTTTAAAACAATTAAATAGGTTTCTACTTCTATACCCTTAGAACTTATCCATGTTGATCTATTTGGACATTATAGAACTTCAATAATAAGTGGTAAATTTTTTCCATGTCCTCATGGTTGATTTTTCAAGATTTATGGGGTTTTATTTCTTAATACTTAAAATTTAATCATGTTCTATTTTTATTAATTTTTTTAAACTTGTGTAAAATGTAATAGTTGAAAAAATTATGGCTTTGATGAGTGACCATGGGGGAGAATTTGAGAATCATGAATTAAATTTATTTTTTTCAAAACATGGAATTAAAAAAACCTTTTCTACCCCTATAACACATCAATAAAATAGTTTTGTTTAAATATGGAATAGGACCTTAAAATAAATTACTTGAATAATGTTATGTAAATATATAATGCCCACTCACTTCTGGGATGAAGCTATAAACACAACATGTTATGTAAATAAAAACGTTATAATAAGGAATATCTTACAAAAAATAACCCATGAGCTATAGAATTATAGGAAACCAAAAGTTGGATAATTAAATCTTTTTGGATGCAAATTTTATATTTTGAACACCAAAAATAATCTTGGTAATTTTGGTCTAAAGGTTGATAAAGTAATCTTCCTAGGTTAATCTACTAATTCTAAATCCTATAGGATTTTCAATAATTGTTCAAATGTGGTTAAAGAATATACTCATGTTAAATTTGATGAAAGTGGTCCTTCCAATCATAAAAATCTCAAATTTATAACATAAGGGATTTCATAGAAAACCTAGAACTTAAGCCTCTCTTTGATGAAAAAAAATATGATGTTTTAGAATATGATAAAGAATAATTTGAACTATAAGGGATTGATTTTGAAGAACTAGGAAATGTATAACCAAGAAACCTTAAATACCATTCACTAGAAACTATTATAGGAACCAAGATGTATGTCTTAGGACTAGGATAAGTGAAGTAACCCATGCTGAAATTTTTACCTTTCTTTCCCAGCTAGAACCTAAAACTGTAGGGGAAACCCTAGATAATGAAAATTGGATAGTTTCTAGGAAAGAAGATCTAAACCAATTCAAAATGAGAAAGGTATGGAAATTAGTTGATATACTCTATAACTATCCTTTTATTGGAACTAAATTTTTTTTGGATCAAATAGTATGATCAAGGTGTGATCATAAGAGATATGGCTAAACAAGTTGTAAAAGTTTACAACCAAGAAGAAGTAATATATTATGAGTAAACCACTGTAACTGTTTCCAAATTAGAATCTATTAGAATCTTTTTATCTTATACATATCATATAAATTTTAAATCATATCATATGGATGTTAAATCTACTTTTATAAAAAGATTTTTAATGGAAAAATTCTTTGTTGAACATCATCCTAGTTTTGAAGACCCTCATTTTCAAAATTATGTATCCAAAATTACCAAAAGAAATTATGATCTTAAACAAGAACCTAGATCTTATTATGAAATATTAAGTTCTCTTATTTTATCAAATGGTTTTAATGTGGGATTGTATGACCCTACTCTTTTTAAGAAAATATCATAAAAGGTTGCATGTATTGTGAAAATATATGTTGATAATGTTATTTTTTGTTCAAGAAATCAAAACGTGTGTAATGAATTTTCAAACCTCATTCAAAAAAACTTAAATGAGAATTATGGGTGAGTTAAACTATTTCCTTAGTTTTCAAATTTATCTAAAATAATTTGGAAATGATTTAAACAAAATCAAATTCATAATTTATTTAATTGAAAGTTATGGACTTGAAAGTAGCAATATTTTTTCAACTCCTATGAGTTCCAATACTAATATATACATGGAAGAAGCTATAAAACTAGTTAAAAACAATCTATATAGAGGAATAATTGGGATATTTCTTCATCTTAGTGAAACTTAACAAAATATTTTGATTTTAGTATTTATTTTTTCTTGATTTCAATCAAACCCAAAGGAATATCATTTAATTAATAAAAAAATAATTTTAAGATATTTTAAAGGAACAATTACCTCATCTTTTTTATTTACAAAATTTTAAGGACCCGGATCTTCGTTTTAGGTATGTCTTTCCTTTTCGGGAGTTTTTAAGAAAAATGGAGTTTCTAGAAATTTTTGAAGTACACGCCATGTACTTTCTGAGTACACGCCGTGTACTCTTTTTTGGCTCGAAGTCGTGCATTGGTCGTGCCCGGGCCACACACAAGAGGTGTAGGGTTGACATGCAGGCCGCTTAAATAGGAGTACGGAAAAACATAGTACACGCTATGTAATCTAAAAGTACACATCGTGTACTTTATTTTTTTCATTAAACGGACTGGGGTCGCGCCTAATAGAGGAAAACGTCTTCTTCTCCAGCTTCTTCATCCGAGAGTGCCAAGAATCTGCGGATATTCGACGAGCTTTCATTCCTCCGTCCGTTCTCAAAATTGATCGTCATTGATTGTGTTGGAATCGCAGTGGTGAGTTCTCTTTTCTAATTTATCCTTGTTCTATGTTTTCTCCTCGTTTCCAAGTTATCGTGGGTTGATATTTTTTGGCATTTTCTCAGATCTTCGTCGTTCTAAGGAGAATAAATCGTTGTGGTTCATGTATATCGATCTCCTAGCACCAAGGTAGGTGGTTTGTGCCTTTCCGTAGGAAGTATGTGAATATTTTGAGCAAATTCCACCAATTTCCTTGAACGGGGAATTGTGGGTTTCCTGTTTTTCCTCTGTTTTTTGACTGCTTTGCTTGATTTCTTGAGTAGAGATCATTGCTTGTGATTTTGGATAATTTATATCGTGTTACTGTGCTTTTCCTTGCATGTTTTGCTTATTAGTCTTTTTTCCTGTTGCCATGCCTAGTTGTAGGATAGTGGGACTGTTATAATGTTATGTTATTGTGCCTTAGATTGATATACAAGTAGTTCTTGAGGTTTACTTGGGATGATACGCGCGCTATGCATGTTTATTTCACACTAGAATATGAGAACCTAGTGAAGTAGACCATAGGGAGAATGGACGTAAGGGCTTCTCTAGAGTGTCTTTTAATACAATGAGAGACCACTGGGGGGATTGACGATGAGTGCTTCCTCAAAGAGTCTATAGTTCCTCGACATGGGACACAGGGGGAATGAGATGTTGAGTGCTTCCCCAGATATCCTTTAGTACGATACGAGACTATAGGGGGAATTGACGGTGAGTGCTTCCTCAGAAAGTCTACTCTTAACAGAACCAGAGGGGTGAGACTGTGTGTGCCTCCTAGGGGTTGCTAGTACTTGTAGGTTGAACCATAGGGGTTAGGCTGTGAGAGCTACCTAGAGGATTACCTGTATTCTACTTGTTTTTGGTTTTTTACTTGTGTACTTTATATGCTAGAACTATGTATTGTAGCTGTTGTGTGCTTCTCTGTTTACTACTTCCTGCACTTTTACTTGCCTTGTATTCATTGACTGTTAGGCACAGATCTTTGGGTGATTGACTACTGAGATTGTATCTCACACCCTTTTTGGGTCATGCTTTTGGGCCCAAGAAGACTTTGTTGTTGCGGGTGTAGATAAGGGCAAGCGCCCTTTCACTTCTGGTACTTGATTGCTTGGAGCCGGAGAGCAAGGGACAAAGCTTAGGCTTGCGATGCTGCAGAAGTTGATGTTATTTTAGTACTTTGTTTTTACTTTTATTTCAGCACGTAGTTGTGTTTTCTGCATTCCTTAGATACTTGTACCTGCTGCATCATTATCATCATTACTATATATTCATTGCTTCCAATGTTTAGTTTCAGTTGTTGCATATTGTTTACTGATTCTGCTATTTACTGTTTATTTATTTTCTTTGTATACCTTACCAAATGAGGGAATAGTTTCCCCAATAACTTACCAAGGCCCTCACTGCTAGTCGGCAGCCTCTGACGTTTGGGGAAATGCGCTTGAGGTTATGTGGTGAACCGGGCACGGGGCACCTCTGGGTTGCATCCGGAACTGGGACGTTACAAAGTGGTATCAAAGAAGTTATTTTCTCTTGATTTACTGTTTGGTGTCTTTAGCCAGGGATAGGACAGATTCAATACTTGGTGTTAAGCTGTGCTCGGGAGCAGCTAACCCTTGTACAGGGAAAATCCATACTACCTCGTTTATTTTAGTTTTCTAGTTTTGAGATTTACGGTTGATATGATTTCACCTAGAGTGATTCACATGATTGTGTTGTCATTGTTTTTGCTATTCTGGCTCTATTTCTTTCGCAACCCGATGAGATGAGGGTATGCCATATTATGCATCATATAGGAACTTCTTAGAAATCACATGCCATGCATTCTTGTCATGCCATCTAGGGTGCATTAGCAATTGCATGTTGTTGTGATAGACCTTGTGTAGATTATTCATGTTGTTGTGATAGATGCTTTGTTAGAATCTCTGCTGATTGTTAGGGGATTGTTTGTATCGTAATTTGCTTAAATGGATGCCACGATTTGATTTTTGGGGAGTATGGGCCGTCACAAATCGGAATTTGGCACCTTCTTTCTCATTTTCAGTGTTTTTTGGGCTTTGGTGCAGTTTCAGAGCTATTGCCTGAAAAAACCCAGAATACACGGCGTGTACTTTACATATTCACGTTGTGTAGTTTTAAACCGTGTCACTGACTGTGTGAGTAGAAACACAGGTTTTTAAAAATCCCCAGTAACACATCATGTATAGTAGATACACGCCATGTAATAGGGAGCGTGTACCCGGTTGTGTAACTAACAACACGGGTCAGGGAAGCGCGTGTCATACATGTTGTGTTATGTATAAACACATCGTGTATCCTTGTTCTCAGTACCCGGTCGTGTCATGAACAACACGGGATGGTGTCCTTGTCTCCTATATACGCTTTGTTTTTTCGGAACACGCCGTGTAAGGGTCAGCCATGTACCGGTCGTATCGCCAACAACACGGGTCGAGAAAATCTTCAATTACACACCGTGTTTGTTCGGTACACACCATGTAGTCTCAGCCGTGTGGCCGGCCGTGTAACTAACAACACGGGTCATTGAAACCGTGCATACTACACATTGTGTCCACTTGAAACACGCCGTGTAGTCTCAGTCTATGAACATTGTGTGGGTTAGCCGAGCAAGGAGGCACGGGCAGGGGAGTGGAGTTAAGTACATGTCATGTAGAGTTTATACACGCCATGTAGTCTTGTTTTGTAAATCTTGAGTGTTTCCATATCTTGTTTCCTTTTGTACTCCTTTGTTCTCTGTCCTTGTTTTTCTAATCTAAGGCATGATTTTGACCTTTCAGAGCTATGCCTCTGAGACGTCCTTCAGTTGTACATCAGTTGTCAGGCAGCAATCAGATGCGAGAAATGGCTGATTAGGGACTTCCTACCGATCCTCCGGTCGGGCCAGCCCTGGCACCGGCTATCATACCAGTTACAAGCACTGATGGATAGTTCATGGAAGGTTTTATGAGGATTATGTAGACCTTTAAGGTATCACCACCTCCTGCCACATCTATGGCAGACTTGATGCGGGCTTTCCAACTGCACCATCCTCCTACTTTCTCGGGGGAAGGAGGACCACAGGCTGTAGAGTCATGGCTGGAAGCCATGCAGACTATCTTTGAGCATCTGGAGACACCTCTAGAGAGGCAAGACAACTTCTCTACCTACATGCTCCGAGACTCCTCCAAGAGGTGGTGGGACAAGATCTCACAGGAGGGTCATCAGCAGGTTATGGCTTGGGAGGAGTTCCAGCGCATGTTTTATGACTACTTCTATCCGGGGACCCTGAGGGTCGATCGATCCCGGGAGTTCATGAGTCTAGAGAAGGGTAATCTTTCTGTCATGGAGTATTCCTCTCATTTCACCAAGCTGCAGCATTTCACACCCCTCTAGGGTGGGTATGGGGTGTTCTTAGCGAGGAAGTTTGAGGATGGTATCAGGCGGGATATCCGCTCATAGGTGAATCTCTTCCAGTTGACTTCCATCACTTCCATCGTCAACCCGGAACTGATTGCAGAGTGCAATCTGAGAGACTCCGGAGCTGTGAGCTAGGGTGGTTCTGCTTCCAGAGCTATTTTTCCTTCATATGATAGCAAGAAGCGCCGTAGGGAGTCTATGTGCGGTGATCCGAGGAAGCGAGATGCATCATCAGAAAGCCAGGTGATATGCTACCAGTGTGGCCGGTCATGGCACATGAGGTCATAGTGCCAGAGAGACCTCGTGGAGTGCCGATCCTGCGGCAAGATGGGTCACCTTCAGCTTTTCTTCCAAGTTTTCTCACCAGCAGCTGGTGACGAGAGTTCTTCTATGACTCCTTGTTCAGGAGCAGCACCACCAGTTTCTCATCAGTCAAGGAACTGGAGTTCTTCCGAGTCTTTGGGCCGAGGTGGAGTTCGAGGTCGTGGTGGATAGCCACCAGTATTTCAGCGTCAGCATGGTGGATCAGCTCAGAGTGGTCAGGCAGGGTCGCAGGGCCGTGGTACAGGCCAATATTTCGTCGTGGAATAGACCTATCAAGAGCAGGATCATGGACCTTCCACCATTCGAGGTACGATTTTAGTAGCCATGGTTTTATCTTAAGCTCTTTTCTATACTATTGTTATGCATAGATTTATCTCTGTTGCTGTCTTGGAGAGCCTTGGGTGCTGTATATTTTCATCTTCTGACTCATTGACACTAAACACACCTTTGGGGACAAGGACATCTAGTGTACGTCAGTGTAGAGAGATCCCTCTCGAGGTTGTAGGGTGTCATTTCTTATGGGATCTCTATGTCCTAGAGATGACAGGCTATGATGTCATTCTCGGGATGGACTGGTTGGTTCCCTTCCAGGCAGTCATCGACTGTTATCGCCATAGGGTGAGTTTCATTTCACTAGAGGGTGAATCTTTTCTTCATAGAGGCGAATGGGATGTTCAGGCGAGTTGAGAAGGACTCGAGCATCATGGGCTAGGAAGGGTGATGACCCATATTTATAGTCTTTATTTGGATGACCAAGGGACTTCACAGTTGGACTTTCCCCTAGTGGTGGATCTTTTCCGGGATGTCTTTATTGAGGACTTTTCAGGTTTTCCTATGGAGCGTGAGGTGGAATTCTCTATTGAGCTCGTGCCAGGAGCGGCACCGGTGTCCATTCCTCCCTATAGGATGGATACACCTGAGTTGTAGGAGCTCAAGAAGTAGTTGGAGGAGTTGTAGGAAAAGGGTTTCATCCAACCCAGTACTTCTCCTTGGGGTTCGCCTGTCCTATTTGTGAAGAAGGCAGACGGTACCCTTAAGCTCTGTGTGGATTATCGGAAGCTGAACCAGTTGACGGTTAAGAACCGGTATCCCTTGACTAGGATTGATGACCTTTTAGATTAGCTTTGAGAAGCCCGGGTGTTCTCGAAGATCGATTTGAGGTCCGATTATCATCAGTTTCACGTTAGACCATCAGATATACCTCTGACAGCCTTCAGGAGTAGGTATGGTCTCTATGAGTATACAGTTATGTCATTCGGTCTCACGAATGCGCCAGAAGTTTTCATGGCACTTATGAACCGAGTGTTCCATCCTTACTTGTACTCCTTTTTCGTGGTCTTCATGGATGATATCTTGGTGAAATCTCACGCTCGACACGATCATGATAACCATCTTGAGATCATTTTGAGTACACTGAGAGAGCATTGGCTTTATGATAAACTCTCGAAGTGCAACTTTTGGATGGATCAGATTCACTTCTTGGGTCACGTCATCTCAGAGGAAGGAGTATCTATAGACCCAGAGAAAGTGAGAGTTGTAGTCTATTGGGAGCATCCGAAGAACGTTTTTGAGGTACAGATTTTCCTAGGGCTGGTTGGATACTACAGACGCTTTATTCAGGATTTTTCACACCTAGCAGCACCTTTGACAAGTCTGACCAAGAAGGGGGCGAAGTTCTTATGGTCAGATTCTTGTGAGTCAGCCTTTTAGGAGCTGAAATGAAGGTTGATGTCAGCACCGATACTAGTCTTTCTAGAACTAGGAAAGAGATACACTGTTTATTATGATGCTTCAGGTATCGGGCTGGACGTTGTGCTTATGCAGGGAGATGGAGTCGTTGTGTACGGGTCTCAGCATTTGAGGCCACATGAGAGGAACTACCCGACACATGATCTGGAGTTGGCAACTCTTGTTCATGCCTTGTGCTGTTGGATACATTACCTTCTGGGAGAGCACCTTGTGGTTTTCACCGACCAAAAGAGTCTCAAGTACATCTTCACTCAGTGTGATCTGAATCTGAGACAACGTAGGTGGGTCAAGTATCTTCAGTATTTTGATTTCAATCTCACCTATACGCCAGGAAAGGGCAATGCAGTGGCAGATACGTTGAGCAGGAGAACTCAGATTCGTGCAGTTTAGGAGGCCAGCTGTGAGTGGAATCTTATGGCTCTATTATCTAAGATGCATCTGGAGGTGCACGACAGATAGGGACATACTTTTCTATCTTCTATAGTTTTTACCTCTACACTAATTGATTGGGTACGGATGAGGCAGCTATCAGACTCAGAAGTCTTAGTCCTACGGGAGAGTGTGTCTGGAGAGGACCATCTTTCTGGATGGACAGTGGGCGAGGATGAGATATTGTGTTTCTAGGGACGTGTATGGGTGCCAGCAGACATACGCGAGGAGTTGATGTGGGATTTCCATTCCTCAATTTGGTCAGTTCATCCTGGCGTCACCAAGATGTATCGGGATCTTCATCACCAGTACTGGTGGCCAGGTATGAAGAGAGATGTTGCTGGTTTCGTCTTAAGGTGTTCTACTTATCAGTAGGTGAAGGCATAGTATCAGCGACCAGCATTCCTTTTACAGCAGTTACCCATTCCAGAGTGTAAGTGGAACGATGTCACGATGGACTTCGTGATCAGATTTCCGAGGTTGCCTCGAGGGAACGATGCAGTTTGGGTTGTCATCAACAGGCTTACGAAGGTTGCTCACTTCTTACCGATCAAGGAGACCTTCAGTGTTGATGATATGGGACGACTGTACATCCAAGAGATTTTATGTATGCATGGAGTTCCACACTCCATCTTCTCAGACAGGGATGTACACTTTACATCTCGGTTCTGGAAAGAGATTTAGAAGGCATTGGGTACATAGGTACTTTTGAGTATAGCATACCATCCCCAGACAGATGGCCAATCCGAGCATACGATCCAGGTGCTTGAGGACATGCTCTGAGCTTGCATTCTATACTTTGGCTGTTCTTGGGAGAAGCATATTCCTCTTACTGAGTTATCCTACAACAACAGTTTTTAGGCGACTATATAGATGGCACCTTACGAGGCTTTGTACGGTAGGCCATGCCGATCACCCTTATACTGGCTGGAGGCAAGAGAGGCAGCTTTGCTGGGACCTTGTCTTGTTCAAGAGACCTTAGAGAAGATAGAGTTGATTCAGAAGAGGATGGATACAGCACAGTCTCGGTAGAAGTCTTATGCTGATCAGTGGATATGACCTCTAGAGTTTCAGGTCAGGGATCAGGTTTTCCTACGTGTCGCACCAAGGTTGGGACACTAGAGGATTCAGAGACAGGGTAATCTTTCACCATGGTACGTCAGGATGTTTGAGGATTTCGAGAGAGTTGGGTCGGTCGCCTATCAGTTGTAGCTACCTCTGAGGTACCAGGATATGAATGAAGTCTTCCACGTCTCCCAACTCCGACGTTACTTTTCAGACCCGTCTCATGTCTTTCAGCCCGAGAAAGTTGAACTCGAAGTGGATTCATTGTTTGAGGAGAATCCTATCCTAATTTTCAATCGTAGTACGAAGGTTCTCCGTGGGCGGTCTGTTCCTTTAGTATGGGTGTTATGGTAGCATGAGCGAGTACAAGATGAGACCTGGGAGAGGGAGGCCGATGTACGATCGCAGTGGCCGGAGCTGTTCAGGGTTTCTTCTTCCACACCTCGCTAGGGAAATTTGGGGACGAATTTATTTAAGGGGTAAAGTTTGTAAGAATTCAGATCTTCATTTCGGATATGTCTTTTCTTTTCGGGAGTTTTTGAGAAAAATGGAGTTTCTGGAAATTTTTGAAGTACACGTCGTGTACTTTCTGAGTACACACCGTGTACTCTTTTCTGGCTCGAAGCTGTATGCTGGTTGTGCCCAGGCCACACACACGGGGTGTAGGGTTGATGTGGAGGCTGCTTAAAGTGGAGTATGAAAAAACCTAGTACATGCCATGTACTTATTTTTTTCATTAAACAGACCAGGGTCGTGACTAATCGAGGAAAACGTCTTCTTATCCAGCTTCTTCGTCCGAGAGCGCCGAGAATCCGTGGATCTTCAACGAGCTTTCGTTCCTCCGTCTGTTCTCCGAATCGATCGTCTTTGATTGCGTTGGAATCGCAGAGGTGATTTCTCTCTTCTTATTTATCCTTGTTCTATGTTTTCTCCTCGTTTCCAAGTTATCATGGGTTGAGTTTTTTTGGTATTTTCTCAGATCTTCGTCGTTATAAGGAGAATCAATCATTGTGGTTCACGTATATTGATCTCCTAACACCAAGGTAGGTTTTTTGTGCCTTTCTGTTGGAAGTTTCTGAATATTTTGTGAAAATTCCACCAATTCCCTTGAAAGGGGAATTGTGGGTTTCCTGTTTTTCCCCTGTTGTTTGACTTCTTTGCTTGATTGCTTGAGTAGATATCATTGCTTGTGATTTTGGATAATTTATGTTGTATTTCTGTGCTTTTCCTTTCATGTTTTTTTTATTAGTCTTTTTTCCAGTTTCCATGCCTATTTGTAGGATAGTGGGATTGTTATACTATTATGTTGTTGTGCCTTAGATTGATAGCCAAGTAGTTCTTGAGGTTTACTTGGTCCGATACGCGTGCTATGCATGTTTATTTCACACTAGACTGTGAGAACCAAGTGTAGTAGAACATATGGAGAATGGACGTAAGGGCTTCTCCAGAGTGTCTTTTAATACGATGCGAGACCACATGGGGAATTGAGGATTAGTGATTCCTCAGAGAGTCTATAGTTCCTCTACATGGGCCACAGGGGGAATGAGACGTTGAGTTCTTCCCCAGAGAGCCTTTAGTATGATTCGAGACTATAGGGGGAATTGATGGTGAGTGCTTCCTCATAAAGTCTACTCTTAGATGAACTAGAGGGGTGAGACTGTGTGTTCCTCCTAGAGGGTTGCTAGTACTTGTAGGCTGAACCATAGGGGTTAGGCTGTGAGAGCTACCCAGAGGATTACATGTATTCTACTTGTTGTTGGTTGTTTACTTGTGTACTTTATATGCTAGAATTGTGGATTGTAGCTTCTGTGTGCTTCTCCGTTTACTACTTCCTGCACTTTTACTTACCTTGTATTCATCGACTATTTGGAACAGATCTTTGGGTTATTTCCTACTGGGATTTTATCTCAAAACCGGTTTGGGCCTTGCTTTGGGGCCCAATAAGACTTTGTTGTTGCAGGTATAGATAAGGGTAAGCTCCCTTCGACTTCTGGTACTTGATTTCTTGGAGATGGAGAGCTAGGAACCAAGCTTAGGCTTGCGATGCTGCAGGAGTTGTTGTTATTTTAGTACTTTGTTTTTACTTGTATGTCATCACGTAGTTGTATTTTCTATGTTCCTTAGATACTTGAACCTACTGCATCATTATCATCGTTACTATATATTCATTTCTTCCGCTATTTGGTTTCAGTTGTTTCATATTGTTTACTTCTTCCGCTATTTACTGTTAATTTCTTTTCTTTATATACCTTACCAAATGATGGAATAGTTTCCCCAATAACTTACCAAGTCCCTTGCTGCTAGTCGGCAGCCTCTGACATTTGGGGAAATGCGCTTGAGGTCATGTGGCGAACCAGGCATGGGGAACCTCTGGGTGGCTTCCGGAACCGGGACGTTACAAAAATCCTCTGACTTTAATTTAACTTCATACTCAAATGTCAAATTTGGTGGGTGTAGACTCGGTAGAAAAAGTACTTTGGATCATTTCATTTTCTAGGAAAATATTTAGTATTCTAGTATGACAATAAGAAACATTATGTTGCATTATCAACAATTGAAGCTGAATATATTGCAGTTGGGAGTTTTTTTCATAGTTGTTTAGGATGAAACATACCTGAATGGATTTTGGATTAAATTTTAATTATATATTAATTAAATGTGATAATGCGGGTGCTATCAGGATTTCAAAATATAAAATAAACCATTATAGAACAAAGCATGTTGATCTTAAGCATCACTTATTAAGAGATAATGGAGAAAATGTGATATATAATTAGAATTCATTTGTACAGAGAATAAATTAACATACATTTTTATTAAGCCACTTCCCACTAATTTATTTTAATTTATCAAATCTAAATTATATTTTTTTATTAATTCAATTAATTTCATTATAATTATATGTTTTATTTTCTACCACATTAAAATCAATTTCTAGTTAATCCCTTTTTTTATTTAGATTCTTCATTTTAGTTTTGGTCATGTCATAAACTGAAACATTGCCTATTTTTATTATTATTACATTTCACATCAATCTAGTGGTGAACTTTAATATATCTCTAAATATAAATTAATTCATTATTTTGCGTATAAAACTAAACCTTTTTCAATCCTCAGAAATTCTTCCTCATCCTAAAACCCTTTTTCCCCTAAAACCTTTGATCCTTATTTCCTTTTTTTCATTGACCATGGGAAAGACTAAGAGATTAGACAATGATTCTATGAGTACTTCAAATAAAGAAAAGGTTTTTTTGGAAATTACTATGTGGAAAATAAATCAATTTCAATAGGTTAGACTGCATGGATATGATTTTGAAGAAGTTCATGAAATTTCAAATATGGGAGTCTGTATATGATTAAAAGTGAATAAATCTATTCTATGAGAAGGTACATTGTGAGTTATATCATTGTGGAAATTTCCATTTTGATGGTAATAAATACCTCATAACCTTAAAGGTTAATGAGATAGAGTTTTCAATTTCTTTGATTAAAATGGATAGAATATTTCACTGTTCGCATGAAGGTGTCTTTGAGTTTAGTAATTATCATACTGAAATTGATGAATCCATCCCTATGGATATTATGAAACATCTTTTTGGAACTCTTTATGTTGAAAATAAAGTTGTTAAATATCTCGATCTATACAAAAAATATCTTATTAAGTTAATACAACCAATGATTTCATGGAGGAATGGTGAGTTTGAAAAAAATTTGTTTCAAGATATGTCTTTGACATATCTCTTTCTAATATAAAATTGAGTTAATATCACATGCTATATTTTTTCATTATATGTTTTGTATTTATAATAAATCAATAATTTTTTATCCTTTCAAAAATATTTTAACCTTGATTTTTGAAAAATCTAAGGTACAGTTTAATGAGTTAATGTCCACTAGATTCCATGGTTTAATGAATCTTAATGTTGGTGTACTTCGAAGCAGTGGATACTTATCAATTCCTATATTTAAGAATATTTTTCATGTTGTTACAAGTGAAGATACTGAAGTTGACCTTGAAATTTCTAAGGGGGTATCTAGAAGAGGATTCTCATGTTATTATTATAAGTGATGAAATATCTATTGTAATAATTGAAGGAAATCCTCACAAAGAAAATGTTGTTGTTGAAAAATAAGGAGGAGTTGATTAAAATTTAAAGTTGGTATATCTTTTAGATTATCTACCTATTTCATACAGAATATGTGTTTGAATCATTATTTGTGAATAAATTATAATTAAATCTGATGGTAGGGAAGATGAAGCTGCTCGAGGAGATATTGAAAAAGAAAATGATGTTGTTTCGAAAGAACAACTTGTGGTTGATCACGTTTTTATTACCTACATTGAAAATTTTAATCCTCTAGAATGGTGAACTAATGTATTATTGGATGTGACTCATCATTCTACAACTTTGGAAGCATTGTTTTTTTCTATTTTTATACAATGGTGTCGAGAGCTCTCAGAATTTTGTGGAACTTGTTGTGACACCAAGACCTCTAGTCATGTTAAATATAATCCAACTTCTTCTATGAATCCAATTATATTTTATCCAAGTGATCTAGTGGGAACTATGGAAGAGGGAACAAAAAAATTCAACTTATAATAAAGAAGTCAAAATGTCTAGTTTCATCCTCTCAAAAAGGTCCAGTTCTTCACCAGTTTGTGGGGAAGGTGAATAAAGTAGTTTCCAATTGAATAGTAATAACATTAAGGCCTTCACAGATCTTATTTTTTCTGATTTTAGTGATCTCATAAGAGAAGTTTTATCTTTAAATTATTAACTATATGAACTCTAGATATAATTTCAATCTCTCAAGTGTAATATAGTTTCAAAAGATAATATTGATTCCTCAAACAAGATAATGGTGTCCCATTTTGATTATATCAAGAGAATACCAAATATGGTCTCAAATATAGATTTTGATGGTCTAGAGAATGTTCCAATATTTTTTGGATTCATCTCATAGATCCTTAGATGTTGGAACCAGTAAGGAGGGATCTATGGATCAATTTTTTATAGGATACAATTTGGAAGTAGTGTCGATTTCCCTTAACACTTTATCATTCTAAATTGTATTGATCCATGAAATGTGAATTTTTTTCAACATAAATTCTGAAAGATATCAAGAAAGATTTAGCTAAAAAAATTTGATGTATACCCATTATTCCTCAAATAAATATCTATGGTATGGATCAATCACCAAAATATTTGGGTGGTCTAGTTTAGGAAAGTGTTCCTTTCCTAAGGAGACATAAGTGAAGTCTCAAAAAGATGCTATTTTTATCATAACAAGTCTTGGGAAGATTTTTGGTTCAATATAAAACAAATTTTCATGCCTATAAGATAAGATAAGGTTGATTTACCAATTGGTTATCAATTCTCAGTCGTTTGAATATTCATCAGAAGAAAAAGATGATTTTTAGATAAGATAGTGGTATACTTCCTCTAAGAGAAACAGAATTGTTGTGGTGACTATTTCTCTTGTAGTTCCAATTATCTATAACCCCATAATCAGTGAACCTAGTTTTTAGGATGATAAAATAGACACTTTTAAGAGGTTTATTATCAATTGTACAAGAAGTTATAATATGAAAAAAAATCACTACATTTATCTAAAAATCATGGAGAGGATTCACTGCTCTTCTGGACTTATTTTGAAGTGATATTCTAAAGAGAATTGATATGTGTTCAAATTCCATTATTAGTTTGTGAGATAGAATTTTACTAGAACCTTTGATTCATGACTTCTATCATGTCACATATCAGAAGATAAAGGAAATATTTGATCCATAGGCTATCTATAATGAGGAGAATCAGAAGGTGATTGTCACATCCTAAATCGGGATCCACTTAACCCATTCCATGAGCCACTGGGTCACATGGCCTCAATCACGCATCCTAGTATTCCATAGGCTTCCAAATAGAAGCAATGGTGTAATATTGGTAAAGTGGTGAAAGTATACCCTGATATTAGATTGTAATAGAGGATAAAAGCAATAAATAGACAATAGTGGAAGGATAATATAAAAAACACTAAAGACAGGACCAGTAACCTTCCATAGAAAAAATCCATACAACATATACAATAAATAAGAAGTTGAAGAATAAATAACTGAACAAATGAATAACAATATCAAAATACACTAGGTACTGTCATAAACATGGATGCATGGAATGATAATGTAAAAAAGGGGAACGAGGGAAAGAAATATTCAAATTGCTATACAAAAAGAACTAAAGTTTTATCCACTATAATCTTGAGAATATGCTCAATACTTTGATCCTATTCTCCATCTATAAGATAATCATGTTGAATATCAATAGCAGGGCACTTGACTTTATCCATACCTCTAGATAGGTAATCTACTTGGGTGATGAATGTGGCCTGAGTAGGGTGTGATATAAAACCTCAGTAGGCCACCATCAATGGAATATAGAAGTAATATAAATGGTGTACATAACAACAATAGTGTTCATGTATAAATAAAATAATAAAAAAATGATGAATAAATATATACCAGTCTGATCAGGTTTCTAAAAGACACTTAGAAGCTCTACCTACTTTGGTTCATGGTCAGAATGAGTGTCTGTTCAATAACTATATATATATATATTAGAAATATATATATAGTATAGTTATATAATGAATCCACCTATATGTAAAAGGAATGTGCAGATTTAAGTGGAAATTTTCTTGGAATACTTGGTGCTGGCTAGACTATGGTGTGATTCAGACAACAATAACCAGTCTAAACGAGCCTATAATCTGAAGCAAAAGGTTACATGCCTTACACCCCATTAAGAGTGAGGGAATTCATTCTCAACACTCGATATGGTGGGTGTGTCATCATGTCAACACCCAAAACAATGTATGTGGTGCATCATGCCCACTGTCCAAATAGTTTCAATGGTGTGAGACGTCATGCTCAACACCTGATGTAAGGGAGAGTGAATTTTCATGATCAAAAACTCCCTAAACCATTAGTACATAGTCTATATAAAAGGAATAATCATATTTTTAATAATTTCCCTAAGGTATTACCTCTCATGATTTATATTTTTCAAACCCAATTATAGCTGAGGGCATTACAATTAAATTAAATCATTTACTAAGCATGCAATAATCAGTGTGTAATTTACACCCTTTATAAAAAAATTCAATTAAAAATATTTAATTCATTTATATAGGTGAACCATCATGAAATAATTCATTCATTATAATTAAGTTATTTAATTATTCAATGCATGGAAATCTAATTACAATTCTCAATGAAAAACTTCGGAGGTTTCATTATCAATTGGGAAATTACCTAAAAGGGGGGAAATCCCATTTATAAAGAAATAAAATCACATCTTAGGTTCTTTGGTTCAATAAAAATTTATATAAAAGTGTAAATCTAGTTTATAATTCAAGTTTAATTCTTTGGAGGTGTTTTGGGAATTTAATAAAATAATTATTAAGGGGAAATTCTAGCCAGCACACCCAAGGGGTGTCTGCAATCGAGGTTGGAATCCCCAAATTACTAAACAAAGATCCTCGAGAGTATATCAAAGTTCTTATTAAAATTTATAATTAAAAAATAAATTTTAAAGAGACACGCGGTGAAGGTTGACATGTGTTATAATAGAGTGTCTATAAAAACACCAAAACTTTTGTCGAAAATGATGAGACCACCTACCTTAGGGTTATTGAAAACTCCTCATCTCATGGTGGACTTAGATATGATGTATATTAGGAGAAATATAATAAATGGACCAATTCCATAAAAATAAGTCAAAATATATAATGACCCAGACTTTTTGAATGATTGTTTCCCTAAAAATGTGTGTTATATTATATTATACACAAAAAACCCATATCTCTTTAATAATGAAGTAAATATAAAGGGAAATATGAACCTATGGATTTTAATGTTATATTATTATTGGTCAATTATGAATATTGGTCAATATTACTATTGGAAAATATACTCTTTATAATAATATTAATGTTATAATTAGAATTTATAAGTAAAATTTTACAATGGATAATTGATATAAAAATAAGAGTCAATTTCCTCAACCAGTAAAGTCTTTCCCTTTGAATCGCATCTATCATAAATTGGGAGGGAGGTATCATCACAAGGGTTTAAACTTGACCGAGCCCAATCCAATATTCAAAAAAGTGTATCTTGAATGAAATCTCAATTGGTATAATTTCAAGTTAGTGAACATTATCACTCGATCAATGTTAGCTAAGGCACCCCATGAAACCACCACCATCGCATCCCTTAATCTTTAGGGTGTACGTGGGTGTAGTAAGGGGTTACATGTCTAGTACATAGTAACTTAAATTTTAATTCCTTTTTATAAGTAAAATTTTTATTCCATTAATTCTATTTGAAAAACAGTTTTTATTAATAAAAATAGGTTTAATTTTGATGGAATTTGTTAAATTGACTTTTCAGACCCAAATTTTACTTTCCATAAATGATATAATTTTTTATAATAAACTAATTAATTATGAATAATTCTTATAATAATGAAATGGTATGATAAAAAACTTTTATTTAAAAATAAATGACAAAATTAATTTTTTAATTTTTAAGTGTTCGAAATTTTATTATGCATTTTCAACCCGTTGTTATTTTTAACAAATAAAGATTTTTATATTTAAAAGTTAAAATTATCATATTTATATAATTATTATGATAAAATAAATATCATTTTATAAATAATCATTTTGAAATTATTTTAGGTTTATGAGAATTTTCTAAAATATTTTGTTTTTCCGTGAATGGTAACAATACAGTTTGAGGTTTGAGGTATGTTTAATGGATTTATAATTATGTAATAATGATTTAAAATAAATTAAAATCAATACACAGCCTAAAATATGTTATTTTTTTAATATAATGTATTTTGATATATTTTAATCAATTTCCAAACCTATAATTTACTTTCCAAAAGTCTAAAATGGATACTTTAACATTAAAAACATTATTTTTATGGAAAATATAATTTTACATGAAAATAGAAGTAATATAAAATTATGATCAACTATTGTGGATTAAAATAGCATAAAATATTTCCCAAATTTCCAAAATCATGGTAAAAATCATGGGAAAGCCCATGTTTTTTCATTTTCCATAACCTAGATTTCCAAGGCTGGTATTTTGAAATTATTAAACAAATCCTCCACTTTTACTATAAATACCCACCCATTTATCAATTTACATTAACTCAAACCCAATAATATATTATTATCTGGTATTTTTACCTCCCAATGATTCATCCCAAGGTGTCCCTAATCCCTCAAGATCCCAATATTCATGTTTTAGAAGTTACTCTTCATGGTAAGGGAATTATCCTTCTTTTCTTTTCAATTCAAGAAACTCTTTTCATTCATGTCTTATAAATGTTATGGTAACTCTCTTATTTTACCCATTTTATCATAAACTTACTTAAAAATTATATTTTATCAATGGTATACCCTTTTCCCCTATCATTTTACCCTTTTTGAAAACAAGATTTTATACCTGTTATGTTGTCGAATTTAGTTCTCAAAATTTCCCTTTTCTCCTCAAGAAGTTCTATTTTATTTACTTTTTTGAATACCCAAGCCTATATATTTTCCAAGGTTATTCACCTATATGTCAAAATTATTTATTTTTTTTTTATTAACACACATGAAACTCTCATTCTCTTTTCATGGGCTGAAAAAAACAAAATGATCATGTTTTTAAGAACTTTTGAACCATCGTGATTTTAAAATGAAACCCATTTATTTTATTATACATGGGTTATTTATGAATTTTTTTATTGTTATATATGTTCCTCACTTGAAATTAATACATATTAATTTTGTGCCTTTATATCACTCCAAGAAATTTGGTAAAGAATTTAATCTCTAGAGATGACATGTTATATGATACCTTGGTGAATAATTGTGGTTATTTTTATGAAACCTTGGTGATTAAAATTTATAATATGATTATGAATGTATAAATTAAATTTTGTATCGACATTTTCAAGTTATGATTCATGTTATTTTTATTATTCTATACCACTTGTTTTCTTTCTCATTCTATAATGATATTCCTCTTGTTATTTTTGTTATTCCTCAAGATCAAATGTAAAATGCTTCCCTTTCTTATTCCTTTATTGGTCCTTGTGATCACTTATTCCTTTGATTTGTGTCCCCAAGTTATGATATGTAGTAAATGTACTTAGGATAAACCAATTAATAATAATTTCATGTGTATTAGAATAATTTTATAAATTTTCTTGTATTATGCTCTCGATTTCCAATAAATTAAACTTTAAAAGATCATATGTTTGTAAAATGTAATGAAAATATATGTAATAAAAATTAATAATTCCATAATTGGTATCAATGTATGGTTTTTTTATTTTTAGAAATTATGATTTGAAAGATAAGGAAGAACCTTGGAGAAGAATTTAAATATATGAAAAAATCCTAGTATTTTTTGTGAATTATTAAGTAAGATGTTTTTGGGAAAAGAAATATCAATCTGGATACAAACAATTGGATGTGTATCTGGAATATATGTATCTAGTGATAACACCCAAAACACCACTTTGAGCTACACTCGAATGAGAACTGGTTTACGACAAGAGGCCTTGCTTCACTCTTAGTTATACACTCCCAAGGGATATGTTTGTTTAATCACAATATTTTTTGAACCATTGTGAAGGATTTATATAAAATATAATTTTTGTTAATGATTAAAAAAATTAATCATGATGTTTTAAGACATAAAATTCCTTTATAATTATAATATTCTTACAATAAACATGTTTCTCGCTAATTTTTTCTTCTTTCATAAAATGGTAGGAAATAGGAGAAATCAGGTAAATGGTGAGCACAATAGACCATGCACTAATGGCCCTCTTATGGAAGTTGGAATTGAAAACTTCATGTGAATGATGAATCAAATGACTTTTATTATTAATAATAACTTGGATCAAGCCGAAATACAAGATTCACCTCAAAGGGATAAACTTTATGTTGATTCCTTTATGCATCAATGAGAACCTTCTTTTAGTGGTTCTATAGACCCATTGATTGCTGAACAATGGATAAGATCTATAGAAAAGATCTTTTATGTACTACATTATTATGAACAAGATAAATTCACCCTAGATATGTACCAATTATAGGGATAATCTGATTAGTGTTGGACACTAATTAAAAACATGAATCCAAGAACGGAGATTGATTATATAGATTTGGAAGGGTTCAGGGGATCCTTTTTCAATAAATATTTTCCCCATTAGATGCTAATGAAATTTGAGAATGAAATCCTAGATCTGAAGTAGAAATAAAATTAATCCTTTAGAAGCTATGAGATTAACTTTACAAGACATTTTCATTACATCTCTAGCTTTTTTATGGTTCCTAATGGAATGTTTGATAGATTATTTGGTGGAATAAAACCCCATCTATGGAGGAATATAGCCAATCAAGACTATTACAGCTATGAAGAAATGGTGTGGAGTTCTATAAAGGTTGAACTAGAGTTTTGAGAGACTTAGTGGTCATATATATCGACAGAAAATAATAGATCTTTGGAGCCAAACTTAGGGGGGAACTTTGATCATGGGATAAGAGGAGAAAAAGTGCAAGTTCCTATATTAAAAAAATGTGGGAATAATTATTCAGGGAATTACTTTATTGGGAGTGTAAAATGTTAAAATTTTGTAAGAGATGACCATATAGCTCATAACTATTATAGTGAGCTGAAGGATCAACTTATCAACACTAAAAACAATGGGAAGATGGTGTAAGACCATCCTGAAGTCCATTACTTCAAGTGTGGATTGTTTGGGAACTTTTCTAATCACTGTACAAATCAAAAGATAATGGATGGAAATCACTAGCAACCTCATCATAGGCCAAGAGATAAAGGTTGTGATTTTTCTATCATAATGGATAAAGTATAATATCTAAATGATGTGGTGGAAGATACTCTCATTGTTCTCTCAATTATAGCAAGTAATTTGTTTGATTCTTGTTCTACACTTTCCTTTATTTCCTCCAAGTTTTCATTGAATATAGAATCAATACCTTAACTTCTATAAGTAGATTTATCAATCATGACTCATTGAGGGATTATCCAAGAATCCATACTATATAGAAACTCAAGTATTAACATTGTAGAGAACAATCTCATTGCAAATCTTGTAGTAATTCCCAATATGTAATTTGACATTATACTAGTGATGCACTGGCTCTGAAAATATAATTACTAGATCAGATGTAGAATCAAGGAAATATCAGTAGTCTAGAATGGACAACCTACAATTATTTTCAATGTATAGATATCTCGACCAAATATTTTTCTATAAGAAACACCCATATCCTTCTTTGTGGATATGATCAGTCAAGAGGAAGAATGAAATGAACGTATAAGAATAAAAAATGTTCCCATCATTCAAGAATACATTGATTTATTTTCTTAGGAGTTACATGGACCTCCCCTTGAAAGAGATGTATTTTTCTCCATTTAACTCATTCCTGGATCCAATATGATATCAAATACCCTATATAGAATGGAAAATGTGGAGTTGGAGGAATTAAATAAACATCTTCAAGATATTTTGGGGAAGGGTTTTATCTGACCAAGTGTGTCTCCTTGGGGACCACCTGTTCTGTTAGTGAATAAGAAGTATGGATCAATGTAGATATGAACTTATTATAGAGAATTTAATGGGATCATAGTAAAGAACAAGTACCCTCTCCCAAGGATTGATGATTTATTTGACCATATTTGTGGGGCTCAAATATTATCCAAGATTGATCTTTGATCTGGTTATCATAAATTTTGGGTGAATAAATAAGATATTCCAAATAAAACCTTTTGATCAAGATATGGTTATTATATGTTCTTTTATAAACTTTGTCTTAACTAATGAAACTTCTATATTTATGGATTTTATGAATAGAGTCTTTAAGTACTACTTTGATAACTTTGTGGTAGTTTTTATTGACGATATTTTGATATAATCCAAAATTTGTGAAGAGTGTAAGGATCATCTAAGGGTTATGTTGAAAAATATGAGAAAGTATATGATATTTTTAAATTTCATCAAATGTGAATTTCAGTTAATATAAGTTTCTTTTTGGGGAACATTGTAACCAATGAATGAATCTCATTTTACCCTACCAAGATGAAGGTTGTGGAGGAGTGGCCTCATACTATAACAGTAATTTGGATTCATAGTTTCCATGGTTTAGTAGGATATTATAGGAGTTTTGTGAAAAAACATTCATGAATTTCTAATCCAATAAACAAGTTAACTCAAAAAGGGTCTAATTTTATCTGGATAAAGGAGAGTGAAGAAAATTTTCTATAGCTAAATAAGAGATTGGTTAATGCACCTATGTTTACTCTACCCTCTATCAGATAATGTTTTATTATTTCTAGTGATGTATCTCTAAAATGTCTTGGGTGCGTCCTCATGAAAAATGAAAAGGTAATTTCTTATGCATCTCAATTGTTAAAGCCTCATGAGTAGAATAATCCAATGCTTGACCTGGAGATGGTTGTGGTTATTTTTTCTCTGAAAATATAGAAAAACTATCTTTATGGGGGGAAATGTGATATACATATACCACCAATGTTCGAAGTATATTTTATCCCAAAATGAATTGAACATGATACAAATGAGATGGTTGGAACTAATTAAAGACTATGATTGTTTAATTTATTATCAACATGAAAGATAAAACAAATTCACTAATGCATTAAGTCTGAGAGTCCTTTTTATGCTATAAATGATGAGGATTAAAGGATATCCTTTGATCAAATACCTAGTAAAACTAAACATGGGAATCATAAGGGAAGGGGAATCATTAACCCTATACCAAATTATTTCTTGACCATCATTACTAGAGAGGATCAAGAAATATCAAAGATAATATCCTTTGTTAAACAATATGATAGAGGATGTGAGGAATGGGAAGTTTTTTGAGTTCAATATATATCAAGAAGGTTTACTAAATTTTCATACAAGGATATGTATTCCATATATTATAGAAATAAATAAGGAGCTGATGGATGAAGCTCATAACTATGATTTCTCTATACATCCTAGAAGCATGAAAATGTATATAGGCCTTTGTGACCATTATTTGTGGGATAACATGAAGTGGGGGATTTTATAATACAGTGTAAGGTGTTCAGTATGCCCAAAAGTGAAGGTGCAGTGACAACTTCCTAAAGGGGTATTGCAAACACTACCCATACAAACATGGAGGTGGGAAAATATCACTATGGACTTTTTCACTGGTCTCTGAAGAACATCCAAAAGAAATAATGTGGTATGGGTTATAGTGGACCGACTCACCAAGACTATCCATTTTATTGCTATTCTGTAAGATTTATCTCTTGAACAACTTTCCAAGATTTATGCAAACAAAGTGGTGAGGTTGCATGGTGTACCACTTTCTATCATTTTTGTATCATGATATAAGGTCCACATACAAATTCTAAAGATGTATTCAACATTATCTTAGTATATAATTGAATTTCAGTACATCCTATCACCCCAAAACTAATGGAATATATGAAAGGACTATTCAGAAACTCGAGAACATAGTCAATGTAATTCAAAGGTGGATGAGATCAACATCTAATGTTAGTTGAGTTCTCATATAACAACATCATCCATTATAGTATTCAAATGGAACCCTATGAATCTCTATAGTGGAAGATATGTATATTTCATACATGTTGGGATTAATTTGGATAACGAAAGATTCTTGGGACTAATATTGTGTAAGATATGATAGAAAATGTTCATTTCATCCAAAAAACACATAAAGTATGCTCATATTCAATAGAAGAGTTATTTTGACAACCATCGAAGGGACTTGGAGTTTGATTTTGGAGAAAAAAATCCATTGAATATCACCTTGGAAGAGAGTCGTGTGGTTTGGGAAGAAATGTGATTTTATCCCCAGGTACATTATCCCCTATGAAATCCTTGATCTCATAGGATTATTGGCCTATCAGCTATCACTTCCACCAAATCTATCTCAAGTTCATGTTTTATTCCACGTATCTCTCTTGAGGAAGTACATACCTGACCCTTCACATGTACTGAATATGGAGGTGGTACAAATAGAACATGACCTCTCTTATGAGGAGAAGCCAGTGGGGATCTTTGACCATAATGACAAGTTTTTACGCAACAATACTACCCACCTCATCAAAGTGTTTCGTAGTAACCATAAATATGAATAAGTGATGTGGGAACTAGAGGAGATAATGAGACAGAAGTACCCACGTCTTTTCTCAACTAGGAGAGAAAGTTGAAATTTAGGGGATGAAATTTCTTAATGAGAGAAAAATGTGACAACCCATACTTTTTGAATGATTTTTGTTTCTTGAAAATATGTGTTATTTTATATTATTCACAAAAAAACAATATCTACTTAATAATGAAGTAAATATAAAATTAATATAACCCTCTAGATTCGACCATTATATGATCATTTGTCAATTATGATTTTTGGTTAATATGACAATTGATAACTATACTCTTGATAATAATTTCAATTTTATAATAAGTGTTTATAAGAAAATTTTAAAAATGATAATTGATACTAAAAGAAGAGTTGATGGCCTCAACCAATAGAGTCATGTTGTTTCAATTCCATCTTTCAGAACATTAGAGGGGGGTATCATTCATGGGTTTCACCCTTAAGAAAGCCCAAACCAAGCTTCAACAAATGAATCTTGAACAAAATTTCCTATGGGAGAAGTACAAGTTAGTAGAGATTACCACTCAGTCGATGTTAGTTGAGGCACCCCATGAAACTACCACTATCAAACATCTTACTCTTAGATAATACATGGGTGTATTAAGGGGTTATGTGTCCAAAACATAGTTACTTAAATTGTAATTACTTTTTATAAATAAAATTTTTAGTCCGTCAAGTCCATTTTAAGAATATTTTTTCCTAATAAAATTTAGTTTAATTGAGATATAATTTGATAAATTGACTTTTCAGGCCCAAATTATACTTTAAAGAAAAGATATAATTTTTTTTAATAAAGTAATAAATTATGAATAATACTTATTTTAATTAAATAGTATAATAAAAACATTTTTATTTAAATATATATGATAAAATAATTTTAAAATTTTTAAGTGTCATAAATTTTATTATGCATTTTCAACCCACTTTTATTTTTAATAAATAAGGTTTTTTATATTTAAAAGATACAATTATCATATTTAGAAAATTATTATGATAAAAACGTCTTTTTAAAATAATCACATCAAAATTAGTTTAGGATAAATTTATGATAATTTTCTAAAATATTTTTTTTCATGAATAATAAAATTACAGTTTTGAGGTTTGCGATATGTTTAATGAATTCATAATTATTCCATAATGATGTAATAATTAATTATAAAAAACCAAAGCCTAAAATATTTTATTTTATTAATAGAAATTACTTAATATATTTTAATCAATTTTCAAACCTATAATTTACTTTCCAAAGTCTAAAATGAAAACTTTGACATTAAAAACATTGTTTTAGTGTAAAATTTTCTTTTCCCTGAAAAAAGAATTAATATGAAATTATGATCGACACTTTTGGATTAAAATAACATAAAATATGACCCAAATTTCAAAAACCATGGTAAAACCTTTGGTAAATCCCATGGTTTTTCATTTTCTATAACCTAGATTTCTAAGGCCTAAATTTGGAAATTATTAAACAAATCCCCCACTTTTTCTATAAATACCCACTCATTTATACATTTCCATTTACTAAAAATCCATGATCCACTAATATTTGGTAGTTTTACCTCCCAAGGAGTCCTCCTAATTTTTCCTCAAGCCCCTAAGGTCCCAATATTCACGTTTCAGTAGTTTCTCTTCAAGGTAAGAGAATTATCCTTCTTTTCTTTTCGAATCAAGAAACTCTTTTCATGAATTTCCTATAAATGTTATTGTTAATATCTTATATTAACCTTTTGATCATAACCTTACTTCTAAATTATGTTTTATCAATGGGATACCTTTTTACCCTCTTATTTTACCCTTTTTCAAAACCATATTTTATACCTGTTATGATGACGAATTTACTTCTCAAAATTTCCCACTTCTCCTCAAGAAATTCTATTTTGTTTTATTTTTTTGAAAACACAAGACTATTTCTTTTAAAATGGTATTAAACTATATGTAAAAATTATTTATTTTATTCTATTATTAATATACATAAAACTCTCATTCCTTTTGTGTGGGATGATAATGACAAAATGATCATGTTTTAAGAACTTTTGAAATGACATGATTTTAATATGATACCTGTTTATTTTATTCTCCATGGGTTATATATGTAATGTTTGATTATGATCTTTGTGGATAGCATAATATTAATATATATTAACGGTGTTCCATAATATCCCTTCAATTCAATGGGTAAATAATTTAATCTCTAGATATGACATGTTATAAGATACCTTGGTGAATAACGTCAGTAATTTTTATGACACCTTGGTGATTAACCTTGGTGATATGCTAATTAATGTCTAAATTAAATGTTTTATCCACATTTAAATGTTATTATTCATTTTATTTTTACTATTATATGCCTCATTTTCTCTACCTCATTCCATAATGGTATTCCTCATGTTCTTATTGATATTCCTCAAGATCACATGTAAACTATTTCTCTTGCGTATTCCTTTATTGAGCCTTATGCTCACCCTTCCCGTTGATATATGTACCTAGGTTATGATATTCAGTAAATGTGAATTGGATGAACCGATTAATAATCATTTCAAGTGTATTAGAATAATTTTTTAATTTTTCTTGTATTAAGTTCCCAATATCCAAGAAACTAAACTTTAAATGATCCTCTATTTGTATAGTGTAATGAAAAGTTATGTAATAAAAAGGAAGGATGCCATAAAACATATTGAACCTATATAAGGAAATAGATATGAATAAAAAATGAGGTATTAATTTATAAGTATTTATATCTTATTAAGATGTATCTAATGCTTCTGACAGCGCTTGATTTGGACTTCAGATCGAGAAGATATCAAAGAACCTGGGAGGGAGGAGAAAATGGCTCACGGGAGGAGGAAGATGAGTTCATCTGCTAGAATGAGGAGAATGAAAAAAATAAAAGGGGTTAATTAGGTTCATTAAGGGTGAAAAATTAATTTCAACTTCAAATATAGGGGTGCACGATTTGTCCACGAGGTTTTTCCAAAGTGTATACAAATCGTGTACCCCTTTCAATCCAAGGGAAGACCCTGCATGGCTAAGGTGAATGGTTTCCCTAACTATGAAAAAAACATGAAAAACCCCTATAAATAATTATATATAGCTCACACAGGTGTACTCATTGGGTTTCACAGTTGTAGACAAACCACGCAGCCCTCCTCTCCTCAAAGGGACCCCACACGTTTACCATGCACTGTTTCTATTAACCATACAGTAATCGTGAAGTATACCCTATTTTCTGATTTTTTGGAACTCCTGGATCCAAAAAATCCATGGACTCTCATTAGGTCTTCCTTCATTCGTAGTAAACATTTACCAAGATTGAAAAAGGGACAAAAATTTAAAAACAAATGAGTCATACCTTCAGGAAATGACGGGTCATTACAACCTATCCTCCTTAAATCAAATTGTCCTAAAGTTATCCTTTTAAGGGTAAATTGGTATCATTAGAAAATATTTATATCCACTAAGGTTGTATATCAGTTTCTTTCTTCCAGGTATCATTATTTACCCATCCATGTTTCCATAGCACCTGTACCAAAAGAACTGACCTACCTCGGGGTGACTTTACACTCTAGTCCACAATACAAATGGGATACTCCTCGAAGGAAGAATCCACATCCAACCAAACCTCATCAGGTGGAAAGACATGTGATGAGTCTAGATGATATTATATAAGCTGAGATATGTAAAATACATCATTAATATACCAGTATTTCTAAGGAAGTTCCAACTGGTAATCCACAGGTCTGATCTATTTCACAACCTCAAAGGGTCCAGTGAACTTAGGTGAGAGCTTCACTTTCCTCTGAATACATCTATGGACCAACCTAGGTTATACTTGAAATCAAACATAGTATCCAACCTCAAACTCAAGAGTTATTTGGTATCAATTTTCATACGACTGTTGTTTAGACCAAGTTGTCATCATGCACCTTCTAATCAACTGGACCTACTCTATAGTCTCAAGCACGAGATGAGGTCTAAGAAAAGTTGACTCCTCTACCTATAGTTAGTAGAAATTTAATTATAAATGCCTACCATATAAGGATTCATAAAGATCCATCTTGATGGTATCCTAAAATATATTATTATTGGAAAACTCAATAAGGGGGTATGTTTCTCCCAAGAACCTCTGAAGTCAAGGACACATGCATGGAGCATTTCCCCTAACACCGGAATCGTACGTTTCATCTTTCCATCGGTCTAAGGGTGATAGGCCTTGCTCAGAAGAACCTTTGTACCCAAGTCATTATGCAACCCCTACCAGAACTATTACATAAAGTGAGTTTCCATGTTATAAATGATAAATCAAGGATATCCACATAGACATATGACCTCTCTGACATATATCCTATATAGCTCGTCTAGAAAAATGGTCTCACACATAGGTAAAAAGTATGTGAACTTCATCAAATGATCAATGAAAACCCACATTATACCATTTCCATGAGGTGATCTGGGTTAACCACTCATGGAATCCATAAAAACATTGTCCCATCTTAACTCGAGAATGGGAAATGGATATAAAATCCCTTCAGGTATTCCTTCTAAGAACGTCCAGTCACATAGGACTGCCAAATCAACATCAACATCATGGGCCACTATCACTCAAGGAATGAGTTTGGAGATACCACCATTGATCAAAGGTGGTCATGTCTCTTTCTTTATATGTAAGAATCACTACTCCAAAACAAGATTCACATGCACCACTTCCATCATACATACATAGATTCCTATGCTAAAACATCAAAATTCATCTCATTACTACCCCAAATAAGATCTAAATAATGACGAGGGCCTTAACATCATATACACCAATGCTAATCCATAAATCCATAAATCCATAAATCACTCCATGAGAGGTAAATACAGATTTTATACTCTAGTGGTGAGATAAAGACACATTTTTGAACACTTAGAAGGAGAAGGGTTTGGTCCAAAATCCCTATAAATACTATAGGGGTGTCCATAATTACACTCAAAAACACCTAAATTCTACCTTTGGAATACAATTTGATGCTTACATTGGTCTCTCGCAATGGGAAAATCACAGTTATCCCTTTTTAATCATTCATATATTCTTCCACATTCACTAGAAGTGAATTTCTCTCCATAAACATAGAGATTAAAGTCATCCATAATATACAATGCGTATCTGACCTCATATTTATGATGGTTGGATCTACTCACCATACCCATAGGGAGTGTATTCTCACTAAAAACTCTAGTGACTAATTCTCAACAAGGAACTCACAAGACTCTATGATCTGATCAAGTTTGGAATTTAAATATTGACTAAATTATGCCCATCTACACCCATAATTGAAAAGTATGATATCTCTTCACTAAAAGGGGTGATTTTAATTTGTTCTTCATCAGGGGTAACTCTATAGCTTACAATGGTCTAGATAGATTTTCCATTAAGATATACAACTCTTGAACCTCCAGTGATGGATGAATATCTTACACCTCAACAATCTAGTTTGAGGGCCCCAAAAATGAGGACATGCATCATAATTTGACTATATCTAAAGTATTAGGACTTTATTTTTCCTTTATACACATCTTATCACAGCTCTCACTACTATCTAATGTGCTTGAAAGGAACTAACCCAAGGTGGTGGTGGTGGGTGGGGATCATAGTGTCATTAATAGCCATCTATCCTTTCACCACACACTTACCATAAATTATATCTCAATAGTAAATGGATCCTCTAATAAGTAGTTCTCTAGTATTATCACCATATTTAATATGGAAGTCCTTTTTTCACCTTTGGATATATATAGTTGAAATGTTAACTTCCCCCACAACCAAAGTGAGTATTCACCAAAAATACTCATTTATCAATGCTTGCATGAAAATATAAAAGATAGTGGTATTATATGAATCAATACCACATGCATCTAACTATTCCTTGATACTCTAATGAACCATTGATATTAAACAATTTTATCACAATATATTCCCAGGGAGCACTTCATAAGGTCAGCAGGCCTCAATGCATTCTCATAAATGGTTTTTCTTCCCTACAGAGGATTAAAAATACTCATATAAAACTCCTCCTTGGAAAAAAATTCAAAATATATCCATTTTAGCATAGTAAAATCATGAGGTTAAGAATAAAATCACTCACTAGTGGCCCACCATGTCATATAGGGATCTTAATGAAAGAATCACCATCTGGTCTATAAAAGTCCAAACCTAATGGAAATTTGAGTCCTAGACTCTATCCCAACCTCTATTTCATGAGTTTTATGATATATGTTTAAAATCATGAGTTCTATAACATCTTAATGCACATAGTATAATCATTATATAGTTATTAGCAACAAACTCACCATAAACTACCATCTTCTCTATAAGAAAAAATTGCACTTAGAAAAAAATGGATAGGAATTTCCTCAGATCATGGGGAAAGAATTTATCTCAACTAGGTCTTTAAAAAAAATCCTCACTGACCATCTAGAATATTAAAGGAGGACTATATCATCATCAGATATCATATAGTAGGAAAGGGTGGCACCCAACAATCAGTTGTAGCACACAACAAATAATATCACACAACAGATGGGATCACATAATAGGTGAGAGCATAAGGCAGATTGGGTCACATATCATATGAGAGAGAGAGAGGGGGGTATTGGACCCCTAAAAGGAAGCCTCTTAATTTATATGGTCATCAGTAAGAGGCTCAATCATAGGTGTGATTATTCCATGAAACTGCCTCATAATCTTATTTGGCTGGCTATGTGGTGGATTACAGTAATTTAACAAGTCAAACCATAGTTAATAAAATATTTCTCGGAGATGAGTCAAGAAGGAAATGGAATTAAATAACCTATTTATATATGATTCATATACCATTATCCCCCCCAAACACACACAACTGGTGCATTATTGTACCAAGTTGACCATTAAGTTATTAAATTCTTGGTGAATGGGTACGTTGGTCACCGCACCATCATTGGGTTCCCTATCCTGAAATCCAAACATGAGGAACCTTAACACCATTAGCCTAAATTCTCATCCATCCTCACATGAAACCTAACTCCAAACATCATACCTTAGATAAAAATATTTTAATACCACTTTGATATTACTTTACCCACTATGGCCCTACCTAGGATAGCATTAAGTTGAGTGTACCACCCAAAGCATGTATCCAATAAGTCAAGGGATGGAAACTAACACTGAGTACAAATATCTCACAATATGGGAGTTCTTATCCTATATCAACTTGAAACATACACATATCTCTAATTCATAAAAAATAAATGATAATAGTAGGATATATATATATAATCAACTGAATTCTTTAAAACGCATGTAGTAGACATCAATCAAAACCACATCACCAAAAAGTAAAATACAATAGAACTATACATATGAAAATCTTATGAATATGATTGATAAAAGATATATAAAAACTCCTCCTCACAATGCATAATACAAGAATTTTCTCCATACAAAACAGTCACAAGTATAATCAAGGACCACCAAACACCATAATGTGTCTCCAAGTGTCATCTGGCGTTGACTCTGAACAAGACAAACCAAATACACTCCCACCAATACCATCTCTAAACATGTGTGTAATCTCCAAAAACACAATCTGTGTAGTCAAAAATCCTATATAGTGGTAAGTATAAACATAACCAGTATGATAAACCAAGAATTGAAAAGAAAACAATGAATAATAGGTTATTTAAAATATTTTGGAATTAGCATAACTAGAAGGATGATAAGGAAGAATGATTTGGGTATACTCAATCATTATAAGTCTCAAGGACATAGTGAAGTCTCATTCATCATAACTCCAACCCTTAAAGGTCATACCTCATGAAAAATTAAACATTATCAGAGAACCCAAAATTCCAAAAAAGAATAAATTTGATAGGCAAGGGGTACATCACATCTTAAAGGAAACCTTGGGGTTCTTGAGGAGTCACGAGTCCTGAAGTATCTTATCTACTCCAACTCTCCAACATTCCACAGTCCCGCTAGGAACTATAAATGGTTACTCGATCCTCACTGTGTTAGGCATGCCATTCGAGTAAATTTCACACCATACAGACCACTATATCCATGTCCCTATTCTAGAAACCCCTATGGGTACCCACGTGTAATGACCCAAAATTTAATCAGTGGAATTTACCTTCTGAATATATAATTGTGTCATATTTAGTAATATAATATGATATAATGCACATGAAACAAATGATAAAACCAACAACATTTTATTATAATTTGATAATTAAATTTAGAGAATAAAATTTCCATAAAAATTAAGTATGACCATGGGAAAAATTGAAAATATTATTATAATAATATGAAAAATTATAACTTCTTGACCCACCAGAATAATTGTACTAACAAAAAACTATAAAAATAAAGTTCTTATTAATAATGAACTATACATTTTGAAAACAAATATATATATATATATAATCATGATAGAAAATAGAATTGAATGAAGAATTAATTAAATATGAGGTATTTATATAAAATATGGATCCCATATTACTATTAAAAATCTTATCGTTGGTATAGGAATTTGACTGTTGAAATTTTAATTTAACCATTGGGATAGTAATCTAACCATTTTAATAGAAATATGGCCATTAGGAATAGTAAACTGACCTTAGAATAGTAACCTCACCTATGGAAATATTAAATAATATTTATATGTCTTATAAAAAGAGAATATGACATATTTATATCATGATACCAATAAATAAATGCTTTAAATTTTATAAAATAAGTGTTCAATTTTTTTGAAAAAACATATATGTTTTTTTATAAAAAATATAATGATTTAAAATAGAGTTTATTTTCATAAAATGTTTTTATAAATTAACATTATGCCATATTATACTGATAATTAAATTTTAAGAGATATTAAGTAATTTTTTAAGGGCTCGAAATATTGATCATAATATTAAAATTGATATTTTTTAAATAAATGAGGATTTTATTTAAAAATTAAATTTATAATATTTATAAAATTATTTTAATAAAATGGAATAAATTTTTTTAATCTAAACAATAAACAATTTTAGGTTTAATTTTTGGTGTTTTTCTAAACTAATCTAATTTTTGTGAATAGTGAAATTCTGTAAAATATGATATTTTACATTATATGATAAATACATGAATTTTTTATTCAAGTAATGTATAAGAACCAATTAGTTCAAACTCACATTCACTATTTATTCTATATAGTCATAAGAATAAATACTATTTTTATTCTTGATCCAAAATAATAAACTAATGAATATAATATTCAAAAACACTCATCTTCTTCCCTTATAAATACCACCCATCACAACCCCTTCTCCTCACAACTTCTAAACCTTGTAGATTTCCAAATTTTTACCCAATTCCTTTCTAAATATTCTAACCCATGTTCTATTACTATTTTTCTCACTAAAATACCATTTCAAGGTGCCTTAAGTGGAATCCTAAGAGGATTCATCCAAAGGAGAAGGGAATTCCCTTAACTGATTCTTTTAATTTTTTATCCTCCTCGTCTAGCAAAAACAATTCCCTCAAACATAGAATAGTAACTCCAGTATCATATATGTACTATACTTTTATTTTATCTTTTATGTAATATCTACATTCCTTCCTCTTCTCTTTCACCTAATTGTAACTAAAATGAAAATGTTTCCTATAATATGGTTGGTTCACCGCCTCCATAAACAACGTACTTTGTTTTTCTTCACCACCTACAAGGTTGGTTATATAAAAAATATTATGGTTAAATATGATTAGAATATTTATATAATAACTTATTTAAATTTATTTAATGTTTTAATAAATATTTAATTAAATAAAATGAATTAGTTCATGACGGTTGGTAAAATGGCCTACATGAACTAACCACATAAAATTAACGTTTTAACTAAGTAAATCATCCCTATGTTAGAAAATTAAAGGATATTTTGGGAGAATATAAATTTATATAAGGACATGAATTCCATTTCATTTAACTTCTATATTTTTAGTTCTGTTTAAAAAATACATCATTAATTATCCACAAGTGATCTGACCTTGGAACCATGAAATGAACGCTCAAAATAATGAATTTAAACATCATATCTTATTGAAATTGTTATAATCAAACAAAATAAAATTATAGTAAACAAAATAAATATGTAAAAGGTTATTAATTAATTAATTAATTAATCTAATTTTATTTTCCATGACATTAAGTGTCATTAAAGCAAGATTGTAGCACCTAAGGTAAGGGATCTCTCTAAACTACATATTTTCTTTGGGTTATGGTCTTTCTCTCTCTAACTCACTCTATATCGATTTGATGTTATGAAATTATTATAAATTATATGTGTTTGTGTGTTTGTTTTTGTGTGTATTACATATATAAATATATTATTATCCCTTCCTCTGATGGGTTAATATATGCCTTAAGTTCATTTCTCAAATTCCTTTTTTCAAATCAAACCTGATTAAGGGGAACTTTTATACCACTTATTACTTTTATATAATGACCATTTAAAGTCTTTATTATCATTTATGATTTCATTAAAAAAAGTAATATTTTAGTTATAACCATTTTATTTTACTTATAGTTTTCAATTAAAATTCCTTACTAATTCTTTCTCCAAAACTCTTTAACAGATTCCTTAAAACATTTCTATTTAAAGTTAATTCCCATACCCAATTCTTTACCCTTTCTCATGTCATTTTTTAAAATAAACACAATATTTTGATACTGTGATAATTTAATCAAATTTAACATCAAAAATATTTAATTTATTATTCTCTTTGTAATCTTTTTGAAATCCCTTTTGATTATGATATAAGGCATGATTATACAACCTATTTCTTTCCATGGGAAATTATTATGTTTATGCCTTATAATTGATTTCATTTTGTGGCACACATAAGCATGCACATATTATTATGGGTGTGAATAGATATAACTATAATTCATTTGGTAATATTTCTATCGCATTAGGTGGTATGTATTGGATTAGGTAGTAAACCTAATCCACAATGGGGTTTTTCCACCATGTGATGTTTCCTTAGTGATTAGCCATGACTTATGCTTATTTCATGTTTTATGTTATTGTCACTTTCCTATATTTGCATGATCTTATGATAAAACATCTTTATTTTATGATCCCATGTTATTATTTATGATCCTTATATTTTATGATATCATGTTATGTCATTTGACTAACATGTTATGTCTCGTTATCATGTTTATTCCCTTATAGGTCTTTATAACTCACCCCTTTCTTTTATGTATTCCCCATATTATCCTATGTAGATTTAGGATCTCATATAGATTTAGGATCTCATTGAGGATAATAAAATAAATATTTTTTAGTTTCTTTTTAATATATTATGAACATATTCTTCCAAATAAAATATGAATCACAATCTTTGGGTTGTGTTTATTGGATGTTTATATTAAAAACATTTAATAATATGATTAAAAGGATTGGGTCTATAAAATTGGTAGTAGAATAGGGTATGGTTATTTTGGTGGATTAGGAATATAATTCTTTAGTGATAACCAATGGTATAAGTTTAAGCATATAAGAATATCCTAAAATCCTGGTGAAGTATAGATCAAGCGATTTCCAAGAACTTACATACCTATTTGTATACTATATGTATATGTAGCTTTGTAATAGTTTTACCTCAGGGTAATAACCCTAAAAAAGGATGCATTAGGTATTAAATTAATCACAACCTTGTTCATGACAAATAGTCATTACTTCACACCATATTTTACACTCTCAGGTAATATGCTTTGGTAAATTCACAAACTATTTACAAGCCATTATGAAGGACTTGAATAGATTGTTAAGTTTTAAAAAATAATAAGAAACATTATTATGGATAACCTGGATTCAAACCTAGAGACTCATAAGTTATTATGTACTTTTTATTTATAATTTATTCCTTCTATGTTCATAGTTTCTATTTTTTCATTTTTTTAGTTTGAGTATTCTTATCCTTTTTTACTTTAGTTAATGGTGGGAAATATCATTCCAAAAAATTAAAGGAAATGTGATGATTTCACTAATGATATTCCTAAACTTATGGGAGAATTATATGGTATCTTCATGTAATTTCATGCTTAGTTGACTCATTTTATGAATAATAACGTAAATCATGAGGAACACTCTTCTTCTTCTAAGAAAGAGAAAGTTATGGTTGATTCGTTTATGAGACAAAGGCCTCTAACCATTAGGGGATCTTCTAATACCCTCTTCTTGGAAAATTAGATTAACTCCCCTAATATGATATTATTTATACTTCGATGCTCGGAACAAGAGAAGTTCATTCTATCTAGCTATCATCTTAAAGGGGAAGTCGATCAGTGGTGGACACCAATCAAGAACATAAATTACAAAGAGGAAATTGATTCCATGGAATGGGAAGGATTCAATAAAATTATTTTTATTAAATATTTTACAAAAACTCTTATTATTTAAATGGAGAGGGATTTACTTGGAATGAATAAAAATGAATATGAGTTTATCAAGGCATATAGGGAAAAATTCACAAGGCTTTTACTATACACCTCTAGCATTTTCATCAACACTGAATAAAAGGTGGACCATTTATTTAATGGGTTAAAGTTATGTATATAAAAATATTTATAAATTTAATACTTTCACAGCTATGAAGAGGTTATATATTTTTTCCTTATATTTGAGATGGATATTGATGACTCTCAGTTGTCTCATGGGGTTGGAGATAAAAATAGTAAATTGAGTTTAATTCGAGAGGATCTACAAATAAATATCATGGTGGAAATAAAACCCATGTCAAAAGTGTGGGATGAAGCATCTTAGAAATTGTCTGAAGGGAACCAAATGATGCTTCAAGTGTGGAAAAGAGGGGCACCATGCTAATCAATGTAGAAGTTATATTAAGAATCCCACTAATGTGAAAAAGTAGAAAAAATGTTCAGATCAATATCCAACCTATGATACAGTGTTTCAACTATAAAGATCATGGGCATTATACAAACCAATTCCCTAAGACAAGGGTTATTGAATACAATCGATATTAAAAACCTCTAAGACCTATAGATAATGGAAGGGAATATTCTGGAACTAGTACTGAGGCGGATCTCAACAATAATGTGGTGACAGGTATATTAGTTATTCATTCAAGAATATAAAATGTATTTTTTATTTTGGTTCTACACATTCTTTTATGTCTTGAAAGTTTAATATAATTATTCAAACACCACCTCAAAACATGGTGTTAAGCTATATATGGTAATAGAAAATGGGGAAATTATTGAATACCAAGTATATAACTCCTAATCAGTTAATTTTTGTGGATTAAACCTCCCAAAAAAATTGATCTACTTCCTTTAGTGGAGTTCGATGCAATATTGGGCATGGATTGGTTGTCCTAATATAAAGTCAACATCAACTATTGGGAGAAGGAGATCACTACCCACATCTTGAGTTGTCCTTAAAATTTTTATATGTGTAAGGAGGAGTATGAATATCATTTTGGATATTCTTCTAAAGAATGGATATTCATTCCTTATGATCAAGCATATCTTTCCCAAATGATTGAAGAAAATGATAGAGTCATTCTTGAATAAATTCCCATTAAAATGAATTATATTGATGTATTACCTAAATAATTTCCTACCTAGATCTCAACCCATATCCAAGGATACCTCCAGAATATCCACCATTGAGTTGGAATAACTGAATAAGTGGTTACAAGAGAATTTGTACAAGTTTTTTATACAACTGAGTGCCTCACTATGGGGTGTGTCAATCCTCTTTGTCAAGAATAAGTATGGTTAAATTCACTTCTACATGGATTATCGTAAAATAAAAAAAATCATGATAAAAACAAGTATCCCCTTCTATAGATAGATGAATTTCTTGATCAAATATGTGGGGGATAGTATTTATCTACGGTGGACCTTCAGTTGGATATCGCCAATTAAATTTGAATAAGGAAGGTATTCCCAAGACTACCTTTCAAACATGGTATGGATGCTATAAGTTCATAGTGACTCCCTTTGGACTCACTAATGCTATAATAATCTTTATTTACATAATTAATAGATTATTTAGATATTACCTTTACAAATTTTTTCTAGTCTTTATAGATAATATTCTAATATACTCCAAAATAAAGGATGCACATGAGGAGAATTTGAATATTTTACTGAAGTCTTTTTTAAAGAAGAATTTATATGAAAAGTATTATAAATGTGAGTTCTATATGGAGTAAGTATCATTATTGGGGCATGTTATCACTAGAAAATGGATATCTATAGAGACTTATAAGAAAAAGGTAATTGAGGAGTGGCTCGGACCAACATCTATAATAGATATCCATAGTTTCCTTAAACTAAGTGAGTATTATCGATGATTTGTGATAAACTTCTCACAATTGAAAAACATTCTAACCAAGATAACTCAAAAGTGAGTAAACTTTTTATGGGATAATGAATACAAAGAGATATTCAAGGAGTTAAAAATTGTCTTATCACTACACCATTCCTCACACTACCCTCAAGTGGGGTACTTTTAATGGTATAAATATATTCTTTAAATAAGGGCTTGGGATATGTACTAATGCAGAATGATAAAGTGAGAGCCTATCCCTCAAGGTAGTGGGAATAGCATGATCATAATAATCCAATGAATGATTTTGGATGGAGTAATCTTAACATTTAAAATTTGGAGTCATTATCTCTATGGGGATATGTGTGAAATATATATGTATCATTAGAGCCTCAAGTATATATTCACGCACAATGAGATAAATATGAACCGGTGAAGATGGTTAAAACCGATCAAGGACCGTGACTGCTCAATCCACTGACATCCTAGGAATAAATTTAAAGTGTAAATTTCTCTAAGTAAAAAGGATTTCAAAATCTTATCAATGATGAGAATTGATAAGGATACAGTCTTCTTATACTTGAAAATAATGTGCTTGGGGATCATAAAGGAAGGAACATCAACATTCCTTTCTTAAATGATTTCTCAACCATACCTTCTGGAGAAGTTAAGGGATGATTAAAGATATGATGTGGAAATGAAAATTAAGGTGGAAGCTATAAGAAAATGGAAATCCTAAATGTTAAAATTTGATTAGGAATGAGTTATAGGATTTGGGTCATGACTATGTGTACCATAAAATCCTAAGATAATGGAGTTTTTGAATGATGCATATATCTCGACCTTCTCCATACACCTAGGGAGTATGTAGATGTACCAAGATCTCTAATTAGACTATTGGTGGTACAATATGAATAAAAAGGTGGTAGAATATATATCAAAGTTATTAGTTTACTAGAAGTTGGAGGCTGAAAGGAAAAATCCCAAAGGCATGATGCCACCATTACCCATAACTAGATGGAAATGGGAAAACATCACCATGGAATTTGTCATTAGTCTTATGAATACATCAAGAGGAAACAACTATATATGGGTTTTGGTCAACCATATTATAGATAATGATCATTTCATCTCTATTCTATAGGACTTCTCACTCGGTCAACTATCAAGGATATACATATGAGAAGTGGTGAGGATGTATGGAATAACATTATCGATTGAATCTGATTAATATATGAGATTTACCTCCAAGTTCAAGAAGAGTCTCCAAGATGATCTAAACACTGAGTTGAAATTTAGTATAGTTTATCACTCCTAAACTGAGGTCCAGTCTGAGTGGACTATCCAAAAACTTTAAGAAATGGTGATAGCATGATCAAGGAATTTCATAGGATGATGGTATTAGGATCTTTTTCTAGTCCAGTTCTCATACAATAATAGTTTATACTTAAGCATAAAAAAATCTCCATATTAATCCCTTTATGGGAATAGATATAGAAAACTTGATTTTTGGGATGAATATAGAGAATTAAAGCTACTGGGTCCTGAAATGGTTGAGGAACTCGTAGAAAAGTTCATGATCATTCAGCAGCATATCAGGGCTACTCAAAGTCAATCGAATAGTTATTCTGATAATCCTCAATGAGAAATAGAATTTGAGGTTGGAGATAAGGTTTTCTTAAACATATATACATTAAAAATTGTCATGATATTTGGGAATAATGGAAAGCTAAGTCCTAAGTACATCATCCCTTTTGATAATTGTGATTGCATCAGAGCTATATCCTATCAACTAGCACTCCCACCAACCCTATATTGAATGTATGACATGTTCAATATATCTATATTGAGTAATTACATACTAGATACCTCACATATACTTAATTTACAGGTGGTAATATTTGAAAATGGTATCTCTTATAAGGAGAAACTGATGAAGATCTTGGATCGTAAAGATGAAGTTATACACATGAAGACAACTCACTTAGTCAAAGTACATTGTTGAAACCATAAGTATGAGGAGATGACATGGTAATTGGAGGAATCCATAAAGAATAAGTACCCTCACATTTTTTACCTTAGTATGTAGAAATAAATTTCAACAGATAAATTTCTTAAGTAGGGGATAATCTAATGATATAGAATTTTATCAATTGAATTTTTTTTTGAATATACAATTGTGTCATATTTAGTAATATAATATTATATAATGCACACGTACAACATGATAAAACAAACTAAATTTTAATATATTTTAAGAATTACATTTAGAGAATAAAATTGGACATTATAATAGAAATTATTTCAATGCGAAAAATAGATAATAAGATAATATTAATAATATGAAAATTTGGATCGGTTCGATCACCTAAAATAATCGCACTCATAGGAAACACTGTAGAAATGAAACATAATATTAGTAATGTGATATGAATTTTGAACATGAAAATATATATAAAAACTTGAGGAAAAATAAGATTGAATGTAAAATGGATTAAATTTGAGGTATTTATAGAAATTAGGGATCTCATATAACCATTATAAATCTAAAAGTAAGAATTGTAATGTGACGGTGGGAATATCAATCTAACTATTGGAATAGTAATATGACCGTTGGAGTACTAATTTAACCATTGGCAACAACAACCAGACCTTCAGAATACTAACCTCACATATTGAAATGAAAAATAACAATTAGGTATCTTTTAAAATGATAATATGACATATTTATATCATTATACAAGTAAATAAATTCTTTAAAAATAATAAAATAGGTGTTTATATTTTTGTAAAACATATATGTTTTATTTGTTGTTTTTTTATAAAAAAATAAAATGAATTAAAAGAAATTATAAATTTATAAAATGTGTTTATAAATTAATATTATATTTTATTATAATTATAATATGATTTCATGAGACCTTAAGTAATTTTTCAAAGGTTTGGAAAATTGATCATAATATAAAAATTTCCATTTTTCAAATAAATAAGGATTTTATTTAAAAATTAAATTTCTCATATTTATAAAGTTATTTTCATAAAATTTAATTCATTTTTGGAATATAAATGTCAAAAAAATGGTTAGGTTTAATTTTTTGGTACTTTTCTAAAATAATTGATTTTTTCATGAAAAGTGAAATATGACAAAATAAGATATTTTACATTATAAGCTAAATACATCAATTTCGAGCCATGGATTATGTAAGAACACATTAGGTAAATTACACATTCATGATTTACTATATATATCCACAATAATAAATACTATTTGAATTCTTGAGATAAAATAATAAACTAATGAATATAATATTCAAAAACACCCCTCTCCTCTCATTATAAAGATCACCCCTCACAACCCCTTCTCCTCCAAACTTATAAGACTTTGAGCTTGTAGAATTTCTAGAAAATTATCTTAAAAATAATATCCTCCATGAATAAGTGCTTATTGTATCACATAAATATCATTACAAGGTTCCTTAAGTGGAAAACCAATAGGATATGTCCAAAGGATAAGGTAATTCTCTCAACCGATTCTTTTAATTTTTCTTCCTCCTCATCCTCCAAAATAAATTTCATACAACATATCATCATAATTCCAAAATAATATATATACTATAACTTTATTTTTTTAATTTAATATCTACCATACATCCTCTTCTCTTTCCCTCAATTGATTCTAAAATGAAAACATTGTTTATAATATGGTTGGTTCACCGCCTCCATGAACAATGTACTTTTTCTCAACCACCTATAAGGCTAGTTTAGAAACAATGTTATGGTTAAATATGATTATAATAATTATATTAGAAATCATTTCACGTTTATTAATATTTTAATAATAATTTAATTAAATAAAATGAATGTAGTTCATGACAGTCAGTAAAATGGCCTAAATGAACTAACCGCATAACATTAACGTTTTTACTAAGTAAATAATCCCTATGTCAGAACACAAAAGGATATTTGGGACCATATAAATTTTTTAATGGAAATTAATACTATTTCATTTAAATTAATTATTTGTAGTCCCACTTGAAAAGGACATCAATAATTATCCACAAGTGATCCAACCATGGAACCATAAAACAAACACTCTAAGAACAACAAAATTAATCATTATATCTCATTAAAATGGTTGTAAATGAACATAATAAAAATATAGTAAATAAATTATATATGGAAAAGGTTATTAATTAATTAATTAATTAATCTAATTTGATTTTCCAGGACATTAAGTGCAAGTGAAGAATGATTCTGAAACCCAAGGTAAGGGATCTCTCTAAATCACCCTTTCTCTTTAGGTTATGACCTTTCTCTCTATAACTCACTTTATCTATCTCTATTTTATGATATTAAATGATTATAAATTTTTTATATATGTCTCTTACATATATACCTAGATTATTCACCCTTCCATTTATGGGGTAATACATGCCTTTAGTTCATTTCTCAAATTCCTTCTTTAAAATCAAACCCAAATAATGAGAAATTTTTTATCCATTAATCCTTCTATGTAATTATAATTTGAAGTATTTATTCCCATTCATGATTTGATTAAAAAAAATTAATATTTTAGTTATAACCATTTTATTTTACTTCTATTTTTGAAAGAAATTCTATACTAATTATTTCTTTAAAAGCCTTTAACTGGTTCCTTAAAACACCATTTTTAAATTCCATTTCTCTACCCAATTCTCTACCCTTTATCATAATTTTTTTTCAAATGAAAATCATATTTTGAGACCTATGATGATGTACTCAGATGTTAATGTCCAAAATATTTAATTCCTTCTTCTATTTTTAATCTTAATTAAATCTCCTTTTATTAAGATATGAGGAAATATTATGCAACCCATTTCATTACATAGGTAATTATTATGATTATGCCTTACGATTGATTTTATTTTTTGAAATACATAATCATGTACATGTTATGATGTGTGCACCTATATAGAACTCAAAATCATTGGGTGAAGTTTTTTGTTTCATGATATGGTATGTATGGGATCAGGGAGTAAACCTAATCCATGATGCGACTCTTTCCACCATGTGATGTTGTCTTAAAGGTTATCATTGACTTATGATTATGTCAAGTTTTATGTTGCAATGAAAGATTCACTTTTATTGAAGATGAATTGAAAATGATTGTTTTTGATAAGGATGTGACTGAGATAATTCATACATAAGTGATCTGTGCTTTGGAGAAACTACACAAAACCTCTATGATTTTTAAAGAAGGTCAGTTGGAGGTTAAGAAAAATATAATTAAACAGTTCAATAATTCTATATTGGAATAAAATAAAATGCATGATGATCAAGTTCAGATAATCAAGATTCAATGGGAATAAAACTGAATGTTTTTTAGGATAAGAAAAAATTTCTCAATATGAAGTGTCTTGAATTGAAAGTTAATTTGAAAAATCTGAAGGAAAATAAATTAAAGACTTCCCAAAAAGAATATGAAGATATGGTGAAATCATTTTAAGAGAATAATAACTCTATAAATCTAAAATATCTTGAGTTGGAGGTCAAGTTCATAATTCATGAGAACATTAAATCCCAATCTTCACAAATTAATGAGATCGGAAAAGTTTCCAAGAGTAATTTTGAAAAGAGGGTTACTTATAAAAATACACATTCAAGTGACAATAAGAGCAAGATATTTTCTAAAGATTAATCTATTGAAATATCATTGAAGTAGGTAACCCTTGATCCTAAATATTCTACATGTACTGATACTGTTTCATATACAAGTACATTTTCCAAAAATAATTCCAGTCAAATATAGAGGAAGAAAACTGATGATAAATCCACTATATCATCAAAGGTGGATATGAAGAAGAGTGTGACTTCATGTTCCCTACAAAGATCTCCAATGACAAAACATACAATCCAAAACATCAAGATTTAAAATTCTATCCAAGTGGTAGCACAAAATAAGAAATTAAGATTTGTTGTCTATTATTGGTGTTGTCTGAAATTTGGTCATTGAGCCATTAACTGTTGGAATAATTTGTCAATGCATGATAATTACAGAAGGCCAGTATTAAGGGGGGAAGATCAGATGTGAAGATAAATCCTATAGAATTGAATAATAATTCATAGATAGAGAATAATTTGTCTATTAATAATATATTTAAGTGTCTTGAGGACTTCTGTGATTATTTCAGTAGAAGTGGTCTCAATTATAATGGCTGGTGGTATATACCGACTATACACTATGAAAATGATGATATGAAGAAAAGACCACAACAAATGAAGAGGATAAGAGAAAAACAATAAAAGTATTCCTTGGGGGATAAGCAAGAGAATAAAGTTAAGAAAACTATGAAGTAAGATACTCCCAAGAACTATGATGATATGAATGTCACACCATGGAATATATGCTTCTACTGAGGAAGAAAAGGTCATATCATGGACCTTTGTAAACAGATCATAAACATTGATAGTAGTGTAATAAAGATTAAGTGGAAAAAGAAATCAATCATAGAAACAAATAAAATGATTAATTTTGTTTTAGAAAATCAAGATTAAATTATATAATTTAATGAGAGTATTTCTAAAAAGTACAACCCTATGATTGGTGGAGAATTGTGTGGAGGGTGAAAATTTTCATGGCATATTACTGAAAAATATATGACATGGTTTCCTAAACAAATAGAATTAGTGAAGAAAAAAGGTAATATCACCACTTAATTCTTACATTAAAAATAATAATTTGAATAAGGATTCTACACATAAAAGGATATTGTTAATTCATGAAGAATTCAAGAGTTATAATTTTCATACAAAAGGATATTATTAATTCATAGGTATGGTTGCATATTATTTGAAGGGTTTGTCTTGGAATTTCATTCAAATGAATTTTTAAGGGATTAGTCGACCTCCTACTGTTTTGATGTGGGATCACATTCAGCATGTTACTATAGCTATGAAGGAACTAAAATAGTGTGATCTATCTGATTCGATCATCTGGGTCATCCATTCTATATTGCAGGTTGTCTTCTCCACCGAGCCCATCTAAGAACCGCCGTATGTCTGGATTCTTTCATACAGTGTCCTCTGATGATTTAATCGATATTATGATCATTTTTTTATTATTATAAAAATATTTATATAATCCAAATAACCTACTGCTCCATTTTCATTTATAAAATGAAGATCAAATAGAAGAAAACCCAAAATGGAGGAAAATGAATTTTTGATGATAGTGATTTCTATAACTACGGAGCACGAGCCGAGGAGTGGTATTCTTGTAGTGAGGTAGTGCATATAATCTGATTTAGTGGTATATTTTCTATAAATACCTCAGATAATCTCATTTGAAGATATAGTTTATCGTTCCTATGAGAGATATTCTTGATACAGAAACAGCAGACGCAAAGAACTCTGATTCTAGTGAAGCAGGTCCCATGTGCACAATCTATTCTTATTACAACCTACATGTTTGCATGATGATGATGAAAACTGGTTTCACTGTTTATATTTTTTTTATGAAGGATAATGTTGAACCTGTTAATTAGGTGAGTTTCCGTGAATTGTTCTTATGTGAAGATCAGTTCTGCAAAGCATCAACTTTCGTGAAGGAGAAGGGGATTCCATGAAACATTTACACGAATTAATATCCTCGAGAACTATTATTATCATAAACTACATATTATGTGAAGGATATAAGATTCATTCTTGATTCTCATTTATGTGTAGTAAACAAGGGATATATTTTACTTACACATAGAATATTGTAGTTTTCAAGACACATCCTACTTATATTGTTTCATGGAGAATATAAAATCTGCATGTAATGATATCCATGCATACAGGAATCTTGAGTTTAAGTGATACAGTGCATGTGTTTGAGACTTGAGAAGAACAAAATATGTGTGATACGCTTGTGTAATTAGCTTTAGGATTCATGTTTACTATGCAGTAATACAGTGTCATCACTTTTGTAATTTGATGTAACAACTAAGTGGTATCATGAAATTGTGCAAAGAAAAATAGTGGGTGGTTATACCATTATTGTATGAATAAAAATATAATTATGACATGCTATGAGTTGAATGCAAGAAATATAAAATTCATGCATTCCCTTTATATTATGCATGATTCATATATTGATATGCATGCACCAACAAAGTATAGTGTGAAGGAAAGTGTGAGAGTACATATGTGTGCAAGCCTTGTGAGACTTTCATTAAAATCACACTCATACTAACTTGATTTTGTGTAAGGAAGACCAAAATATCCTCTGAAGAAGGTCACATAGTATATTTGATTTACATAAAGGTGTAGCATTGTGTTATAGCATAAATAAGATCAAAAGAATATATAATGTTGTGAATTTTTTATTACACAAAGAAGACACATAAATAGTATGAATAATTACATTCATTAAATATGTACATGTGATGATGAGAACTACATGCTTGAATAACACATGATGTTGATGTTTTAAATAATTGTGTTGAGCTGAAGTAATATTTTTCAGTGAGGCCAAGAAGAAGATAACTTGTATTTTATTGATATATCTTCAGTTTTTCATTCTATTACTACAATGAGTTTAATTAGAAGTTTTATCTTCTGAAATTTGGGAGAGTATACTAATATGACTAGAATGAAGTGTTTTTTATTATATTCAGTTTTAGTTGATGAGTTTTAGTTGAAGTGAGCAAAAGAAAAATCATTTTATTTTAGGGTTCGAAGAGGAAAATCAGTTTTGTGTTTCAGTAGTATCTTAAAGTTCTTGTTATCATTACCATTATGTTAAGTGTTTTATTTGGTAAATAATGGTGGGATTCCATTATAAAGTACTCTAGTGGGATGCCATTACAATTTGGGGAAATTTCATACCTACCCACAATGGTTTTATGATGATACCTTACCAAACCACTTGTAATTGTTGATTGATTTCTAGTAGATAAAATGTGTCTCAAATCATCCAAAACACAATAAGGACATAGTCACCTACTTTAGGGGAGAACCTTGTAACAATATTGTGATTTGTGTTTCATTTACTTTATGTATTTCATGTGGTATAATTGTGTTTGTAAACAGGGAAGATTCATTCACTCTAATAAGTGAAAAAGTTTTAATTTTTAAAGAGGGTAAAAGTGAAGAAAATAAAATCGGTAAAAACTTGGGTACACTAATTCACCCCCCACCCATACCAATGTACCAATATGATTCACTAGGCACTTAAATTGGTATCAGTTCAAATTTTACACCTATCATTGGATCTATATTATTTTCCCAGTTGTTCATATCAGACTTTATAAAGTGCAGATTTGAAGTTGAAGAATTAATAGAGTTGTATCATTTGGAAAGTTCAGTTCCTATCTCTAAAAATTCCATCAAGGTGGTTTCTTCAAAATCCATGAAAATATACAGAATAAAGAGACAAATAGATGAGAAATAATTTAAAAATCAAATAGGATTGAATAAAAATTGAATATAGTTAGAATGACAATCGATTAGCAGTATCTATTAAATCAGTTGATAAATATCATTTTGATGAGTTTGTTTTAAGTGGTGATGAAGAGGAATTTATTAAATCACTCAATGACTTTTACTCAAGAATCAAAAATTATCTGAAGAATATTCTTACCAAGGTTTTCACTTACATATTTTCTTTAATCAAGGGAATTCATGATGAAAAGTCAAAAGTTGAAAAGGAAGATTAGGATATGGAGAAATACTTGTTGGATTGGTGTATCCCAATCCATTCTTGATTATGGTTAGGCCAAATTCTTATGAACCATACTGCGCACCGGGTCGCAACTCCATGTTACGGAAATGTCGGTACTTGAAATGAAAGAAATAAATGATTCAAAGAAGAGTAAAAGGTAAAAAAAAGGAAGAATAATAATATCTTGGACACATAGATGTACGTGATTCATGAAATGATCCCAACATCTACGGAGAGGTAGAAAATTCAATATAGTTAGGAGTAAAAATTACAGAAAGTGTGAGATATTTACACAACACCCAGAAACCCTATCCCAAAATGGGCTAATAAAGAAGATGGATCACTATTACACTAAAGGTGTGACCTAGTGCACAGTATGGGCTAGAATCAATTCGTACTAATCTTCATCCAGAACAAATTGGGCTACACCAATCCAACACACCATGGTTTGAGAACCATGGTGACCTCTTTAGGGGTTGCATGGGGAAGCACACCCCTGCTCTGGGGGTTCGGGAGCCAAATCCCCCTGGCCCAAATTTTGGGGCACCATAGAATCTCTAACTGGATATAGTAGAGCTAACCAGACAACATTGACACGGAACTATATCAGTGAGGACTTTGGAATGACTATTGTAGCAGGTCAATCTTTTGTGACACTAGTATTGTAGCTCTATGGACTTCCATATTCCTTTTCACTATAGCACATCAAACATTATATGTGATTAGTGGAATAGTTATTCATCCTCCTTATTGTCCCATTTTGGGCTAGGGTTTTTTGTGTGAAAAAAAATATATGATCACTCTATAAATCGTGATCCCAAATCATAGTGATATTTTTCCTCTCTATGGATGTAGGGATTATTATCAAAACATGTAAATCTCTATCTCCAAGATCTTCTTCTTCTGATTTTTTTTCATTTTACACTTCTATGTGAATCATTTTTTTCGCTTCATTGCTCCCATAATTTCAACAACAAGACATAGAAAAGAAGTTTAAAATATGTAAAATTCATGCACAAAATATTGATACCAATGAATAAATTTTATCACTTTAAAATGAACATTTCATCTATGTAGTAGAATAATTTCAATGAAATGCATGTGAGAAAGAAGTAACTGAAAGGTCCTTACTGAGATGATTCATACACTTGAATAATCTCATAAATATTTCATGATTTTTAAGGATCCTCAGTTGAAAATCAAATACAAGTATGAAACATTTATCCTACCTAAAGAATAAAAATAATTTTCTATATTGCATTGTAATAAAAGATTCACTTTGATTGAAGATGAATTATAAAGGATTATTTGTGAGAATTATGTGACTGAGATAGTTCATATAGAAGTGAACTATACATTGAAGAAACTACACAGAACCTCTATGAATGTTAAATAAGCTTAGATAGAGATTGAGACAAATAGAATTAAAGAGTTTAATAATTCTCTACTGGAAGAAAATCAAATACATGATGATCAAGTTAAGATAATGAAGAGTCAATGAAAATACAAAACTGAAAGTTGTTAAGTATGAGAAAAATTTTCTTCAACATGAATTTTGTTGAATTGAAAGTTTATTTGAAAAATATTAAGTAAAATAAATTAAATACTTCCCAAAAAAATGTGAAGATATGGTGAAATCATTGGAAGACTAGAAGAACTCTCTAAATCATAAATATCTTGAGTTGGAGGTCAAGTTTAGAAATCTTAAGAACATTAAAGATGAATCTTTGTAAATTTTTTATATCATAAAATCTTCCAAGAGTAATTTCTAAAAATACAATTACTTATGACAAGACTCGTTCAAGTGGTAAGAAGAGATTGATATTTTCTAAAGATAAATCTGTTAAAATCCCATTGAAATAGGAAAACCTTGATCCAGAAGAATATTTTTGTATTAATACTATTTCATCTACAAGTAAAGGTCCAAAAAAATTATATTCAAACATGGATGAAGAAGACTGATTATAAATCCACTATATCATCAAAGTGGATATGAAGAAGAGTGTTAATTCTCATTCCCTATAAATAGTTCATATGAAGAACCATACTATCCAAAAAAATATGTAAAATCTATCCAAGTGGTAGCACATAATAAGAAATGAAGATTTGTTGTCTATTGTTGGTGTTGTTGTAAATTTGGGAATTAGTTCATTGATTATTGGCATAATTTTTTAATTCATGATAATTACATAAGGCCAGTATTAAGGGGGAGAAGATCATATGTGAATATAAATCCTATAGAATTGAAGTATAATTCATAGATGTAGAAAAATCTATCTATGAGGAATAGATTTAAGTGTCTTGATGTATTATATGATTATTTCAACTGAAGTTTCCAAAATTATAATTACTACAAGTATGTACTAAATATGAACTATAAAAATGCTGATATGAAGACAAGACCACAACAAATTCATAAGGTAAAAAGCAGAAAATTATTAATTATGGTATAAAGAGGAAAAGAAAGTTATGAAAATTGTGAAGTAAGATACTCCCAAGAATAATGATGATATGAATTTCACACCAATGAAAATATGATTCCAATGTGGAAGAAAAGTTCATATCATGGACCTTTGAAAATTGATCATAAACACCAACACTAGTGGAATAAATCTGAAGTAGAAAAAAGAAATCAATCTCAAAAAAAAATAACATGATTAATTTGGTGCATGAAAATAAAGATGAAAATTTTGAATTTCTTGAGAGTTTGTCTAAAAATTATAACCCTATGATTGTTTTAGATTCTTGTGGAATGTGTACAATGTTAGGTAATATTTCCAATAAAATACATAACATGATTTACTAAACAAATAGAAATATTGAAGAACAAATGAATAGAACCGGTGACTTTAATGTTAAAAATGATACTATGAAGAAGGAGACTACACACAAGAAGAAGTTTGAACATGTACCAAAAGAATGTTTAATCATATGTCAGAGAGAAGCTGGAATTGGAGAAGAAGTTGGAGATATAATAGAAGAATGAAATTGGACTACTTGTCATTAAAGAAGTATGTTCTTCTACCTCTATATGAACGATAATTCAGAATTAGAAGAGGAGAAACTGATAATTTGATGACAAAGGTAAAATGGATTGATAAAGGTGAAGTACATTCTTGTAGTTGAATATTTTTAATCTGTTTATTGAGATAAATATATAAGATTAGTTGAAAGTATTTTGAACTACTTATGAAAGAATATTTTAGTCTTAGCACCCTATTATGAAAATGTTATAGACATATTTGATGTCTAGATCGATCACTCCTGTTTTCTACACCGGTTTATCCTATGTAGACTTGGATTGGATTAATTAATGACTCGTTGTACTAAAAAGGTGATGATTTCCTTCTCTCAAGAAGGTCAATTTGAATTTCTCTTAATTTTTATCCCTTATAAAATTAGTATATTGAAGGGAAGAAGAAGAAAAAGTTTAGTTGTTATAGAATGAGATAAACTGAATTATTTCCTATACTTATATCTTTAGTTTTATTATCAAGTAAAGGTGTGATTTCTTAACTTGGATTCTAGGACACAGTTCCCTGAACTGATCGATCACATGACCTTAAGTGTGCCTCCCTGTATTCTAGAGGATGCTGACTATAATAGAGGTTTTGGTAAGTCTATAATGGGGAAACTATACCCTCTTTTATTAGAGTAAAACACCAGTGAAAATAAATAAACAAATTCAGAATCATATATAACCATAACAATACCAATTTTAAAATATAACCAAAATAACATATACAATATTTAACTAATAGGGGAAACATGTTTTTCCAATGTAAGTGTCAAAGTGTCTAAATGGAACTGAAATTAAAGACACTAACGACTCCTAAGGGGGTCCCGAACCACGTATGGTTCCTTCATCCAAACTTTATCCCCAATCAGCAATCTAACCTATGGCATTTTCCTTTAACTTGCCTTACAACAATAAAGTCTATTCGGGTACCGATCAGGAAATTAGAATAGGGTGTGAGTAAAACTCAGAAGTCCACCATCAACGGTGTCTAAAACAAGTCCACTCAAAAGATTTTGTATGAAATTCTATAAATAAATAATTAAAATGCATAAATAAATAGTAATCGTATTATCATTTATTCATTATTTAATCATATTAACTTTAGGGTTACCGAGGAAACGCGTACCTAAATACTAGCTTCAACTCATGCCAGAGCCTGAAGTGTTCCCTAGGTAATATCATATCTTAATACTTTCTTCGACTTGTGTCAGAGCTAGAAGTATTCAAAGGTGATATGATATCTTAGCACCTAATTGACTCATGTCAGAGTTTGGAGTATTCTCATGGGAGGCCATATCTCAGAGTACCATAATTATCATTTTTCAAATCACAAATCATTATAGGCATAGAATTTCATGTCTCACCTCCCATTTCTCTACATGCATACATACCATTGGTGTAGAAAGTCATGCCTAGCACCCAATTCCCATTTGTGTGCATCTATCACTAGTGTAGATCATCATGCTTATCACTCTATTCATTAAAAACCCAGGTAGATCTATCACTGGATAGATCATGATGTCTCTCTCTCATTCAAAAACTATAAATGTATATCATCATTGGCTTAGACCATTATATCTAGCACCCAATACTTTAAAACCATTAATTAATTCATAAATTAATTAATCTAAGGCCATTAATTAATTAAACAACTAATTAATTAATCACTTCACTTTTTCCCTTAACCAATTCAACAATTAATTAACCATTCACAAGCTTGACATCTAATAATTAATTCATCAATTAATTATTCTCCAATTACAATTCATAATTCAATAATAAAATTATTAATTAATAGTCCCGAATCCACAATTCACAATATTTAATAAAAATTTGAATTTCTCAATTCAAGCATTCATAATTAATTCATCAATTACTTATCCCAATTCATCAATTCCCAAAATCTTGTTATTAAATTCCCAATCTGTTGTCTTGTTCAACGATCCCAAAATCTATCAATTTTAAAACAATCTAAATTAATTAATTTTCCAAATTAATTAATTCAAATTATGAATTCAATTGCTAAACAAGTCTAGCTATTTATACAATTTGAATACACATAATAAAAATTATGACTTTGGGAATTAAATTTTAGACCACCTACCTCAAGATCAGTGATGAAGAATTCTGACCAAAAAATATCCCCAAATTAAGCGTAATTAATCAAGAATGCATCGAAGAACATGATTTATATTTGACTCCTTGAAAATGGAGTAAGCGGGGACAAAAGACCTACATCTGTGATAGTAATCAGCTTCTGGATTCCTCTCAACAAGAACTAGATAATATGTTATTAACGGATCTATGATAAAATTAATAACTGGAAGGAATACCTTAAAAATAAAGGTAAGAATATCCAAGATCCAATGTGATATCACTTTTGGATTGAAGCGGACTCCCAGATATCAACAGCAGAAGACATGTAGCCAAGAGGGAGGTGTACATAGGATTTACTATTGAATATTTCAATGTGAATAGGAGTTTCAGTCTAAGGAATATGTTTGAAGATAAGTTTCAGTAAAAAATTGGTGTTTTGAGCATCTATGGAATAGAAAAGGGGGTTCATAGGGTTACATAGTGCTGGAGAGTAATTTTTAAAAAAATTGCACATCATAATTACACTACATGAATCCTTAGTTCACGTCATGTAAAAATAACAACATATCTTCCATTTTCCTATGTAAATCCCATCAAAATATTTAAAAAACATTAATTAAATATTACACATGGTGTAATCTGGTTTTGTGACATGTCGACACGTCATGAAAACTAGTTACAGGGTGTGTAATCTAGTTTTGTGACATGTTGACATATAGTGAAAAACATTTATAGGGTGTGTATTTTTTCAAGGTTTTGAATTAATTCAATCCATTAATTAAATGAACATGGTCTACCACAAATAATTAAAAGGATTCATACTAAAAAAAATATAGGATCTTACAATCTCCCCACCTTATAAAATCTCATCCTCGAGGTGCACACCCAGAAATCTCTAAGATTTTGAGTCAAAAAGATATTTCTACTGAGCTCGTATAACAACCTACCACTCCCATGTCTCCTCCTGAACTCTACCATGTTTCCACAATACATGAACAATCAACACGTTCTTTCCCCTCAACACTTTCTCACTATGATCCAACACACATATCGGATGATCCTCAAAGGATGCATCTATCTCAAGCTCAACATTGTCTACATCGATTACATGAGAAGGGTTGGGGTGATGCTACTGAAGTTGTGATACATGGAAAACATCATGTGTGGCACTATATTTCTGGGACGATCCAATCGGTATGCCACCAGTCTGATTCTCTCCACTACCTCAAACGGTCCAACAAACCTGGGTTCCAACTTACCCTGTCTCTGTATCCTATAGTGACCCAACCTAGGTGACACATGAAGGAATACATGATCACCCTATATAAACTCTAGGGGTCATCTTTGTCTTTTAGCATATGACTTCTGTATACTATGAGCCATAGCCATATGTTTTCGAATCAACTACACCTGCTCTAATGTATCCTTCATGAGACTTGGCCCTAATAACTCTGAATCACTAGCCTTCATCCAATATAGAGGTGATCTACATGGACTACTATAAAGATCATCGTATGGTGAAATTTGTATAGTTGACAGATAACTAATGTTATAGGAAAATTATACCAAATCTAGGTGCTTCTCCCATGACCCACAGAAGTTAAGCACACATTCCCTCAACATATCCTCAAGAACATGTATAGTAAACTTTGAATTCCCATATATCTATGGGTGGAAAGAAATACTCAATAAAACATGGGTACCAAGTGCCTTCCTCATGACCTTATAGAATAATTAATTAAAGAGTGAATCACGGTCTAAAACTATAGTCTATGGCACCTCATGTAGATAGACCATCTCCCAAACATATATTTCTCTCAACTTATCTACTATAAAGGTTTCCCTTATAGGAAAGAAATGTTTTACCTTCCTCAATAGATCCAAAAAACACAAATAACGTCATTTTTCCTTGGTATCTTCAGGAGACCCTCCAAAAAATCCATTGTTAGGACGTCCCGCTTCCATTTTGTAATAGGAAACGGTTATAGTAAACCTCCATGTTGTTCATGCTCTGCCTTCACATGTGGACAGGTGTAGAATTTTGTTATAAAACCTGTTGTCATGGCCTGTCCCCCAAGGATCGTGTTGTGACTACCCCAAGACCACCTCCCATAGGCCATGGGATGGAAACTAGCATCGAGAAGGCATATCCCACAAATGGGACGAATTCTCATAAGAAATTGTACACACACACACAACTCAAAGCCAAAATATTATGGAAAATAAAAACACTGAGTAAACTGGTATGCATCCCACTAAGACAACCACTAAAAGTAAAACTACAAAATAAAAAATTAAACAGGCCAAAATACATGACCAACTGAAACATAAAAGTACAAGCTCATAGATCTCATCTGTAGAAAACCCTACTTGAAGGGTTGGTACAGTAAGCTGTTTGAAGGTCTCTAAAGTGTACCACATCCATTGGGTCACCCTGAAGCACCACCTTCTCTGGCCAACCAAGGACTTGGTCAAATATATCAATCTTATGCACAAGAAATGACACGTGCGGGCGAATCCCGTGCAGAGGTGAGTAAAACAATGCTCAGTAGAAACCCCATACCAAAAAAGTAAAAAAAAATAAAGACACAAGGAAGACTTCCAAAGAGGTACATGAAGTGTAGACTCTAATAAGTATAGTCAATATAGTCATTAGGGTCATCTCAACACAAGTATGTGTCAAAAACACATATAAAATGAACATCTGAGTATACTCATAAAGGATTCCAAGATGCAACTTCTCATCCACAACAATCCATATTGTTCTGCTCATATCATGCTTGATTCTAGAATATCTCACACCTCAAGCTATCGGATAGTAAGCATGTAAAAAAAGTCTACCAAAAGTATCCAATAGAACATCTAGACTCGATATTTCATGAAGTTCTTTGAGACATCTAGTCTTGCTAATACAAAGAGTCCCGATACCAAATCCAATACTTGGTCATAGGATTCTTCTCAAGGAACTCTCATTTTGGGAGAACTCACTCCTCAATCAATGAAGTCATCAGAGACCCTCTAAAAGAGATCATACTAATTTGGGCCCTATCCAAATATAACACACTAAGAACTACTCGAAACACCCTGTTCAGGTCATGTCATGAAGCAAAGAATCCGATATTGATACATAGATAGGGGGTATTGTGGCCAGGGCTCACTGGGGAACAAATTTGTCCTATTGGAAACATCATCCTAGATAGGGGATAGGTTCCAGTGTAAATATTGGACACACCTATTCCATAAAACCTATCTATGGTACCAAAAAGGGAAGTGAGGATCAACCATCCCTCTTAGTGTGATATACGCTCCAACCCGCTGAGTCACTATCAAAGCCGGGATGAGACAACTCACTTTGGAACATGGGTCATCCTCTATGAAAAGAATGGGATCCTACATCGAATATTCATAGGAAAGACCAATGGTAAGATCTCAATCTCTACTGTCACCCTCTATGATGGGATCAGGATCCCACATCGAGCCCTCATAGGAAAGACAAAGAGAGCGCTACCAGACCCTTCTAGTCCTACTAAAAACCCACCATGACATCTCAAAAGGAATACCTCATCACTAGGGTCCCAATACTACAAATTTCTCATCAAATGGACTTACGGTTTGAAAGTTATGGGGATTTAGTGAAAAGGGGTTGGTTGGGTCAGGGTTTGGTCAGTCCCAGTTGGACCTACCCAACCTGACCCGACTCGGTCAATCTCTATCGACCTAAATTGGCCTAGCCCATTGGGCCTGCTGAACCTATCCCACTAGACTGCGGGTCCTGCCCGCTGGGCCACTAGAGCGGTCCAGTTGTTTCTGTCTGGCCCGATGCGTGCAGGCCGGTGTGCTCTGCTGGACAGAGGTCCCATGTATCCTACACATGGCTTAGTCACATGTTGCCCAGTCAGTGTGGTTGGACTACATGACCTGACTTTTCTGTGTGACTAGTAGATCCCATGGATCTTTTTTGGGTCCCTCCTCTAATTGATGTGGCTCCGATGAGCCTCATCCCTCTGTTGTGGTCGTGTGCCACCACCGCAGCCTGCCTGGCCATGTCCCTTGAATGCCACCAACAGCTGTTGCTGCCATAGGCATCCTCTGCTTCCTAGGGTCCCCGACGCGGCTTGACACCACAATCCTTCCTAGACTATGGATCGCTTCTTCCGGTAGCCTCATCTCACTGGTGTCCTTGCCTCATTGTGCCTCTAAAACATCCGTGTTTTGGAAATTTATGATCCCTTTCCAGATCATTGCGGCAACGAAGAACGAGAATGTATTTTGGGGAGGAAACAGATCAAAAGAATGCCTGTTGTGGACAGATTTGGGCCTTATTCATGTCTGCCTTGATCTTTCCACATTATAATTGAATAATGAGGCTTAAACAAAATCAATTCCAACACAATTATAACATGGATTAAATTCCCAAAAAACATCCCAAATCATAACCCATCCCGCAAAAATGATTTAATCGCAGATCAACCTATTCATTGGTAGATCCACATTCGATGTTAGAAACAAGAATGTGGAAAATAATCATGAAGGAAAAATAAACCCCCTACCTAGATTTGATTCAATCATTGACTAAGAGTGGTTGTTTCATCATCATTATTCAATCCTCGATTCACTGGATCCTGAGGTGGTCGATTAACCATTGTTTTCCAAATCTTTTCTCTAGTGCTTCTAGGGAAATTCTCTAGGATTTTCCATCTAATCCCTTATCCATGTCAAACTGTTAAATTAAGAAAATGCATTTCAATGTCCCCATTGTAGAGTTGGAGTTCCACTATGCTATTTCATTCATGAAAGAGAACAGGATACCCCGTCCTAGCATCTCATCATCACCATGCTACAAAACATTAAAAAAATAAACTTCATTAAGTTTATTTTATTCTTCTTTAAAACTTCAAAAAAATAACTTTCACAGTTGACCAGCATTAGTCAATGTTATCACCCACCTAAGTAGAGATACACATTACAAACTCAATGGTGGTCTCAGATTTCCAATATGATTCACCATTCATGGGTTATAAATATTTTAAAATAAAATAATTTTATTTAATTATTTTATTTACGGTTACATCATTTTCAGGTTTTCTCACTCAAGACTCACGAAGACTAAAGTTATGTCACACCTAGTGTAAACATGTCATCCTTAATGTGATGATGCCCTCTGATTTTTTATCTAGCAACTCGTTTAAGAGTTACTCCACTTTTTCACTAGAACCACTCATGTGCGCTATTAAAAACTTAACATTTTTTGTCAAACCACTATGGGCACACTGGGACTCAGAATAACATGTCATCTTCATGCCTAATCTCAGAATTTTCCCCAAAAAAATCTAAAAAAATTGGGAAAATAAGAGTCATTACATTCTCCCCACCTTAAGTCTTTATGTCCCCAAAATCCAAACCAAGTGATACCCAAAAAGATGAGGGTATGAGCATGAACCTAAGCCCCCTGCTCCAATGTTCTCTTTTAGAGATTCTAATGCTTCCACCGGGCACGCACTAAAGGAATTGATTGGCCATAGAGGTTCCTCCCCTACTAATCCTTAATCTTCACAACCATGATGCAAAGAGAGTATCCCGATCAGAAACTATCATCTATGGGATTCCATGGAGTTGAGCTATCTCCTGTACGTAGAGGCGTTCTAAGCTATCTACTGAACTCTACTCTCAAAAAGGCGAGAAGTGGCTAAATTGGTGAGTCGGTCAATGATCACCCAGATGGTATTGTTTCCCCTGTACATAAGTGATAAACCAGTAATGAAGTCTATCGATATCCTTTCTCACTCCCTTCCTAGAACCCCAAGGAAGAAATGAGAAACCCCTTCGAAGTACAGGGGCATGACACGATGTGTTGACAAACCACAAAACTGATTCAAACAAGTGCTCAGCTTTTATATCAATAGGTAAGCCTAACTTCAAATTATTATGTTATCCTCAGTGTCCGCCTTGACACCCACATGCATATCCCGATGCATATTTCCACTCTAGGCATCCACTACTTCTACTGTGCATCCTCTTAAAGGAATGTTGTGCTCCCCACCTTTAAAATATCCATCAGGGGCATTCCCTATGGACAACTGATCACGTAAAGTCTCAACATCAGTATCACCGAGTTGTGCCTCCCTTACTCACTATAAGAGTGGAGGGGTAACAACCACCGACTATAGGTAAGTTGAATCATCTCTATCTATGAAGGATAACTGTAATGAGGAAAAAACTATGTCGCCTCGTTCAACAACTATGAACTAGATTCCTGCTGAGAAAATCTGCTTCCATATTCCTATTCCCATGAGTATAGAACAACTCTAAGTCAAAGACCTGGAGAAACTCTAAGAATAGTCTCTATCTCAAGCCCCGGTCCTTCTAATAGAAGACATACTTTAGAATCTTATGGTATGAGTAGATTATAAACCGCTCACCCATCAGGTATTGTTGTCTCATCTTTAATGCGAATACTATCATTTCCAATACAAGATCGTGGGTTGTATAGTTCTACTATTGTGGTCTCAACTGAAGTGATGCATATGAAATCATTGCATGCCTCTACATCAGGACACAACCATGTTTGGTCCCTGATGAATCACATAATACTACGTACTCAAATCCATCCTCTAGAAAATTCAAGATCGGGGCACTCATCAAACTCTATCTTAACTATTGAAAAGTCTGTAGGAACCTTTTTATCCACATGAAATGCTACCCCTTTAAACTAATTGAAGTTTTTATAAACCCTTTGGTAGTGTATACTCATTCTCCATAGTCACTTGGTGAAAGTACCGGTATTCCACACATAACCTCAAACATTGGGTCTCACTAATCCCTTCCTCTACAAGTCTTCCACATGCACCCTCATATCATGAAGCTCTTTGAAATCCATTTGATATACTGATTCTGATATCGGTTCCATATTTGGATGTAGAACAATGCAGAATTCTATCTCTCTGTGGGGAGATAAACCTAGAACATCTTCTAAAAAGATGTCCTCATACTCCACCACTACTGTTGGTAACTGAAAACTCATAACATCCACTGCCCTGAGGGTAAGGATAGCTGACTAAAGAATGATTGGTTGCACCCTTCTATGCATGAGTATATCTTGTGCTACCTAGGTTTACTTTTTTACTGACCAAGGAAAACCCCATTCCATCACTACGGACATACAACACCCTTTTTCCTAAAACATTCAATATGGGCATGGATTTTCGATAACTAACACATTCCATGAATGACGTTGTAAGGCCTCGATGCTGCCACTAAGAGGTTCCAAATGAAACTCTTTCCTAAATGGTTATATCACACTGTCGGCATAAGTGTCATTATAGAGTATCCGCAAATAGGTATAACCATACATAAGGGTCAATTAAATGGTCTAATTGGAAACTCTAGGTCTCAAACAAGATCTGTGACAAGGAAGAATGATTAACACATGTTTCTATTTATACGACATCCAAGTTAGACACAGACCATACCTACAATCATTCTTGGAGACCTTGGGTCATATTCCTTGAGTGCATGCAGATGCCCCTTCCCCTGTCCTCCAGCTCCCTGAGCCTGGTGTGGACTACATGAGGGTGGTGGTGGTAAAATTTCAAAATGTATACCACCTCCTTCTACTATACCAGTTACTCTTCCACATATTTCTCTTCGTAGATCCATTATTCATGTCATTGTGTATTACTTGGTGGAACATCCACCATTTCCCTCTCAACAGCATGGCGGTCTAGACAATCTATGGTGAGATCTCTTGTGCCATCTAATGAAAAGAATTTCCTCTCTCTAGGCCAACTGGACTTTCCTTATGATCCCTGAGCTATAGATCCCCTATCCTGGGACCTCTTCTCAGAATGTCTCACACATCCAATTATATAAGACTGATGTTGTCTTCCTTCTCCTAAGGTATTTTCTCTTTCTTTCCCATTACTGACATCCACTGGTTGTATCTGCTCATCCAAAGGACTTCTAATCACAAAGGTTTTCTCTAGCACCCTGGCATAAGTAGGAATGCACAGAGGAATAGTTCTGGCTCATATGCCCCAAAAAATACCTCTCTCGAAGGTCTGAGCCCTGAAGAAATGTTCATACCGTACTCATCGAGTACCTAGAAAGCTCAGTATTCCTCGATGAATAATCAACTACTGGCATGTCATCTTATTGAATTTGTAGAAGATATTAGGCACGCATGGCCCTTAGATTTTATGTTGAGATCCCCCTTCTCTGAGAAGGGTTCTCAAACTATGCCCACAGAAGAGTCACCTCATCATAAGATCGGGTAATCTAAACCATGTCATCACCTTGTTGATCCATGTAGAAGGCCTACCGCTAGGACCACCATCTGATCTAATAGTGTCCTGGATGGATGTATAACTAAGTCACCACCTCAAGACAATCCTTATCTACTTCTGAGTCATGCTTGCCTCAGAACCTGAGGTGTCTTTGTTGCTGAAACTCATGAGGTGTGCTCAGCATGCACATCTCATCTGTTGGTAGTACGAGTACTATGTGCTACTCTACAAGTGGTGGTATAGCTGGTACACCACCCGAAGGTGATGTATCTAGTATAAATAACTATACCCATATCTCATTACCCCATGGATCATCCTCATTATCACGCAGTGGAATCTCGAAAAACTATATATGTGGAAGCATCTTGAAAAACAATATGTATTGTGATCAATAGAGTATACCTTGTGAGATAACTCAAGAAGGACAGAGAAAACACAACCCATTCCTATAAAATGCATATACCAACATTTTTTTCCTACAACTAGTGTTTTCATATACCAAGTCAAAAAGTAGAATATATGGTCATGGTGTATGGATATGTCAGCCACCACACCAACACCAGATTCTCTAGCCTAAAAGTTGAACTCAAAATAATTAACATTGTTTCCCCAAACCAAACTCATAGACTATGGGTTCTTAAGGTATAACTGACCTCCTCTAATACCACTCTGTCGTGACCTGTCCCCCAGGGCTCATGTTGTGACTACCCCAATCCCACCTACCATAGGCCAGGGGCTAGCGACTAGTGCCGATTAGTCATATCCCACAAATGGGAGGAATTTTTCTAAGAATCTGTACACATGCACACAAATCCAAGCCAAAAGTTGTTGGAAAGTAAAAAAAATGAGTAAACAGGTATGCATACTACTAAGAAAACCATTGAAAGTAACAGTACCAAAAAAAATTAAATGGTCCAGAATAAAATCCCCACTAAAATAGAAAAGTATAAGCTTCTGGATATCATTCGTAAAAAACCCTACCTGAAGGATAGGTCCAGTAAGCTATCTGAATGTCGCTAAATCATACCACATCCCTCAAGTCACCCTGAAACACCACCTATCTCTGGACCACCAAGGACTGTGTCAAAGTTGTTTATCATCTTCACAAGACACGACACGTGTGGGGAAATCCTGTGCAAGGGTGAGTAAAACAATACTTAGTAGGGACCCCAAACCACAAAGGTAAACCACAAAGAAATACATAAGGCAGACTACCAAAGAGGTACACGAAGTGTATCCTCTTAGAAGTACATTCAAGAGAGTCATTAAAGATATCTCAACACAAGTATATATCAATAATACATATAAAAAGAACATCCTAGTATACTCATAAAGGGTTCCAATATGCAACTTATCATCCGCTAACAATCATATGGTTCCACTCATAGCATGATCAATTATGGGTGATCTCACTCCTCGAGCTATCTGATAGTAAGCACGTATAACAAGTTTACCAAAATTATTCGAGAGAACATCTGGTATTGATATGTTATGAAGTTCCCTAAGAAATTCAGTCTCACTAAGACAAGGAGTCTCGATACCACATTCAATCCTTTGTCACAGGATTATGCTCAAGGTACGCTCGTTCTGAGAGAACTCACTCATTGAGCTATAAAGTCATCAGAGACCCTCATAGATAGGTCTTTCTACTTTGTTTTAAGATTTGGTGTCCTAGAACCAACTAGTTTTACTTAGATTACATGGATATTTAATGTATTATTACATATTGTTCATTGTTCCGCATGATTATGATGTAATAATGTCCTAGAGTATTTTTTCATTGATAATGTCATGGAAGTTCCCCACTATGATGATAAACATGAAATGTTATAACAATATTCTTAAATATAGTTATGTGGTTGGATGACATGCCATGATGGGACATATAGTATGCAGACCATTAGGTGCGAGTACTCGTAAGCATATGAGACTTTCTCTCATAATGTTTGCACTTGGTAATATCCAAGATAGGAGATTATGAGAACAGACCCGCTAGTAGGAATTATGCATGTTTTGGTGTCATCGTATATTTCTATCTATGAGCATGTGTAATGATCTTTAGACTTTAAGATTATCATTAATACGTGTCATGACTTACTAACTTTGATTTACTGACAGAAATCGTCATGTAGACAATTGGCTAGAAGTAGGGTATGTTGGGTGTGTCACGAGTGGCATGTTATTAATGGATAATTCAAGGAAGGATTTTTCCCTTCAATTTATGGAAGTTGATATCTCAGCACTTTAATTGAAATAGAATCATTACACAAAATTTCAAATCCATAGTGTAACGACTAGTTTTTTTCAGGTAGTCAAAGAACGACGTATCAAGAATAAAAGTTGATGACACAGTCATGAAACATACTTGAAGAGATATGGAAACAAAGGGATTATATTACATAGTGAGCGTTCATATGTGGAGTTCATATGTGGATGTCATTGTTGAGACTTTACGTTCTTTCTCTTGGGTGCCTTGACCCATTTCTAGACAATACTCTGGGACTTTAGGCAATCCCACCTAATGATAACGAGAAAGAATCCTAGAGGGTCACACACTAAGTTTTTTTGGTGGTCTCAGTTAAATTCTATTTGAATTTAATTAATGAAATAAATATTATTCACAATACTGTGGAATAATTTTATTCAAGTTAAAATGATCACATAAATTAAATAAAATATATTTATTTATTTTATTGAACATTTAATAAATATTTATTTAATAGGTTGTAAATAAAATATTTATTTAAGAGAATAAATTATTTATTTATTTATTCAGGTATTCAATAAATGGAAGTGGAGTTCAAGCGGAATAAGTTTGGTCTGGTAGTAAAATAATTATTTTCATGATGGTAAATAATTATTTAACTAGTTGGCACAAATTAAAATAATGGTACTATTATTTTGTGATGTAGAATTTTATTTATAATTCTGTTTTGTGCAAGTTGGTGAACCATAAATAATGATGAGGTATTATTATTAAATGCATGGGTTGTCTCTATGTTCATGAATATATTTAATTTTTTCTATGTAATTAAATATTGTAACTGAAATTTCATGTATATAAATAGGCATGTACGCCTACTGTGCCATACACCACACCACACGCCTGGTGAATTGATAATTGTTGAGCCAAACAATTTCTCTCTCAAATCCTCTTCTCTCCCCTCTCAAGAATGAGAGACATTCTTCATGGACAAAGAATAGGCGATCAAGAACGACCGACACAAGACACTCGATTCGCCGCGCTAGCACCCAGAGAATGAGCAGTGTCGATCGGAGGCCATCGTAGCACGTGTGGATCACCGCTAGAGGGATTCTAGTTTGTATCCTTACAAGTGCAATGAGATAATTCAGAAGGGTCATTCCGAACAATCAACATCCTCAACCAAGAAAAATACCAATGATCCAGGTATTATTTTTCCTTATGAAATTAGTTAAATTAATTATAAACATGATGTGTAAGATCCTCTCTAAATGTTTTGGGCCTCTTTATTCTTTATCTAAATCTTTGATTATATTCCATGAAGACTGGAATTCATCATCGTATTGATCATGGAATAATCATTGATCATGGTAAAAATCAAAATTGGGTGTCATCCTAACCACGCTTCTACTGCACCCAGAACTTTCAAGTGGTATCAGAGGGGTTAAATCATAGTTTATAATCATTTAAATATTTCTTTGATGACTTATAAATTTAATAATTTAGTTGTATAAATTCAAGTTAATCATTCTACAAATCTGAATCTCGAGATATATTCTTCCTCTTTCGCTTCTCGTTCACCTTACAGAAATGATATTTTCTTTTAATTTTTTTTAAAATAAAATTGAGGATCTCATCTGAAGGTGCCAAAGCTTCCTAGCTATATAACACCAGAACAAACGGTGTGTATTCAGCAGTACATGCCATGTAGTCAAGATTCAATGCATCAGACCGGTCTTCCAAACCAAGCTGTGTGTTGGATTATTTCTAACTCTTAAATGGATATGTGTATTGACTAGTAACAAGTGGCATGCAGTTTCCATATTACATGTCATGTGTCCCAATGGACATGGTGTGTATTCCATTCGAGTTAGGGTTGGACCGTGTACCCCATACACGGCTTTCCTGGATGGAGATTGTGTAATGAGGAACTACACAGCATGTGGCCCCCTAGACAGGCCATGTACTCTGAAGACTTCCAAAGTATACTCACATGTCATTTCCCTAGGCGTGTACTTCAGATAGATTGTGAAAAATAGTACACGCAGTGTAGTTTGAACTATACATCGTGTAATCATCCAAATTACATAGATTTATTAAGATTTAATATTATATTATACAAACCCTTGAGACGTGTACCATCATGCGGGCATAAAGATGAAGCACAACACGTGATAGGTGTTTTATATATATGTGTTTAATTTAACATCTAAGTAATGTTCATTTCTACTCATAGGGTAGTTATGAACAGGAATTCACCAGGTTGCCTCCAAGGTACAAGTTATGTACAAAGATAATTTTAAATGAATTTATTTGTTTAAAATTATGATGAGAATCTAAAGGTAATTTAGAAAAGGTTTTAAGATAAAAGGATTGATTAATTAAAGATGATAATTAATTGATTCAAGAGTGATTTATCTTAAACAATAACGATTAAAGAATTGATTTCTAGTTTTATTTATGTATAAATATCATTGCATGCATGGATGATCCTAAGATAGACCATGACCTTTGTATGTGGATGGTTTATTTTAATTTATTTATTTTAATTAAATTTGTTGGTCTGTGAGCCTTCTCTCATTAATATGTAGGGCCTATGTGCCCACAGTTTCTTTTATGTAAAACCCATTTTTACCCCTCACCTACATGTGAGTTAAAAAAGGCATATGTAATGGATGGAAATCTCAAGGTAGTGGAGTTGGTTCAAGATGGAGCTGAGACAAAACCAATTCCAGGAGATATAGAGGTGGATGGGTGGAAGCTGTAAACACTAACACAAAAGATTCAAGGTATTTCTCTACTAGGTTAGGGTTAGTTTATCAACCTCTAGACAAACTAACCATTAGAAAATCTCATGATCATTCCATTTAATTCATTTTATTTCTGTCAGTTTCATGGTCTATCATTATGGATGTGTTGTCATGATCACATAATTAATGAATTAAACAAGCATGAAATATGGAACTAAAATAAACTAGACTTATGTGTAAATATTATAAATACATGGTTAATCACTTAAGTAAGTTCCACTTAATATTAAAAAGAATATGATAATGATAATAATCAATTCTTTCATAAGAGATAAAAATCTCTCAAATAAAATATTAAGTCAGAACAAGCCTTCTGTTACTTAATTAAGGGAAAAACTCAATAAAACTATGTGTTTGACCAACCCTTTTTGGGACACTTACTTTTATACAAGAATCCATTATAAAATGTTTCTGGATGACTTAATCATATTGCATCAAGAGGAGTATCCCTTGCAAGACTTGGTGTAATATTGGAGGCAAGAGTTCAGGAAATCCAAAGTCATGATTTCAGGATTGGGGAGTCCACTCAACATATCAAGGAGCTTCAAGCCCACAGTTGGAAAAGACCTTCCAACCTAAATACTTTCTAATAGCTTGAACAACCCTTGTTGGGGTTATGCGAAGGGGAATATGGATCATTTACACTAGAATGACATGAAAACTAGACATTCCAAGTTCAATGGTGAGGGATACTGGGACTTGATAAAATAGTGGGAGACTAAATAAAACATAATATTTTTTATAAAATGTAATCAAGAAAGTACTAATGATATGCTCTTTTAATTCTAGAATAAAAATGAAAAACTCGTCAACCACACTATCCCTACGATTAATTCTGGATAAAGACAACATCATTACCGGCAGTAACTTCTAGGAATGGTTTTGATGCCTTCGGGTTATTCTACGCCATGAACGGAAGTCTTACATGATGGAGTCAGCATTACCTGATCCTCCTACCAAAGAGTCAAGTTATGAGGATTTCATTGTCTATGAGAAACATATAAATGATGCGGTCAATGTTCAATGTTTGATTTTATCATCAATGTCTAGTGATCTCATGAAGTCTCATGAAAACATGGATGCTTATAGCATGATCGGGAACCTACGTGGTCTTTTCTTGGAGAGAGAAAGATAGGAAATGTTTGAGATCTCTAAGGCACTCTTTCAGAGTAAGCTTGGATAAGGTTCCCCAGATGGGCCTCATGTAGTCAAACTCATTGGCTACATTGAGCGTCTAGAGGTTATAGGTTTCAAACTCCCCAAAGAGCTGGGCACCGATCTCATTCTCGCATCACTCTCTCAGAGATTCTCTGACTTTGTTGTCAATTTCAATATGAACAACATTGAGAATTCTCTATCTAATCTTCTTATCCTCATTCTCTAAGTTGAAAAATATATAAAGTGCAAAAAGACTTATGTTCTTATGGTGAATAAGAGGAAAGGGAAGGTGAAGATCTTTAATCCCAAAGCTTCTTCACGGCCTTCCAAGAAAAGGAAGATCAAAGGGGAGGCAAGGGAACAGGAGGTTATTTGTTTCGCATGTGGCAAGAAGGTCCACTGGAAGAAGAACTGCACCTAGCCTAAGAAGCAAGGGAAAGCTTTAGGTGTGTTTTTTATTGAATGAAATCTATCTATTTCTACAAATTGGGTATTAGATACAGCTTGTGGTGCTCACATATGTATCCAAATATAGGAACCAAGTAGATTTAGGAAGATTGATTTAGGGGAGGTAGATCTACGAGTAGCCAATGGATCCAGACTTGATGTTGTGTCTATCGGGGACTACCACCTCACATTGCCAACTTGGATGATCTTGGTGTTAAAGGGTTTTTATTATGTTCCTTTTGTTACTAAAAATATTATTTCTATATCCATATTAGATACAGATGGATTTGTTTTCAAGTTTGGAAATGAATGTTGCTTATTTTAAAAAGATAGAATTTTTTATATTAGGGATCAGTTATACAGTGGACTTTACGTGTTGGATTACACACACCAAGTAATGAAAATCGATAACAAATATACTTCCCATGACTCATAACACACCCAACTTTGACATCACCAGCTAAGTCATGTAAAAGAGAAATTCTTGACAAAGTTACATCAAGATGGATATTTAGATTCTTTCGAACTAAAACCACTTGGCATATGTCATGCATGTTTACAAGGAAAAATGACTAAATCCCCATTTATTGGGAAAGGTGAAAGGGCTAAATAACTTATTTAATTGGTTCATACTGATGTGTGTGGACCATTTACAGTTGAAGAAAGGGGAGGGTACTCAGACTTCAAAACTTTTACAGATGATTTTAGTAGATATGGATATATCTACTTAATGGCGTATAAGTCGGATTATTTTTATAAGTTCAAAGAATACAAGAATAAAGTTGAGAACCAGCTTGGTAAGAAGATTAAGAAACTCCGCTCATACTGAGGTGGAGAATATCTTAATCAAGACTTCATTGATTACTTACAAGAGTTTTAGATCCTATCCCATCTCACTCCTCCAAACACGCCCTAGTGGAATGGTGTGAGTGAAAGGAGGAACCGCACCTTGTTAGACATAGTGAGATCAATGATGAGTCATGTGAGTCTTCTATTATCCTTTTGGGGATATTCATTACAAATAGTGGCATAAATACTAAACCAAGTACCAACTAAATCGATAAATAGTATTCTATATGAGTTCTGGAGTGAAAGAAAATCCATGTTATCAAATTTACATGTGTGGGGGTAGCGAAGTGTTTTTTAAGGCCTCTTCAGGTAACAAACTCGCACCCTGAGGCACAAAGTGCACCTTTATAGGATACCCCAAGGAAACGAGGGGATATTACCTATTTAACCCCTTAGAAAAAAATTTTATTGTGGCAATACATTCGATATTCCTTGAGAGGGAGAACATCTCCAGAAGAGATAGTGGGAGTGATATAGACTTCGATGAAGTCAAGGTTCAAGGTACACAAGTGTTAGTACAGGAACAGATTCCAAAAAGCCTCGTGGAAGAAGAATCTGTTCCAGAGACACAAGTACTGCATATGAGTACCAGATAGGTTAGAGAACTGGAACAGTATGGTTTTCTAGTAAATGAGGATGGTGACTCATTATTAGTTGATAATAATGATCCTCTGACCTACAAGGAAGCAGTAAGTAGCACAGACATTTCCAAGTGGCAAGAAGCCATGAATTCTGAAATGGATTCCATGTACCAAACCCAAGTATGGATTTTGGTATATCCTCTAGTTGATGTAAAGACTATTGGTTGAAAATGGGCATTCACAAAGAAACTGGACATGGAAGGACAAGTCAGTACCTATAGGTCATGACTGGTTGCAAAAGGTTTTAAACAGTGTCAAGGAATTGACTATGATGAAACCTTCTAACCAGTTGCAATATTGAAATCCATCATAATTATACTTTCCATTGCGGCTTACCATGACTATGTGATTTAGAAAATGGATTTTAAAACATCATTCCTTAATGGGAACCTTCAAGAATATGTCTACATGACACAACCTGAAGGTTTTGTGACTCCAAAGGATTCCAATAAGGTATGCAAGTTGTAGAAATCCATTTATGGATTAAATAAAGAATCCAGGTCCTAGAAAATTCATTTTGATGAATCCATAAAAGAATTTGTTTTTATCAAGAATGAATGTGTTTCTTGTGTCTAAAAACGGTTTAGTGGGAGTACAGTCATTTTCCTAATAGTATATGTTGATTACATATTACTTATTGGAAACAAGATACCAGTATTACATTCTATTAATACATGGTAGAATCAATGCTTCTCCATGAAAGACTTGGGCGAGGCAGTGTATATTCTTGGGGTCAAGATACATCGTGATAGATCTATGATATTGTCGGTCCTATGTCAAAGTACATACATTGATAAGATATTGAAGAGATTCAGTATGGAATAATCTAAGAGTGGATTGTTTCCAATGTCACATGGCATTCATATTTCTAAGAAAATGTGTCCTCAGACACATGAGGAAAGAAATATAATGGCAAGGACTCCATATGCATCAGCGATTGGGTCAGTCATGTATGACATGCTATGTACTAGGCTAGATGTCGCCTAGGCATTGATTGCGGTAGGTGGATATCAAGCTAACCCAGGTGACCACCATTGGATGGTAGTCAGGACTATCCAAAAGTATTTGAGGGTTACTAAGGATATATTCCTGGTTTATGGAGGAGATGAAGAACTAGTCATCAGAGGATATGCAGATGTTAGTTTCCAGACTAATCAAGATGACATGAAGTTGCAAATGGGATACATCTGCACTTTGAATGGAGGTGTAGTGAGATAGAAGATCTCAAAGAAGAGTGTGTTCGCAGATTTTATAGTTATGTCCAAGTATATCACAGATTCTGAGGTAGCTAAAGAATCAGTTTGGATATGAAGCTTCATCCAGAAGCTAGATGTGATACCTAGTAGTAAAGATCTCGTCACACTGTACTATGATAATACTACAGTGGTGGATCTTGAAAAAGATCCAAGGTCACATCAGCGGATGAAGCACATAATTTGGAAGTATCATCTCTTGAGGGATTTTTCTTAGAGAGGTGAAGTTAGAGTGAGAATTATTTCCATGGAAGACAACATGGTGGACCCCTTGACTAAAGCCTTGACATAGCAGAAACATGATCATCATGTGAGGTCTAGTGGACTGGAATTCATAGGTAGTTGGATCTAGTCCAAGTGGGATTTTGTAAGATTTGGTGTCCTAGAACCAACTGTTTTTACTTTTATTACATGGATATTTAATGTATTATTACATATTTTTCACTGTTCTTCATTATTATTATGTAATAATGTCCTAGAGTATTTGTTGCATGGATAAGGTCATGGAATTTCCCCGCTATGATGAGAACCTTGAAATGCTATAACAATATTCTTAAATATCGTTATGTGTTTGGATGACATGCTATGATGGGACACATAGCATGCAGACTGTTAGGTGCGATTACTCGTAAACAGGTGAGAATTCCTCTCATGAAGTTCACACTCGGTAATCTCCAAGATAGGAGATTATGAGAACATAACCGCTAGTAGGAATTCCACATGTTTTGGTGCCATTGGATATTTCTATCTGTGAGTGTGTGTAATGATCCTTAGACTTTAATATTATCATTAATATGTGTCACAACTTACAGAATTTTATTTACTGATAAAAAATGTCATGCAGACAGTTGGAGAGAAGTAGGGTATGTTGGGTGCATCACGAGTGGAATGTTATTATTGGATAAGTCTAGGAAGGATTTTTCCCTTCCATTTATGGAAGTTGATATCTTGGTCCTCTGATTGAAATAGAACCATCACACGAACTTCCAATTCCATGTTGTAATGATGAGTTGATTTCAGGTAGTCAAAGAACGATGTATCAAGCATAAAATTTGAAGACACAGTCATGAAACCTTCTTTATGAGATATTGTCACAAAGAGATTATATTACACAATGAACGATTATATGTGTATATCGTTGTTATGACATTATGTTATTTCTATTGTGAGCCTTGACCCATTTCTAGACAGTACTCTTGGACATTAGGCAAGCCTGCCTAATGCCAATGAGAAAGAATCCTAGAGGGTCACACACTAAGTGTTTTTGGTGGTCTCGGTTAAATTCTATTTTAATTTAATTAATTAAATAAATATTATTCTCAAGACTATGAAATAATTTTATTCAAGTCAAAATGATCGCATAAATTAAATAAAATTTATTTATTTATTTTATTGAACATATAAAAAATATTTATTTACTATTTTATAAGTAAAATATTTATTTAAGAGAATAAATTATTTATTTATTTATTTGGGTGTTCAATAAATGGAAGTAGAGTTCGATCGGACCAAGTTTTCTCTGGTAGTAAAATAATTATTTTCAATATGGTAAATAATTATCTAACTAGTTGGCACAAATTAAAATAACGTTGATATTATTTTTTGATGTGGAATTTTATTTATAATTATATTTTGCACAAGTTTGCTCACCATAAATAATGTCATGGTATTATTATTAAATGCATGGGTTTTCTCTAAGTTAATGAATGTATTTAATTGTTGCTATGAAATTAAATATTTTAACTGAAATTCCATGTATATAAATAGGCAAGTATGCCTATTGTGCCATACACCACACCACACGCCTAGTGAATTGAGAATTGTTGAGCCAAACAATTTCTCTCTCGAATCCTATTCTCTCCCCTCTCAATAATGAGAGACATTCTTCAAGGCCAAAGAACAGGCGATCAAGAACGGCCGACATAGGACACTTGATTCACCGTGCTAGCACCAGGAGAACAAGTGGTTTCGATCGAATTCCATCGGAGCACGCATGGATCACCACTAGAGGGATTCTAGTTTGGATCATAACAAGTGCAATGAGATAATCTAGAAGGGTCATTCCGGATGATTAACATCATCAATGAAGAAAATACCAAAGATCCAGGTATCATTTTTCTTTATGAAATTAATTAAATTAATTATAAACATGATGTGAAAGATCCTCTCTAAAGGTTTCAGACCTCTTTCTTCTTTATCTAAATAATTTATTATATTATGTGGAGATAGGCTTTCATCGTCGTATTGATCCCGGAATAATCACTGATCATGGAAAAAATTAAAATTGGGTATCATCCCAACCATACTTCTACAACGCCCGGAACCTTCATTTGGGACCTGCCCAAAGTGAACACACTAATAAATACCTAAAGCACTCTGGTTAGGTCAAGTCATGAAGGAAAAAATCTGATCTCGATACACAGATAGGGGGTCCTGCACACATGGATCACTGAGTGACATCCCAACCCTACTCGAAACATTATCCTCGATAGGGGATAGGTTCTTGTGTAAATATTGGTCGCACCTATTCCACAAACCCTATATATGGTACCATGAAGAGAAATGAGGATCGACCAGGCATCTCGGTGTGATACATGCTCTAGACCACTGAGTCACTATCGAAACTGATATGAGACAATTAACCTCAAAATACAGGTCATCCTCTATGACAGGAATGAGATCCAACATCGAACCTTCATAGGAAAGAACAAGGGTACAATCTCAATCTCTGTCATCACCCTCTATGACAAGATTGGGATCCTGCATCAATCCCTCATAGGAAAGACAAATATAATTCTACCATCCCCTTCTGGTCCAACTAAAAACTGACCAAGCCATCTCAAAAGGACTGACTCTTCGTAAGGGTCCCAATTCCATAAACTTCCCATCAAACAAACTTACGGTTTGCATTTTAAGGGACTTTTAGTGAAAAGTGATCAGTTGGGTATGGGTATGGGTTCGGTCCGATCAACCCGACCCGACACAGTCGGTCTAGGTCGACCCGAACCAGACCGGCCTTTTGGGTCACTGGAGTGGGCTGGTTGTTTTGGTTTGGCCCTCCATGTGTGGGCCAGTGTGCTCCGCTGGCCTCAGCTTCCGTGTCTCTCACACACGACTTAGCCGCATGCTGCCCAGTCAACGTGGTCGGACTGTGTGTCATGATCGTTCCACCTGACCAGTGGATCTCATGACTTTTCCATGGGTCCCTCCTCTAACTAACATGGCTCGGGAGATCCATGTCCCTTCGCTGAGGCTGCATTCTGTGGTTTTCTACCAACGCCGCAGGCCTCCTCCACCGCCTGGTGTTACCGATGCCACTCAACACCACGTCCTAGCCTCCGCCGCGACCCCCTGCCATGGATTTTGTCAGCCAATGTAGTCCTACCTGTGCCGCTGATTGACACTGTCACCAACCACCCTTTCAGCGGCTCTTCCTCTAATTCCACCTAGCCTGACCTCACCATGGATCCAATTCCACCTTTTTTGTCGACCTTGTCTTTCTGGAGGCCTCGCCTCATCGTGCCGCCAAAACTTCTATGCCATTATGATTTTGGATCCCTTTCTGGATCGTTGCAGCGACGAAGAATGATAAATTATTTGGGGAAGGAAGTGAATCACAAGAATGCCTGATGTGGATGGATATGGTCCTTGTTCATGTCAGGCTTAATCCGTCCATGTTCAAATTCAAGAATGAGGCTTAAACAAAATCAATTCTAACATAATTCTAACTTGGATTAAATTCCCAAACAACATCCCAAATCAAAACCCATCACAAAAAATTGATCAAACTATAGATAAAAATATTTGTGGTTTGATCCACATTCATCTTTGGAAACATTAATGGGGAAAGGAATCAAAAAGAAAAAATAAACCCCTTACCTAGATTCAGTTTGATCATTGATGAAGATTGATTGTGTCATCGTCGTTCGTCAATCCTCGAATCTCTATCCTTGATTCTCTAGATCCTGAGGTGGTCGATCAGTCACCATTCGCCAATGCATTTGTCTAGTGCTTCTAGGGAAATTATATCAAATTCTCTGTCTAATATTGTATCTATGTCAATCTGTTAAATGAAGAAAACGCATTTCAGTGTCACCATTGCAGTGTTGCAGCATCGCCACGCTATTTCATTCATGAAATAGAACGAGCTACCCCATCGCTAAGTTATAGAATCACCATTCTTAAAATCATTAAAAAATAAATAAAATAAACTTATTTAAGTTTATTTTATTCTTCTTTAAAACATATAAAAATTATCTTTCACAGTCGACCCACATCGGTCGATGTTAGGCCCCGCCTAAGTAAAAAACCACATTACGAACTCAACAATGCTCTAGAATTTCCAATATGAGTCACCACTCATGAGTTATTAATATTTTAAAATAAAATAAATTTATTTAATTATTTTATTTACGGTTACATCCTTTTTAGGTCTTCTCACTGGAGACCCACACCGACTAAAGTTAAGTCGCGCCTAGGGTAAACCCACCATCCTAAATGTAATGGTGCCCTGTGATTTCTGATTTTGGTACCCATTTAAGAGTTATTCCACTTTTTCTGGAAAACTACTCACAAATTATATTAAAAACATAACATTTTTCATTGAACCATTACTAGAACACTGGGCCTCATAATCGCACACCGTCTCCACCCTAGTCTCATAATTTTCTCATAAATTTTCAAAAAATAAAATCTGGAAAATCTGAGTCATTACACCTGTTATCTCCTTTTTCATGCTTGGCCACAAAAATTATTGTTGTAGGTTATGATACATGTTTGTCAAGCCTATATTTACCGCCCAATATGAGACATAAAATTCCCACATGAGCTCCTATTACATGATCATAGGCACAACAACCCGATTCTTGATATAAATAATCTCATCCTCATCTACCAACCATCACAAAGGTGTATCCCCACCTTCAATGATTTCCCTCAAGGACAAGTACTCTAGATCCTCATATTGTATATCCTTGATCAGTCTCAAAAGTGTTGACTCAACAGAAACTTTTACGAGAGTCATCTATTTCAAACTCTCATGAACCAAAACATGTGTCTCTCCTAGAAATGTCATCATCTTTTACTCGGCACTAGATTCATGAACTCCATGAGTCTGAGTTTTCCAACTCAAAGCATCAGCTAGGTTGTTTCCCTTTCTCGGGTGTATATACCATCTCAAAATAAAATGAGTGTATATACTCAACTCATATTTACTACCGAAGATTAAAATATCTTTGTGAGAATATGTATCTTAAACTCTTGTGATCGATAAACACTGTAAACTTCTCACCCAAGAGATAGTGTCACTAATACATCAAATCATAAACCACTAACTTTAAATCAAGGTTGTCCATAGGGTAATTCTATTCATGTGACCTTAACTACTAATACCCATGTGCTAAAACTTTATTCCCTTACATCAACACAGATATAATTCTAATCCAAAAAGTGTCACAACAAACTATGTACTCATCACCTGACTCAGGTAAGATCAAAATTAGTACTGACGTCAAAATCTTATTCAACTCTTGGAAAACCTTCTCGCAAGACTCTGACCATTCAAACTTAAAACCCTTTTTATTAAATCCAGAAAGTGGAACTTCCAAATGGGAAAATTACTGAATGAATATCCTGTAATAAAAAACTAATCTTAGAAATCTTAGGATATAAAAAACATTATTAGGCTGCTCCCAAGAAATGATTTCCTAAACCTTCTCTCGGTCAACTGACACACCTTCCTCTGAGATGATGTTCCCTAAGAAATATAACTAGTCAATCGAAAACTATCACTTAAATATATTGGTGTATAATTGATTCTCTCTCAGTGTAATCAGTACAATGTCAAGATGTTGGGCATGATCTTCATGAGTCTTGGAGTACACCAAGATGTCTTCCAAAAACACCACCACAAGATGATCTAGATACAGATGAAAGATATTTTTCATCAAGGTCATAAACACTACTGGTGTGTTTTTCAACCCAAATGGAATTATTAAAAACTCATAAATCCCATACCTACTCTTGAAATTAGTCATTGGTATATCAAAAGTACAAACTCTCAACTAATAAACTCTGATTATCCTTCTTTGTGAATAATATTGGTGATCCCCAAGGCGATATACTTTGAAATATAAATCCCTTATCCACAAACTCCTCTAAATGAGTCTTGATCTCTTGAATCTCATTTGGTTCCATTCTATATGGTGGAATTGATATTGGATAATCCCCCAGAACGAGCTCAATAGTAAATTCCACATCTCTCTTAGGTGGTAACCCTGAGAAGAAATCAGGAAATACATCCTGAAATAGCTCTTCCACTAGTGGTAAGACATCATTCTTAACACCCCTGTCATCTAGAAGAAGACTAGAAACCTCGGTTGTGAGATCTCCTGATTACTAAGTAATTGGCCTAACTCAGCCTGCTTGGATATCCCACTCCCCAAGGTGAATATAATTATTACCCTCATGAGACATAAACATCACTCTCCTATGGTATAAATTAATGTGGTATTGGTATGAGACTAACCAATCCATACCCATAATTAGTTTAAATTTGGTCATATCAAAATTATATAGATCCCATAGAAAACGATACCCCCTGATCTCTAGTGAACATCCCTTCCACAGGAAGACATCTCTATACTATACTCCCAATGATGTATCTATAGTCATTAATTTTCTTACAAACTCAACCATTGGAATCAAACCATTAACAGGTTTTGGATATATAAAAAATTATAGGAACCAGTATCAAACAAGGCACTAGAAAAAGTAGAATCTACTTGAATAGTACCTCTCATTGTCAATGGCCCAACCTAGCTCTCCACAAGTGTAGGTTGCACTGCATACATCTTCATTTCCCCTCTACCCTGTGATGTTGTCTGAATCCCCTGAGTAGCACCACTCTTTTGATATGGTTTCTCTTTCTACTAAAACAAAATTGGGTTTTTGCAATGCCACCTTTTATCTGTGCTAAAAAAAGCACAAATAAATCTCCCCCTTTATTAGCGCTTTTTTTAGCGCTGTTAAAGGGGACCCTTTTATCAGCACTTTTTTTAGTAGCGCTGATAAAAGGGGGGATATATCAACGATTTTTGCTAGCACTGATAAATATTATATTTCAAAAAAAAATCATGAAAAATAATATATTTTTAAATAAGTATATTTATATTGATATAAATATAATATATTTTTTTTAAATATGTTTTAGAAAAGTATAAATAGACTATTACCTTTAATATATAATAAATTTAGTAAAAATGGATTCAAAATATTTTAAAAAATATTATTAATTAATAATTTTCTAATTATCATCAATTAATAATCATTTAATAAACATTTTAAGACACAAAAAATCAAAAAAAATAATAATAAAAGATCTAAAATAAGTTGAAAATGTAACTCAAACATCAAACAACCATAAATTTTGATTCGGGTGTCTGTTTGAGCTCTACAACATATAAAATCAAAGCTTACGATGATTTCTAAGCACTAGTGATTGAAGGGAACCTTATGTCACATTTTTTGAGGCCCAAAAAGGACCATAAGTCCTCAAAAACTGAGTTTTTAGTCAGGATACCCTGCTTTTTTAACATTAAAATAGGTATAACTTCTGATCTAGATATCCACTAGTTTTGTACCACATTTCATATCAAATATTGTTTCGTTTTATTCGATTTGACTAGTTTTGGAGTTGAAACAGACTTTTGAATTAGAAGTTATGGTCGTTTTAACATTCTATGGCTTTTCAAATACACATAAATATGTATTTTTTCATAAATATATATATGTGATTGTGTGTGTGTTTGTGTGTGTTGTATATATGTATGTATTTATTTATTCATTTATTTATAAACATAGATAAAAACATATTTTATAAATGTATTTAAAATTAATCTTATAAATATATAATAATATACAAATAAATATACAGATAAAAATTTATAATTATATATATATATATATATTAATATAAGAATAAATATATATATATAATAATATATGAATAAATATATATGTATTAATATAACTAAATATATTTATATTAACATGAATCTATATTAATATATGAATAAATATAACTATATATATATAAATATATATATATATATGAATAAATATATATATTAATATATGAATAAATATATATGTATTAATATAACTAAATATATTTATATTAATATGATTCTATATTAATATACGAATAAATATAACTATATATATATATTAATATACGAATAAATATATATATTAATATTTGAATAAGTATATATGTATTAATATATCTAAATATATTTATATTAATATGAATATATATTAATATATAAATAAATATAACTATATATATATATAAATAGATATATCATTAAATAGAGAAAAAACTAAATAGTTTAGTGGTAAAGGTGCAGGCGCGTAAGGGGGGAGGTCTCGTGTTCGAGTTCGGGTGAAAGTAGGGGTGCATGGGCAAGTGGGGGATGTGTAGGAAAGTGCAGTGCGTAGGATAGTTGGAGGGGGTCCACCTAATGCTTATAAAAGGGGGGTGTCAAGAACTATTAAAATCTCCCTAAGAATTGTATTTTATTTTTAAATTTTTTTTAGTTTTTTTTTACTTTTATCAGCGCTAAAAAAGTGCTGATAAAGGACTTTTTTATCAGTGCTTTTTTCAGTTCTAATAAAAGGGGCCTTTATCAGCACTTTTCATAGCACTGATAAAATCCCCTATCTTCACCTCGATTAACAGTGCTTTTATAGCACTGTTAATGCCCTTTTCTAGCTCTGATAAAGGCCATACTTGCAGTAGTTTTCCCAGAAGCACCCCATCTGCTACCACTACCACCTCTTCCAGTAGAACTCCAACTTTGAGACTGATAATGTGTAGAACATCCCCTTACTATACCCTAACTCTATCTAGGTGGTCCATCACTGACCATCCATCTTGTGTTCCTACAGAACCTCTGTAGATGTCCTAACCTTTCGCAAGATCGGCACTCCATTGGTGGTCGAGGACAATGGTCTCGATAGTGTCTCAGCTTACCACACTGGTAGAAAACCACATGAGTAAGATCCTCAGTGACTGGTCCTCCTGAATGTCCACCTTTCTTTCCACTTCCCTGACTAAATTTCTCGTAACAGCACTTCCTACACTCAAAATTCACACCCCTTAATCATCCATAAGAAACCACATGTCTACCACTATAAGCCTCCTTCATGTTCCCCTCTGAAATGAGATCCTGATTAACCACTTTGGAGAAATTATTCATCCTGAAGATATTCATTTGGGACTTAATTTCACACCTAATTCCATCCTAAACTAATTTGGTTGAAGTATCCTCATCTTCCACCAATGCTGGAGAAAAGCATTGTAAATCTGTAAAGCATCTAGTATATTCCATCATAGACATGTTCCCCTGAGTAAATCTCATAAACTCGACTACTCTTTCCTACCTCAGATTCTCTGGGTAGAAGTGTTCTAATAACTTCTCCAAGAATTCCCTCCATAGAATGCCCTTAGTCTGTATGTTCGAGCATGGATATCCCACCAATGCATTATTTATCCTTGTATAATGTAAGTATCCCACTTGAATCTCTTCTCCATAGGAGTCTCCAAATGGTCAAGTATCTTCTTGATCGACTCGAACCAAAACTCAACTTCCTTCGATCCACCTTCTCCAGTAAAGGTTGGAGGGTGTTGCAACTGAAAATCCCTTGCACTACCACAGATGTAGGCAAGGTAATCTCTCAGGTTTTATCATCACTAATCAAAAAGTGATGATAAAAGGGGGGATTTTATCAACGCTATAAAAAGTGCTGATAAATCTACCCTTTATCAATGCTACTATAAGAGCTAATAAAGGCCTCACTTTATCAGTGATAACAAAAAGAACTGATAAAAATGAAACTTTATCAACATTAAAAATAGCATTAATAAAAAAATTTAATAGAAAATATTATTAATTTGTATAAAAATATTTTAATTATATTAAAAAAAAAATATTACTATGTATACATTAAATAAAAAAAGAATGTTTATTATGTTTATGCTTTATTTATGTTTATTATGTTTATTAGTTTTAGTTGTATATTTATTATATATTCATTATACTATATGTTTATAATATTATATATAAATAATTTTTAATATATATATACACACAAATACTTATTATATATATATATATATATATATATGTTTCCAAATGAATGTGTTAATTGATGCATAATGGATGCTCATATTCATCTTATGAATATGTTCATTTTTTACCCTAATGTTTCCCATGTATATTATAGTACTATACTTGCTACATTCATTCATTTCCAATATATATAAAGCTTTATGTTCACATAAATACTTAAAATCACAATAAATATATTTAAATAAACAATAAATGTATTTATTATATTTAAAAATATAAATATTTAGTTACATATAATTATATATTTTTTAAATATATTATATATAATTATCATTATATAAAAAAATTAAATATAAATATGTTTAAATAATTATAAAATTACAAAATATTTTTTAAAATGATAAATATATATTTATGAATACCTTTTGAATATATTTATTTATAAATATATATCTTTAATGAATATATACACAGACACAGACATATATATATTTATTTAAATACTTAAGAAATTAAAATTAAAATTAATATGTCAATTTATATATATATATATTTAATTATATTTAATTATAATTTAAATTATAAAATTAAATATATATTTAATTGTAATTTATACACAAACACGAACATATATATATATAATTATAATTTAAATTATTAAATTATAATAAATATATTTATTATATATATTTATAAAATTATAAATGAAATAAATATATTGGTTATAATTTTATAATTATGAATAAATGGTATGTTTTATCAATTATAATTAAAAAACACTGATAAAACATACATTTATCAATGTTAAACTTTTAGCGATGATAAATGTATGTTTTATCAGTGCTTTTCAATTTAACGCTAATAAATCAAACATTTATCAGTGCTTTTTACGAGTGTTGATAAATGTTTCCCCTGATTTTATAAATAAACCCTAAATACATCTGCTTCCTCCTTCACCCCTCAAGCTCTCGTAGAAGCCTAACACTGTGTCTCCCGATCCTCCTCCTCCTCCTCCACCAATGTGGTTGTCGACTTTTCCTCCCCCTCCATTTTCCTTTGCAGACTCCTCCTCCTTCTCCTCCTTTGTTTCCACTAATATGAATGTGTCCCCATACTCCTCCACTGTTGTTTCCACCTCATGTTCCTCTGTCGTCGCCACTATCGCCACCTCCTCCAACGTCGTTGATGTCGTCTCCATCACCGCTGACTCTTTCGCCTCTTCTGTCGCTATTTCTGCCAGTAAGGGTACTCTCTCTTCTAGATTAACTTCATTTCTTCTTCTTCTTGAAATAATAATAGCCTCCATTTTTTGGTTTTTCTCTTGTTTTTGTTGTTCTATATTTTTTTCATATTTATTCTCAATGTTTTGTGATATGATATTGTGGTATTTTGATCTGTATTGAGTGTATAGGTGATTTTAGGGTCATTTTGATCTTTTGGGGTGAAAATAAAAAAAGATCCCAAGTTTTAGGGTTAACTTACATGGTCTAGAAAACTATGTAGACCCCATTCAGTTGGTTCTATAACCATTGTGATGGTTTTTTCATGGTTAGTGCATGGTTATATAACCCATGTGATCAAACCATGCACAATTATTCTTCCCCCTAGTTTTTTTAGTTTTGGATCCCTTGCATTTTTTATTAATCTTGACAGTTCTACCATTGGTGTGTCGTTGAATAAGGGAGTTTTATGGTGGTTTTACATTTTTGGGTGATGTTTAAATTAATTAATCAGGCCTTGTTGTGTGGTCTTGTGTTTTGAAAAGTTGGTTTTGTGTTATAGAAAATTATTTTTTGGATGAAAATTTTTATTTTGGTGTTTATAAAATGTTTTGAAATAGTAGTCTTCTTCTTCATTTTGAATTATAAGATTTTTTTGAATAAATTTTTTTAATGTGTCTTAGTTTTTAAAACTAGGCGTAATGGTTTCTTTGTAAGAGAAATTTATATTATCTTAAATTTTAAAAAAAGTGTTTGATTTCATTTTGGAAATTTAAAAAGAAATTAGAATTGATAGAAATGTTTTTGAAATGTTTTTAAATTATTAAAATAATTATAAGTTAAAGTGGGTTTTTATTTTTAATAAAAACAAAATATTTTCAAATGAAGTGTGTGATTTGGGTGAAAGGATTCCTTATACTCCTTTTAAATGTGTAAATCTTAATAAAATTGATTTTTGTGAGTGTTAAAATTTTAGTGAATCATTTTTATAAGGGTTAGTATTGTTTTCAAAGAGTGTGTGTCTTTAAAAATAATTAACATGGAACTTTTATAGAAGGGGTGTTGTTTAAATAAGAGTGTACATATTTAAAGACTTTTTTTTATGTTTTGGGCTCAAAAAAATTTGTTTGTTTGATTTATTTACTAGGTGTGAATTAAGATTATTTTTTTTAGCTTATAAAACATGAATGGGATAAATTCATATTTACTATGTGGTATTTTATCCTCTCAGAAAGGTCTTTAGAAGATGTGAAAAAACATCCCCTAAGGTGAATTATTTTCCTAAATATGTATATCTATTTGGGTTCTGGGATTTACCCAAACTTCAAATGGGAAGGTGAATCCAGATCATCATTTTATTTAGGGTTTATTAAATTTAAATCCTTCCTTCTATGGTGATTAAGGCCCTCCTAAGGTTTTGAAGTGGTTAGGTTATTTTCTTGAATACCTTGAGTTGAATTACCCAAAGTGTCCTGGGGTGGTTATTTATTTTGAAATATGTGCTTGTTGAGTTGGAATGTCTTGAGGCTTTGAGGCAAATTTTATTTTATATATTCCTTGTTATTTTTTGGTTCCTATTATGTGAGGGTTTTTTTATAGAGGTTTTGAATATTCTTTCAAGTCTACACATGGATTAGAAGGAGCTGTAGAAGTAACCCTCTCAGAAATATGGAATGCCTCAATTATATAGGGAAATAATCCAGTAATGGAATTTAAGCCTGCATTATCCATGCTCAGTGTAGGAAATAGGTAGTATATGAACATTACCTATGTTATACAAGATCACACAAAAGGATAAAATGTGTTGGGGTTGGAATTACATATTGGACAATAGAGTAATCCCAAAAAATTGGGAGGTTGGTTAGGGAAATACCCTACAATAATGACTTGATTTACTAGTATGTATAGTTACTTGAGGGGGTAAGGCTGAGGGAATTTTAATTCTAGTAGAATAAAGGTGAGTGGAAAAATTATGCCACCGTGAATTGGGATCATCATGTTGCATGTTAGTATAAGTGAGGGTTAAATCTTTAGATAGGATCACTGTGAGAGTGTTAAGCATGGGGAGGGAACCCAGTAAAGGTGGATCTAACAAAATTTATCAAGTATGGTTGAGAATTTAGGAATGAAGTTTTTATAGTTTAAGATAATGTATAAATTTTCTCTATTAGGATTTATTTCTTTGTGAAAATGCCTAAGTGTCTCTTTTAAAATGATTAAATTGTTTTGAAATTTTTCTTAAAAAATTATATGTGTCTAACATACCCTTTTTTGGTTTTAAATAGCTTTAAATGGTTTAAAAATGAATTTGGGTTTTGAGAAAAGTTATTTGGAACTAATTGGTTTATTTTAAAAAGACTTTGTTAATTTAAAGAATAATATGTGTAAATGGTTGGTTTTTTAATGGGAATTAAATTGTAATTTTTTAATGGTATTTTAACTATTATTTTCAAAGAGTGTGATTTTTTATAAATAGTATTCTAATGGAATTTCAACTATGTCAATGGTCTATCTAAATTATCTCATTGTTATTTTATAAATATTTTTAAAAAGAGCGTGTTATTTTAGCCTTGGTTAATTTTTATATCAATGTTTTGTGTATTTATTTTTTTAAATATTAAAATCTCCGAATCAAATTGGATGGATATGAATAAAGAATGGATGTATGCCAATCATCTAACAAAAGAGTATGAAGATTGAGTGAAAGAGTTCATCAATTTTGCAAAAGATCATGCATATGATCATTATCAAATCCTTTGTCCATGTTTATGCTATTGTTATTCAAGACAAGTTAGTCCAGAGGGGTTGTAAGAACACTTGATCTTTCACAGAATAGATTGAAGTTATAAATGTTGGAATAAACATGGGGAAAAGTGAATTTAGCTAGTGAATAGTATAACACTAGATTTTATGGATCATTTGATATGATTATAAGTGTGGATAGTGATGAATACCGTATCGAGGATGTGATTATAGATGTGAATGATAATGAAGATCATATTAAGGAAATCACATGGATAGTTGAAGATGAACTCTATGATTTCCCAAAATTGTTTGATTAGTTATAGAGTTGTGTAAAGACACCATTTTATGATGGTCACACTAAATATACAGCATTTTTAGCCATAATGAAGCTATATAATTTGAAATCAGGAAACATATGGAGTGATTCCAGTTTTATGTAATTACCTACTCTCTTGAATGACATGCTCCCAAAAGATAATGAGATCCTGATCCTAACATAAGACACCAAACTAATACTACACTTGATGGGTTTGATCTCTAAAAGAATACATGTGTGCTTTAATGATTGTATACTATTTTGAAAATACCAAAAATCACTTAGAGAATGCCCAAAGTGTGGTGCTTCTTGATATAAGAAAGATGAATCCAGCCCTACAAAGGTTTCATAGTACTTTATAATCATTCCAAGGTTTAGGTGTTTATATGTAAGTGAGGAGACTGTAGAGAAATTGATGTGGAACGCAGACAGAAGAAATAAAGATGGAAAACTACGGCACCCGGTAGACTCTCTGTAGTGGAAGAGAATTAATCATGAGTATCCTGACTTTGTAAATGAGCCAAGAAACCTTTATCTTGCATTATCTATAGATGGAGTGAATCTTTTTGGTTTTAAAAGTAGCACTCACAATACATGGTCGGTTATGTTGGAAAATTATAACTTTCCATTGTGGTTATGCATGAAAGGAAAACACATCATGTTATCTATGATTATATCAAAACCAAAACAACTGGGTAATGATATTGATGTTTATTTGGCTCCATTGATTGAGGATTTGGAATTATTATTGGATTCATGTTTTATGATGTATTATTCTTACAAAAATGAAGATTTCACATTGAGATCCATGTTTTACAGGATGATAAATGACTTTCCTACTTATGGAAATTTTTCAAGATATAGTATTAAAGGAACTCTTTGGTGTCCCATCTACGAACAAGGTACACAATCATTTAGGTTGAAACATTCATTGAAAATTCTATTTCTAATACATCACAGATTTCTTCCCCAATGACATAAGTACCGATCTTGGACGACATCATTCGATGGAAGTTCAGAAGAACGTACACCACCAGCTCCACTAACAGGTGACCAACTATTTGGGAAAGTTAAAGATGTAGACACTGCTTTTGGTAAACCATTTTCGAAAAAACTTATGAAAACCAGATGGAAAAATAAATCAGTTTTTTTTAATTAACATATTGGAATTATTTGTGCGTCATACATTTTCTTGATGTTATGCATGTTGAAAAAAATGTATGTGATAGTGTCATCATCACGTTTCTAAATGAACCCAATAAAACAATGTATGGAATTAAGGCTAGGTTGTACATGGTTGACATGAGAATATGAGGAGAGTTGGTACCAGTGAAGGGTGGAAAAAAAATTCTTCCTCCTATTGCTTACACTCTTTCCAGGCAGGAGAGATATCGGTTTTTCAAATTCTTGAATGAATTGAAGGTTCCATAGCAGTATTCATATAATATCAACAACATCATTTCAATGCATGATTTAAAGTTAAAAGGTCTGAAATCACATGACTACCATGTTTTTATGAAAGATATAATTCCTATATCTTTACGTTTCATTTTTCTCAAGAATGTATGTCCTACATTAATGAAGCTTAGTTTCTTCTTCAATGATATATGGAGCAAAGTTATAGACCCCTGTGAAATTTCTGACTATGGAAAGAGAAATTTTCATCATATTATGTGAATTGGAAATGTTTTTCATACTGATATTCTTTGATATGATGGTTCATTTGATAGTTCACTTTTTGAGAGATATTTGGTTTTGTGGTCCTGTGCACTATAGATGGATTTACCCCATTGAACGATATATGAATATTTTGAAAGGGTATGTATAAAATTGAAGTCGTCCAAAGGGTTTTATTACGGAGCAATTTATTTTTGAGGAAGCCGTTTAATTCTATACTGAATACATGTTTGTTGTGAAAAGAATTGGTCTAATGAAATCTCATCACAGTGGGAGACTTGCGGGTGAAGGAATTTCTGGAAAGGAGGTTTTCATAATCAATATTACATATTAGGAGCAGGCCCACCATTACATTTTCATAATAGTTTGGACATTGACTCATATGTTGAAACCCAAAAATAAATTCTTAGGAATTAGAATCTATCAAGGGATAAAAATGGATATCAAATAAACATAATAAACAGTTTATAGGATGGTTTCAGGACCATATTTTTATGGAGTCAGATGAAAATCCAGACTCAATTTCTGAATGACTTTGATGGACAATCATAGGACTAAGTGTTTTCATATTATCTTACAGTGATTATGTAATTAATGTTTATACATTCTATACTAATTAACATGATAAAGATAGTAACACATAGAATAGTGGAGTTACACTTGTGGCTGAACTGATGCATGTTTCTGGTTCTAAGGACAAAAATCCAATTTACGTGAATATTTCATACTTTGGAAGCATCAAAAAAATATGGGATTTGGATTATATGACATTCTGAGTTCCTATTTTTCAATGCAAGTGGGTTGATAACAGAAGTGATATTAAAATATACAAGTTAAGATTTCTAAAAGTTTATTTCAGTTAGGAAGGGTACAATGATGAACAATTTATAATGGAATCATAGGAAGTACAAGTATTTTATGTTCCAGATCCCACAAAACAAAATTGGTCAATTGTTCTGTTATCGATCAAAACCACTGAAGAGTCAGATGAAAATTCAACAGAGGTTGACCCTTTCATTGGGTTGTAACGATCATTTCACAGTGATCCCAGTGTAGATGGCATTTTTTATATCAGAGGATACCACAATGAAGGGATTGGATAGTCGATAGAGGGGTAAAATCCCTTTAACCTTTTAAAAAAATAGTGTTCAATAATCAGGTTATATTTTTTTATAATATAAATCATGTTACTTTATGCTAATATCTGTTCACTACTAATTTTATGTTATCTAAATTAAATGTTAAAACACTTTTGCAGATAATGACTTCTACATGTGATGATGCTCCCAATCCTCAAGCACAACAAGTTTATCAACTTGTTGCTTCTCGCTGTGCAGAAAAACAATAGGTTTCTCAACCTGTTGTTCCTCCCATCGTAGAGGTACAACCACCATCTACACATGTCGATTTTAGCCCTCTAAAGCTGGAGGAAGATATTGATGATGGTGTATTTGAGGAAATGAAAGGTGATGAAACACTGATGGTGCAGAAAAAACAGGAGTGTTTTAGTTTGACAGTAGTAGAAAAAATCATTAAGGCTAAAGATAAAGACATCAAATATGAGATTGGATGGAATAAACAGTGCCAACATGTTAACCACAACAATTCCATGTTCTGTAGTTACATTGGAATTGTTACTCGGTAATGTGTTTTGATTGATATAATTTCATGGAACCATATTGTGGCTGAGATTAAGACACTGATGTGGGGAGATATTATGGTAACATTATGATATCATTTTTTAATTTACTAAAAATTAAATAAAGAAACATTTACTTACACTTCATCATATCTTGTATAGTGCATTTATAGTAGATGAATCGCATAAAGCCTATGTCTTGAGGGTTTCTAGAAGGATTCACAGGTTTTTTTGCACACATTTAACAAAATACCTTCTTAAATACACTGAAGGGAAAATAAAACCACACTAATCACTTCTTTATGCACCCCTGATGACCCAAGCATTGGGGGATGCATTTACTGGTCATCCAGCAAAGCAGTATTTTCAGGTACATTGTGTTTGGTAATACATTATTTGATAGAACATGTATTTTTCACTTTAATTGACAGTGTTTTATTTATGAAACAACAACTGAATGCTGAAAATAAACAACAAGCATTAAAACCAGCATACCCCTACCAAAAAGCAAGGATGGGGTATGCATCACTTGAAAAAAAATTAGTACATATTTTAAATCTACCATAATGCTTTTATATGACATAAAAAATACAATAACTATGTTATTTTGCTTATATATAGCTTGAAGAGTCCCAATCCAAATCCACTTCCATCCCACACCATGTGCTATGGAAGGAGGTGAGTGTAACTAAATATGGAAAACTAATTGATGAAAACACACAAAAAGTGTGAGAAACTTGTGTAAGTATGACATAATAAAAAAATTGCTTTAAATCTCTATTATATAATAATGATTACTTATTTTACTATATTTTCTATCTGACATGGTCACAAGAATCAAAAACACCCACATCGGATGCAGACATACTTTTAGTGGCCTTAAAGCGGCCAAAAAAGTATGGACGCATCATAGGTTTGGGTTTTGGGATGACACCCCAAACCTATTTTTTGAAAAAAACAAGAAGATGATCAAACTGAGGAAATGAAAAAATATGAGAGAAATATTATCTATGTTTGAAGAAGAATTACAATACCAGATAGAGATGATATAATCTTTGATGGGGGAGGAAAAGATAAGAAACAACTCATGAAAAACCTACGTGTGAAGATCCCACCCCACCCCCACCAGTTTTGAGGCGAGTCATTACCCTTAAAAACAATTATTAGCTGAGGTAGTAAATTTTCTAATAATTTTTTTTGTAAAATGTGAATTAGATAGACATTATACACTAATACCATTCCTGTATTCATATTCTATAGGGTGAAAATTACTATGATTTATATCTATCAACACCCACCCATCACCTTGTAGAGAGAGATAAAGTGTTAAATATCCATAATGACATGCTACACAATAGACCACATCTGATAGGTCATGTTAGAGTGTCAATTACTATAGCCATGGAGCTGAGTGTCGAGCTACCTATTCCAATTGAGGATGCAGATATTCATACGAATGAACAAGCTCTTGGAACATTCATCGCATGGCCGTCACATCTTGTAAAAAACATGTCGATAATGAGGTATTCATTTTTAATTTAATTTTCAGGATAAACCTTAAAAATTTAATGAAAAAAAGACTAAAACGATGCATGTTTTTACATATGGACAAAGGGAAGGGATAAAATGAAATACCGGTTCAAAACCATCCTAAGGATCAACCAACTGATCAAAATGATCTACCCAAATCACCTTACCCCACCCCAAAGTCTATATCCACATTTATTATCATTTAAGGATCATGTGGATACGAATTTGAAACATGGTGGTACTTACATAATTGATTTTGATGAAAATACATATGGAGGGGAAGATCCAGACTTCATTGGTGTTGAGAGTGAAACTGAAATCCTCTACAGTGAATGGTTAGGCGGAACAGCTATAAATGGTTACATGAGGTGTGTTTTCATGATTTGATTTTCCAAAAGATGATATATTATGATAATTTGGACTAAATACATTTCATATTTTTCACAGGCGTATATATGAAAAACAATTGAAGGGATTTCCCCATGAACAAAAATTTGGACTCGTTAGTCCTCATGTCACCTCTAAAACCCTAACAGATATAAATTTTGAGAAAGAGGTTGAAATAGTGGTAGGACTACTCAAATTGTTTAATAGAAAAATTATGGATGACAGCCTATTATTAATACTAACGGTTCAGGGGTAAAACTATACAATTTAATCATATAAAATATATTTTAATTTATTTTGTTACTTATTACTTTTTGTGTTTTTGGGCAGTATTGGATGCTCATTTTGGTCAATTTGGACACTCCAAATATTTATTTCTTGGATTCAATGCATGGATATCCAACAAACTGACCACAAATGATGGCGTTTGTAAATTCGTAATACACTAAATCCAACATTTTAGAACTAAACATCTTGTTATATAATTTATATTATATTTTAATAAGGATTCTGTTATGATAGGGAAATGTGTGACTATTATCTACATCACGGAATGAGGCCAGTGGAAAAGGACAAGAAACAAGACAAGTACTATGATTGGATAAAAATCAGTGTATATATAATAAGATTTCACTATCCAAACACATATAAAAAATACTTATTTTTCTCAATGTTTTTATATTGCCTGAAAAAAAACAAACGATAAAGACTGTGGTTATTATGTTATTAAATTTATGAAAGAGATCATATTCCATGAAAAAAACACATCTCTGAAGAGTTATTTTTTAAGATAATTACTATTTCATTTAAAATAATTATTAATCCTTTGTGTATTTATATTTTTTCATTACTATCATGACTACCAAAAACATTCATATTCACAAGATGATATACATATGCTTAGAAATGAATAGGAAGCATACCTGATGGAAGAATGCACAAAAATAGATTGAAGATTGTAAACTTCTCAAATAATTTCGACTTTAATAATATTTTCTGCATTATATTTATCTTTTTTTATGGTAATGTTTTGATTTGTATAGGCTAAACACCCCACTGAAAATCATGTCTGTTGGTGGTCCTTGTTTGTGCACTAAATGAATTTCACGTTAGTTTTTTTTTTGAAAAGAAATTGGTGGTCCTCATTTACAGGGTATGTGTGTTGTTGATAGACAAAAAAAGATAATGAGTATCCATAACAGGTTTCCCCATCCCTTGATTTTTTTTGTGATGTCTTGAGACATAATGGGCATATGAGCTTACTCCACTCTTCTCATTTTCAACAACGATAAATGTTTTTCTTCAAAAAAACATTGATTCAATATGCAACATTGGAAGTTCCCCTATTTAGTTGACCCAGTGAAGAATCAACTATCATATCTTCATTTGGAGGTCCTGAATATTTGATAGCGTGTTCTTCACTAGGCCGACTAAAGCTATGATGTCGAAGAAGGATTTTATTCTGCGTCAACCATACATAGATCAATGGTTTTTCCATAATCCATATAAAGTGGGTAGATTGAGCATATTGAGCAGGTTAGGTCTCTTTTTTAGGTTTCAAAGGAAAGGGTGAATTGATTTTTAGGTAGAAAAATTTACTTAAAATTTGTTTTGGTACTTTAGGAAAATGATCCATGAGTCATTTTTGTTGTGTAGGAATCAACAACAACCCAATTCGACGCACAGTGTCACTGGTATGACTCCAAATGTTTCTTTATTTAAAATTGAAATTAATTAAAATAAAAACACCACTAACATACTAAAAACCGAGGAAATTCATTCTGGTTATTTTAATACTCTAGTAAAATGATCTATTAGTCATCTCTGATGTGTAGGAATCAACTGCATATCAATCTGATGCACAGTTTCACCAGTATGACTCCAAATGTGTCTTGTTGTTTAAAAGTGAAATTAATTCAAGTAAAAAACACAAATGACATACTGAAAACTGAGAAAATGCATTCATATTGTTTTGATACTTTAGAAAAACAATCTGTGTGTTAGTTTTGATCTGTAAGAATTAACCCCACCTCAATTTGATGCATCATATGATTAGTATGACTAAAAGTGTCTGTTAAGAGTTTAAAATTGACATTTTAGTTCAAAACATGTCACTCACTAAAAACAAAGAAAATGTTCTCCGATTGTCTTCCAAATTAAGGGCAGTGATTCGTAAGTCCTTGGTGACGTTTATGAAGTCGTCTCACATCAAACCGATGCACAATTTGACTAGTATGACTCAAATTTCATATTTTTAGTTTGAAATAGAATTTTAGTAAAAAAACACAACTGACATACTGAAAACCAAGTAAATGCATTATAATTGTTTTAATACTTTAGGAAATTGATCTATCAGTTATTTTTGATGTGTATGAATCAACTTCACCCCAATATGATGTATGGTGTCACCGGTATGACTCCAAATGTGTTTTTATTTAAAATTGACATTAATTCAAGTAAAAAAACACAACCGACATACTAAAAACTGAGAAAACACATTAAGATTGTTTTGATACTTTAGAAAAACGATCTATGAGTCATTTTTAATATGTTGGAATCAATTCCACCTCAATCTAACGAACAGTGTGACCGAAATCACTAAAAGTTTCTGCTATCAGTTTAAAATTGACATTTCAGTTCAAAACATATCACTCACTGAAAAGAAAGAAAACACACTCTGAAATTCTTACTAATTAAGGAAAATAATTCATAAGTCCTTTTTGACATATATGAAGCAGTCTCACATCAAACCAATTCATGATGCAACCAATATGTCTCAAATTTCATGTTTTAAGTTTGAAATTACATTTTAGTAAAAAAACACAACTGACATATTGAAAACTGAGGAAATTCATTCTAATTATTTTGATACTTTAGGAAAAAGATCTATCAATCATTTGTGATGTGTAGGAATCAACTACACTTCAATCTGATGCAGAGTGTCACCATTATGACTCAAAATGTGTCTTGTTATTTAAAATTGACTTTAATTCAAGTAAAAAAACATAATTGGCACACTTAAAACAGAGAAAAAACATTCATATTGTTTTGATACTTTAGTAAAAAAATCAATGAGTCATTTTGGACATATAGGAATCAACCCCACCTCATTCCGACGCACCGTGTAATCAGTATGACTAAAAGTGTATGTTACGAGTTTAAAATTGACATATTATTTAAAAACATGTCACTCATTGAAAAAAAAACACACTCTGATTGTATTTCCAATTAAGGACAGTGATTCATAATTCTGTTTTGATGTGTATGAAGCAGCCTCATGTCAAACTGATGCACGATGTGACCGGTATGACTCAAATTTTATTTTTTCGGTTTGAAATGACATTTTAGTAAAAAAAACAACTAACATGCCGAAAATTGAGTAAATGGATTCCAATTGTTTTGATACTTTATTAAAATGATCTATCAATCATTTGTGATGTTTAGAAATCAACCACACCTCAATCTGATGCACAGTGTCACCGGTATGACTCCAAATGTGTATTGTTATTTAAAATTGACATTAATTCAAGTAAAACAACACTCTAACATACTGAAAACTAAGAAAATGCATTCTGATTGTTTCTAAACTTTAATAAAATGATCCATGAGTTATTTGTGATGTGTAGGAATCAACCCCACCTCAATCCGACGAACGGTGTGATCAGTATGACTAAAAGTGTCCGTTATCATTTTAAAATTGACATTTTAGCTCAAAATGTGTCACTCACTGAAAACCAAAAAAATACACTCTAATTATCTTCAAAATTAAGGAAAGAAATTCGTAATTCCTTTTTGATTTTTATAAAGCAGTATCTCATCAAACCGATGCGTGATACGACCGGTATGGCTCAAATTCCATGTTTTTGGTTTGAAATTATATTTTAGTAAAAAAACACAAATAACGTACTGAAAACTAAGAAAATGAATTCATATTATTTTGATAATTTAGGAAAGTTATCCATTATTCATTTATGACATGTAGGAATCAACCCCACCTTAATAAGACTTATGGTGTGACCAGTATAACTCCAAATGTGTCATTTTATTAAAAATGATATTTTTTAATGTTTTCTTCATATTAATGTTTAATTTATTTATTATAGTATTACTAATGTAATATTTTTTTTCTTATAGAGGTGGAACTTTTTTATCTAGTTGGGATGGTTTTTTAGGCAACTATTACCAAAAGAGGACATTTTTTAGTGGGGACCACATATGTCAAAAGATAAAACATTAATTTTTTTAACTATTTATTAGATAATTGTAAATTTAATTTTATAAAACATTGTTCAAAATGTATATAGAAGTGTTTTTTTGATATATAACATGAGTTAATATTTTTTTATTCATGATGTCAATTAAATGTATATAGCATTGTTTTCCAAACCTTTGTGTGCACTGCTTGTTTTTTCATTATTTGCATTGTGTATGTGGTTCTTTTGTATATACTATGGGTGGATATTTTTAGCAGATTTTTGCTGGTTTTTGTAGGTTATTTTTGTTGGTTTGGTTATTTTGGTATGTTGTTTGGGTGGTGTTTATTTTTTTAGTTTTTGGGTTTGTTGTTATATAAATATCACACCCAAATAGGGAATCCTTTATCAGCGCTTCAAATAGCGCTGATAAAGGCCCCCCTTTATCAACATTTCGAATAGAACTGATAAAGGGACCCCACCCCCCACCCCCCCACCCCTTTAATAGAAGCTCTATTATCATCATTTTTTCAATCTGATAAAGGCCTTTTTTAGCATTAATAAAAGCATGTTTTTTGGTAGTGATGTTAGATCAAACATGCTTTTCACAACCCACCCTGGGTCCTTTCCGGGAATTGCATGAAGTGAGCAAAGTTCTCCCAGAACTGCTCCCCTCCTTCCTCACCTAGCACTATTAGTGCCTCAGGTTCCATCATTGGAGGACCATTCCTAGTCATGCCCCCTGATCGTCCCCTCAATATGCATCATGGATTCATATATCTACAATTTCAAACATGTACTTTAGAACAAGGATTCATAACACATCTTATCACCTTTTTTATGTTAGAGGGAAAATCACAACATGTAACAACAAGTATTTTCCCAAAACTCGTCACATAGTCAAAAATAAGGCGTTATCACTACCCTTAATCATCTCACACCTATGTTCTGGTTTGAGTAGTATTTGAGGGGTTTTTCTTACCATTTCATTCTAAGGACTTTGTATTTCATTTTATTGCTTTGAAATTTTCTAAGTATAATTTATCCTTATATAAGGAATAATCCAACACAATCCCATGTGAAACTACCTATTTTAACTAGTGAGGTTAGCACTTGGTTCAACCTCAAGCCATCCTAGATGATTAATAGGTTTGGTGGATATGCAGTGATAGGAGTATGTGGTAAGTGATTTCTAGGACGCTTAATTCACTTCTTGTATTATAAGGGTGTCGTCAACCTGTTGGGAAAGACGGGAAAGCGACGAATGCACAAAAAATAGAAAAAGCAAACTCACAGTGGAAATAAAATCTTTCCCCCACAAATAAAAGCGGATGCATAGTGATAAAAATAAGGGAAGAAAATTAAAGTTGGCGCCAGAAATTTTTACATGGAAAACCCAAAAGGGAAAAACCATGGGACTTAGTCTAGAAAGAGGAACCCACTAAAATCAAGAGGTACACAGTAGAGACTCCCCAAAATGGAAGGGATCTCAAAAGTAATAATCAAGAATAAAAGTGTGGATCAAAATGCATAGAGCAAGAAATATGATCGTCAAAGAAAGGTGATCACCAAATGGGATTTTCTCTCAGTGTTTTTGATTCTAGTGATGTTGAAATGAATTATCACTGCCTCCTTATATAGAAAAAAGAATCTGCGTCAATTAATGTCTTCACGTCAAAAGTGTGTCACCACGTGAATTAATTCACGCAGTCTTGGCCCGCATTAAAAACACCTCATAAAAAGAGAAACCACGTGATGCTCCAATTGAGGAGGTGTTACGTAGTCCACCAACCAGGAAGGCACCCAACAAACTCCCCCTCCGACTCAAGTTGGGATCACCGCCAACCCTATATTCAGTCAGAAAGTCTCGAATTTTTCTCTCGGTAAACTCTTGGTCAACATATATGACCTATTGTCATTAGTGTGGATCTTCTCAAGATCTAACTGTCTTGAATCAAGGACGTTGCGGATCCAATGATATCGAACATCGATATGTTTCGACCAGCCATGAAAAGTGGAATTCTTTCCCAATCAAATAGCACTCTGACTATCAAAATAATAAAACATACATGTACTGATTTAAACTAAGCTCTTGAATAAAATTTTTCATCCACAACAATTCTTTTCACTCCTCAGTAGCTGTAATAAACATTGACTATGTGGTAGATAAAGAAAAACATCTTTGTAATTTAGACTGTCAAGATACAGATCCCTCTGCAAAAGTGATCAAATAGACTAAAGTAGACTTCCTCGAATCGATATCTCCTACCATATCTGAATCTATAAATCCATAAATCATAGGTTACCCTTTTAAAAAACACAATATCATATCAGAAGTACCATGAAGATAACGAAAAATGTACTTCACTACTCTCTAATTCTCTCTACCTGGATTTGATAGAAAATGACTTACCACACCAACTGCATGAGCTATATCAGGTCTAGTACATACCATTGCATAAATCAAACAGCCAATGATAAATGAATAATTTATGTGCTGCATATCCTCTCTCTCTTCATCAGTAGAAGGTGACTGGATAGTACTGAGCTTAAAATGTAAAGAAAGAGGAGTACTAACCACTTTATCTCTATCCATAGAAAATATTTGAAGAACCTTATCAATGTATCTATTTTGAGATAACCACAATTTCTTGGCCTTCCTATCACAGGAGATCGTCATGCCAAGAATCTGTCATGCTATCCCCAAGTCTTTCATCACAAAAGACTGACAAAGATCCTTATTCAATCTATCAATTCTAGAAGTATCATGGCCAACAATGAGCATATCATCAACATAAAGAAATAGTATAATAAAATCATCATCAGTAAATATCTGAAAAAAAACACAATGATCAAAAGATGTATTCCTAAAACCCTGATGATAAATGACATATTCAAACTTCTTATACCACTACCTCAGAGCTTGCTTCAAACCATACAAACTCTTCTTCAACCTGCACACATGATTTTCTTTACCTGTTTCAACAAAACCTTCTAGATGCTCCATATAAATCTAATCCTCTAAATATCCATGGAGGAAAGCTGTTTTCACATCCAACTGCTCAATATACAGATCCAAACTAGCAGCCAAACCAAGAACAACCTATATGGAAGACATGTTGACAACAGGTGAGAAAATCTCATCAAAATAAATACATTTCTTCTTATGGAAGCCTTTGACAACTAATCTTTCCTTTTATCATGGAATGGAATAGGATTTTTCATTTTTAATCTGATAAATCCATCGATTTTACAAAGATATCTTACCTATTGGTAACTTCACTATCTCAAAAGTGTTTTTGTCGTGCAATGATTTCATCTCGTCATCCATTTCCACAAACCATCTGTCCTTCTGTTCACTCTCCATTGCCTCATAAAATGATTCTAGTTCTCCCCCTTCAGCAAAGAGTACATACTCATCAGGTGAATATCGAGTAGAAGCAGTGCGATGTCAAGATGACCTTCAGAGTGGAACTATGGGTTCATTAATAACCCCTGGAACCGGATCATCAGAAACAAAAGGTGCATCAAAAACATCAAATCCAACCTATTCACCTTAAGCATAATTTTTTACATCAACATGATCATAAGAATCAACAATATGAGGTAAATGTGAATCAGAACCTGGCTCAAGACTAACAAAACCATCAGAAGTTGGGGAAGCATCTTTTTCTCCCTTATCAATGTCTGCAATAGTCTGATCCTCCTTAAACAATACATCATGGCTTCTAACAAGTTTCTTAAAAATAGGATCATAAAACCTGTACCCAAACTCATCGTGTCCATAGACAATAAAAATACACTAGCATGCCATACCATCCATCTTGGATATCTCATCTCTAGGCACATGAACAAAAGCCTTGCAACCAAAAACACACAAGTGATCATACCTGATCTCTTTTCCATAACAAAATTTTTTGGGAGTGTCTGTATGCAAAGAAACTGCAGGTGATAAATTGATAATATAAGCAGCAGTAAGTAAAGACTCACCCCAAATATGTCCAGGAAACTTTTCTTCTGAAAGCAAACAACGAACTCTTTCCAACAAAGTCAGGTTCATCTGCTCAGCAACAGAATTCAGCTGAGGTGTCTTGGGTGGAATCTTATGATGTTGAATACCTTCCTTCCTTAAATACTAATCAAACATACCATAATACTCTCCCCCACTATCAGTGCGAATACATTTCAATTTCTTTCCTGATTCCCTCTCAACAGAAACATGAAATTTCTTAAAAACACTAAGCACCTAACTTTTGGCATTCAAAACATTAACCCAGAGCTTTCGTGAGTAGTCATCAATAAATGTAACAAAATAAAGACCAAAACTAAAGGTATTATATTTCAAAGGACCACAAACGTCAGAATGTACCAATTCAAGTACCTGTGACTTCCAGTGTGGAGGATGACTGTTGAAACTCACTATACTCTGTTTACCAACCATGCAATGATCACATGTGTCCAATTTGATACTCTTAAAATCTGTAATAAGATTTATCTTGTCCAAACAACCAAGACCTTTCTCACTGATGTGAATGAGCCTCTTATGCCACAACTTGGACGAAACACTGCACTCAACAACACATGCAATATCACAAGAAATAAAAGTTATAGTTCAGTACAACCCTGATTACTTCTTCCCTCGAGCCACAATAAAATATACCTTCGAAATATTCCATTATAAATCACCAAAAGTGCTGATAAACCCTTCATCATCAAGAACTCTAGTAGAAATAAGATTCAAATAACCCTCGAGTGCATGTCATACATTCTTCAAAATTATCTTACTTCTTGTACTGGTCTCTAAAAAAATAGTCCTGATGCCTACAACATTAGCATGACCATCATTTCCCATCTTCAAAATCCCAAAATTACCTAGACTGTAAGATGAAAATAAATCCTTCTTCTATGTCACCTGAAAACAAGAACCACTATCAACAACCCAGCAAGAATCATCAGAATCAATGTTAATAGAGTCATAAACAATAACAAGATCACCCTCTATAGTAGTGGTGACATGATCATCTCCATCGCCATTTTTCTTCTGTGGATTTTCCTTCAATATGTTCTCTCTTTTCAGCTGATAACAAAAAAACTTAACATGCCCCTTATTACCATAATGATGACATTCTAAATCTCTCTAATTTGGTCTAGATTTGTTTCTACCTCTGCTCTTACCTCGACTGATCTACCCTCGGTCCTAGATTCTCCCCTGTTCTCTGTGACTAAAAGTTCTGAAGAATATTTCTCCTGAGTGAATCTCTTTACTTTTTCATTTAAAATAGCAGAATTGACAAAACTAAATGTCACATCACCATTAGGAGAAGAACCAGTTAGAGTGACACGTAAATTCTCCCATGAATCGGGTAAAGTCTTAAACAGAAAATGAGCTAAAACCTCATCTTCAAAATTGATACCCATTTCATTCAACTGATCAAAACATCCCTGATATTCACTTAAATAATTAGAAATAGATGAACCTTATCTATACCTCAATTTAATCATTTTATTGAGAAGAAATATTTTTTTATTTCCCATATTGTATTATAAGGGAGTCGTCAACCTCCTGTCATTTCGATATGGGTCACATTCAGTTTGTTGTTGCAGATATAAAGGAACTGTAACCATGAAATTTGTTCTATTCAATCATATGGGTTTTCCATTCTATACTGCATGTTGTCTTCTTCACTGAGCCCATCTGAGAACTGCAGTACATTTCCTAGGAGTGGTACGCTTGTAGTGAGGCATTGCGTACAAGATGAGTTTGTGGTATACTGTCTATAAATACCTTGACTGAGCTCATTTGAATATATATATTATCACTCCTTTGAGATATATTTTTAAGATACAAACATAGGAGGCCTAGAAATTTGATTCTAGCGAAGTGGGTTCCATGTGCATGATCCATTCTTGTTACAACCTTCATGTTCGCTAATGATTATGCAAACCTATTACATGGTTTATTTTATATTGTTTCATGAAGAATATAAAATATGAACATGATGATATCTAAACATAAAATAATTCTGATGTTAAGCGATATAGTGCATGTAGTCTTGTGAAGAAGAAGATATGTGTGGAACTATTGGGAAATTAGATTGAGGTTTAATGTTTGATACACAGTAATACAGTGTCATCACTCATGTAATTTGAAGGAATAACTAAGTGGTATCACAAAATTTCACAAATAAAAACACTTTTTAATTGTAATATTTTTTTATGCGTAAAGAATATACTGATTACATGTTATGAGTTGAATGCAAGAGACATAAAATGCATTCATGCTGTGTAGATTATGCATGATGACATGATGATATGCATGCATGGAAAAAGTATATTGTAAAGGCAAGTGCGGTAGTATGTGTGTGTGCTGGACTTGTGATACTTGCATCAAAATTACACTCTTACTCATTTGAGTTTGTATAAGTTAATACAAAGGATCCTACAAATAAGCTCACACAATTTGCATGAATGTGTAGCATTGTGTTCTAGCATAAATAAGATCAAAATAATATCCAGTGTTGTGCATTTTTTATTGAACAAAGAATACACATAAATAGTACAAATAATTGCATTCATTAAATATGTGTATGTGATGATGAGAACTATATGATTGAATAAAACATGATGTTGATGGTTTTAATAATTCAGTTGAGCTGAAGCAATATTTTTTAGTGAATCCAAGAAAAATACAACTTGTAGTTTATTGATATATCATCATTTGTTCAATCTATTACTAGAGTGAGTTGAATTGGAAGTGTTATCTTATACAATTCAGGAGAGTATACTAAGTTTACTATCATATAGTGTTATTGATTATATTCATTGGTATTCAAAGAGTTTCAGTTGAAGTGAGAAAGTGCATAATCAGTTTATTTCAGTGGGTTGAAGAGGAAGATCAGTTTTGTGTTGCAGTAGCAGCTTTAAGTTATTGTGATATTTATCATTATGTTAAGTTTTTTATTTGTGAAATAATTGTGGGATTATAGTATAAATAACTCTGGTGGGATTCCAATATAATTTTTGAAAATTTTCATACCTACCCACATTGGTTTTATAATGCTACCTGACCAACCCACTTATAATTGTTGATTGATTTCTAGTGGATAATATGTGTCTCAGATCATCCCAAACACAAAAAGGACATATTCACCTACTTCAGGGGTCAACCTTGTAAAAATACTTTGTGTTTTTCTTCATTTACTTTCTTTATTACATGTGGTATAATTGTTTTTGTAAATAGGGAATATTTATTCACTCTAACAAGTGCAAAGTTTTAGATTTTTAAATGGGTAAAAGTGAAGAAAAGAAAATCAATAAAAACTTAGGTACACTAATTCACCACCCCCCTCTCTGTGTACCTTCATGATCCACTGGGAAATTAAAATTTTATAATATTATTATCATTATGTAAAAAAATACCTACCTTTTTTCCATATTATTGTTGAAAATTAAAATGTTACTCATGCGTATGTATGACCTATTATCTTCATGATTGTAACATAGTTCATTTTTCATAAAAATATTTAATGGTTGGATTTAAACTTATAATTTATGTATTAAAATTATGATTATGTCATGATTATTATTTCAGAGATGATGGAATAATGACCTCTTTAACCATAGTCAACCTTCTGAAGTCATTTTAGACTAATGAAATGAATATCATCAAAACATCTGATGTAACTTTAAATGATTGAGTAATTGTTATGATATGGAAATAAGTGAAATAAAAGGAATAATAAACTTAAAAAAATTAAAGTAATTAAATAATTAACATATGTTTATTATTCATGAAGATAAAGAATGTGAAAGATGAGTCAGACTCAAGGTAAGGGACTTTCTTTTAAAAATCCTCTTTAAAAGTTTCCCTTAAAACTCTCTTTTTCTTCCATGTCCATATATCTAAAAATATTTTATGGGTGTATTTATATGGAAATAAAATAATAATAAAGGAAATTTTATTTCCCTTCTGAATTTATTTAAAAAATTTTCAAAAGGAATATTTTTATGAATTTTTTTGATGTTCTTTACTAAAATACAAAAGGAATGTTCTATTTAAATGTATACAACGACAATGACTTTTCCCACCGGCAAATATGTTATTTAATTTTTGGATTCCTCTATAATATTTCATTTTTTATTCAAATAAAAACCACCTTTCCTTATATTCTAGTTATTTTCAAAATGAAGTTTCAAAACGGATCAGATATTTAAATATCCAGAAATGTTTTCTTATAGATGCAAAGAATATTTGTATGAGCGTAATATTGGAAATTGAAAGATTTTATGTCTTGATATTATGTTATGATTCTTAGGAAATTTTATGATAATGGGTGTTTATGTTATAAACCAAGTATGGGTGGTTATGTTATTAACCAATCACGGGTGGTTTCGTGGTAAACCAAGGATTTTTGGGTCTTTGGTATCCCTCTAATGCATTGGGTATGGGAGTTGACTGTATGGTTATTCTATTTAAATGAGTGATTATAAAATTGATATGGAAATGATTTCCCATGTAACCTACATGTTTTATATATGCTTTCAAAGGGTTTTTATATAAATCTTATGATTCATCAAGGAAAGATAATGGTCTTATGTTTAAATGAAATTATATGCTACTTTTTAAAGGTGAAAAGTTTAACTTCGTGAAAAAAATTATTATGAGTTTTTCATCATTTCAAAGAAACATTATGAATTTTATTTTTCCTTTAGGATTTCTTGTTAAATGTTTTATAAAAAAATTTGGACAAAGAAGGGGATTTATTGCGTAACAAAATTTTTATTTTGAGCCCAAAGTTAATTCTAAAAAGGTCATATTTTTATAAGTATTCATGGACTAATGGTTTCTTTCTTTATTTTTATGTCCTTTAATGAGATTTTTTTGTTCATACCACATTTTAAAAAAATTCATAGGTTTTAAGGATGATTATGGGAAAAGATGAGGTGAAGATCAAAATTTTTAAGATGTGTCATGAAAAGAAAACATGTTTCTTTTTAAAAGTGTTGTTTTGTAGGGAAAATGAATACTGAGTAGAAGTGCACACTTTGTAATATATGGGATTGTTATTTAAGAGTTATAACCTAACTCTCCAAAAAAATAAACCTAAAAGATCTTTGGGAATGAAAGAAAGTGAATTATATTTTAAATTCACAATAATATGAAATGTTTAAGGTCAGGTCCTTATAGTATATAACAGAGCAAGGTTTAGATAAATTTATGGATTAGGATAATATTAATAGAATTACCTTAAAATATTTTACCTAAATGTTAAGTTGAAATTATATCAAATTTTAAACCAAGTTTCTTCATCTAAAATATGTTTTTCTAGAATGTTTTTCCATATATTAAATAGGGAATCTAGAGTAATAAGGAACTGAGGGAACGATATCCTTCTGAATCAACAATACAAAATGGTTGGAATTGGAACAGAATAGTTTTTTGTGGTAATGGTTCTATTCAAATAGTCTATAAATGGTAGTGGTATCCAAGATAGAGAATAACCAGATCTACCAAATAGGAACATGTTAATAGTAGAGTATTTTATGATATAATATCCTCCATATTTCAATGGATCTTATGATCCTATGATATCTAAAGGATGGATTAAATATTGGTAAAATATATTTGATGTCATGGGTTGTTTAGATCATCACAAGGTAATTCTTTCTATTTACCATTTTGAAGGTAAAGTTGATCAGTGGTGGAAAATAGTTAAGAATGCTAAATAAAGTAGAGATAATGGTAGCTTTTAATGGGATGACTTTAAGAATATTTTATTTTTGAAATGTTTTCCAAAGGTTTTTCAACATAGGATGAAAAGGTAATTTTTAGAATTTCAAACAAATGATGAAGATTTAGTGTCGGTTTATGATGAAAAAATCACCCATTTGGGAAGGTTTGTGCCAAGTTTTATCTAGGATCATAATAATAAACTTAATTGGTTTTACTCAGGATTAAATCCAAGATATCGAAGGTAATTGGATTCCCATTAGTTTAAAAGTAATGAGAAAATTTTTCAATATGCTAAGAGGTTAGAAATAGATTTTTTCAATGATCATGTATTTCATGATAACAAGAAGATAAAAGGTTATAGATGGAAGGAAATGGAAAATCATTCATCAACGAAATATGGAGTTAAGAAAATAAAGTTCCCATGTTTTGATAATTGTGGTAAAAAGAACCATAGGGAAGGTATTTCAAAATCTAATACGTGCTTTCGATGTTGAAAGTTTATGTATGTGGATTGTGACTACAAGAAAAATGATCATAAAAATACTTAAAAGTAAATGGTAAGCTTATTTACTTTAAATGAGTTGGTACATTATGTTAATGCGTGCCTGAATTAAGAAAATCAAGCTTGAAATCCTCAAAATCAACATAAAAATGGCATGGAGAAATATTTTTCTATTACTATGGTCAATGTTGGGACATCAAATTAAGTGGTTATAGGTATATTACTAGTTTATTCTAATTATTTCAATACCCTATTTAACTCTGGATCTTTTCATTCTTTCATTTCTAAGAAATTTTGATGTAAATTGGGAATATCACCTCATTAAAGTAAGATAGAACTTTTTGTGAAAAAATCAGGTGGAAATATTAAAGAAACCAAGATTAATTGGAATATTCCTATTATTATCAATGGAATGGTCTTTCCTATAAATCTTGATTAAATTCTTATAGTAGAGTTTGATATTATTTTTGGTATGGATTGGATTTCAATTTATCATGTTAAGATAGATTAAAAATCTAAGGAAATATTGATCAATGATTTCAAACTGTTGATAATATATGTGACATCCCGACCTAGGTACCACACACCAGTGCTCAGATCCATTATTCCACATGACATCATGTGTGCCTCCCGGTATACCAGAGGCTGCTAACTAGAAGTGAGGTTTCGATATCAATCATGGGGAGACTATACCCTCTTTATCAGAGTAATACCACAAAGAAAATAACAGAATGATATAACATAACCAGAATAATACCAGTATCACAAGATGACCAAAACTGGAAATACAATATCAAAAATTAACAGTAGATATTCCATAGTATGTTCCAAGTATCAAAATGAAAACCCAAAAGTAAAGACACTATAAAATACCATGTGGGTCTTGAACCACTTCTTTTTCCCTCATCCATGCTTCATCCCATATCATTCATCTAACATAGGTAATTTTCGTTTATCTTGTCCTATAAACATGAAGTCTATTTGGGTACTGATCAGATTTCCCGAGTATGGTGTGAGTACAACTCAGTAGGCCACCACCAATGGTGTCTAAAACAAATCCAGTCAATAATGGTATATGTAGTTATATAAATAATTAAATACAAGTAATAAATTGAAAAATTTAAATTTATTTAATTATCTTTTATTTAACTGTATAAACCATCGGGTTCCAAAGGACACGCAAACCACAATATCTGTTTCAGCCCGTGCTAGAGTCTGATCCATACCACATTTTCAATTCACAGTTTCTTATAATAAATGGGATTTCATTATTCATTTCATTTCAATTCATAATATGTAAAATCGCAATCATAGTCTAATAATAACATTTTAGGAGTTTTTAGTCTTGTATAGCACCTCGTCAGTATTTGGAGCATCAGTCCTTATCTCACACCTCATGGGAATTTGGAGTATCCATACTTTTTCTATACAATAATATTTTCATGAATGTTGATGGGTCTATAATAGAATTTCTATCACTCCTATGGGTATTTGGAGCGTCAATTTGTGTCCCACACCCCATTCCCAATCAAACACATATATCACATATATATCACATCATTCAATGTTACCTTCTATAGAATTCCACATTCAAAACATTAATTAATTAATTAAAAATTAATTAATCCATTTTAATGAATTTTATAATCACAATAATTTCCATTAATTAATACAATAATTAATTAATTTAATTCACAACCTCAATATCCAAAAAAATTAATTCGACAATTAATTCTTCAAATAAATTTCACAATCACAACATATCATTAATTAATTAAAAAATTAATTAATCAAATCAAATTCACAATTTTGAACATCTCAATAATTAATTTGATAATTAACTAATCTTATTTCACATTCAATTTCAAAATCCCTAATATCCCATTAATTAAATCAATAACTAATTAATTCAATTCTCAACCTCAATTTCCCTATTTAACCTAAATCATTATCACATGGAAATTAAACAAATTAATTTCAAAAAAAATTCCCAATCATTTCAATTGAAATTCTAATAATTAAATACAAAATAATTTAATCAATACTACAGTATTTGAATTCAAACCACCTACCTCAAGTTTGACGATGAATGGTTGCTAGCGGATATACCCAATTGAAGTAGAACAACTAAAATCACGATAAAGAATGAGACTTAGATATGAATCCTTAATCTAATATCAAATGAATGGAGATATAAAAAACATAGATCTATATCTATAACCAATAGCATATAAACATCACTCTTTTATCTGGGAAGATGAGAGGGAGAGAGATAGATACATCTAATCAGGAATAAAACACATACCTAGGTGGTGAAGATATTTAATATAGGATTAAATAATAAATAATGGGGGTCGGAAGGGATTGGAATAAATTGAGGAACCTCCAAAAATGACTGAAAATGAGTTGGTTCAATTTAGGGTTGATTTGGGTGAGTTTTGGGGGTTTAGGTAAATTTTAAACTAATTTTTAGGTTAATTTAAATATCTTGCATAGTTTGCTAGGAAGGGGATCATGGATTGACAAACCAAGCACATTAAAAACATTCCTATTATAGGGGGTGAAATGTATCTCCTTTTCAAGTGCACATTTTGAAAAAAAATTCACCGTCCATGCAATCCCTCTTTGTGAGGGGTTGTACGGTTTGTTGGGTCAATGCACACAGTTTGGAAAAACAGTGTGCCAGCCATGCACATCGCCTCTCTAACACCCCAGGGTTTTATAAATAAAGTTAATGAAATGCATGGAACACTAAGTATCTATGAAGAAATAGTTTTTTTAAGTATATAGTTATGAACTATCCATTAAACATAATTTTTTCGCTTCTGTGTTTTAAATTTCGAAAATCTGACATACATGGTAGCGATCAGTAAGTTATTTGAATTCTGATATGACAAACTTATTTTTTGGAGAATAGTAACCTACCCTTATGAATATTAACCTACCCTTATGAATATTAATATTACAAAATGAATATTAACCTCACCAATGAATGTATTTATAAAAATTTATGAGACCTTGATTAATTTTTCAAGGTGTTATAAAATGAGTTATAGTTTTAAAATTGTTATTTTTGGAATAAATTATTATTATTATTTTAAAATTAAATTTTTCATATTTAAAAATTTATTTTGATAAAATGGAGTTCATTTTCTAATTCTACACATCAAAAATTGTTTGGGGTTATTTTTTTGGTAGTTTTCTAAAATACTTGTTTTTTTGTGAATAGTAAAATACAATAATTTACAAAATAAGCTAAATACATGATTTATTTAGTCATTGATGATGTGTTTCTGAGGTAATAATCCTTGGTTAGAACTCACATACACAAATTACTATTTTTTCACAAGAATTATTACTATTCATAGTCTTGAGAAAAAATAATAAACTAATGATTAAATTGATGTAAAACCCCTCTTCTCCTCCTATATAAATACCACCCTCACCCCCCTCTTCCTCTCACACCTCTAAAGATTTTAGAATTGCCTAAATTCTACCCAACCCACTTCCTAATGATCCTACCCAAATCCAAGACTTTATGGTCTCACAAAAAGGTTAATATAAAAGTCCTTAAGAAGGATCACAAGGAGAAGAGATCAAGAGGTAAAGATCCTCTTTTTTTCTTGTGTTTTCTTTTCAATTATTTTCTTTTATTATACTATCTTCACCTCTCCTTATACAAGATTCATGAAAGCTAAAGTATTATATATTCTGTATTTTTATCATGTTTATGGAAAATTTCATCATCATCCTTCCTCTCCTCTTCCTCTTATTTTAAAAATAAAAACAATGTTCGTGATGTGGTGATTTACCAACATTGTGGATGATGTGTCTTCAATTTCCTTTACTTCCTTCTAATATGGTTGTAAAACCATTATAATGGTTGTAAAATATTGTAAATTGTATTATATGACCACTCTTATGTTCTGGAATTAACTTATATTCATAATATTAAAGGAATATGATGAAACAAGTTCGTGATTATCGAAGAACCTCCAAAATGATCTAAACAAATATCATTAATGTTTTAACTCATAAATCATCCTCATATCATAAAATAAAAATGATAAATGGAATAATTTAAGGTTATTGAAACATTTAAATACCAACTCTTTCCACTTTTTTAGTTTCTCTTTCATTCGACAATAAAATCCATTACAAACCCACTATGGAAACCATGTAAAGAACACACCCGAAACAATATAAATAACAAAATATTACTAATTAATGGGTTGAAATATGTTATAAAATGATCATATAAGTTGTTATAAAAATGAATATATTTCTATAAACTATTAATAACACTATTTTAACCATTATAAAGTAGGTTTAAACACGTTTGAAGGAATTCGAACTTGAGGTAAGGGATCCTCTCTTTACCACTTTTATTCAAGAATCTCCTCTATGTTATGCCCTTTTATTTTTTATTCCTAATGATCAGGTATGTTTTCTCACCTCCCCCATATTGACTTTATGATATATAAATTTTGATATACGCCTTTATCTATTATTAATACCTCCCAAGTACACCTGTTACCATGCCTAAATTTCATAAGGGAATTCTTAACCCAATTTCCATTCTTTAAGTTAACCTTCTAATTTTTCATTATATGGTATTAAGATTATTTTTGTGATGAATTTTTGTTTATATTATGTTTTATTATAAGTATTTACATTGTATACACACATCCATTCCATTTTATTGATTCTCACTCTAATTATATTTATAAGGTACTTTTCTTTTCAAATTCTTTTAAAAGTCTCTTTAATGAAAATCAAAAAGATTTTTTTTATTATATGTAATGAGTGATTTATCCTAATTTCATGATTCTTTATTACTATGATATGTTCCTTGGACATATTTATATTGGTTTTAGACTAATATACCTCAAGATATATTGGTTTGATCCCATTATAGATCAAGATATATTGTGTTGAGCCCATTATAGCTCAAGATATGTTAGGTTGAGCCCATTATAGATCAAGATATGACGGGTGAGCCCCATTATAGCTCTCCAATGCATTGGGTACTTCGGAGATAGGAGTTGAAAAAATGGTTATTCCATGTGTAAGGGTGATTGTAATAGTGATATTTTAAATATGTCCCAAGGCTACTACATGATGTTTCTATGCATGTTAATAAGTTTTTATGTGATGGGTTTTATTGGTTTTTATATTATCATTTGACTAAAGATTTATTTCTTTATATCCCTTATAGATATTTTTTTACTCATCTCAAGTTTCTAAAAGTTTTTAATAGGTTATAAGGATGTGTAAGATAAATAAGTAACTCAAGTTAAATGTTATGTAGTTTTGTAAAAGAAATAATGTTTTATTTAAAAAGTTTTATATTTTAAAAGAAATGAATATTGTTTTAGTGGTATCTACTCTATATAAATGTGGGATGTTATGTGTGTTTTATGTCCTAATTTTTCAAAACTCTAAACCTAAAAAGATCCAAAATGTGTAAGAATGTATGTTCTTGTCTAAAATTCTAGATTATGTAATGTTTTAAGGCTGGTTCCTTATAGCTAGTATCAAAGGATGGCTTAGATAACTTTAATGGTTAGGATAATGTTAATAGAATACCATAAATGATTCTTACTTTATGATTAATTTAAAATGATATAGAATTTAAATATTATCATGTTGCTTCATCTGAGATATTTCTATTCAGAATGGTTTTCCACAGAAGAAACAGGGAAGCTGAAGTAAGAAGGAACTAAGAGGTTGGTATCTTTCTAAATCTGCAGCCTGGAATAGTTGGAATTGGAACTGATTTTTTTTGTGACAACAATATATTAGTCGAATAAGGAAATAAATGGTGTTGGTATCCATGCTATAGAGGAATATTATCTACCATGAAGAAACATGTCTTTTTTGGACCATTTTATGAGGTAATGTCCTCCATCATTCAGTGGAACCACAGATCTAGTGATAGTCGAAGGATGGGTCAATACTCTAGAAAAGATATTTGATATCATGGTATGTTCATAACGTCAAAAGGTAATACTATAAATTTATCATTTTAAAGGTAAATTTGATAAATGGTGGTATCTGGTTAAGAATATGAGAGAAAGAGATGATCTTGACAGTCTGGAATGGTATGATTTTAAGATCCTTTTCTGGAAAAATATTTTCCTAAAACTGTTTGAATCAGAATGGATGAAAAATACTTGGAACGGAAACAAAAATATGATGATTATCTGGTAGTATATGAAGGAAATTTTACAAGACTAGCCATGTACGTACTAGATTTTACTCAGGATTTTGATAGTAAAATTAATAGATTTTACTCTCATTTGAAACCATTTTTACGAAGAGATTTGGCTTCACGCGAGTTTAAAAGCTATGAGAAACTTGTTAGTTGTGCTGAAAGAGTTGAGATAGAGTTTTCTAAAATGTATGTTCCTCATGATGATAATAATAAGAATCATTTATGTTGGAAGGCATTAGGGGGTACTTCATCAAATAAATCTTTAGGTAAGAAAATCAACTTCCCTTCTTGTGAAAAGTGTGGTAAAAAGCATCGTAGTGAATGTCTTATAAATTCTAGGAAATGATATCAATATGAAACTTTTGTACACATGTCCCATGAGTGCAAGTAAAATTATCAAAAAAATAATGAGAATATGATTGAGATATAATTTAACTATAAGGAATTGGGTCATTTTTCAAATGTGTGTCTAAAGCTAGTCACTGAGGCCATAAATGAGTAAGATTGGAAGCAGAAGGGTGTGGAAAAATCCTTTTCAACCACTTTAGTAGATGTTGATCCATCAAATGAGTTTGTATTAGGTACATTTATTGTTTTTACAGATTTTGAAAATGTGTTGTTTGATTCGTGGTCTACACATTCCTTCAATTCTGATAAATTTTCTACAAAATTGGGAATTCCACCTCTTGAAATGAAACCAAAACTCATGGTAAAAATATCTAGTGGAAATATTGTGGAAAAATAAATTATAAGAACTTAACTATATTTTTCTATGGAAAGATTTTACCTTCAAACCTATTTGTATTTCCTCTAGTATAGTTTGATGTTATTCTAGGTATGGACTATATTTCTTTTAATCAAGCCAAGATAGATTGTAGAGAAATGGAAGTTGTTTTTTAAAAATTGTATCAGTTTTTGTACAATAATGAACCCATACCATTGATAACATATCAGGAAGATAAGAAACTTTTAAAAGATGTAAATGAATGTTATCTTGCACACATTTTTTAAAATAAGGAAACCCTTCATATTTATGATGTGGCAGTGGTAAATGAGTATCTTGATGTATTTACTGATGTTTTTATTGGTGTTATTCATGACCAGGATGTTGAGTTTACTAATGAATTAGTTCCTTATGTTAAGAAAATTTCTAAACCCCCTTATCGAATGTCTCAAATGGAACTTATGGAATTGAAAAAGCAGTTGCAGGAATTATTGGATAAAGGCTTCATCTGACCTAGAACTTCAGCATGGGGTGACCATGTCTTGTTTGTTAAAAATAAATATTATTTAATGAGACTTTACATCGATTATAGATCCTTGAATAACATCACTATTAAAAATAATTATCCTTTACCTCATATCGATGATTTTTTTTATTATCTCCAGGGAGCACAGTATTTTTTGAGGGTCGACCTGAGGTCGGGGTACCATCAGTTGAAAGTAAATGAAGAATACATCCCGAAGACTACATTCCATACTAGATATAGGAATTATGAATTTATTATTATGTTTTTTGGGCTAACTAATGCACCTAATATTTTATGGGTCTTATGAATAGAATATTTCGTGAGTTCTTGGATAATTTTCTGGTTGTGTTTATTGATGACATTTTGGTATACTCTAAAAGTAAAGAGGGTCATGAAAAACATCTAAGGGTTGTTTTTAAAACCTTGTAAAAAAGAAACTATATGTAAAATTCAGCAAGTGTGAATTTTTGTTACAAAAAAATTTCTTTCCTTGGTCACATTATTTCTAAAAATGTAATAATTGTTGATCTTTCTAAAACAAAAGTTGTTGAATAATGGGAAAGACCCACAAATATAACTGAGATTCATAGTTTTCTTGGTTTGGAAGACTATTATTGGAGGTTTTTTGAAAACCTAGCATGGTTATCTATCCCATTGACTAAGTTAACTTGAAAAGGGGTTAAATTTTGTTTTTACAAAATAATGTGATGATTATTTTCATGAATTGAAAAAAAGATTGGTGAATTCTCTAGTTATGACCCTAATTTGTCATCTATTGTGATGCTTCTTTAAAGGAAATTGGTTGTGTTTAGATGAATAATGATCAAGTAATTGCTTATGCTTCACATTAGTTGAAACCTCATGAGTTGAATTACCCTACACATGATTTGGAGTTAGTTTCTATTTTTTTTATATTAAAAATTTGGAGGAATCATTTATGTGGACTAAAATGTAAAATATATACCGAACATAAAATATTGAAGTATATATTTACTCAAAAGGAATTGAACATGAGATAGAGAAGATTGTTGTAACTAATCAAGGATTATGATTTCATGATTCATTACCATCCTGGAAGATAAAACATAGTGGATAATGCCTTAAGTCAGAAAAATAATGTTACACTAACCATGATACATTTAGAGCATGACCCTTTGATTAATGATGTAATGAATTTTGTATTGGAAGTTGTTGGTGCTGGAAATACCTCTATTTTGTTACAGGTTTCATTATAGTAATCTCAATCAAATATAATTAAGAAAGCACAGAAATGATATGGAAAGTTACATATGTGCCTTGTGATTCTCACCTGAAGAAAGAATTTTTGTACGAAGCTCATAGTTCTCCATTTTCATTTCATCCTAGTAGCACAAATATGTACAGAGATCTTTGAGAGTATTACTGGTGGGATAGAATGAAAAGAGATATTGTTGATTTTACCATGAAATGGTTGACATGTAATAGGTTAAAGTGGAGTGGATGTTATCGAAAGGGATGCTTCAACCTTTTCTAGTTCCAGAGTGGAAATGGGAAAATATATCCATGGAATTCATTGTGGGACTGCCTAAGACATCTTGAGGTAATAATAAAATCTTATTTATTATTGACCAACTAACTAAATATGCTCATTTCCTTTCTATTTGAGATACTATGTCAATGTATCAGCTTTCTCAACTGTACCTCAAAGAGATTTTTAGGATACTTGGAGTTCCACTATCCATTATATCTAACCATGATCCCAGGTTTACTTCTAACTTTTATAGAGGCCTTCAAAATTCATTATGAAAAAAATTAAATTTCAGTGCAGCTTTTCATCCTCAATTAGATGGGAATTCATAATGAATGATTCAGAATTTGGAGGATATGCTTTGAGCTTGTTCAGTGAATTACTAGGGAATTTGGGATCAACACCTTTCTTTAGTTGAGTTATCTTACAATAACATATTTCATTAAAGTATACAGATGGAACCTTTTGAATCATTATATGGGAAGCGGTGTTGAACTCCATCTTTTTGGGATGAAGTTGGCGAAAGGAAGTTTATGGGGATAAAATTAGTAGAGGAAATGGCAGAAAAGGTTCAGCTGATTCAACAACAAGTGAGGACAGCTTAGACCGGGCAGAAAAGTTATGCTGGTCATAGGAGGAAAGACCTTTATTTTGAGTTAGGTGATATGTTTTCCTAAAAATATCTCCTTGGAAAAGTGTTATGCATTTTGGAAAAAAGAGAAAACTAAGTCCATGGTTCATTGGACCTTATAAAATCTTGGAAAAAGTTGGACCAGTCACTTACTAGGTAGATTTTCCTCCAATTGTATCTCATGTACATAATGTTTTTTATGTTTCAATGTTGAGAAATTATGTGCCAAATTCATCTCATGTTTTGAGACCAAAAGTAGTTCAGCTGGAAGAGAACCTTTCTTATGAAGAGAGACCTGTTAAGATTCTTTATCATAGAGAGAAAGTATTGCTGAATAAGGTAATCCATCAGGTAAAGGTTTAGTGGAGAAACCACATGGTTAAAGAAGCAACATGGGAATCTGAAAATTCTATTAGGGAAAGGTACCCTCACTTATTTAATAAGTAAATAAAAATTGTGAGGATGCAATTTTTAGAAGGTGGGTAGAATGTAACACCCCAAGGTTTTACAAATAAATTTAATGAAATGCATGAAACACTAAGTCTCTATGAAGCAAAAAAAATTAAGAAGATAGTTATAAACTATCCATTAAACATAATTTTTCTGCTTCTATGTTTTAAATTTTAAAAAACTAACCTACACGGTTACAATCAGTAAGTTATTTGGATTCTAATAGAGAAAAATTATTTTTTGTGAATAGTAACCTACCCTTATGAATAGTGACCTACCCTTATGAATATAGATATTAAAAAATGAATAGTAACCTCACCAATGAATGTATTTCTAATAACTTATTAGATCATGATTAATTTTTCAAGGTGTTATAAAATGAGTTATATTTTTAAAATTGTTATTTTTGGAAGAAATTGCATTTTTTTTTCAAAAAATAAAATTTTTATATTTAAAAATGTATTTTGATAAAATGGAGTTCATTTTTTAATTCTACATGTTGAAAAAATTTTGGAGTGAATTTTTGGTATTTTTTTGAAATATTGGAATTTTTGGTGAATAGTAAAATATGATAATTTAAAAAAGAAGCTAAATACATGATTTATTGAGTCATTGATGATGTTTTGATAAGGTAAGAATCCTTGGTTCAAAATCACATGAAAAAATTACTATTTTTTTCACAATAATTAATACTATTCATAATCTTGATAAAAAATAATAAATAAATGATTAAAATATTGTAAAACCCCTCCTCTCCTCCACTATAAATACCTCCCTCACCCCCTCTTCGTCTCACACCTCTCAAGATTTGTGAATTGTATAAATTCTTCCCAAACATCTTCCAAAGGCTCTTCCCCACATCCAATCTCTTCTAATCTCATCAAAAGTCCAATACTAAAGTCCTTATGGAGGATCTAAAGGAGAAGAGATCAAGAGGTAATGATCATTTTTATTTTTCTTATGTTTTCTTTTCTATTCGTCTCTTTTCTTATACTCTCTTCACCTCCCCTTATCCAAGAGGAATGAAATATATATTATTATATATATTATTTATTTTTATCATGTTTATGTAAAAATTAATCGTAATTATTCCTCTCTTATTCCTCTTATTCTAAAAATAAAAACAATGTTCATGATGTGTCGATTTACCGACATTGTGGATGATAGGTCTTCAATTTCCATTACTTCCTTCAAATCGGGTTGTAAAACCATTTTAAGGGTTAGAAAATATTTTAAATTTTATGATATGACCTCTATTATGTTCTTTAATTAAATTATATGCATAATATTAAAGAAATATAATGAAACAAGTTTGTGATTATCGAAGAACCGCCAAAATGATCTAAACAAATATCATTAATATTTTAACTAATAAATCGTCATCATATCAAAAAATAAAAATGATAAATGCAATAATTAAAGTTTTTTAAACATTTAAATACCATATCATTAAAATTCTGTATTTTCTATTTCATTTGAAAATAAAATCCATTACAAACCCACCATGGAAACCATGTAAAGAACACACCTAAAACAAGGTAAATAACAAAATACTACTAATCAATGGGTTGAATTATGTTATAAAATGATCATAAAAGTTGTTATAAAAATTAATATGTTTTTTTAAACTATTAATAACACTATTTTAACCATTATATATGAGGTTTAAACTCATTTTAAGGAAGTATTACCCGAGGTAAGGGATCCTCTCTTTCCCACTTTTATTCAAGAATATCCTCTATGTTATGACCTTTTATTTTTAATTCCTAATGATGGGGTATGTTTTCCCACCTCCCCTATACTGCCATTATGATATATAAATTATGAGATACTCGTTTCTCTCTCATTAATCCTCCCCAAGTACACTTGTTACCATTCCTAAATTTCGTAAGGGAATTCTTAACCCAATTTCCATTCTTTGGGTTAACCTTCTACTTTTTTCATTATGTGGTATTAAGATTATTTGTGAGATGGATTTTTATTTATATTATGATGTGTTATGTGTATTTACATTATATTCATACATCCATTCCATTATATTTATTCTCACTCTAATTACATTTATAAGGTACTTTCCATTTAAAATTCTTTTAAAAGTTTCTTTAATGAAATTCAAAAATATTATTTATATATATATATGGAATGAGTGATTTATCCTAATTTTATGATGCTTTATTAACGTGATATATTCCTTGTACATATTTTATGTTGGTTTGATCCCATTATATCTCCGGATATGTTGGGTTGAGCCCATTATAGCTCAAGATATGTTGGGTTAATCCCATTATACCTCAAGATATGTTGGGTTGAGCCCATTATAGCTCAAGATATGATAGGTGACAATCATTATAGCTCTCCAATGCCTTAGGTACTATGGAGATGGAAGTTGAATAAATGGATATTCCATGTATAAGGGTTATTGTAAGAGTGATATGGTAAATATGTACCAATTCTACTACATGATGTTTCTATGCATGTTAATAAGTTTTTATGTTATCATTTGACTAAAAATTTCTTTCTTTATATCCCTTACTGATATTTTTCTGCTCATCCAAAGTTCCCAAAAGATTTTCATAGGTTATAAGTATGTTTAAGAGAAATAAGGAATTAATGTTAAATTTTATGAAGTTTTTTCAAAGAAATCATGTTTTATTTTAGAAGTTTTATATTTTTTAAGAAATGGATACTATTTTAGTGGTATCCACTCTAAATAAATATGGGATGTTATGTATGTTTTATTTCCGAATTTTATAAAACTATAAACCTAATAAGATCCTCAATGTGTAAGAATTATGTTCTTGTCTAAAATTCAAGATTATGTAATGTTTTAAGGCTGAGTCTTAATACTCCCTCCTTCCAAAATTCTAAATTTTCACTTGACCGCACCCCAAGGTAAAACTAAAAATGAAAAGTGCTCAATAGAGGGAAAAAGAGTACCTATAAATGAGATTGTGGCATGTCCAGAAAAGGTTTGGATCTTACAATCTCCCCACCTTATAACAGCTCATCCTCGATTTGTACTCATAAGAATATCTAAGATTATAAGCAAAAAGATCAGGACACTAAGCCTGCATGACTGCTTCTCTCTCCCAAGTTTCCTCTAACACATGTCCATGTTTCCACAATACACAAACTATCATCCCGATCTTTCCCCAAAACACTTTATCACTTCAATACAACACACATATCAAATTATCATCAAAGGATGCATTGGTCTCAATCTCAACATCATCCACATCGATAACATGAGAAGGTTTGGGGTGATAATGTCAAAGTTGTGAAACATAGAAAAAATCATTCTTAACACTGTATCTATTTAGAAGATCCAATTGGTATGACACCATCCCAATTCTCTCCACAACCTCAAATGGTCCAACAAACCTTGACACCAGCTTACCCTATCTTTTTATCCTGTGGTGACCCAACCTAGGTGACACCCTAAGGAATACACGATCACCCTCTGCAAACTCTAGGGTTTATCAACCCCTATCAACATATGAATTCTATAAACTCTAATACGTATCCATACACTTCTAATTAAGCTACACCTGATCTAAAATCTCCTTCATGAGAATCAGTCCCAATAACTCTGACTCACCCACCTTCATCTAGAATAGAGGTGATATGTATGGCCTACCATAAATATCCTTTTATGGTTCCAACTATATAGTTTCCTGATAAAGGTTTTCATAGGAGAACTCCACTAAATATAGGTTCTTCTTCCAAGTCTCATTGAAGTCTGTGAAACATGCTTGCAACATATCCTCGAGCACTTGTATCGTATGATATGACTTCCCATATGTATATGGGTGGAAATCCATACTCAATAGACCCTATCTACCAAGTGCCTTCAATAATACCTACTAAAATAATGAAGTAAAGTGAGAGTCATGGTCTGAAACAGTAGTTTGTGGCACCCCATTCAAAAAGAATGTCTTCCGAACATATAGATCTTCCAACTGATCTACTGAGAAAGTCTTTTGTATCGGTAATAAATGTTCCACCTTGGTCAAATGGTCCACAACCACCCAAATAGAATCATTATTCCAATGCATCCTCCAGATACCCTCAAAGAAGTCCATAATAATGTCACCCCATTTCCATTCCAGATGTTTAATGGGGACTTATGACCTTCCTCTAGAGATTTCAAATGGTGGAAAAAGTTACAAAAACATAAATAAAAAACTACTGAAAAAAAAACTAAAACAACTTCAAACAGAAAGAGAATTCTACTGCATCCAATCGAATAAGGAATAGAACCTGTTAGAGCTTGAAGAAGCCTCTTACAAGTCACTATATAGCAGAAATAAATAATAACCAATGGATGAAAATGATCCACTGTTGATGTATAACTATGGATAAAAAATTACTCTCCATTGATGTCTAATGGTGGGTAAAAAAGACTCACCATTGATGTGTAGTGGTGGGAAAAAATGACTCAACATTAAAGTCTAACGGTGGGTAAAAATGACTCATATTTGATGTGTAATTAGGGATAAAAATGACTCATCGTTGAAGTTAAATGGTGTCACCATCACTAAAACCATTGGAGGAGGATACAAACCAGTGAATCATTCTGATTTGAGGTGAGTAGTGGGAAACTCGAAGAAGTATTCAAAATACTATTTTCTTTATATAAGATGCATAAAGAGATTCCAATACCAAAGGAGACAAATCAGTAAGATTGAAGAAACTTGGTTATATTCATTGGAGATACTGTGAAGATCACTGGTGAACTAGAGAACATTGGACCACTGAGTAAGATAACCAAAAAATGAAAAGAAGAAGTGTGGGAGTTCAAATGAGGACACGAGAGAAATAAAAAGGATCAGATAGCTCACAAGGATTCCATATGATGGTCGAGATCATGTCCATGTTTTTAAATCAGATGAACAATGAAAACACAACCAAGTCCCACATTGGTTGTAAAAATGTAGGATGATCAGTATATCATTAAAGTTGAGTTAATCCACCATTCAATCTAGAAACCATGGATCTTCACCAATTTATACTTTTCATGCACATGGGTCTATGGCCCATTTGTCCACCTAGCCTCACCCAATTCTCCTAATGGGTATGCTTTGTGGGCCTTAAACATGGACCTTCATGAAAAGAGCAAGCATTGTGCACACCGAGCTCTCCAATATCCTTGTGGTATTCCTATGGTTGTTCTTCCCATAGGTTTGACCCAATGGGTCCCCTAAGTGGTTGAGGGCTATCCTAATTGGCTCATAAGGATGGCCCAATTTTGTTCTTAACAAAAAAATTAAACTTAAGTAAATAAATATATAATAAAATGAAGTATCAATTTAAAACATTTACATAAACAATATTAAAACATATAATGAAAAAATAATATTTTAAAAACACTTGAATTTTAATAAAAGTGATGAGATAGTAATTTATCGAAATAAATAATAATTTTAAAGTATTAAATCACTTTCAAATTTTAACAACCTCCCCCTTTTTTAAAATTAAAAAACACAACATTTATTGAAATTTCAAAAAAAAATATCCCCCGTTTTGAAATTTATTAAAAATTATATTAGAATTAATTCTAAAAAATAGACTCTATTTTAATCATAAACAACAACTATAAAAATGAGAGATTATAAATTTAACATTTAATTACAAAAAACAAGTAAAAAATCATTTTTTAATAAAAACTGTGTTAGTATTTCATACCAATATCTTGGAGATTACCTAAGACCATATAAGTCTTCATTAAGTTTAAAGATATGATTAGGAAAATTATCATTTACAAATCTAGGGGTTGTCTTACATAGACTTACTCTAAAATAATTCCATTTAAAAAGGAACTTTTTACATCATTTTGAAATAATTTTATGTTTTGAAAACTAGAAAAGGCTAATATAATCCTAATTACTTCCATCCTTGCAACAGGAGAAAAAGAATCTTCAAAGTAAACTCCAACTTCTTATGAATAACCATGAACTACTAGTATTACATTATTTTTAACTATTTTTGTAACATCCCAAGTAAGTAAAAGAATAATATATTTTCATAACTATATCTATTTATGAATTAGATAGTGTTTTAGAGGCTTAAAATGATAATAAATCCAATCTTAAGCATAGAATACTCTAAAAATTTTAAAAGATTGTTTTACCACCTTTTGATGGAAAACAATTTTTAAAACTAACTTTTGACAATTTTATAAGCTCTATTTGTCAAAATAAACTTATTCTTTATAATTGGTACATTGAAATTTACTTTGGATAATGTTTTGGTATTTTTCTGACAATGTTTATTTTTTAATGAATAGTGAAAAATACTGCATTTTACTTCAAAACTGTTGTTTCATCTAATTTAATTATATAGTTAGATTATATTTTTAATTGGTTTTAAAGTGTAATTAGAATATATTTTTACAATTTAATCCAATTGTGGTCATTAAAATTAATTTCACTTTGAAATTGGACATAAACAATTGTCAATCTTTTGATAGATATTGTTTCTTAAAAACACGCTATTTGTTTTGACAATGAGAATTATTTTTAAATTAATTACTGCAATTTATGTGTTTTTAATTTGGTAAAATAGATTCCATATTTGGAATAATAATGTATAAATTATGTAATTAAGACTTTTTTGTTTTTTGACATTATGAATAGTAACGACGGTAATTATCTTTAATTATCGTGATTAATTAGTAATCGGGTATTTAAGGGTAATAAAATAATATCATAATAATATAAATTGACCCCAAAATGTGTCCAAATCCTCTTTTTTAAGTCATTTCCGACCATGGGAATATTTTTACCGAACTTGAGGGCCCATGGAGTCACATGGGTGTGATAGTGACATTTATGACATTATTTTTAAAAAGAAGAGAAATATAACAAAGGTTTGTATATCCTAAGTAAAGAATTTTAATTTAGTTTACATAAATTATCTCCTATAATATAAATATTCATTAAAAATATAAAAATATTTCATACATCATGGTATTTTTTAATAATTTTTAGACAATAAATAAATAAATTTATTTATGACACCATGATGATGCAGTGATTACATCATTAATGAACGATTTAAATAAAATGAAAATATAACGTAAAATATAAGACTTAAACTTGTCTAAAACCTATTTAATGGGTGGATTTATAACCCTTATCACCTTATCCTTAAAATATATCATTTTGGGACCTTTAAAATCCTAAAATCATTTTATAATAAAGTAACATTTCAAGACTTTCCAGAAGTGACCCTCCTCCCTCTTATAAAAGGCCCCCACCTCTACCCCCTTACCCACACCTCTCAAGCCCTTGGATCATCCAACCTCAGATCATATTATCTCACCAAATCCCTCTCTTACTCCTAGAAGCCTCACTTTGGGAAGAAGTCATTCCAAGGAAGCCTTTGGCTCAAATAAAAAAAAAGAGTTACCTGATTTAGAGGTAAACTCTTCTCTTGAGTTCCTTTCTTGTATTTTCCTTCTACACTCCCCATAACATTATTATTATTTTATCCCATAATAACACCATTATCCTCAATATACTGTTATGTATATATGAGAAGTATTTTATTTACACTTACACGCACCTCCGTCTAATGGTTAAAGAACATATTGTTTCTGTGGGTGGTGAATTACTGCCTCACAAAACGATGATTGTTCAATCTTCTTTTAACACCTTTTATGGTGGCTATTTTGATGTCGCTGTATTTATATATGATATATATGGTATTTATTTTTTCTATATACTTCTAAATTTTATTTTTAAATCACATTGTTATGCTTTTCATGTTGTGGAACTGCGATAATTTCATCTGAGGAAGTGTGGACGACCGCCCCCTCAAGTGATGTGACTCGTTCATTCCAAACATAGAATTTATAAATAATGTAATTAATGAACTTATTTTACCTATATAACATATATTTTATACTGTAATTATAATATATCTATGTCTAATTTAGTTTTAGAGTCCATTAATATGATAAAAAATGAAAGTAGCGTTCATGCGTACGTACGGCCTACCATCTCCATGAACAGTACATTTCATTTATTATCTCCAAACATTATGGAATATTATTAAATACATATATACTGGATATATATGATATTTAAATCATTAATACCATTCTGGAGATGATGTACTTATAACTACATGGGAAATTCTTTTCAAACAAGTTCATTTTTGACTCATGTATCGAACATCGACAAAACGTATGATATGAACTCACATAATTAACTAATTATTATAACATGATAATATGTGATATTAATTGAATAAAAACTTTAAATTAAGTCCTTAAGAAATTATAAATTGGCCTAATTTTATTATTTAGGAATATAAATAACGAACGAGAACAAGTCAGACTTGAGGTAAGGGACTTCGTCTCAATCTCCTTTCGTTGAGGCATAATTCAATTTATATACGAACTTCTTTTATTAGTTTTATAATAAACCCTTTGACTTTTAATTTCTTTAAAAATGAATCTTTTTACATGAAGTGTTTTACTAAATGACAAAATGAATGTTTTTGTCTTACGTATGCGGCGATAATGACTTCTCTGCTGTCGTGACCATTATTTGAGTTTCGGCTTCCTCTACAAGCCACAACTTTTTTTCAAATGAAAAATAAATACCATGTTTTACTTTTCTTTTATTTTTTTAGTGAAAATGGTTTTTATAATGTTTTGATTATATCAATGTGTTGTATTGATATCTTATGATTGAAATATGGAAATGTTATGTTTCCTTTATGCATGTTTTATGTGATACGATCATGTTAGGGTTCTTGGGAATTGTTTATGAAGTTGGGTGGTTCTGTGATAAACTAAGGGCGGGTGAGCCCGAGATAGCTCTCCAATGCATTGGGTAACTCAAAGGATTTAAACTCTAAGGTTTCTCTAAATAGATTTAGGGAATATACTGTGATGGGTATTCCAAACGTAACCATGAGGGTTACTCCCTACGTAAGAATGTTATGAATGCCTCTAGTTACCTTTATGTCTTATGATTTCTATGAGTTATTCATAAATCTTATGATTTCATGAGGTATGTTAAAGTGATTATGTTTTATGAGTAAAGTATGATTTCATTGATTCTTATGTATACATGGACTAATGTTTTCTTTCCGTATTTTTATATCCCTTAATGAGCTTTTTATGCTCATCCCATGTTTTTGAAATGTTTTTCACAGATTAAGGGAAATGTACAAGATGTGATGATAGTGTCGAGGAAGAGTTATGAAAGAATCCATGTTTTGTTTTAAATATGTTTCCTTTGGAGGAAAAAATGAATATTTTCTTTGATGTAACCACCTTGTTTAAATGTGGAATTTAATGCATGATTTATGATCTAATTATCTAAAACTCTAAAGATGAAAATATCCTAAAAGAGAATTCTTGAAATAACTCAAGATTAAGTAATGTTTAAGGTTGGGGCCTTATAGTTGGTATCAAAGGTCGGTTTAGATAACTTTAGGAGTTATAATTATATTAAATTATTATCCAAAAATATTGTTTTTTACACATTATGGCCAAATTGAAATGATATAGCATTTGAAGATTACCACGTTGCTTCATCTAAGACATGTTTGTTTAGAATGGTTTTCCATAGAGGAAATAGGGAAGCAGTGCTAGGAAGGCATACAGAAGGAAATGACCTTCCAAATCAGCATCCTGAGATGGTCGTAATTGGAACTGAACAGTTTGTTTCAGTAATGGCGCAGTTGACTCAAGAGATAAATGGTGGTGGTATCCATGCACAAGATCAGCCAGATCAATCGCAGAGGACCATGTCAGTGGTGGAACATTTCATGAGGCAACATCCCCCATCATTCAAAGGATCATCTGACCCTGTCCTAGCTAAAGGGTGGATTAAAGCACTGGAGAATATTTTCGATGTCATGGGGTGTTCAGACAATCAAAAGGTCAGTCTTGTTGTTTACCGTTTGGAGGGTGAAGAAAATCAGTGGTGGTATGTGGTTAAAAATATCAGGAACGCTGATGAGATTGATGCTCTTGACTGGAATGAATTCAAAGGTATGTTTCTTGAAAAATATTTTTCCTAAGGCTGTTTGACTTAGGATGGAAAAACCATTCTTGGAATTGAGGCAAGAGGACGACTCAGTGGATGCTTATGAAGAAAAGTTCACTCGATTGGAAAGGTATTCTCCAAATTTTATCTGAGACCTTGATAGTAAAATCAATCATTTTTACTCAGGATTAAATCCAAAATATCAAAGGGCATATCTTCTTGTGAGTTCAAAAGTTATGAAAAGCTTGTTCGATGTGCTGAGAAGGTGGAAATGGAGTTTGCTGATGATCAAGTGTTATATGAAAACCAACATAAGAAGAGACTAAGTTGGTAGGATAAAGGTAATAATCCTTCAAAAAGGTTTGATGGTAAGAAAACTAAGTTTTCAGTTTGTGATAAATGTGGTAAAAATCATGCGGGGGAGTGTCTTTTGAATTCTTGAAAGTTCTTCTGATGTGGTAAGATGGGACATAAGGCTCGTGATTGTGCTGGAAAAGATCAGGGTAATGATAAGAACAAATTTTATTTACAGTTAGTGAAATGTTTCAAGTGCAATGAGATGGGTCATTGTGCAAATGATTGTTCGACAAAGAGATCGAATAATGGAAAGCAGTCAGACTACAAGCAGAAAGGTGTGGTGAAATCCTTTGCAACTACTTCAGTAGATGTTGATCCACCAAATGAAGTGGTATTAGGTAATTTGTTTTTTCAGATTATGCCAATGTGTTGTTTGATTCGGGGTCTACACATTATTTTATCTTTGAAAACATTTCTAGTAAATTGGGAATTCCATATCAAGAAATGACTCCTGAACTGGTGGTAAAAACACCTGGGGGAAATGTTGAGGCAAAAAGAATTTATAATAATATTCCTATACTTATCCGTGGAAAGAATCTACTTCAAAGCCTTATTGGTTTACCTCTAGTAGAGTTTGATGTTATCCTGGGTATGGATTGGCTCTCTGTTTACCATGCTAAGATTGATTGTAGAGTTAAAGAATTTTATTTTCAAAAAGAATTTCAGTTTGTGTACAAGAATGAACCCTTACTATTGATAACATATCAAGAGGCTGAGAAACTTATAAAATATGGAAATGAATTTTACCTTGCACATATTGTTGAAAACAAAGGAACCATTCAGATTAATGATGTGCCAGTGGTAAATGAGTATCCAGATGTTTTTCCTGATGAGTTTCTTGGAATAATACCAGATTAGGAATTTGAATTTATTGTTGACTTAGTTCCTGATGTTAAGCCAATTTCATAACCCCCTTATCAAATGGCTCAAATTGAACTTTTAGAGTTGAAGGATCAATTGCAAGATTTATTAGAGAAAGGTTTCATTCGACCTATCACATCACCATAGGGTGCTCCTGTCTTATTTTTTAAAAATAAAGATGGTTCAATGAGACTTTACATTGATTATAGAGCCTTGAATAACATCACTGTTAAGAACAAATATCATTTGCCTCATATCGATGATTTGTTTGATTAGCTCCAGGGAGATCAGTATTTTTCAAAGATTGACTAGAGATCGGGGTACCATCAGTTGAAGGTAAAGGAATAAAGTATTCCGAAGGCCATGTTTCCTACAAGATATGGCCATTATGAATTTTTAGTTATTCCTTTTGGGTTAACCAATGCACCAGTTGTATTCATGGACCTTATGAATATAATTTTCCATGAGTTCTTGGATCAATTTGTGGTTTCTTTCATTGATGATATTTTGGTGTTTTTTAAAGGTAAAGAGGGGCATGAAAGTCATTTAAGGGTTATTTTTCAAACCTTAAAATAAAAGAAATTGTATGGGAAATTCAGAAAGTGTGAGTTTTGGTTGCAACAAATTTCTTTCCTTGGTCACATTGTTTCTAAAGATGGAATAACTATTGATCTTGCAAAAACAAAGGTTGTTGAAGAATGGCCAAGACCCACAAATGTAATCGATATTCATAGTTTTCTTGGTTTTACAGGCTATTACTAAAGGTTTGTTAAAAAATTTGCACGGTTTTCCAGCCCATTGACTAAGCTAACTCGGAAGGGTGTTAAGTTTATCTGGTCAAAAGAATGTGATAAATGTTTTCAGGAATTGAAAAGAAGATTGGTGAATTCTCAAGTATTGGAACTACCTTTCATGAATGGTGAGTTCGTTATATACATTGATGCTTCATTCAAAGGACTTGGTTGCGTCCTAATGTAGAATGATCAGGTAATTTCTTGTGCTTCACGTCAGTTGAAAACTCATGAGATAAATTACTCTACACATGATTTTGATTTAGCTGTTGTTGTTTTCGCTTTAAAAATTTGGAGGCATCATTTGTATGGTGTAAAGTGTGAAATATATACTGATCACAAGAGTTTAAATTATATATTCACTCAGAAATAATTGAAAATGAGATAGAGGAGATGGCTAGAATTACTCAAAGATTATGATTGCACGATTCACTACCACCCAGGAAAAGCAAACAAAGTGGAATAAGCTTTGAGTCAAAAAAGTAATGCTTCATTAACCATGTTACGTTTAGAACGTGATACTTTGGTTAAGGATTTGGTGAATTTTGGCTTGGAAGTTGTTGGTGCAGGAAATTCTTCTATTTTGTTTTAGGTATCAGTGAAATCTTCTCTATCAGACAGAATTAATCAAGCACAGAAGAAAGACAGTGAGTTGCAGAAAAAGGTAGAGCTGGTTCAGAAGGGTATGTTATCTAAATTCAACATTGATAATGATTGTGTTTTGATATTTGGGAATAGATTGTGTGTGCCTTGTGATTCATAGTTGAAGAGAGAGTTGTTATGTGAAGCTCATAGTTCTCTATTTTTAGTTCATCCAGGAAGTACTAAGATATACAGATATCTTCGAGATTATTACTGGTGGGATGGAATGAAAAGAGATATTGCTAATTTTACTGTAAAGTGTTTGACTTGTCAATAGGTTAAATTAAAGCGGTAGTTACTGAAAGGGATGCTTCATCCTTTATCAGTTCCAGAGTGGAAATAGGCGAATCTATCCATGGACTTCGTTGTGGGATTACCGAAGACACCTCGAGGTAATAATGCAATCTGGGTTATTATTGATCGCTTGACTAAATCTGCTCATTTCCTTGCTATACGAGATAATTTTTCCCTAGATCAACTTTCTAGATTGTATCTTAAAGAGATAGTCAGGTTACACGGATTTCCCCTCTACATTGTATCTGATCGTGATCTCAAGTTCACTTCTAACTTTTGGAAAGGCCTTCATAAGTCCTTAGGTACTGAATTAAATTTTAGTACTGCTTTTCATCCTCAATCAGATGGTAAGTCATAACGAACAATTCAGACCTTGAAGTATATGCTATGTGCTTGTTCTATGGATTATCAGGGAAGTTGGGACCAACATCTTTCATTGGTTTAGTTTTCTTATAATAACAGTTTTCATTCCAGTATACAAATGGAACCATTTGAGGCATTATATGGGAAGCAATGTCGAACTCCAGCTTTTTGGGATGAAGTAGGTGAAAGGAAGTTGATGGGACCGGAACTGGTAGAAGAGATGGCAGAAAAAGTTCAGATGATAAAAAAACACATGAGAACAGCTCAGAGCAGGCAGAAAAGTTATGCGGACAATAGGAGGAAGGGTCTCTCTTTTGAGGTAGGTGATCATGTATTCCTCAAAGTTTCACCACGGAAAAGTGTGATGTGATTTGGTAAGAAAGGAAAGCTGAGTCCAAGGTTCATTGGACATTATAAAATTTATAAGAGAGTTGGATTAGTTTCATACCGAGTGGCTTTACCTCTGAATTTATCTTAGGTACATAATGTTTTTCATGTTTCAATGTTAAGGAAGTACATGCCAGATTCATCTCATGTTTTGAGTCCAGAGGTAGTTCAACTGGAAGAGAATCTATCTTATGAGGAACAACTGGTCCAGATTCTTGACCACAGGGAGCAAGTGTTGTGGAATAAGTTGATTTATTAAGTAATGGTTTTGTGGAAAAACCACATGATTTAAGAGGCAACATGGTAATCTGAAAATGCAATGAGGGATAAATACCCCCACTTATTCGATAAGTAAATAAATTGAGGGGACGCAATTTCCTAAAGGGGGAAGGATGTAACATCCCAAGTAAGTAAAATAATAATAGATTTTCATATCTATATCTATTTAGGAATTAGATAGTGTTTTAGAGTCTTAAAATGATAATAAATCCAATCTTAAGCATAGAATACTCTAATATTTTTAAAAGATTGTTTTACCACCTTTTGATGGAAAACCATTTTTAAAACTAAATTTTGATAATTTTATAAGATCTATTTGTCAAAATAAACTTATTCTTTAGAATTGTGACATTGAAATTTACTTTGGATAAATTTTTGGTATTTTTTTGACAATGTTCATTTTTTAATGAATAGTGAAAAATACTGCATTTTACTTCAAAATTGTTGTTTCATATAATTTAATAATATGGTTAGATTATCTTTTTAATTGGATTTAAAGTTTAATTAGAATATATTTTTACCATTTAATCTAATGGTGGTCATTATAATTAATTTCACTGTGAAATTGGACATAAAAATTTGTCAATCTTTTGATAGATATTGTTTCTTAAAAACAAGCTTTTTTTTTACAACGAGAATTTTTTTTAAATTAATTACTGAAATTTATGTATTTTAAATTTGATAAAATGGATTATATATTTTGAATCATAATTTCCAAATTATGTAATTAATACTTTTTTGTTTTTCACATTATGAATAGTAACGACGGTAATTATCTTTAATTGTCGTGATTAATTAGTAATCGGGTAGTTAAGGGTAATAAAATAATATCATACTAATATAAAATGACCCCAAAATGTGTTCAAATCCTGTTGATTGAGTCATTTCCTTCCATGGGAAGCTTTTTACCTAACTTTAGGGCCCATGGAGTCACATGGGTGTGATAGTGACATTTATGACATTATTTTTAAAAAGAAGAGAAATATAACAAAGGTTTGTATATCCTAAGTAAAAAAAAATTAATTTTGTTTACATAAATGATATCTTAGACTATAAATAGTCATTTTAAATCTAAAAATATTTCCTACATCATGGTAGTTTTTTTATAATTTTTAGACATTAAATAAATAAATTTATTTATGACACCATGATGATGCATTGATTACCTCATTAATGAACGATTTAAATAAAATGAAAAGATAAGGTAAAATATAAGACATAAACTTGTTTAAAACCTATTTTATGAGTATATTTTTAACCCTTATCACCTTATCCTCAAAATATATCATTGTGGGGCCTTTAAAATCCGAAAATCATTTTATAATAAAGTAACATTTCATGACTTTCCAAAAGTGACCATCCTCCCTCTTATAAATGGCCCCCAACTATACCATGTTACCCACACCTCTCAAGCCTTAGGATCATTCAACCTCTGCCCATATAATATCTCTGCATTTCTCTCTTACTCCTAGAATCCACACTTTGGGCATAATTCTTTCCAAGGAAGCCTTTGGCTAAAATCAAAAAAAAAGTTACCTGACTTAGAAGTAATGTCTTCTCTTGAGTTCCTTTCTTGTATTTTCCTTCTTCACTCCCCCTAAAATTATTATTATTTTATCCCATAATAACACCAGTATAATTGATATACTAGTATGTTTTTTTGATAAGGATTTGATTTACACTTACACACACCTCAGTCTAATGGTTAAAGAACATACTATTTTTGTGGGTGGCGAATTACTGCCTCACGAAATGATGATTGTTCAATATTCTTTTAACACCTTTAATGGTCTCCATTATGATGTCACTGTATTTATATATTATATATATGGTATTTATTTTTTCTATATGCTTCTGAATTTTATTTTTAAATCACATCATTATGCTTTTCAAGTTTTGGAACTGCGATAATTTCATCTGAGGAAGTGTGGATGACCGCCCCCTCAAGTGATGTGACTCGTTCATGCTAAACATGGTATTTATAAATAAATTAATTAATGAACTAATTTTTTCTATATAAAATATATGTTATACTGTAATTATAATATATCTATGTCTCATTTAGTTTTAAAGTCCATTAATATGACAAAAAATGAAAGTAGTGTTCATGCGTACGTATGGCATACCGTCTCCATGAACGGTACATTTAATTTCATATCTCCAAACATTATGGAATATTATTAAATACATATATACTGGATATATATTATATTTAAGTCATTAATACCATTCAGGAGATGATTTACTTATAACTACATGGGAAATTCTTTTCAAACAAGATCATTTTTGACTCATGTACCGAACATCGACAAAACGTATGATATGAACTCACATAATTAAATAATTATTATAACATGATAATATGTGATATTAATTGAATAATAAACTTTAAATTAAGTCCTTAATCAATTATAAATTGACCTAAGTTTATTTTTCAGGAATATAAAGAACGAACGAGAACAAATTGGACTTGAGGTTAGGGACTTTGTCTCAATCTCCTTTCGTTGAGGCATACATCAATTTATATAAAACCTTCCTTTATTAGTTGTATAATAAACACTTTTGACTTTTACTTTCATTCAAAATGAATATTTTTACATGAATTGTTTTACTAAATTAAAAAAGGAATGTTTTTGTCTTACATATGCGGAGACAACGACTTCTCCGCCACCGTGACCATTATTTGAGTTTTGGCTTCCTCTACAAGCCATAAATTTTTTTAAATGAAAAATAAATACCATGTTTTACTTTTCTTTTATTTTTGTATTTAAAATGGTTCTGATAATGTTTTGATTATATCAATGAGTTTTATTGATATCTTGTGATTGAAATGTGGAAATGTTATGTTTCCTTTATGCATGTTTTATGTGATACGATTATGTTATGGTTCTTGGGAATTATTTATGAAGTCGGGTGGTTCCCTGATAAAATAAGGGTGGGTGAGCCCGAGATAGATCTCCAATGCATTGGGTAATGTGAAGGAGTTAAATGATAATGTTTCTCCGAAGATATTTATGGGATATATTGTGATGGGTATTCCAAATGTAACCATGAGGGTTACTCTCTACGTAAGAATGTTATGAATGCCTCAAGTTACCTTTATGTCTTATGATATCTATGAGTTATTCATAAATCTTATGATTTCATTAGGTATGTTAAAGTTTTTATGTTTTATGGGTAAAGTATGATTTCATTGATTCTTATGTATACATGGACTAATGTTTTCTTTTCGTATTTTTATATCCCTTACTGAGCTTTTTATGCTCATCCCAAGTTTTTGAAATGTTTTTCACAGGTCAAGGGAAAGGTACATGATGTGATGATAGTGTCAAGTAATTGTTAATAAAGAATCCATATTTTGTTTTAAATATGTTTCCTTTGGTGTAAAAAATGAATATAGTCTTTTATGTAACCACCTTGTTTAAATGTGGAATGTAATGCATGATTTATGATCTAATTCTCTAAAACTCTAAACCTGAAAAGATCCTCAAAGTGAATTCTTATAATAACTCAATATTAAGTAATGTTTAAGGCTGGGGCCTTATAATGTTTCTATCTTTAACAATTTTATTATGAAAAAACCCATTTAATTCCTATAACAAGTCTATATTTTGGAAAAGAAACTATATCCCACACTTTATTCCTTTAAAATTGATTTAATTCATAATACATATAATTAATCCAATTTTAATCAATTATAGAATTTTCAACATTGAAAGGAATAAAGTAAGCAACAAAAGAAGAATTAGTACAGTAAAGTAAAACAGATTTTCTTGTTTGAATTCCATATTCTACATTACCAATTAATTTTTCAATAGAGTGATCTTTAAGAGTTTTTCATTCATTTGGATCAGTTTTAGAAGAGATAATCTCCCCATCAGCTGATTAATTATCATTATCTTGTTCATTATCTACCCCAAAATTAAATTCTCTAAACCCATTATTTTCATTGACAGATTCAGAATCCTACTTATTAGAATTTTTTTCATTAAAACATGCACAAATTCTTAAAAAAACTAAAGTTTTCTTATTGAAAACTCTGTTATATTTTATAGAATTATAATTTCCTAAAAATATCCCTTCATCTGATTTAAATTTGAATTTTGATAAATTATATTTTTTATTTAATATAAACACTTTACAGCAAAATACCCTCAAATAACCAACATTTGGTTTAAATTCTTTGAAAAGATCCTAAGGGGTATTATTTTGGAAAGGTATAATTTAAACCCTATTTAGAACATGGAAAGTTGTATTTATAAATTATTCTCAAAAGTTTTTTGGTACACTAAATTCCATTATCATGGACCTGGTCATTTCTTGAATAGATCTGTTTGTTTTTAAAACACTATTCTATTATAGTGTCCTAGAGACTGAGAAATAATTTTTTTAACAATTTGATTCAAAAAAATTATCAGATTCTAAATTCAAAAATTCACCACTTCTATCACTTATAGTAGATATTATTGAATCGTTTTTAAAAAAATTAATATGATTCCAGACCACACAAAATTTGGATAAAGTTTCATTTTTATGAGATAAGAAATAAATCAATAAGAATATTATATAATCATCCAGAATTACAAATACATACTTTTTTTCACAAAAACTAGAAGGTTGTATAGGTCCAGAAATGTTAAGATTTAATAATTTTAAATATCTATCAGTACTAACATCATTTATAGATTTGAATCTTTATTCATGTTATTTACCTTTTAAAGTGGAATCACACATAAAGTACTTACTTGTATGTAACTTGGGCAGTTGTAGAAATAATTCATGCTTTTAAATTTTATGCAATAGTCCGAAATTTTCATACCCAAGCCTCCAATGCCACATAATGTCATCTTCTTATACAGTATTCAAACACTTAACCTTTTATTTGGTTAGATCAGAAAACTCAATAGTATATATATTTTCTTTTCAATTTCATAAAATAAAACAAATTTATTTTTCAGAACAATACATTTATCATTTTCAAATATAAAATTTAATCCATCCTCACAAAACTGTGATATAATTTTTAGATTATGTTTTAAACCAAGTACGTATAACACTTTTAAAATAATAACTATTTTAGAAAAACTAACTTCACTTATACCTTCAATCTGACCTTTAGAGTTATCTCCAAATGTGACAAGGCCACCATCACATGAATTAAATGATAGAAACATTGAAATATCATATGCCATGTGCTTTTAGAAACCAATGTCTAAATACCATGAGTCATTAATACATACAAGGAATATTTCCTAAAATTAAACAACTAAACAAACTATTTTGGTACTCATGCCAACTTGGGTCCAACTAGATTAATAGCATAATGATTAGGCACGCAAATTGATTTAAATAATATATTAGTGTGTTGATTAGAAATTAAATCATTAGAAATGAAAGTTCTAGTATGAAAAAAATATTTTTTATATCTTATTGAACACTTTTTAGCATAATTCCCTTTTATTCTGCATTTAAAAAGGGTTACACTTGGAATGATTCCTTTTAAGCTTTGGAAAAAGATACTTTTATTTAAACTTGGATTTATACTATTGTATCCAAAACCATTCTTATTGGTGTTTAGTTTTATTAAAGAAATTGAATTATCATATTTTTCTTTTACATTAACAAAAGTAAATAAATCACATTAAATATTACCAACTTCATTTTTTAAATCCATATTCTCCTTTTGAACAATTTCTAAATCAATAAAAAAATATTTTATTGGTTCCAAAAGATGTGTTTCTTAATTTTTTATTTTTTTCTTTAATTTATTACATTCATTTTATACTTTAGTTAGATAATCAACAACTGAATTAAATCTTATATATTTATCTTTATCATATACATCCAGAAAGTATTTAATCCTTTAATTTTCCTCTTTTAGTTTTAGTAGATCAAAATTATAATCCTCTTTTTAATTATCATTTAAAAAAATAGATTATCACATTCCCCTTTAATTTTCTCATTTTATTTAATCAAATTCTTATGATTAATTTTTAGGTTAGTATACTTTTTAATTATTATAACTCTATTATTCTATAATTCTTAATTTTCTTTAATAGTTGCTTAACTTTGGAATTTACATAATCGAAATCAGAGCATAGATCATAAAAAAAATTAGTTTCATTTATAGATAAAGAATTATGATAAACATTTGAAATATTTATTAACTGAGTAAAGAGAGAATCATTTACCTCACACTGAATACCCATCAGGGAAAGATTCTATGTCTCTTATTCACTTATAGAATCACCTCTTGAGACATAACTGTCTAAGAAGTCCCAACCTCAAAACAAAACTTTTTTCCCTTTATTATTTTATCTTTGTCTTTATTTTGATGTTTGAGTTTAAGATAGGTGGTCCTTACATGACCTTTCTTGTTACACTCATAACAAGATAATTCTGAAACTTCATTATTGTTAGTAGTATTACCTTTCTTATAATCCTCTCTAGACTTCCGTTTAAAGTGATCCATCTCCTTGTCAATTTCCTAGAACTTAGATTCAGTGGTATTAAAGGTATAAATAACATTATATTTAAATAAAATATCTTTTCTTTAAGTAGACTCCTCTTCAGTAATATTTTTTAGTTCTAAATCATATTTTAATAGAGAGCCTATTAGTTTATATAATTTGTACTATTTAAATTTATTACTCCCATTGATGGCCACCTTCTTTACAATGCATCTTTTTTGGAAGATATCTTAGTAATATTTACACTTGAGATGTGCTTTCCAAAACAACTCAAAGAGAACTCATACTATTAGTTATACTAATGAAGCAATGAAACATCTGGTTTATAGATTATTCATCTCCCATATTGAAGTCATGGTATTCTATTCAGATTATTCTTAGCTTGGTTCTATTAATCTTGTCAGCCCCATAATGAGTCACTTGAAGTATCCTTCATATATATGGCATGTCATACATGCTAAAAAAGACTATAGACACTTCAATTTATAGTATAGTATAAAATATTTTTGAATTTATAATTCAAAACATATTTTACCATGTCATTACCTACCCGTATCTCAGGATCTACTTTGGGTAGCTCATATGGCTTATCAATGATAGTACAGTGATCCACACTTAGTTATTTCAAGTAGGATTCTATTATGTCATTCTAGTATCCATAGTCACTCCCATAAAATAATGGGGGTTTCTATGGAGTCCAGTTATCATTGGAAATGTAACCTGAAATCTTAAAAGAAAATTTTTATTTTATTCCTTGGACTATAAAGTCTAGGATACCAAGTTATCACAAAGTTAAAAATAAGCAACATAAATAATAAGAGAGGCTAATTATCCTTTAAGGAAGGTCCTACCCTATGATACCAATTATTGAATCATTAGTGATTCCAATTATGATTAGATGGTTTGAATAGTCATTTTAAAAATTTAAAGACATAAATAATCATAGTTTATAAAATTAAGATTTATAGTGAGTGAAGTGTTCATAAAATAAAGTGCAGCAGAAATAAAAAAGGAACACAAAGATTTATAGTGGTACATATCAAAAATATCCTGGTCTAATCCTCAACCTCCTCTACTCCTCAAGAGGATTTGTACCCACTAAGAACCTCACTTTTAAAGGTGTGATAACCTTGTTATAGACCCTTCCTTTTATAAGAACCTAGAGGCACAACCTAGTCTATTACAGGATACCAACCTATTCTTCTTACCTGAATTTTTATCGGGATTCACAACCTGGACTTCCTTTTAGGTGGTGGAATAACCATAAGAATGAAATACTTTCTTTTTATTGGGAAAATTATAAACCAAAATCTAAGAAATACAAAAAATAATGAAAAATATTACATGAATAACAACTAATTCAGGTAAATTATAAGATGATCATAAATTTAAAATATGTTTAATCTCTATGATCATTGATCACTTGGAAGAAACAAATGTCAAATTTAAATTCCTTCTGTGATCACATCCAGATCCCTGAAGTCACAAAAGTTCATGAACAAATTGAGAGAAGAAAGAATATCAAAGTTGTATCACTGGTTATCTGTCGAATGATTTTAACTAGTGTTATTTAATTCCTTTAAGACATCTCCCATATCATTAAAATAAAGATACTTTATGAGCATGTCCATATCCAATATCTACATGACACTAGTTAGAGAATAATGATGAAATAATATGATAGTAACCTTGGTTTTTTAAATCCACATTAAATAACATAGAACAAACGAGCTTTATATTTCTTCCTGAAATATTAATATAAAAAATAATATCTTAAGTATAATAATTGTAAACAATTCAAAATTATGAAACAATTTAGATAAAAATATAATCTTTCAAATTATAAAGACAACAAATTATAGTAAAAAAAGAGCATCGCGTGACTTTTAAACTACAAGAATATGTGTACATAAAATAATGTTACAATTATTTTTTACACACTTTAACAATTTTAGATCAACATAAATTAATAAAAGAATAAAAAATGAATTTATTTAAATAACATCAACTAAAAAATGAAAAAAAAATTAGAAGAAACTTTTTATCTAATAGTTGATTATTGATCTACCATTGAAATGAAGAGTGGTGGATTATTTTTTCTACCCCTAAAAATAGAGAACGGTGGCTTATTTTTTGATAATTCTGAAAATAGAGAATGGTGTCTTATTTTTTTTCTAATAATAAAAAACTAAGAGTGGTGGATTATTTTCTACTATTGAAAATAGAGAGCGGTGGTAGACCAATGGTGGATAAATAGAGCTGATGCAGCCGTTTCACTTACAAGAAAAAAATAAAAATATCTAACCAAAAAAATTATTTCCATTCCACTAATCAATCAATGGATTCAGGATAATCAATAAAAAAATTTGTACCATTGGATGTCCAATTATGGAAAAATTTACAAAAAAAAATAAAAAAATATTAAAAAAATAAGAAAACATCTTCAAACAGAAAGACTATTCTACTACACCTGATCAAATAAGGAAGAGCTTATGTTGGATCTAGAATAAGCTTATTCCAATTATATTAATAGAAGAAATAAATCACAACTATTGGATCAAAATATTCTACTATTGATGTCTAATGGTGGGTAAAAAATGACTCACCATTGATGTTTAATGGTGGGTAAAAATGATTCACCATTGATATCTAATGGTGGGTAAAAATTACTCACTATTGATGTCTAATAGTGGGTAAAGTGGGTAAAAATGACTCACCATTGATGTGTAATGGTGGATAAATAATTAATCATTGTTGAAGTGAAACAACATCACCATCATTGAAATCACTGATGGAGCCTTTAAACCAATGAATCATGTCGAGTCAGGTGAGCTATGGGAAGCTCAAAGAAGTATTCGAGCTCCTATTTTCTCGAGATAATATTCATAAAGAGATGATGAGACCAAATGATACAAATGCACAATCTTAAAGAAACTCATTTATATTCATCGTAGATACTGTGAATACTATCGGGGAACTGGAGAATGACTAACCACCAAGGAAGATAATTGAAAAATGAAAATAAGAAGTGTGTGAGTTCAAATGAGGGTGTTGGAGAAATAAAAAGGATCATACATATTATAGGGATTCAATATGATGGTTGAGATCATGTCCAAATTTTTAACTCAGATAAATAGTGAAAACACAAATGAGTCCCACATCAGTTTGGAGAAGAAGAGGACAATCGGTATATCATTTAAGTGATGTTGATCCACCATTTGAGATACCGGTGATCAACACCGGATTATATTTTTCACACACATGGTTCTACATCCCATTGGGAAACCTAGCCCCACCCCATTCATCTAGAAGGCATGTTCTACGGGCCTTAAATATGGTCCCACACACAAAGTGCATGCACTATGCACACTAAGCTCTCCAGCATCCTTGTGGGATTCTTATGGTTTTAATTTCCATAGGGTTGAACCAATGGGTCCCCTAAGTGGTTGAGGGCTAGGTTAATTGGCTCACAAGGATGACCCAATTTTTTTCTTAACAAAAAAATATTAAAATTAGGTAAATAAAAATATAATAACATAAAGTATCAATTTAAAACATTTAAATAAACATTATTAAAACATGTAATAAAAATTTAATCTTTTAAAAACACTTGATTTTTCATAAAAGTGATGAGACAATAATTTATAAAAATATATATGATTGTTAAATTATTAAATCACTTTCAAATACTAATATTTTTTTCTTTAAAATTTAGAGGCATAATTTATATAGAGTAAAGTGTTAAATATATACTGATCACAAAAGTATGAAGAATTTATTTACTCAAAAAGAGTTGAACATGAGGAAGAGAAGATGGATGTAAGTAATCAAGTATTATAAATTCATGATTCATTATCATCCTATAAAAGAAAAAAAATTAGTTGATGATTTGAGTTAGAAAAATAATGTTTGATTAACCATATTACATTTAGAAATGAACTATTGGTTAATGATTTGATTATTTTTTTCCTAAATGTTATGTATTTAGGAATTTCCTCTATTTTGTGTTGGGTATTAGTATAATTTTCAATGTTAAAAAGAATTAATGAAGCTTGGAATGAATATTTTCAGTTAGAGTAGATGGTAGAATTGGTTAATAAGGGTACATTTCCTAAATTTAATGTTGATAAAGAATGATTTATCATATTTCCAAAGATATTGTGTGTGTCTTGAAACTCCCATTTGAATAGATAATTATTAAGTGAATCTCATAGTTTCCCATTTTCCATTCATCCTGGAATCACTAAGATGTATAGAGACCTTTGAGATAGTTACTGGTGGGATATAATGAAAAGAGATATTTCTAAGTTTACCATGAAATATTTGACTTTTCAATAGGTTAAAGTAGAATGAAAATTTTCAAATAGGATGATTCATACTTTTATAATGCCGGAGTTGAAATGAGAAAATGTATCCATATATTTTTTAGTGGTATTTCCAAAGATATCTCAAGGTAATAATGTGATTTGTGTTACTGTTGATTGATTATCTAAATATATGCATTTCCTTCCCATTAGAGATACTATGTATTTTTATCAACTTTCTCGATTGTATCTCAAAGAGATATTTAGGTTACATGGAGTTCCACTCCCCATTGTATCTGGCCGTAATCCCATGTTTACTTTAAATTTTTTTAAAGGACTTAAGAATTCATTGGGTATTGAATTAAATTTTTGTACATATTTTTATCCTCAGTATGATGGATAGTCCAAACGAATGATTTAGACCTTGTAATACATGATTCAGGATTATTAAATGTATTACCAAGGAATTTGGGATCATTATATTTATTTAGTTGTGTTTTCTTATAATAACATTTTTCAATCCTTTATACAGATTGATCCTTTTGAGGAATTATATGGAAAGAGATTTCATACTCCAGCTTTTTGGGATAATGTAGGTGAAAGGAAGTTGGTGGGACCAGAATTGGTATAGGAAATGGTTGAGAAGGAAAAGGTAGTTCAGAAACATATGAGTACATCTCAAATAAGGTAAAAAGATTATGCAGATAACTCAAGGAAAGATCTTTATTTCAAGGTATGTGATTATGTTATTTATTTATGTATATGCATGGAAAAGTGTTATACATTTTGATAAAAAGGGGAAGATAAGTCCATGGTTTATTGGATTGTATAAAATCCTTGGGAATGTTGGATTAGTTTTTAATCGAGTAGCCTTACCTCTGAGTTTATCCCAGGTACATAATGTTTTTCATCTTTCAATGTTAATAAATTATGGGCCAAATTCATCTCATGTTTTAAGCCCCAAAGTAGTTCAATTGGAAGATAATATTTCTTATAAGGAATATCTTGTTCAAATTATTGACCATATAGATCAAGTATTGTGGAACAAGGAAATTCACAAGTTTAATCTTTTTTGGACAAACCATATGGTTGAAGAAGCAAAATGGGAGTCTAAAAATGTTATGAGGGAAAAGTATCCCCACATGTTTAATAAGTGAATAAAATTATGAGGATGTAATTTCCAAAAGGGGTGTGATTGTAAAAACTCAGGTAATGATAGAATAATTTTTTTATTTATAACAATCATGAATTAGATAGTTATATTCATTATAAAAATATTAAGACATTTTTAAATCAAAAAGTGAATAGTTTTATTAAACTCTTTTCTTATAAGGTTTTATTTAAAAGTTTAATTTTAAAATTATAAAATTTTAATGTTAAAAAATGAATATAATTTTTAAAATAATCATGTGGAAATTATCTTAAGATAAATTTTTGATAATTTTCTGAAAAGATTGATTTTTTAGTGAATAGCTAAAATACAAATTTTGTTATTGAAAATCGTATTTCTTTTCAAGTATTTACAAAGTAAAATTATATTTCTAATGAGTTTTAAAATATAATTAGTTCCTTTAGATTTAAAATAATATAATTATGGTTTTTTAAATGAATTATATATTTTAATTTAGTATAAAACATTTTAATATTAAAACGGAAATTTTTCTAAAAAACTGTTTTTCATCACATTTTTCAGTTTAATTTTAAATTAAATACTACCACTTATGTGAATTGAATATTGAAAAATAGATTAAATATTTTGAATCAGTGGGCCCAAATTTAGTAAATAGTTATCTTTTATTTTTGGTTAATATGAATGGTAATCCTAATGGCCTTTATAATATTTTATTTAAAGAAAAGTCAAAAATATCACACTCTTGTTTTTAATAACTATAATATTTTTAACATGGGGATAAGTAGAAAATATGTTCAATTATAAATATTTATTTAAAATAAAAATGATTTATATTCATCTTGATAATTTATTTTTAACTTTTAGTGAAGAAATAGTTTTTTTAAATGCTTACACAAAGATGACACTATAATTATTCAATTAATGGGAAATCAAATAATTGATATGAAAAATATTAAAAGTAATATAATTTTAGATAATTACTGTGATACATGAACTTTATAGATGAATATAATATGTTAATGATGTAATAAAATATTTTTTACAAATTTCCTTTTTTTTCTTGATGTTGTTAAATCCAAAAATAATGAATAGTTATAAAAATTGACATTAATGATATTTTATAATAAATACTATTTTATTAAATGATATAAAATTAATAAAAATAATAGATTCATCCAATTTATTAGGATATGATTTATAATATCAATCATGGCCCATTTATGGGCCTTTTTTAAATTTATAGTAACTATATTGACCTTTAAAGAGTAAATAGTATTTTTACCATGGTAAGTGTGAAAAGGGATAAATTGGGGGTTAAAACCAAAAGATAAGGGAAAAAATATGGTATAAACTTATCAAAAAATAATTTTATGAGATTATTTAAACACATAATTATAATATATTCTAATATTATCAATTTTAATCCATTTGGACATCAAAATTAATTTATATTAAATTAATATTTTAATAATTTCTAAGAGTGCCCCTCCCTTATCTTGTAAAAGGGAACCACTTCTTCTAATTTATTCACATTTAAAACCCCTTTTATTTCTGAAAATATCTACCCAAATAAATTATTAACATTTCTTCCTATATTTTATATGCCTTATTTTGGAAAAAATACCAATATTAGAGGTATTAAGGTGTTAAACAAACAATATTTTCCAAATAATAGGTATAATTTTAACCACATATTTTAGTTTCATTTCTTCATCCAGAGCCTTAAAATATCTTTAAACCATGATAAAATAATAATAAAAAATATACTACATATAATTAGTTATTTTTATGTTAATTTAATAACCTATATTAATTTCCTCTTCCATCAAATTGGAAGTGGAACCATTGTTCATATGTACGATGGACTACTTCCACACAAACCAATGTAATTTTTTCATCACCATATCTAAATGTTGTTTTATAATGATGGAATTAATGTTTATATATAATATTAATGAAATATTTATCATTATAAAAATATAATATATTATTTACCTTCTTACCTTTCCATTCACTGAAAAATGATAACGTCATTTGTGCGTACGTATGGACTACCACATCCATAAAGTGATGTGATTAATTTTTCATCACCACATCACATGGATGATATATATAAGTATATTTAAATAATTAATATGATATTTATGATATTATGATAATTCTATAAAGATAAAATAATACTTAACTTCTTTTCATATTGATCATTGAAAAATGGAAATATTTCTCTTACGTACCTACAGTCTACCGTCTCCAAGATTGTAACGTAGTTCATTTTTCATAACCATATTTAATGGTTGGATTTAAAAGTATAGTTTATGTATAAAAAGGATAATTATTTCATGATTATTATTCTGTATATGTGGGAATAATGACCTATTTTCCCATACTCAACCTACCGAAGTCATTTTGGACTTATGAATCGAATATTGTCAAAACATATGATGTGAACTTAAATGGTTAAGTAATTTTCAAAATATGGTAATAAGTGAAATAAAAGGAATAATAAAATTAAATAAAATCCCAATCAAGTAAATAATTAATGAATTTTTATTATTTAGGAATATAAATAATGTGTGTAAGGATTCGGACTAAAGGTGAGGGCCTTTCTTTTAAAAATCATCTTCTAAAGTTTCCCTTAAAACTCACTTTTTCTTACATGGCCATATTTTTTAAATTATTTTATGGATGTATTTATATGGATATAAAAAAATTAAAAATTAAATTTTATATAACTTTTGACTTTATTTCAAAGGTTTTCAAAATGAACCAATTTATGAATTTTTTTGATGTTATTTACAAAAAGATAAAAGGAATGTTCAATTTTAACATATACGACGACAACGAATTTTCCCACCATTGTAACCATTATTTGATTTTTGTATTCCTTTATAATATATCATGTTCTCTTCAAATAAAACCCATCTTTCCCAATATTCTGGTCATTTTCAAGAGGGGGTTTTAAAATGGATCAGATATTTCAATATCCATAAATTTTTTCTTATAGATACAAATAATATTTTTATGAGTGTAATGTTATAAATTGTAATATTTTATGTGTTGTGATTATATTATAGTTCTTGTGAATTTTTATGATAACGGGAGGCTCCATTGTAAACCAAGTATGTGTGGTTATGTTATTAACCAATGACAGGTGGTTCCATGATAAATCAAGGATGGTTGTGTCTATGATAGCCCTCCAATGCATTGGGTATGGAATTCGACTATATGGTTATTTTATTTATAAGAGTGGTTGTAAGAGTGATATAGAAATGATTTACCAAGTAATCTTCATGTTTTTTATATTTTTTTATGGTTTTTATGAGAATATTATGATTTCTCAGGGTAAGATAATGATCTTATGTTTAATGAAATATATATTCTACTTTTTATGATTGGAAAGTATAACTTTGTAAAAATGTTATTATGATTTATTCATGATTTCAAAAAACCATATGAGTTTTATTTTTTCCTTTAAGATTTGTTATGAAATGTTTTATGAAAATATTTGGTTATATAAGGTGATTTATTATTTAGGAAGATGTTTATTTTGATCCCAAAGTTTATTTTTAAAAAGGAAAATATTTATAAGTATTCATGGACTAACAATTTCTTTTCTTATTTTTATGTCACTTAATAAGATTTTTGTGATCATACCACATTTTAAAATACTTTTCATGGGGTTTAAGGATGATTATGGATAAAGATGAGTTCAATATCAAATTTTCACTACTACAAAACTGGCCTTTAACAGCACTAGAAATGGCCTTTATCAGTACTAGAAAAGCGCTGAAAATGTGAGCGGCGTTAAAAGACCATTAATTTTATAAGCACGGAAAAAGTTCTGATAAAGGGGTTATTTATCAGTTCTAAAAAAAGAACAAATAAATAGGACCTTTATCATTTTTTTAAAAGCATTGATAAAATACCCATTTATCAGCGCTTTAATTTAGCACTTCTAAAGGAACAATTTATCACTGCTTTCAAAAGTGCCAATAAAAGTTCTACTTGTGAGTGATTTTGAGAATGCGGATAAAGGTTCATACTATAGTATTCTATAATATCACATAGAAGCACTAAAAACACATCATATATCTATAAAACAAGTCCCAATACATAATTTAAATTAAATGAAATTTACAACACAAATACCAGAAAAAAACGCTATATTATAGACATTTCAAACATTGTTTTATACAATTACATAAATAAAAAATTTTACATACATTCAAAAAAACTCCTCACTATCAGTGTTACCATGATTTTCATTGACTTTATTTGTGAAACTGTAAACATTTCGTGGGTAGTTTTGAAAAAAACACCTCAACTCAAACAAAATAATCCACCTGTATAGGAAAACAGTTATTATGAGTAATACTAAAAATAAATAAATTAAACTTAAATATGAAATAATACATTAATTCTATGGAAATTTATTTTACTGTTAAAATATAAATATTACCTCAATTATTGAGTAGTGGAGGGAACTTGAAAAAATTGAGAAATGTCAACACTAAAGGATTGAAAGGTTTTGTGAGAGAAGAAATTTGTAGATGTTTTGGTGCATAAAGGGATGAACTATGGATAGATCACCCAAACTTGAACAAAATAATAAACCTGTATAAGAAAACAATTATTATGTGAGGAATAATAAAAATAAATAAATTAAACATACATATGAAACAATATATTAATTCTATGGACAATGATTTTACTGTGAAAACATCAATATGACCTCTGTAATTGAGAAGAGGAAGCATAGTTTCTTTTCCTGAAAAGGTAGTGGAGGTAACTTGAAATAAAGTGATAAATTCACCACTATAGGGATGAAAATGGATTTAAGGGGGGAGGATCATGAAAGTTGGACAGATCACCCCCAACTTGAAAAAAAATAATCCACTTATATAAGAAAATAATTATTATTTGAGTAATACTAAAAAGAAATAAATTAAACATACATATGAAACAATATATTAATTCCATGGACAATGATTTTACTATGAAAACATCAATATTACCTCTATAATTGAGAATAGGTAGTGTCATTTCTATTCCTGTAAAGGCGGTGGAGGTAACTTGAAATAAAGTGATAAATCAACCACTTCGTGGATGAAAAGGTTTCAAGGGAGAAGGAGCATGAAAGTTGGATAGAGCACCCCCCCAACTCGATCAAAAGTATATCCCTTAATAAAAAAACAAGTATTATGTAAGTAATACTAAAAAGAAATAAATTAAACATGCATATGAAAAAATACATTAATTCCATGGACAATGATTTTACTATGAAAACATCATGATTACCTATGTAATTGAGTAGAGGTAGCGTTGTTGCTCTTCCTACAAAGGCAGTGGAGGCAACTTGAAAGAAAGTGAAAAATGCACCACTGTAGGTGTGAAAAGGTTTTAAGGGATAAGGAGCATGAAATTTGGATAGATCACCCCCAACTCGAACAGAAGAATCCACCTATATAAGAATAAAATTATTATGTGAGTGATAATAAAAAAGAAATAAATTAAACATAAATATGAAAAAATACATTAATTCTATGGAAAATGATTTTAATTTTAAAACAAAAAAATTGCCTCTATGATTGAGAAGATAAAACACCATTTATCTTCTTGAAAATGCATGACACATAGATATAAATCTTCTAAAATAAACAAACTATGTAAGGAATAATTAAAATTAAATCAACGTTTCATTATATAATTTTTCAATAAATTAGAGAAAGTATATCATAACATTACCTTTACATCTATCCAAATGGTTTTCTTCATTATAGTTTATTCTTTCGAGGGATTGGAAACATCATCATGTGAAAAATAAATTGCCTTCAAGATTAGTCAAACATTTAATTTAGATTAAGTTAATTCATTAGAGAACATATAATATTATGAGTTAAAACATAATATATTAAAAAACACTTTTAAATCCTCATTGAACTCTCTTTATTTTTTTTAAGGTTTCAAGGTTTTAGTTCCTCTTTTGAGAATCCAAATCCCCTCTTTGTGGTCCCCTCTAACATACAAGACATTGTCTATAGTGGTACCGGTATGAACTGATGTGATGTCTCAATGAAAGGGTCATCCTCAATTAAATTTTCATCTGACTCAACATTTTTTTTAGTCGCCAGTAGGAAAATCAACCAATTATTTTTTGTTGGATCATATAAATAAAATACTTTCATTACTTTTGATTCCATTATGAATGACTCTTATTTTACCCTTATACACTGAAATTCACCTTCATAAATCCCATTTCATCAAATTTCACTCCATTGATATTTTCAACTGATTTGTAATAGAAAAACATCACTTCAAATGTTGTATAATCCAACTCATATATTTTTTAGATAATGCCAAAATATGACATATTTTTATAAATTGGATTTCTTTCCTTAGAACCAGATATGTGCATTGATTCAACCACAAGCATAACACCACTATTTTTAATCATAATTAAGTCATAAATTTATTTTTTTATAGAGAATATATCCATTGATTACAAACCCATTGTAATATATAGCATTTGTATTCTATCCTCTAGCTAGCAATTGAAGTTGTTCAGCAATTGAATTTGGATTTTCAGAAAACTCCTTATAAATTTGATCTCTGAACCATCCTATAAACTATTGATTATGTGTATCTGATATCCATCTTTTAGACCTTTATGAATTTAAATATCTAAGAATTTATTTGTGGGATTCCATGTATAGATCAACATCTTCACTATTATGTAATATGTAAAGATGTTCTTTCTCCCACTCTATCAAGGTAATTGTAACAACATTTATTTTGGAAATCCCTTCACCCATAAGGTTTTTGTTGTGAAAAGACATTGGGAGACCGATGCTTTCAACATATGATAGGTAATAAATATAGAATTCAATATCTTATTCAAAAATATATTGTTCTGTAATAAAACCTTCTATCCAAATTTTATTCTTGACATACCCTTTAAAAATCTTTATATATTGTTCAATGCAGTACATCCATTTATAAGGGAAAGATCACATAGTTAAACCTCTCGGACCAAGTTAACCATCAGGTGGACCATTATATCAAAGAATGATTGTGGGAAGAACTTTTCTAATTCACATAATATGACATAAATATCCTTATTCATGATGGTAAAATTCATTAGGTCTACAAATTTATTTTATATGTATTTGAAAAAGAAGTGGATTCTGGTTAATGTTTGTTGTACATTTAGATGCAGAATGCAACTAAAAGGAATATGCATTAAATCTTGTATCAAAAAATGAAAGTCATGTGATTTTAGTCCTTGTAAATTCAAATTAGTCATTAACACGACATTCTTGATATTTTATGAATACCCATGTGAAACTATTACACTCGTAAGGAAAAGACAAAATTTCAATTTTTCCTATCTGGATAGATTGTAAGCTACTGGAGGAAGAAAAGTCTTCCTTTTACCCTTCATGAGTGCCAACTCTTCCCTTGTCCCCATTTTAATCAAGTCCAACCTATCCTTGATTCCATATTTCATTTTTCCATGAACATTTAGTAAGATTCTAATAAAACTATTAAATACATTTTTTTGCTTCATGCATGACATCAAGAAAATGTTTTTCATAAAAACAATTCAAATACAGTAATTCAAAGAAAATTGTTCTCTTCATCCAACCTGATTTTGTAAGGTTTTTTGAAAATAGTTTAACAAATACAGTGTCAATATTTTTTACTTTTTTTGTACAGTTGATCACCCTTTGCTAGAGATGGTGTTTTAACTTGTTTTATATTCCAATTGAATGCTTTCATCCAAGATCGATATTTATATCATCGAGGTAAAAAAAATTGATTTCCTAAAAATAGAGACTTTGAGGAATGTTTCAACCAAACTGAGTATGTCTGTTTTTCACTAATGGGACACCCCAACATGCCTTTAATGTTATATCCTGATAAATTTCCATAAGAGGGGAAGTCATTTACCATTCCTTACAACATTTCCCTCAATGTGAATTATTCACTTCTATGATCATCATACATTGTAACACCTATATCCCACATCAATTTTAGATCTTCGATCAATGGATTCAAACAGACATCAATATCATTACTGGGTTGCTTTGGTCTAGATATAAGATTAGGAAACATAATGTATTTTCACTTCATTCATGACCATGGTGGCAAGTTATAATTTTCCAACATGACGGTCCATGTACTGTGAGTAATACTCTGTACATCAAAATGATTTATTCCATCAATAGATAATACAAGAAAAAAGTTTCTCATATCATCTGCAAATTCAGGAAACTCGTAATCAATTTTATTCTACTAAGGAGAATCTGTTGGATGATGTAGGTTCCTATCTTTAATTATTATATATGTATACCTTGTTAATTGTCTTTTGGTTTCCTGAATTCCATATATTCTTCTAAAAAATGGAATGATAGGAACGTAAAATACATATTTTAAAGGACTTGATTCATTTTTCTTGTATCAATCTATGCCACACTTAGGGCATTTGATGAGTGATTTGTTGTCCTTTTGAAACAATATGCAGTCATTTGGACAAGAATTCATTTTTTAGGGATCATGACCATTTAATTAACAATCATTTAGAGTCATATATTCAACATGGTAGTTCATTTTATTCTAATATCATATCTTTTATAAGACTAAGCAGTTCTGTAAAGCTGGTGTCACTTTATCCATTGCCAGCTTTCAAATTATATAACTTCAATACAACTAAAAATGTTGTGTATTTAGTACAACCAGTATGTAATGGTTTCTTGGAATATATTTTTAACTCCTCAAACAACTTTGGATAATCACGAAGGTCATCTTCAATTTTCATTGTCATATCTTCCATGCGATCTCCATCATCTTTTACAAAGGTATTCATATCAAATGATTCGTACATGAGCCTCAGCCTAGTTGGTGAGGACTCAGAAAGTGAATCTAAGATACCCAAGATCAAATCTGGGTGGAGACATATTTATGGGTTACTATAGAAATACTATAGTAGGCATTGTAGTGGTTACTATTTGGTACTATAGTAGTTGGAACTATTCATCCATCTGGGCCTTTGGGCCACCGGTTTGGTACTTGGGTCCTGCAAGGCTTTCGGGTGACCCAATTCCTTCTGGCTAGTTATTTCTTAGGGCCTTCGAGCCACCTCAAGTCCTTCGGGCCACCCCAAGTCCTTTATGCCACCCCAAGGCCTTCGGGTCACATGAATTTGTAGATATACCAGTCATACTACAAGGGACAAGGCTCCAAATGAGGATTCCGAGTAGGATCATTCACCATAGAAGATCTAATGTGATTTGGAAGAATGATAGGGTATGACATTTCCATCGATACTAGGCCTGTGCAACTCTGTCACACCCCGACCCGACACTATTTTATTTTAATTATTTTATTCATCCTTGGTCTTATTTTATTTTGTGCTTGAGCGGGTTGGGACCCAGTTTGTTTTTTTTAATGGGTTGTTATTTAAAAATGGGCGTTTTGGGCTTGGCAGTATCTGGCGCGTGGGTCGTGCACGATTTGGGAACCCTACGGCTATGCCCCAAGTAATTGTGTGGTCTTCTTGTGTTTTAAATAAAATAAAATTTAAATAATTGTTTAAATAATAATATTATTATCATTAGTGTTGAGAATATTATTGTTATCATTATTATCAGTGTTAGAATATTAGTATTATTATTACTGTTACTAATCTTATTATTATTATTACTATTATTTCAGTTGATATTTCAATTTTTTTATTAATATTAAATTATTATTATAATTATAAAATTATCAACTGATTATTATTTTTATTAAATTCTTTTTTTAAAATGGCTTAAGGTTTCACTTTTTTTTTGTGTTTTATTTTCTTTTTGTTTTTCTTTCTTATTTCTTCTCTCTCTTTTTTATTCTCTCCTTGTTCCTTGCTTCTCCCCTCACGTCGCGCCTAACCCCTTCCCCCTTCCTGTTGTGCGCCGTCGACGCCCCCCCTCCTCTTGGACCTCCGACCGGCCTCCTCCTCTCCCAGCTATGACTTCCGCGACCGTCGCCTCCCTCCCTCGCCTCTCCAGTTGTGCGTCTTCCTCTTGCTGAGCTGACCTCCTCGCTCACTGACCGACCAGCCATGCCGAAGACCTCCTCCCCCGAGCCCGCCGCTGTCAACGTCGTCATCACAGGCATAGGCCGCCGCTGCTATCGCTGGTGAGTCCTATCCCTCCCTCTCCTTCATTTGGGCAATTCTTCTTCTTCCTATCGTTTTTTTTCATTCGGTCGAAAACCCTAGGTTAGGGTTTACCTGATTTTTGATGTTCTCATTCCTTTATTGGGATTGCAGTGGGTCTCTCGGGTCTTGTTGGTGCGTGTTCCGGCAACCGCCGCTGAAGGCGAGGCGGTTCGTTGTGTTTCGGTTTGCCGGATTTGTTCCTAGGTAATGTTTTCTTGTGTTGCTTGTTTTTTTTCACCCGTTAAATTAGAGTCTTTATGTGTTTTAAGGTTTGTTGTTTTTATCTTGTAGTGCATTGGTCGCTGCTTTGTGTTTTCAGTCCGTCTGGATTCGTCGGTCACCTGAGGTGAGGTTTCTCTTGTTGCCTTGTTTAATTTAGTTTTAATTGGAGCCCTTGGTAATTTTTAGGATCTCTTGCATTATTGTGATGTGTCTTGGTATGACATTGGTGTGCGTTTGGCCTTAGAAGATGTTTTTGAGTGGGCGTTTGTGTTCAAAGCTTGGTAACACTACTTTGGGTTGTTTCATAAATTTTTAAAGTGGTTTATTAAATATTATTAAGGGTGTGAAACATGTTTGGATATTGTTGTGGGTGATTTTGGCCTTAGAAGAGTTTTTTGGGTTTTTTGTTGTCTTATGTCGTGTTATTCCATTTTAGAATGTTTTATATGTGGTGTAAATGGTTTATTTAATTTGTATAAATGATGTGAATCATGTTTTTCCATGATTAAGACGTGAATATTATTTTGAAGTAGTGTTTTGATACAATTTGGGTGTGTTTATTTTGTGTAAATTTGGTGGTGCCAATTTCGAAGTGTTGCATAAATTGTTCTATTAATTTATTAAACGATATGTGTAGTGCGCTGGACCTCGCTACGATAGTTTTGGGCCGCAGTTGTCGAGGTATCCTTCATGCACATGCATAGGGTAAGACATATATATATATTTTCCCTCTTTGCACATTTTCCCTCATGGCGCGGGGAACATGTGCAATGCAACTAGGGGTGTATATATATATGTATAAATGCATGTGCGTGTATGCGCCAAGTGTCAGTTCGATGGTCGTCAACGAATAACAACATGTTTGAGGTAGGTCCTTTATGCCTATGCTTTTAATTCGAAATTCATAATTGCTTGATTGTTTTAAAAATATGTTTTACACTATGCTATATACACATGCTATGGAATCTGATTACAGTTGCTAGAAACTATTATGCCTTTGTTTTGGAAATTGAAATGTATTTCAAATGTCGTTGGTCTTAAGTGACTTTTCTTGAAAATTGATTTCTTAAGTGGTGTTGAATTGGTAAGGTGTATTTCCAAAGGTGTTTGGTCTTTCATCCGGTTGATGGTAAAAAGTGTTCCCTTTATGAAATTAATCCCATTTGGCATCTTAAGAATGTTTTATGAAAAAGAAAAACCTCTCTTGAGGCACTCCCCCCTTGGTTTTAGAAAAATGATTTTTTTTAGTTGAATGTGTTATCATGTTCCTAATTTGATGCTTATGCATTGTGTGACGTGAAAGAGGGAGAATGCGCTCAAGGAGGGAGAGCAATGGTGAGATGTTGAATGAGTTTTAGAAAAAGAAAGTGTTATGTACATATATGTTTTCTTGATAAAGAAAACTCACCACCACTTGAAATAGAGCACAATAGGAAACCTGGGTATCTAGGTGGGTGACCAGGACTAGTATGCTAGATGACACGGTAGGGGTTTGTCCCGGTTTATCTAGCAGGATTGACGCAACAACACTAACTAAACTTATGAATTTCTAAGGGTCGTGGTCTTCTAAGCCATGTTTTCTGAGGGTCGTTGCCTTCTAAGCCACGTTTTCTAAGGGTCGTGGTCTTCTAAGCCACGTTTCACCGAGGTATGAGGTCTCTAGGTTCCCACTTGTTCTAGCTACCTATAAGGATTACCCATGGTGCTCATTTGTGACATGCTTCTAGTGATGTAACTTTCTTTTTAGTTGTTTCATACTTGATGTCTTGTTTGTGAAGACCATATTTTGATCCAAACTGGTTTCTTTTCATTTTAAAATGTTAATGCATGCTTGAAACCTATTTTGAAAATGTAGTGGGAGTAAAATGCTTTACCTGAAAATGCAAACGCGTTACTTGAATTTGAAAAGCAGAAACATTATTTTATTATATCTTATTTTCAAACTGGCATAATTGGATTTCTTACTAAAGGTAGGGGCATAGGACGTGGTTATATTTTGGCATTCCTACTGAGCATTTCGGTGCTCACGCCTACTTTAATTTTCAGTTGCAGGTTTCAGTCTTGGAACGCTTTTGGGAGCGAGTGTAGTTAACGTACCATGGTGATCCATAGGGTCACCTGAGGTATGTCACGTTGCTTTGTTTATTCCTTTTTCCGCTGTCAAGTTTTTTAGTTTATTTTCCTTTATTTATCTGCTTGTCCGGTTTATCTTCATTTATCTTCTTTATGGGCCAAACTGTTCCCAACTGGTTTATTTTGATGCCCGACACTAGTTTCCAGCCCGTGGGGATCGGGAATTCCCTTCGGGTCATGTCGTGGACTGGGTCGGGCGCCGGGTCGGATAACGACCTGGCCTGGTTCGTGAAAAATTGGTATCAGAGGCAGGTTAGCCCATATCCTTTGGGTATGTATGATAGTTTAGAGTTAGGTTTTTCGGAATCCAAGTGGTTAATTGTGGGTAGGTGCTTGATCACCACCTATTCGGAATGACCCTTGAATCGGCAGGGTGGTCTGGGATGGACATGCCTCAAAGTCCGCGTCTGGCTCCCGATTTTTTTCCGGCGCCTTAGTCCTATTTGCGTGTTCCTGTTAGTTTTGAGTTTTGGTGGCCATTCTAGAGGGGTGCATGGATGTCGTTCACGACCTGGAAAGCCATGCGCAAACCATGTAATCGCCTCGATGACTCCCTATGTGCGCACCCAGTTGGTGCACGGTCAGCCAAACCGTGTGACCAAACTGTGTGTTGTAGTTGTTTATTTGAGAATTTGGAATTTTGAATCATTGAGTGAATTGGTTGTTCTGGAATGTTCTTGGTGTGAGTTTTAGTTGGTTTTGGGGTGTTTTTCATGGGTTTCAAAATTGATGATTGGTCTTTTGAAATCGGATTTCCAAAATGAAAATCATTGTTTTTTTTAAAATGTAATGAGTTTTTTTTGGGGATGGAAAGTGTTTAAAAAAATGTTTTGGGATCTTTTAAAGCTTTTGTAAAGCATAAATCATAAGTGGATTGGGAAAATGTTTTTGGGTCTTTTGAAATTTTTGTGAAGTATGAAACTAATGTCTCTTGGAAAAAAAGGAAATCTGAAGATGATATGTTTGACCTTTGGTATTTCTATGGATGACCACGTGTATGAATGAATGTAATTGAGTGTTGATGGTTATTGGAATGCATGGGTTGGTTCTCGAGTTGGCACAAGAATGTACACACGTGAGGTTTCATGGAATACCAATGGTGGGTGCTCAGTTTTCAAGGCTTGTTTTATTCTTCAAAGGCATGTTTTGATGAGTGATGTGCTTGGATGAATTTTTTTTAGGAAATTTTTAAAATAAGAAAGTGGGTTTTAAAAAAGGGGGTTTTAGCATTTAGATGGTTTTAAATGGGATGGTTTTGAAAATGGCTATTTGTGGAAGTGGGGTTTAGGCTTGGTTGGTGAGGTTTCATTGGTATTATTTTGGTTGATATTTGATTTGGTTATAGTCTGGTTTTGTGATGTATTAGCCTATAGGCTGAGTCTTGTTTTCGAGCTGGTGTTTCAAGGTTGAAATGATGTTTTAGGTTTGATTCTATGATTTATAGTTAAATTTGGAGGCTTGTTTTGTGATGTGCTTCAAGTTGATTTTGTGCTTCTTGTTTAAAGTATGCTGCCCAGAAATGTCCAAAGGTCCCCGATGGGGTCATTTGCAGTTGTTAGTTTTACCCAGACTCCCAGTGGAGTGGTGAGGTTAATTTCTTTTCCTCGTTGCTTGTTTTCTCTATGGTGGTCGAGGTTCAATAGGGGTTGTGGTGAAACTTGAGGAAGTCGAGTGATTCCTCCAATCTTTAGGAACTCCAGATGTCGTGAAGGGTAAGTTTTCCTAGTTTTGATTGAAGGGTCATGTTCGGGCTAGAGAAGGGTGATTGCTACCTCCTCCTTGCAAGTTGAGGACACAGACTGGGACTAATGACAATCTTGTTTTTCAAGGTGCTTGTGAAGTGTTACCCATCCAGTGTAGAGAGTGAACTGGAGGAACATATTCTGGGCATGGGTCTTCCATCAGTTCTTGTCTATCATTCCTAATACCACACGATCGTTTGATTCCAATGTGGTCAATTTGGGAACTCAAATCTGTTCGTCGCAATCTTATGAAGGCTTGTCAATTGTGTGGTTATTTGGGGTCATTTGGGGAAGTTTGTAAGTGTACTTGCCAGAAGATGAAGCCTTAGTTAGAGGTTGTTAGTTCCTGACTATGGGGCATCAGATGCTTCAATACATCAGATCTCCATCCGTAGGTCTCGGAGTGAAGCTTTTCACGCAGTCACACGGTTTCCATGTGCACGGGGTGCGCTTTCAACCTGTCGTCTTTAATGCTTGGGAAGAGGCCGGTTAAGTTCTTACTTCATGTGGTTGTCTGTTTGGGAGGGGATCTTATTTTGGAGGTCTTGGTGGCCTCTTTCATGAAGTTTTCATGGTTGTGTCTCATGGGGTATGAACTCTGTAATGGCTAGTCTTCCCCTTAAGCGGATTTGGGTTTTGGGTGTTTCCTGTTGGGGATTCTTGTGTCTTAGGGAAGTGGTGAGTTCGTAGTCGGTGTTTGTTTCGGTTCCTACTCTATGTGGACCCCACCTCCATTGTGTCGAGAGACGCCCCATGTCGGTGGGTTCATGATGAGGAATTCAATCTGCATTGTTGAAACTAAATTGAGAGCTCCCATGCGGGTGCTTTTTTACAGATTAGTTTCTAATATGGTGGGGAGACCCACTATGGGTCTCGCCCATGTCTTCCCTCAAGCTGGTTGGGTGAGACTCAGAATGTTGAGGGGCCACACCATCATCGGTAGTCTTGATTGGTTTTCTACTTTTCTTCGAGTTGGGAAGGTCAGATTTCAGCTAGAATCCTAATATGGTGGGGAGATCAACATAGGAAAAATTCGCGGAGAACTTATCCTTCATGGTGTTCTTGTTGGGTAAACTCTTTGCCTCGGCTCCGCCCGACCCCAATCAATGTAGATGTTTAGCCCAGTCGGTGGGTCGCATGGAGAATGTTCATTGGGGATCTCAAGAAGACTCTAGTGATTTCTAAGTTTGGGGTCGGGGTGTTCCAGGTTTTGGTTGTGTTTGGGAATGTGAGTCTTGTGTTGTTGGTTCTTTTTCTTAGTAGTTCAGGTCTCGCGGTTTCATGTTTTGGGTGGAAAGTGAGTGTTCAACCCTCAAGTGGTAGGGGTTTCATTTTGAGAATTGTTTCCTCCTTGTTTCTAGCTTTGAACAGCCGAGTCTTTTGGGACTTTCTGGGGGCAGAAAGTGTCATGGTGGGGAGAATTGTCACACCCCGACCCGACACTATTTTATTTTAATTATTTTATTCATCCTTGGTCTTATTTTATTTTTTGCTTGAGCGGGTTGGGACCCAGTTTGTTTTTTCTAATGGGTTGTTATTTAGAAATGGGCGTTTTGGTCTTGGCAGTATCGGGCGCGTGGGTCGTGCACGATTTGGGAACCCTACGGCTATGCCCCAAGTAATTGTGAGGTCTGCTTGTGTTTTAAATAAAATAAAATTTAAATAATTGTTTAAATAATATTATTATTATCATTAGTGTTGGGAATATTTTTGTTATCATTATTATCAGTGTTAGAATATTAGTATTATTATTACTGTTACTAATCTTATTATTATTATTATTATTTCAGTTGATATTCCAATTTTTTTATTAATATTAAATTATTGTTATAATTATAAAATTATCAACTGATTATTATTTTTATTAAATTCTTTTTTTTAAATGGCTTAAGGTTTCACTTTTTTTTTGTGTTTTATTTTCTTTTTATTTTTCTTTCTTATTTATTCTCTCTTTTTTTTATTCTCTCCTTGTTCCCTGCTTCTCACCTCGCGTCGCGCCTAACCCCTTCCCCCTTCCTGTTGCGCTCCATCGACGCCCCCCTCCTCTTGGACCTCTGGCTGGCCTCCTCCTCTCCCAGCTACGAATTCCGCGACCGCCACCTCCCTCCCTCGCCTCTCCAGTTGCGCGTCGTCCTCTTGTTGAGCCGACCTCCTCGCTCGCTGACCAACCAGCCATGCCGAAGACCTACTCCCCCGAGCCCGCTGCTGTCATTGTCGCTGTCCCAGGCATAGGCCGCTGCTGCTATCGCCGGTGAGTCCTCTCCCTCCCTCTCCTTCATTTGTCCAATTCTTCTTCTTCCTATCATTTTTTTTTCATTTGGTCAAAAACCCTAGGTTAGTGTTTACCTGATTTTTGATGTTCTCATTCCTTTCTTGGGATTGCAGTGGGTCTCTCAGGTCTTGTTGGTGCGTGTTCCGGCAACCGCCGCCGAAGGCGAGGCGGTTCGTTGTGTTTCGGTTTGCCAGCTTTGTTCCGAGGTAATGTTTTCTTGTGTTGCTTGTTTTTTTCACCTGTTAAATTAGAGTCTTTATCTGTTTTAAGGTTTGTTTTTTTTATCTTGTAGTGGATTGGTCGCTGCTTTATGTTTTCAGTCCGTCTGGATTCGTTGGTCACCATCTGAGGTGAGGTTTCTCTTGTTGCCTTGTTTAATTTAGTTTTAATTGGAGCCCTTGGTAATTTTTAGGATCTCTTTCATTATTGTGATGTGTCTTGGTATGACATTGGTGTGTGTTTGGCCTTAGAAGATGTTTTTGAGTGGGTGTTTGTGTTCAAAGTTTGGTAACACTGCTTTGGGTTGTTTCATAAATTTTTAAAGTGGTTTATTAAATCTTATTAAGGGTGTGAAACATGTTTGGATATTGTTGCGGGGTGATTTTGGCCTTAGAAGAGTTTTTTGGGTTTTTTGTTGTTTTATGTCGTGTTATGCCTTTTTAGAATGTTTTATATGTGGTGTAAATGGTTTATTTAATTTGTATAAATGATGTGAATCATGTTTTTCCATGATTACGACGTGCAGATTATTTTGAAGTGGTGTTTTGATACAATTTGGGTGCGTTTATTTTGTGTAAATTTGGTGGTGAAAATTTCGAAGTGTTGCATAAATTGTTCTATTGATTTATTAAATGGTATGTGTAGTGCGCTGGACCTCGCTATGATAGTTTTGGGCCACAGTTGTCGAGGTATCCTACATGCACATGCATAGGGTAAGACATATATATATATGTTCCCTCTTTGCACATTTTCCCTCATGGCATGGGGAACATGTGCAATGCAACTAGGGGTGTATATATATGTATAAATGCATGTGCGTGCATGCGCCAAGTGTTGGTTTGATGGTCGTCAACGAATAAAGACATGTTTGAGGTAGGTCCCATGTCCCTATGCTTTTAATTTGAAATTCGTAATTGCTTGATTGTATTAAAAATATGTTTTACACTATGCTATATACACATGCTATGGAATCTGATTGCGGTTGCTAGAAACTATTATGCCTTTGTTTTGGAAATTGAAATTTATTTCAAACGTCGTTGGTCTTAAGTGACTTTTCTTGAAAATTTATTTCTTAAGTGGTTTTGAATTGGTAAGGTGTATTTCCAAAGGTGTTTGGCCTTTCGGCTGGTTGATGGTAAAAAGTGTTCCCTTTATGCAATTAAGCTCGTTTGGCATCTTAAGAATGTTTTATGAAAAAGAAAAACCTCTCTTGAGGCACTCCCCCCTTGGTTTTAGAAAAATTATTTTTTTTAGTTGAATGTGTTATCATGTGCCTAATTTGATGCTTATGCATTGTGTGACGTGAAAGAGGGAGAATGAGCTCAAGGAGGGAGAGCGGTGGTGAGATGTTGAATGACTTTTAGAAAAAGAAAGTGTTATGTACATATATTTTTTCTTGATAAAGAAAACTCACCACCAATTGAAATAGAGCACAATGGGAAACCTGGGTATCTAGGTGGGTGACCAGGACTAGTACGCTAGATGACACGGTAGGGGTTTGTCCCAGTTTATCTAGCAGGATTGACGCAACAACACTAACTAAACTTATGAATTTCTGAGGGTCGTGGTCTTCTAAGCCACGTTTTCTAAGGGTCGTGGCCTTCTAAGCCACGTTTTCTGAGGGTCGTGGTCTTCTAAGCCACGTTTCACCGAGGTACGAGGTCTCTAGGTTCCCACTTGTTCTAGTTACCTATAGGGATTACCCATGGTGCTCATTTGTGACATGCTTCTAGTGATGTAACTTTCTTTTTAGTTGTTTCATACTTGATTTCTTATTTGTGAAAACCATATTTTGATCCAAAATGGTTTCTTTTCATTTTGAAATGTTAATGCATGCTTGAAACCTATTTTGAAAATGTAGTGGGAGTAAAATGATTTACCTGAAAATGCAAATGCGTTACTTGAATTTTAAAAGGAGAAACATTATTTTATTATATCTTATTTTCAAACTGGCATAATTGGATTTCTTACTAAAGGCGGGGGCATAGGACGTGGTTATATTTTGGCATTACTACTGAGAATTTCAGTGCTCACACCTACTTTAATTTTCAGTTGCAGATTTCAGTCTTGGAACGCTTTTGGGAGCGAGTGTAGTTAACATACCGTGGTGATCCACAGGGTCACCTAAGGTATGTCACGTTACTTTGTTTATTCCTTTTTCCACTGTCAAGTTGTTTAGTTTATTTTCCTTTATTTATCTTCTTGTCCAGTTTATGTTCATTTATCTTTGTTATGGGCCAAACCATTCCCAACTGGTTTATTTTGATGCTTGACACTAGTTGCCAGCCCATGGGGATCGGGAACGCCCTTCGGGTCATGTCGCGGACCGGGTCGGGCGCCAGGTCGGATGACGACCCGACCTGGTTTGTGACAAACTCTGGACATGACAGCAAGCTGACCATCCTTGTGAAGGTGGAGTGATGATATCATGACATGTGTTGGGGAGGAGCAGTTCCAATTTGTCTTGTCTGGGTGATTTCCTCTAAGAACTATGGGTCATGTAATTGTATTTAAGTCTTAGGGCTATGTAATGGTTCCACCTCACCCTTGAAAGGTGTATTATCAAAAATAATAAAGAAATAAGGCCATCGGTCTATTCAGGAAAATGATTCATAAACTATAGTATTATCCAAATCAATGTACACATTCAGTTTTTCCCCATGTTTAGTCCAACATTTAGAGCTTTGATCTATTCTATGGAAAATTAAATTTTCTTCCAACTCTTCCAGAATAATTTGTATTGAATGAAAATAATGTAAACATGAAAAAAGTATTTTAGAAGGTTCGTCTACATGATCTCCTGCAAACTTGATGAGCTCTTTAAATCTATCTTCATATTCTCTTTTCAAACGATTAGCATGCATCCATTTTCAGTTCATATTAATCCTATTGGGTTCTTAAAAGATTAATTTTATATAATAAATAAATAAATACACATAAGATATTCATTATCAAAAGTGAAAGTTATAGACAATTCTAATAACGGAAATATGGATCATTTCTACTAGAATATATGAGCACCTAGATAATCCAAATATAATAATAAGGGTTGTTGGAATTTGAAAAATATAGGGATATAAAGGAAGATAATAAATGATATTATCACTAAAATTTGTATGTGTAAATTGGAAGATGTTTAGTGTAATGACCCTATCCTGAATTATCCAAACAACACCAGTTTAGATCATTTTATGACCTCTAACACACCTCAAAGTCACAAGAGTATGGTTTAAACTTTGGGTATAAAAAACATAAATGGGAGGTTCCCCCCCCCCACCAAATAGAAACAATTAGTACTAGAGGTCGAACAAAATTCTATCATGACCCTTGGGGTCAATGGACATGCAGACCCAAAATCGTCATTACCCGATATAGGCATACCTATTAGACAAACAACTATGGAAAAAAATGATGCAATAGCTATATAGACACACATACAAGTCATGCCAGTATAAAAACTCACTCAATTATAGTCTATAAGAAATATCAAATAGATAAAAATCTTACATTCAAACATAATGTGAACTAAATACACCATAATGATTCAAAAAGTGAAGTCTTGATGTGATAAAACCTCATGTGATTAACTGGGGATGGCCCCTTTGAGTCTTCTCCATAAGAAAACTAAGTAACATAGTGAATTCTAAGAGGAGCTATATCTTATGATATATATAACCAATAGAGGAACATACATCACTCCACTAACTTGGTTCCTAAAAATAGCATCTAAAGTTGCATGCCCCCTGAGGTGTCCATAAAAGGCGTCAGTATATATATAATCATTAGGGAACCACTAATGTGCCTCAAATTAGTAGTCAATAAACAAGAATATAAATGAAAATTTCTACACATTTATATACATATATGAAAAAATATATTTCCTAGGAAGATATAAAACATAATAGTAAAACAATAATGAATAAATCCAAGGTTAAAAAGGAACATACATCAGTATTCAACACAAAAAACAGACCACAAATCATTCCCTAAACATATATCACAAATAAATCGTAAACAACATATCATAAACAATGGATCATAAACAAATCATAGAAGAAGACATAAAAAACAAAAACAAAAATACACAAAGAAAATAAGAAGTCTGACCTCGCGAGGTTAAAGAAAATATGAGACCCTCTTAGGATGTTAGATGAGATGTTTGGAGGCAGTCTAGTGGTGTGATTCGACCTTCGATTCACCAAGGGGGAGCGATTCAACATTTGATTCCCCGAGGAGCGGCGGCAGGGGCTAGCTTCTGCGGAAAGCTTCTATATCACGATGGGTTTGAAAATGGTTAGGGATTTTAAAATAGATCGGGACACTTTTATCGGGGTTGATAAATCCTTATCTTTATCAGCACTTATTACTAAAGTAATGTTAAAGGATTTATAATTATGATTATAAATAAAAAATGTAAATATTTATAAATACTCAATAAATGTATATAAATATAAATATATTAAATATATTACTTTTTAAATATATTAATTATAATTTTATATTTATATATTTATAATTATAGAAATTTTTTAAAACAATATTATTTGTATCATTATAAATATTTATATAATTATACATGTATATATTTAATAAATATATATAAATATTAATATAGTAAAAATATTCATTATTTAAGTAAATTTATTATAAATTTAATAATTATTTAAATATACATAATTATGTTTTTATAATTATATAAATACTTTTAAAAAAATATTTATTTATTTATAATTATAAATATATAATTGTATAAATATAGTGAATGTACATTTATAAATATATTTATTTATAAATATATTTACTTATAATTTTTTTTTACAAATATATTTTTAACATTATTAATGAATATTGAATTTTGAGTGCATGCATATATATATATATATATGAGTGAAAGTGAATAAATTAAGAATATAGGTACACATTAACAATATTAAAAAATGCATAAGTTTTGTGTGTGTGCATATTGTATATAAAAATGAATTAATTATACGTATATATGAAATCAATATAACAAATATTTGATCTATATTAAATTGAAAAAGAAAATGACATTTAATTATATGTCAAGTAAACAATGCAATTAGTCAATATTTTTAATTTATATTAATTTTTAATTATATACCATTATTTAATAAATATATGAAAATTTAATCTAAAGACCATAAATATTTTGTAATATATAATCATATTTATATACATTAATATATATCTATATATTTAATATAAACAATTTAATAACATTAAATATCATAATTATCTTATTATTAAAATATTTAATATTTAATAATGTATAATCAATCAATTCATTTTTATCAATAATTATTTAATTAATAAAATTTGTAATATTTTTTTAATAAACAAATTTTTTATTTTTTTATTTATTTAACTATTTCATTTTATCAGTGCTAAAAAATGAGTTGATGAAAGAAATATTTATCAACTCTAAACATAGTGTTGATAAAATAGACCATTTATCAGCACTAAAAATAAAGGGCTGATAAAGTATACCCTTTATCAACGCTAAAAATAAAGTGCTGATAAAGGATGACCTTTATCAATGCTAAAATTAAAGCCCTAGTAAAAGGTTAAATTTATTAGTGCTTCCTTTATCCCTAATAAATATCCCATTTATCATTGTTTTCCACTATTGGTGAAAAATAACAGCATTGCTAAAGCCAAGTTTTGTAGTAGTATTGGGAAGACATGTCATGAAAAAAACAATTTTATTTTTAAAAGCTTTTTGGGTGGGAAAAATGGATACTGAGTAGAAGTATCCACTTTGTAATATATGGTATTGTTATGTAAGAGTTATAAACTAACTCCCTAAAACTCTAAACCTAAAATTTCATTGGGAATTGAAGAATATAAATTCTATTTTAAAGTCACTAGAATATGAAATGTTTAAGGTCGGGTCCTTACAATTAAATCATCTCATCACCTACTAATTATAGGCTAAGCTAGTCATTTTCCTATGTTGAGTGTCATCTATGAAGTGGATAATCTTCCTTGAGCATGCCACCAACTACAATGTGGCAGACCTCCCCTACATGTAACCCACTAATAGGGACAATGATTGGCCTTACTTGTGCTCACCACCAGCCGTGACGGTGTCCATTCCTCCTCACCCTCTCATCACCTAAGCTCACTGTCATCAAATAGTCCCTGTAAATCCACATCGTACCTTTCCTCCACCTACCTCATCAAGCCTCTATGTTGCACTACCAACGACTAACACAAGGTTCAATGGATAACATATTCATGTGAAAGGAAAGATAAAGTATGGATGGGGAGGATTATAAAGATAGGAAAAAATAATAATAGTGATAAGAGAGAAGGAAAAAAATAATTTTTCCACTTCTGTCAATCATCGCCACCATAAGAAAACAAATTCAAGATAAGGAGAACAAAATAAATTAATAATCAAAATCATATCTCACTAATAAAAATGAGAAGAACAATGATTAATATCTTAGTCACAATGAATAATTCATGAAGAACAGAGAATTAATTTTATAAATTCAATCATTGAAACCCATAAATGAATATCTTGCTAATAAAAATTACTCCAATTGGTAATACATAAATAATGTAGCATAAGAAAATCACAAATACCTACCTCAAAAATGGATCTTTAGTTGATTAAGGTAGTGTTCGCATATATTTTTGTCTTCAATCATGAAGAATAGTTCTTAAATTCCTCCCTAAAGTCTCCCCCTCCATTGGAGCTCACAATTTCTAGGGATCATGAAGCCCACCCTAGGAATTCAATTAAATTAGTTTATATAGATTTCATGTCTAGGGTTTAGACAATTAATCTTTATAATGAATGATTATTATTAATAATGTTTCCCTTATATAAAATCACAACTCATTCCACCAACAACGATCTTAGGGAATCCATAAAAAATAAAATTTATAACACCCCTAGGTTAAAACTCTCATTATGGATACAACCATAGTTTCATTTTTCCCATATAAGGATCTATTTAGAATAAAAGTCATAATTCTCAAGTATGCATGTGTGCAAACTAAAAATGATAATTTTATCAAGGCCCTGTAACACCCGCAATTCTATATTGGCTCTACCCAGGGGTAAACACCACACCTCAAAATCAATACAACCATTGAATAATTTTTCTAAGGTCATATTCTAAGTTTAATTTACCATTTTACTAAAGGGGAGGTCCTAATATTGTGAAACTCAAAATTGATCTAAATTTTATTCGAGTAAAACTTAGGTCACTACATATTCAATGAAACAAAATACATTAGAAGACTCAAACCCAAGATCACCATTATTTGAAAACTAAAACTATGTATGAATAAAAAAATTACATTTAAGATTCACTAAAATATAGTTTCTATGGTTGTCTTCAGTTTTTCTCTTAATGGATATCCATTATAATAAACCATTGGGTTCCTTACTCCATAGTGTATCCATGGGTCAAATGAATCACTTAACATTCAAGCATGGACCTCTTTATATCCATGATATTCTAGTATCTCTTGATTAAAATTAAGGAGGAAGATAATAGTGGGAGAAATGATATAATTGACATATGGAAAGGATAAGCTCGAACAACCATCTCAATGGTTGGTGTCTCCTTATATAGCCCTCAAGGACACCCCCAAAGTATTTATGCATCATTTACCAATATGTTATATAAAATATGAGTAAATGGATTTAGATACAACTCTTGTAACCATAAACCATTACAAATCTCCTCAACTTTTCATCTTATGAAACATCTATAGTTAATAATAGCCAGTGTGGAAGATATTTGAACATTAAATAGTTAACATTCAATTGCCCTGATAAACCGTAGAGTGAAACATGGATCATGAAATATGATCAAAAATGCCTTATAATATATCCATGTCATATAATATGACTTTATAAGGAAACTCTAATATGATACATCTATATTTTATGAAATGATATGGACAAAGACATATAGTATTCTTTTTATATCATGGATGTAATGCCTTATGACATCACCGTATCATACAATATTATATAACCCTAAATACATCAAATGTATATAGGCTTCGGGTCATATCACCATCACCCCCTCTCTTCTAGAATTATAACATTATACCTTGACACTTATAGAGCTTATGGAATCATAGGACAATAACCATCAACCAATACCATTACATCAAAGAAGGTTTGGAATTATGAATTGACAAATTTCAAAACAGTCAGTGGTAGACAAATAATGTATGATAATAAAAGAGTTAAATGGAATTATAATAATGAAATAAACATAAAAATTGTTTTTAATAAAGTAAATAAATAATACAATATTATTATACAAAAATTTAGAGGACATACATAGCAAGTTGGGACTATAGGTAATGGTTATTTTCCAAATCTTCGTTTTGTTCAAGTATCATTCCTCTATTTTCTATATTTTCTTAAATTTCTCATATCCAAGGTCTGTAATGTATACCTTTCTATTTTACCTTCATTTTTTATGAATTTATTGTCTCTTTTACTCCCTTATGGATTTATAGTTTATAATCTACATCATTCATAAGGGGTCTTTCCCATTCATTCTCTTTCATGATGATATGTTATCTATTACCCCTTCCTCTTTCTATGATTACTTTATTACCTTTATGAATTATTTTCCTTGTTTTTGGTTTTGGATATTCATGACATTATGTTTCCATTTATATTGTTTCCTTAAGTCAAATCCTATGAATTTTATAAGGGAATCCTTTACAATTTCCACATTCCTCTCTAAGTATCATAAATTTTCACTATATTTGTTTTAATAGTTCTATTATTAGGATATTTTATTATTAAGATAGTGTTTTAAAATCATTTTTATCACCTTTTTAAAATGTTTTTTGAAAGTGACTCATTTCTCTATTTTTAAGAAAACACCATCAAAAGTTATGAGGAATATTTTCATTATTTCTCATTCATTTTCAACTTTATTCTTATCATGATTATTTTTTAAAGACCTTATTTATATGGAATAAACTATTAATTATTTATTTTCATAATATAATTTTTATTTTTAAACAATATTATATTTATTTCCTTTTTTAAAAATGAATTTTTCTATAATTATGTCAACATTGATTAAAAACTAACAAATTTTTTTTAAACATCAAAAATTTCTTATCTTCCTATGAAATATTCTTTATCTATGTTAATACTCTTTCATCCCACCCATTTTACCATTTCTCGTATTTTATTTCCTTGAGTAGTATCTTTCTCATAAATTTATAGTATAAAAAAATATTCCTCTCTTTTATTATCCAAGTTCCAATTTATGTGTGGTGTTGTGGAAATTAAATCACTATGAGGGAAATGATCTATCACTGTATTTTTCTATCCTTATAATTAACTATGAATAAATATAATCATTCTTCCAATGTATTTACTTTTTGAATACCCTATACTTCATACTTATGATGGAAGTGTGTTCACTAAGATAACCATACATTTGATTGGATGAGTAAATTATTGATTGATTTTATACCCTTTGTTTTATATGGTGTGAATGTATTAATCTTAATTATCATAATTAGATAGAATTTACCTAGATAGACACTTTATTTCATTGAATTCCCATTTTATTTTCATGGGTTAATCATGTCATAATTTTTATAGATTTATGATTTGTTCATGTTTCACATATATATATAGATATATCATTTTGAAGATAGGGGGTCTATTTTATATAGATATCTAACACATTGGGTAATTTTTTATATCTCATGATATCCTTATACACATATATATTGTGGTTAGCTCTATCCATAATGTTATGATGTCTTAGTGATGATCCTTAACCTATATTATATTGTATTGGTGGTGAGACTTGATCTATGTTTATGATGTCTTAGTGGTGATATTTGATCTATGGTTATGATGTATTGGTGTTGAGTCTTAACCTATGTTTATGATTTTATATGCTTATGTATTTTTCACATTCCTATACCATGATGAAAGGGTTTCCACTGGTGATTAGTGGTAAGAGTCCCACCCAGGAAGTGTAGTCACCCATAAAATTATCTAATATGTATATTTTATTATTTCAAGATCATTATTTTGAAAATGTTATGTCACAATATATGATTATGCTATCATGATTCATTTTAAATTCCTATAATTTCATGACTTGTTATTTTAATCATGCCATTTCTCACATGATCATGTCTCTTATTTTTTTTATGATTTGTTAAAAACTTTTCAATGCCTTATTGATTATGTTTTAACCCTTACTCAGAGTTTGATATCACTCTTTTCTTATTCTTCCTCATTTCACTATGTTTAAAAGAGATTTTGATCAGATTATAAGGGGTCTAAGATTAAGTTCTTCATTAAATTTTATAGTTTGGTGATGTAATGTGCACCTCATTCATAAATATAATTAAATTTTGATTATGGGGGTTGGTTTTAATTTATTGTTATGTGTAAAAGTATGTGGGTTTAGAATTAGATCTAGAAGTGTGGGTATGGATTGTTACACTTAGGTTCTGAGTGTTTCCCCAACATCTAGGATGTAGGTGGTACGAATGACTGACTACTCCCCCTTTACTGCTCTCTATTCCATAAATAGTTTAGGTAATATTGGTCTGAGGTTATGGTATATATTGTAGTATGATGGTGAAGTGGTTATTTGGAAATTATATGGTTATGTAGTGATATGTGGTAGTAGTTGTGATGTGAAAATATAGTTATGTGGTATGTGGATATATTGATATGGAAGGGATGATAGTGCCAAGATATATGTCATCAAGGCATGAGGGTGACTAGTTCGTTGAGAAAGTGGGTGAATGGTACAATTATATTTTTGTTTGATATTATATTACTATATTATATGAATATTTATTGATATAGACTTAGTGAGGATGGGTGGTAGATGAACTAGTGTAGGTGATGAGTTAGTTATGTTGTTTATTCACTGATCCTTTAGTATGCTTCTTCCACATTTGTAAAAGATTCTAGTGAGGAATCTACTTGGTATGATTGTATGTTCACCCCTATATTGTGTATCCTATTTTTTCAAGTCTATAGGAACATTTAGGTGATCGATATGGAAGTTACTATCTAAAGATGTCAAGTTACTGGAATTGAAGTCGCTATTGTAAGATCTTATTCTTGGTATTGTCTTTATTTTTTGAGATTTTATTTTGTATGACATTCATGGATTTATATTATGGATGATATTTAGACTTGTTTATTTTATTGATATGGAGTTGATTGGTGATTGATCTATTTTTTTAGAATTGGAGGGTAATTTCACCCATTATCTATGTGTTAAAAGCCTTGTGTAATTCATCAACTCATAACCTATTGAAGATAGGTTTTGAGGGTCACATTAAACTTCACTATATGAATAGGTTAGTTCTAGTAGGGAAGAGTCATGAAATTTCCCTTATTGAATTAATATTTTCAAGAATGTAATTTGGAGGCCATGTAACTTTGGTTTCAAATAAGAAATGATGTTAGTTTGTGAAATATAATGGATTTCATTAAAAAAAATTAAAATAATAAACATTTCTTATTGAAATTAATTTATTTTATTGATCTAAGAGTCTTAACCCATATTTATTAAAAAGATAAATGGCATATGTGTTTTCTGTTGACATATAGAAAGAAAACTATATATCTTTCACCGACCTTAGTATTGATTTGTGATTCAATTTGATTACCATTAAAGCCATGTATTTTCCTAATATTATTTGAACTTCGAAAATTAAAAAACTTTGTCCTAGAAAAAAATATAAACCTAAATAATAAGTGTTTATGTAAAAATTCTAGGGGTGTTAATGATGTTATATTAGATGTTTGGCTGAAATGGTCAAAAACTCAAAAGAAAAAATATAATATCATGGAAAAGGAAGGAAAAGATGCTTTAGTGGGTCAAAGAGTTAGATCCCGAACAATTTTAAATTCTATATGTCCTCTAAATTTATTTAAATTAATTATCAATTACATTATTAGACATAAAAATTTAAAATAATTTGTGATATAATTGTGATTTGGTACATTGATGGAATTTAAATTTCAATGCTTTCCCAGAGAGCTTTACGAGAATCTTGTAGATTTCTTTGATCCTCCAACATGTACTGTAACACTCATGGGAAAGGAAATGATTATTACTATGTTGGATGTTAATTACATATTAGAAATTCCATCTAGAGTATGGTCTTCTAGTTTTGAAAGGTAAAGTGATGAATACATATAAATGAATAATCTTTAAATGTGAAGAAGTTAACATCACTAAAGGAAATGATTTTTAAAGAGATAAAGGAAAAAACAATTTATGATGAACTTTATTTTGTTTACATTGGAGACATTGTTAAATATCAGTTCTAGTTATTTTGATAAATGATATAAATATTGGGATGTTGTGTGGTTTTCAAAAAAAAATTGGATAATTGTATTGGTAACAGTTTGGTTTTTCAGAGCTTGTTTGCAAGGTGGATATGTAAAATAATTCAATCCAAAAAAGGGCCAATTGAAGAAGCATGTTGGAGGTTGTTTGGTTGTACTATTGGTATGTTTTAAAAAAAATTAACTATGTTTTATGTTTTCTTACTAGTTAATAAATGTTTCTGATATAAATATGTTAAAATTTCATTGTATATATTTTTATACATCCACTTACTAATTGGGGGGGTTTGTAATTATTATGGCCAAAATGTGTTATAATTTTGGGATTAGAGAAACATTCAAATATGATTAAAGTTTGAAAGAATGAGTAAAAATGGAATCTTATATATGCCAATTACTTTAGCAAGGAGCAGTTTTCCTGATCCCTCTTTATTCACACATCCAGTAAAAAATTGTCTTAATATTCTTGAAAGCTTCCTGTTAAAAGTTTCATGTTAAAATCTGAAATTATAGTGTTAAAATATTGATTGTTAGTGTTAAATTTTGGATTCTCAGTTTAAAAATGTGTAATATTAGTGTTAAATTCTAGATGGTTCATTTTAAAAGATTCAGGTTAATATATGTAATTTTAGTGTTAAAATTTGGAATGTGATCATTAAAATCTAGAATCTAAAGATTAAACTCCAAATGATCATTCATAAAATTTGGATTCCTTATCTTAAAATCTACATTGTTAGTGTTAAATTCTGTAATTTTAGTACTAAAATTTAGATTTTTGTTGTTAAAATGTGTCATCATAGTGTTAAATTGTGTGTGGTAAATTTTAAAAGCTTCATGTTAAAATATGGATTTTGTGTTAAAATATGGAATCTTGGTCTTAAATTCTTGATGATTTGTTTAAAAATATTCATGTTAAAATATAGAATTTTAGTATTAAAATCTGGAATATGAGTGTTAAAATGTTGATACTCTATGTTAAAATATGGAATTGCAGTGTTAAAATCTTCATATTTCATGTAAAAAAGATCCATGTTAAAATATGGAATATAAGTTTATAAATATTGTAAATTAGTGTTAAAATGTATAATTTTAGTGTTACCATATGAATTTTTCAATTGAAAAGCTTTCTATTTATATCAGTAATATTAGTGTTAAAATTTGTAGGCCTAGTGTTAAATTTTAGATGCTCTATATTAATTTATAGAAGCTTTATATTAAATACCTTGAAAGCCTCATTTGAAATGAGCATGTGTTAAAATGTGTATTTCTAGTGTTAAAACCTGAAATTATAGTGTTAAATTGTGGAATTTTAGTGTTACCATCTAGATTTTTCTGTTTAAAAGATTACTTTTTATATCTATAATTTTATTGTTAAGATCTGGATACTTAGTGTTAAAATCTATATTATCAATGTTAATTTCTAGAAGATTAATTTTAAATACCTTGAAAGCCTCATTTTAGAATCTCATATGCTAAAATGTGTATTTATAGTGTTAAATTGTAGATTCTTGGTGTCAAATTGTAGATTCTTAGTATTAATTTCTAGAAACTTGATGTTAAATTCATTGAAAGACTCATTGAAATGTCCATATGTTAAAATGAGTATTTTTAGTGTTAAAATCAAGAATTATAGTGTTAAATTGTGGAATTTTAGTGTGAATATGTATTGTTCAACTGAAAATATTACTTTTTATATATGTAATTTCAATGTTAAAATCTGGATTATTTATGTTAAATTGTGGATGATCAATGTGAATTTTTGGAATCTTAATGTTAAACACCTTGAAATACTCATTTTAGATACCCATATACTAAATTTTTTATTTCAAATGTTAAATTATGGATGCCCAGTGTTAAATTGTAGATACTCAGTAGTAATTTCTAGAATCATGATGTTAAGTACCTTGAAAGACGCATTTAAAATGACCATAAGTTAAAATGTGTATTTATAGTGTTAAAACCTAGAATTATAGTGTTAAATTATAGAATTTTAGTTTTAATATCTAGATTTTTCAATTAAAAATATTACTTTTTATATCTATAATGATAGTGTTATGATATGGATGCTTAGTGTTAAAATCTGGATGCTCGGTGTTAATTTTTGGAAGCTTGATGTTAAATACCTTGAAATCCACATTTTAGATGCTCGTATACTAAAATGTGTGTTTTCAGTGTTAAATTGTTGATGAATAGTGTTAAATTGTGGATGCTCAGAAATAATTTCTAGAATCGTAATGTTAAAGTACCATGAAAGCCTCATTTAAAATTCACATATGTTAAAATGTGTATTGTCAGTGTTAAAAATGGGAATTATAGTGTTAAAATTTCTAATTTTAGTGTTATTTTATATATTGTTCAATTAAAAAGATTTTTTAATATATTTAATGATAATGTTAAAATTTGAATGGTTAATGTAAAAGTTGTGATGCCTAGTGTTAAAATCTGAGTGCTCAATGTTAAATTGTGGATGCTTAGTGTTAATTTCTAGTAGCTTAATGTTAAATAACTTGAAATCCTTATTTGAAATTTCCATATGTTTAGATGTGTATTGAAAGTGTTAAAACCTAGAATTATAGTGTTAAATTGTGTAATTTTAATGTTACCATATATATTGTTCAATTTATAAGATTACTTTTTATATCTATAATGTTAGTGTTATGATATGGCTACTTAGTGTTAAAATGATCAGTGTTAGTTTTTGGATTCTCTATGTTATTTTCTGGAATCTTGATGTTAAATACCTTGAAAGACTCATTTTATATTTCCATGTGATAAAATGTTTATTTTTTTGTTAAAACCATGAATTATAGTGTTCAATTATGGAATTTTTGTGTCACTGTCAGTATTAGTATTGTTGATTTATGGATCATTCATTTTAAAAGCTTCATGGTAAAATCTAGGACCATGTTACTAGTATTTTTTAACCATTATATATTATAGGATATCAGAGGTTTGTAGGATATATATGTGAAATGTGTTAATGAGAACTTGTATGAACTCCTTTGAGTTCAAGGTAATTTATTAAATAGATCCTCTGCTAGTGAAGTAGACAGATTTGATTATGTTTTAAAGGAATAAATAGAGGATGATGGAGAGTCTGGGGATCATTCAAAGAAGATTTAAGAGGAAGATGATGGGATCGATGAAGTTAACGAGTGTTGGATCATAATATTTTATGATGGCTACAAAAGGGGGTGAATTGTAGTTTAAAAATTAAAATGAACACAAAACCCAAAAACTCTTTAGTCAAAAATTTCAGACTCAACAATTATACAATGATCAGAGTGTTTGTATTGGATTCAAAATTTGTATGATATATCAAATTATTTAATCAAACTCATATATAGTCTAATAAAATAGATATTATAAATATTAGAAAAAAAATTTCTAATATAAATTTCACAATGTAATAAAAACTTGTAGAAACAAGTAAAAAAATATTATAACAAAGTAAGAATGAATTAAAAGATTTATAAATGTAATTATACTCTTTAACCTTAAGGGTTAAGGAATTCAGAAATCCTTACTTAAGATATAAATGTTTTTCAACCTATAGTAAAGGTTTGTCTTTCTTTACGAGAAAATTCCTTGATATGATGATCGGGATGGATCTATCTTCCAAAACCTTGGAATCTCTCTATGTAATGATTAGTGTTAGCTCGACCTTCCTATCCTCAAAATTCCTTGATACAACGGATCAGAATCACCTATCTTCCTATCCCCTAAATACATTGATCTAAACCACAATCTAATAGAAAAATACAAAAGAAAATTAGTTCTAAGGATTTTATAATTCCTCATTCAGAATCCTTAGAACACAACTCTCTAAGAAATTACAAATCATAAGAACGAGATGTTCAAGAAGAGAAAAATATCAAACATGTTGAGTTGAAAATAAATCATCTCCAATCTCCTTGAATGAACTCCTATTTATAGGAATCCCTTAAATAGATATATTTATGTGAATCTTGGATTTGGTTTTAATAACTTCAGATGTTCTTTACTTGAAATCTTATCAAAATGTTTCTGTCTGATATCATTTTGATTACCACCATTACAATGTTTTTATGAATTATATCTGATAGAATTAATTCCAATTACTCTAATTATAAAATTTGGACAATATGATATACTATATTATTGTTTATTAATCTGATGAACTGAACTAAGGTCATTCTAATAGATACAAACTATTATCAATAAGATGTATATGACTTTGGTTTGTCTGATAAGAAGAACACTAGTATGTCCAATAGATATATCATTAGTCAGTTTGATTGACCAGATAATGTGTCGGTGAGATGGATCATATTAAAGAGTAAAAATTTTATATTCATTTTATATTAGAACCATTTCTATGTTTGGTAGAAAATTATGTTTTCTACAAAAAACATTCTAAAAAACTTGAGATATATAAAATTATTAAAATAGAGTTTTAATAAAGTGTTAAAGTGTTTGTGGTTTTCAAAACTAAGGAAAGGAAAAGTAAAAAGTATAACTCTTGACTCAACAGGGAGGTAGGGGAAGATGGAGAGGAGGAAAAGGGATTATATTTAAGTGAGGAAGATGATGAAGAATAGGGGGAGTAGTGGAAGTCAATGAGGAAGATAAAGAGGAAGTGTATAAAGTTTTCTTTGAACCAAGATTGTGAGAGTTGTCTATAGACATGGATATGAGGAGGTCATAGTGAAAGAAGACCCAAAAAAATGGCCAACCTATATTTAACAGCCTCTCAAATGTTTATATGACCTTTAAAAGAGGTTTTATGAGTTTTTCACCTCAGGAAGTCATCATGTTAACAAATAGCAATAGAAACTTATCATATTCATATTTTGAAGAATCAAATTTTAAGAAAGTATATTTCATGTAGTTATGGAATTTTTTTTTAATTCAAAGTTGTTGAAATGTATAATTACTATCTAACTAGACAAGAGTGTCATTGTTTGGGATTTATGGAAGGGTTCATCAACAAGTTTTTTTATATGCATCCTTTATAATCAACTATTTTTTCATAACTAATTAGTAACATATGAATCACAATTTCATAATCATAGATGATGAACATGATTTTTAAAAAAAATACCAATGATCAGATATCTTATTAAATAGTGATTAGACACATATTTGATCCATTATTATGGTATTAATTTCAGTAATATATTTATATGTATAAAAAAATTATTATGTTTTGTGTATTTTGATAATCTATTATTGTAGGATAAAATTATGTCATGCAAAGAAGAGTGGAAAGTGAATAATTTTTTTATCTTTTCCATGCCTAACATTATTGGATACAACATAGTAGATTGTCAGATTGTTTCTTCCCTACTTTTTTGAATGCTCATTGGTTTTTCTACTCTACCAACTTAGCGACAAAGAAACTTATTATTCTTGAATCATTTGGTACTAATTCCACTAATAATCAAAATAAAAACTTGTCTTCTTTTCTAGTACTTAAAATGGTCTTCCATGTCATTTGGTTTTTGGTTAACAAACATACTTATTATTTTAAATAGTAGTAATTTATTGTATCTATTGACTTTAATATAGGTTGACTGCCTTGTAACCATGTTATGATATCTTTCATGATGGGGCGTTTCTTGTCTATCTAAATTTTTAAGTTTTTTATGAATTTTTTCAACTATAATCTAATTGGGAGACTAAATTACCCATTTCTTTATTTTCTAAATCCATTTTTATTATCAAATGGGGCTTCTTTATTCTATTTTTTAGTAATGATTATGGAATTCACTTGATCGGATACCTAGAAGAATTGGAAAACATGATAGAGATGAATAAATATACTGATGTATTTATTTTACACTTGTTTATATTTTTTTTGGTCTATCAAATATTTATAAATTTTTCTTGATATGTTTGTAGATTAAACATCAAAAAAAAAGGTTGACTTACTATAATATCTCGTTATCGATCTGATAGTTTTTCCTTTAACCATGTCATGATCTTTCCTTTTCTTTGACCAGTTAGAGTTAATAATGGATTGGGAGGATACCTATAATGGTGAAGTCAGATATTTTTTGTACTCTTATATTTAATAGGCATTTTTTGTTGGTTGTCAGAGGGTTACACACCGTGCAAATGGGTTACATAATGTGTGATGGTTTCTAGGGGAAAGTTTTGATAGGCTTCATATTGTGAAGGTTACACATCGTAACAAGCCTCTACATGTCGTGAGTTATTTAATGAATGGTTTTAATTTAATGCAACCCATTTTTCAGCGGTTATGAGAATTAACTATTTCACGATGTGAAATGGAATTACACGTTGTGAAATATACTGAATCTGGTTTTTAAACAGGAAGTACAGATGAGTTTCGCTTTTCTCCTATGTTCTAGTTTCAACTCCCTCAACCTAAGTCCTTCCCAAGGAATTCTTAAATCCTTACATCCCTTCTATATCCTCTCATTTTGTGTTTTAATGTCGTTACAATTGCGGTGTAATTTTTGGGTAAGCATTCTCTATTGTTCTCTAGCTTTATCTCTTTCTCCTCCTTTGGGATTTCAATATATAATCCTGAAATTGATGTATATATGATCTATGATGTTGGATCTCATCTCTAGGTTGAGTTTCAAGGTCTTCTACACCTCTTTTCTCGTTGACAGGTGTCGTTGTTAGTGTTGAGATTCAAAAAAAGGTAGGTGATTCCATCTTGTTTTTCTAAATTGATTAACTTTGAAATTCATTAACTTATATAAATTTTTAATCTAAATTAAATTCCTCAAAATTTATTTTAATTGATTTTATAAAATCCAATTTTAGTGAATTAGTATATTTGAAATGGTTTTGGCATGATAATTGGGAAAATCCCCAATTCAATTGAATTGGGGTGCGTTTATGGAAATTGGTTGATTTAAATTGTTTAATTTAAATTTGAGTTTTGATGGAAATGATTTAAATTAAATTGTTGAATTTAATTGTGGAAATTAATTTTGAAATTGATGGAATTGGTTTTGAATGGATTTCAAACTTGTGAAAATGGCTTAAAATGTTTTGATAGAAACCTAGTGGTTTTATCTTGTTAAAGAGACATGTTTTTTATTAAAACCCATTTTGGTTTTAAATAGAAAATTGATACTAAAATGGAATAATGTGATTTAATTTTATTTTAAGTAGTCTTAAAATAAATTTCCCATCATTGATTATGAAAGATAACATGCAAGCATTATGTAGTTTGTGAGTTATTTGGACACACTCTACTCTATTACAACATTCTAAAACATATATATAGCGGGTAACATCCCCGATGGGATGGTGAAAATTTACCTTTGGCTAGTGTCAGGGGGACATGTGTATATACATATTGTTAAGATCACCTAGAGAGTGTGGATTCCTATAGCTATAATACTATCATAATTATTTGATAGATGACCATATTGCTCACTTGTTATTTATATTTGAGATATAAATGTATTCCAATGTTGTAAAACTGCTTTTTATGCCTTATGTATTTACATAAACTATTTTATGTAACAGTTTTATTTAATCCATTATTTTAGAAATATTGCATCACTTGTAAAGCCTTTTATTAAAGTATTTTTCCATCATTTGAACGGTATAGAATGATTTGTTTAAATATGCTCTAGAATGGCCAAACCTATTTATTTTAAAAATTGAAATCATTCCCTTGGTTAATCTATTTTTGACATCTTTTATGGAATCCTTTGTGAGACCCTAATGGGATTTTTAGCTCACACCCTACTTGTGCCTTCAGGTGTTTATATATTTTATTCATTCAAGTTCAAGTAAGGGGAAAGGATCTCTTGGAGGTGGATCCATATATTAAACCTTGGTCATGGTTGGTTATGTACTTAGGGACTTGAGATGTTTACTTTTCTTAATACTTGGTTTGAAGTACTTTGGAATTTTTATTCCTTGTTGTATTCTGGTACATTACTACTAGTGGAGCTTCCTTTGTCATGCATACTATATTAGTTCACCTGCTTCTAAAATTCTTGTGGAAAAATAATTCCCATTTTCAATTGTATGATGTCAGGTGCTAGTCGCTGACCCGTGGGGATCGGGATTTTCATTAGGGCTATATCAAGTTCGGCTCAATTATTCGGTTACCAAGGTACCCAAGATGGCTCATAAATAAAATGGCATCAAAGGGAGGTTGTTGAGATTTTGTCTTAAAGTCATTATGTAGTTGAAATATTGTCAGGACTTAGGAGGTAGTTGTGATTGTGTAACACCCCGAGATTTTATGAAAAATATTCTTTTTAATTTCATTAATTTACTTTGTTATACGCTACACCAAAAGAGGCTTGCACAACATGCATCCTTGACTTGCCTTGCATTACACGCAATCACGACCTTCCTCGATAGCGTGTGTAGTACGCAATAATGAGTTTCACTAAACAACGAAATGCTATTAAAATATTATTAAAACTAGCCGTTATGAATAGTAATAACCACATTTTAAAATTTTAGAAATTTCATCTCTAAAAATGGACATCATTTTTGGATTCGGAATATCGAAATTAGCTTAGGGTGAAATTTTGGTACTTTTCGGATAACTTTCATATTCTGATGAATAGTGAAAATTACTAAATTTTAATTAAAAACAAATTTTTTAATCAAAATAATTAATAGTGATAAATTATTAATTTGAGTGGTTTTAAAGTATATTTAGAATATATTTTTACAAATTAATACAATGTTGTTCATTGTATGTAATTTCACATTTAAACCAGACATAAACAAGTGTCAATCTTTTGATAGTTATTATCTCTTAAAAACACGCTATTTGTTTTGACGACGAGAATTAATTTTTAAATTAATTAATGTAACTGATATGTTTTGAATTTGGTAAAATAGACATCATTTTTTAATTCATAATATCAAATATAGCTTAGGCCTAATTTTTTGTATTTTTCTGGAAACTTTCATTTTTTGATGAATAGTGAAACCACTAAGTGGTAGTTAAAAACTGAATTTTTCATAAAATTTAATTTTACCGCTTCTGTGAGTGGAATTTCGAAAATCTGAGAGACACGGTTAATATCAAGGACTAAAATTTGGTTCAATGAGATGAAAATAATTTTTGGTGAATAGTAACTTTTTACTTTTTTTTACCACGGTTAAAAGTAAATAGGTTAATTAAGGGTAAAAATGATATTATTATTACCCTAACACATGTCCAAATTCTATTGGATAAGTGTAATTCGACCAAAAAAAACCTTAGGAATAAAATATGACCATTTAAGCCCACTTGGATTAGATTAGGACATTTATTATTAATTTATTTAAAGAAGGGTCAAAATAGTTAAAATCAAAGTTTAATAAGTAAATCATTTTTAATATAGGGTTATACATAAGATAAATTCGACTATAAATATTCATTAGAAATATAAAAATATTTAATACATAATTATATTTTATTTGTAATTTTTATACATTAAATAATTTAATTTATTTATGACACAACGATGATGCAGTAATTATCTTATTAATGAAATATTGACATAATTGATGTTATAAATACCCAAATAAATGTAATTTGAGACTTTTTATGAATTCCACTAATTTTATAGGTTAATATGACATGTTAGTATTGATTTTATTAACTTTTTTCGAACTAATAATTCTGTTATGATTTTTAAAAAAATCAATTACCAAATAGTGTCAAAATTGACATAAAATAGTTTTTAAAACAAATATTATATTATTAATTGTTATTATATTCCTAAAAATATAAGGTTCGGCCAAATGACTTAGATAAGGTTATATATATTAATAATAAACAACTTGGGGTTCGTTTGGCTTGTTATAGTAAGTTTATTAACCTTATAGTGTAAGAACACAAGAAGACACAGTAAAAGTAAAATTATTTAACTTAATGTTAAAACTAAATGATAAGGTTAAAATAGGAACCTAAACTTGTCTAAATTCTATTGGGTGAGATGATTTCGACCCATACCCACCTTAACTTCGAAATAAATCAATTTGGAGCTATTTAAAACCGAATTTGGCTTTATAATAAAATAATATTTTTAGTTTTCCAAAGGTGCCCCTCTCCTCCCTTATAAAAGGGCACCTCCTCCCCCTCTTCCTCACACCAATTTGAGCCTTCAAGCTCATCCAACCCCTACCAATTTCTACTCTCCACTTCCCTAGAAACATCCTAGAGGTTCTGGTCTTCTTCAAAGACCTATTTTAGTGCCCTAAAAGGAGGTCTCAAAGAGGCGCTTCAAAGAAGAGGTAATGTTTGTTACCGATTCTTTCAACTTTATTTATTCTTCCACTTCTTCTTCATAGGTTGTTTCATTATGAAGTAATAAAATCAGTATCACTCATATACTGATATGTTATTATAAGTATGAAACAACCCTATTTCACCATCTATCTATCCTACGGAAAATGAAATCACCGCGTGTGCGTACATACGGAATACCGTCTCCACGCCGTGGTGTAATCTATTTTCCACCACCACCTTACTTGGATGGGTATAATGGTGTAAATAATAACTATATATGATTATTGTAAAGTGATATTGATTCTGTAATAGTATACATACAATCCAATAAAATTCCATGATCATGGGAACGATATCATCGCTCGTGCGTACGTACGGAATACCGTCTCCACGACGCGATGAGATTCATTCTCAATGATTAACCATTCATAAATGATTATAAATTATATATAATAAGTAATCATGAAATATATGGCATAATAATGATACTGGATTTATGTATATATATATGTATGTCATCCAATTAATTCCATTCAATTCAATGAGGAAACGAAAACAACGTTCATGCGTACGTACGGCCTACCGTCTCCATGAACGGTGTATTTCTTTCCATTTATCAATATATTATATATATGTATATTATGAATATATATTATATATAAATCATGTTTTATATTCTGGAATTAATTAATCATGATCTATGTAATCATATGACTAATTACAAGTCAAAACACGGACGACAAATGAAACGATTTTACCCAAAACGCTCTTTAACATGGAATTTACAAAAGATCGGGTAATATAAAGTCATAAGTGAACCATATATGATATCATAACAATTAATATGATTCTGTAATAAGTCAATGACATTATTTAAATCATTATACAGGAGGTTTGGACACTTATGAAGCAAATCGGACCTAAGGTAAGGGATAATTTTTCAAATCTCATTTTTATCCGAGATTGATTATTCGTAAGTATTTACTGGGGATATTTATATCATGTCCATGTTTTATAAAAGTGTTTTCATGTATTTTTAAAGTCCTTTTTACCCATTTTTTTACTTTTACTACATGGTATGTATGGAATCTTTCTTTTATTTACGTTACGAGGTACTTTTTTGACTTTTCCGACAAAAGTACGAGGATAATGTTATTTTTAACTTATACGACATGAACGGATTTCTACGGTATTATAAAGCCTTATTTTCATGAAGATTCCTCTAAAATATTTCATGAATATTTTCAACAAAAACATTTTCTTTTAAAATTGCATGACATTTTGTGAAAATAAAATGATTTTAAATAAGAGAGGATATTTTCCTCAAGAATTCATTTCAAGTGTTTGATCAAAACCATTTTCCATCTAAGATGACATTATTTAATATGTGTATGTTTTAATCATAATGTCTCTATGATTTACATGGTTTCACTTTTCTTATTATGAAATGATATCCATTTCTTTTATATGGATTATGTGATAATGGGATTATGTTTATGAAACCCATTTTATTCGTTGGGTTATTATGAATGATGTATGTTTATTTTGTGGCACAAGTAAGAATGATTTCATTATGAGATGGGTGGGACCTATATCTCCCTCCAATGCATTGGGTAAAGATTTATATCTCATGATATAGACATGACTGGAACGGCAGGTTAAACCGGTTCAGTAAAACAGGACTGAAACGAGGAGTGAACTCGATTCAGAAAGGTACTTTGTCCACTAAGATGGTCTTGGCAGCAATTCCTTCGCTACTATGGAAATCATTACATGTGCTTAATGGATGCCACAATTACATGTTTTATTCCCATGATATTTTATCATGATTTGTGTTCCATTATGATCTATTCCTTATGTACTTCCATGTTTTATGTCATTGCTCAAGCTTTTGGTGTTTAAACATTATGTTCATGTTTTTAAGTTCAAATGTATATGGTATGTTTTATTTTATAGATGCTTACCCTTACTGAGCATTTGAGCTCACCCTTTTTATGTTTTCTTTTCCCCAGGATATAAAGAAAGGTTTTAGGTAAGAAAAAAAGGGGAAGATCTTTATGGGAGATGTTGAAGATCTTTCACCAAGATTAGAAGATTACGTTCCGAGTTTCCAAAGACACTAAACTATTACGGTCCTTGAGTTTTGATTTTTGTTATGTATTAAGTATTCCGCAAAAGAAATGTAATGTCCATGTACGTCAAGCTTCGGGTCTCTACAGTTGGTATCAGAGGAAAGGTTTAGTCAACCTTTGAAAACTAGGATGCGAAAACGTTAGTGAGATCCCTAGAGATATTTCTAAGGTATGTCTAGGGATGTACCTAAGGATAAGTATACGTATAGGATATAGTCCTAGAACTACGGTAACGATCTTAGAATTTAACCCAAGATGTTAGATATTGAGGGTGCTCCCCTTTACTATGTTGTTTTCCCTAACATGATTTTTGCCTCTCACACTATTCTTTTTGGGTTTTATAAAATGGCTAGAAACAAGATGATTCAAGATAATGGAGGATATGATGGACAATGGAATGATATTCTTCATGATAAACCAAATGAAATGGGATTTGGAAGTCCAAACATCATTATTATACTGAATCAGCAATCTCATAATATGATCAATAAACTCAAATTTGGTATGTTTCCTGACTCAGCTAATAAGAGAAAGATGGAGTTTCATGATGATCATAGAGGAAAGAAAGTTCAATTTCCCCTATATAAATCATGTGGGAAGAGGCATCAAGGAGAATGTTTCAAAGGAACTGGAAGATTCTTTGGGTGTGGAAAAGAAGGAAATAAAGCCAGTAAGTGCAAAGGAAAAGGTTCAGTTAACACCATGGATGAGGATAATGGTATTGCTACGACATCAACAATGGTTAAATTTTTTAAATGTGGAATGTACGGGAATTATTCAAACCAATGCCCTAAAGGAAAGTCTCATGAAGAGAATCAGTATGGTCATATGGGTAATATTTATGTTGATGATGATGGAGAGACTACAAATGATATGTGAGATGAAAGAATTGTTGAAGCTCAGTCAATGGTTTAAGAAGGTAGTGGAATGATTACATGTTTATAAAGTGTAATGTTGTATAAGTAATATCATGGTACTATGGAATAAAGAGACATCTAAGGTTTGTTACACTGTTGTCTTTCCTTATGTTTTGAAAATATAAGATGAATGGTACCAGTGAATATGAAAGGTTATTCAGATATTTTTGAAAAAAAAGATGATATGCGCATAATGAAGGGAAAAAGAGAAAATGAAATGTTTGACAGTATTCATGAGATCATGATTGATATAAGGACTAAGTGATATCATGGTTTGAGTATATAGAATTTTGAGGATTTTGGTATGTGGAAAGTGTTAACTTTTAACTGCATTCATGTTTTCACTAAGGTTTAATGGGTATTCATTTTCCAAGAGATTACATGATTATGGTATTCACATGACTGTAATGTGACCAACAAGATATATGAGGGATAAATGATGGTATTCACGTGCATGTTATATGACCTTTTTAGTAATCGTTCTCTTTATACAATGAGTTTGGAAATAAGTATTTTGGATAAGCCTAAAGATTAGAATGGATTATTTTGAACATAAGTTAGTATTGTTTAAGGATATAACTTTTTTTCGATATTATTGATGGGATGTTATAGTAATTTAGTTTTAGAAAAAGGACAACCTGCAGGACTGGCGACAGCCCATCGCGTCGGACAAGGCTGTGGGAATCGAACCCACAATCGAAGTGCGACTGGCCTTTATCGCCTACCACTGGCCTACAGGAAGTCCCTGGTTAGTAGAAACTAGTTTTATTTTATTAAGCGGTATGATATATGAAGTATAAGTCCATTTTAGGAACCATATATGATTAATCTCACTATAGATGGACTTATGTATTTTTTGATAACTTTTCTAACCTTTTGTTTGAGACAGATGGAATGACCCATCATTCAATCACATGATCTGCTAACACATCACGAATGACAAATTAAACTTCATTTATTTAAGAGATGAAGTGGAAATTGTCCAAAGAACGACCAACGGTGAGACTATACAAAAATCACGAAATTATTTCTTCTAATTCCAATTTCATCAAATTAGGGAAATGATCTTGAAAACCAAAAATGTTGTCCTAGTGCTCTTATATCTGATGAATCAAATGGTACCTTATATCATCACAAATTTATGGCTTTGTGATTGGTGGATTTTTCATAGCCATGTTCTCTACCACTCTCCATCAGAACTTGATGGTTATATTTTTCTTCCATATCCATATTTTCACCTATGTTCTCCTACGTGGAAACCCAGTGATGAGTTAATTTGGGTAACCATTAAATTTCATACTTTAGTTTTTAAAGCCAAGTTTTGGTATTCCTTTTTACTATATGGGATTCTATTAAAGAAACTTTCGAGTAGTAAACCATTTATAACCCCGAAGAATTTCGAGGGCGAAATTCCTTTTAAGGGGGGTAGAATGTAACACCCCGAGATTTTATGAAAAATATTCTTTTTAATTTCATTAATGTCCTGTGTTATACGCTACACCAAAAGGAGCTTGCACAACACACATCCTTGACTTGCCTTGCATTACACGCAATCACGGCCTTCCTCGATAGCGTGTGTAGTACGCAATAACGAGTTTCACTAAACAACGAAATGCTATTAAAATATTATTAAAACTAGCCGTTATGAATAGTAATAACCACCTTTTAAAATTTTAGAAATTTAATCTCTCAAAATGGACTTCATTTTTGGATTCGGAATATCGAAATTAGCTTAGGGTGAAATTTTGGTACTTTTCGGATAACTTTCATATTCTGATGAATAGTGAAAATTACTAAATTTTAATTAAAAACAACTTTTTTAATCAAAATAATTAATAGTGATAAATTATAAATTTGAGTGGTTTTAAAGTATATTTAGAATATATTTTTACAATTTAATACAATTTTGGTCATTGGATGTAATTTCACATTTAAACCAGACATAAACAAGTGTCAATCTTTTGATAGTTATTATCTCTTAAAAACACGCTATTTGTTTTGACGACGAGAATTAATTTTTAAATTAATTAATGTAACTGATATGTTTTGAATTTGGTAAAATAGACATCATTTTTTAATTCATAATATCAAATATAGCTTAGGCCTAATTTTTTGTATTTTTCTGGAAACTTTCATTTTTTGATGAATAGTGAAACCACTAAGTGGTAGTTAAAAAACTGAATTTTTCATAAAACTTAATTTTACCGCTTCTGTGAGTGGAATTTCGAAAATCTGAGAGACATGGTTAATATCAAGGACTAAAATGTGGTTCAATGAGATGAAAATAAGTTTTGTTGAATAGTAACTTTTTACTTTTTTTTACCACGGTTAAAAGTAAATAGGGTAATTAAGGGTAAAAATGATATTATTATTACCCTAACACATGTCCAAATTCTATTGGATAAGTGTAATTCGACCAAAAACAACCTTAGGAATAAAATATGACCATTTAATCCCACTTGGATTAGATTAGGACATTTATTATTAATTTATTTAAAGAAGGGTTAAAATAGTTAAAATCAAAGTTTAATAAGTAAATCATTTTTAATATAGGGTTATACATAAGATAAATTCGACTATAAATATTCATTAGAAAGATAAAAAATTTAATACATAATGATATTTTATTTTTAATTTTTAGACATTAAATAATTTAATTTATTTATGACACAACAATGATGCAGTAATTATCTTATTAATGAAATATTGACATAATTGATGTTATAAATACCCAAATAAATGTAATTTGAGACTTTTTATGAATTACACTAATTTTATAGGTTAATATGACATGTTAGTATTGATTTTATTAACTTTTTTAGAACTAATCATTCTGTTATGATTTTTACAAAAATCAATTACCAAATAGTGTCAAAATTGACATAAAATAGTTTTTAAAACAAATATTATATTATTAATTGTTATTATATTCCTAAAAAACTAAGGTTCGGAAAAATGACTTAGATAAGGTTATATATATTAATAATAAACAACTGGGGGTTCGTTTGGCTTGTTATAGTAAGTTTATTAACCTTATAGTGTAAGAACACAAGAAGACACGGTAAAAGTAAAATTATTTAACTTAATGTTAAAACTAAATGATAAGGTTAAAATAGGAACCTAAACTTGTCTAAATTATATTGTCTGAGAGGATTTAGACCCATACCCACCTTATCTTATAAATAAATCAATTTGGAGCTATTTAAAACCGAATTTGGCTTTATAATAAAATAATATTTTTAGTTTTCCAAAGGTGCCACTCTCCTCCCATATAAAAGGGAACCTCCTCCCCCTCTTCCTCACACCAATTTGAGCCTTCAAGCTCGGAAAACCCCTGAAAATTTCTCCTCTCCAGTTCCCTAGAAACATCCTAGAGGCTCTGGTATTCTTCAAAGACATATTTTAGTTCCCTAAAAGGATGTCTCAAAGAGGCGCTTCAAAGAAGAGGTAATGTCCGTTACCGATTCTTTCAACTTTATTTCTTCTTCCACTTCTTCTTCATAGGTTGTTTCATTATGAAGTAATAACATCAGTATCACTCATATACTTATATGTTATTATAAGTATGAAACAACCCTATTTCACCATCTATCCATCCTACGGAAAATGAAATCATCGTGCGTGCGTACGTACAGAATACCGTCTCCACGCCGTGGTGTAATCTATTTTCCACCACCACCTTACTTGGATGAGTATAATGGTGTAAATAATAACTATATATGATTATTTTAAAGTGATATTGATTCTGTAATAGTATACATACAATCCAATAAAATTCCACGATCATGGGAACGATATCATCGCTCGTGCGTACGTACGGAATACCGTCTCCACGACGCGATGAGATTCATTCTCAATGATTAACCATTCATAAATGATTATAATGTATATATAATAAGTAATCATGAAATATATGACATAATAATGATATTGTATTTATGTATATATATATGTATGTCATCCAATTAATTCCATTCAATTCAATGAGGAAACGAAAACAACGTTCATGCGTACGTACGGCCTACCGTATCCATGAATGGTGTATTTCTTTCCATTTATTGATCTATTATATATATGTATATTATGAATATATATTATATATAAATAATGTTTTATATTCTGGAATTAAGTAATCGTGATCTATGTAATCATATGAATAATTACAAGTCAAAACACGGATGACAAATGAAACGATTTTACCCAAAACGCTCTTTAACATGGAATTTACAAAAGATCGGCTAATATAAAGTCATAAGTGAACTATATATGATATCATAAAAATTAATATGATTCTCTAATAAGTCAATGAAATTATTTAAATCATTATACAGAAGGTTCGGACACTTACGAAGAAAATCGGACCTAAGGTAAGGGATAATTTTGCAAATCTCATTTTTATCCGAGATTGCTTATTCGTAAGTATTTACTGGGGATATTTCTATCATGTACATGTTTTATAAAAGTGTTTTCATGTATGTTTAAATTCCTTTTTACCCATTTTGTATGTTTACTACATGGTATGTATGGAATATTTCTTTTACTTATGTTATGAGGTACTTTTTTGACTTTTCCGACAAAAGTACGAGGATAATGTTATTTTTAACTTATACGGCATGAACGGATTTGTACGATATTATAAAGCATTATTTTCATGAAGCTTCCTATAAAAGATTTCATGACTATTTTCAACAAAAACATTTTCTTTTAAAATTTCATGACATTTTGTGAAAAGAAAATGATTTTAAATAAGAGAGGATATTTTCCTCAAGAATTCATTTCAAGTGTTTGATCAAAACCATTTTCCATCTAAGATGACATTATTTCATATGTGTATGTTTCAAGCATAATTTCTCTATGATTTACATGGTTTCACTTTTCTTATTATGAAATGATATCCATTTCTTTTATATGGATTATGTGATAATGGGATTATGTTTATGAAACCCATTTTATTCGTTGGGTTGTTATGAATGATGTATGTTTATTTTGTGACACAAGTAATAATGATTTCATTATGAGATGGGTGGGACCTATATCTCCCTCCAATGCATTGGGTAAAGATTTATATCTCATGATATAGACATGACTGGAACGGCGGGTTAAACCGGTTCAGTAAAACAAGACTGAAACGAGGAGTGAACTCGATTCATAAAGGTAATTTGTCCACTAAGATGGTCTTGGCAGCAATGCCTTGGCTACTATAAAAATCATTACCTGTGCTTAATAGATTCAACAATTACATGTTTTTTTCCCATGATATTTTATCATGATTTGTGTTCCATTATGATCTATTCCTTATGTACTTCCATGTTTTATGTCATTGCTCAATCTTTTGGTGTTTAAACATTATGTTCATGTTTTTAAGTTCAAATGTATATGGTATGTTTTATTTTATCCATGATTACCCTTACTGAGAATTTGAGCTCACCCTTTTTATGTTTTCTTTTCCCTAGGATATAAATAAAGGTTTTAGGTAAGAAAAAAAAAGGGAAGATCTTTATGGGAGATGTTGAAGATCTTTCACCAAGATTAGAAGATTACGTTCTGAGTTTCCAAAGACACTAAACTATTACGGTCCTTGAGTTTTGATTTTTGTTATGTATTAAGTATTCCGCAAAAGAAATGTAATGTACATTTATGTCAAGCTTCGGGTCTCTACAGATTGAGTGTCTCAACATCTCTCACCGTAATGAACCTTAAGTCTCTAAGGGTGGTTAGGGAAGGACATCATGTGGATTGATTCTAGTCTTTTCCCTATTGTGATTTGGATGGAGTAAATTCCAAATCTGGTTGTTCCATCTATTGGGAATAGTATCCATCATTGATCAGTTTGAGTGTTAGTCTGATATATTATTTGTTGTCTTCTAATGTTGCGTAGCATCATGCCTCCAAGAAGATGTAAAAATTGGATCCAGGAGGAACTTTCTGTTGAATAGCAGTGAGTGAATCCTCTAGTGGACCAAAATCTAGTTGATGTGATTGTGATCACTATCCAAGCTCTGGGACAAGCACCACCTCTGGTCCCCATTCCGGCTCCAACTATAGATCCTCAGGGGAATGTTCTTCAAATTCACTCTCAAGAGTTCCTTCACCATAAGGCAATAGTTTTTAAGGGCTCTACTGATCCTCAATGTGCTAACGAATGGTTGGGCAAGATAGAACATATGTTTGAATTCTTGGAGACACCAGATGATATCAAGGTAAAATGTACCACCTTCTTGATGGAAAGACTGGGTAGGAGATAGTGGGGCATGGTGGTGACGGAAAAGAAACATGTGGGATTAGAATGGAAAGACTTAAAGTTTATTTTCACTGACCGGTTCTATCCAAAGTCAATGGTGTTGTCTAAGTTTCTGGAGTTTTTTAGCTTGAGAAGGGTGACAGAATCGTGACTGAGTATTCAAATAACTTTACTGATCTTGTGTAGTTTTCACCTGATATTGTATCTAATGAATGGATTGAGGCATGAAAGTTAGATTTGGCACTTATATCAGATAACCATTGTAAGATCCTGGATCTTGGAAAGGTATGTTCTTGTTTAAGTTTTCATTGGGATCCCTTGTTTTGGTTAATTAAGTGCTTAACCAAGTTCTAGAGGAGGCTCGGGGGTGTACTAAGGGATTGGGACATGAAAAGTGGAGAAAAGAAGGGTTTTATGGGTAGGTCGTACTATCTGCACACGGTTAGTGCTAACCATGCGGACATCCCAGGAAACCGTAAGAAAGATGTGTTTTTGGACAGTGGCATCCACACAGTTTGGAAAACCATGCAGGTAAACCATGTGAGGGTGCCTTTTTTGAGATAGAAGCACCCACGCGGTTTGTGCACAGTTTGGAAAACCATGTGGGTAAACCATGTGGCCCAAAAACCTTTTAAAATTTACAATTTTACCACTCTGGTATTTTTTACCCCAAATCTGGATTTCCTCCCATTTCACCCCTATTCACCCTAGGGACGAACCAAATCTCCCAAGAGAACCAATATATCAATCTCTGAAGCTTTAAAACCCTAATCTTTGGGTGAGATTTAGGTTTAAGCTTCAAAGTTTGGTTGAAGTGGAATATAAGGGCTTGATTAAGAGTGTGTTCAATTGTGGAATTGAGGTAGGTGGTCTACAAGTTATATCCCACGGTTTATTTTTGGAATTGTGCATGTGTGGTTTTGTTCTTGGGTGTCCCTTGGTATGTTTTAACCACCCAAGGAATGTTTTGGTAAAATGGTTTTTAAAAGGGTAAATGGAGACCCTCACGATCCCCATGGGATGAACCTAGGGTAATTACACTAATCTAGGGCCACCCATGGGGTGTTCTAACTCCCCAGACCTATGGATTTGTGAAGAACAAGTGAGATTTTTGTGTAATCATGTAAAGTCCTTGATAAACATGTTGATGTGACTTTTTGTGTTGGGTTAGAAGCAAGGTGATTCACCTAGGCTTGATAATAACCTAAGGGATACTGGGTTAATATGTGGAGGTGATTAAATACCATAAATGAATGGGTTATGAGTCTAGTAATGAAGCCTAGTGAGATAGGCATAATGAACAATGCTTAGTGAGATAAGAATAAAAAAAGGGAATTGGGCTAAATGGATGATGATGTGAAATGTGGTAAAGGTTTTAATGGGTTAAATCGTGGTATTAACTCATATTCATTGTTATAATTTATGTTTTCCTTGGTAAATCATTGTGATGTGGTGTGAATGGTTAATGGATACATATGTATAGATATATATATATATATAGCATGTGAACATTTCTTGGTAGTGTTGGGTATTGACTGAGGTTCTACGCCCACAAGTCAAGTAGGACTGATACTCTAAACTCCATCCCAATGCATGGGTTAGAGATGAGGACTGATTCTCTATTACCCTAACGATTTCATCCACCTGAACTGATGCTTCGAGGTGAGGATATGGTTAATGGCGAGTTGGAATGATGCTCCAAAATCCACTGTGTGTTTTCCCTCGGATATGGGATTGTGTACTTGAGACCATGTAATTTTTTGTGTTTGATAAACCCATGTTAAATGTGTTTGAAATGGTAAGTAATGGGAAATGGGATGAAATGGTAAGATATAGAAATGGTAATAAATGTGGTTAATGGACCTAAGGTCTCTTAATCTTTTACTTATCATTTATTATTAATTTTCCCTTTCATGAACATCTTTTTATAACGGATATTTTTTAGACACCGTTGTTGGTGGACTACTGAGTTTTACTCACATCCTTCTCGGGCTGTCGTTGGGTACCCGAGAAGACTTCATATTTTCATGTTAGGAGAAGGGAAAAGTTCCTTGTCAGGCAGTTGGGTTGGCATGAGTTTTCGTGGAGGAGGACTCGTACTTGGTGTCGGGACCCTTTTGGATATTTTTCAGTTGTCTTCATTTTTGGGTTTTGTTCACTTTTTCACTTATAGCATGGCATGACATATTTACTGTTGGACATGGTTGTGCCCCATTTTGGAAATGGTTGTTTATGCATAGTCTAGTATTATAAGTTATAAATTCTGCTATTTTATTTATCTTCTATTGTGGATTACTCTAATAAAATGGGGGTATAGTCTCCGCAATTGACTATTCATACCCCCTCTACTAGTCAACAACCTTTGGCATACAAGGAGGTGCTCTTAAGGTCATGTAACCACCTGGATCAGAGCATCGATTTAGTGGCTTTCAGGTCGGGGATGTTAAAAAGTGGTATCAGATGAATTATTTCTTCTCCTTCTCTGAAATATTGTTATTTGGGATGGTAGACGGTAGTTAAGATGTGTCGGGCCTTAGTAATGATCTTGTTCTTGGGAGTAGCTAACCCATTTACGAGGCAAACCCCAAGTCACCCAGGGTGGGAATGGTTTTTCTTTATTGTGCGATGTTATATTTGATGATATTTCACCATTAGGTGATGCACATGTTGTGTGATGTGATTGTTTTATGATATTTGGTTTGTGGCCTCAATGGAATGTGTTTTTTCATTCATGCATCATTGTAGGCACCTAGAGATATAGGTGGAATGCATCATGGTAGGCCCACATGGGTTGGGTGTGTGAGGCATGAAAGATAGAATGCACCTTGCAGTTTGAAAATTGAAAATGGGAAATGTCGTAACAAAATAATTAAAGTGGGTGAAGATAGAAGAATGATAAGTGATAATTAATTAAATATGTGTAATTAATTGTTAGTAATGAATTAAAAGGTTGTTTTTAACATGTTGTGAGAGCCTTGTGGTGGTGTAAAGTTGTTTACCCTTGTGGACCATGGTCGCTGTGGGGATAGTCGAGGTGTTGTTTTTCAGAATGTTAAGGGTTGTTGTGGCTGGTGAAGATCCTTCTTGTTAGGAAGTTGTGAAAGTTATATGGTTTGTGTTCTAAATCTCATGATTGGAAATGTAGAGAAATTCCACCATGACATCGAGCTTCGGTTGGGAAACAAGAGGATGTTGCTGAGAACACTCGTCCAGTAGAGGAGCAAGAGAATTTGGTGATCTAGGAAGGTAGGGAGGAGAGGTTCTAAGATAAATTGGCTCATTTTATATATATGATGGATCAGGACCCAGGGCGGGTTGCACCGAGTATGTTTGAGCTGACCAGAGAATTTCAGCTGCAGCACCCTTCGACCTTTATGGGAGAGGGTGGGACAGAGGCAGCAGAGTTCTAGATAGATTTTTTATAGATGATACTTGGTCATATAGATACTCCTGATGGGAAGTGGGTCAAGTTGGAAGCTTATATGATGTGGGTCCAGGCAAAGTGTTTGTGGGACATCCTGGCTCAGACTGAGTTGGCTAAGGGGATGTTGTGGAAGGATTTCTAGGAAAAGTTTCTAGACCACTTTTACCCAGAGACTTTGAGGCAAGAGTGGGATGCAGAGTTCATGGGCCTGACTAAGGGATCAATGTAGGTGGTGTAGTATGATGGCTGCTTCACCGACCTATGACGTTTTGTTCCAGCGTTTGCAGGGGATAAGGAAGTAGTGGAGATATGTTTCTAGGATGGGATGAGATACGAGATCATGTCTCGGGTGAATATCTTTCGCCTGAAGAGGTTTTCAGAGGTAGTAGATTAGGCATTGATATCAGAAGGGAACCTGAAGGGATTTTCAGGTAGTGGGCTAGTCATGACAACTGGGTGGACAAGTGGTGTAGCTTCTAAGGGTTGAAAGCGTAATTTTGGAAGTTTTTAGCAAGGCAGAAGTGTGCAAGGTGGTCAGAAGAGAGGGTCAGCCTATCAGGGTGGGGATTGGGTGTTCTACAATTAGTATGGCAGGCTGGGGCACATGCATGGCCGGTTTTCTTGACCTCCAGTTAAGTGTTGGTCATGCGGAAGATTAGGACACATGAAGAGGTTCTACAGGAACCCTCAGCAGGAGAGTATGAATGTTGGTGACAGACAGATGTTGAGTGGAGTAAAGGGATCAGTTTCACCATATCATGTAGGCAGTTGGATCTCCACATCCCATACTAGAAGGGGTGGTGGACATGGAACTCTAGGGCAGGACCGCTCACGTTAGTAGGCTAGTGCAGTGCAGGGAAAACAGGTTGGAGTCCAGAGTAGAGGGGTAAGTCAGCTTCATGCAGTTCAGTATGCACCTGGTGATGGTGAGGCTGGTCCATCGATGGTCCGAGGTAAAATCCATGTATCTTCTACGCTTTCTAGTGCATTGTTTGATACTGGTTCCACCCACTATTTTATTTCTGCTCAGTTCATGGTAGTGTTGGGTTTTTTTGTGGAGAGTGTGAGTGGGGTGATGTCGATTAACACTCTGTTGGGGGTGTGAAATGAAGGCATCAAGCAGTGTAAGGGATGTACTTTAGAAGTCGGTGGGTATCATTTCCTGTGGGACTTGTTCATCCTTGAGATGTCGGGATTTGACCTAATCTTAGGTATGGACTGGTTGGTGTTGTATCAGGCGTACATAGATTGTTACAGTTGTACGGTATTCTTCAGGTCACTTAGGGGTAATGCTTATGTCCATCACAGAGATTGGGATGTTCGAATAGGTCGTGTGGGACCATTTTGTCGGTATTTGGGTAGGATCATGGATCAAGTAGATTTTATTGTACTTGATGATGAAAGAGGGTAACAGTATTTCCTTCCTCCAGTAGTGGATCAGTTTAAAAATGAGTTTCTTGAGGATTTCTCGAGGTTGCCACTCGATAGGGACGTTGAGTTCATGATTGAGTTGCTTCCAGGAGTAGAGCTAGTTTCTATTCCACCATACTGAATGGCACCAGCAGAACTCCAGGATTTAAAGGTTCAGCTTGAGGAGTTAGAATGTAAGGGGTTCATACGTCCTAGTATGTCTCCTTGGGGACCTCTTGTGCTTTTTTCAAAGAAGGGTGATGGGTCATTTAGGTTGTGTGTTGATTATAGGAAGTTAAATCAGATGATGGTGAAAAATCAGTACCCTATTCCTAGAATTGATGAAATGTTTGACCAATTTAGGGGTGTATTGGTGTTTTCTAAGATTGATTTGAGATCGGGTTATCACGAGTTCAGGGTGAGGCCTTCTGATGTACCGCTGACAGCTTTCAGGAGTCGGTATGGGTTGTTTGAGTTTGTGGTGATGCCTTTAGGATTAACCAATGCATAGGTGGTGTTCATGGCTTTTATGAACCAAATATTTCATCCTTATCTAGATTATTTTGTGGTTTTATTTGTTGACGATATCTTAGTGTACTCTAAAACTCATGATGATCATTCCCAACATCTTGACATCATTCTGAGTACACTAAGAGAGCATCGACTATATGCCAAGCTATCAAATTGTCAATTATGGATTAGAGAAGTGCATTTTCTGGGTCACATCATCTCTGAGGTAGGTGTGTCAGTGGATCCAGAGAAAGTGAAGGCTGTTGTGTCTTGGGAGCATCCCAAGAGTGTTTCAGAGGTTTGGAGTTTTCTAGGTTTGGTGGTATTACCGGAGGTTCATCCAAGATTTTTCTCTCTTGGCAGCACCATTGCCAGGCTTGACCAAGAATGGAATTAGGTTTGGGTGGTCTGAGGCTTGTGAGAATGGTTTTTAAGAGTTGAAAAGTGATTGACGACCGCACCAATCTTGATCTTACCTAATCCAGATAGGAAGTACGTCCTCTTTTGTGATGCATCTAGTATTGGACTTGGGGATGTGTTAATGCAAGATGAGTGGGTTGTGGCTTATAGGTCAAAGAAATTGATACCCCATGAGTGGAATTATTCCACTCATGATCTTTAGTTGGCTACAGTATTGTATGCCTTAAAGTTTTGGAGGCACTACATGTTGGGGGAATGGTTCACAGTGTATACCGATCACAAGAGTCTAAAGTATATCTTTTCAAAGATGGATTTGAATCTTCGGCAGTGAAAATGGGTTGATTATCTCTAGTACTTTGACTTTGAGATGGTTTATACACCAGGAAAAGAGAATAATGTTGTAGATGCTCTGAGTAGAAAGGCTCAAAACCAGGTGGTTTAGAAATCCAACACCAAGTGGAAGGTGATGGCCTTGTTTGTGAATATGCACCTGGAGGTGTGAGATGAAAACAGTCAGGTGACTCTTTCTTCTGTGACATTTGAGTCTACGCTTTTGGTTTGAGTTAGGGATAGTCATCCCGATGATTCTGAATGTTTGGCTATGAATGAAAGACTTAAATGTTGGGATCCACCTTCAGGTTGGGTTGTCGGTGTGGACGGTATTTTTTGTGTTCATGGTCGTGTGGTTGTGTCGGTACGCTTATGGGAAGAGTTGTTGCGTGAGTTCCATGCATCGAAATGGGAGATGAATCCTGGTTTGACCAAGATGTATCGTGATCTTCACAGACATTTTTGGTGCCCAGGAATGAAAAAGTAAGTTGTGGGCTTTGTGGCATGGTGCCTTACCTTCCAGCAGGTGAAGGCCGAGCATCAATGCCCAGGTGTACTGTTACATCCATTGCCCATTTCGAAATGAAAGTGGGATGATGTGATGGTGGATTTTTTGGTGGGTCTTCTAAGGATTCCCTGGAATAATGATTCAATGTGGGTGGTTATGGATCGGTTAACAAAAGTGGATCATTTCTTACCAATTCAGAAGACTTACACAGTTGACCAGTTGGTTGAGTTGTATGTTCAAGAAATATTACAGTTTCATGGTGTACTGTAGACCATAGTTTCATATTATGATCCTCATTTCACATTATGTTTCTAGAAAGGGTTGAAGAAGGAGCTGGGTACATAGGTGATTTTGAGTACGGCTTTCCACCCATAGATGGATGGACAGTTGGAGTGTACAATCCAAGTGTTGGAAGACATGTTGAGGGCTTGTGTCTTGGATTTTAGTGGTTCCTATGAGAAGAACCTATCACTTGTTGAGTTTTCCTGCAACAACTTTTTTCAAGCTACATTTCAGATGGAACCATTTGAGGCTCTCTATGGAAGGCTGTTTAGATCTCTATTTTTTTAGTTGGAGGCTGGTGAATCTGATCTGTTGGGACCGAGTCTCATACAGGAGAATTAGGAGAAGGTTGAGTTGATTTGGAAATGGATGGAAATGGATTAGAGTAGGAAGAAGTATTATGCGGATTAGAGGTGTAGAACCCTTGAGTTTAGGGTGGGTGATAGTGTATTCCTTCGGGTGTCACCAAGGTTGTGTAAAGACCCGTAAAATTCAAGAGAAATTTTTTTCTTAATTTTCTTGGGGATTTTAAAAGAACGCAGTTTCTGACGGCACCTGATTCCGAGGCCCGGTGAGACCGGAATAATTTTCCGAAGTTTAGCTCGGGTACGTTCAGTGAACGAACGAGCGGGTTTTTCTAAATTTTGATCCGGTGCTCAGAATTGAAATCTGAGGGCACCGATGAAACCGCAGCGCTGGTAATTTCTTAAGAAGACCTTTACTAGAGGTGCATTTTCTCGGGAGGAGTTGTTAAAAATTAGGGAATTAAATGTTAGGTAAAATAAATTGTGTGCAAATTTGTTTTATCCATGGTAGTTTAATTCTCTCATGGGAAGTTATTGGTGGGGCCCACAACCACCCAACTTCCCATGTCAGGTTATGAGGGCGGTGGGGCCCACATGAGCCCCCATCTTCTCATATTCCCTAACTTCTCTAAACTCCCTCTTAAGTGTGTAACCCTTAAAAACTTCCCTTTTAATTTGTGACCTTCCCTCTCCCCACATTTATTCAATGCCAAATCTTTAATTTAATTAAGTGAGTTATGTATTTTGAAATTTTTAATTTTGAAAAGCATGGCATAAACAATTAAAATAAGGGGTGACCTTATTTTAATTGGGTTAGCTTGTTGTCAGAGTATTGGGGAAAGAAATCTCTAAGTCTTGAAGTTCATCTTCTCCCTCGTCGAAGAACGCGAAGAACGTCGAGCCTTCAATGAAGAACTCTGTCACCACAAAGGGGAGTTTGTCGTACCGTCTTCTTCCCTCTCTGCAGCCGGTGAGAGACACCATCCTCAGAGATCGACGACGCGATGCCATGTACCGCGACGCCAACGACTCTCTTCTCCGTGACGCCGACGATGCTTACGGAGTCTTTTTCCATGACGTTCTTTTCAGCGACAAACCTTCGTTCAACGACTTCATCGAGGTAGGGGATTAATTGTTTTTTTTTCGTGAATACTTTCGTCACCGTTCATCATTTTCTAAATTGGGTCGTCTGTTATCGCAATAACGGGAGGAGGTCGGACCACACAAACACAGCCGACTCTCCTCCCCCCTGGATGTTTGAACTTGTTGCGGCACGAGCAAATTCAGCGCAGTTCCGTTGCACCGCGCGGAAACAATGAAGAATGGGCGAAGAAGGGCGGCGGCGTCGCGCCGCGCTGGAGAACCTCGAAGAGGCCGTGGTCAGAGCGGGGCCGCGGCGGAGGGGCGCGGCGCTATCGCGCCGCAGTGGTGCGGGGAGCGGCGGCTGGAACCGCCGGCCGCCGGAGCAAGGAGGGCGGTACCCGCAGGGGGGTCCCGCGGTGACTCACCGGCCGGACAAGCCAGCTAGTTACCATGAAGGTCGGGGGTCGTAACCCCCGGCTGGCCGAAGGAGCGGCCCCCCACGTGGGGGTCGCGGTTTTTCAATCAGGAGGGCAGCGCCCCCCCCCCCCCCCAGTTCCGCTCAACTCGGCCAGCCGAGCCGGCCACGCGGGCCGCCCGAGTGCGCCAGGCCACCGTCCACCCAGGCCGGGCCGGACCCGGACCCGGGTCGGGTCGACCATGTTCGGGCCGACCCATGGGGTCTCGGGCCAGGTCGGTCCGGGCCCAAAACCCCCATTTTCAGACTTCTTTCGTTCTTTAGCCCATAACTTGGGCTACAGATCTCCAATTGATGCACCGTCAGTTGAGATGAGATCCTTGGATCGAGACGGTCGTTTCGGTATATTACACTCAAGGTTTCGGAGAACTTTGTATTCGGTCGGGTTGGTTCGAACACGAAACCAACCGGGCCCTCAGAGCGGAAACGCTTATAACTTAAGCTCCAGACATCTGATTGACGTGTCGTCGACTTTGTTGGATTCCTCTTAGTGATACGGACCTTTTGGCTTACTCCGCTCAAGGTTTGGACGCAATTAGAGTACGTCCGGGTTGGTTGTGACTTAAAAACCAACTGGGCCCCTGGAATGAAAAGGTCAATAACTCTCAGACCGGGGGTCTGATTGACGCATCGTCTGTCACGTTGAGTTCCTTTTGACATTATGGAGATTTTGGATACATCAACTCCGTACTTCGTGTCAGTTGATGTATCATCCCTCGGCTCGTGGAGCGGACCCTCCCCGAACGAGCTTGTTGTGTGCGAGAACCCTAGAGCTGGCTGCGACTACGACGACGATGAAGACTGTACAGGAATCCTCCGTGGGTTCGACAGCGACGACTACAGCACTCAGCAATCCTGTGTGGATCAGTGCTTACCAATCCTGTGTGGATCAGATCTTGTGTGGGTCAGCGCTCAGCGGTCCTGTGTGGGCCAGCGTATACCGATCCTGTGTGGGTCAGATCCTGTGTGGGTCATTGCGGGGGTTAGTACCTATCGATCCTATGTGGGTCCGACGGCTTAGATGAATCAGTGGATACATCTGATCATCTCTATCGTCTTACGAAGAAGTATACCTGTGTGAGATGAGTCTTGACTTCCAATCTTATCTTTGATAATATTGACTTGATATCCTGTGTGGGTTACGTTGTGCTTTCCTGTGTGGAATTGATTGTGAATTCCTATGTGGAATGGGTTATGTTTTCCTGTGTGGACTGGGTTGTACTTGGGATCAGATGTTGGAGCCGAACTGGAATTGATGATTTAGGTATATGTATGGGAATATACCTAAGTAGTTTCGGATGTTACTTCGTGATTGTATCTTTCCTTTGTGGATTATCCTTTTTGGATTCTGGGAGACCTTTGGGGGTCTCGGGGTCCCTACTGAGTAGCGTATACTAACCCCTGCACGGGCAATGCCTGCACTACATTTTGTTGGATGCAGACGATGGATAGCACTGATCGCAGTTGAGGGTCGTGGAGCGAGACGGTACCTGGAGGTGGACCACAGGGCGGGACGTACACGGAGCGGACGGCTGGACCCGTGGATCTGTGGAGACTATCTGTACCCACCCTTCAGGTGGGACTTCCAGTGGACGGCTCGACGTTGCGGCTTTACTTTTCAGTTGTTGTACTTCTTTTCCAGTTGTACTTTACTTTCAGTTTGGGTTTGTATTCTGGCCCACTTACTTTTCTACACTTACTATTGTACCCAGTTTTACTTAGTGTTTACTTCTTCTTGCTTACTCTGTGTGATTGTTTACTTTATAAAGGCAATGCCTTCCCTTTTTTATCGGGAATTACGCCTTGGTGCTAGTCGCCAGCCCCTGGCCTATGGAAGGTGGGCTTGGGGTAGTCACGGCACGGGCCCCGAGGACGGGTCGTGATAGGTTGGTTCATTGAAGGATTTAGAATTAGGGAAAGTTGGCGCCCGGGTATGTGGGGTCGTTTGAGATTGTGGAGAGGATCGGGCCGGTGGCATACCAGTTGGCTCTTCCACAGTGGTATAGTGGGATTCATGATGTCTTTCATGTGTCGCAGCTTCGGTGGTATCACCCTGACCCAACTCACATGGTGGATGTTGAGGATGTTGATATTAAGGTGGATGTGTCCTTTGAGGAGCATCTGGTTCATTTCATGGATCGTAGTGATAAAGTCTTGTGGGGAATGGTTGCGCCATTAGTGTGAGTACTATGGAATCATGGGAAGGTTCAAGAAGAAACTTGGGAGTGCGAATCAGATGTGTGGTCTTAGTTTCATGATCTATTTCCCTTTTAAGTATAATGAATCTTGGGAGCTCGGCTCGAGGACAAGCTGTTATAAGGTGGGGAGGTTGTAAGATCCCAGATCTTGGAAAGGTATGTTCTTGTATAAGTTTTGGTTGGGATCCCTTGTTTTGGTTAATTGATTACTTAACCAAGTCCTAGAGGATTCTTAGGGGTTTCCCAAGGGCTCATGACATGAAAAATGGAGAAAATAAGGGTTTTCTGGGTAGGCCGCACGGCCTACATATGGTTAGTGCTAATCGTGTGGACAGCCCAGGAAACCGTGCAGAAGATTTTTTTTTTGGATAGTGGCCTCCGCATGGTTTGTGTATAGTTTGGAAAACCCTATGAGGGTTCCTTTATTAATATAGAAGCATCTTCATGGTTTTTTCACAGTTTGGAAAACCATACGGGTAAACCGTGCGTCCCAGAAACCTTTTTAAAATTACAATTTTGCCACTTTGGGATTTTTAACCCCAACTCGGTATTTCTTCCCATTTCACCCCTCTTCACCCTAGGGACAAACCAAATCTCCCAATACCTCCAAGAGATCAATATCCCTCATTTCTAAGGAGTTTTTTATGCCTTTGGTTGTGGATCGAATCTCTGGGCAATGTTAATCCCATCCTTGCTTCTCTTTTGAGTTTAAGGTTTGTATCTTATTCTCCTCTCTTTCCGAAGCTCTAAAACCCTACTCTTTGGGTGAGATTTAGGTTGAAGATTAAAATTTTGGTTGAAGTGGAATCTAAGGGTTTGATTAAGAGTGTTTTCAACCATAGAATAGATGTACGTGGTCTAAAAGTTATATCCCATGGTTTATTTGTGGAATTGTGCATGTGTGGTTTTGTTCTTGGGTGTCCCTTGGTATGTTTTAACCACCCATGTAATTTTTTGTGAAAATGGTTATTTAAAGTATAAATGGATACCCTCACAATCCCCATGGTATGCATCGAGGGTAATGACACTAATCTAGGGGCACCCATGGAGTGTGCCGACTCCTCGGACCTAGGGATTTCTAAAGAACAAGTGAGATTGTTGTGTAATCATGTAAATAACTTGATAAACATGTTGATGTGACTTTTTGTGTTGGGTTATAATCTAAGTGATGAACCTAGGCTTGATAATAACCTAAGGGATATTGGGTTAATATGTGGAAGTGATTAAATACCATAAATTAATGGTTTATGAGTCTAGTAATGAAGCCTAGTGAGATAGGCATAATGAACAATGATTAGTGGGATAAGCATAACAAATGGGAATTGAGATAAATGGATGATGATGTGAAATGTATTAAAGGTATTAATGGGTTAAATCATGGTATCAACTCATATGTGTTGTTATTATTTATTTTTGCCTTAGGAAATCGTTGTGATGTGGTGTGAATAGTTCATGGATACATATATATATATATATATATAATGTGCACATTGCTTGGTAGTGTGGGGTATTGACTGAGGTTCTACGCCCACGGGTCAAGTTGGACTGATGCTCTAAACTCCACCCCAATTCATGGGTTAGGGATAAGGACGGATGCCCTATTCCCCTAACAGTTGCCTCCACCCAGACTAATGCTTCGAGGTGAGGATATAGTTGATGGTGAGTTGGAATGACGCTCCAAACTCTGCTGTGTGTTTTCCCTCAGGTATGGGATTGTTTACTTGAGCCCATGTAATTTGTTGTGTTTGATGGACCCAAGTTAAATGTGTTGGAAATGGTAAGTAATAGGAAATGGGATGAAATGGTAAGATATGGAAATGGTAATAAATGTGGGTAATGGACCTAAACTGGCTAAGGGTGCTTAATATTTTACTTATCATTTATTATTCATTTTTCCTTGCATGCACATCTGTTTATACCAGATATTTTGTAGACACTGTTGGTGGTGGCCTACTGAGTTGTACTCACACCCTACTCAGGTCGTCATTGGGTACCTGAGAAGACTTCATATTTGCAGGTTAAGAGAAGGGAAAAGTTCATTTCTAGGTAGTTGGGTTGGCACGAGTTTGCTTAGAGGAGGAATCAGACTTTGTGTTAGGACCCTTTTAGGGATTTTGTAGTTTTCTTCATTTTTGGGTTTTGTTCACTTTTTCACTTGTAGCATGGAATGACATATTTACTATTGGACATGGTTGTACCCTGTTTGGGAAATGGTTGTTTATGAATACTCTGGTATTATTGGTTATAAATTCCGTTATTTTATTTATCTTATATTGTGTCTTACTCTAATAAAAATGGGGTATAGTCTCTCCAATTGACTATTTAGACCCTCACTGCTAGTCGCCAACCTTTGGCATACGGGGAGGCGAGCTTAAGGTCGTGTAACCACCTATCTCGGAGCACCGGTTTAGTGGATTCTAGGTCAGGGATGTTACATATATTCTTGGTTTTTCTTGCTAAGGAATCCCACTTATGAAGATGTTCTAGATAGGGGGATGATGGTTGAGATGGACCCAGCTGGAAAGTCGGGGTTATTGGGAGGTCCTTTTTCCCCCAATGGTGGAATTAGTTTCTTCAAAGTAAAATGGAATCATGATGATTCTCATGGAATTTCTCAATAGTAGAGTCATTCTAAACCTCCTAAAGTTTCAAGATGAAGTCCTTTTATTTTCTATCAGTGTGGAAAACCAACAAATTCTAAGAGGGTTTTCACTGAGGCACCCAAGAAGCATAGCTTCTATGAACGTCCAAGACACTTATGGAGATTATTCCATAACTTTTCTACTCTTTTTATAGAAACAGGATCATCAACTCCTAAAATTTTAGGGTAATCAGATTATTTATATATAAAATGGTTTCGGCCATAGGCATCTGAAACGAAGCAACTTCACTCAGTAGAAGAGTCTCCAGTGGAAGCAGATGTGGGCCCAAAAATTTTGAGAGGTACCATTTCTATAGATCCATCATTAGTTACTGCTCTATTTGATACTAGTTCATCTCACTTGTTTATTTCAACCCATATTGTTAATATTACTATTGGGCTTTTATCTTTTACAATGGGTATTACTACACCCCTTGGTACAAAGAGAGAGAAGGGCCTCCGTAGTCTTTATTGTGTCTTCTATCTATCCGATGTCGAGATAGATTTGAGTTTTCTGGTCCTCAATATGAATTATCTTGACATCATATTCAGGATGGATTGGATCATTACCAGTAAAGCCAGGATTCATTATTATCTTCAATGGGTCTACTCTACTACACCTAGTGGTGTGTCTCTTATCTTTCAAGAAGAATGGGATCCATGGTCGAGCAAATCCAAACCTTCTTATCAATATTTGGGGAAAGTAATATCAGTGTTTCTTTTAATCTGAAGTTGGAATCTTTTATAAGTGATCTCCCTCAAGTTGTCATCGATTTTCCTGATGTGTTCCCTTCTGATTTCTCAAGTTTTCCATCGGTAAGAGAGGTTGAGTTTTCCATTGACATAATTCCTGGAACTCAGCCAGTTTCTAGTCCCTATTACCAAATGGATCTAGCTAAAATGAAAGAGTCTAAGTCCCAATTGGAATATCTTTTCAGAAAGTATTTATACACCCGATTGTGTCACCCAGGGTGGCGCCTATTCTCTTCGCTAAGAAAGATGAGTGTTCTCTTATCCTATGTGCTGATTATCGAAAGCTCAATCAAGTTACGGTAAATAACAAGTATCAATTTCCATGAATTGATGACATGTTTGATCATTTTAAAGGGGAGAATTGGTTTTAAAATATTGATCCTCGGTCTGGTTACCATCAATTGAGAATAAATGAATCTAACATTTATAAAACCGCTTTCTGGAGTAGGTATGACCATTATGAGTAACTTTTTATTCCCTTTGGTCTAACAGATTTTCCTGCTATTTTCATGTATTTAATGAATATGATTTTCCATCAGTATATGGATACCTTTTTGGTTGTCTTTGTGGATGAAATCCTCATTTAATCCGAGTCCGAGGAGGAACATGTGCATCACCTGAGAATAGTTCTGAGTCTATTGAGAAGTCACTGAAATTACAACAAGCTTTCAAAGTGTGATTTCTGGATTTGGGAAGTGAAATTTTTAGGACATGTGGTGTCTGAGTAGGGTGTATTAGTTGATACTAATAAGGTTAAGGATGTTATGACTTTGGAGAAACCACGAAATGTCTTTGAGATTAAAAGATTCTAAGGATTAGCTAGGTATTATCATCGGTTCATGAAGGACTTCTCGAAGTTGGATTATCTGATGACTGCCTTGACTCGGAAGGGGATGAAGTTTTCTTGGAATGATAAATGTCAGAATTATTTTTTTGAGATGAATCATCTTTTGACTAATGCACTGGTGTTGACTCTTCTAGAGGTCGGGCAGGTCTATGTGGCCTTTTGTGATGCATCGGGTTCAGGCTTGGGTTGTATTCTTATAAAAGGAGATCATGTGGTTGCTTATGGATCTCATCATCTTAGGACAAACAATAAGAATTAACCTACCCACAACCTTTAACTTGTGGTTGTAATGAATGCGCTTAAGATTTGGCGGTACTGACTTTTTAGAGAAAGGTTTGTTGTGTATTCATACTACAAAATCTTGAGTTTTATCTTCTCTCAAAAAGATTTGAATCTTTCTCAGAGGTATTGGGTGGAATACCTACAGTCCTTTGACTTTGACATCACCTATACCCTAGAGAAAGGTAATGTAATTTTAAATGCATTGAGTAGAAAACCTTCATCCCAGGTAGTGAAATAATCTTCTAAAGAGAGGATTTTGATGGCTCTCTTTGCATAGTTGCATATTGGAGTTCGGTAGAAAGGGGATGAAGTTTCTTTAGCCTACATTCAGTTTAAATCCACTCTTCTTGAGATTATTATCCAATATAAAGATCTTGATGATGAATTTAATATAATTAGAGACTCTCTTTATGGTGGTGATATAGTTTTCTATAGGTTGTTCTCCAAAGAGGGTGTTTTGTGTTATCAGAATTTCTTTGTTGTTTCATTAGCGGCAAGGAAGGTTTTGATGGGGGATTGTCATAATTATCAGTATTTTGTGCACCCAAGAACCACTAAGATGATATATGACATGATTTGGTAGTTCTGGTTTCTAGGTATGAGATGTTGCATTGCTGATTTTGTCTCGCGTTGCTATACATATCAACAGGTAAAGGTTGAGCATCATAAACCTTCGTGTTTACTTCAGCCACTTCCAGTCCCTACTTGGAAGTGGGTTAAAATATATATGGACTTTTTGGTTGGGTTTACTGATACCCAGATAAATAATAATGTGATATGGTTTTTGATTGATGGGATAACCAAGTCGGATAAATTCATACACATTTGTGATACCGCCAACGTTGAGGAGTTGGGAAATATCTATGTGAAAGTGCTAGTTTGTTTTCACGGAGTTCTTTCTTCTATAGTATCTGGTAGGGATCCTCATTTCACTTATTTATTTTGGAGAGGCCTTTAGGAGGTAATTGGATCTTAGTTCCATTTGAGAAAGGCCTATCATCCATAGTCGGATGGCCAAACAAAGAGGGTTATACAGATTCTTGAGGATATGCTTCGCGCTTGTGTTCTCAACTTTAGTGGAGATTGGGATGATCACTTGGATATGGTTGAGTTTTATTATAAAAATAGTTACCAGTCATCAATTATAATGGAACCTATTGAGTCCTTGTATGGCCATCCTTATAAATCTATATTTTGTTTTGGTCGGATATTGGTGAAATTTTCTTGGTTGGACCGAGTTTGGTCTAAGAGACAATAGCTATGATTCAGTTGATTCATCAGATAATGTTGACAGTATGGATATGATATAAGTCTTATGATGATCATCATCATAAAACGTTGGATTTATTAATTGGTGACCAGGTGTTCTTGAAATTTTCACCCTGGTTGGGTCATCGATGGATTGGGAGTCAAGGGAAGGTTGCTCCTAGTTTTGTGGGACATTTCGAGGTTGTTGAACAGGTGGGGAAAGTTTCTTACCATTTATCACTTACATCGCAGCTGTCATTGATACATAAAATATTATATGTATAATAGTTAAGAAATTGTTTATCTCATCTATCTCATGTCTTGAGTTGGATTGATCTGGAGATTGAACTATATTTATCTTTGACTAAGCAGCCAGTCGGGAATTTTGATTCTGAGACCAAGGTACTTCATGGGAGGATGATACCTTTGGTTAGTGTGATATGGTGGCATAGTTATAATTATCATGAGACATGGTAACTCAAGGAACTGATGAGAGAGAAATGGACTCATCTTCTGGGCATTGAATCTTCTTCATAGGCTTTATGGGGAAAGAAAGTTTCTATGGTGGTGAGGTTGTAACATCCTATTACCAAAAAAACAGGTATGCCTTTAAACTTGTCATAGTTTTCCTTTTCTTTGACTAGGTAGGGTTGATAATGGATTGGTAAGATACCTATAATGGTGAAGTTAGATATTTTTTAGACTCTCAACTTTAACCAGAATTTTCTGGAGGCTGTTGGAGGGTTACATGTCGTGTAACTGGGTTACATGATATGTAATGGTTTTTGGAGGCAAGCCATGAAAGTCTTAATGATGTGAAGGTTACACATCATGACTAGCCTCTACATGTCATTAGTTATTTAATTAATGGTTTTAAATTTAAAGAGACATGTTTTTCTGCGGTTATGAGAATTAACTATTTCATGACATGAAATGGAATTACACATCGTGAAATATCCCGATTGTAGTTTTTAAATAGGCATTGTGGCTTAATTTCTCTTTTCTCCTCTGCTCCAGAGTGAAAATGGGAAAATATATCCATGTACTTTGTTGTGGGAATACCGAAGAAATATTGAGGTAATAATGAAATCTGGGTTATTGTTGACCAATTGACTAAATCTTCTCATTTCCTTCCTATTTGAGATACTATGTCATTGGATCAGCTTTCTCGACTGTACATCAAAGAGATTTTCAGGTTACATGGAGTTCCACTTTCCATTATATCTAATAGTAATCACATTTTACTTCTAATTTTTTGAGGGTCGTTCAAAAGTCATTGGGAAAAAAATTAAATTTCAATACAACTTTTCATCATCAATCAGATGGGAATTCAGAATGAATGATTCAGACTTTGGAGGATATTTTTTGAGCTTATTTAGTGGATTACCAGGGAAGTTGGGATCAACACCTTTATTTAGTTGAGTTTTCTTACAATAATAGATTTCATTCAAGTATACAGATGGAACCTTTTGAAGAATTATATGGGAAGCGGTTTAGAACTCTAGCTCTTTGGGATAAAGTTAGGGAAAGGAAGTTGATGGGGATATAATTAGTAGAGGAAATGGAAGAAAATGTCCATATGATTCAACAATACATGATGACAGCTCAGATCATGAAGAAAAGTTATACAGATCATAGGAGGAAAGACCTTTATTTTTTGGTAGGTGATATGTTTTCCTTAAAATATCTCCTTGGAAAAGTGTTATGCATTTTGTTAAAAATGGAAATTTAAAGTCCACAATTCATTAGACCTTATGAAATCTTGGAAAAAGTTGGACCAGTCACTTACCCAGTAGATTTGCCTCCATGTTTACCTCAGGTACATAATGTTTTTCATGTTTTGATGTTAAGAAATTATGTTCCAAATTCATCTCATGTTTTGAGACCATATGTAGTTCAGCTGGAATATGAGAAACTTTCTTATAAAGAGAGACCTGTTTAGATTCTTGATCATAGAGATCAAGTATTGTGGAATAAGGTAATCCACTAGGTAAATGTTTTTTGGAGAAACCACATGGTTGAAGAAGAAACATGTGAATCTGAAAATTATATGAGGGAAAGGAAACATCACTTATTTAATAAGTAAATAAAAATTGTGAGGATGTAATTTCTAGAAGTTGGGGAGAATGTAACACCCCAACGTTTTAAAAATAAATTCAATGAAATGCATGAAACACTAAGTCTCTAGGAAGAAACAATTTTTTTAAAGAGATAGTTATAAACCATCCATTAAACATAATTTTTCTACTTCTGTGTTTTGAATTTTGAAAATCTAACATATGCGGTTGCAATCAGTAAGTTATTTGGATTCTGATAGGGAAAACTTATTTTTTGGTGAATAGTAACCTACCCTTCTGAATAGCGACCTAACCTTATGAATATCAATATGAAAAAATGAATAGTAACCTCACCAATTAATGTATTTCTAATAATTTATGAGACCTTGATTAATTTTTCAAGTTTTTATAAAATGAGTTATAGTTTTAAAATTGTTATTTATGGAATAAATTATTTTTTAAAAAAATAAAATAAAATTTTCATATTTAGAAATTTATTTTGATAAAATGGAGTTTATTTTTGATTTTTACATGTTGAAAAAATTATTAGAGTGAATTTTTGGTATTTTTATGAAATACTTTAATTTTTGGTGAATAGTAAAATATGATAATTTACAAAATAAGCTAAATACATTATTTATTGAGTCATTGATGATGTTTTAATGAGGTAAGCATAATTGGTTTGAACTCACATGCACAAATTACTATTTTTCCATAATAATGAAGACTATTCATAGTCTTGAGAAAAAATAATAAACAAATGATTAAAATAATGTAAAAACCCTCCTCTCCTCCACTATAAATACCACCTTCACCCTCCTCTTCCTCTCACACATATAAAGATTTTTTCATTGTCTAAATTATGCCAAAATCTCTTCCCAAGGATATTCCCCGCATCCTAGGCCTGTTGATCTCATCAAAAGGCCAATACCAAAGTCCTTAAGGGGGATATCATAGAGAAGAGAATAAGAGGTAAAGATCCTCTTTCTTTTTCATGTGTTTTCTTTTCAATTCTTTTCTTTTCTTATACTCTCTTCACCTCCCCTTATACAAGAGGCATGAAATATATATTATTATATATATTATTTATTTTTATCATGTTTATGAAAAAATTAATCCTCATTCTTCCTCTCCTCTTCCTCTTATTCTAAAAATAAAAACAACGTCCGTAATGTGTCGATTTACCAACATTGTGAATGATGTGTCTTTAATTTCCTTTACTTCCTTCAAAGCTAGATATAAAACCATTTTAAGGGTTGGAAAGTAATTTAAATTGTATAATATGACCTCTATTATGTTATTTAATTAAATTATATGCATAATATTAAATTAATATGATCAAAAAAGTTCATGATTATCGAAGAACCGCAAAAATGATCTAAAAAAATATCATTAATATTTAAAATAATAAATAATCCTCATATAAGAAAATAAAAATAATAAATGGAAGAATTTAAGGTTTTTTAAATATTTAAATACCATTTCTTTCCACTTCTGGAGTTTCAATTTCATTCGATAATAAAATCCATTACAAACCCACCATGGAAACCATGTAAAGAACGCACCTGAAACAATGTAAATAACAAAATATTACTAATTAATGGGTTGAATGATGCTATAAAATGATCATATAAGTTGTTATAAAAATTAATATGTTTCTTTAAACTATTAATAACAATATTTTAACCATTATATAGTAGGTTTAAACACATTTTAATGAAGTCTAACCTGAGGTAAGGGATCCTCTCTTTCCCACTTTTATTCAATAATCTCCTCTTTGTTATGCCCTTTTATTTTTAATTCCTAATGATGGGGTATTTTTTCAAATCTCCCAAATAATACCATTATGATATATAAATTATGAGAGACCCATTTCTATCTCATTAATCCCTCCCAAGTACACTTGTTACCATTCCTAAATTTCATAAGGGAATTCTTAACCCAATTTTCATTCTTTGGGTTAACCTTCATCTTTTTTCATTATGTGTTGTTAAGATTATTTGTGTGATGAATTTTTATTTATATTATGTTGTATTATTTGTATTTATAGTGTATACATATATCCATTCCATTATATTGATTCTCACTCCAATTATATTTATAAGGTACTTTCCTTTTGAAATTATTTTAAAAGTCTCTTTAATGAAATTCAAAAAGATTATTTTTATATATATATGGAATGAGTGATTTATCCTAATTTTATGATTTTTTATTACTATGACATGTTCCTTGGACATATTTATGTTTATTTGAGCCCATCATTTCTCAATATATGTTTGTTTGAGCCCATTATATATCAATATATGTTTGTTTGAGACCATTATAGATCAAGATATGATAGGTGAGACCCATTATAGCTCTCCAATGAATTGGTTAATGCAGAGATGGAAGTTTACTAAATGGTTATTCCATTTTTAAGGGTGATTATAAGGGTGATATGGTAAATTTGTTCCAAGTCTACTGAATGATGTTTCTATGCATTTTAATAAGTTTTTATGTGATGGGTTTTATTTGTTTTTATGTTATCATTTGACTAAAAATTTCTTTCTTTATATCCCTTACTAAGATTTCTGTGCTCGTCCCAAGTTTCTAAAAATTATTCATAGTTTATAAGGATGTTTAAGATAAATAATCAATTCAAGTTAAATTTTATGAAGTTTTTTCATATAAAACATTTTTTATTTAAGAATTTTATATTTTGGAAGAAATTGATACTATTTTAGTGGTATTCACTCTATATAAATGTGGGATGTTATGTATGTTTTATGTCCTAATTTTCTAAAAATATAAACCTGAAAAGATCCCCAATGTGTAAGAATGTATGTTATTTTCTAAAATTAAATATTATGTAATGTTTTAAGGTTGAGTCCTTATACTCTCCGCCTTCCAAAATTCTCAATTTTCACCTAACCACACCCCATGGTAAAACCCAAATGAAAAGTGCTCAACACAGGGCAAAAGAGTACCTATAAATGAGGTCATGGAATCTCTAAAAAAGTTTTGAATCTTACAATATCCCCACATTATAATAGCTCATCCTCAAGTTGTACTCCCAATAATCTCTAAGATTCTAATTCAAAAATATAGGCCACTAAGCATGTATGTCTGCTTCTCTCTCCAAAGTTTCCTCCAACACACATCCATGTTTCCACAATACATGAACTATCATCTTGATCTTTCCCCTCAACACTTTATCACTTCGATCCAACACACATATCAAATGATCTTCAAAGGACGCATTGGTATCAAGCTCAACATCATCCACATCGATAACATGAGAAATTTTGGGGTGATACTATCAAAGTTGTGACACATAGAAAACATAATTCATAACATTGTATCTATTTAGAAGATCCAATTGTTATGCCACCATCCTAATTCTATCCACAACCTCAAATGGTCCAACAAACATGGGTGCCAACTTACCCTATCATTTTATCCTGTAGTGACCCAACTTAGGAGACACCCAAAGGAATACAAGATCACCCTCTTCAAACTCTAGAGTTCATCGACGCCTATCGACATATGAATTCTATCTAATATAAGTTGTATCCATACACTTCCAAATTAGCAACACCTACTCTGAAATCTCCTGTATGAGACTCATTCCCAACAACTCTGACTCACACACCTCCATCCAGCATATAGGTGATATGTATGGACTGCCATAAAGATCCTTTTATGGTGTGATCTATATAGTTTCTTGATAAAGGTTTTCATAGGAGAACTCCACTAAATATAGGTGCGTCTTCCAAGGCCCACCAAAGTCTAGGACATATGCTCACAGAATATCCTCGAGAACCTGTATATTATGCTCTGACTTCTCATCTATCTATGGGTCGAAATCCATACTTAAAAGAACCTATCTACCTAGTGCCTTCTATAATTTCTATTAAAAGTACGAAGTAAAGTGAAAGTCACAATATGAAATTGTAGTCTGTGGCACCCCATGAAAAAGGACTATCTCCTGAACATATAGATCTCCCAACTACTCCACTAAGAAAGTCTCTTGTATCGGTAAGAAATGTGCCACCTTGGTCAAACGGTACACAACCACCCAAATAGAATCATTCTTCCAAGGAATCCTCCGGAGACCCACAACAAGTCCAAAATAATGTCTCCCCGCTTCCATTCCAGATGTCCAATGGTGACTCATGACCTGCCTCTAGAGATGTCCAATGGTGGAAAAAGTTACAAAAACATAAAGAAAAAACTACTAAAAAAATAAAACAACTTCAAACAAAAAGAGAATTCTACTACATCTGATCGAAGAAGGAAGAGAACATGTTGGATCTTGAATAAGCCTCTTCTAAGTCTCTATATAGCAGGAATAAATAACAATAAATTGATGAAAATTATCCACCATTGATGTCTAGAGATGGGTAAAAAATGACTCACCATTGATATATAATGGTTGGTAAAAATGACTCACCGTCGATGTCTAGTGGTGGGTAAAAATGACTCACCATTGAAGTATAATGATGGGTAAAAATGACTCATTGTTGATGTGTAATAGTGGATAAAAAAAGACTCATCATTGAAGTGAAATGGATTCACTGTCACTAAAACCACTGGGGGAGGATTTAAAATGGTGAATCATTCTGATTCAAGGTGAGCTGTTGGAAACTCTAAGAAGTATTCAAGATATTATTTTCTTGATAGAAGATACATAAAGAGATGCCAAGACTAAATGAGACGGATCCTAAATATTTAAAAAACTTGATTATATACATTATAGATACTATGAAGATCACCAATGAACAGAATAACATCATATCACTAAATAAGTTGACCAAAAAATGAAAAGAAGAAGTGTGGGAGATCAAATGAGGACATGGGAGAAATAAAAAGGATTAGATATCTCACAAGGATTCAATTTGATGGGAGAGATCATGTCCTAGTTTTTAAATCATATGAACAGTGAAAACACAACCAATTCCCGCATTGGTTTGTATAAATGGAGGATGATCAGTATATCATTCAAGTGGTGCTAATCCATCATTCTATCTAGATAACGAGGATCAGCACCAGTTTACACTTTGCATGCACATGGGATTACAGCCTAGCTAGCCACCTAGCCCCACCCCATTCACCTAATGGGCATGCTCTGTGGGCCTTAAATATGGGCCTTCATGCAAAGAGCATGAATTATGAACACTAATCTCTCCAGTCCCCTTATGGGGTTCCTATGGTTGTCCTTCCCACAGGGTTGACCTAATGGGTCCCCTAAGTGGTTGATGGCTAGCCTAATTATCTCATAAGGATGGCCTAATTTTTTTCTTAACAAAAAAATTAAACTTAAGTAAATTAATATATAATAAAATGAAGTATCAATTTAAAAGATTTACATAAATATTATTAAAACATTTAATTAAAAAAAAATCTTTTAAAAACATTTCAATTTTAATAAAATTGATGAGACAGTAATTTATCAAAATAGATAAGACTTTTAAAGTATTAAATCACTTTCAAATATTAAAAAACTCCCCCTTTTTTAAAATTTAAAAACACAACATTTATTGAAATTTCAAAAAAAATATCCCCCTTTTTAAAATTTATCAAAAAGTATATTAGAATTAATTTTAAAAAAATAGACTCCCTTTTAATCATAAAAAACAACTATAAAAGTAATATAGTAGAGTTTTAACATTCAATTACAGAAAACAAGTAAAAATATTTTTGTAATGAAAACTATGTTAGTATTTCATACCAAGATCTTGGAGCCTACTTAAGACCATATATGTCTTTATTAAGTTTAAAAACATGATTAGGAAAATTTTCATTTTCAAATCCAGGGGTTTTTCTTACATAGACTTCCTCTTAAATAATTCCTTTTAAAAAGGAACTTTTTACATCCATTGGAAATAATTTTATGTTTTGAAAACTAAAAAAGGATAATATAATTATAATTACTTCCATCCTTGAAATAGGATAATAATAATATTGAAAGTAAACTCTCACTTCCTAGGAATAACCTTGAGCTACTAGTCTTACTTTATTTTTAACTATGTTTCCATCTTTATCAATTTTATTATGAAAAACCCATTTAGTTCTGATAACATGTCTATATTTCGGAAAAGAAACTAAATCACACACTTTATTCCTTTAAAATTTATTTAATTCATATTACATAGAATTAATCCAATTTTAATCAATTATAGCATTTTCAACATTGAAAGGAACAAAGTCATCAACAAAAGAAGAATTAACATAGTAAAGTGAAACAGATTTTCTGGTTTGAATTACATATTCTACATTACCAATTAATTTGTCAATAGGGTGGTATTTAAGAGTTTTTCATTCCTTTGGATCATATTTAAAAGAGATATTATCCCCCTCAGCTAATTCATTATCATTATCTTGGTCATTATCTACACCAAAATTAAATTCTCTAAACTAATTATTTTCATTGATGGATTCAGAATCCTACTTATTAGAATATTTTTCATTAAAAAATTCATAGATTCATAAAGAAATAAATTTTTCTTATTGAAAATTCTATAAGATTTTCTAGCATTGTAATTTCCTAAAAATATCCCTTCATCTGATTTAAATTTGAATTTGTCTAAATTATCTTTTTTATTTAAGATAAAGACTTTACAGCCAAAGACACTTAAAAACCAACATTTGGTTTAAAATCTTTGAAATGTTCATAAGGGGTCTTATTTAGGAAAGGTCTAATTTAAAATCTATTTTTAACATAGAAATTTTTATTTATATACTCTTTTCAAAATTATTTTGGTACACTAAATTCCATTAGCATCGACCTAGTCATTTCTTGAATAGATCTATTCTTTCTTTTTACCACACCATTATATTATGGTGTCCTAGAGGATGAGAAATAATGTTTCTAACAATTTGATTCAAAAATTTATCAGATTCTAAATTCACAAATTCACCACCTCTATCACTTCTGGTAGAGATTATTAAATCATTTTTTAAATTTTTAATAAGATTACAGGCATAACAAAATTTTGATAAAGTTTCATTTTTATGAGATAATAAATAAATCAATATGAATCTTCTATAGTCATCCATAATTACAAATACATACTTTTTACCACAAAAACTAGAAGGTTGTATAGGTCCAAACATGTCAAGATTTAATAATTTTAAATATCTATCAGTACTAACATCATTTATAGATTTGAATCTTTATTTGTGTCATTTACCTTTTAAAGAGTAATCGTGTATAAAGTACTTAATTGTATGTAACTTGGGTAGTTGTAGAACCAATTCATGCTTTGAAAGTTTATGCAATGGTCCAAAATTTTCATACCCAATCCTCCAATTCCACAGAATGTTATTTTATTCTACAGTATTCAAACACTAAACCTTTTGTTTGGTTATATCATAGAACTCAAAATTATATACACATTTTCTTTTCTATTTTCATAAAATAAAACTAATTTATTTTTTAGAACAATACATTTATCATTTTAAAATATAAAATTTAATCCATCTTCACAAAACAGTGATATACTTATCAAATTATGTTTTAAACCAAGTACGTAAAATACTTTTAAAATAATAACTGTTTTAGAAAAACTAACTTCATCTATACCTTCAATCTAACCTTTAGAGTTGTCCCCAAATGTGACAAGGCTAAAATCACATGAATAAAATGATAGAAACTTTTAGATATCATAAGTCATGTGCATGGAGAAACCATTGTCTAAATACCATGAGTTATTAATACTTATAAGGAATATTTCCTAAAATTAAACAATCCAACAAACTATTTTGGTGCCCATGCCAACTTGTGTCCAACTGGATTAATATTATAAAACATAGGCACCCAAATTGATTTAAATAATATATTAGTGTGTTGATTAGAAATTAAATCATTAGCAATGAAATTTCTAGTATGAAAAAAATATTTTTTAAATATCATTGAACACTCATTGGTATAATTCCCTTTATTCTTCATTTAAAACAAGTTACACTAGGAATTATTTTGAAATTTGAATAAGGTTAGTCTTATTTAAACTTGGATTTATACTATTGTATCCAAAACCATTCTTATTGGTGTTTAGTTTCATTACAGAAATCGAATTATCATATTTTTATTTTACTTTAACAAAAGTAAATAAATCGCATTAAATATTACCAAATTCATTTTTCAAATCCATATTCACCTTTTGAACAGTTTATAAATCAATAAAAAACATTTTATAGGTTCCAAAAACTATGTTTCTTAATTTTTTATTTTTTTTAATTTATTACATTCATTTTATACTTTAGTTAGATCATAAACATATAAATTAAATCTTATATATTTATCTTTATCATATATATTCATAAAGTTTCTAATCCTTTCATTTTCCTCTTTTAGTTTTATCAGATCAAAATTATAATACCCTTTAGAATTATCATTTTAAAAAATAAAAAAAATTATATTATCACATTACCTTTTCATTTTCTCATTTTATTTAATAAAATTCTTATTATTAATTTTCATGTAAGTATACTTTTCAATTATTCTAACTCCATTATTATTTAATTCTTCATTTTCTCTAAATAGTTGCTTAACTTTGGAATTTACATAATTGAAATCTGAGTATGGATCATAAAAAAATTCAGTTTCATTTCTAGATAAAGAATTATGATCAACATTTGCAGGATTTATTAACTGAGTAAAGAGATAATCATTTACCTCACACTAAATACTCATCAGGGCAAGATTCCTTGTCTCCAATTCACTTATAGAATCACCTCTTCAGTAAGAACTGTCTAAGAAGTCCCAACCTCCAAAAAAAACTTATTTTTATTTATTATTTTATCTTTTTCTTTATTTGGATGTTTGATTTTAGGACAGTTGATCCTTATGTGACCTTTCCTCTTACACTCATAACAAAATAATTATGAAGCATCATTATTGTTAGTAGTATTACCTTTCTTATAGTCCTCTTTGGACTTCTTATTAAAGTGATCCATCTCCTTGTCACTTTCCTAGAACTTTGATTCAGTGGTATTAGAGGTATCAATAACATTATATTTAAATTAAATACCTTTTCTTTAAGTAGACTCCTCTTTAGTAATATTTTTCAGTTCTAACTCATACTGCAATTGAGAGCCTATTAGTTCATCTAATGTATACTCTTTAAATTTATTACTCTCATTGATGGACACCATATTTACAAGCCATCTTTTTTGGAAGATCTCTTAGTACTCTTTCCACTTGAGATGTGTTTTCCAAAGAAACTCAAAGAGTACTCATACTATTAGTTATACTAATGAACTAATGGAACATCTCATTTATAGATTCTTCATCTCCCATATTGAAGTCATGGTATTCTATTTAGATCATTCTTATCTTGGTTCTATTAATTTTTTCATCCCCATAATGAGTCACTTGAATTTTGCTTCATATATCATGGCATGTCTTACATACTGAAACATGGATACAGAAACTTCTATTTATAGTATAGTATAAAATATTTTTGAATTTATAATTCAAAGCATATTTTACTATTTCATTACCTACCAATATCTTAATATATACTTTGTGTAGCTCATATGGATTATCAATGATAGTCCAATGATCCACACTTAGTTATTTCAAGTAGGATTCCATTATGTCATTCTAGTATCCATAGTCACTCCCATCAAATAATGGGAGTTTCTATGGAATCCAGTTTTCATTGGCACTAGAACCTTTAATCTTAAAAGAAAACTTTTCTTTTATTCCTTAGACTATAAATTCTAGGATACCAGGTTAGCACAAAGTTGAAAATAAGCAACAAAAATAGTAAGAGAGGTTAACTATCCTTTAAGGAAGGTCCTACCCTATGATATCAATTATTGAATCATTAGTGATTCCAATTATTATTATAGGGGTTGAATAGTCATTTTAAAAATTTATAAACATAAGTAATCAAAGTTTATAAAATTAAGATTTATAGTGAGTGTAGTGTTCTTGAAATAAATTGCAGTAGAAATAAAAAAGAACACAAATATTTATAGCGGTTTAGATCACAAATATCCTAGTCCAATCCTCAACCTTCTCTACTCATCTAGAATATTGGTACCCACTAAGAACCTCAATTTTAAAGGTGTGATAACCTTGTTACAGACCCTACCTTTTATAAGAACCCAGAGGTACAACCTGGTCTATTACAGGAGACCAACATATTCTGCTTACCTGATTTTTTTATCGGGATTCATAACCTGGACTTCCTTTTAGGTGGTGGAATAACCAGAATACTGAAATACTTTCTTTTGGATGGGAAAAGTATAAACCAGAATTTAAGAAATACAAAAAATAATGAAAACAATTACAGGAATAAAAACTAATTCAGGTAAATTAGCAGATGATCATAAATTTAAAATATGTTGAATCTCTATGATCATTGATCACTTGGAAGAAAAAAAATTCAAAGTTTAATTCCTTCTCTGATCACATCCAAATAACAGAAGTCACAGAAGTTCATGAACAAATTGAGAGCAACAAGAATATCAAAGTTGTGTTACTGGATATTTTTCGAATGATTTTGACTAATGTTATTTTATTCCTTGAATAAATCTCCCATATCATTAAAATAAATATCCTTTATGTGCGTGTCCATATCCAATATCTATATGACACTTGTTATAGAATAATGATGAAATAATATGATAGTTACCTTAGTTTTTCAAATCTACATTGAATAACATAGAAAAAATGATATTTATATTTCTTCCTAAAATATTAATATAAAAAGTAATATGTTAAGTATAATAATTGTAAAAAATTCACAATTATGAAATAATTGAGATAAAAATATAATATTTCAAATTATAAAGACAAAAAATTATAGTAAAAACAAAGCATTGTGTGAATTTTAAACTGTAAGCATATGTGCACATAAAATAATGCTACAATTATTTTTTACACACTTTTACAATTTTAGATCAACATAAATTAATAAAAAAATAAAAAAATGAATTTATTTAAATAACATCAAATAAAAATGGAAAAAAATTAAAATAAAAATTTTAGCAAATAGTGGATTATTAATCCTTCATGGAAATGAAGAGTGGTGGATTATTTTTTCTACTACTAAAAATTGAGAATAGTGGATTATTTTTGATACTGTTGAAAATAGAGAGCGGTGGATTATTTTATCTATAGCTAAAAAACTGAGAGCGGTGGCTTATTTTTACTACCGTTGAAAACAGAGAGTGGTGGCAAACCAATGGTGAATAAATAGAGCAGATGATACCATTTCACTTACAAGAAAAAAATAAAAATATCCAACCAAAACAAAATTATTTCCATTCCACTAAGAAATCAAATTATTAAGGATAATAAATAAAAAAATTGGTACCATTGGATGTCCAACGGTGGAAAAAGTTACAAAAAATAATAAAAAATACTAAAAAATAAGAAAACAACTTTAAACATAAAGAGTATTCTACTGCACCTGATAAAAAAAGGAAGATATCATGTTGGATCTTGAATAATATTCTTACAATTATATGTATAAAAGATATAAATCACAACTGGTGGATGAAAAATAATCCACCATTGATGTCTAATGGTGGGTAAAAAATGACTCACCATTGATGTTTAATGGTGGGTAAAAATGATTCACCATTGATATCTAATGGTGGGTAAAAATTACTCACTATTGATATCTAATAGTGGGTAAACATTACTCACCATTGATGTGTAATGGTGGATAAAAATGACTCATTTTTGAAGTGAAACAGCATCACCATCATTGAAACCACTGAAGGAGGCTTCAAACTAGTGAAACATGTCGAGTCAGGTGAGCTATGGGAAGCTCAAAGAAGTTTAGAGCTACTATTTTCTCAATAGAATATGCATAAAGATATGATGATACCAAAAGATACAAATCCACAAGCTTAAAGAAAATCAGTTATATTCATCGGAGATACTGTGAAGATTTTCAGGGAACTAGAGAACGGTGAACCACTGAGTAAGACGGTCAAAAAATGAAAATAAGAAGTTTGTGAGTTCCAATGAGGATGTTGGAGAAATAAAAAGGATCATATAGATTGTAGGGATTCAATATGATGGTCTAGATCGTGTTCGAGTTTTTAACTCAGATAAACAGTGAAAACACAACCTAGTCCCACAACACTTTGGAGAAGGGGAGGACAATCGGTATATTATTTAAGCGATATTGATCCACCATTAGAGCTAGATACTGTGGATCAACACCAGCTTATATTTTTCATACACATGGGCCTACATCCCATTGGGATACCTAGCCCCACCCCATTCATCTAGAAGGCATGATCTACAGGCCTTAAACATGGTCCCACACGCAAAGTGCGTGCACTGTGAACACTGATCTCTCCAGCCTCTTTGTGGGATGATTTTGGTTGGAATTCCCATAGGGTTGACCAAATGGGTCCCCTAAGTGGTTGAGGGATAGCTTAAGTGGCTCACAAGGATGACACAATTTTTTTCTTAACAAAAAAATTAAACTTAGGTAAATAAAAATATAATAACATGAATTATTAATTTAAAACATTTAAATAAACATTATTAAAGCATGTAATAAAAATTTAATCTTTAAAAAAACTTTATTTTTAATAAAAGTGATGAGACAATAATTTATAAAAATAGATAATATTGTTAAATTATTAAATCAATTTCAAATACTAATATTTTTTTATTTAAAATTTAGAGGAATAATTTATATGGAGTAAAGTGTTAAATATATACTAATCACAAAAGTTTGAAGAATGTATTTACTCAGAAAGAGTTGAACATGAGGTAGAGAAGATGAATGGAAGTAATCAAGGATTATGAATTCATGATTTGGTGTCATCCTATAAAATAAAACACAGTAGTTGATGATTTGAGTTAGAAAAATAATGCTTGATTAACCATATTACATTTAGAAATAAACTGTTGGTTAATGATTTGATGAATTTTTTCCTAGATGATATGGATGTAGGAAGTTCCTCTATTTTGTGTTGGGCGGTATTATAATTGTCTATGTTAGAAAGAATTAATTAAGCTCAAAAGGAAGATTGTGAGTTATAGTAGATGTTAGAATTTGTTAATAAGGGCACGTTTCCTAAATTTAATGTTGATAAAGAAAGATTATCATATTTGGAAAGATATTGTATGTCTCTTGAAACTCCCATTTGAAGAGAGAATTATTTATTGAAACTCATAGTTCCCCATTTTCCATTCATCATGTAATCACTAAGATGTACAGATACCTTTAAGATTATTACTGGTGGGATAGAAAGAAAAGTGATATTTATAAGTTTACCATGAAATATTTGAATTTTCAATAGGTTAAAGTAGAATGAAAATTTTCAAATCGGATACTTCAGACTTTTATAATGCTAAAGTTGAAATTAGAAAATGTATCCATATATTTTTTTAGTTGTATTTCCAAATATATCTCAAGTTAATAATGTTATTTGTGTTATTGTTGATTGATTAACTAAATATACACATTTCCTTCCCATTAGAGATACTATATATTTGTATCAAATTTCTCGATTGTATCTAAAAGAGATAATCCGGTTACATGGAGTTCCAATATCTATTGTATCTGGTTGTGATCCGATGTTTACTTTAAATTTTTGTAAAGGACTTCAGAAGTCATTGGGTATTGAATTAATTTTTTGTAAATATGTTCATCCTCAGTCTGATGGATAGTCCGAACGAATGATTCAGACCTTGGAATACATGATTCAGGATTATTAAATGGATTACCAAGGAATTCGGGATCAGTATCTTTCCTTAGTTGTGTTTTCTTATAATAAAATTTTTAAATCCTTTATACAGATGGATACTTCTGAGGAATTATATAGAAAGGGATTTTAGACTCTAGATTTTTGGGATAATGTAGGCGAAAGGAAGTTGGTGGGACCAGAATTGGTAGAGGAAATTGTTGAGAAGGAAAAGGTAATTCAGAAATATATGAGTACATCTCAAATAAGGTAAGAATATTATGTGGATAATTAGAGGAAAGATATTTATTTCAAGGTAGGTGGTCATGTTTTTTCTTTATGTATATGCATGGAAAAGTGTTATGAGTTTTGGTAAAAAGGGGAAGCTAAGTCCATGGTTCATTGGACTGTATGAAATCCTGGGGAAAGTTGGATTAATTTCTAACTGAGTAGCCTTACCTCCATGTTTATCCCAGGTATATAATGTTTTTCATGTTTCAATGTTAAGAAATTATTGTCCAAATTCATCTCATGTTTTAAGCCCTAAAGTAGTTAAATTGGAAGATAATATTTCTTATAAAGAATATCTTATTAAAATTATAGAACATATAGAGCAAGTATTGTGTAACAAGGAAATTCAAAAGGTTAAGCTTTTTTGGACAAACCATATGGTTGAAGAAGCAAAATGAGTCTAAAAATGTTATGAGGGAAAAGTATTCCTACATCTTTAATAAGTGAATAAAATTATGAGGATGCAATTTTCAAAAGGGGTGATATTGTAACAACTCAGGTAATGATATAATAATTTTTTTTATGTTTATAATATTCATGAATTAGATAGTTATATTCATTATAAAAATATTAAGACATTTTTAAATCAAAAAGGGAATAGTTTTATTAAACTCTTTTCTTATATGGTTTTATTTAAAAGATTAATTTCAAAATTATAAAAATTTAATGTTAAAAAATGAATATCACTTTTAAAATCATCATGTCAAAATTATCTTAAGATAATTTTATGATAATTTTCTGAAAAGATTGATTTTTTAGTGAATAGTTAAAATACTTATTTTTTATTGAAAATTGTATTTATTTTCTAGTATTTACAAAGTAAAATTATATTTTTGATGAGTTTTAAAATTTAATTAGTTAATTTTGACTTAAAATAATCCAATTGTGTTTTTTTGAAATGAATTATATGCTTTAATTTTGTATAAAACATTTTTACATTAAAAGGGGAATTTTTCTAAAAAATAGTTTTTCATCACGTTTTTTCAGTTTAATTTTAAATTAAATCCTACACTTATGTTAATTGAATCTTGAAAAATAGATTAATTTTTTTGAATTAGTGGGAAAAAATTTAGTAAATAGCTCTCTTTTATTTTTTGTCAATATGAATAGTAATCGTAAAGATTTTTGTTACCATAGTGAAGGGTAAACCAAGTAATTCAATTTAAAAAAAAATGAAAAAAATGACCCTAAAACTTGCATAAACTTTATTGGATAATTATATCTCATCCATAATAATTCAAAGGTATAATATATGGAATTTTTCTTCCATTTGGATGTGATTATTACCTTTATAATATTTTATGTAATGAAAAGTCAAAAATATCACATTCTTGTTTTTAATAACTATAATATTTTTAACATGGGGATATAAAGAACATATGTTAAATTATAAATATTAATTTGAAATAAAAATGATTTATATTCATCATGTTAATTTATTTTTAACTTTTAGTGGATAAATAGTTTCCTTAAATGCTTACACAAAGCTGACATAGTAATTATTCAAATCATGGGAAATCAAATAAATGATATGAAAAATATTAAAAGTAATATAATTTGAGATAATTAATGTGATACATGAATTTTATAGATGAATATAATAGTTTAGTGATGTAATAAAATATTTTTTACAAATTTCATTTGTTTTATTGATTTTATTAAATCCAAAATAATGAATAGTTCTAAAAATTGACATTAATGATATTTTATAATAAATACTATTTTATTAAATGATATAAAATTCCTAAAAATAATATATTCATAAAATTTATTAGGATATGATTTATAATATCAATTATGGCACATTTATGGGCCTTTTTTCCATTTATAGTAACTATCTAAACCCTCAAAGAGTAAATAGCATTTTTCCATGGTAAGTGTGAAAAGGGTTAAACGGGGGGTTAAAACCAAAAGATAAGGAAAAAAATATAATCTAAATTTTTCAAAAAAATATTTTTTTAGATTATTTAATATCATACACATATTATATTCTAAACTTATCAATTTTAATCCATTTTTACATCAAAATTAATTTATATTAAATTAATAATTTAATAATTTCTAAGAGGGCCCCTCCCTTCTCTTATAAAAGGGAACCACTTATTTTCATTTACTCACACTTCAAAACCCTTTTATTTATGAAAATATCTACCCAGATAAATTATTAAAATTAATACCTATATTTTATATGCCTTATTTTATAAAAAATACCAATATTATAGGTATTAAGGTGTTAAACAAAAGAGATTTTCCAAAGAATAGGTATAGTTTTAACAGCATGTTTTAGTTTTATTTATTCATCCACCTACTTAAAATATCCTCAAACCATGATAAAATAATAATACCGATATACTAAATATAAGTAGATATTTTATGTTAATTTCATAACCTATATTCATTTCCTCTTCCATCAAATTAGAAATGGACCCATTGTTCATGTGTACGGCGGACAACTACCTTTCAAACCAATGTAATTTTTTTCATCACTATATTTAAATGTTTGTTCATAATTATGGAATTAATGTTTATATATAATATTCATTAAATATTTAACATTAATATATTATTTACCTTCTTACCTTTCCATTCACTAAAAAATGATAATGTCATTTGTGCATATGTATGGACTACCACATCCACGAAGTGCTATGATTCATTTTTCATCACCACATCACATTGATAATATATATAAGTATATTTAAATAAGTAATATGATATTTATGAAATTATGATCATTCTATAAATATAAAATAATAATAAACTTATTTTCATATTTATCATTGAAAAAATGGTAATGTTGCTCTTGTGTACGTACAGTCTACTATCTCTAAGATTGTAACGTAGTTCATTTTTTGTAACAATATTTAATGGTTGGATTTAAAAGTATAACTTATGTATAAAAATGATAATTATTTCATGATTATTATTCTATGTATGAGGAAATAATGACCTCTTTGACCATAGTCAACCTACCAAATTTATTTTGGACATATGAATTGAATATTGTCAAAAAATCTGATGTGAACTTAAATGGTTAAGTAATTGTCAAAAACATAGTAATAATTGAAATAAAATGAATAATAAAATTAAAAAAATCACAATAAATTAAATAATTAACAAAATTTTAATATTTAGGAATATAAATAACGTGTATAAGGAGTTGGACTATAGGGGAGGGGCTTTCTTTTAAAAATCATCTTTTAAATTTTCCCTTAAAACTCACTTTTTCTTCCATGGAAATATTTTTAAAATTATTTTATGGATGTATTTATATGGAAATAAAATAATTAAAATGGAAATTTTGTTTAACTTTTTAATTTCTTTCAAAGGTTTTCAAAATGAATATTTTTATGAAATTTTTTGACATTATTTACAAAAAGATAAAAGGAATGTTATATTTTAACATATACGGCAATAACGACTTTTCCCACCAGTATAACCATTATTTGATTTTTGTATTCCTTTATAATATATCATGTTATATTCAAATAAAACCCATATTTTCCTATATTCTGATCATTTTCAAAAGTTGGTTTTAAAATTGATTGGATATTTTAATATTCATAAATGTTTTCTTATGGATACAAATAATATTTTTATGAGTGTAATGTTGGAAATTGGAAGATTTTATGTGTTGTGATTATATTATGGTTCTTTGGAATTTTTTTGATAATGGTTGGTTCCATTATAAACTAAGTATGTGTGGTTATGTTATTAACCAATGATAGGTGGTTCTGTGATAAATCATGTGTGGGTGGGTCTGCGACATCCCTCCAATGCATTGGGTATGGAATTAGGCTATATGGTTATTTCATTTATAAGAGTGGTTGTAAGAGTGATATAGAAATGATTTTACAATTAATATTCATGTTTTATCTATGTTTTTTATGATTTTTTATGGGAATATTATGATTTATCAAGGTAATATAATGATCTTATGTTTAAAGGAATATATATTCTACTTTTTAAGAGTGAAAAGAATAATTTGTAAAAAAGTTATTATGATTTATTCATGATTTCAAAGAAACCTTGTGAGTTTTATTTTTCATTTAAGATTTATTATGAAATATTTTATGAAAATATTTGGGTATATAAGGTGATTTATTGGTTAAGAAAATGTTTATTTTGATCCCAAAGCTTATTTTGAAAAAGGAAAATTTTTATAAGTATTAGTGGACTAACAATTTATTTCCTTATTTTTATGTCACTTAATAAGATTTTTGTGATCATACCACATTTAAAAATATTTTTCATGGGGTTTAAGGATTATTAGAGACAAGTAAGAGGTCAATATAAAACTTTCACTACTACAAAACTGGCCTTTAATATCGCTAGAAATGGCCTTTATCAGCACTAGAAAAGCACTGACAATGTGACCGGCGTTAAAATACCATGACTTTTATCAGCACTGAAAAAGTGTTGATAAAGGGGTCATTTATCAGTTCTAAAAAAATAACTGATAAATACGACCTTTATCATTGCTTTTAAAAGAATTGATAAAATACCCATTTATCAGCGCTTTAATTTAGCACTTCTAAAGGAACCCTTTATCAGTGATTTCATAAGTGCTAATAAAAGTTATATTTGTCAGTGTTTTTGAAGCTGCTGATAAAGGTCCATACTTTAGTATTCTATAATAGCACACTATAGCACCAAAAACACATTAGATATCAACAAAAACAAGTCCCAATACATAATTTAAATGAAATTAAATTTACAACACAAATACTATAAAAACACTATATTATAGACATTTAAAACATTGTTTTGTATAGTTACATAAATAAAAATTATTACATACATTCAAAAACAATCGTAAATGTCAATGTTGCCATAATTTTTATTGACTTTCTTTGTGGAACTGCTAAAATTTTATGAGTTGTTTCGAAAAAACCACCTCAAATCGAACAAAAGAATTCACCTGTATAGGAACATAGTTATTATGAGTAATATTAAAAAGAAATAAATTAAACATAAATATTAAATAATACATTAATTCTATGGAAAATTAGTTTACTGTGAAAATATCAATATTACCTCTGTGATTGAGTATTGGAGGGAACTTGAAAAAAAGTGATAAATGTCAACACTACAGGATTGAAAGGTTTTGAGAGAGAAGAATTATCTAGAAGTTTTGGTGCATAAAGGGGTGAAAGATGGATAGATCACCCAAACTTGAAGAAAATAATCCACCTGTATAAGAAAACAATTATTATTTGAGGAATACTAAAAATAAATAAATTAAATATACATATGAAATAATACATTAATTCTATCGAAAATTATTTTACTATAAAAACATCAAGATTACCTCTGTAATTGAGTAGAGGAAGCGTCATTTTTTTCCTGCAAAGTTAGTGGGGGTAACTTTAAAGAAATTGATAAATTCACCACTGTAGGGGTGAAAAAGTTTTTAAGGGGGGAGGATCATGAAATTTGGACATATCACCCCCAAATCGAATAAAATAATCCACCTGTATAAGAAAAAAATTATTATTTGAGTAATACTAAAAATAAATAAATGAAACATACATATGAAACAATATATTAATTCCATAGACAATGATTTTACTGTGAAAACATCAATATTAACTCTATAATTGAGCAGAGGAAGCATTGTTTCTCTTCCTATAAAGGTAGTGGAGATAAATTGAAAGAAAGTGATAAATGCACCACTATAGGGGTGAAAAGGTTTTAAGGGATAAGAAGCATGAAAGTTGGACAGAACACCGCCAACTCGAACAAAATAATCCTCCTGTATAAGAAAACAATTATTATGTGAGTAATACTAAAAATAAATAAATTAAACATGCATATTAAACAATACATTAATTCCATGGACAATGATTTTACTATAAAAAAATCAATATTACCTCTGTAATTTAGAATAGGTAGTGTCATTGCTCTTCCTACAAAGGCAGTGGAGGTAACTTCAAAGAAATTGATAAATTCACCAATATAGGGGTGAAAAGGTTTTGAGGGATAAGGAGCATGAAAGTTAGATAGAGCACCCCCAACTCAAATAAAAGAATCCACCTGTATAATAAAACAATTATTATGTGTGTAATACTAAAAATAAATAAATTAAACATAAATATGAAACAATACATTAACTCTATGGACATTGATTTTAATTTGAAAACATCAAGATTACCTCTGTGATTGATAATATAAAACATCATTTCTCTTCTTGAAAAGGCATGATGCATGGATAAAAATATTCTAAAATAAACTAACTTTGTAATGACTAATGAAAATTAAATCAACGCTCCATTATATAATTTTTCTGTGAAATAGATAAATTATATCATAACATTATCTTTTCATCTATCCAAATAGTTGTCATCATTATAGTTTGTTCTTCCAAGGGATTGGTAACATCATCATGTGAAAAAGACATTGTCTGCATGAGTAGTCGAACATTTAATTTAGATTATGTTCATTCATTAGAGAACATATAATATTATGAGGGAAAAAAATAATATATTAAAAAACACTTTTACCTTCTCATTGAACTCTCTTTCTTTTTTTTAAATGTTTCAAGGTTTTGGGTCCTCTTTAAAGAATCCAAATCCCCTCTTTATGGTCCTGTATAATGTAAAATACATTGTCTACAGTGGGATCGATATGAACTAATTGTGATGTCTCGATGAAAGGGTCATCCTCAATTAAATTTTCATCTGAATCAACATTTTTTTAGTCACCAGTATGACAGTCGACCAATTATTTTTTGTTGGATTAGAGACATAAAATAATTTCATTACTTGTGATTTCATTATTAACAACTCCCATTTTCCCCTTCTACATTGAAATTCACCTTCATAAATCCCATTTCATCAACTTTCACTCTATTGATATTGTCAACCCATTTTCAATGGAAAAGCAGCACTTGAAATTTTGTATAATCCAACTCATATATCTATTCGATAATGCCAAAACATGAAATATTTTCATAAATTGGATTTTTTTCCTTAGAACCAGATATGTGCATCGGTTCAGCCAAAAGTGTAACACCACTGTTTTTCATCATACTTAATTCATCAAGTTCTTTTGTAAAGAACATATAGCCATTGATTACAAACCCATTTTAATATATAACATTTTCATTCAGTCCTATGGATAGCCATTGAAGTCGTTCAGTAATTGAATTCAGATTTTCAGAAAACAACTTATAAATTAGATCTCTGAACCATCCTATAAACTGTTGATTATGTGTATTTGATATCCATATTTTATACATTTATGGATTCAAAAATCTAAGAATTTCTTTGTGGGATTCAATTTATAGATCAACATCTTCACTATTATGTAATATGTAAATATGTTCTTTCTCCCACACTATCAAGGTAATTGTAACAACATATCTTCCAGAAATCCCTTCACCCAAAAGGTTTTCGTTGTGATGAGACATTGGGAGACCAATGCTTTCAACATCTGATAGGTAATCGGTACAGAATTCAATATCTTCTTTAAAAATATATTTTTCTGCAATACAACCTTCAGGCCAACTTTGATTCTTAACATACCCTTTCAAAATCTTCATATATCGTTCAATGGGGTACATCAATCTATAAAGGAAAGGACCATATAGTTGAACCTCTCTGACCAAGTGAACCATCAGGTGGACCATTATATCAAAGAATGATGGTGGGAAGAACATTTATAATTCACATAATATGATTAAAATCTCCTTATTCATGATGGGAAACTTTGTCGGGTCTACAAATTTATTGCATATGGGTTTGAAAAAGAAGCAGAGTTAGGTTAATGTATGTTGTACATTTTGATACAGAATGAAACTGAAAGAAACATGTATTAAATGTTTCATTAAAAATGACATTCATGTGATATTATTCCTTGTAACTTAAAATTAGTCATTAACATGATATTCTTGATATTTGATGAATACCCCTGTGGAACTTTTACACTCGTAAGGAAAAGATAAAATTTCAATTTTTCCTATCTGGATAGAGTGTAAGCTACTGGAGGAAGAAAAGTCTACCTTTTACCCTTCACCAGTGCCAACTCTTCCCTTTTACCCATTTCAATCAAGTCCAACCTATCCTTGATTACATCTTTCATTTTTCCTGGAACATTTAGTAATATGCCAATAATACTATCAAATACATTTTTTTCTGCATGCATGACATCAAGAAAATGTCTGACATATAAACAATTCCAATATAGTAATTCTGTCACGACCCGTCCTCGGGGCCCGTGCCGTGACTACCCCAAGCCCGCCTTCCATAGGCCAGGGGCTGGCGACTAGCACCAAGGCGTAAATCCTGGAAAAAGGGAAGGCATTGCCTTTTTAAAGGAAACATACACCATAGAGCAAACAAGCAGAAGAAGTAAACACTAGTAGAAAACTGGGTACAACAGTAAGTGCGGAAAGTAAAGGGGGCCGGAAATAAAAGCCCAACTGTAAAGTACAACTGAAAGGGGAAAAACAGCAACTAGAAGAAAAAGCCGCAGCGTCGAGCCGTCCTCTGGAAGTCCCACCTGAAGGGTGAGTACAGATAGCCTCCATAGCTCCTCGGTCCAGCCGTCCACTCCGAGTACACCCCGCCCAGTGGTCCACCTCCAGGTACCGTCCTGCTCCGCAAACCTCGACCATGATCGGCGTGGTCTGTCTTCTGCAACCAACACAACGTAGTGCGGTCATAGCCCGTTCAGGGGTGAGTATAAGCTACTCATTAGGGACCCCGAGACCCCCGAAGGTCTCCCAGAATCCACAAAGGATAACCCACAAAGGAAAGATACAATCACGAAGTAACATCCAACACTACTTAGGCATATGCCCATACATATACCTAAGTTATCAATCCCAGATCAGCTCCAACATCTGAACCCAAGTGCAACCCAGTCCACACAGGAAAAACATACCCAGTCCCCAAAGGAAAGCACAACTTAGTCCACACAGAAAAATACAACTCAGTCCACACAGGAAAGCACAACCCAATCATCTTGATGATAAGGGTTGAAAGTCAAGACTCATCTCACACAGGAATACATCATCAAAAAGGTGAAAGAGATGATCAGATATAGATACTGAATCATCTAAGCTGGGACCCACATAGGATACAAGACCAGCAGTCTTCATTGATTCTTCTATGCTGGGACCCACATAGGATACAAGACCAGCACTGAATCATCTAAGCTGGGACCCACATAGGATACAAGACCAGCAGTCTTCATTGATTCATCTGTGCTGGGACCCACATAGGATACAAGACCAGCACTAAATCATCTAAGTTGGGAGCCACATAGGATACAAGACCAGCAGTCTTCATTGATTCATCTATGCTGGGACTCACATAGGATACAAGACCAGCACTGAATCATCTAAGCTGGGACCCACATAGGATACAAGACCAGCAGTCTTCATTGATTCATCTATGCTGGGACCCACATAGGATACAAGACCAGCACTGAATCATCTAAGTTGGGACCCACATAGGATACAAGACCAGTAGTCTTCATTGATTCATCTATGCTGGGACCCACATAGGATACAAGTCCAGCACTGAATCATCTAAGCTGGGACCCACATAGGATACAAGACCAGCAGTCTTCATTGATTCATCTATGCTGGGACCCACATAGGATACAAGACCAGCACTAAATCATCTAAGTTGGGACCCACAAAGGATACAAGACCAGCAGTCTTCATCGTCGCAAACGCAGCCAGCTCTAGGGTTCCCGCACACAGCAAGCTCGTTCGAGAGGGTCCGCTCCACGAGCCGAGAAGCTGATACATCAACTGACACATAGTCCAGAGTTGATGTATCCAAAAGTTCCGTATCGCCAACAGGAACTCAACGTCGCAGACAGTGCGTCAATCGGACGCCCGGTCTGAGAGTTATTGGCTTTTTTATCCCAGGGGCCCGGTTGGTTTTTAAGGAAAAACCAACCCGACCGTACTCCACCTGCGTCCAAACCTTGGGCGGAGTAAGCCAAAGGATTCATCTCACTTAGAGGAATTCAACAAAGTCGACGCCACGTCAATCGGACGCCCGAAGCTCAGGATATGAGCGTTTCCGCTCCGAGGGCCCGGTTGGTTTCGTGGACGAACCAACCCGTCTGAACCCAAAGTATTCCAAAACCTTGAGTTTAATATACCTAAACGACCATCTCGATCCAAGGATCGCATCTTCGCTGACGGTACGTCAAACAGAGGTCTGTAGCCCAAGATATGGGCGAAAAACCAAAAGAGTCTGAAAACGGGGGGTCTAGGCCCGGACCGACCCGGCCTGACCCCCCCCCCCCCCCCCCCGGGTCGGCCCGAACCGGGTCGACCAGACCCGGGTCCGGGTCCGACCCGGTTTGGTGCGACCCGGCCCGGCCAGGGCGGCCCTGCCCGGCCTGGGCGCGACCCGGCCCGACGGGTCAGCTCGGCTCGGCTCGGCCCGGCCGAGCCGCCGAGCGAAGGAACCGCAGCCCCCGCGTGGGGGCCGCTCCGCAGCACCCGGACGCGGCATGCCGGCCGCGTCCCACCTCCCGGTTCCGCGCGGCCGCGAAACCACCTCGCCGCCGCGGCTTCAGTCGCGGCGGGTTTTGCCAGTGGCGCGCTAGGCGCCGCCGCGCCGGCATGGAAATCCGCGGACCACCGGACGCGCTCCAGTGGTCCATTTTACGTGCGGTCTTCGCCAGTGGTCCTCCCGGGACCCGACCTTCACTGCAAGGCCCTCAAACCGCCCTTGTGGCCCCGTTTGTCGTCATCCGTCGTTCCGCACACTAAGAACGAGAAATAATGCGGTGGTTCGGACTTTTTCGTTGGTCCGCACCCACCGCGTTAGCGGTTTGAAACAACACCATAATATTTCCCATCAATTTGATAAACCTGAACCGCAATAATAATCCACGGACCAACTTGTTAATTAGTTGGTCCGCATTCATGCCTTGAGGGGAAACAAACATGGAGTATTATCATTTTCAAAACAACCCCTACCTCAACGTCGTCGTTGGGTGCGAGTACGTCGCGGAATTGACCGTCGCGGTAGGAGGTGATCGTCGCGTCGCGGAAGGGCGTCGCGTCGACGATCTCTGAGGGTTAAAGAAACACACGGATTTAATTTACACGAATTAAATCCATGTAAAGAATAAAATCCACAAAGGAATTTAAAAGATTCGTGAACTCCTACCTCAAACGGATGTTCGAAGATTTTTCGCGGAAGAAGGAACGTCGCAGAAGAACGTCGCAGGAGGAGAATCGTTGGTGTCGCGAAACACGGCGTCGCGTTGTCGATCTCCGAGGGTTCGGCGTTCTTCGTTGCCTTTCGTCGAAGGCCGGCTTTCTTCGCGTTCTTCGCATTCTTCGCGTTCTTCGCGAAGGAGGAGGAAGGACTTAAGGTTTCTGTCAAATTCTCTCAACGAACAATCCTCAAGAAAGGTGCATTGGTCTTATTTTATTAACATGCCAACGGTTTGAAAACAGGTTAAGAAATGAACAAATTAATTCATAGAATTAATTTCAACGAATAAACCGCCCAATTAATAGGAGCGTTTAATAGTTTAAGAAACGCCCCAGTTGACTTTCATTTAAAAGGGGTTTTTGCAGGTGCGTTACTTAGAGGTAAAGAAACGGTGGGGCTCGTGCGGGCCCCACCTCACAAATATCCTACCAAGAGGGTAGGATATTTTGAATTGTACCCTATTTGCTTTAACTTAGATTAAGTAGCTTTAAGTGGATTTTAAGTGGATTAAGTGAAATAAAAATAAAGTTGTCGCACCACTTTATTTTATTTCTTAACTTAACCCCAAAAATTAAAAACCACACCCGAGTAAACGCAACTACGAAAGAGGAGTTTTTAAGAAAATACCGGCGCTGCGATTCCATCGTTGCCCTTGGAATTCGATTCCGAGCACCGGTTCAAAAGTTAGAAAAACCCGCTCATTCGTTCACTGAACGTACCCGAGCCAAACTTCGGAACATGATTCCGGGCACACCGGGCCTCGGAATCAGGTGTCGTCTGAAACTGCGTTCTTGTAAAATTTCAAAGAAAATTAAGAAAAAAATTTCCTTGAAATTTACGGGTCTTTACATTACTCCCACCACAGGGCTTTACGTACCCGTAAAGCTTCACTACAAACTTAGGGATACAAAGGCAGTACTGAGCATGCATCTGAGCCTCCTGCTCCCAAGTGCTCTCCTAGAGGTTCTCGTGCTGCCATCTGGTGCGCACTAGAGGAATCGACCATCCACGTAGGACCCGCTCCTGTCGATCCTCGATCTCCACCGGGACCTCCACAAAAGTCACCCCATCATCAACATTTAGCTCCCCATGGTCAATGATGTGTGTCGGGTCATGCACGTTTCTCCTCATCTGAGATACGTGGAAGACGTTGTGCACCCGGTGCAACTGAGGTGGTAGAGCCAGGCGATAAGCCACCTCACCAATCCTACTGAGGACCTGGAATAGTCCGATGAAGCATGGAGACAACTTGCCGCCTTGGCCAAATCTTCGTAATCCACGTCGAGGTGAGACCCGCAAGAAGACGTGGTCGCCATCCTCGAACTCTAGTGGCCTCCGCCTCCTGTCAGCATAAGACTTTTGCCGGCTCTGAGCTGTCCTCATCCGCTCATGGATGACTTGGACCTCTCTGGTCCTACAAGAGCTGCTGAGATTTCTTCTTTTCTGATAAGAGAAATCTAGTCTCATCCCTTGGATGAACCATGTTCTTCGCCTAATACAGTTAACCCTGACATGGATGATACTATTCCATACCAAGGATGACGTCGTAAGGCCTCGACGCTACTACCAAGAGATCCAACCGTTACTCTCGCCTCCAAGGGTTGAGTCACACTGTCGGCATCAGTGTGTGGTCACTGGGTCTCCTCCAGTAGGTATCTCAAAGTGAGGGTCAAGTCAACAGTTTTTAAACCGGAACCTCTTAGTAACAACTAAAAGAGAGAATAGGAGGGTAAACGTCACAAGAAAAGTGTATTTTATTACTGCAGCTCAAAGTACAAAGACACAAAACATCTACAAACAAACATCAACAACGCTAGAAGCAGCATAAACAAAAGTCTCCAGGTCTGGAGCTAGTCCTGCTCCTGTCCATCTGCTCTCGGAGCCCCATGATCATAGGCCTCAGCTGCCTGAATCTAAGCTCTCCCATGTCCACAAACTCCCTGCGGTCGGGTTGGACCTCCTGGTGGTGGTGGTGGCAACACCTCGAAGCATCGTCCACCACCTGCTGCTCGGCCAACTCCTCTGCCTCGCCCGCCTGCACCCTGCAGACTGCCATGGTCGAACCTCTGTCTGGGAGGTCCCTCTACCACCTGCTTCTCATCTGTAAGACGAGTCGGACAGTCTCGATCCATGTGACCTTTCTCGCCACATGCGTAGCAATGCCTGCCCCTCGTGTAGTTGGCTCTCCTTTGTGTGCCCCGCACAACCGAATATTCATCCTGAGACTGCCCATCTGATGCTCTGGCCCGGTTGGACCTCTGCGTCACCTGTCTACTGCCAGCTGCAGAAGACCCTACTATGGGTCGTCCTGCGGAGGGCCCTGTCACTGGAGCCTGCTCGGTGAGAAAATTCTACACTAGAAGGGCTCTCTCCAACACCTCTGCCTGCGTCGGAATGTTGAGGGAGATCATCGAAGCCCTGATCTCACGCCTCAGACCCTGCTCGAAGGTTCGGGCCCGGAAGAATGGGTCTCGTACCATATCTGTGGAGTAGTGCGAGAGATCAGTAAATCTTGCCGAGTACTGGGCCACTTTCATGTTGCCCTGCCGTAGCTGTAGTAGCTCCTGGATGCGTACCGCTCGGAGGGTGGCTGGGACGAACTCTGAGCGAAAAAGGCTCTCAAAGTCCGTCCAAAGGAGTGATTCCTTGTCGTGCACCTGGAGCATCAAGCTCCATCATCTTCCTGCTGCCGCATGCAGGAGGCTCGCTGTAAGGACCACCATAAGGTCTGCTGGTGTCCGCACTAACCGGAAAACTCGTATAACCGCCTCCAGCCAGTCCTCGGCTGCCTGGGGGTCTATCTCCCCGCGGAACATGGGCGGTCACTGTAACGACCCGAAATTTTGAATAAATCTTGTTTACTAATTTCATGTGTTATTTTATTTTATTTTTATACACAACAAAAATGTTTTTTTTGATAAACATGATTATAATTAAAATGAGATCAGTGGGTTTTGACTATTATATAACCATCGGTCAATATGACCGTTGTGAACAAAATGTTTTGATTATTGTCTCTAAATATAAGTAATCTTGGTTAATTAATATAGAAAGAAGATTCGATGGCCTCAGCTAGTAGTCTTGGACCGATCGAAGCCCATCTAACAGAGCTTGGGAAGGAGGTAGCACCATTGGGCTTTGCTCTGGATCAAATCCAAGCCGAACTTCATCATGTGAAGCTGGAACGGAATCGCCTTCGTGAGAAGTTCAAACTGATAGAAATTACTACTCGGGAAATGTTGACTGAGCCGCCCCAAGCTTCTATCACCCTAGCACACCTTACTCTTAGGTCCTATGCTGGTATTATAAGGGGCTATGTAACGAGACCGTAACTACCTTGTGTAATCCTTGTTTTAAATAAAAATTGGGATTTCTTCTTATGATGAAGTTTATGAATTTTGAAATGACCGGATAAATATAGTATGCATATTTTTGATGAATTTTAGAAAAAGGATATTTTAAAAATGTTTATGTAAACCTTAAATAATTAAAAATGTGTAATGATTTTCAAAAAATGGTCTTCTACAATTATGTTCAGTACAAAATTTGGAGTCTAATAAGATCAACTTAATTTTTGATGAATAGTAAATTATGAATAGTGATTTTACGCTTAGGATTAGTAAGGTGACCAAATGGATTAGTAATCTCACTTAAAGAAAGTTTTAAAATAATCTAGGCACCTTGATTAAGTAATGTGATTCAATAAAATGGTTAAATAACGGTTTCATAAATTATTATTCAAGTATTAGTTTTTTCGGATGAATAGTGTTTTTTAATTAAAAATTTAATTAAAAATAATTAGAAAATTATTTTTATAAAAATGACTTTATTTTTGAACTCAGAGCATCGATATTATGTTAAGGTAATTTTTGGGGATTTTTCTGAAAAAATGAATTTTCGATGAATAGTGTTTTTATTTAAAAATTAAATTAAAAATATTTAGAAAATTATTTTTATAAAATGGATTTCATTTTTGAAATCAGAGCATTGATATTTGGTTAATGTGAAATTTTGGGATTTTTCTGAGAAAGTTGAATTTTCAGTGAATAGTAAAAATACAGTTTTAGGGTTTCAGTATGTTTAATGACATCATAACGGTGTCATGATGATGTCATGAGATCTTTTGAGGGTTGTCCGGCCAAGGGTGATGAATTATTGTTTTGGGGGCCCCATGTGGCCTAACTCCATGATAAATGCCAAGGGAGAGCACATGGGTTTGAGAAAAGCACATGTGAGGTGTCCCTTGGCCATTAATTCTTTGTCCCCTCACTTTCCCTATAAATACCCACCCTTTCCTCCTTTAGTTTTCACTCCCAACTCTCCCCCAACGAAGTTCTGGTCTTCTTACCTCCCAAAGAGTCCTCCCAAGGTGCCCCCAAGCCCTCAAGGTTCAATCCTTTGAGTTTCAAGAGTCACGTTTTAAGGTAAGGGATCCGACCCCTCTCTTTCTTTTCATGTAATCTCTTTTATGTCATTCCTTTTATGCTCCATGTTTTTATGTGAGAGGATTTTCTTTTATATTCCTCTTACTGCCCTTTCATGTTTATATGATGATAGATCCCCTCTTACTCTCATCATTTCATTTTATGAAAGTTTAAGTGACGCCGTTAGGCTGCCGAATTTTTAAGGGATTCTTTCACCCTTCTCATTTTTCAAGTTCGATTTTCATGTCAAGTCTTTCAAGTTCTTTTTTATTATGTTGGGGTATGATCTATATATCTATAATACTGATATCTTATGATCATATGATGAGGGACCCTATTTGATCTTGTCAATTCTTTTTTATTGAAGTTTAAGTGACGCCGTTAGGCTGCCGAATTTTCATAAGAGAAATCTAATTTTTGTCTTCCTTCCATGTTTTTCATTTCAAATGGTATGTCCTTCAAATTTCATTACCATGTCCATATATCCTTCTTATTCTGTCCCCAACTGTTTTATGGATCATTTATGAGTGGGTGACCCATGTCCCCTCTCTTTTCAATGTTTTCTAAAACCCCAAAACATAGTCGTTATGCTGCAGAATTTTCGTCTCAAAATGCCTCTCCCTCTTTTCTCAAAATTATTTTATGGTATAAAGTGAATACTCAAAGCTCTTATTTCTACAAGGGTATTCACATATATATCAAAATGTTCTATTTTAAATTCTGGGATTTACATACATGAGACCCACTTTCCCTTCCGTGGGTTTAAAGTGCCGTAAAGATCATGTCTTTAAACCAGTTTTTAAAACGTTATGATTATGAAATGAAACCCATTTATTTTATGCTATATGGGTTATTTATGAAATGTTTGATGGTGATATATGTGGCTCACATGACTATAAAGGAAAATTTAAGGGTGCGCCCTGATAGCGCTCCAATGCATTGGGTAATGATGTAACCACTAGAGATTACAATTTTCACGATACCTTGGTGAATAACCTTGGTAATTTTCAAATGACACCTTGGGGATGGACCTTGGTGATATGTTCATGATTGTCTATGTTAAATGATGTAGCCACATATTCAAGTTATGGAAAATTTTGTTTTTATTATGAAATGCCTCATGATTTCTTTCTCATGCCTTAATGTTCTTTTCATGTCCTTATTGAAGTATATCAAGTTTACATGTAAAATGTTCCTCTTGTTTACCTTACTGGGCCTTCTGCTCACCCTTTCTTTTGATGTATGTCCCCAGGTTATGAGATGCAGTAATGAACCTAGAATGAACTTAAGGAGACGCCTTTCAAGTGTTTAAGAAGAATGTTTTATGTTGTTTTCATGTATTATGTTCCTGGTTTCCAAGACACTAGACCTTAAAGATCCTCAGTTTTGTGTAATGTAATGAAAGTTTATGTTATAAAAAGGCGGGATGCTATAGTTGGTATCAAAGGATGGTTTAGTTATTTGTGGAAATTAGGATATAAAAACTTTAGGAAGAACCCTATAGAAAAGTTTAAATATAGGAAATCTTCCTGGTATTTTGGTGAGTATTGAGTAAGGGGTTTCCAAGCAAATACATCCCTGTCTGGATACGAGCAGGTAGAGGTGGCTCTGGAACAGATGTACATAGGGGTAAAACCCGAAAACACCGCTTTGAGCTAGACTCGAATGGGAACTAGTACACGACAACGGGCCTTGCTGCACTCTTGGTTACGACACTCCCGGGGGATATGCTTTGGTAAAATCATAAGCTTAGTATGAACCATTGTTAAAGGATCAAAGATAAAATAAAATAAAGGTTCACATAATAATATATGATCATGGATAACCTAGATGGGAACCTAGGGGATAACAAGTTAGGGTATACTTTTCAACTACAAGTTATCCTTATATGCTTTATGTTTCTTTTCTTGATTATTGGCTAAGTATTTAAGCCCCTAATTAGAGTTTCTTTTCTTAGTTAATGGCAGGAAATGGAAGAACATCTCTCAACAACCAATGTGATAGGAAATGCTACGATTGCCGTATTAAGATGACAGAGATGATTAGGGGATTAAAATATGATTTTTATTTTGGAAGACGTTCACTATTTTGGGGACCTTATATGATCAAGGTAAATAGATTACTATGGTATTTTCATTGAGGAGTAAGGTTGACTTATATTTTTAAGAATCGATAAATTTATGGTGGACTTATAGTAATTTAGGCTACTTATGGGAATGATTAACCTATCTTGGGTAAAATATGTTTAGTTTAGATGTTAGGAGTGGTTGATGTTGTTTGGAGATGAACAATGAAGTTTATTTTGGAAGACTATGTTATCAAATCCTTCTTGTATTTGGGTTTCAATCTTAGTTTGTTTTATTTTGAGGAATTTTAAGGACCGTTATTTATGGGATGGTCTATGATGAACTTTGGGTAGTACCATGGAACATTGAAGATTTAAAAGTAGTTTCCATTCCTATGGGATTCTTCCTTTTTGAAGAGTTGTTTAACCTTACCCTTTCTGTTTTTGATAATGTTTAAAGATAGAAGAAATAGATAGTTAATCTTTTGGGGATTATGTGATTCTCTAGAAGATGATTCTTGTGTTTTGATGAGACCAAGTAGTTTTGAGTGCTCATCGTTTGGGAGAAAAGATTAGTTTTGGTAGAAACTTATTAAAAGGTGAAACTCTACATGAAGGTAGATATATTTCCTTATGTTCTTGTTCTATGTTGTAAATGAATTCCTCAAAATTATGAAAAGGAATGTAAAACAAAAATGTTGTTGGTTTACGTTTCCTACTAGGTAATCAAAGATCGTTTACACACATCATAAGTTTGGGATTTTCTTATGGTTACCTTTCTCCTAATCATGTTCTCTGTCACTCTCCCTCAGAACATGACCCTTTGTTTTCTCCTCCATGTCCATATTTTCCAACATGGAATCCTAGTGAGGGATAACTCGGGTGACCTTCGTACTTCCCTTTCTTTCTTTTAAAGTAATAGTTTTACTGACTCCTTTTCCGATGTGGGACATTCAATAAAATTTCAAAACCTAATTTTAAAAAAAAAAATTGCGAGGACGCAATTTCTTAAGGGGGGAAGATTGTAACGACCCGAAATTTTGAATAAATGTTGTTTACTAATTTCATGTGTTATTTTATTTTATTTTTATACTCAAAAAAAATGTTTTTTTTTGATAAACATGATTATAATTAAAATGAGATCAGTGGGTTTTGACTATTATATAACCATCGGTCAATATGACCGCTGTGAACAAAATGTTTTGATTATTGTCTCTAAATATAAGTAATCTTGGTTAATTAATATAGAAAGAAGATTCGATGGCCTCAGCTAGTAGTCTTGGACCGATCGAAGCCCATCTAACAGAGCTTGGGAAGGAGGTAGTACCATTGGGCTTTGCTCTGGATCAAATCCAAGCCGAACTTCATCATGTGAAGCTGGAACGGAATCGCCTTCGTGAGAAGTTCAAACTGATAGAAATTACTACTCGGGCAATGTTGACTGAGCCGCCCCAAGCTTCTATCACCCTAGCACACCTTACTCTTAGGTCCTATGCTGGTATTATAAGGGGCTATGTAACGAGACCGTAACTACCTTGTGTAATCCTTGTTTTAAATAAAAATTGGGATTTCTTCTTATGATGAAGTTTATGAATTTTGAAATGACCGGATAAATATAGTATGCATATTTTTGATGAATTTTAGAAAAAGGATATTTTAAAAATGTTTATGTAAACCTTAAATAATTAAAAATGTGTAATGATTTTCAAAAAATGGTCTTCTACAATTATGTTCAGTACAAAATTTGGAGTCTAATAAGATCAACTTAATTTTTGATGAATAGTAAATTATGAATAGTGATTTTACGCTTAGGATTAGTAAGGTGACCAAATGGATTAGTAATCTCACTTAAAGAAAGTTTTAAAATAATCTAGGCACCTTGATTAAGTAATGTGATTCAATAAAATGGTTAAATAACGGTTTCATAAATTATTATTCAAGTATTAGTTTTTTCGGATGAATAGTGTTTTTTAATTAAAAATTTAATTAAAAATAATTAGAAAATTATTTTTATAAAAATGACTTTATTTTTGAACTCAGAGCATCGATATTATGTTAAGGTAATTTTTGGGGATTTTTCTGAAAAAATGAATTTTCGATGAATAGTGTTTTTATTTAAAAATTAAATTAAAAATATTTAGAAAATTATTTTTATAAAATGGATTTCATTTTTGAAATCAGAGCATTGATATTTGGTTAATGTGAAATTTTGGGATTTTTCTGAGAAAGTTGAATTTTCAGTGAATAGTAAAAATACAGTTTTAGGGTTTCAGTATGTTTAATGACATCATAACGGTGTCATGATGATGTCATGAGATCTTTTGAGGGTTGGCCGGCCAAGGGTGATGAATTATTGTTTTGGGGGGACCATGTGGCCTAACTCCATGATAAATGCCAAGGGAGAGCACATGGGTTTGAGAAAAGCACATGTGAGGTGTCCCTTGGCCATTAATTCTTTGTCCCCTCACTTTCCCTATAAATACCCACCCTTTCCTCCTTTAGTTTTCACTCAACTCTCCCCCAACGAAGTTCTGGTCTTCTTACCTCCCAAAGAGTCCTCCCAAGGTGCCCCCAAGCCCTCAAGGTCCAATCCTTTGAGTTTCAAGAGTCACGTTTTAAGGTAAGGGATCCGACCCCTCTCTTTCTTTTCATGTAATCTCTTTTATGTCATTCCTTTTATGCTCCATGTTTTTATGTGAGAGGATGTTCTTTTATATTCCTCTTACTGCCCTTTCATGTTTATATGATGATAGATCCCCTCTTACTCTCATCATTTCATTTTATGAAAGTTTAAGTGACGCCGTTAGGCTGCCGAATTTTTAAGGGATTCTTTCACCCTTCTCATTTTTCAAGTTCGATTTTCATGTCAAGTCTTTCAAGTTCCTTTTTATTATGTTGGGGTATGATCTCTATATCTATCATACTGATCTCTTATGATCGTATGATGAGGGACCCTATTTGATCTTGTCAATTCTTTTTTATTGAAGTTTAAGTGACGCCGTTAGGCTGCCGAATTTTCATAAGAGAAATCTAATTTTTGTCTTCCTTCCATGTTTTTCATTTCAAATAGTATGTCCTTCAAATTTCATTACCATGTCCATATATTCTTCTTATTATGTCCCCAACTGTTTTATGGATCATTTATGAGTGGGTGACCCATGTCCCCTCTCTTTTCAATGTTTTCTAAAACCCCAAAACATAGCCGTTATGCTGCAGAATTTTCGTCTCAAAATGCCTCTCCCTCTTTTCTCAAAATTATTTTATGGTATAAAGTGAATACTCAAAGCTCTTATTTCTACAAGGGTATTCACATATATATCAAAATGTTCTATTTTAAATTCTGGGATTCACATACATGAGACCCACTTTCCCTTCCGTGGGTTTAAAGTGTCGTAAAGATCATGTCTTTAAACCAGTTTTTAAAACGTTATGATTATGAAATGAAACCCATTTATTTTATGCTATATGGGTTATTTATGAAATGTTTGATGGTGATAAATGTGGCTCACATGACAATAAAGGCAAATTTAAGGGTACGCCCTGATAGCGCTCCAATGCATTGGGTAATGATGTAACCACTAGAGATTACAATTTTCACGATACCTTGGTGAATAACCTTGGTAATTTTCAAATGACACCTTGGGGATGGACCTTGGTGATATGTTCATGATTGTCTATGTTAAATGATGTAGCCACATCTTCAAGTTATGGAAAATTTTGTTTTTATTATGAAATGCCTCATGATTTCTTTCTCATGCCTTAATGTTCTTTTCATGTCCTTATTGAAGTATATCAAGTTTACATGTAAAATGTTCCTCTTGTTTCCCTTACTGGGCCTTCTACTCACCCTTTCTTTTGATGTATGTCCCCAGGTTATGAGATGCAGTAATGAACCTAGAATGAACTTAAGGAGACGCCTTTCAAGTGTTTAAGAAGAATGTTTTATGTTGTTTTCATGTATTATGTTCCTGGTTTCCAAGACACTAGACCTTAAAGATCCTCAGTTTTGTGTAATGTAATGAAAGTTTATGTTATAAAAAGGTGGGATGCTATAGTCACTGGCGCTGGAACTCATGCAGTGCACTAAGGTGATGTGCATCATCAGCGGCTGGGGCTGGAAGCATCAGTGGCTCGGCGGGTAGAGGTACCTCCAGTGCCTCTAATGTCAAAGGGCCCTGCACCGAGGCCTCGTCGTTCGGCGGGCTGTCGTCACGCTCAACTCTCGGAACCCTAACTGGCTGCCGTCATGGGGCCATCCTGAAAGAAACAGGTGTGCCACGGTCAGAACAGTATACCTGGTGAACTGACATAAAGTAATCACAAAGAAAACTTGTAACACACATGCAATCAATGTTTTCGTACATTAAGTCAGAAATCAGAAGTCAGGATCCTGGTGTATGGATACGTCGGCCGCCTCACCAACACTGGGATCCCTGGACTGATAACCACACTCAATACGCTAAACACTATTGCTTCACATAGAATAAAGATCAGAGTCTGCGGTAGAACTGAACTTCTTTGATACCAATTTGTCGTGACCCATCCTTGGGGCCCATGTCGTGACTACCCCAAGCCCACCTTCCATAGGCCAGGGGCTGGCGACTAGCACCAAGGCGTAAATCCTGGAAAAAGGGAAGGAATTGCCTTTGTAAAGGAAACATACACCACAGAGAAAGCAAGAAGAAGAAGTAAACACTAGTAGAAAACTGGGTACAATAGTAAGTGCGGAAAGTAAAGGGGGCCGAAAATACATGCCCAACTGTAAAGTACAACTGAAAGGGGAAAAACAGCAACTGAAAGAAAAAGCCGCAGTGTCGAGCCATCCTCTGGAAGTCCCACCTGAAAGCTGAGTACAGATAGCCTCCACAGCTCCTCGGTCTAGTCGTCCGCTCTGAGTACACCCCGCCTAGTGGTCCACCTCCAGGTACCGTCCTGCTCCGCAAACCTTGACCACGATCGACGTTGTCTGTCGTCTGCAACCAACACAACATAGTGCGGGCATAGCCCGTGCAGGGGTGAGTATAAGATACTCAGTAGGGACCCCGAGACCCCTGAAGGTCTCCCAGAATCCACAAAGGATAACCCACAAAGGAAAGATACAATCATGAAGTAACATCCAACACTACTTAGGCATATGCCCATACATATACCTAAGTTATCAATCCCAGATCAGCTCCAACATCCGAGCCCAAGTGCAACCCAGTCCACACAGGAAAAACATACCCAGTCCCCAAAGGAAAGCACAACTTAGTCCATACAGGAAAACACAACTCAGTCCACACAGGAAAGCACAACCCAATCATCTTGATGATAAGGGTTGAAAGTCAAGACTCAGCTCACACAGGAATACATCATCAAAAAGGTGAAAGAGATGATCAGATATAGATACTAAATCATCTAAGCTGGGACCCACATAGGATACAAGACCAGCAGTCTTCATTGATTCATTTATGCTAGGACCCACATAGGATACAAGACCAGCACTGAATCATCTAAGCTGGGACCCACATAGGATACAAGACCAGTAGTCTTCATTGATTCATATGTACTGGGACCCACATAGGATACAAGACCAGCACTGAATCATCTAAGCTGGGACCCACATCGGATACAAGACCAGCTGTCTTCATTGATTCATCTATGCTGGGACCCACATAGGATACAAGACCAGCACTGAATCATCTAAGCTGGGACCCACATAGGATACAAGACCAGCAGTCTTCATTGATTCATCTATGCTGGGACCCACATAGGATACAAGACCAGCACTGAATCATCTAAGTTGGGACCCATATAGGATACAAGACCAGCAGTCTTCATTGATTCATCTATGCTGGGACCCACATAGGATACAAGACCAACACTGAATCATCTAAGCTGGGACCCACATAGGATACAAGACCAGCAGTCTTCATTGATTCATCTATGATGGGACCCACATAGGATACAAGACTAGCACGGAATCATCTAAGCTGGGACCCACATAGGATACAAGACCAGTAGTCTTCATCGTCGCAAACGCAGCCAGCTCTAGGGTTCCCGCACACAGTAAGCTCGTTCGGGAGGGTCCGCTCCACGAGCCGAGAAGCTGATACATCAATTGACACATAGTCCAGAGTTGATGTATCCAAAAGTTATGTATCGCCAACAGGAACTCAACGTCGCAGACGGTGCGTCAATCGGACGCCCGGTCTGAGAGTTATTGGTTTTTTCATCCCAGGGGCCGGTTCGTTTTTAAGGCAAAACCAACCCGACCATACTCCACCTGCATCCAAACCTCGGGCGGAGTAAGCCAAAAGATTCGTCTCACTTAGAGGAATTCAACAAAGTTGACGGCACGTCAATCAGACGCCCGAAGCTCAGGATATGAGTGTTTCCGCTCTGAGGGCCCGGTTGGTTTCATGGACGAACCAACCCGGCCGAACCCAAAGTATTCCAAAACCTTTAGTGTAATATACCGAAACGACCGTCTCGGTCCAAGGATCGCATTTCCGCTGACGGTACGTCAAACGGAGGTCCTTATCCCAAGATATGGGCGAAAAACCAAAAGAGTCCGAAAACGGGGGGTCTGGGCACGGACCGACCCGGCCCGACCCCCCCCCCTGGGTCGGCCCGAATCGGGTCGACCCAACCCGGTTCTGGGTCCGACCCGGTTTGGTGCGACCCGGCCCGGCCAGGGCGGCCCGGCCCGCCGCGGCGGTCCTCTCCAGCGGCGCGCCACCGCCGCTCTCCGCAGACCCCCGGACGCGCACCGGCGGTCCGTTTCGGCCACCGCCTGCGCCTAAGGTCATTACGGGACCCAAGCTTCACTGCGGAGTCTTAAAATCGCCATTGTGGCCCGTTTCTTCATCGCCCGTCGATCCGCGCATCAACAAACAATCTGCGGAGGGTTGTCGGGCCGTGTTTGTTCATCCCATTCCCTCCGCGTTAGGTGTTATCAAATGGAAGTCATTAAAACACATGATTTTAATATGGACGAGGGTATAATTTATTCAAGTATAAATTATACTAACATCATACTAATAAACACTTTAGCATGTGAGATTAAATCACTCGAAATATTACTAAACAAAATTCCCCTACGTTTTTCCCCGCAAACAAAAATTCCCAACCTACAAACATATTCTTTCGCGGATCAACTTAATATTGAGTTGATCCGCGTTCTTTGTTTTAGAAGGAAACAAACATGAGTTTATTAACATTCACAAATTAATCCCCTACCTCAAGTCATTAATTGTTTGTTTATGATAACATGGAAGGGAAAGGACGTCGGTTTGTTGACGTCGTCGCACGGTAAGAGGTGATGATGATGATGGTCGTTGGCGCTCGTCGCTTCCATCGTCGTCGGAGTGCACCCGAAGAAGAATTGATGTATCCTCTCTTGTCGTGCTATGAAGAGGATAGAGGGTACGTCGTCATTCCTCATCGGAGGTTTGTTGTTCTTAAACGAAGGAGGAAAACCCCTCTTCCTTCACAAAGTTCTCTCTCAAGAGGTTTCTCCCAACAAAATATTAGCTAAGGAAAATATTTAGAGAAGATCTCTCCATCTTAAAGAAAAGACATGCAAAACTAATTATTTCAAAACTCAAAATAAATTAATTAAGTGAATCACCTAATTAATTTATCATGGGTTGGCTTAATTAATTAGATATTGAAGAAGTTGAAGAGTTAATTTAAAATTCAAAAGTGAGGGGAGATCAAAGGGGAGTTGGCACATTAAGTGCAAGGGAGTTTCAAGGGGGTTATAAGAAGTTCAAGGGGTTATGGTCTCATGTGGGCCCCACCACACTAAACTCTCCCATGGGAGGTTAGGTGGGTGTGGGACCCACCTCCCACATATTCATACATGGGAAGTTGGGTGGTTGTGGACCCCACCAACAACTTCCCAAGGTAGAATTTAACTTCCTTGAATATCAAAAATAAAATTGTACGCAATTTTATTTATTTCTTCCTTAAACCCCAAAATTTAACTTCTTCCCCTGAACAAACGCACCTATGGTAAAAGCACTCTTAAGAATATACCGGAACTGTGAGTTCATCGGTGCCCTCGGATTTCAATTCCGAGCACCGGTTCAAAATATAGAAAAATCTGCTCGTTCGTTCACTGAAAGTACCCGAGCTAAACTTCAAAAATTGATTCCGGGCACACCGGGCCTCAGAATCAGGTGCCGTCAGAAACTATGGACTCGTAAAATTCCAAAGAAATTAAGAAAAAAATTTCCTTGAAATTTCTGGGTCTTTACATTACTCCCACCTCAGGGATTTACGTCCCCGTAAAGCTATAACACAAACTAGGGAAACAAAAGTGGTACTGAGCATGCATCTGAGCCTTTCGCTCCCACGTGCTCTCCTGGAGGTTTCTGTGCTGCAAGTGAAAGCGCACCTAAGGAATTTATCGTCCATGTAGGACCCTCTCTTGTCGATCCTCGTTCTCCACTAGAACCTTTGTGCATGTCGCCCTGTCATCGACGTCCAACTCCCTGTGGTCGATGATGTGTGAAGGATCATGCACGTATCTCCTCAGCTGAGATATGTGGATGACATCATGCACCCGGTGCAGCTGAGGTGGAAATGTCAAGTGGTAAACCACCTCTCCTACCCTACTGAGGACCTAGAAAGGTCTGTTGAACCTCGGAGATAACTAGACGCATCGGCAACATCTTCGTAAATCTCATCGAGGTGAGACCCGTATAAGGACGTGATTGCCATCCTCGAACTCTAGAGGCCTCCATTTCCTGATTAGAACTGAAACTCAAAACTCCTGCTTCCATGAGGGTAAGGTTGACCGACTCAAGAGTGTTCGACCGCACCCTACTGTGCATTATTTTATCCTATGCTTCATGGGGTTTCCTTTCCGCCAACCTAGAAAAACTCATCCCAACGTTGTAGATAAACCACAACTTTTTTTCCTAATACAGTCAATCTGGGTTTGATCTGTGAATCCAATCCATACCCAGACCAACATCGTAAGGCCTCAACGCTGCCACCAAGAGATTCCAACCGAAACTCTCACCTCGAGGGTCAGTTCACATTGTCGGTGTAAGTGTGATTATCGATTCTCCTCCCAAAGGTATCTCCTGACGTGAGGTTCATGTCAACGGCTTACCAGAAACTCGAGGTCTGGGACAAGATTCGTGGAATAAAGGAATGATTCGTATCAACGTCTATTGTAACGGTAGCTAGAAGTGGACACAGATTGTCCCTCGAATCATTCTTAGAGCTGTTGGGTCACACTCCTTGACCGCATGTAGATACTCTTTTTCCCTTCCCTCCAGCTCCCTGAACCTGGCGGGGATAACAAAGGCGGGTGGTTGTAACATGTTGAAATGTACACCACCTCATGATGCTCTCCTAGCTCTACCTCCACGTCTGTTGTTCCGCAGACTCATCTGTCCTTATCACTTCTTCTTCTTGAAACATTTTACACGCCCGAGTCTCTAATATTGGCGCCAGTTTCCTGTTTCTTACTGCACTGTGCAGTATTCATCCACTCCTAGATGATCTGCACCTTCTCTATCGTAGCTCGTACCATCTCTGGTCGGTAGGAAGTTTGCCGACATGGTAAGTCGGTCAATGACCACCCTTCTTCGCCTACAATTTGTAAGAGCTGCAAAGATTTCTCCTTTTCTGAAAGGAGAAACTTGGTCTCATCCCCTGGATGAACCATGCCCATTGCCTAATATAGTCAATCCTGACATGAATGATTCATTCATTCCATGGACGACATCGTAAGGCCTCGACGTTACTACCAAGAGATCCAACCATCACTCTCGCCTCCAAGGGTCAAGTCACACTTTCAGCATCAGTGTGAGGTCACTGGGTATCCTCCAGTAGAAATCTCGAAAGTGAGGGTCAAGTCTACAGTTTTAACCGGGACCTCTCGGTATCAACCAAAAAAAAGGACAAGGAAGTAAGTGTCACAAAGATACGTGTCTTTTATTATTGCAGCTTATAGTACAAAGACAAAAATTCAAAAACAACATAAATCTAGAAGTACCAAGAAAAAAAGGAATCCACTAGTTTCGCTCCTATCCACCTACTTCCGGAGCTCTACTACCTTGTCCACCGCTCGTCTGTTGCTCAAGCACCCGCCACTGATTCTACCTCAGTGGCTCCTCCAACGCATGTGGATCAACTGTACGGGTAGTTGGACAGTCACGTGCCATGTGACCCTTCCTTCCGCATGCATAACACTATCCGTTTCTGGCACGCCTGGCTCTGACCCCACCCCGGGTGCCCCACACTACCGATCATATAACCCAAGATCGCCCACCTGCTGGTCTGGTCCTCTTGGACCACTACATCATCTGTCTACTGCCCACAGATGATTCAGCTGCTGATGGAAAATCTTGCGGCAAAGGCAGTAGCTCCTAAGCACGCTCGGTGTGTAGAGTCACTGGTATAAACTCCACCCTGAAGAAGGTCTTGAAGTCTTCCCAGGTGAAGGTCATCTCATCACAAAACTGGAGCATCCGGCTCCACCATCTGCCTACTGCTGCCTAAAGAAGGTTGGCAGCAAAGATCACCATGAAATCTGTTGGTGTACCTATCATCCTGAAGTCTCTCACCACAGCCTCCATCCAATCCTTAGCCGCCTGTGGGTCCGTCTCTCCCCGAAACCTGTGTGGCCTCTAGTGCTGGAACTCGTGCAGCGCGCTCAAGCGACATGCATCGCCTGCTACTGGGGCTGGTGGCATCGGTGTCCCAACATATGGTAGTATCATTGATGCCTCTGCTGGTACCTCAACTGAAAGAGGGTCTTGTACTGAGGCCTCATCTCTCAGCTGGCTGTCAGTACGTACATCTCTCGGGGCTCTAGCTGATCATCCGTGAAAAGGCATCCTGAAAGAAATAGATGTGACAAGGTCAAATGATTATACCTGGTGAGATGACCTGGTTTGAGCTGTTTTAAAGGTAAACCTTTGAAAACACACATGCAATTAGTGTTTTCATGCACTGAGTCGGAAATCAGAATTCAGGGTCCTGGTGTATGGATACGTCGGCCGCCCGCACCAACACTGGACTCCCTGAACTGAAGGCCACACTTAGTACCTTTAACACTATTACTTCACAGAAAAGGAATATCAGAGTCCTAAGTTCTGGGGTAGAACCGACTCCTTTGATACCAATTTGTCACGACCCGTCCTCGGGGCCCGTGTCGTGACTACCCCAAGCCCGCCTTCCATAGGCCAAGGGCTGGAGACTAGCACCAAAGGCGTAAATCCCAATAAAAGGGAAGGAATTGCCTTTATGAAACGAAAACACACACACTAACAGAGTACAAGAAGAAACTACACTAAGTAAAGCAGTAAAACAAACGTGCTGAAAATACAAGGGGCTGGAAATACAAGCCCAAAAGAAAGGTACAACTACAACTGAAAGTAAAGTACAACTCAAAGGACAACAGCTGGAAGGTGACAAGCATCTCCTGGAACGTCCTCCAGGTTCCTACCTGAAGGGTAGGTACAGATGTCCTCCTCAGTACTCCACGTCTGTCCATCTCCATCGGGTACCGACTCGTCGTGAGATCCACCTCCGGGTACCGACTCGTCGTGAGATCCACCTCCGGGTACCGACTCATTGTGATATCCACCTCCGGGTACCGTCCAGCTCTACAAAACTCAACCACGATCAGTGATGTTCGTCGTCTGCAACCAACACAACGAGATGCGGGCAAAGCCTGTGCAAGGGTGAGTATACGATACTCAGTAAGGACCTCGAGACCCTCAAGGTCTCACTAAATCCAACAAGGATAATCATAAAGAAAGTTCTCAAAAGATAACCCTTACTTAGGTATAAGCCCATACTTATACCTAAGTTACCAAGTAACCCATCTCAGCCACGAGGTATCACACAGATATGAAGTCGACAGATAACCACTACTTAGGTATATACCCATACATATACATAAGTTATCTATTAACCCATATCAATCATGAGGAAAACACAAAGGTCAAAGACTCAGCTCAAACCAGGATTTTATTCATGATGTCAAAACCACAGCTGCTGGAGAACTCCTCTTCTGTCGAGTACAGTGGGTCTGCCGCTACAACCAAGCTCTTCCCACTAACCTTGGACTGCTGAAGTACTCCACCTATCGAGTATTGTGGGCCTGCTTCTACAACCAAGCGCTTCCCACCATGGGTTTGCCGCTACAACCAAGCGCACCCCCTCATAGCCTACAGAGGTACTCCTTCTATCGAGTACCGCGGGTCTTCCACTACAACCAAGCGCTCATCCACTGTGGGTCTACAGCTACAACCAAGCGCTCCCCACTGGGCTATCCGAATCACTCTGAGTCGATCAATCAGCAGTCGTCAAGTCTCATCTAGCTACTAGGTCTCTGCACTCTGCTCGCTCTTCACCGGGAGGGTCCGCTCCATGAGCTACTGTTCGATACTCCAAGTATCACAAATTCCCATTAAGAAGTATCACAAGGGACCGCCTCTTCATAGGGGTCTCAACGCAATAGGTGGCGCGTCAATCGGACGCCCGGTCTGTGAGTTATTATCCTTTTCGTCTCGGGGACCCAGTTGGTTTCGTGTACGAACCAACCCGACCGTATCTCAAATGTACCCCGAACTCTCATAGGGTATACTCAAAAGGAACGTTTCTCAAAGAGATTACCAACGCCGCTGACGGTTCGTCAAAAGGATGTCCGGTCTGAAAGTTATCGGCTTTTCCGTTCCAGCGGCCCGGTTGGATTTCGGGTAAAATATATGAACACTGTTTTTGGTAAACCATTTTTGAAAAACCTTATGAAAATCTGTTAGAAAAAGAGATCAGTTTTTTTTTTAATTACCATACTGGAATTGTTTGTACGTCAGACATTTTCTTGACGTGATGCATGTGGAAAAAAATGTATGTGACAGTGTTATTGGAACGTTGCTAAATGCCCCTAGAAAAACAAAGGATGGAATTAAGGCAAGGTTGGACATGTTTGACATGGGAATACAAGAAGAGTTGGCTCCCGTGAAGGGTGAAAATCGAATGTTTCTTCCTCCAGTTGCTTACACTCTTTCTAGGGAGGACAGATATCAGTTTTGCAACTTCTTCAATGATGCAAAGGTTCTAGAGGGGTATTCATCAAATATCAAGAACATTGTTTCAATGAATTATTTGAAGTTAAAAGGTTTGAAATCACATGACTACCATGTTTTGATGCAATATCTAATTCCTATAGCTTTACGTTGCATTTTTTCCAAGAATGTTCATCATATGTTAACCAAAATTTGTTTCTTTTTCAAATCTATATGTAGCAAATTTTTAGACCCTGTGAAATTACCATCTATGGAAAAAAGAAATTTTCATCATATTATGTGAATTAGAAATGTTCTTACCACCAACATTAATTGATATGATGGTTCATTTGATGATTCACTTGGTGAGAGAGATTCGACTTTGTGGTCCTGTGCACTATAGATGGATGTACCCTGTTGAACGGTATATGAAGATTTTTAAAGGGTATGTCAAAAATAAAATTCGTCCAGAGGGTTTTATATTGGAGAGATATATTGTTGAGGAAGCCATTTAATTTTGTATCGAGTACCTATCTGATGTGGAAAGCATTGGTCTCCTGAAATCTCATCACACTGGACGCATTGAGGGTGAGGGAATTTCTAGAAGAGATGTTGTGACAATCTGTATTGCAGATTGGGAGCAGGCCTACCTTTATGTTTTTCATAAAAGTTGGGAGGTTTCTCCATATATTGAAACTCACAAAGAAATTCTTAGGCATTTGAATCCATCAAGGGATGAAAAATGGATATCAAATAAACATAATCCCCAGTTTATAAGATGGTTTCAGGACTATATTTTTAAGGAGTTGGATGAAAATCTGAATTCAATTTCAGAACGAATTCTATAGCTAGCCATCGGACCAAGTGTGTATGTATTATCTTAAAATGGTTATGTAATTAATGGTTATACATTCTATACAGATGAACATGATGAAGATAGTACCATGAAAAATAGTGGAGTTACACTTGTGGCTGAAGCAATGCATGTTTCTGGTAGTAAGGACAAAAATCCAATTTATGCAAATATGTCATACTTGGCATTATCAAAAAAATATGGGAGTTGGATTATACGACATTCCAATTGCTGATTTTTCAATGAAAATGGGTTGATAACAACAGTGGTGTTAAAATAGATGAATGGGGATTTGTGAAAGTTTATTTTAGTAAAGAAGGGTACAAAGACGAACAGTTTATAATGGCATCACAAGCGGTACAAGTTTTTTATGTTCCAGATCCCTCAAACCAAAAGTGGTCGATTGTTCTGTTATCATCCAAAACTACTGATGGGTCCGATGAAAATTCAGTTGAGGATGACCCTTTCAGTGGTACATCACAATCATTTCGCAGCAGTCCCAATATAGATGATGTTTTTTATGTTAGAGGAGACCATAATTAAGGGATTTTTATAATCGATAGAGGTGTCAAATCCCTTCATCCTTTGAAAAAAAGAAAGAGAGTTCAATAAACAGGTTATATTTTTTTTGTAATATAGATCTTGTTATCTCATGTTATTATATTATCATTACTGAATTTATGTAATCTAAATTAATTGTTCAACCACTTTTGCAGATAATGACTTCTTCATGTTCTGGTGCTCCTAGCCTTGAGGTTGAACAAGTCTCTTAAGTTGCTGTTGTTGCTGCTGCTGCTGCTCCTGCTGTAGCTGCTCACAGTGCAGAGCAACAACAATTTTCTGAACCTGCTGTTTCTTCTAGTGTTGAGGTCCAACAACCATCAGCACATGCCGTTGATACCATTTCAGATGAACATATAGATGATGTTGATATCGATGAAATGTCGGGGATGAAGGACCAAAATCACAGAAAACACAGGTGCGTCGTAGTTTGATGGTGTTATCCAAAGTTCTTAAGGAGAAAAGCAAAGGCATCAAATTTGATGTCGAATGGAATGAACTAGGCCAACATGTGAATCCCAACAAGGCTATGTTTAGTATTTACATTGGAGTTTTCACTCGGCAACACGTGCCGATTGACATAGATTCACGTCACCATGTTGTGTCTGGGCTGAAGGCTGTGATCTGGGAAGAAATTACGGTAACATTATGATATTATTTCTTTAATTTACTAGCAAATAAAATAATGAAACAGTCTTACTCTTCTCAATCTCTTTCAGAGTACATTTATAGTATATGATTCATATAAGAATTGTTTAATAAGGCTGGTAAGAAGGATTCATCAAGGTTTTTGCAATATTTTAACAAAATTTCACCTGAAAGATTCCAAAGGTAAAATAAACCTGCACCCACCCATTGTCTATGATCACCTAATATCCCAAGAAGCATGGGATGCATTTACTAGCCGTCGTGGGGATGAGAAGTTTCAGGTACATTGTGGGTGATAATATGTTGTTTGAGGATACGTGTATTTATCACTTTGATTGTCAATATTTCATTTATGAAACAGAAACTCAGTACTGAAAATAAGGAACGTGCATCAAAACCCACATACTCCTATCATAAAGAAAGGATGGGGTATGCTTCACTAGAAAAGAAAATGGTACATATTTTAAATTTACAGTAATATTGTTAGGTTCCAATAAACAACATCATAATTATCTTTCTATATTTATATGTAGATTAATGAGTCTAAAACCAAAGACACTTCCATCCCACATCATGTGATATGGAAGGAGGCACGTGTGAATAAGGAAGGGAAGCTAGTAGATGAAAACACACAAAAAGTGTAGGAAATGTGTGTAAGTAAGACATGACGATAAAAATATTTATTTTAAATTTTTATTACATAAAAATAATTAGTTATTTTCCTATATCTGACAGTCACAGGAATCAGCTACTCCTGTAGCAGATACAGACCTATTATCGATGGCTTTGAAGCAGCCATAACAATACGGTTGTGTCAGAGGTGTGGGGTTTGGGGTGACACCCCGAGTATATTTTGAGAAAAAAAAAAGAAACGGATGATAGAGATAAAAAATTGAAACAAATTAGAGAAATACTAGAAACTCTTGAAGAACGATTTCAATGGCAGGGAGAGTTGCTAGAAACTTTTATGGGTGGGAAGCAAGTAGAAGACACAACTCAGGAACAACCATCATGTAAAGATCCCGCCCCACCCCCCACCAGCTTTGAGGCGAGTTATTCCCCTCAAAGAGCTATCTTAGTTGTGGTAATAAATATTCTAATAATTGTTCCCATGAAATGTGAATCAGACAAACACTAATAATTTTCTTATACTGATCTTCTACAGGGTGATAATGACTGTGATTTATATCTGTCAACACCCATCTATCACCTTGTAGCAAGGACTACAGTGTTCAACATCCCAGATGACAAGCTGCATAATAGACCACTTCTGAAAGATCATATGAAAGTGAAAATTACTGTAGCTCATGAGCCAAATGCAGAGCTACCTATTCCACTTGATGACGATGATATTCATATGGTCAAAAAGGCTATTGGGACATTCATTGCATGTCTGTCACAACTTGTAAGAGTACATGGGGACAAAGAGGTATTTATTTCCTTTTTTTCAAGCTAAACCTTTAATAATTAATGAAAAAATGTTCTGAACCAATGAATGTTATTATAGATAGAGAAAGGGAAGGGGTGACAAACGTATGCTCAAAACCATCTAAAGGATCAACCAACCGATATCAAAGAGCTACTAAAAGCACAATAACACCACATGTTCTCAATCCACATTTACTATCATTTAAGACTCATATGGATATGAAGCTAAGAGGTGGTAGTAGTCATATAGTGGTTTTTGAAAAGAATATATATAGAGAGGAAAGTAAATATTTCGTTGTTGCTAAAAATGTAAATGAGATCCTTGAAAACGGTTGTCTTGGCATCACAGTTGTAAATATATATATATATATGAGGTATGTTTTCATGAATTGATTTTCTAAAAGCTGATCTAATGTGTAAATTATGACTAAATTCATTTTATATTATTGAAAGACATATATATGAAAAACAGTTGAAGGAATTTTCCCATGAGCCAAAATTCAGACTCGTTAGTCCTCATACCACATCAACACATCTAAAGAAATTAGAGCCATCAAAAAAGGATAAAATAGTGAACGGCTTTCTTAAAACATTTGAAAGCAAGATTACATATGACAGACTCTTCCTAATACCAACCATGTAGTGGTAAAACTCTGTGATTAAAGCATATCAATTATATTTTCACTTCTTTTATTACTTATTCCTTATTGTGTTTTTAGGCAACATTTTCTTCTAATTACAATGAACTTGGATACTCCAAATATTTATTTTCTGGATTCAAAGCAAGGATATCCAACAAACCGACCATACATGATGGAGTTTGTGAATCTGTAAAACACTAAATCCTACGTTTTAAGTCTAAAAATCAAGTAATATAATTTATATTATCTTTTACTGAGGATTCTGTTATGATAGGGTGGTGTATCATTATCGTCTAAAAAAAGGAATGAGGATAGGAACTAATAATAAGGAGGTGAGTAAGTAATGCGTCTGGACAAATATCAGGATATATATAATAAAATTTCAATATCCAAACACATATCAACACAAGTTACTTATTCTCCTAATGATTAAATTTTTTGCAGTATCCAAAACAAACAAACAATAATGATTGTGGTTATTATGTTTGTAAATTTATGAAAGAGATCGTTTTTCATCAACAAACTAGCATCCCTAGAGATTTATTTTTAAAAACAACAACTATTTCATTTAATTTATTTATTATTTATTTATTTTTATATTTTGCAGTACTAATCTGACTACCTAAAAGACTCATACTCACAAGACGATATAGATTTGTTCAGAAATGAGTGGGCCGCATACCTAATGGCAGATTGTACACAAATAGCATGAAGATCTTACTTGGGGACGTGTATAATTGGTGGTCTTTTTTGAGAGGGGTTAAGGGGATCAAAAGATGAAACATTGTTGTATGTAAATGTTCATAGGAAAATTTTAATTGTTATTAAATAAAAAATCCTTTATTAAATGAGTAATTTTCCCATTTTAACAGATGAAATGCACTAGCAACATGCAAGAATGATGAACCACTCAAAGTGTCTCTCTTTTGTTTAAAATAGACAGAATTTTAAGTGAAAACAACAACTGACCTACGGAAATCCGACCAAATGCATTCATATTGTGTTGATACTTTAGGAGAAATATCCATGGGTGCGTTGGTGATGTGTACAAGTCAACCCCACCTCAATCTGAGGCACGGTGTGGCCGGTATCACTCAAAGTGATTCTATTTTGTTTAAAATGGACAAAATTTTAAGTGAAAACAACAACTGACCTACAGAAATCCAACCAAACACATCCGGATTGTGTTAATACTTTAGTAGAATGATCCATGGGTGTGTTTGTGATGTGTACGAGTCAACCCCGCCTCAATCTGATGCACGGTGTGGCCGGTATCACTCAAAGTGTCTCTCTTTTGTTTAAAATGGACAGAATTTTAAGTGAAAACAACAACTGACCTACGTAAATCTAACCAAACGCATTCAGATTGTGTTTATACTTTAATAGAATGATACATGGGTCATTTTTAATTTGTAAGAGTCAACCCCGCCTCAATCCGAGGCACGGTGTGGCAGGTATCACTCAAAGTGTCTCTCTTTTGTTTAAAATGGACAGAATTTTAAGTCAAAACAACAACTGACCTACGGAAATCTGAACAAACGCTTTCATATTGTGTTTATCCTTTAGGAGAAAGATCCATGGGTACTTTGGTGACGTGTATGAGTCAACCCCACCTCAATCCAAGGCACGGTGTGGGTGGTATCACTCAAAGTGTCTCTCTTTTGTTTAAAATGGATAGAATTTTAAGTGAAAACAACAACTGACCTATAGAAATCCAGCCAAACACATTTTTAATGTCTTGATACTTTAGAAGAACTATCCATGGGTTCATTGGTGATGTGTAAAAGTCAACCCCACCTCAATCTGAGGCACGTTGTGGCCGGTATCACTCAAAGTGTCTTTGTTTTGTTTAAAATGGACAGAATTTTAAGTGAAAACAATAACTGACCTATGGAAATCTGACCAAAAGCATTTGGATTATGTTCATCCTTTAGGATAATGATCCATGGGTGTTTTGGTGATGTGTATGAGTTAACCCCGCCACAATCGAAGGCACAGTGTTTCTGGTATCACTCAAAGTGTCTCTCTTTTGTTTAAAATGGACAGAATTTTAAGTGAAAACAACAACTGACCTATGGAAATCTGAACAAACACATTAGGATTGTGTTTATCCTTTAGAATAACAATCCATGGGTCATTTTTGACATTTATGATTCAACCCCTCCTCAATCCGAGGCACGGTGTGGCTGGTATCACTCAAAGTGTCTCTATTTTGTTTAAAATTGACAGAATTTTATGTGAAAACAACAACTGACCTATGGAAATCCAACCAAACGCATTCGGATTGTGTTGATACTTTAGGAGAACAATACATGGGACATTTTTGATGTTTAATAGTCAACCCCTCCTCAATCAGATGTACGGTGTGGATGTTATCACTCAAAGTGTCTCTCTTTTGTTTAAAATGGACAGAATTTTAAGTGAAAACAACAACTAACCTACGGAAATCTGACCAAATTCATTATGATTATGTTGATACTTTAGGAGAACTATAAATGGGTTATTTTTGATGTGTAAGAGTCAACCCCTCATCAATATGAGGCATGTTGTGGCCTGTATCACTCAAAGTGTCTCTCTTTTGTATAAAATGGACATAATTTTAAGTGAAAACAAAAACTGGCGTACGTAAATCCAACCAAACGCATTCATATTGTGTTAATACTTTAGGATAACAATCCATGGGTCATTTTTGATGTGTAAGAGTCAACTCGGCCTTAATCCGAGGCATGGTGTGGCTGGTATCACTCAAAGTGTTTCTCTTTTATTTAAAATGGATAGAATTTTAAGTGAAAACAACAACTGACCTACGGAAATTTGACCAAACGCATTCGGATTGTGTTTATCTTTTCTAAGAACAATACATGGGTCATTTTTGATGTGTATGAGTCAACCCCACCTCAATCCGAGGCACGGTGTGGCCGGTATCACTCAATGTGTCTCTCTTTTGTTTAAAATGGACAAAATTTTAAGTAAAAACAACAACTAACCTACATAAATCCGACCAAACACATTTGGATTGTGTTTATCCTTTATGAGAACAATCCATGGGTGTGTTGGTTACGTGTACGAGTCAACCCCACCTCAATCTGAGGCACGGTGTGGCCGGTATCACTCAAAGTGTCTCTCTTTTGTTTAAAATGGACAGAATTTTAAGTGAAAAAAACAACTGACCTATGGAAATCCGACCAAAAACATTTTTATTGTGTTGATCCTTTAGTAGAATGATCCATATCTGCATTGGAGATGTGTATGAGTCAACTCCACCTCAATCCGAGGCACGGTGTGGCCGGTATCACTCAAAGTGTCTCTCTTTTGTTTAAAATGGATAGAATTTTAAGTGAAAACAACAACTAACCTATGGAAATCCGACCAAACGCATTCGGATTGTGTTGATACTTTATTAGAACAATACATTGTTGTGTTGGTTATGTTTACAAGTCAACCCCTCCTCAATATGAGGCACGGTGTGGCCAGTATCACTCAAAGGGTCTCTCTTTTGTTTAAAATGGACAGAATTTAAAGTGAAAACAACAACTGGCCTATGGAAATCCGACAAAACACATTTGGATTGTGTTGATACTTTATTAGAATGATCCATGGGTATGTTAGTGACATTTAAAAGTCAACACCACCTCAATATGAGGCACGGTGTGGCTGGTATCACTCAAAGTGTCTCTCTTTTGTTTAAAATGAACAGAATTTTAAGTGAAAACAACAACTGACCTACGGAAATATGACCAAACGCATTCAGATTGTGTTGATCCTTTAGGAGAAATATCCATGGGTCATTTTTAATGTGTACGAGTCAACCATGCCTCAATCCGAGGCACGGTGTGGCCGGTATCACTCAAAGTGTCTCTCTTTTGTTTAAAATGGACAGAATTTTAAGTGAAAACAACAACTGACCTACGGAAATCTGACCAAATGAATTTGGATTGTGTTGATCCTTTAGGAGAACTATCCATGTGTCATTTGTGACGTGTAAGATTCAACCTCACCTCAATATGAGGCATGTTGTGGCCGATATCACTCAAAGTGTCTCTCTTTTATTTAAAATGGACAGAATTTTAAGTGAAAACAACAACTGACCTATGGAAATCCAACCAAACGCATTCGTATTGTGTTTATCCTTTAGGAAAATTATTCGTGGGTCATCTGTGACTTGTACGAGTCAACCCTGTCTCAATAAGAGGCATGGTGTGGCTGGTATCACTCAAATTGTCTCTCTTTTGTTTAAAATAGACAGAATTTTAAGTGAAAACAACAACTGACCTACGGAAATCTGACCAAACATATTCGGATTGTGTTGATCCTTTATAAGAACAATCCATGGATGGATCCCCCAACCCCCTAGATGGACCCCACCCCCTGGACGCCCCCCACCCCCCCTAGACACCACCCCACCACCTGGACACCTCCCCCACCCCCCACTCCCCCCTGGACACCCCCACCCCCATGGACAGCCACCCCCACCCCCTTGGACACCACCCCACCCCCCCCCTTCGATAGCCCCACCAACCCCCTGGACCCCCCCACCCCCCTGGACACCACCCCACACCCGGGACACCCCCACACCTCTGGACACCCCCCACCCCCTGGAAAGCCCCCCCCCCAACCCTCTAGACACCCCCACCCCCTGGACACCCCCATGGACATCCCACCCCCCCCCCCACACTGGACAACCCCCCCCCCCCCCCCCGGACACCCCCCACCCCCCTGGACACCCACTAAACCCCTGGACGGTACCCCCACCCCTCCTAGACACCACCCCACCACCTGGACACCCCCCACCCCCTGGACACCCCCCACCCACCCATGGACAGCCACTCCCACCCTCCTGAACACCACCCTACCCCCCTTGGATAGCCCCACCAACCCCCTAGACCACCCCCACACCCCCTGGACACCACCCCCACCCCCCAGATAGCCCCCACCCCCTGGAAAGCCCCCCCCAACACCTTGGACACTATCCCGCCCCCCTGGACACCCCGATGGATAGACCCCCCCCCCCCCCACCCCCCTAGACACCCCACCACCCCCTGGACCCCCCCCCCCCCCCACTTGGACACCCCCCCCCCTCCTAGACACCACCCCACCACCTAGACACCCCCCCCCCACCCCCCTCGACACCCCCACCCTCATGGACAGCCCCAACCACCCCCTAGACACCATCCCACCCCCCTTGGACAGCCCCCCAACCTCCTGGACCGCCCCCACCCCCCCTGGACACCCCTATCCCCCCGAACACCCCTACCCCCCCTGGACAGCCACCCCAAACCCCTGAACAGCCCCTCCAACCCCTTGAATTCTGAATTGAATCCTTTATGTATTTAATTAACTTATTAATTATGTGTTAATGGTGTATGGGTATACTTGTTTTATGGGTATACTTGGTGTAATTACCTTATGAATTATGTGTTAATTTTTCATGGGTATACTTGTTGAGATGCTGAATTTTTTTCCGGTGTTGTATGGGTGTGCTGCTGTAGAATTTTTTGTTGCAGCAGAAAGGGCATTTACCAGCGCTTTTTTAGCGATGATAAAGGAATCCTTTATCAGCGCTAAAAAAGCACTGATAAAAGACACCTTTATCAGTGCTAAAAAATCACTGATAAAGGATCAGTTTATCAGTGCTAAAAGAGGGCTCATAAAAACAAATTTATCAGCGCTTTTTTAGCGCTAATAAAGGAGTCCTTTATCAGTGCCTTTTTAGTGCTGATAAAGTCTCCCTTTATCAGCACTTATTGAGCGTTGATAAAAGGGACCCCCCCTATCAGCACTGAGCTTTATAGCACTTTTTTAGCGCTTTTAAAGCCCATTTTGAGTGCTGATAAAGCCTGTTTTTGTAGTAGTGAGTGTATTACATTATTTATAAATGGCGACTAGTGGAAAAAATAGAAATAGTATCAATTCATGTAATACATGTAGGGATTTCCATCCTATGCAATATAATGAAAGTGGATCTGGTGACACAACTGGTACTGAACAGCTTATAACCATACTGGGATAGCTAACTCAGGTTATGAATAATAACCTTACCCATATGGAGTATCTTGATCCACAACATAGAGGATCAATGTTAGACTGCTTCATGAGACAACAACCTCCAACATTAAATGGGACTACAAATCCATTTGTGGCTGAGCAATGGATAAGTTCCATAGAGAAAATATTTCTTGCTTTGGGAAGTAATGAAAGGGAAAAGGTTTTCATGGAAGTTTATCACCTCTCTGGAGATGTGGATCAATAGTGGTCATTAATTCAAAACACAAAGGAGGATGAAGAAGTAGAAAATATGGAATGGAGGGAGTTTAAAGAACTTTTCCTAGAGAAATACTAACCTTGTGAACAGCGAGCTAATATGGAAAGGAAACTTTTGTGCCTGAGTCAAAAGGAGGATGAGAATGTTTCAAAGTATGAGGATAACTTCACAAGGTTAGCAAGGCATGGTACAGACTACATACATAACCCAAAAAAGTAATATTGATCGATTCTTTGATGTTTTAAAACCATTCCTCCGACAGGTATTGGTCTCACAATCTTTCTCATTGTACGAAGATATAGTCTCATGTGCTATCAATATGAAAAATGAATTCTCTAAGTCTTATGACATTAAAATAAATAAAGAGAAGAAGAGAATAGAGAAAGAGAGAGATAAAGAGACAAAGGGAAAAAAGTATTTTCCCTTATGTGATAATTGTGGGAAGAAACACCCTGGTACTTTCCTAAAAGGAATGGGAGTTTGTTACAAATGTGGAGGAAAAGGTCACCAAGCTCATGATTGTAAAAGAAAGAAAGAAGTTGTGAAATTTTATAATTGTAAAGATATGGTACATTATGCAAATGATTTTCCAAAGAATCAAGGAAATATATCTCAAAAAAAATAAAATGGATCGATGTCAAGCTTATGATGTTACTATGGTCGAAGTGGAATAATTAATGTTTTTTTGGATTCAAGAATTATATTCTGGTTATAAGAAGGATGTGATATATATAAGGATTGTACTATAGTAATTTTTGTTTTCATTAAGGTTTTAATATGATGAAGGTAATTATATATTCTGTATGTGAAAATAAGTTCAACATTACGTTTTTGGGGGAATCTGATATTACAATTGATTTTGGAAATTTAGAGACCTTTTAGAGAGAGTTTGGACAGAAGTATTTTGGATAACTCTAAAGGTTGGAATGGATTAAGTTAAACTTTGTATAGTATTTTTTAAGGTTAAAACATTTCTTAAGATTATTTTTGGAATGTTATAATACTATAGTTTTATAAAAAGGACAACCTGCTGGTTGGGTGATAACCTATCACGTCGGACAAAGATGCAGGTATTGAACCCACAACTGAAGTGTGATAAGTCTTTATCACATACCATTGGCCTATAGTAAGTCCCTAGTTATTATAACATATTTTTATTCATTTAAATGTTATGTGTTTATATTTGGAACCTTATACAATTGAGATAAATAGAATTTTTTTTTTAGTTTTATCTTTTGAAGAGAAAGATGAGTTTGTGGTATGAATTAGTTAAAGGATGAAACTCTAAATATTAATTAAGTATTCTCTTAGTCTATGAAGTAAATTAATTCTAAAATACTAGGTAAAGGATCATAAAACCAAAAATGTTATCCCAGTACCTTCTTTTGCGATGAATCAAATGGTCCCTTAGATCGTCACAGATTTATGGATTTCAGATTGTTAACTTTCTCCTAATAATATTATTTATCACTCTCCATAAGAACTTGATGGTTAGTTTTCTCTTATATATCCATTATTTTCTACATGGAACCTTATTATGTGTTATTTCCAGTAACCTTCATACTTACCTTTATTTATTTTAAAATATAGGTCTCATTAATCCATTTTTTGATGTGGGAATTCTAATAAGATATTTTGAAATATCAAACCCCTAATTTTCAATTCTGAGTTTAAATTTATAGGACTCAATTTATTGAAGGACGGAATAATGTGACACCTCAAACTTCCACGGTACGCTTCCTTTTAAATAATTCAATAGTGTGTGATGTATGCAACACTGAGTCCAAGCGCACCACGACTTATCAAATTATACGTTTAAAAAAGAAATTATGAATAGTATTAACAAAATTTTGAATTTTATAAATCTCATATAATTTTAACATTCATCTTTTTTGTTTCTTAGACATAATATAAGGACAAATTCAATTTTTCAGATAAAAGAAGTATTTTTCAAAAAATGCAGGTTTTCTACCTTTAATGGAAAACCCTTTTTAAATCCAATATTTGACAATTTTATATATTCAATTTTATTAAATTAAATTCTTATTTAGAAACGGGACATAAAAATTTAGTTTGGATAAATTTTTCGTACATTTCTGATAACTTTCATATTTTGATGAATAGTTAAAAATGCTAAATTTTAATTAAAAACTTTTTAAATCGAAATAATTTATAGTGTTAAATTATACATTTGAGAGGTTTTAAAGTATAATTAGATTATATTTTTATCATTTAATATAATTTATATCATTGGAAGTAATTTCACATTTAAATTTTATATAAACACATGTCAATCTTTTGATAGTTTTTACTTCTTAAAAACCTGCTATTTGGTTTTGACAATGGGAATTAATTTTAAATTAATTACTGCAACATTTTGTGTTTGGAATTTGGAAAAATATATTCCATATTTTCAATCATAAGGTATAAATTTTTTAAATAGGTAGCTTTTATTTTTGTACATTATGAATAGTAACTTCAGAAATTATTTTTATTTACCATGGTTAAAGGGTAAATCAGGTAATTAAGGGTAAAAAATAATATTATAATAATATAAAACTACCCTAAAACATTTAATAATCCTATTTGATGAGATATATTCGACCATGAGCATCCTTAGGCCGAAATTTTAGCATTTGGGGACCACTTGGGTGTGATAATGACATGTTATAAGAATTAATTTAAAGTAAAGATAATTATAACATAAACATATATCTTTTACTAAATCGGTTTTAATATAGGGTTATATAACTGATCTATATTTATATAAATATTAATTATAAATCTAATAATATTCCCCACATCATGGTAATTTATTTATAATTTTTAGACATTATATAAATATATTTATTTATTACACAATTATGATGCAGTGATTACGTCATTAATGAAAGATTCAAAAAAATGAATTTATAAATATTAAAATAAATGTAATTTGAACATTTTTATGTCAAATATGAATTTTATGGATTAAATTGACATATTAGGTATGATTTAATTCCTTTGTTTCGAAGGAATCAAGTTGTTATGACTTTAACAAAAATCAATTACTAAATAGTGTCAAAATTGACATAAATGAGTTTTTAAAAAATATATTGTTTTATTAAATGATATAAAAATTTTAAAAATCTAAAGTTCATCTAAAAAACTTATATATTGATTAAAATTTCATAAATGTTCCACTTTAGGTTATCTTGTCATTTATTGTAAATATATTAACTATGTAGTATAAAAATACAAGAGGACACGCTAAGAGTTAACTTATTTTACAAAGGGTTAAATATAAAAGATAAGGTTAATTTTATGACCTAAACATGTCTAAAACCTATTGGTTGAGAGTTTTTAGACCCCAAAGCATCTTATATTTGAAATAAATGAGTTTGGGACCATTTGAAATCAAAAATCATTTTATAATAAATTAATATTTCAAGATTTTCCTAAAGTTCCCCCCACCTGTCTTATAAAAGGAAACCTCCCTTTCACTTTAATGCACACCTCCAAATATCTTTGGCTCGGCTAACCCCTACCAAAATCTTCTCCCAACTTCCCTCACTTCATCCTAGAGGAAAATCCTTGGGCATAAATCCATCTTAAGGAGTTCATTTGTGCAAATAAAAACGAGACACCCGAAGAAGAGGTAATCGTTTTATCCCTTCTTTCAAAGTTCATTTCTTCTTCTACTTCCTCTTACTAAGTTGTTACCATACTAAAATAATAAATCCAGAATATACTATATGATGATATTTTTTTAATATTATTGTATAACTATATTCCTCTTTTTACCCATCCTATTAAAAATAATACCACCATACGTGCGTACGTACGGCTTACCGTCTCTACGTCGTGGTGTAAATTGTTTTTCATGTACACTTTATTTCTATGGGTATAAATATGAATATAATGGATTTATATAATAAATATAACATGATATTTCTTATTTAAAATTAATATTCCATCCAATTCCATACCATTTAACCATTAAGGAAATGATATTGTTGCTCGTGCATACGTACGATTTACCGTCTCCACGATGTGATGGGACTCATATTCCATGTTCACCATCCAAGAATGATTATAAGAATAAATATTTTTAATAAGTATGAAATATATGACATAATAATGCTACTGATATGATATATATATATACACATATATTTCATTCACTTTCATTCAATACGATAAGAAAACAGAAATAGCGTTCATGCGTACGTACGGCCTACTGTCTCCATGAACGGTGTGTTCCATTTTATTTATCTATCTATTATATATATTTATATAAAGAATATATATTATATATAAATCATATTTTACATTTTTGAAATAATTAAATCATGATCTAAGTAATATGATCCATAATAACAAGTCAAAACACGTATGATAAAAAAAAGTGATATTACCCAAAATGTTTCATTAACTTGGAATTGTTAATAAATGGGTAATATAAAGTCTTAAAAGAATTATATATGATATCATAAATATTATTATTATTTTTATATAAGTTAATAATATGTTTAAAAACATTAAACCGGAGTTTCGGACTCGTACGGAGAGTATCGGACTTAAGGTAAGGGTTAATTCTTCAATCTCATTATTATCTGAGATTGTTTATGTATAAGTATTTACTTGGACATATTTATCATACATGTCCATATTTCATAAAAATGTTTTCAAAATAAATATTTTAAGGTTTTATGGAAGGGACTCTTTAACTAGATCATCATTTTAAATGTTTTAAAGATTTATTTTTCTAAATCTATTTAATTAATGTCCGTGTTTTTCAAAATGGTTTTAAGGATTTATTTATATGGACATTATTGTTTTAAAATTTTAATTCATTTAAAAAGTTTCAAAGTGGTATGGGACACTTTGATTCAAAAATATCTTTTAAATTACTTCCTTTATAAATTGTGTGGATTTTAAATTATTTCATGAAAAAGGGATATTTCTCTCAAAGAGTTTTACTGATCATTTTCAACTATGTCAACATCCTTTACTTGATATTATTCTTGATTGAGTTTGATTAATTATAACAGAATCTTCCATATTTTATTGAATTATTTATGATATGTTAGACTGTGGATGTGCTATTTTTATACAATTCATGGTTTATAGTTAAAGTATTGAAATTTCTTATGCTAGTTTTAATATAAATGGTTATGTTATGTTTCACCCTTTTCATATGAGGAATTCATTGGACTTAATAAGTGATGGGTAGGGCCCGCTATATCCCCTCAATTCATCGGTAGATCTCATGAGACAAACTAGTGTCTTGGCGTAAGGCCTTGACAGAATATTTGTGAATTATCTTGGTATAAGGCCTTGATGTAGTAGTTATTATGTTCGGAATTATGCATTCCCTCATTATGAGATTAGTTATTACATGTGATTATTCTACTAGTAGAATATCCATGTGGATGTTTATATGGTAATGTTTGATTTATTTTTCCCATATTATGTTCAATTTTATGTTTAAAAAGGATTTTATTTTATTTACACATCTTGCCTTAAAAGTTTATAGCTTCTGCTGAATTATTTACCCTTAATGAGCATCTGAGCTCACCCCTTATGTTTTATTTTCCCAGGATGCCAATAAGTGTATTATGATTGATATTCAAGGTTAAGCTAGGGGAATAATGGTATTCTCAAAGGATTATTTATGTTGTGTTTTATGTTAGAAAGTGTAATGTAACGTTCATATATGTAATCTATTTTCCTATACTGCCAAATTGATCGGTCCTTCAGGACTTGATTCCTTATAATCATACTAATGTATTAAAATAATGCATCAGCTCTGGGCTTCTGGGGTTGGGGCATTACAGTATGGGTTGTAATGGCTTGAGTTATAATACTTGATGTTTTATATATGTCATACGGGTTATGGTGGATCCTATTAACTACTTGGTTAATATATGAATATGTGATATGGGATGAGGTGGTTATGTGATGCATGAGGTGCATGTTGCAATGCCTTTCCCAGGTGTCTTCAAGCTAGCTTACTTTTGGAGAGAGATGGCTCAGGACCTGTGTCGTTAGGGAATAGCGGAAAACCAGTGGGAAAGTGGGAGAGGGGTACCCTTGATGTTTTATTATTATATTATATTCTCTCTTTTATTCAATAATTGGTCAGAGTTATCCATGGTGAGGCTGGAAATTTAATATACATGTTTAGGTGAAGGTCCAGTTTCACTGTTGGTCAATGTGTTTTAGCATGCTTTCTTTATCTTTTTTACAAGAGGCTTCGGAGAGGATCCTACTAAGTATAATAATATTCCCACCCTATGTATTTATAAACATTTTTTCAGGTCATCCGAAGAAGGATAGAGATTGGGATGGATATTACTAGCTTAGAGTTTTTCAGGAGTTGTTTGGACTTTATGGTTGTTGTTGTCTTTACTATTTTTTTGGTACTTATAGTTTCCCTTTTAGTTATTTTAGAACTGTGTGACATTTCATGGTTAAACTTGGGATTTATTTATATGTGTGTGTGTAGGTGTTGGTTTTTGTGTATTTCTTATCTCTCTCTTTCGCATGTTTCTCTTAGAGGGTAATTTTTCCCATATGCATGTTTATTATACCCTCAGTGCTAGTCACCAACTTGGGGCCTACTGAAGGTGGGACTTGGACAGTCATTGTCTCTCTCCCCTTATTGCGGTATCTTTGTGGGGAGGGGGTCATGAAAAAGTGGTATTATAGGTTTAGGTTAATGGTTAGGATGGATTTTGGATTTAGTCGCGGGTGAGGTTGCATGGGTTGGTAGAGCAATGGTATTAGCTAAGTTTAGTAAGCGATGCAAACATGGGAGGCCGGTTGAGATGTGGGTATTTAGACCCCCCTGTAATTTGATTCATAGACCTTTAAGTTTAATGATTCTACTAAAATAAGTGATATTGGTTCCAAGGTGGATACCTATAAAAGGATCATGTGTCATTCTTCTTTGTGTCTGTGTTTGAAATGGGTAGACATTGGGATAGGTTAAAAACTTGAAAAAAATAACTAATTAATTAATTAATGTTAAATATTTCATATTCTAGGTTTATGAGCTCTAAAATATTTTTCTTCTTATAGGTATGGCTCCAGGTCGACATCCAAATTAGGTTCACGCCGAAGCTTTTTAACAGGATGTGCCATCAGATCGGCACAGAGTAGAGGTCAACAGCGATGACACTTGGAGGAGGACACTCTGAGAGTTTTAGTTCCAAAGTTTTTAGAAGTATGAGGGATCCATTTTAGATTCATTAACAGAAGACCGGTTGGAGGAGGTTGAGATATCTTTCAGTTCAATACATTCTTAGAAGGAGAAATCAGTTTCATTGGTTGTGATGATGTTGTGTGGAGGAGTAAGAAAGTGGTGGTTCTTGTTCCTCGGGGATCGTGAGGAGTTAGTAGTCTCATGGGAGAAGTTCCTAGACCAGTTCATAGTAGAGTTTCTTTCTTTGAATACGAAGGGGGCTAGTCGCCAGGAGCTTATTACCCTTCTACTGGGGAGCTCCAGTGTGTGAGAGTTTGGGGTCTATTTTAGGACCCTTTTGAAATATTTTTCAGACCTACTATCGGATGAGGAGGTTAGGGTGAGACATTTTTAGGAGGCTTTGTATATAGAGATCCAATTCCAAGTTACTCTATTTATACTAAAGACATATCTCAAGGTGCTCGTGATATAAGAGGTTATCGAGAGTACATTGGCCAGAACCGGGTCATCATGAGAGGGGAGTCATCAGGATTCCTCATGAAGTAGAGTTGTGGTTTGGGGTTCCTAGTTGTCAAGAAAGAGGAGTTTTCGTTCAACTGAGCGTAGGTTCCAGCCCTCATCATCTCATTTCTTCAAGGGCAGTAGCTCTTAGACCTATGCCAAGGATCAGACACAAGTTTTTCTTGTGGAGGTCAATGTCATCAATGGTGATAGTTTTTGACCTTTCTGAGTAGTTAGCGTGTTCCATGTGTTTTGATTCAGGTCCCTCTATTGAGGAAGTTTCAGTCGAGGCAGTAGTAGAAGGGTGGTCTAGTTTAGGATCGGTTGAGAGGAGATGGGGCATGAATAGTACATACTCGAGATACTACACATCCTTAGAGATCATAGCACAACCATGGAGTTGGTCTTCAGTAGGGTCAGAGAGGTTTTAGTCATCTTTAGGATTTATCATTTCCAGCATCTGGTGATCCATACGTCATTTTAGGTACCCTTTTCTTGTTTTTTACTTGGGTGCATGCTTTGTTTGATTCAGGAGCAACGCACTCCTTTATATCAGCTACCCTAATTCATGATTTGGGACTTGAAGTGTAGGGTCTTCCAATTCCCTTGGCATTGACTACTCTTGTTGGAGGTAAATTTGACCTATATGAAGTATTTAGAGACTGTGATCTAGTGTTGGGGAAGCACTTCTCTTAGGGAAATTTACTATGTTTATGGATATAGAAATATGAAATCATCCTCATCATGGATCAATTGTATTCGGTGCAGGATATCATGGATTTATTTAAGAGGTAGGTTGTGTTTTATAATGATTATGTAGAGCCAGTAGTGTTTGTTGGTGAGAAAGACCCTCGGATGGGTCAGAGGCATGTTTCATACTTGTCTTCTTTGATGGTTGAGTTGATGTTGAGCTCATCGTAGGTTTAGTAGTTTCTGTTTACCAAGGTTTTGGAATATTACCCTGATGTCTTTCCAGAAGATTTTTTGGTGTTACCCCCCCCCCCCCCAATCGTTTTTTGGAAACTCTGGGATTTGCAGTGATAAATCAGGTTTGCAGGTGAAGAAAAAGTATAAAACAAAAGAAGAAGAAGAGGAACATGGACACAAATATTTATGTGGTTCAGGAATAATCCCTACATACACAGAGTAGAAGAATCACTTCACTATGAAAATAATAATCACAATTAAAAGGATATCTTAGAGTTTCTAACACATATAAACCCTATCCTGAAATGGGCTAATAAAGAAGATGAATTATTGTGCCACTAACCACACAAAAAATTCTGCACTACTACAGTAAAATGTGGCTAGAATTCCACGCCGATGTAGTGTTGCAGCCACCCAAATCCAAGTTGCTATAGTTGATGGTGGTTTTCAGTTCATAGAGATATAGTATTGTTGTCTCCAAAGTTTGACATAATACAGTAGTCATTCCAAACACTACATTGTTATAGTTCCATGTCAGTGTCAGTCAGTCAGCTCTGCTATAGTTGTTCAAAGTTTCTATAGTGCCCTAGAATTTGGGTCAGGGGCCTTTGCCCTTGGACCCTTGGAGTAAGGGATCATTTACCCATACAACCCCCCAACAATCTCACAATAGAGTTGCGTCCTTGTGCGCAGTATTGGCCGTAAGAATTCAACCCAACATCGTCCAAGAGGATTAGGCTACACCAATCCAATAGATGAGAGATAGAGTTTGGGATCAAGATACAGCCAGGTGTGTCTCTTATCTTAATGTATCTATATAGGATGGAACCATATGAGTTAAGAGAGCTACGAGTATAGCTCGATGATCTATTTTAGTGTGGTTTTGTTCAGTTGAGTGTGTCACATTGGGATTCACCAGTTTTGTTTGTAAAGAAGGATGATGGAAGTTTACAGCTTTGTATCGATTATCATCGCTTGAACCAAGTGATTGTGAAGAAATTATATCCTCTTTCGTGGATTGATAATTTATTCGATCGGCTGAAGGGAGCAAGTTGGTTCTCAAAAATCGATTTTCAGTCAAGATAACATCAGATGCAGGTGAAGGATGAGGATGTTCTGAAGATTGATTTACATTTTCGTCATGGGAATTATGAGTTTGTTATAATTTCATTCGATGTGAGGAATGATCCAGTTTTGATCGTGGACTTGATTAATACAGTGTTCAGAGAGTTCCTAGATAAGTTCATGGTTGTTTTCATCGACAACATCCTTGTGTACTCCGTATCTAAGGAGGAGCATTCATAGCATCTGCGTTCTATTTTGGGAGTTCTTCGTCGTGAGAAGTTGTTTGAGAAGTTTCAAAGTGTTATTTTTGGGTTCATGAAGTTTGTTACTTGGGGAATGTGGTATCCCAGTAGGGGGTATTTGTGGATCCTTCAAAGATGGAGGTGATTGTGTCTTGGGTATCCCCCAAGATAGTGGAAGAGGTGCAGATTTTCCTTGATCTTGCAGGATATTACAGGAGGTTCATAGATGATTTCTCTTGGGTTTTGAATCCTCTTACATCCTTGACCATAAAGGATCATTCGTTCTTGTAGAATGACCAGTGTCATGCAGATTTTGAGTACCTAAATGAGAAGTTGTTCAGTGCTCCGGTTCTTTATTTTCCAGTAAAGGGAGTCCAGTTTGAGGTTTTATGTGACGCTTCGCATCTTGGTCTAGGATGTGTTCTGATGCATCATATATTAGTTATTTCTTATGGGTCTTCATAGTTACATCTCCATGAGCATAACTATGACACCCATAATCTTGAGTTAGCAGCAGTGGTGTTTTATTCTGAATTTATGGCAACATTACCTTATCGGTGAGTGTTTTGTAGTCTTTACTAACCATAATATCCTAAGGTATGTCTTCTCCCAATGTGAAATAAACTTTTACCAGCATTGGTGGATAGAATTCTTGTATGATTATGACTTTGAGATTTCTTATACGCTAGGAAAGGGGAATGTTGTAGCTAATGCACTAAGCATGAATTCACATAGTGATGTCGTTCATGAATCTTGGGATTCCTAGAGAGTGTTGGAAGAACTCTAAATGATGAATCTTTATATGGGAGAGATTGGAGGCAGATATTTTCTTTTCTAGATAAAATTGTAGTCATCTTTAGTGTGGTGGGTGGAGGATCCCCGGTTGGGGGATTCTGAGGTACAGATCTGGAGAGATCGAATTTTTTTTTTTGCGATGCCCCTAATGGTTGGTCTGAGGATGGATAGCACCAGGTGTTGTTCTAGGTAAAGCTTTTCATTCCTTATAATTTAGCAGTGTGTGATATGGTTCTTCGGGAGCTCTATGGTTTGCCTTTAGCGGTACATCGTGGTGTGACCAAGATGTATAGAACCTTCAGAGGTCAGTTTTGGTGTCCAAGGTTGAAGCATGTAATTGGGGAGTTTTTTTCTCGATGTTTGGTCTTCCATAAGGTAAAGGTCAAGAACCATGTTCTTGGTGGTTTTCTCCAGTCATTTGATGTTCCCCAGTGGAAGTGGAAGGACATCTAAATGGAATTCATTACTGGTTTACCTCGATCTCAAGGAGTCTATGATGCTATATGGGTGATAGTGGATCATTTGATGAAATCATACCACTTTATAGCGATTAGGGAATCAAACTCAATGGAGTTTTTGACAAGGTAGTATCAAGGGGATGTGGTGTGACTCTATAGAGTCCCTAGGATGATCATCTATGATCGGGATCATCATTTTACCTCCAGGGTGTGGAGAGGTCCCTTACATTATTTTGGTTCTCAGTTATGCCTTAACACTACTTTCCATCTGCAGATGGATCATCAGACAGAGAGGACCATCCAGAATCTTGAAGACATGTTTCACTCTTGTGTTATGGATTTTGGAGGTTCATGGATGATTCACTTTTCCTTGGTCGGATTTTCTTACAAAAATATTTTTCACTCCACCATTAGTATGGAATTGTTTGAAGCTTTGTACGGATGACCTTTTCATTCTTAGTTATGTGGGACTGGAGTCATAGAGGCAGTAATTATCAAGCTGAAACTACTACAGAATATGACAGATATAGTTTGGGTAATTCATGAGAGGATGAAGGTAGTGCAGGATAATAAGAAATCCTATGTCGATCATAAGATAAGACCTCTAGAGTCCGATGTTGGAGATCATGTGTTCTTGAAGGTGACTCCTCATTGTGGACAGTAAAGGTTTGGTAGTGAGAGTAAGCTTTCTCCCAGTTTTTTGGTCCTTTTGAGGTGTTGGATCATGTTAGAGCGATGGCATATCGGATAGCACTTCCCCAACAAATGATCCGGATACATGATGTTTTTCACGTGTTACAGCTCCTTTGTTATCTTCTTGATGACTCTTGTAACATCCTGTTACCATTTTCAGGTATTCATGAACCCTCTTTTTTGTTTAGTTTTGGATGGGTTTCATTTGGGGTATCTTTGGGTGAAATTTTAAGAGTTTTTAAATTTATGGGCAAGTGCACGGTTGGTGCAGGGTTTTCCCAAACTGTGTTCCCTATCAGAGAAAAATGTGAAACCCAAGTCAGTGGGTTTTTTCACGGTTGGTGAATAGTTATTCAAACCATGCACCCTCTTAGTAGAAACTGTGCGGCACATTTAAAATGAGCGCATGTCCAGGACACGTGGTTTGGTCTAACCATGTGGGTCTTCCTAGGAAACTGTGCGTACGGTATTTTAATAGATCTATTTTTTTGTTAAAATTTATCAAACCCTCTTTTTAGGTCCCCGAAGGACCTCCTTCGATCAAAATAATTTTCTCCTAACCTTAGATCTCCCAAGGAGGATTCTTGTCCCCTTGAAACCCTCTCTAAATTGATATTAATCTAGAGGAACACCCTTCAATCTCCTCGCAGTTAGTTTCCTCATCCTGATCTAGATCTGTCGAAAGCTCTCTTCTTATCTCTAGGGTTCTATGGATCTGTGCGCTTTATTGATGATCTAATAACCTATGTTTTGGGTCAATAAACCTAGGTTTGATCCTTATTTCCCGGATTCCTTGATCATCATTCTTTATTGAAAAACCATGTCTAGGGTTTAGTGATCTGAGATCCGTTGATCCCAAGGTAGGTGGTTCCGTTATGATGCCCAATTTATATTAACCCAAAATTCTTTGTTTAAATTTCAGTTGTTTAAATTTAAATGTAATTTTTTGGATTTTTATTATATAGATTTTAATTGGTTATTGGAAAAACCTAATTCTGTTGAATTGGGGTTTTTGAGAAAAATGTGTTTTTAGCATGGAATTGGAATTCAGTGAGATTTAAATTATTTAATTTAATTTAATTTTTTGATGGAAATTGAATCAATTAAATTGTTGAATTTAATTATAGAAATTTTTTTGATGGAATTTTTTTGAAAAATCCCAATTCCAGTGAATTGGGGGTTTGTGATGAAATTGATGGAATTGTTTGAAAATTAAATTGTTGTATTTAATTGTGTAATGGGTTTTGAAATTTCATGAATTGGTTTTAAATCCTTGATTATGAAAAATGGATTAAAAATTATTTTGATGGAAACCCAGTGGTTTCATCTTTTTAAAAAAAGGTCATGTTTTTTATTAAAACTTAATTATGGTTTTTAAAGGGGAAATTGGAATATTGGAATGGAGTGTGGGATTTAATTTTATTTTAAGAAGTCTTAAAGTAAATTTTCCATTGTTGTTTTGTACTTGAGAACATGAAATCCTTAGGTAGTTAGTGTGTTACATTGGACAACACTTCACAACTTACAACATTCTAAAAAATCATATCAGCACATCACATTCCTTAAGAAATGGTGATGAATCCTCTTGGCCTTGGTTCAAGAGATGTATGTACATACTTTATCATATTCATGGTGTTGGGTCCCTATAGCCTAGAACTATCGTACCTACTTCACACATGACCATGTTTCTCACTTGTTTCTATTTAAATTATATATATATATATATTCCACTGTTGAAAAAAAAATAGATTCCTAGTAAATTTATATAAACTATTTTATATAAGTGATTATTTAAGCCATTTTGAGAAAAGTTATATTATTTAAAGCACGCTTTGATTAAATGAAAATTGCATATTTTGAAATATATTTTCATCCTTTGAAATGTGAATCATGAATTGATTAATATATTTCCATCTTTTAAATTGTAAAGCGTGATTTTTTTAAATATGATTTTGTAAATGTCAAACCTATTTATTTTAAAAATTGAAATCACTTTATTAGTTAATTTGATATTGGCATCTTGTTATGAAATCTTTGGTCAAAATCCTACTGGGATTTGGCTCACACCCTACTTGTGTTTTCAGGTGTTTGTAGATTATCTCCTTCTAGGTTCAAGTAAGGGAAAAGGATCTCTTGGAAGTGGGTTGAACCTCAAGTTTGGTGAGTTGTGTCCTTGGGGACTTGGGCCGTTTTCCCCTGTTTTGGTACTTTGGTTGTAGTACCTTTGGCTTTAATGTGTGTTTGGCTTCTGGTACATTACTCCCAATAGAGTTTCTTTTGATATGCATACTGTATTGTTTTCTTTTACTTCTACAATGTTTGTGGAAAAATCATTCTCACTTTCAGTTTGAGTGATGTCAGGTGTTAGTCGTCGACCCATGGGGATTAGGAACACCTTTTGGGCTATGTCAAGATCGGATCAGTTATCGGGTTACCAGGGTACCCAGGTTGGTTCATGAAAAATCTGTATCAAAGGAGGTTTAGCTTCTTGTCTTGAAGTCAGTATGCATTGTGAAATCTTGTCAGGGCTTAGGAGGTAGTTGCGATTGAGTATTTGTCCAGATCTCACTACAATGAACCTTAAGTCACCAGGGGTGGTTAGGAAAAGATGTATTTTTGATTGGTTCTATTATTTTCCCTATTTTTATTTGGATGGATTGAAATCTAAATCTTTTTATTATATCTATTGGGATTAATTTCCCTTGTTTCTATGTTTGAGTGTTAATCTGATGTCCTCCTTGTCATCTGCTAATGTTGTATGATGCCATGCCTCTAAGAAGACATGTAAATTGGGTCCACGAGGAAGTTGTTTTTGAACCTCGATGAGTGAATCCTATTGTTGATCCAAATGTGATTGAGGTGATAGTTCTCACTATCTAAAATCTGGGACAAGCACCACTTTCAGTTCTTATTCAGGATCTAATTGTGGAACCTCATAGAGATGTTCTAAATATTTTTTCACAAGAGTTCCTTCACCAGAATACAGAACCATTCAAAGTCTCAAATGGTCCTCAAGAGTCTTAGGAGTGGATGAGGAGAATGGATCAATTGTTTGGGTGTTTTGGACACACCTGACGAAATCAAAGAGAAGTGTGTTGCCTTCATGCTGGAAGGTCCGAGCAGGAGATGGTGGGACATTATGGTGAGGGTGAAGAAGCATGAGGGCCTAGAGTGGAAGGAATTAAAGGTTATTTTCATTAAACAGTTTTATCCAGATTCAATGTTTTTAGCCAAGTCCACTAAGTTATTCAAACTCAAGAAGGCTGAAAGAACTGTGAGAGAGTATGCAAATCGTTTTGATGATCTCGTGCACTTTGCACCTGAGATAGTATCGAATGATAGGATGAAGGCTTGAAGGTTTGAGTTGGGACTTCAACTAGATATTCCTTCTTAGGTTTTCTTGTTGAAGTTTCCCTCTTATGCTGATGTACTAGATAGATCATTGATGGTTGAGATGGACCTAGATGGCAGGTCAGGGTTATTGGAGGGTTCTTTCTCTCCCTACAGAAGCGTGATGGTTCTCATGGTAGTTCTTGACAACAAGGTCATTCTAGACCCCCTGAAGTTTCTGGAATAGATCCTTTGGTTTACTACCAATGTGGAAAGGTAGTGCATTCAAATAGGGTTTTCACTGAGGCACCCAAGAACTGAGGCTCCTGTGGATGTTTAGGGAAATTTCAGTGATTATGTCATATTTATTCTACTCCACATAGAAAAACGGGATCATCATCTCATCCTAAAACTGAAGGGAAATAAAATGCTTCTTATGCAACAGGGTTCTAGCCATAGTCATCTAGAATGAAGCTTCTTCACGTAGTGGAGGAGTCTTCAAAGGAAGTAGATACTGGTCCAGTGACTGTGAGAGGTAACATTACAATAGCTTCGTCATTAGTGATTGGTCTATTTGATATTGGTGAATCTCATTCATTTATTTCAACCCATATTATTAATATTCTAAACCTTCATGTGGATATTTTATCTTATGCAATGGATATTACTACACCCCTTGGTATGAAGTGAGAGAAATGTCTCTATAGTCCTACTTGTGTTTCCTCTCTATTAGATATTGATCTTTCTTGGACTTTTCTAGTTCTCAACATGAAATATCTTGACATCATTTTTAGGATAGATTGGCTCATTACCAATAAAGCTTGTATTGATTGTTATCTTCAATGGGTATCCTTTTCTACACCCAGTGGTGTGTGTCATGTCTTTCAAGGAGAATGGGACCCAAGGTTAAGCAAAGCCAGACCTTCTTATCTAAAGTTGGGGAAAGTGATATATGTGTTTTCCTTTGATCTAGAGTAGGAATATTTGGGTGGTGATCTCATTCTAGATGTCATCGAGTTTCCCAACGTGTTTCCTTATGACTTCTAGGGTTTTTCACGAGTAAGGGAGGTCGAGTTTTCCATTGAATTAATGTATGGTACTCAACTAGTTTCTATTCCTTCTTACTTCATAGGACCAGCTGAAATGAAGGAGCTGAATTCCTAGTTGGACGATCTTCTAGAGAAATGCTTTATACGCCTCAGTTTGTCACCTTGGGCGGTGCCGATTCTCTTTGATATGAAAGATGATGGTCCACTTCGCCTATGTGTTGATTATCAAAAGCTAAATCGAGTGATGATAAAGAAAAAGTATTTGTTGCCACATATCGATGATCTATTTGATCAGTTGAAAGGGCCGAAGTGGTTCTCGAAGATTTATCTTCACTCTAGTTACAATCAGTTGAGGATAAAAGAATCTAACTTTCAGAAAACTGCCTTTCAGAGTAGGTATGACCATTATGAGTACCTTGTTATGCTCTTTGGTCTAACCAATGCTTCAGTAGTTTTCATGACATTAATGAACAGTATTTTCCATGAGTATCTTGATACTTTCATGCTAGTATTTGTAGATGAAATTCACATTTACTCTAAGTTTGAGGAGGATCATGTGCATCATTTGAGAGCAATTTTGAGTTGGTTGAGAAATAACTTACTCTATTCTAAACTTTTGAAGTGTGATTTCTATATTAGGGAAGTGAAATTCTTGGGACATGTGGTGTTGGAACATGGTATTTAAATTGACCCTGAGAAGGTGAAAGATGTTATGACATGGGAACAATCATGAAATGTATTTAAGATTTAGAGCTTCTTGGCCTTGGTTGGATATTATCACTGGTTTGTGAAGGACTTCTCAAAGTTGCATTCTCTGATGAATGCACTCACTTGGAAGGGAGTAAAGTTTACTTGGAATGATAAATGTCATAATTCTTTTATTGAGCTGAAACTTCTTTTGCCAACTGCACCAGTGTTAACTCTTACAGAGGCCAGGCAGAGCTATGTGGTCTTTTGTGATGCATTGGGTTCAGGCTTGGGCTATGTTCTTATGTAGGGTAATCATGTAGTTGCTTATGGCTCTCGTCAGATTAGGCCACACGAGAATAATTATCCAACCCATGAACTTGAACTAACAATTGTGATTCATGCGCTTAAAAGTTGGTTGTATTACCTTTACGTAGAATGGTTTACCATGTATTTTAACTACAATATCTTGAGTTATATATTCCCTCAAAAATATTTGAATCTTCTCCAGAGGCATTGGGTGGAATACCTATAGTCTTTTGATTTTGACATCACCTATACCTCAGAGAAAGGGAATGTCATTGAAGATGCTTTGAGAAAGAAACATCTGACCCAGGCAGTGAAAGAATCTTCAGAAGATTACAATTTGATGGCTCACTTTGCACAGTTTCATATTAGAGATCAGAAGAAAGGTGATGAAGTTTCTTTCGCCAGTGTTCAGTTGACCTCTGTTCTTCTTGAGATGATCTTTCATGACCAACAGTTTTATGATGAATTTTGTAGCATTAGAGACTCTCTTTATAGTGGGGATACAATTACCCAGTGTTCGTTCTCCAAATAGGGTATTCTTTGTTACCAAAATCGCTTTGTTTTGTCGTTAGCGGAAAGGAAAGCTATGATGGGGGATTGTCACAATTCTCAGTGGGTAGTGCACCTAGGAACCATGAATATGTTCTATGATATGTGGCGGTAGTGCTAGTGTCCAGGTATGAGATAGGGAATTGCTAAGTTTTTTACTCATTGCTATACATTCCAGTTGGTTAAGGTCGAGCACCAAAAACATTCGGATTTTCTTCAGCCACTTCCAGTCCCTTCATGGAAGTGGGTTGATATCTCTATAGACTTTGTGGTGGGGTTTCCACATACCTAGAGAAAGAGGAATGCAATATGGGTTGTGATTGATAGGCTGAAGAAATCAGCTCACTTTATACTCATTCGTAATACACCCAAAGTTGAGGAGTTGGGAAATCTCTATGTGAAAGAGATCATTTTTTTCAGAGAGTTCCATCTATTATAGTATCTGATAGGGGTACTTGGTTCACTTATCACTTTTGGAGAGGCCTTCAGGAGGCATTGGGATATCACGTCCATTTGAGTATGGTATACTATCTGCAGTCAGATGTCCAAAAAAGAAAGAGTTATACATATTCTTGAGGATATACTATGAACTTGTGTTCTCGAATTTGGTGGAGCTTGGGATGATTATTTGGGACTGTTTGAGTTTGATTATAACAATAGTTACCATTCCATGATCAGAATGGATCCTGTTGAGGTCTTGTATGGTCGGCCCTGTAAATCTCTGTTGTTTTTGTTGGCGGTTGGTGAAAGTTCCTTGGTTGGACCAAGTTTGGTAAAAGAGATGAGATCAAATATCCAGTTGATTAGTCAGAGAATTTTTATGGCACGGAGATGATATAAGTCTTATGTTGATCATTGATTTAGACCTTTGGATTTTACAGTTGGTGACCAGGTGTTCTTGAAAGTTTCACCCTGGTTGGGTCATCGATGGCTTGGGAGGGAAGAAAATATTGCTCCTCGCTTTATGGTACCTTTAGAGGTTATTGAACAAGTGGAAAAAGTTGTGTACCATTTAACAATTCCACCGAATCTGATGTTGATACATAATGTGTTTCATGTATCTCAGCTATGAAAGTATTTATCTGATCTATCTCATGTTCTGAGTTGATCTGATATTAAAGTTGAACATAATTTATCTGTGAATGAATGGAAAGTCAGGATAGTTGATTCTGAGGCCAAGGTACTTTGTGGGAGAAAGATACCTTTGGCTCATGTGACATAACAGCACGGTTCTGATTCTTATGAGATGTGGGAGAGGGAGAAACTGATGAAAGAGCAGTGGCCTCATTTTTTTGTGAGGAGGCTTCTTCGTAGGCTTTTTGGGGACAAAAAGTTTCTATGGTGGGGAGGTTGTAACATCCCGTTACCATTTTCAGGTATTTCAAAACCCTCATTTTTTTAGCTTTGGATAGTTTTTTTTGGGGTAGCTTCGAGTGAAATTTTAAAGATTTTTGAAAATTTTGGGCTAGTGCATGGTTGGCGCAGGGTTTTACCAAAACGTGCACCCTATCAGAGAAAACCATGCAATCCAAGGTAGTGGGATTTTTCATGGTTGGTACATGGTTAGTCAAGACATGTGGCCCATTTAGAATGATCTCATGGCCAGGTCGCATGGTTTGGTCTAACTATTCGGGTTTTCTTAGGAAACTGTGTGTACGGGATTTTAATAGATCGAAAAAAAATTAAAATTTTCCAAACCCTATTTTTAGGTCCCGAACAGACCTCCTTCGACTAAAATAGTTTTCTCCCAACCTTATAACTCTGAAGGAGGATTCTTGGCCCCTTGGACCCCTCCCAGGAGCGATCTGAAGCTAGAGGAATGTCTTTCGATCTCCTCATGGTTAGTTTCCTCGTCCTGATCTAGATCTCCCATGATCTCTCTTCTTCTATCTAGGGTTCTATGGATCCTTATGATTTATTGTGGATCTAATACCCTATGTTATGGGTCCATAAACCTAGGTTTTTTCCTTGTTTCCCAGATTCCTTGATCATCGTTCTTCATGGACAAACCCCGGTTGGGGTTTGGTGATCTGAGATCCATTGATCTCAAGGTAGGTGGTTCCATTATGATGCCCAATTTATATAAACCCAAATTGATTTGTTTAAATTTATATTGTTTGAATTAAAATTATATTTTTTGGATTTGGATTATATAGATTTCAATTGGTTGTTGGAAAAACTCAATTATAGTGAATTGGGGTTTTTAAGAAAAATGGGTTTTTGGCATGGAATTGGAAATTGGTGAGATTTAAATTGTTTAACTTAAATTTTGGTTTTGTTTGAAATTTAATCAATTAAATTTTTGAGTTTAATTGTATAAATTGATTTGATGGAAAGTTTGTGAAAAATCCAAATTCTAGTGAATTGGGGGTTTGTGATGAAATTGATGAAATTGTTTGAAAATTAAATTGTTGTATTTAATTGTGTAATGGGTTGTGAAATTGAATGAATTGGTTTAAAATACTTGTTTATGAAAATGGGTTAAAATGATTTTTATGAAAACCCAATGGTTTCATATTTTAAAAAAAACAACATGTTTTTTATTAAAAACTCATTATGGTTTTTAAAGGGAAAATTGGCATATTAGAATGGAGTATAGGATTTAATTGTATTTTAAGAAATATTAAAATAATTTATCCATATTTGTTTTATACTAAATCACATAAAAGTATTATGAAGTTAGTTTGTTATATTGGAAAACACTTCATGACTTACAACATTCTAAAACATCATATCAGCACATCTCATTTCTTAGGTGATGGTGATGAATCCTCTTGACATTGGTTCAAGGGATTCATGTACATATGTTATTGTATTCACAGTGTTGGGTCCCTATATCCTTGAACTGTCATACCTACTTGGCGCATGATCATGTTTCTCACTTGTTTGTGTTTCAATTACATATATATTCCACTATTGAAAACTTTTTTACATGCCTGGTAAATTTATATAAAATGTTTTATATAAAAGTGTTTATTTAATCCATCTTGAGAAAAGTGTTATTGTGTAAATCACCCTTTGATTAAATGTAAATTCCATCTTTTGAAATATATTTCCGTAATTTTAAACGTGAATCATGAATCGCTAAATGTATTTCCAACTTTTAAATTATAAATCATGATTTTTTTAAATATGTTTTGGTAAATGCCGAACCTATTTGTTTTAAAAATTAAAAGAACTTTATTGGTTAATTTGATATTAGAATTGTGTTATGGAATCTTTGGTGAAATCCTATTGGGCTTTGTCTCACACCCTACTTGTGTCTTCGGGTGTTTGTAGATTATCTCTTTTCAGGTTCAAGAAAGGGAAAAGGATCTCTTAGAGGTGTATCTAGTTGTTGAACCTTGGATTTGGTGAATTGTGACCTTGGGGACATGGACTGTTTTTTCCTGTTTTGGTACTTTGGTTGTAGTACTTTGGGCTTTAATGCCTGTTTCAATTCTGGTAAATTACTCCCAGTGGAGTTTCTTTTGATATGCATATTGTCTTGTTTTATTCTACTTCTATAATGTTTGTGGAAAACTATTTCCACTTTCAATTTGAGTGATGGTAGGTGCTAGTCGTCGACCTAGGGGATCATGAATGCCCTTCGAGCTATGTTAGTACTAGCTCAGTTATCGAGTTACCAGGGTACCCAAGTTGTTTTGTGACAACTCTCATGTCATCGATTGGGGTGAGATCAATGTTGATAATGATGCGACCTTGGAGGAGTGGGTTGTGGAGATCCAGGACTGCCAGAAGAAGGTGTTGTGCATGCATGTTATTCCCTTGGTTCGTGTCTTATGACAGCATGATGGTATGGAGGAGAGTACCTGGGAGAGTGAGTCATAGATGCACGCTCAGTACCCTGAGCTGTTTGATTTGTTTCAATTATCTTATAACATTTTTCTTTTGTGGATATTGACCCTTCTAGTTTATGAGATGGTTTCCTCTTGTTTCTTGTTGTGTATTTACACTCTTTTGAGAGGTATCTCCCCCAGGATATTGTTTAAGATATGGTTGCAGTTGTTACGTGGTTTTGTGATTGTTCCTCTCAGGAGGTAGTTGAGCTCCTGTGGTGGAGAGATCTTTGAGAGGTATCTCACAGGGTAGCTGTTCGGGTGACCCCTTTTCATTTTCTCTCTGGGTCATTTTTGGATTCTTGAGGATGAGAATTTTTTGAGAGGTATATAATGTAAGAGCCCGGATCTGTGTGGTCCAACTATTTTCAATTTTTCAAGGCTCGTGGAGCTCGGAGGAGGATTGGAAGTGGTATGGAGGGGTTCAGTAATGAAATTTTGGAGGTAGGGTGAATACACTATGTGTAAATCTCACACGTCGTGTATGTATAATTCACAGATTGTTAAGGCAGGTTCATGGGATGTTGCATGATGTTTAACAAATCAAGGTTGAATAATAAAAAGATGATTTTTTCGGTGAAAACTAAACCCCGACATTTACACGATGTGTAAATGTATTACACGTCATGTAAATCCCCTATACAGCGCATATTTAAAGGGTGAAGTCGCTCGAGTGTTTCACAAACATTACAACTACAGCGCCTCCCTCTCCTGTTTCAGGTGACTAGAGGCTCCCTTCTTTGGAGTTTTGGGATTCCTTCAATGGGGATTAATCCTTGGGATTTCATCTTCAATCTCTGACAATCCATGGTGATCCATGGTGAGTTCTTGCTTTATTTTCTAGTGGTTTATCCCAGCTTGATCTTGTTTCCCCCCATTTATTCTTTTCATGTGATGGTGGATGATCTCTCATGTTTCCAATGGGGTTTTATTGGTTGTTAGTTGGTGTGGTTGTGTCGTGGTATCCTCAGATGGATGCAATTCTTACGAGAGAGGTGATTGGAGATCCGCAACATGGTCTGTTCTAATGAGAAGAAGGTTGATGCCTTTGAGGTAGGGGATTTTTTTCTTATCTATTTATTTACATGAAATCATAAATTGATCATGATTTATCCCTTTGGATGAAAATGAAATTGACCTAATAATTATTTGAACTGGATTAAGAAATTGGATAACGATCACATGCTGATATTGTTGCTTTATACCGTGATAGCGGTTTGCCTCATGATTTTTTAGATAATGTGGTATATATGTTATGATTTGTTTATTTTATGGATTAGAATATTGTTCTTGGTGGAAATTGGTAAAGAATGTAAATCTAGAATTAATTGATAATTGATCGGATTAAGAATAATTAAAGAGGCGTGTTTATAATATGGTGGTTAATGTAATTTTATGATAATCAAATTGATGTAGTGCACATGTTTAATTTAAATTGATCTTCCATGTGGTTAGTAGAATTGATAAATAATTTGAAGCATGTTTATGTTTGTTTATAATTGAAAAGGCATGTTAATTGAGAATGGTACTTATCTAGGATTGTTGAAACCAAAATAAATGCTAAGAGCATGTTTTCCCTTATTAGCTTATTATAGCTTGATGCCTTAGGTTGCTTGTAGTTGGAACTTTTTAATAAATTAATTGGTTAATTCAAGATGGAATAAGAACTAGTTGTGTGATAAAGATATTTTCTAGGGCCGTAGTTTCTCATTTTATTGGGAAGTTTGAGTGCCTTATTGTGGATCCATGAGAGATCATTTTCATGAGAAGAATGAATGCCTTGTTTTGAGGGCCCAGTTGCCATGTTGATTTCTTTTTTGTTTCCCGCTGCTTTGTGATGTGCTCTGGATATGAGCCTTGTGATGTGAGCCTAGTATGGATAAGCCTGGGATGGCTGATGTGATACATGTGGATAGGGAGTCCTGAAAGATGTGACAGCAGTTGACACCTGTGATGGAAAGATGCATCTGTGTATGCATGTGGGTGTCAGAGATGGTATCGGAGGTGGTGGAATGGGTTAAAGTTAGGAGATGCTAAGAGCTGGTTTTCTTGATTCAATCTGTTTAATAGCTTATGGTTGAGTTGCCTGTTTTATATGCATTTTTTCCCTAGTGCTTGAGGTAGCTGGATGTGATTGGTTTCATGTTTCCTCTTAATGGTAGATTAGGATGGTTTTCCTAGATTACCTAGATATGGAATGATGATAATAATGAATTGAGTAATTCTTAACCCACAGGGTTGGTTGATGATGGAATGAAAATGCTTAAAATATGTTAATCTTGATAAACCATGGATTTGGTTTGGATTATGCCTGGAGGGAATGAAATTTACTTTAATGTAATGAAATGTAATATAATGTAAATTAATGTTAATGGTTAATTAATGGATAATTGATTAATTAATGAGAAGAAATTGTTTAAAAAAGAAAGGCAGTAATTAATGTCGCTCTTTTATATGCTTGTGTACTTATAGGATATATGGTCTTAGCAGTAGTGGCAGTTGAGAGTCTGAGCGACGTTAGATACATTTGAGTTTAAGACTAGGATATCCCCATAGTGTTGTTGTCAATTATATTATACCATGTATATTATGTGATTTCATATATTGTCTCACCCATGTCAGTTAGGGAAACTAACACCTAGTGGACTCTAGGAGGGTGGTTTCCCCAATATCCTGGTGAGAGGATGGATGGCTGACTACCCCCTTCGTCCCTACTCTCTTCTCTTGGTAGTTACTTGTGTTGGTATGCACAACAATTAGCTTTTCCATATATGTGTATAGAGGGTTGTGATGCCTTGTGGTTATTTCACACACATGTATTACCGGATATAGTATCCAAAGGATTATTATAGTTGTGACGTGTATAGGTTGTGATGGCTTGAGGTACGTACTTGGTGTATAGGTTGTAATGGCTTGGGGTATAACACTCAACATTTGATATACGTCATACAGGCTATGGTATCTCTCGAAAACTACTTAGTTACTATATGGATATGTGATATGGGATGAGGTGGTTATGTGATGCACGATGTGCATGTTGTGATATGGGATGAGGTGGTTATGCCTTGCTCAGGTGTCTTATGGTGTAATAGTGGGTTCCCTAGACCCAACTTGAACAATTATTTTGATTACCATATTGTGTATACAGTTAGATATACATGATGTATACTTACCATTATAGTGCAGATATTTATGCATCCACTATTTAATGATAATTTCTATAGATTAATTGTCGTATAAAAAGGTTATATCAGATCCCAGATTATAAAGAGAACCTTGAGATACTATGAAATTAATCTTAGACAAATGTCCTATGGTATAGATACATCTTACTGACTGGACACAATAGATGTTTGACTATCAAATGTTGGGGTATCATAAACATTAAGACTTATTCTCATAAAGTTTGCACATTGTGATCTTTAGTAGTGAGATTATGAGGACAGACCCACTAATAGGAACACCACATGTTTTGGGTGTCATTGGTTATTCCTATCTATAGACATCTGTATTGGTCTCCTAACTTGAGATCATTATCAATATATTTCATTTAATCGTGTAATTTGATGCAAAGAAAAAACCATGATAATGAAATCGTGGCAGGGTAGCTTGTGTTGGGTGTGAAATTGGTGGCATGACATTGGTTGAATGGTCAAAAAAAGGATTTGTCTCATTCAGGTTAAGGAAGTAATATATCTCGAGCCTTGTTGATCAGGATGGTAGTACCTTTATAAATCCTTGTCTAAGGTAGTTGAAAGGTAAATCCATCCAGTTGGATCAAAAAATAATAAAGCAAGAAAAGGGTGATGACACAAGTGTGCATTCAGTTTTATGAGATATTTAAAGACAGAGATTACATTACACAGTGTGTGTCCATAGGTTGGTTGTCGGTGTTATGATTATCCTCACATCTTTAGAGGCCTTGATGGATTTCTAGACTTCACTCTTAGTCTGTGGATATTATTCACTGCTATTGAGATAAGGGCCTAGAGGGTCACACACAATAGCGTATTTAAGAATCCTCTATATTTAGTTGAATATGTATATTAGACATAGTGGACCCCGCCATGGGGTCTTAGTGTTGTCTAAGTTATTGATCGCTAAGGAATAAATAAATTCACATTATTCAAATTAGGAATAATTGGGTTGAATTTAGTTATTAAAATTATTTACAAGTAAATACGTGAAATAATATTAATTAAACGAATATTATTTTAATATTCCAGGTTCATTTAATATTAAGCAGAAAATACGAGTCGGGTTAATGATTCTGGTTTATCACATAAAATATTATATATATATTACAGGCATGTGAAAAAATAATAAATAGTATTTATGATATAGTTTAGTTCGTCATAATTATTTGTTTAATGGACGTTAAATAACGGGGGTTGGAGAACCCTTCCAAATATTTTGAGAATAGGAGGAGAGAGGCTCTCGGGAAAAGGTATGTTTTCGATTTACTTTTTGTGCTCTATTTAATTTGCAGGATATCCTCAGACCGTACCGGGGCTCAGATCATCGGAGATGACAAGTATCTGTCACGACCCGTCCTCGGGGCCCGTGTCATGACTACCCCAAACCTGCCTTCCATAGGCCAGGGGCTGGTGACTAGCACCAAGGCGTAAATCCCGGTAAAAAGGGAAGGCATTGCCTTTGTAAAGTAAACAAGCACCACAGAGTAAGCAAGCGGAAAAAGTAAACACTAAGTAAAAACAGAGTACAACTGTAAGTGCGGAAAGTAAGTGGGTCAGTATACAAACTCAAACTGAAAGTAAAGTACAACTCGGAAAGGAAAACAGCAACTGAAAAGTAAAAGCTGCCACGTCGAGCTGTCCACTGGAAATCCCACCTGAAGGGTGGGTACAGATAGCTCCACTGCTCCTCGGGTCCCGCCGCCCACTCCGAGTACGTCCCGCCCAGTGGTCCACCTCCAGGTATCGTCCTGCTCTGCAAGCCTCAACCACGATCAACGTTGTCCGTCGTCTGCAACCAACACAATGTAGTGCGGGCATAGCCCGTGCAGGGGTGAGTATAAGCTACTCAGTAGGGACCCCGAGACCCCCGAAGGTCTCCCAAAATCCATAAAGGATAAACCACAAAGGAAAGATACAATCACGAAGTAACAACAGACACTGCTTAGGTATATGCCCATACATATATCTAAGTCATCAATTCTCGCTCGGCTCCAACATCCGAGCTCAAGTACAACCCAGTCCACACAAGAAAGCAAAACGTAAATCCACACAGGATAGCACAACACAATCTACAAAGGAAAGCAAAACGTAAATCCACACAGGATAGCACAACACAATCCACAAAGGAAAGCAAAACGGGGTTTCAGCACTCACAGGTATACTTCTTCGTAAAGTAAGAGAGATGATCAGATGTAATCACTGATTCATCTTCTAGGACCCACGTAGGATACAAGCACCGTAGTCATCATCGTCGAACCCACAGAGGATTCCGGAACAAATATCTTCATCGTCGAACCCACATAGGATTCCAGTATGACAGTCTTCATCGCAGTAGCAGTTGCAGTCACAGCCAGCACTAGGGTTCCCGTACACGGCAAGCTCGTACGGGAGGGTCCGCTCCACGAGCCGAGAGGCTGATACATCAACTGACACATAGTCCAGAGTTGATGTATCCAAAAGTTCTGTATCGTCAACAGGAACTCAACGTCGCAGACGGCGCATCAATCGGACGCCCGGTCTGAGAGTTATTGGCTTTTTCGTCCTAGGGGCCCGGTTGGTTTTTAAGGAAAAACCAACCCGACCGTACTCCACCTGCGTCCAAACCTCGGGCAGAGTAAGCCAAAAAATCTGTCTCACTGAGAGGAAACCAACAAAGTCGACGGCACGTCAATCGGACGTCCGTAGCCCAAGATATGAGTGTTTCCGCTCTGTGGGCCCGGTTGGTTTCGTGTACGAATCAACCCGGCCGAACTCAAAGTATTCCGAAACCTTGAGTGTGATATACTGAAATGGTCGTCTCATTCTAAGAATCGTGTCGCCGCTGACGGCGCGTCGATTGGAGGTCCGTAGCCCGAGTTATGGGCAATTGAACCCAAACGGTCCGAAAACGGGGGTTTCGGGCCCGGACCGACCCGGCCCGAGACCCCCTGGGTCAGCCCGAACCGGGTCGACCCGCCCCGGTTCCGGGTCGGCCCGGGCCGGTGGCAAAAGGGGGGGGGGGCGCCTGCCCCCCTTGTGTAACCGCGGCCCCCCATTTATGGGGGCCGTTTGAAGTCTGGCCGGGGGAATTAATTCCCCCTGCTCCTCCCTGTCCGGTCGGCCCGACTTGGCCGGCCGGTTCCTCCTCAACGGGACCGACGATGGCCGGTCCCCTTCCAGCTCCGACGCCGGCGGCCCGGTCCGGTCGCCGGTCACCTTGCTCCGCCGCGGCCCGGAACCGGCCGCGGCCCTTGTCGTCCGGCGCGGCCCGACGACGCCGCGCCCCTCCGCCGCGGCCCCGGAACCGGCCGCGGTATTTTCGGGTGTCTCCGACGCGGCGTGATGGCGTCGCGTCCTTGGATTAATTCGCGGCGCGGCACGACGGCGTCGCGTCCTTGGTCTTCTTTCCACGGCGCGGCGCCGCGCATTTTCCTTTCGCTTGATTCTGCGTGGTGCGACGGCACCACGCCTTCCCATACCAAACCACAAAGGAAACAATCATGAAAAATGAGGAGGGTCGGCCGTGTTTGTGCGGTCCGGCCCCCCTCACGTTATTCGATAACAAATGGTTTTAATCCACGAAGATCGTCAAATTGGTATTCACGAACAAAATGAAAAAATAAAACTCCTACCTTGGTTTCAAGAACGGTGCACGTCAACGAGTTGGGGAAAACGAGCGTTGCGGAGGTCGGGCGTCGCGGAAAACGAACGTCGACGTCGCGAAGCGAGGATTCGAAGACGTTGACAGAGATTTCGTCGCGGGAAACCGTCGCGGAAGAGACGACGCGGAAGAAGAACGTCGTGGAAGGAGACGTCGCGTCGCGGGTCGGTGTCGCGGAAGACGGTCTCCGAGGGCTCGGCGCTCCACGTCGGAGATCGTTCGTTCTTCGCATTCTTCGTCAAAGGAAAAGAAGAACTCAAGGCTTCCTTAGATTTAACTCACCACATTAAAACCATAAGTTTAATAAATTTAAGTTATCAACATTTAAGTGGGAGTTGAGGGGGTTTAGAGGATATGAAGAGGTGGGGTTCGTGTGGGCCCCACCACCCTCATAACCTCCCAAGGGAGGTTGGGTGGTTACCCAATTTCCATCAAGAACTAAACACTTAGAGTAAAAATAATAAAAATTGTAGAGTAATTATAAAATAAACTTCCAAAAATTTTATCATCAACACTCGTGAAAACGCAACTCCGGAACAGGAGTTCCTAAGCAATTACCGGCGCTGCGGTTCCATCAGTGTCCTCAGAATTCGATTCCGGGCACCGGTTCAAAAGTTAGAAATTCCCGCTCGTTCGTTCACTGAACGTACCCGAGCTAAACTTCGGATTGAAATTCCGGACACTCCGGGCCTCGGAATCAAGTGTCGTCTGAAACCGCGTTCTTGTAAAATTCCAAAGAAAATTAAGAAAAAAATTTCCTTGAATTTTACGGGTCTTTACAGTATCACCGTCCTGAAGATGAAAAAATTTAAAATCTCCGGTCAACCGGTTTCCGCTACAACTCCGATGTCTTCAATTGGTATCAGAGCGATTACAAAAATTTTCTGAGCAAAGAAAAATTTAGTTGCATTAAAATTAAGTAGAGGGTATTAAATCGGTCTCAATGGAATACATTGTGCGTCAATCCGATTTCGAATGGGCAAGTTATTGTCATTCAAAAAAAATTATATGGATTGTCTTTGAGGTTTACGGGTGTTTTAATTCAAAGAATATATATTTTAAATATATGTTAATTTTATCTGTTTCAAATTCTGGTAATAATTAAGTCATCCCGAAAATCCGGCCAAGATTTCGTTCACCGAAAATAATACCGATTTTGTGAAAAATTATAATTATTATAATTTGTATTTATTATTAAAATCATATAATTATAATAATAATAAATTATTATTTTATTATAATAATTTTATTATTATTATAATTAAAGGATAATTGAATAGCCTTTTTGAAAAAACTCCAAAGTGTGGAAAAACCACACAAAAATTTAAAAAGATTCCGAGCGGGTACCTGAAAGTCTAAAGGGGGGCGCTCGGCCCCCATGTCTCCCTCCTTGGTCAGCGGACCAGACCGGCACGGTCGGGCTTCCGCTGCAGCCTCCCACGTGGCAATCTCCCAGCCTATGTGCCGCCTCCCCACATCGGCGCCTTCCGCACTGGCCAGGCTGTGGCCGGCCTCCACCTCACCTGCCTCCCACTCGAACCGGCTGGCGCAACCACCGCACACTGGAGCACGCCGCCAGATCTGGCTTCTCTCGTCGGCTCCTCCTCGAGCGTATCTAAGCATTCGGTGCCGCTTTGGCCATTCTAGTCGTGCCTCCCTATTTCATCGGGCCTTCGTTCTGCTCCTCTCACACCAGATCGTACCAATGCCTTGCACGCCTCTCTCCTGGTAGCCAAACCTCTCCTTGCGGCCGCACCCGGCTCATGTCCCTGCCAGACCGTCTCTCTCGCCCCACCGGGCGGCCGAGCAACTCGTTGCAACCCGAGCACTGACCCCCCTTCGTCCAGTTGTGTCGACCTGCAGCGCTGACCTCTCCGGTGCGAGATCCTCCATCCGAACCGCGGCAACCACCATCACGGGCTGCCGCTTCCCGCAAATTCCGTTCACTGGCCAGATTTTCACCGCCACCGGTCGTTGGATCCTCGACGAGGTCGCTTCTCCCTCCGGACAAGCAGTGGCAAGCCTGCCGAGCAACCCATGCCACTGTCGGCCACCCGTTCCTCCTTTGGCGGTGACCACCGGATACGACGAGCAGGTCACCGGGTACACTGTAGATCCCAACGTGAGGTCATCGTGTTGCGGGTCCGGTTTGACCCGACCCGCCCCTGAAATGGGTTTGGGCGAGTCTTCCGGACCAGGTACGGGTCTAAGAAGAACTGTCTAACCTACTATAGCCCTGAACGGGGTTTGCACGGCCTAAAATGGGCCTACGTGGATTCCGCACAAACCCTGCGTGAGTTTCGAGGCCAAGGTTAAATTAATTTAATTTAATTTTAGAATTAAATTAAATTAATTAAAATATTAATTTGAGGTTTAAAAATAATAATAATTTTAATACTTAGGGATAAAATTAATTTAATTTTTTGACTTAAAATTAAATTAATAACAGGCCGAAAAATAATTAAATTATTTGAATTATTTGAATTATTTAATTTAATTAATGCCCTCATACTTTATCTATTGCAATTTAATTTTATCGTGCTTATAATTATACCGACCGGTATTAAGCATCGACCCGACCATTGTATGTCTGCATTTATTTATTTAATTTTTTCATTGCATGCGATGAGTGTCATTAATTAATTTAGACGATATGTGTATCGTCTTTTCAATCAATATGTATAAGAACATGCGCGCCCATTTTATCTGAAGTACATTTCACCCCTAGTTCACCTCGTCTGTGAGTGAGTATTTTTGTACAATTAACGAAAACGATGTATGAAGTGGATCCTACCAAGATGAGGTGGTACACCAGATGAGATGTGGACCCCACCAAGATGAGGCATTACTCCAGACGAGCAGCAGACATATTGGACGGGGGTAAACTGCATCACGAGTCAAGCGATAACTCGGGTATGATGCCCCTAGGTCATGGTTGGTCCATTGAATTAAAATGGAATAACCAATATTAGATGCTCAAGACCAGTCGGGCAACAGATTTCATTTATGCATTTATTTATCATTTTATGCATTTTAGAACGTCGGGAAAATACATAAAATAATCAATAATAAAATACATAAAGAAGCGGTGAATGTTTTTTCTATTAATGTTCAGTTGTGAGAGCAACAATATAAATGAACAAGATTAATAGAAATGGATTACATTCGTCGAGAGAAAAACACAAAAACCCTCAAAGAAATATTAAGTTGCAAACATCTTTCGTTGTTTGAATTTGAAAACAACCAGGTGTTCGAGGTGCTAGGTCAACCATAGCTGAAGGTGTCTCTTACTACTATGGAGTTCTTATGATAACGATGAGTTGAATTAACTAAAATGGTAGTAATGAATAGTCATAGATAACTTTTTATCACTTTAGAGGCAAGTGTTGAGGGAATCAAGATTACGATTCCGAGAAGTTGGGATTTCATTTAACATATCAAGGAGCCGCGAGTTAATGCGGTTGGCTAGTCAAAATCATACCTTGAACTCTCTGAGTAATGGCGTAGCCATAGCTTGTAGACTATGAGGGGAAACTCAATGATCTTTTCCACTAGAATACTTAAGCAATAGAGTATTCTTATTCTAGTACAGAGAGTTCCTAGAATTCGATAAAATAGTGGGAGACATTTAATGATATAATTAATTGGTAATGTCTAATTCAGTAATCATGAAAAAAGTACAATCAGATGGAATTTATATTTTTTATAGAAAATGACAAGTAACACCACAAGATAAACTGCGATAAGTATTGGATAAAGTAAATGTCCAAACTAGTATGAAATTCTAAGTGTAGTACATGCGTTTGCACACAATATTACGATATCTATTAGGTCCACAAGGCTGAATACCCTGAGAGGGGGGGTGAATCAGGGTATGACTAATTTAAAATTAAAGTCTGTTCTGATCTTGTTTCGTTGTTAAGCAAAACACTCTTCTCTCTCTTTCCCGTTGCACAATATAAACAGAAAGTAAAGCATGCACATGACACAACAATTTTTACTTGGTTCACCCTCATTGGGCTACGTCCAAGGAGCATACACCAGCAATGTGCCGATGTACCAATTTCACTATAAGCACACTGTTGTTTACAGGGTTCGGGATAAATCACTTTTATTCCCAGGCTCACTGCCTTTACAAAGTTTAAGGTCAGCTCACTGCTTTCCCAAGGGTCACTCTCTGTTTCTCTCTTTCTGGCTCACTGCCGGTGGAGAGGATCACCTTATTCCTCTTTCTTTACTCACTGCTCTGGAAAGGACCCACTCACAGTTTATAGACCCGTAGGTCTCTTCATTATCACTAATGAATGCATCCTCCGTTGTATGTAGATGCTCTATTGAAGTCCAACTTTCACATGTAGATGAATCTCTCTTTGCATCGAGGGTATCAAGCACTCTTCCAGCTTCCACGCAGCCCTGAACTACTGCCTTGAAACAACCTTACTTGGCGCCCTTCTCTAAGCCGGCGCACAAGTCTCGGCGCGCAAGTCAAAACTGGCGCGCAAGTCCTCCTCAACCACCTGCGCAACACAAGCTTCTGCAACTCCAAACTTGCGCGACGCACACCCTTTTACGCCCAAACCAATATTGGCGCGCAACCAACAACTTTCGCGCTTCTTCAAAATCTAGCGCGTAAGTGTCACCAAACCACTTGCGCAATGCCTTCTTCTACAGCTCAAAACTTGCACGACTCACTTCCTTTCTCGCCCAAACCACCTTAGGTGCGCAACTATCACCTAGCGCGCAACTTATACTTGCGCGACCACACACCACTTGCACGACCATCACACCTGCGTGACGGGAGATCTGATTTTTCTAAGTGTTGAACTCTGCACCAAATGAGGAGGGGTCGACCTGTATTTATAGGCATTTGGACACCCTGTGCGACGGCGCACAAGTTTTGGCGCGCAAGTCTCTGCCACGCAAATCACTTGCGCGACCAACTCTAAAACTTGGGCGCCCCTTATCCCTTTTCCATATTTTGATGTTCTGATCTTGAAAAACATTAGGTGCGCAAGTTTCCTCTCCTTCAAGTACACGGCGCGCAAGTCCCTTTTCCAAAAACCACTTTTCTTCATTTATCGATTTTCAGGCCCAAAAATTTGGCAAACACTGGAAAACGGCGCCACCTTGTATTTGCTCTTTTTATACCGCCTCCAGATCATTCATTTCTTTGTCGATATTCTTGAATCAAACATGAATCGTTAACCACAACCCTTGAACTCGACATGCCACCATAAAATCCCCTTTGTCAACAAAATTTGTATGTCATGGTTTGCTTTGTCTACAATCACAACACAGATGTCCATTTTGTCAACAAACACAATCACCTCAAAAATGCTTCAATGATACCTTGAGGGATTTTTGCCCAACAATCTCCCCCTTTGGGTTTGTTGACAACTCTTCCATAAAAAGATACATCGTTAATTCTTCAGCCACCATTCGCCTTTTGCGATTCTTGTAACGAACCAATCTTTTTGAGTAGTATATTAACTTACTCTTAATGATTTAATAAGATGTTAATGGTTAATGCAGAAAGAGGAGTCGATGGCTTCATCCAGTAGACTCGACCCTTATGAAGCCCACTTATCAGAGCTTGGGAAGGAGGTAGCATCTGTGGGCTTCGCTTTGGACCAAACTCAAGCCGAACTCCAGCGTGTCAAGCTTGAATGGAAACGCCTACGGGAGAAGTTCAAGTTAGTAGAGATTACTACTAGGGCAATGTTATCTGAGCCTCCCTCAGATTCTCTCACCATAGCACACCTTACACTTAGGTCATATGCCGGTGTTATAAGGGGCTATGTGACGAGACCCTAGCTTCTTTGTGTAATCCTGTGCGATGAATGAATTGAGATTTCTCCCTTTAGTGATGTTTGTGAAATTTCAAATGTCCAGATAATTTTATTATGTATTTTATTGATGAATTTTGGAAAAAAAGGATATTTTAAAACATTTATGTAAACCCTAAATAACTAATGATGTGTAATGATTTTCAAAAAATGGTCTTCTACAAAAGTGTTCAGTAAGGAATTTGGAGTCTAATAAGATCAACATAATTTTTGATGAATAGTAAATTATGAATAGTAATTTTACGCTTAGGATTAGTAATGTGACCAAATGGATTAGTAATTTCACTCAAAGAAAGTTTTAATATAATTTGGACACCTAGATTAAGTAATGTGATTCAATAAAATGGGTAAATAACGGTTTCATAAATTATTAGTCAAGTATTAGTTTTTCCGGATGAATAGTGTTTTTTTAATTAAAAATTTAATTAAAAATAATTAGAAAATTATTTTTATAAAAAGGACTTTATTTTTGAACTCAGAGCATCGATATTATGTTAAGGTAATTTTTGGGGATTTTTCTGAAAAAAATGAATTTTCGATGAATAGTGTTTTTATTTAAAAATTAAATTAAAAATATTTAGAAAATTATTTTTATAAAATGGATTCCATTTTTGAAATCAGAGCATTGATATTTGGTTAAGGTGAAATTTTGGGATTATTCTGAGAAAGTTGGATTTTCGATGAATAGTGAAAATATAGTTTTTAAGTTATGGGTGTTTAATGACATCATTAAATGATGTATTAAGTATATATTCAATATGGTCGAATTATGAATAGTAAGATAAGGTATGAGGTGTCCCAAGTGGCCAATACCATGGGAAAATACCATGGGCAAGCCCATGGTTTTGCCAAAACCACTAGTGAGGTGTCCCTTGGCCATTATTGCCTTGTCCCCTCACTTTCCCTATAAATACCCACCCTTTCCTCCTTTAGTTTTCACTCCCAACTCTCCCCCAACGAAGTTCTGGTCTCCTTACCTCCCAAGGAGTCCTCCCAAGGTGCCCCCAAGCCCTCAAGGTCCAAACCTTTGAGTTTCAAGAGTCACGTTTTAAGGTAAGGGATCCGACCTCTCTCTTTCTTTTCATGTAATCCTTTTTATGTCATTCCTTTTATGCTCCATGTTCTTATGTGAGAGGATGTTCTTTTATATTCCTCTTACTGCCCTTTTCATGTTTATATGATGAGAGATCCCCTCTTACTCTCACCATTTCGTTTTATGAATGTTTAAGTGACGCCGTTAGGCTGCCAAAATTTTAAGGGATTCTTTCACCCTTCTCATTTTTCAAGTTCGATTTTCATTTCAAGTCTTTCAAGTTCCTTTTTTATGATGGGGTATGATCTCTATATCTATCATACTGATCTCTTATGATCATATGATGAGGGACCCTATTTGATCTTGTCAAATCATTTTTTTTATTGAAGTTAAGTGACGCCGTTAGGCTGCCGAATTTTCATAAGAGAAATCTTGTTTTGTCTCACTCCCATGTTTTTCATTTCACATGGTATATCTTTTAAATTTCATTACCATGTTCTTAAATCCCTTGTATTCTGTCCCCTACTGTTTTATGGATCATTTATGAGTGGGTGACCCATGTCTCCTCTCTTTTCAATGTTTTCTAAAACCTTGTAACATAGCCGTTATGCTGCAGAATTTTTGTCTCAAAATGCCTCTCTCTTTCTCAAAATTATTTTATGTTATAAAGTGAATACTCAAAGATCTTATTTATACAAGGGTATTCACATATATATCAAAATGTTATAATTTAAATTCTGGGATTTACATACATAAGACCCACTTTCCCTTTTTGTGGGTTTAAAGTGACGTAAAGATCATGCCTTTAAAGCAGTTTTTAAAAAATTATGATTATGAAATGAAACCCATTTATTTTATGCTATGTGGGTTATTTATGAAATGTTTGATGATGATATATGTGGCTCACATGATAATAAAGGCAAATTTAAGGGTGCGCCCTGATAGCGCTCCAATGCATTGGGTAATGATGTAACCACTAGAGATTACAATTTTCACGATACCTTGGTGAATAACCTTGGTAATTTTCAAATGACACCTTGGGGATGGACCTTGGTGATATGTTCATGATTGTCTATGTTAAATGATGTAGCCACATCTTCAAGTTATGGAAAATGTTATTTTTATTATGAAATGCCTCATGATTTCTTTCTCATGCCTTAAAGTTCTTTTCATGTCCTTATTGAAGTATCTCAAGTTCACATGTAAAATGTTCCTCTTGTTTCCCTTACTGGGCCTTCTGCTCACCCTTTCTTTTGATGTATGTCCCCAGGTTAGGAGATGCAGTAATGAACCTAGGATGAACTTAAGGAGAATCCTTTCAAGTGTTTAAGAAGAATGTTTTATGTTGTTTTCATGTATTATGTTCCTGGTTTCCAAGACACTAGACCTTAAAGATCCTCAGTTTTGTGTAATGTAATGAAAGTTTATGTTATAAAATGGCGGGATGCTATAGTTGGTATCAAAGGATGGTTTAGTTATTTGTGGAAATTAGGATATAAAATATTTAGGAAGAACCCTATAGAAAAGTTTAAATATAGGAAAACTTCCTGGTATTTTGGTAAGTATTGAGTAAGTGGTTTATCAAACAAATACATCCATGTCTGGATACGAGCAGGTAGAGGCGGCTCTGGCACAGATGTACATAGGGGTAAAACCCGAAAACACCACTTTGAGCTAGACTCGAACGGGAACTGGTGCACAATAACGGGCCTTGCTGCACTCTTGGTTACGACACTCCCGGGGGATATGTTTGGTTAATCACAAGCTTTTTATGAATCATTATGAAGGAATTATAGAAAAGTGTAATTGTCTAAGCATGAAGTCTTAGTTAAAAGATCCATAAATGAAATAAGTTTCTCACTAAGGTTTTATTCTTTTAGAAAATGGCGGGAAATAGGAGGAACCGTGCCGATGGTGACCGCAATGCACCATGTGCTGATGGCCCTTCGATGGAAGCCAGAATGGAAACATTCATGCGAATGATGAACCAACTGACTCAAGTTATGAGTAATAACTTGAATCAAGCTGAGAGGCCGACCTCACCACGAAGAGAACAACTTTCTGTTGAGTCCTTCATGCGTTAACGACCACCAACATTCAATGGATCTACTGACCCATTGGTTGCGGAACAATGGATAAGCTCCATTGAAAAGAACTTTTCTGTACTTCATTGTTCGGAACAAGAAAAAGTCACCCTTGCTGTTTACCGCATAGAGGGAGAAGCTGATCAGTGGTGGTCACTGATCAAAAACACGAAGCCACGAGGAGAGATGGAAGCTATGGAGTGGGAAGAGTTCCGGGGAATATTCTTTAATAAGTATTTCCCTCGTTCGATGAGAACGAGAATGGAGAAAGAATTTCTCGAGCTGAAGCAAAAGGAGAATGAATCAGTTGGAACCTACGAGATGAACTTCACAAGGCTTTCCCGTTATACCTCAAGCTTCGTCATGGACCCTAATGGGAAGGTTGATAGATTCTTTGGTGGACTACGACCTCATCTACGGAAGAATCTAGCCAATAGGGACTATGATAGCTATGAAGAAATTGTTCGAAGTGCTATGAAAGTTGAACTAGAGTTTGGGGAGACACAGTGGTCTCACAAATCTAATGAGAAGAAGAGAACTCTAGAACCAAGCCTGGGAAGAATTTTTGATCAGGAAATAGGTGGAAAGCATATGCAACATTCCACATGCAATAAATGTGGGAAGAAGCATTCGGGGAACTTCTTGATCGGAAGTGGTAAGTGCTATAGGTGTGGAAAAGAAGGCCATATTTCTCGGAATTGTCGTAGTGATGTGAAGCCTCAACTTCCCAACACTAACGACAGAGGAAAGATGGTTCTGGCCCTACCCGAAGTCACATGCTTCAAGTGTGGACATCTTGGGCACTTTGCTAATCAATGTACAAATCCGAGGGCGGTGGAGGGGAATCACCATCAACCTTAGCAGAGGCCAAGGGAGCAAGGTCGTGCTTTCGCTATCACAACAACTGAAGTTGAAGTTCCGAACGATGTGGTAGCAGGTACTCTTGTCGTCCTCTCAAAACTAGCAAGTACTTTATTTGATTCTGGTTCTACGCATTCCTTTATTTCCTCCAAGTTTTCAAGGAATATAGAATCAATCTTCGAACTGCTAGAGGTAGAGTTGTCAGTCAAGACTCCAAGTGGGATTATCCTTGCATCAAAAGTATTTACAGACTCTAGTGTTTACTTTGGTGAGCACAATCTTATCGCAAATCTAGTAGTCATTCCCATGATGGAATTTGACATTATACTAGGGATGGACTGGCTCTCAAAGTATAATGCTAAGATCAAATGCAGAAGTAAGGAAATCTCAGTAGTCTTGAATGAACGACCTACAGTTATCTTCCAAGGAGAGATATCCCGAACTGATCCCTCTCTAGAAGCACCTCCTATATCTTTCTTTATGGAGTTAATCGGTGATGATGAAGAAGGAAAAGGGAGCATACAAATAGAAGATGTTCCGATTGTTCAGGAATACATGGATGTATTTCCTGAGGAGTTACCTGGACCTCCCCCAGAAAGAGAGGTAGAGTTCTCCATTGAACTCGTACCTGGGTATCAACCGATATCAAAGACTCCGTATAGAATGGCAAATGTGGAGCTAGAAGAGTTAAAGAAACAACTCCAAGACTTGTTGGAGAAGGGGTTTATCCGACCGAGTGTGTCTCCTTGGGGGGCACCAGTTCTCTTTGTGAAGAAGAAGGATGGATCAATGAGGCTATGCATTGATTATAGAGAACTGAATGAGATCACAGTGAAGAACAGATACCCTCTTCCAAGAATTGATGATTTATTTGACCAACTTCGTGGGGCTCAATTCTTCTCTAAGATTGACCTTCGATCTGGTTATCATCAACTGAGGGTGAAGAAGGAAGATATTCCAAAGACTGCCTTCCGATCAAGATATGGGCATTATGAGTTTACTGTTATGCCTTTCGGCTTGACTAATGCTCCTACTATTTTCATGGATTTGATTAATATAGTCTTTAAGGACTACCTTGATAACTTTGTGGTAGTTTTTATTGATGATATTTTGATATATTCAAAAAGTCGTGAGGAGCATGAAGATCATCTGAGGGTTATTTTGAAAACTCTACGGAAGGAGAGGCTCTTTGGGAAGTTCAGCAAGTGTGAGTTTTGGTTACAACAAGTGGCTTTCTTGGGGCACATCGTAACCAATGAAGGAATCTCGGTTGACCCTGCAAAGACAATGGTTGTGGAGGAGTGGCCTCAACCCACAACAGTAACTGAGATTCGTAGTTTCCTTGGTTTAGCGGGATATTATAGGAGGTTTGTGAAAAACTTTTCAAGGCTTTCTAATCCACTAACCAAGTTGACTCGAAAAGGGGTTAAGTTCATCTGGACAAAGGAATGTGAGGAAAGTTTCCAAGAGCTGAAGAAGAGATTGGTTACTTCACCTGTGTTAACACTACCCTCTATCGGAGAAGGATTCGTTATTTTTAGCGATGCATCTCTGAAAGGGCTTGGGTGCGTCCTCATGAAAAATAACAAGGTAATTGCTTATGCATCTCGACAGTTGAAGATTCATGAGCAGAATTATCCTACGCATGATCTAGAGCTGGCGGCAGTTGTTTTTGCTCTAAAGATATGGAGGCACTATCTTTATGGGGAGAAATGTGATATATACACTGACCACCAAAGTCTAAAGTATATTTTCACTCAGAAAGAATTGAACATGAGACAAAAGAGATAGTTGGAGATTATTAAAGACTATGATTGTTCAATTCATTATCACCCTGGAAGAGCAAACAAAGTCGCAGATGCGTTAAGCAGGAAAGATCCTGTTGTTCTGGCAACAATGAGGATCTTAGGGGATCCCTTGATTAAAGATCTAGTAAAATTGGACATGGGAATTATAAGGAAAGGGACATCATCAACCCTATCCCAAATGATTTCTCAACCTTCATTACTAGAGAAGATCAAGAAGGCTCAAAAAGAAGATCCTTTGCTGCAGGAGAAGTTGGAGGCTGTAAAGGATGGGAAGTTCCCTGATTTCAATATTGATCAAGAAGGTGTATTGAAATTTCGTACAAGACTATGTGTTCCATCTATTCCGGAGATAAAGAAAGAACTGATGGATGAAGCTCATAGCTCTACTTTCTCTATACATCCAGGAAGCACTAAGATGTATAGAGACCTTTGTGATCATTATTGGTGGGATAACATGAAGAGGGAGATTGTTGATTACACTACAAAGTGCCTGGTGTGTCAGCAAGTAAAGGCAGAACGACAACTGCCTAAGGGGGTATTACAACCGCTACCCATACCAGTATGGAAGTGGGATAATATCACTATGGACTTTGTAACTGGTCTCCCGAAAACATCCAAAGGAAACAATGCGATATGGGTTATTGTGGACCGTCTCACCAAGACAGCCCATTTTATCTCTATTCGGGAAGATTTCTCTCTGGATCAGCTTGCCAAGATATACGTGAAGGAAGTGGTAAGGCTGTATGGGGTACCACTATCCATCGTATCTGATCGTTACCCAAGATTCACATCAAAATTCTGGAGAAGTCTTCAACATGCTCTGAATACTGAATTGAATTTTAGTACGGCCTATCATCCTCAAACTGATGGCCAATCTGAAAGGAATATTCAGACACTCGAAGACATGTTGAGATTATGCTCAATGGAATTTAAAGGTGGATGGGATCAACACCTCCCATTAGTGTAGTTCTCCTATAACAACAGCTTCCATGCGAGTATCCAGATGGCACCCTATGAAGCTCTGTATGGAAAGCGGTGTAGAACTCCTACTTGTTGGGATGATACTGGTGAGAGGAAGCTTCTTGGGCCTGATCTCGTGCAAGAGATGACGGAACAGGTTCATTCCATCCAACAACACATAAAATGTGCTCAAAGTCGGCAGAAGAGCTATGCTGACAATCGTCGAAGGGACTTGGAGTTTGGTGTTGGCGACAAAGTATTCCTTCGAATTTCTCCATGGAAGAGAGTCATGCGGTTTGGGAAGAAAGGGAAGCTCAGCCCTAGGTACATTGGCCCCTATGAAATCCTTGATCGCATAGGAGCAGTGACCTATCGTCTAACACTTCCACCGAACCTAGATCAAGTTCATGATGTCTTCCATGTATCTCTCTTGAGGAAGTACATACCCGACCCTTCGCATGTACTGAACCCAGAGGTGGTACAACTGGAACATGACCTCTCTTATGAGGAGCAGCCAGTGGAGATCTTGGACCGTAGAGACAAGGTCCTATGAAACAAGACTACCCACCTTGTGAAAGTGTTGTGGAGGAATCATAAATATGAAGAAGCGACTTGGGAGCCTGAGGAAACAATGAAGCAAAAGTACCCTCACCTTTTCGACTAGGCCTCAAGTGTAAATTTCGGGGACAAAATTTCTTAAGGGGGGAAGAATGTAATGACCCAATCTTTTTGAGTAGTATATTAACTTACTCTTAATGATTTAATAAGATGTTAATGGTTAATGCAGAAAGAGGAGTCGATGGCTTCATCCAGTAGACTCGACCCTTATGAAGCCCACTTATCAGAGCTTGGGAAGGAGGTAACATCTGTGGGTTTCGCTTTGGACCAAGCCCAAGCCGAACTCCAGCATGTCAAGTTTGAACGGAAACGCCTACGGGAGAAGTTCAAGTTAGTAGAGATTACTACTAGGGAAATGTTATCTGAGCCTCCCTCAGATTCTCTCACCATAGCACACCTTACACTTAGGTCATATGCCGGTGTTATAAGGGGCTATGTGACGAGACCCTAGCTTCTTTGTGTAATCCTGTGCGATGAATGAATTGAGATTTCTCCCTTTAGTGATGTTTGTGAAATTTCAAATGTCCAAATAATTTTATTATGTATTTTATTGATGAATTTTTGGAAAAAAAGGATATTTTAAAACATTTATGTAAACCCTAAATAACTAATGATGTGTAATGATTTTCAAAAAATGGTCTTCTACAAAAGTGTTCAGTAAGGAATTTGGAGTCTAATAAGATCAACATAATTTTTGATGAATAGTAAATTATGAATAGTAATTTTACGCTTAGGATTAGTAATGTGACCAAATGGATTAGTAATTTCACTCAAAGAAAGTTTTAATATAATTTGGACACCTAGATTAAGTAATGTGATTCAATAAAATGGGTAAATAACGGTTTCATAAATTATTAGTCAAGTATTAGTTTTTCCGGATGAATAGTGTTTTTTTTAATTAAAAATTTAATTAAAAATAATTAGAAAATTATTTTTATAAAAAGGAATTTATTTTTGAACTCAGAGCATCGATATTATGTTAAGGTAATTTTTGGGGATTTTTCTGAAAAAAATGAATTTTCGATGAATAGTGTTTTTATTTAAAAATTAAATTAAAAATATTTAGAAAATTATTTTTATAAAATGGATTCCATTTTTGAAATCAGAGCATTGATATTTGGTTAAGGTGAAATTTTGGGATTATTCTGAGAAAGTTGGATTTTCGATGAATAGTGAAAATATAGTTTTTAAGTTATGGGTGTTTAATGACATCATTAAATGATGTATTAAGTATATATTCAATATGGTCGAATTATGAATAGTAAGATAAGGTATGAGGTGTCCCAAGTGGCCAATACCATGGGAAAATACCATGGGAAAGCCCATGGTTTTGCCAAAACCACTAGTGAGGTGTCCCTTGGCCATTATTGCCTTGTCCCCTCACTTTCCCTATAAATACCCACCCTTTCCTCCTTTATTTTTCACTCCCAACTCTCCCCCAACGAAGTTCTAGTCTCCTTAACTCCCAAGGAGTCTTCCCAAGGTGCCCCCAAGCCCTCAAGGTCCAAACCTTTGAGTTTCAAGAGTCACGTTTTAAGGTAAGGGATCCGACCTCTCTCTTTCTTTTCATGTAATCCTTTTTATGTCATTCCTTTTATGCTCCATGTTCTTATGTGAGAGGATGTTATTTTATATTACTATTACTGCCCTTTTCATGTTTATATGATGAGAGATCCCCTCTTACTCTCATCATTTCGTTTTATGAATGTTTAAGTGACGCCGTTAGGCTGCCGAATTTTTAAGGGATTCTTTCACCCTTCTCATTTTTCAAGTTCGATTTTCATTTCAAGTCTTTCAAGTTCCTTTTTTATGATGGGGTATGATCTCTATATCTATCATACTGATCTCTTATGATCATATGATGAGGGACCCTATTTGATCTTGTCAAATCATTTTTTTTATTGAAGTTAAGTGACGCTGTTAGGCTGCCGAATTTTCATAAGAGAAATCTTGTTTTGTCTCACTCCCATGTTTTTCATTTCACATGGTATATCTTTTAAATTTCATTACCATGTTCTTAAATCCCTTTTATTCTGTCCCCTACTGTTTTATGGATCATTTATGAGTGGGTGACCCATGTCCCCTCTCTTTTCAATGTTTTCTAAAACCTTGTAACATAGCCGTTATGCTGCAGAATTTTTGTCTCAAAATGCCTCTCTCTTTTCTCAAAATTATTTTATGTTATAAAGTGAATACTCAAAGATCTTATTTCTACAAGGGTATTCACATATATATCAAAATTTTCTAATTTAAATTCTCGGATTTACATACATAAGACCCACTTTCCCTTTTCGTGGGTTTAAAGTGACGTAAAGATCATGCCTTTAAAGCAGTTTTTAAAACGTTATGATTATGAAATGAAACCCATTTATTTTATGCTATGTGGGTTATTTATGAAATGTTTGATGATAATATATGTGGCTCACATGATAATAAAGGCAAATTTAAGGGTGCGCCCTGATAGCGCTCCAATGCATTGGGTAATGATGTAACCACTAGAGATTACAATTTTCACGATACCTTGGTGAATAACCTTGGTAATTTTCAAATGACACCTTGGGGATGGACCTTGGTGATATGTTCATGATTGTCTATGTTAAATGATGTAGCCACATCTTCAAGTTATGGAAAATGTTATTTTTATTATGAAATGCCTCATGATTTCTTTCTCATGCCTTAAAGTTCTTTTCATGTCCTTATTGAAGTATCTCAAGTTCACATGTAAAATGTTCCTCTTGTTTCCCTTACTGGGCCTTCTGCTCACCCTTTCTTTTGATGTATGTCCCCAGGTTATGAGATGTAGTAATGAACCTAGGATTAACTTAAGGATAATTCTTTCAAGTGTTTAAGAAGAATGTTTTATGTTGTTTTCATGTATTATGTTCCTGGTTTCCAAGACACTAGACCTTAAAGATCCTCAGTTTTGTGTAATGTAATGAAAGTTTATGTTATAAAATGGCAGGATGCTATAATTATGATAGAGATTAAGGATTTACTCAACACATACTCTAAGACCACATGAGCAACGCTCGGCATGAGAAACAAGAGTAAATGAAAATTTCATCAATGAATCACTTCATCTCTCACACCCACTGTTGACACCAAACTGATACCAATGTTTACCAAACTGATACCAATTTTTGGAAATATTCTTACCACATTCCAACACCACTCTTTTGAGGCAATGGAAGGTTGCAGAGTTTATGAGTTTTACCTAAGGGGCTTTGTCAGTGATGGATTATGTTAGCAATTTCACTGACTTGCATTGCTTCGTTCTAGCATTGACAGGAGACGAGGCAGCTATGGAAAAACTTTTCCATGATGGGATAGACATGAGATCATATCCCAAATGAATATCTTCCGGTTCAAGAGGTTTGCAGAGGTGGTGGATCAGGCCCCTATCTTAGAAGGGGACTTGAAGGGGGTTGCAGGTAGTGAACTTTTGATGCCATTTGGATGGACGAGTAGTGTGGCTTCTGGGCACAGGAAGCATCATTTTAGGAGTTTCCATTGGGGTGGAAGTTCACAGAGTGGTTATAAGAGAGGGTCAGTGTAATGACCCAAACTTTTTGAATGATAATTATTTCATGAAATTGTGTGTTATATTATATTATACATAAAAAACTATCTCTCTAATAATGAAGTGAGTATATTTTGAAATGTGATCATCGGGTTTTGACCGTTATATGACCATTGGTCAATTAAGATTGTTGTTCAATATGAAAATTGAAACTATACTCTTAATATAATTTTAATGTTATACTTATTGTTTATAAGTAGAAATGACAAAAGGAAATTAATGCAAAAAAGAAGAATCGATGGCCTCATCCAATAGAGTTGTGTCATTCAAATCCCATTTGTCAGAACTTGGGAAGAAGGTAGTATCATTGGGCTTCACTCTTGACCAAGTCTAATCTGAGTTTCAATATGTTAATCTTGAATGAAATCTCCTATGGGAGAAGTTCAAGTTAGTGGAAATTACCACTCATGTGATATTATCTGAGCCACCCCAAGAATCTATCACCATCGCACACCTCACCCGTAGGTCGTATACAGTTGTTATAAGGGGTTATGTATCGAGGCCTTAGTTACTTAATGTGTAATCCCTTTGTATAAATAAAATTTTTGTTCCATCAATTCCATTTTGAGTTTAGTTTTTCTTAAAAATATGATGAATATGATAAATTGATTCTTCGGACAGAAATTATACTTTTCAGAAATTATGTTATTATTATAGTAAATTAAGGTATTATGAATAATGATTATTTTAATGAAATTGAATGATTAAAATGCTATTATTTAAATTTAAATGATAAAAAAATTGTTTTTTTTTCATGTGTCGGGAATTTTACTATGCATTTTAATGTGCATTTTCTATTTGCTGTTATTTTTAATAAATAAGTATTTTTCAATTTAAAAGTTAAATTTATCATAATTAAAGAATTATTATGATAAAATAAACATAATTTTTGAAATCAACGTGTCTAAATTATCTTAGGGTGAATTTATGAGAATTTTCTAAAATATTTTGTTTTCTGGTGAAAAGTAAAAATACAGTTTTGAGTTTTCGGTATGTTTAATGACATCATAATGATGTAATGAGTAATATAAAATGATGGTCAACTCATGTGTATTAAAATAACATATTAGGTGTCTCAAGTGGCCAATATCATGAGAAAATACCATGGTAAATCTCATAGTTTTTCAAATACCACTACCGATGTGTCTTAGGAAATCAATAAAAAAATCCCTCAGTTTTTCTATAAATTGTAACGTCCCGAGTCCGGAGCCCCTCCACTGGTGCCCCGTACCCGGTTCGCCGCATGACCTCAAGCGCGCTTCCCCGAACACCAGAGGCTGCCGACTAGCAGCGAGGGCCTTGGTGAGTCGGTGGGGAAACTATGCCCTCATTCGGTAAGGTATACAAGGTAAGGAACAACAATAAACAACGGAAGCAGTAAACAACATGCATAACAACAGAAACCAAACAGCGGAAGCAATGCAGATATATAACAATGATGACAATAATGCAGAAAGTACAAGTATCTATGGAAAACAGAAAACACAACAACGTGCTGGAATACAACTGAAACCAAGTGCAAAAGAAAAACAAAGAAAGCTCCTCAGCATCGCGAGCCACGGCTCGGTCCCATGCTCCCCAGCTCCTGGTGCAGTCAAGATCCTGAAGTAGAAGGGAGCTTGCCCTTGTCTATACCTGCAGCAACATAGTCTGCTTGGGCCCAAAAGCATGGCCCAAACAGGGTGTGAGATACAATCCCAGTAGGCAATCACCCAAAGATTTGTGCCTAACAGTCAATGAATACATGACAGTAATAAAACAAGAAGCAGTAAACGGAAAAGCGCAAATAGCTACAATCCACAGTTCTAACAAGTATAGCAGTCAACAACAAGAAGAAAACAGGTAACCCTCTAGGTATCTCTCACAGTCTAGCCCCTATGGTTCAACCTCTAAGTACAGGCAACCCTCTGGGAGGCACACACAGTCTCACCCCTCTGGTTCAGCTACGTAATTAAGCAGACTCTCTGGGGAATCACTCACCGTCAATTCCCCCTATAGCCTTGTATCGTGCTAAAGTCTCTCTGGGGAAGCACTCAACATCAATTCCCCCTGTGTCCCGCGTCGTAGTTAAAGACACTCTGGTGAATCCCTTCCGTCAATTATCCACTTGGTCTCGCATCATGATTAAAAAGACACTCTGGAGAAGCCCTTCCATCAATTCTCCCTTTGGTCTACTACTCTAGGTTCTCACAGTCCTGATTATAACTAAACATGCTCAGCGCGTGTGTATCGTCCAAGTAAACCTCAATAACTACTTGGTTATCAACTAAGGCTCAACAGTAAAATAAAACAACAGTTCCACTATCCTACGACTAGGCATGGCAACTGGAAAACGCCAAACAGGCAGAACAAGCATGGCAAAGAAATATGAGCACAAACAAATTACTCTAATCACAAGCAATAACCTCTACTAAAGCAATCAATCAAAGAAGGCAAGAAACAAGGGAAAAACAGGAAACACGCAATACCCCATTCAAGGGTATTGGTGGAATTTGCACAAAATACTCAAAGAATTTCTACAGAAAGGCACAAACCACCTACCTCGATCCTAGGAGATCGATATACGTGAACCTCGATGACAGATTCCCCTTAGAACGACGTAGATCTTAGAAAACGCACAAAACGTTCATCCCATGATAACTTGAAAACAAGGAGGAATTAAGAAATAAGGCTCAAGCAGAAGGAAGAACTCACTGCTGCGATTCCAATGCAATCGACCATGCTCGAATCGGAGAATGGACGGCGAGGCAGGACTTCGTCGAAGATCCGGCCGTATGGATGCTCCCGAACGGTCGAAAACTGGAGAATAAGATGTATTTGGGGGTTAGGCACGACCTTGGTCCGTTTAATGAAAAAAAGAGAAGTACACGACATGTACTTTTAGAGTACACGACGCGTACTTCGAATTTTCCGTACTCCAAAATAACCAGCCTCCACCTCAGCCTTACACACCGTGTGTGTGGCCCGGACACGGCCAGCACATGGCTTCGAGCCAGAACAGAGTACACGACGTGTACTCAGAAAGTACACAGCGTGTACTTTGAAAATTTCCAGAAAAACCATTTTTCTTAAAAACTCCAAAAAACGAAAAAACATACCTGAACGAAGGTCCGGGTTCTTACAAACTTCCCCCCTTAAAGAAATTTGTCCCCGAATTTCCCTAACGAGGTGGAGAAGAAGGATCCCCAAACAGCTCCAGCCACTGCGATCGTACATCGGCCTCCCTCTCCCAGGTCTCGTCCTGTACTTGCCCGTGATGTCATAGCACTCGTACTAGAGGAACAGACCGCCCACAGAGAACATTTGTACTACGATCGACAATCCGGATAGGATGCTCCTTGAACGATGCATCTGCTTCAAGCTCGACTTCCTCAGGCTGAAAGACGTGAGACGGGTCTGAAAAGTAACATCGGAGTTGAGAGACGTGGAAGACGTCGTGCATGGCCCGATACCTCTGAGGTAGCTGCAACTGATAGGCGACTGGCCCCACTCTCTCCAAAACCTCAAACGGCCCGACGTACCATGGCGAAAGCTTACCCTATCTCTGAATCCTCTTGTGTCCCAACCTAGGTGTGACACGTAGGAAAACCCGATCACCGACCTCGAACTCCAGAGGTCGTCTCCGCTGATCCTCATAAGACTTCTTCTGAGACTGCGTTGTAGCCATCCTCTACCGAATCAGCTCTATCTACTCTGTAGTCTCCTGAACAAGACGAAGTCCCAGCAAAGTTGCCTCTCCTGCCTCCAGCCAGCATAAGGGTGATCGGCATGGCCTACCGTACAAAGCCTCGTATGGTGCCATCTGGATGATCTCCTGGAAACTGTTGTTGTAGGCAAACTCCATCAGAGGAATATGATTCTCCCAAGAACCGCCAAATTCAAGGATGCAAGCTCGGAGCATATCCTCAAGCACCTGGATCGTGTGCTCGGACTGACCATCAGTCTGGGGATGGTATGCTGTACTCAAAAGTACCTGTGTACCCAAGGCCTTCTGAAGTCCCTGCCAGAACCGAGAGGTAAAGCGCGCATCTCTATCTGAAACAATAGAGCGCGAAACTCCATACAGACGCACAATCTCCCTGATGTAAAGTCATCCCAGATCATCGACACTAAAGGTCTCCTTGATCGGCAAGAAGCGAGCAAGCTCCGTAAGCCTGTCGACGACAACCCAAACAGCATCGTTCCCTCGAGGTGATCTCAACAACCCAGTCACGAATTCCATTGCAACATCATTCCACTTCCACTCCGAAATGAGTAACTGCTGTAAGAGACCTGCTGGTCGCTGATGCTCTGCTTTCACCTGCTGACAAGTAGAACATCTCATGAAAAAACCAACAACATCCTTCTTCATACCTGGCCACCAGTACTGGCAATGAAGATCCCGATACATCTTGGTGATGCCAGGATGAACTGCCCAAACTGAGGAATGGAAATCCCGCATCATCTCCTCGTGTATGTCTTCTGGCACCCATACGCGTCCTTGGAAATGCAAGATCTCATCCTCGCCCACTGTCCATCCAGGAAGAGGGTCCTCTCCTGACACACTCTCCTGCAGGACTAAGCCTTCCGAGTCGGATAGCTGCCTCATCCGTACCTGATCAAGTAGCGTGGAGGTAACAGCCACAGAAGATAGAAAAGTCTGTCCCCGTCTGTCGTGCACCTCTAGATGCATCTCAGAGAACAGAGCCATCAGCTGCCACTCACTACTGGCCTCCTGAACTGCCTAAATCTGAGTTCTCCGGATCAACGCATCTGCCACGACGTTGCCCTTTCCCAGTGTATAGGCAAGCTCGAAGTCAAAAGACTGTAGATACTCAACCCACCTGCGCTGCCTCATATTCAGATCACGCTGAGTGAAGATATACTTGAGACTCTTGTGGTCAGTGAAGACCACAAAGTGCTCTCCCAGAAGATAGTGTCTCCAACAGTGCAAAGAATGAACAACAGCTGCCAACTCCAGATTGTGCGTAGGGTAGTTCCTCTCATGTAGCCTCAGCTGCCGAGATCCATACGCAACGACTCCATCTTCCTGCATAAGTACAACTCCCAGCCCGATACCCGAAGCATCACAGTAAACAGTGTATCTCTTTCCTGGCTCTGGCAAGACTAGTATCGGTGCTGATGTCAACCTCCCTTTTAGCTCCTGAAAGGCTAACTCACAAGAATCTGACCATAATAACTTCTCCCCCTTCTTGGCCAGACCTGTCAAAGGTGCTGCTAAACGGGAAAAGTCCCAAATGAAGCGTCTGTAGTATCCAGTCAGCCCTAGGAAGATCTGTACCTCAAAAACGTTCTTCGGATGCTCCAAGGAAACTACAGCTCTCACTTTCTCTGGGTCCACAGATACTCCTGTCTCTGAGATGACGTGACCCAAGAAGTGAATCTGATCCATCCAGAAGTGGCACTTCGAGAGTTTAGTATAAAGCCGGTGCTCTCTCAGTGTACTCAGAACGATCTCAAGATGGGTGGCATGGTCGTGTCGAGTGTGAGAGTACACCAAGATATCGTCCACGAAGACCACGACGAAGGAGTCCAAGTAAGGATGGAACACTCGGTTCATCAGCGCCATGAAAACTGCAGGTGCGTTCGTGAGACCGAACGGCATGACTGTATACTCGTATAGACCATACCTGCTCCTGAAGGCTGTCAGAGGTATATCTGATGGTCTAACGCACAACTAATGATAACCGGACCTCAAGTCGATCTTCGAGAACACCCGGGCTCCTCGAAGCTGATCGAAAAGGTCATCAATCCGCAGCAAAGGATATCGGTTCTTGACCGTCAACTGGTTCAACTTCCGATAATCCACACAAAGCCGAAGGGTACCGTCTGCCTTCTTCACAAACAGAATAGGCAAACCCCAAGGAGAAGTACTGGGTCGGATGAAACCCTTAGCCTGTAGCTCCTCCAACTGCTTCTTGAGCTCCTGCAACTCAGGTGTGGCCATCCTATAGGGAGGAATGGACACCGGTACTGCTCCTAGCACGATCTCAATAGAAAAGTCGGCCTCACGCTCTGGAGGCAAACCTGAAAATTCCTCTGGAAAGACATCCCTAAAGCGATCCACCACTGGAGGAAAGTCCAACTGTGGAGTCCCCTGGTCATACAGATAAAGACTAGCAATCTGGGCTGTCACCCCTCCTAGCCCAAGATGCTCGAGTCCCGCCTGTGAGATCACGTCCCACCACCTATTGGAGGATTCTCGGAGCATGTAGGTGGCGAGCTTGACCCGCCTCTCTGGAGGTGTCTCCAGATGCTCGAATATAGTCAGCATGGCTTCCAGCCATGACTCTGCAGCCTGAGGTCCTCCCTCCCCCGAGAACGTGGGAGGATGCTGCTGCTGAAAGACCCGCGTCAAGTATGCCATAGATGAGGAAGGAGGCAGTGCTCCCTGGAAGGCCTGCATCATCCTCATGAAACCTTTCCTGAACTGCGCATCAGCGCCTGCGACTGGTACAACAACCGATGCCAAGGCTGTCTCGGCTAGGGGATCGATAGGAAGTCCCTGATCAGCCCTGTCTGGCGTCTGATCACTGTCTGACGACAGACGTACGACCGGAGGACGTCTCAGAGGCATAGCTCTGAAAGATCAAAAGCACACCTTAGATCAGGAAAACAAGGACAGAGAACACAAGAGTAAAAAATGGGAACATGGGGAAAAACACACAAGATTGCAAAACACGACTACACGACGTGTATAAAACTACACGACATGTCTACTTAAACCACTGACATGGGAATGTACTCCTGACCTACGAGTCGTGTACACTTCAAACTACACGGCGTGTTGACCCCCACACATGATGTGTACTTGAAAACTATTCCCCTGCCCGAGTCTCCTTACATGGCTAACCCACACGGTCCAACTCAACCTGAGACTACACGGCATGTTCGAATCAACCACGACGTGCACTAGACAAGGCTTCGGCGGTCCGTGTTGTTGAGTACACGGCCGTCTACACGGCTAGACCTTACATGACGTGTTCCGAACAAGCACGACGTGCATAGGCGAAGGAGACATCGTCCCGTGTTGTTCGTGACATGGCCGGGTACCTGAGCAAGACTACACGGCGTGTTCCGAACAAACACGACGTGTGGAAAAGAAGGTCATGTCGGCCCGTGTTGTTCGTGACACGGCAGGGCACCTGGATAGGACTACACGGCGTGTTCCCTAGGGACACGATGTGTTCTACCCGAGCTTCCTCGACCCGTGTTGTTAGTGAAACGGCCGGGTACACGGCTCTGAACTCACACGGCGTGTACCAATGGCACACGGCGTGTTCCCGAAGTTACTCCCACGACACCATGTTCTGCTTACACGGTCAATGACACGGCCTGAAAACTACACTGCATGTATCCAAAAAGTACACGCCATGTATTCTGGGTTTTTCTGGGCAGTATCACAGAAACTGCACAGAATTCCAGAAATACTAAAACAAGGGAAAAGGTGCCAAATTCTGATCTGTGAGGGCCCATAACACCCCAAGAACCAAAATTCGGTGTTCATTTTAAGCAAAGAACAAAACAAAAGTTTTCTAACACAACAGCAGAGAATCTATCAAACAACTATCACAACAGCATGCATAATCTACACAAAGTCTATCACAACAGCATGCAATCGCTAATGCACCCTAGATGGCATGGTAAGAATGCATGACATGTGATTTATACAAGTGCCTATATGATGCATGAGATGACATACCCTCATCTCATCGGGTTGCGACAGAAATAGAACCGAAATATCAAAACAATAACCACACAAGTCATATGAATCACTCTAGGTGAAAACATACCAACCATAAAATCTCAAAACCAGAAACTACAATTAACGAGGTAGTATGGATTTTCCCTGTACACGGGTTAGCTACTCCCGAGCACAACTTAATGCCAAGTACCAAATCCGTCCTATCCCTGGCTAAGGTCTCGAAACAATAAAGCAAGAGAAAAGAACTCATTTGATACCACTTTGTAACGTCCCGAGTCCGGAGCCCCTCCACTGGTGCCTCGTACCCGGTTCGCCATATGACCTCAAGCACCCTTCTACTTCAGGATCTTGACTGCACCAGGAGCTGGGGAGCATGGGACCGATCCGTGGCTCACGATGATGAGGAGATTTCTTTGTTTTTATTTTTTACTTGGTCTTAGTTGTATTCTAGCACGTTGTTGTGTTTGCTGTTTTCCATAGATACTTGTACCTGCTGCATTATTGTCATGCATTGCTTCCGCTGTTTGGTTTCTGTTGTTATGCATGTTGTTTACTGATTCCTCTGTTTATTGTTGTTCCTTACCTTTTATACCTTACCGAATGAGGGCATGGTTTCCCCACTGACTCACCAAGTCCCTCACTGCTAGTCGGCAGACTCTGGCGTTCGGGGAAACGCGCTTGAGGTCATGTGGCGAACCGGGTACGGGGCACCAGTGGAGGGGATCCAGACTTGGGACGTTACAAATGGGGCCCCATACCCGGTTCGCCACATGACCTCAAGCGCGCTTCCCCAAATGCCAGAGGCTGCCGACTAGCAGCGAGGGCCTTGGTGAGTCGGTGGGGAAACTATGCCCTCATTCGGTAAGGTATACAAGGTAAGGAACAACAATAAACACCGGAAGCAGTAAACAACATGCATAACAACAGAAACCAAACAGCGGAAGCAATGCAGGTATATAACAATGATGACAATAATGCAGCAGGTACAAGTATCTATGGAAAACAGAAAACACAACAACATGCTGGAATACAACTAAAACCAAGTGCAAAAGAAAAACAAAGAATGCTCCTCAGCATCGCGAGCCACGGCTCGATCCCATGCTCCCCAGCTCCTGGTGCAGTCAAGATCCTAAAGTAGAAGGGTGCTTTCCCTTGTCTATACCTGCAGCAACATAGTCTGCTTGGGCCCAAAAGCATGGCCCAAACAGGGTGTGAGATACAATCCCAGTAGGCAATCACCCAAAGATTTGTGCCTAACAGTCAATGAATACATGACAGTAATAAAACAAAAAGCAGTAAACGGAAAAGCGCAAACAGCTACAATCCACAGTTCTAACAAGTATAGCAGTCAACAACAAGAAGAAAACAGGTAACCCTCTGGGTAGCTCTCACAGTCTATCCCCTATGGTTCAACCTCTAAGTACAAGAAACCCTCTAGGAGGCACACACAGTCTCACCCCTCTGGTTCAGCGACGTAATTAAGCAGACTCTCTGGAGAAGCACTCACCGTTAATTCCCCATATAGCATCGTATCGTGCTAAAGGCTCTCTGGGGAAGCACTCAACGTCAATTCCCCCTGTGGCCCGCGTTGTAGTTAAAGACACTCTGGAGAAGCCCTTCCGTCAATTCTCCACTTGGTCCGCATCGTGATTAAAAAGACACTCTGGAGAAGCCCTTCCTTCAATTCTCCCTTTGGTCTACTACTCTAGGTTCTCACAGTCCTGAGTATAACTAAACATTCTCAGCGCATGTGTATCGTTCAAGTAAACCTCAAGAACTACTTGGCTATCAACTAAGGCTCAACAGTAAAATAAAACAACAGTTCCACTATCCTACGACTAGGCATGGCAACTGGAAAACGCCAAACAGGCAGAACAAGAATGGAAAAGAAATCTGAGCACAAACAAATTACTCTAATCACAATCAATAACCTCTACTAAAGCAATCAAGAAAAGCAGGAAAGAAACAAGGGAAAAACAGGAAACACGCAATACCCTGTTCAAGGGTATTGGTGGAATTTTCACAAAATACTCAAAGACTTTCTACAAAAAGGCACAAACCACCTACCTCGATCCTAGGAGATTGATATAGGTGAACCTCGACGACAGATTCCCCTTAGAACGACATAGATCTGAGAAAATGTACAAAACGTTCATCCCACGATAACTTGAAAACAAAGAGGAATCAAGAAACAAGGCTCAAGAAGAAGGAAGAACTCACCACTGTGATTCCAACGCAATCGACCGTGCTCGAATCGTAGAACGGACGGCGAGGCAGGACTCCGTCGAAGATCCGGCCGTACGGACGCTCCCGGATGGTCGAAAACTAGAGAAGAAGATGTATTTGGGGTTTAGGCGTGACCCCGGTCCGTTTAATAAAAAAAAAAGTACACGGCGTGTACTTTTAGAGTACATGACGTGTACTTCGAATTTTCCGTACTCCGAAATAACCGGCCTCCACCTCAGCCTTACACACCGTGTGTGTGGCCCGGACACGACCAGCACACGGCTTCGAGCCGAAACAGAGTACACGGCGTGTACTTTGAAAATTTCCAGAAAAACCATTTTTCTTAAAAACTCCAGAAAATGGAAAAACATACCTGAATGAAGGTCCGGGTTCTTACATAAATACCCACCCATTTTTCCATTATCTTTCATTCCCAATTAATCCTCCATGAATATATACTAGTTGTACCTTAAAAAGATTCCTCCCAAGGTGTCCTCAATCCCCCAAGGTCACAATTTTTGATTTTTAGGATTTACTCTTCAAGGTAAGAGAAATCTCAACTTATATTTTCCTTTCAAGTTCCTTTTTTATATGGTATGTCCTTCAAATTTCCATACTATGTTCTATCCATTTTATTTTATCACTTTTTTTATTAAGAGTTTTTTATTAATGAGAGACCCTTCTCCTCTCTCTTTTTAATGTTTTCTAAAATCATGTTTCTACCCGTTATGATGTCGAATTTTCTTCTTAAAATTTATCTCTTTTTCTCAAGAAATTATCTTATTTTCTTTTGTGAATACCCAAAACCTCTTTCTATTCCATGGGTATTCACCTATATTTAAAAATGATATATTTTTATTCTGTTATTAACATACATGAAACCCACCTTCCTTTTTAGTGGGTTAATAATGACATAAAGATCTTGTCTTTAAGCACTTCTTTTTAAAACGCCATGATTCTTATATGAAATTTGTTTCCTTTATTCTCCATGGGTTATTTATGAAATGTTTTATTATGATCTATGTGGATTTCATTGATTAATACATATTAATGGTGTACCCTGATAGCACTCAAATGCATTGGGTAAATAATTTAATCTCTAGAGATGACATGTTTTACGATACCTTGGTGAATAACCTTAGTAATTTTTATGAAACCTCGATGACAAACCTTGGTGATATTATTATTAATGTCTAAAATAAATGTTATAGACGCATTTCAAATTTATGAATCATGTTATTATTGTTATGATATGTCTATTTCTCATGCTTTTATGACATTCCTCAAGTTCTTGTTAATATTTCTGAGATCACATGTAAATTGTTTCTCTTATTTTCTCTTACTGGCCCTTATGCTCACCCTTTCCTTTTATGTGTGTCCCAAGGTTATGATATGTAGTAAATATACTTAGGATGAACCTATTATTAAGCCTTTAAAGTTTATTAGAAGATTTTTTTTATGATTTCATGTATTATGTACCTTTTTTCAAGAAACTAAACTTTAAAATATCATATGTTTTGTACCATGTAATGAAAGTTATGTAATAAAAAGGTGAGATTTCATAGTTGGTATCAAATGATGGTTTAGTTATTTATGGAAATTAGTATTTGAAAAATTCAGGAAGAACCATATACAAGCGTTTAAATATAGGAAAAATATCCTGATATTTTGGTGAAATATTAAGTAAGTGGTTTCTAAGAAAAGAAATCCCTGTCTGGATGTGAACAAGTGGATGTGTCTCTAGAAAAGATATACCTAGGGGTAAAAACTCCAATAAGGTGTTTCGGACCTAACTCCACATAACTTGGTACACAACAACGAGTCTTGTTGCACTCCTGGTTTGACACTCTCGGAGGATATGTTTGATTAATCACAAGATTTTATGAACCATTATGAAGGATTTATATAAAATGTAATTGTTGTTAAAGAATAAAATATTTAAGCATGGTGTATTAATACATGAAATTCCTTTAGAACTATAAGATTGTTAAAAGATACATATTTCTCACTAAGGCTTTCTTATTTTATAAAATGGCAAGAAATAGGAGAAATTGTGTAAATGGTGAGCATAATAGACAAGGCGTTGATGGCCTTCCGATGGAATCCAGAATGAAAAAACTATATGAGAATTATGAATCAACTAAGTTATGGGAAATAACTTGAATCAAGATGAGAGACCAGATTATCCTTGAGGGAACAACTTTCTGTTGAGTCCTTTATGCGTCAACAACCCCCTTCATTCAATGGATCTACCAGCCCATTGATTACTGAACAATGGATAGGCTCCATAGAAAATATCTTTTATGTACTCTGTTGTTCAGAACAAGATAAAGTCACCCTAGATGGGTACCGCTTAGAGGGAGAAGCTGATCAGTGGTGGAAATTGATTAAAAACACAAATCCAAGAGGTGAGATCGGAGCTATGGAGTGGGAAGAGTTCAGGGGAATCTTCTTCAATAAGTATTTCCCTCGTTCAATGCTAACTAAAATGGAGAATGAATTCCTCGAGTTGAAGCAGAAGGAAAATGAATCTGTGGGAATCTATGAAATGAACTTCAAAAAACTTTCTCAATACACCTCTAGATTTGTCATGGGTCCTAATGGAAAGGTTGATAGATTCTTCAGTGGACTATGACCCCATATATGGAAGAATATTGTTAATCGATACTATGAAAGCTACAATGAGATAGTACGAAGTGATATGAAGGTCAAATTGGAGTTCGGTGAGACGTAATGGTCTCACAAATCAAATGAAAAGAATATATCTTTGGAGCCAAGCTTAGGGAGGATCTTTGATCAAGGAGAGGAAACCAAGTGAAACTTTCTACATGTAATAAGTGTGGGAAGAAGCATTCAAGTAACTACTTTCTTGGGAGCAGGAAATGTTACAAGTGTGGAAGAGATGGTCATATTGATCGGAACTATTGTATTGAGGTGAATCCTCACTTTCTCAACACTAACGACAAAGGGAAGATGGTGAATGCCCTACTTGAAGTCAAATGCTTCAAGTGTGGACAACTTGGACACTTTGGCAATCACTATCCAAATCCAAAGATAGTGGAAGGGAATCACTATCAACCCCAACATAGGCCAAGGGAGCAAGGTCATTTTTTTCAATCATGATGCCATAAGTTGAATCTCTAAATGATGTAGTGGCAGGCACTCTCATTTTTCTCTCACATCTAGCAAGTACTTTATTTGATTCTGGTTCTACGAATTCCTTTATTTCCTCCAAGTTTGCAAATAATGTAGAATAAATCCCTGAATTGCTAGAAGTAGAGTTATCAGTCAAGACTTCTGGAGGTATTATCCAAGCATCAACAGTGTATAGAAACTCTAGTATTCACTTTGGATAGTACAATCTCATCGCAAATCTAGTAGTCATTACCATATTTTAATTTGACATTATACTAGGGATGGACTAGCTCTCAAAGTATAATGCTAAGATTAACTGTGAAAACAATGAAATCTTGGTAGTCTTGAATGAAAAACCTATAGTTTTTTTCAAAGGAGAGATATCTTGACCTGAGCTTTGTGTAGAAGAACCACCTGTAGCCTTCTTTATGAAAATGATTGGTAAAGATGGAGAAGTAAATGAAAGTATATGAATAGAGAATGTTCCCATCGTTTAGTAATACATTGATGTATTTCCTAAGGAGTAATATGGACCTCCCCTAGAAAGAGAGGTAAGTTATCCATTGAACTCATTCCTGGATCGAAGTCGATATCAAAAACCCCATATAGAATGGAAAATGTGGAGCGGGAGGAACTAGAGAAACAACTCCAAGATCTTTTGGAGAAGGGTTTTATCAATCCAAGTGTGTCTTCTTAGATATCACATGTTCTCTTTGTGGAGAAGAATGATGGATCAATGCAGTTATGCATTGTGTTGAGTCAATAAGTTTTCCTTATGACTTTTTCATTCTTCTATGTTTTGAAAATCACAAACACTTTATCTTAAGGAAAATTACCTTTCCCTAAGAACTATTTTCTTAAGGAAAATTTCCCTTCTCTAAGGAAATTTTTATCCTTACCTTTATTTTCATTGTCTCATTTTATAATTTCTCATAATCAAACTCATTTTATTACTAAGTCAAAAATTCAGATTCATATCTAAAACCTCGGAATCTTATAGTTTCCTGGATATATAGTGTTCTATTTTAAGACTCCAAATTCTCTGAAAATTAGACTATGAATTCTTTGAAATTCATATTCTGAATTCTCTGAAATTCAGATTCTGAATTCTCTGAAATTCAGATTCTAAAATCTCTGAAATTCAGATTCTAAATTTTCTAAAATTCAAACTCCGAATTCAGACTCCGAATTCATTAGAATTCAGACTCTGGAATCTATAGAATTCAGATTCCAAACTCTTTGAAAAACGGAATCTGAATATCCATGTTTTATAGAAACCGATTGTTTATATGATTAGATTCTGAATTCTATTTTTCCTTAGACTCCATATATTCAGAATTAGTTAAGCTAATTCATTTTTTCTTACACATGCTTTTGTAATTATGAAACTATTTCATGAAATCAGTTTCTAACTAACTGTTGGATGAGTGACACATATACAGGTCCCTATGAAATTCAAGGAAATATATGACCATTGGAGGAGGGACCCAACCGTTGATTTTTTTCCTATAAATAGGAGCTCATTTGAACGAGCTCATGATTGTTCCATCAATCTAGAGATTACATGTTGTGAAGTGATTTCTAGAGAGAGAGAATCTCATGCTTTGTGTGTTATGAACATCTTGTTCAGCCTGCTTCATGCGACTCTGATTGTTGCTGAGTACAATCGAGGGCTTCTGAGGATAAGAAGACATAGGTGCTGACTTCCTTAAAGATCGAGGGATTGCAGGGATAGCAATAAAAATTCTGATATTCCTATCAAGTTCTTACCCTGGTGTGGGTAAGGCATACTTTCTTGAAAGTATAAATCAATGGACCTTTATCCAAGGTTGTTGGATACCCTATACTTTGGGTGAAAAGATTTCCAACTTGTTGCTTGTTTTTGTTTCAAGTTTTATTTCCACTGTATTTTGATAAAGGAAGAAAATTATAAATTTCTTATACCTTTTTATACTTTTATTTACTCTGATAAGTAAGATTCTATACACTTTAAGGTAGAATATTTTCCTAAGTAAACTTTTCTTAAGTTTCATTTTTGGAACCATATTTCCAGAACCTAAGAAAGTTTGTCTCATATAATTATTTTAAATTTACATTGTTTAACTTTGTTAAACATAGTTTTCCTTAAGGTTAAAAACAAAAGTTTTTAAAATTAAAATTCACCCCCTCTTGTAATTGAGCATCTACATACACTATTTCGATCCTACACATTGATTATGGAGAACTTAATGGAATCACAGTGGAGAACAAGTACCCTCTTCCAAGAATTGATGATTTATTTGACCAGCTTCGTGGGCCTCAATTCTTCTCCAAGATTGATCTTCGGTCTGGTTATCATCAATTGAGGGTGAAGAAAGAAGATATTCCAAATACCTCCTTCAATCAAGATATGGGAATTATGAGTTTGTTGTTATGCCCTTCATCTTGACTAATACACCTGTTATTTTTATGGACTTGATGAATAGAGTCTTTAAGGACTACCTTGATAACTTTGTGGTAGTTTTTATTGATGATGTTATGATATATTTCAAAATTAGCGAGGAGCATGAGGATCATCTAAGGTTTATATTTCAAAATATAAGGAAGGAGATTCTATTTAGAAAGTTCAAAAAATGTGAATTTTTCTTACAAAAAGTTTCTTTCTTGGCGCACATTGTGACCAATGAAGGAATATCAATTGATCCTATCAAGACAAAGATTTTATAGGAGTGGCCTCATCCTATAATAGTAACTAAGATTCATAATTTCCTTGGATTAGCAGGATATTATAGAAGGTTTGTGAAAAAAAATCTTGACTTTATAATCCACTAACCAAGTTAACTCAAAAGGGGGTCAAGTTCACCTGGATAAAGGAGTGTGAATAAAGTTTCCAAAAGCTGAAGAAGAAATTGGTTATTGCACCTGTGTAAACTCTACCCTCTGTCGGAGAAGGATTCGTTATTTTTAGCAATGTATCTATGAAAGGGCTTGGGTGCGTCCTCATGAAAAATGATGAGGTGGTTGCTTATTCATATCAACAGTTGAAGCCTCATGAGCAGAACTATCCTACGCATGACATGGAGTTGGCTGCGGTTGTTTTTTCTCTGAAGATATGGAAGCACTATCTTTATGGGGATAACTATGATATATACACAGACCACCAAAATTTAAAGTATATTTTCATACAAAAGGAATTGAACATGAGGCATAGGATATGGTTGGAACTTCTTAAAGATTATGATTGTTCAATTAATTATCATCCCAGAAGAGAAAACAAAGTCATTGATGCATTAAGTATGAAAGAACCTATTGTGATGGTAATGATGAGGATTCAAGGAGATCCTTTGATCAAAGACCTAGTAAAACTGGACATAGGAATTGTAAGGGAAAGGACATCATCAACCCTATCCCAAATGATTTCTCAACCATCATTACTGGAGAAGATAAAGAAATCTCAAAGAGGTGATCCTTTGTTGCAAAATAAGTTAGAGGTTGTGAAGGTTGGGAAGTTTCTTGAGTTCAATATTAATCAAGAAGGTGTACTGAAATTTCATACAAGGCTATGTGTTCCATCTATTCTAGAAATAAAGGAGCTGATGAATGAAGCTCATAGCTCTACTTACTTTATACATCCTGAAAGTAAGAAAATGTATAGGGACCTTCGTGATCATTATTGGTGGGATAAAATGAAAAGGGAGATTGTTGACTACACTACAAGGTTCCTGGTGTGTCAACAAATGTAGGCAGAGAGACAACTTTCTAAAGGGGTATTACAACCACTACTCATACCATCATGGAAGTGGTAAAATATCACTATGGACTTTGTCACTGGTCTCCTAAAAACATCCAAAGGAAATAATGCGATGTGGGTTATAGTGGACCGTCTCACCAAGACTGCCCATTTTATCTCTATTTGAGAATATTTTTCTCTTGACCAACTTGTCAAGATTTACGTAAAGGAAGTGGTGAGGTTGCATGGAGTGTCACTTTCTATCATTTCTAATCATGATCCAAGGTTCACATAAAAATTATGGAGAGGTATTCAACATACTCTAAATATTGAATTGAATTTTAGTATGGTATATCACCCCCAAACTGATGGACAATCTGAAAGGACTATTCAGACACTTGAGGATATGCTGATAACATGATTAATGGAATTTAAAGGTGGATGTGATTAACATCTCCCGTTATTTGAGTTCTCATACAATAACAGGTTACATTTGAGTATTCAAATGTAACCCTATGAAACTCTATATGGGAAGTGATGTAGAACTCCTACTTGTTGGGATGAAACTGGTGATAGAAATCTTCTTGGGCCTGATCTTGTGCAAGATAAGATAGAAAAGGTTCATACCATCCAATAACACATAAAGGCTGCTCAGAGTCGGCATAAGATCTATGATGACAACCATTGAAGGGACTTGGAGTTTGATGTTGGTGACAAAGTCTTCCTTCAAATTTCACCTTGGAAGAGAGTCGTGTGGTTTGGGAAGAAAGGGAAGCTCAACCCCAAGTACATTGGCCCTTATGAAATCCTTGATCACATAAGATCAATGGCCTATCAGCTTGCACTTCCTCCAAATCTAGCTCAAGTTCATGATGTATTTAATGTATCTCTCTTGAGGAAGTACATACCTAACCATTCACATATATTTAATCTAGAGGTGGTACAACTGGAATATGACCTCTCTTATGAGGAGCATCCAGTGGAAATCTTGGACCGTAGAGACAATGTTCTACACAATAAGACTACCCACCTCGTTAAAGTGTTGTAGAGAAACCATAAATATGAATAATCCACTTGGGAACTAGAGGAAAAAATGAGGTAGAAGTACCCTCACCATTTCTCAACTGAGGGAACGAGATAAAATTTCAGGGACAAAATTTCTTAAGTGGAGAAGAATGTAACAACTCAAACTTTTTGAATGATAATTGTTTCCTGAAATTTTGTGTTATATTATATTATACATACCAAACTATATCTCTCTAATGATGAAGTGGGTATATTTTGAAATACAGCCATCAGGTTTTTACTGTTATATAACCATTAGTCAATTAAGACTGTTGATCAATATGACCATCGGAAACTATACTCTTAATAATAATTTTAATTTTATAATTATTATTTATAATTAGAAATGAAAAATGAAAATTAATGCAGAAAGAAGAGTCAATGACCTCATCCAGTAGAGTCATGTCATATGAAGCTCATTTGTCAAAACTAGGGAAGGAGGTAGCATCACCGGATTCACTCTTGACCAAGACTAAGCAAAGCTTCAACATGTTACACTTAAATGAAATCACCTATGAGATCAGTTCAAGTTAGTGGAAATTACCACTCAGATGATGTTATCTGAGTCGTCCCAAGAATCTATCATCATCGCACACCTCACCCTTAGGTCGTATGCGGGTGTTATAATGGGTTATTTGTCGAGGAATTAGTTACTTAATATTTAATCCCTTTGTATGAATAAAATTTTTGTTCTATCAATTCCGTTTTGAGTTTAGTTTTTCTTAAAAATATGATGAATTTGATGAATTGATTTTTCGGACAAAAATTATACTTTTCAGAAATGATATAATTATTATAGTAAATTAAGGTATTATGATCAATGGTTATTTTAATGAAATAGTATGATTAAAACACTCCTATTTAAATTTAAATTATAAGAAAATTTTATTTTTTTCAAGTGTCAAAAATTTTACTATGCATTTTTTATCCGCTATTATTTTTCATATATAATTATTTTTCTATTTAAAAGTTAGATTTTTCATAATTAAATAATTTTTATGAAAAAATAAAAACTTTTTTAAAATCATCATGTTTAAATTAGGTTAGGGTGAATTTATAATAATTTTCTAAAATATTTTGTTTTTCGGTAAATAGTAAAAATACAGTTTTGAGTTTTTAGTATGTTTAATGACATCATAATGATGTAATGAGTAATATAAAATGTTGGTTGACTCTTGTGTATTAAAATAACATATTAGGTGTCCCAAGTGTCCAATATCATGGGAAAGGCCATGGTTTTTCAAATACCACTATAGAGATATCCAAGGAAATCAATAAAAAATCCCTCGCTTTTTCTATAAATACACACCCATTTCTCCATTATCTTTCATTCGAAATTCATCCTCTATGAATCTCTGGTATTTTTACCTCTAAAGGAGTCCTCCCAAGGTGTCTTCAAGCCCCTAATATCCCAATCTTCGAGTTTTAGGAGTTACTCTTCAAGGTAAGAGAAATCTCAACTTCTCTTTTCCTTTCAAATTCACTTTTTATGTGGTATGTCCTTCAAATTTCTATACAATGTTCTTCTTTCCATTCTATTTTATCACTTTTCTATATTAAGAGTCTTTTATGAATGGGAGACCATTTTCCCCTCTCTTTTTAATGTTTTCCAAAACCATGTTTCATACCCGTTATGCTGTCGAATTTTCTTCTCAAAATTTCTCTCTTTTTCCCATGAAATTCTCTTATTTTCTTTTTTGAATACTCAAACATCTTTCTATTATGGGGGTATTCAACTAAATTTCAAAATGATATATTTTTATTCTAGTATTAACATACATGAAACTCACCTTCCTTTTAAGTGGGTTAAAAATGACATAAAGATCTTTTCTTTAAGCACTTCTTTTTAAAATGCTATAATTTTTATATGAAACCCGTTTCTTTTATTCTCCACAGGTTATTTATGAAATATTTTATTATGATCTATGTGGATCACATTAATTAATAAATATGAATGGTGTGTCTTGATAGTGCTCCAATGCATTGGGTAAAAAATCTAATCTCTAAAGATGACATGTTTTACGATACCCTGGTGAATAACCTTGGTAATTTTTATGACACCTCGGTGAAAAACCTTGGTGATATGATTATGAATGTATAAAATAAATGTTGTAGACACATTTCAATGTTATGAATCATGTTATTATTGTTATAATGTGCCTCTTTCTCATGCATTAGTGATATTCCTCAAGTTCTTCTCAATATTTCTCAGATCACATGTAAATTGTTTCTCTTGTTTTCCCTTACTGGGTCTTATGTTTACCCTTTCCTTTGATGTATGTCCCCAGGTTACGAGATATAGTAAATATACTTATGATGAATCTATGATGAAGCATGAAAAGTGGATTAAAATAATGTTTTATGATTTCATATATTATGTACCTTTTTTCCAAAAAAATAAACTTTAAAAGATCCTATGTTTTGTACTATGTAATGAAATTTATGTAATAAAAAGGCGGGATGCCATAATCATCATATCAAGGTGGAAATTAGGTGTTCTGTTATCAATGTGGAAAATTGGGTCACATGTGCGGTCAGTATCCCCGACCACCAGTTGAGTGTCGGTTGTGCGGTAGGATGGGGCACATGCAAAGATTTTGTAGGAATTCTCAATAGCTGGGCACGAATGAGGAATTGAGGCCAATGTCGAGTGAAAGCAGGGGGTCATTTACCCCATATAAGGAATGCAGTTGGAGCTCCCTGGGCCATAACGGTCAGGGTGGTGGACGTGGTACTATAGTGCGAGAGCGTCCATATCAGCAGAGTAGTGCAGCACCACGGACTCAGGCAGGAGCTCAGGGCAGAAGGGCATGTCAGCTTCATGCAGTTCAGTCTACACCTAGAGGTGGTGAGGCTACATCATCGACTGTCCGAGGTATGATTCTTTTAGCTTCTATGATTGATAGTGCTTTATTTGACACAAGATCCATACGTTCTTTTATTTCTACTCAGTTTGTTGTTGTGTTGGGCCTAGCAGTGGAATGTGTGTGGGGGGTTATGTCGATTGATACCCTATTAAGGGTGAGAGATGAGGATATTAGACGATGTAAGGGTTTTGTTTTGGAGATTAGTGGGTACCATTTTCTATGGGACTTTTTTATCCTCGAGATGTCAGGTTTTCACCTGATTTTGGGCATGGATTGGGTGATGTTGTACCAGACCCATATCAACTGTTACCTTCATAGAGTGACATTCACGTATCTTGAGGGAGACACTTATGTACATCGTGGTGAGTGGGATGTACGAGCAGGTTGTGCAGGTCCAGTTTGCCAGCAATTGGGTGAACTCACAGCCCAAGTGGCTTGTTTAATGCTTGATGATGGAGGAGTATAGTGGTTGGTCTTTCCTTCTATGGTAGATCAGTTTCAGGATGTGTTTCTAGAGGAGTTCTTGCGGCTTCCTCCCAAGAGAGATGTTGAGTTCATGATATATTTTCTGTCGGGAGCATAACTGGTTTCCATTCTATCGTATCAAATGGAACCGACAGAACTCCAGGAACTTAAAACTCAATTGGAGGAATTGGAGAATAAAGGGTTTATTCATCCTAGTATGTCACCTTGGGGATCTCTAGTATTGTTTGCCAAGAAGGTCAATGGGCCATTACGGTTATGTGTTGATTATAGGAATTTTAATTAGATTATGATCAAGAAACAATACCCTCTTCCAAGAATTGATGGTCTCTTTGACCAACTGAGAGGTTCTTCAGTGTTTTCCAAAATTGATCTGAGATTGGGGTATCACCAGCTGAGGGTAAGACCATCTGATGTACCGTAGACTGTCTTTAGAAGTAGGTATGGGTTGTATGAGTTTTTGGTGATGCATTTTGGGTTGACCAATGCATCGAAAGTGTTCATGGATTTGATGAATCAAATCTTTCACCCCTATCTGGATCATTTCATATTTTTCTTTGTCGATGATATCTTGGTTTACTCTAAGACTCATGATGATCATGTCAAACATCTTGAAATTGTCTTGAGTACACTGAGAGAGAATATTCTATATGCTAAGCTATCTAAATGTCATTTCTGGATCGATAAGTTGCATTTCTTGGGTCACATAATTTCTAAGGAAGGCATGTTAGTAGACCTAGGGAAAGTGCAGACAATTGTGTCTTGGGAGCAGCCCAAGGATGTTTTTGATGTCCGAAGTTTTCTAGGTTTGGCGGGCTATTATCGAAGTTTCATTAAAGAATTTTATTGTTTAGTAGCACCACTTTCGGGCTTGACCAAGAAAGGCATCAGGTTCAAATGGTCAGAAGCATGTGAGAATTCTTTTCAAGAGTTAAATAAGTGGTTGACTACTGCACCGATCCTAATCTTACCTAAGCCAAGTAAGAAGTATACCATGTTTTGTGATGCGTCTGGTGTTGGGATGGGAGCGGTGTTGATGTAGGATGATCATGTCGTAGTGTATGGTTCACAGTAGTTGAGGCCCCATGAATGAAACTATCATATGCATGATCTTGAATTGGATGAAGTGGTTCATGCCTTGAAATGTTGGTAGTATTACTTGTTGGGAGAATGGTTTATGGTGTATATTGATCATAAAATTCTTTAGTACATTTTCTATCATCGTGATTTGAGTCTTCAGCAATAAAGATGGGTTGAGTACATGCAATCCTTTGATTTTGATATGGTTTATACATCGGGAAATGGAAATAGTGTTGCAAATGCTTTGAGTCAAAAAACTCAAAACCAGGCAGTTCAGGAATCTAGTTCTAAGTGGACGATGATGGCGTTGTTTTTTGAGATGCATCTGGAGGTACAGGATGACCAAAGGCAGATGACTCTTGCATCCTTGGTGGTTGAGTCCGTGCTTATGATCCAGATTAAGGAGAGATAGCATGAGGACCCAGAATGTGTGACTATGAGGGAAAGTCTTAAAGGTGGGGAGTCAACTTTTGGTTGGGTCATTCGAGATGATGGGATCATTTTTGTTCGTGGCCTTATTGTAGTGTTGATGTGTATGCGAGAAGATTTGATGTGTGAGTTTCATGTATCGAAGTGGGCAGTGCATCCTGGTTCGACCAAGATGTATCGTGATCTTCATAGGAAGTATTGGTGGACATGAATGAATAAAGATGTTGCAGGTTTCGTGGCATGATGTCTTACCTGTCAGCATGTGAAGACTAAACATCAGCGATCAGATGGTTTGTTTCATCAATTTCCCATTCCAGAATGGAAATGGGAGGGTGTAACAATGGATTTTGTGGTAGGTCTTATAAGGACACCTCGAAAGAATGATGCAATCTGGGTATTTTTCCATTGTTTGACTAAGGTGGCTCATTTCTTACCAATTCGAGAGACTTTCACCATGGATCAGTTGGGTGAGTTGTACATTTGGGAGATAGTGCAGTTTCATGGAGTATCGTGGACTATAGTTTCGGATTGTGATTCATGTTTCACATCACACTTTTGGAAAGGATTGTATAAAGAGATTTTCACCCAGGTGTTCTTGAGTATGGATTTCCACCCACAAACGGACAGGCAGTCAGAGTGTACCATTCGGGTACTATAGGACATGTTGAGGGCTTGTGTCTTGAATTTTGATGGATCGTGGGAAAAGCATCTAGCGCTTGTTGAGTTTTCCTACAACAATAGTTACTAGGATATAATTTAGATGTAACCTTTTGAGGAACTTTATGGTAGACCATGTAGATCTTCATTGTGTTGGATAGAAGATGGAGAATCAGAGTTGTTGGGACCAAGTCTCATGCAGGAGACGTCGAAACAAGTTCAGTTGATCCGAAAGCAGATGGAAATGGCTCAAAGTAGGCAGAAGTCATATGCTGATAGGCATCATAGACCTCTTGATTTTATGGTGGGTGATCGTGTGTTTCTTCGAGTGTCTCCAAGGTTGGGTCACCATCGGATTCAGAAACAGATTAAGTTAGCGCCCAAGTATGTGGGGTCGTTTGAGATTATGGAGAGGATTAGACTGGTGGCATACTGATTGGATCTTCCACAACTGTATAGTGGTATGCATGATGTTTTTCATGTGTCATAGATTCGATAGTATCAACCTGACCCATCTTACGTGATTGATGTTGAGGATATTGGGCTTGAGGCAGATGTGTCCTTTAAGGAGCATCTGGTTCATATTGTGGATCGTAGTGAGAAAGTATTGTGGGGAAAGAGTGTGTCGTTGGTTCGAGTTTTATGACAGCATGGTAATGTTCAGGAAGAAACTTGGGAAAGGGAGTCGTATGTGTAGGCTCAGTGGCCCAATCATTTTACCTTAGAAGCTCAGTGACGTTCGAGAAGAGCATCTTGAGGATGAACCATTATAAAATGGAGAGGTTGTAAAATCATGGATTTTATGGAGGTATTTCCTTTTTAAAATTTTAGTTTTAATCCCTTAATTTTGGTTAAATACGTGTTTTTGGGGCCTGTGAGGAGGTTCGGGGGTGTTTCTGGGGGCTCGGGACACAAAAGAAAAGGGAATCAGGTCATTTTGTGCAAGTCGTACGGTTTGCGCACGGTTAGTGAAAACCGTGCGAGGGGGGAACCAAACTGTGTGGTTTGAGACAGTGGCATTATGCATGGTTAGAGCATGGTTGTCAAACTGTGTGGGCCTCCCCAGGTAATCGTGCAACCTCAACCCCTCTTGGACAGTGGCTGGAACACAGTTTGGAAAACTGTACGACCAAACCGTGCACCCCATTAAAAAGTTAAAATTTACAAGTTTCCCCCCTCAGGGTTTTTAGATCTTCACCCAATTTTTGCTCACAATATTCCCCTCTCAACTCTAGTGAAGAACCTAAGCACCCAAATCTTCCCATGGGTCTTTCTCCTTTGATTCAAGTCCATTTGAAGTGTCGTTGGTTGCGGATCGAAGATCCGGGTAAGTCTAATCCTCCTCTTGCTTCTCTTTTCCAGATTAGGCTTTGTGGTTCCTCTCATCTTCTTCCAAAGCCCTAAAACCCTATTTTTCTAGTGGAATCTAGGTTGGGGATTCAAGGGGTGCTTAAATCTAGATCTAAGGCTATGATTAAGAGTGTGTTCGTCAACGGATTCGAGGTACATGGTCTACAAGTTATATCCCATAGTCATTGGGTCGATTTGTGCATGTTTGGTTTCGTTCTTGGTTATCTCTTGTTGTGCTTTTTAAGACATTGGTGAGTTTTGGTAATAAAAGTGTCTAAATTGTGGATTGAAACCCTCATGAACCCTGTGGGATGCATTGAGGATGATTTGACTGATTTAGGGACACCCATGGGGTGCGCTGACATTCCCAGCCCTAGAAATTGGTAAGGTTAAGGGTAGAGTTGACGTGTGATAATATAAAGCCCATGAAGAACATGCTAATATGGTTGGTTGAGTTGAAAATGAAATAATGATAGTTGTGCCTTGGGTTGATGATGGTATAAGGGGTTATTTGGCATGGCATGAAAATGGGTTAATTGAGATTGTGTCAAATGGCTTATGAATTATGTTAGAAATGCCTAAGAGGATTAGTGCATATGAAATGGTTAACTTGTTAAATGGGTAATGGCTTGGAAAGTTAGGTCTATGTTAAATGGGATTTAATAAGGGAGTTAATAAATATGTTGAATGGGTTGATATAAAAGGAATTATTGAACATGCCTAATGGGTTGGGCATGAGAATGGGAATTGGGCTAAATGGGATATGTAATGTAAATGGAAAATATGTTATTGAGTTATGACATAATATTAATTCCCGTATTGATTATTATGAATTTTGATTGTTATGTGTATTGTTGAGTTTGGTTTGTGGTATGGTATGTGTGTGGTGATTGGATAAATAATCATGTTCACATGGCTTGGTAGTGTGGGGTATTGACTTGAGGCTCTACACCCACATGTCAAGTTAGACTGAGGCTCTAAACTCCACCCCAAAATGCACGAGTTAGGGAAGGGGGTGGAGGATCTATTCCCCTAACGGTTTCATTCGATGAGACCACCCGGACCGAGGCTTCAAGGTGAGTGTAATGTATTTTTTGTAATATGTGTACCCTTAGTGAGATATGGACTTGATTTATTCCCTTATACACAGTGATTGAATACCTTATATCCTTGTGTAAATGACTTAAATTCCTAACCCATAGAACACATGATGAAAATGGATTAAGTAATGAAGATGGTATAAATGATGATAATAGTAATAATGATAGAAATGGTTAAAGGATGCATTGTTAACTAATGGAACCTGAGTTGTCCTTTGGATTAACTTGTCTTTTATTTCATATTTTCTTGTACAGTCTGTTTAGATTGGATATTTTTTAGACACCATTGGTGGTTGCCTACTGAGTTGTACTCACACCCTGCTCAAGTCATCGTTAGGTACCCGAGCAGACTTCATTGTTGCGGGTTTGGACAAGGGCAAGGGTCCAGTGTTAGGGAGTTGACTTGGGCTTGGGATATGCATGGGTGAGCTTCCGAGCGTGGAGTCATGACTATTTTGGGGATTCAGTTGTTTGTCTTCATTTTGGATTTCATTCACTTTCAGAACTGTTAGCATGGCATCAAATATTTATTGTTGGTTGTGTTTTGTACCCTGTTTGGGAAGTGAGTGTGTTGTCGTGACATGTAAAGTGGGCAACAAAAATTGACATTCTAGCACAAAGTGAGGGGGGAAACGGGGGGCAAGTGACAATACGATTCAGCAAGAAAAAAAGAGAAGAAAGAAGAAAGATGATGAAAATCCAAATGAACTTGATAGGATGAGGAAAAGTAAAAATACTATTCAACAATAAAAAAAAGAAAAAGAAAGAAAGAAAGAAAGACAATACAAATTACTAACTAACCTAGGAATATACTCATCCCCCCACACCTAGAGTATTCAGTGCCCTCACTGTAATAAAAGAGAATATGAGAAGGAATAATAAAACCTGGTGGGTTACAATGGTAGATTGCTTCTTGAACTTGGAGTTCCTCTATCGGGAACTCCAGAATGGACTCATGAAAGTGCTTTAGTAGTTGTCCATTAACAGTGAAGATTTATTTTGTTTCTTCATTTTGAACCTAAACAACACCAAAAGGATAGACATTAGTAATAGTGTATGGTCCAAACCAGCAGGAACAAAGCTTACCTGGATGTAACTCCATCCTTGCATTGTAAAGGAGGACCTTCTTCCCAATTTTGAATTGAAGATGAAGGATGAGGCGGTAATGGGCATTCTTTGTTCTCTCTTTATAGATCAGGGAGTTCTCATATGAGTCTCTTCGAATTTCCTCCAACTCCTGAATATGCAACCTCCTATGCTCACCTACATCTGAGAGGTTCATATTACATTGTTTGACAACCCAATATGCATGGTGTTCTACCTCTATAGGGAGGTGACAAGTCTTTCCAAACACAATCTGATATTGTGACATTTTGATTGGGGTTTTAAAAGTTATACGGTATGCCCAAAGTGCATCATCCAAGTGTAAACTCAAATCTTTCCTATTGGGTTGTACTATTTTTTCTAGGATTTTCTTAACTTCCTGATTTGAGATTTAGGCTTGTCCGTTAGTTTGTGGGCGATAAGCATTGGAGACTTTATGAACAACCCCATTCTTACGGAGATATTTTTTCATGTTGCAATTACAAAAAATGTGAACCCTGATCACTAATGATGAATCTAGGCAAACTGAACCTACTGAAAATATGAGACCTAAAAAAATCAACAACCACCCGAGAGTCATCAGTCCTTGTAGCTTTTATTTCCACCCATTTAGAAAGATAGTTGATAACCAATAAGATGTAAATAAAGAAAGATGAATTTTAGAAAAGGGTCCATGAAGTCAATTCCCCATGCATCAAAGATCTCAAGAAATAACATGGGTTGTTGGGGAATTTCATTCCTCTTTGAGATATTCCCTGTGAATTGACATGTTGTGCATGACTTGAAAAATCGATGAGAATCTCTAAACAATTTTGGCCAATGAATTCCAGAGTCAAGGATCTTTCGATTTGTACATTGAGAGATAAAGTGTCCCCCACATGACAAAGTGTGGCAGAACCTAAGGACAAACTAAAACTCTTGGTCAGGGACACACCTTAGAACAACCTGATCACTAAAAATTCTCTACAGGTATGGATCATCCCAAATGTACCATCATGAATCATACTTAAGTATTTAGGATTGTGAAGTGCTAAAATATGTGGGGAATCTAGATGCTACCAAAAAATTCACAATGTCTACATACCAAGGGGTAAGTTTGACTACATCACAAAGGTTCTCATGAGGAAAGAATTCTCCAATGGGGAGGGATGAGCCAACATGGTGGTCTAATGGTGGAGAAATCCTTCTAATGTGGTAAAATATCATGTTTTCCACTCCTCTCTTATCCTGAATCTCAAGGTCAAACTCCTGAAGGAGGAGCATCCATCGAATGAGGTGAGACTTAGCTTTAGGTTTCTTTAGGAGAAATCGAAGGGCAACATGATCAGAAAACACAATTATTTTTTACCCAATAAGATATGAACGAAATTTTTTCAAGGAAAACACAATTGAAAGAAGTTATTTTTCAGTGTTCGTGTAGTTTGTCTTGGCAGGGTCAACGGTACATGATACATACACAATGACATGAGGAGCCTTTTCAACCCTTTGTGATAAAACTTCCCCAACTGAAAAGCTAGATCCATCACACATAAGTTCGAAGGGGGAGATCCCACCTTGGTGGTTGGATGATGAGAGGTAACATGAGACTCCTTTTTAGTGAATTGAAAGAATCCTAACAAGTTTTATGAAAAACAAATTCAAAATACCTTTGCAACAATCGGGACAAGGGAAGTGTGATCTTACTGAAGTATTTAATGAATCGGCGGTAAAAACCAGCATGACCTGAGAAAGATCTCACCTCACTAACACATTTTGGATATAGAAGGGTTGAAATTAATTAAATTTTTGACTTATCCACTTGAATTCCCTCATTTGAAATAACATTCCCAATAACTATCCCCCACTCAACCATGAAATTGCATTCCTCGCAATTTAATAAGGGATCTTTTTCAATGCAATGATAGAGGACATAACCTAGGTGTTCCAAACAATCATCAAAGAAAGAGTAATAAACTGTGAAATCATCCATAAAGACTTCTATACAATTCTCAAGGTACTTAGAAAAAATACTCAGCATACATCGTTGAAAAGTACCATGAGCATTACATAGACCAAAAGGAATCCTTTTGTATGAAAATATGCTGAATGGATAGGTAAATGTTGTCTTTTCTTGATCCTCATGGGCTATATGAATTTGAAAATAACCTGAATAGCCATCAAAGAAACAATAATGGGACTTATCATCTAGTATTTCTAACATTTGTTCAAAGAAAGGTAGAGGAAATTGGTCCTTTCGCATTGCTTGATTCAGTCGACTGTAGTCAATATAGAATCGCCAACTATTTTGCACACATATTAAAATCAATTCATTCCTTCTATTTGATGCTACTATTATTCCAGTTTTTTTAGGCACAATTTGCACTGGGTTAACCCACTTACTATTAGATATAAGATAAATGATCCCAACAACAAGTAATTTACTAACTTCAAATTTTACCACTTCAAGGAGAGTAGGATTTAACCAGCATTGGGCTTTCCTTATGGCTTTAGCCTCATCATCTAAAAGTATATGATGTCATGACCCATCCCCCGGGGCCCGTGCCGTGACTACCCCAAGCCCGCCTTCCATAGGCCAGGGATTGGCAACTAGCACCAAAGGTGTATTCCCTAAAACTGGGAAGACATTGCTTTTATAACATGCAAGCACACGTAACCAAGCACACAAAAAGATAGGAACACAAGTAAACTGAACTGTAAACAGGGTGAGTGTAGTAAGTAAAGGGGGCCAGAATACAAGCCCAACTGGAAAGTACAAGTACAACTGTGATACAATACAACTGAAGAAAAGGGAAAGTCGGATGCTAGGTCATCCTCCTAGGTTCCTACCTGAAGGGTAGGTACAGATCACCTCTTCATTACTCCACGTCCACCTGTCTCCTCTACGTATCGACACGCCGTATGGTCCACCTCCAGGTATCGTCCAGTTCTGGTACTCTCAGCCTCAGTCAGCGTTGTCTGTCGTCTGCATCCAACACAACAAGGTGTGGGCATAGCCCGTGCAGAGGTGAGTATAACGATACTCAGTAGGGACCCTGAGACCCTCTAGGTCTCACAAAATCCAACAAGGATAAAACACAAAGTATGAAATCAACAGATAACCTTACTTAGGTATATGCCCATACATATAATTAAGTTATCAAGTAATTCATCTCAATCATGAGAAAAACACAGAGGTACAGATTCAGCTCACACTAGGATTTATTCTAGGGGTAGTATCAAATATCATTCCCAGTCACAACGTCGAACACCGTGGCTGCTGGAGAACTCCTCCTCTATCGAGTACAGAGGGTCTGTCGCGTCACACAGAGGCGCTTCCCACTAACCTTGGACTTCTGAGGTACTCTTCCTGTCGAGTACCGTGGGTCTGCCGCGTCACACAGAGGCGCTCCCCCTCATGGCCTGCTGAGGTACTCCTCATGTCGAGTACTGTGGGTCTGCCACGTCATGAAGGCGCTCCCCACTGTGGGTCTTCCGCGTCACTAAGGCGCTCCACACTAGGCCTGTCGAGTCACTCCGAGTCGAAACAGTCAGCAGCCGTCAAGTCTCAGCCAACCACTGGGTTCCCGCACTACGCTCGCTTGTCTCCGGAGGATTCGCTCCACAAGCTACTAGTCGATACTCCAAATGCCAAAAAGTCCCACAAAGAAGTGTCTCAAAAGTCCGCCACGTCATAGGGGTCTCAACATAATAGACAGCGCGTCAATCGGATGTCCGGTCTGTGAGTTATTAGTTTTTTAGTCCCGAGGCCTGGTTGGATTCGTGCTCGATCCAACCTGACCGTCCCCCATCTTAATCCAAAACATCGTGGGGGTATCACTCAAATGGACTGACTCACTCCAAGGTTTCCAACGCCATTGACAGTTCATCAAACAGACGTCTGGTGCCAAAGTTATGCCCAAAAGAAAGTAATTGGGTCGCAGTGGGCTCGGGTCTGGTCCAACCCGGTTCGGGTCGACCCGACCCATAGTGCAGCCCAGCCCACGAGGACCGCGAGGGTGCTGCGAGGGCGGCTCGTCCGAGGGGTACCGCGAGGGTGTGGACTGGCCACGGGTACCGTGAGGGAGAAGATCGGCCGTGAGGGCGCAGACCGGCCGCGAGGGCACGGACCAGCCGCGAGGGCGGCGAAACGGCCGCGAGGGAGGCGGACCGGCCGCGAGGGAGCAGACCGGCCGCGAGGGCGCAGACCGGCCGAGAGGGCGGTAGACCGGCCGCGAGGGAGGCGGACCGGCCGCGAGGGTGGCGGACCGGCCGCTAGGGCGCGGACCGACCGCGAGGGCGGCGACAACTTGGCGGACGACGGCTCGGCGAACGACAGCGGTGGCTCGGCCCGGTTGGTGACGACGGCTTAGCCCAGAAGGCGGCGGCCGTGGGCGGCGCGATGGGGCCACGGCGCGCGGAGTTCGCAAGGCGGCGGTGGCCACGGGGCAGTGTTGTTGCGCCATCGCCTTCATCGTGTTCAACACCACAAAACATCACAAGATTTGCGGAGGGGTCGGGCCATGTTTGTTTGGAACGTACCCTCCGCGCTAGGGTGGAAGCAAGCGGCTCATCAAGAACATGAAAATTGAACGTCAAATCCTATCCTCCAGCAATGATTGTTCCCATCCTGCAAAAGAAATCATCTGCGTTCTTTGTTTTAAAAAGGGAAGAACATGGGAATATAATCATACACAAATTAAACCCCTACATCGGGTTGTTTGTTGACATTGGTGCGAGAAGGAAGTACAGGCATCGATTCATTGCAGATGAAGACGTCCCATGTCGAAAGAAGTCCCGAGGAAGAAGGTCGAAGTCGGGGTCGGCGTTCTTCGTTGGCGGAGCGTTCTTCATTGGGAGGTGAAGTTCTTCGTTGGAGAACTTTATTTCTCCCAAAGCTCTCTCATCTCCCAATTCCACCCAAAAAAATAGAGGTGATAATATAATTAATTTAAAGGATTAATTATGTTGGCACAACCAAGTTGGCGTAATTAATGCACCGCGTTGGCACAATTAATTAGCTTAATTAATTGGCCCAATTTAATGGTTCAACTTAATGGGAGGGGTGGAATATTAGGGAGTTGGGAGGTTTCTCCCCATTAAGAGGGGTCGAGTGGTCCCCACCACCATAACCTCTCATGGGAGGTTAAGGTCTGGTGGTCCCCACTTCTCAATTTCCACATTGAGGTTTCAAATAAAAATAAATTGTTACACAATTTTATTTTTATTTTATTATTTCACGTAAAACCCAAAAACTAACCTTCACTCTCGACCAACTGTCGTCGAGGTGAAAGTCTCTTTAAGCAAATACCAGCGCTGCGAGTTCAACAGTGCCCTCATATTTCAATTATGAGCACCGGTTTAAAAGTTAGAAAAACCTACTCGCATGTTTACTGAACGTACCTGAAAAAAGGTTCAAAAATTTATTCTGGGCACTCCGGGCCTCGAAATCACACGCCGTAAATTTTTGTGGACTCGTAAAATTCTCATATATTAAAAAAATTGCATGGAAATTTCAGGTCTTTACATTCTCCCCACCTCAGGGCTTTACGTCCCCATAAGCCACAACTTATAACTAGGTAAGCAAGTGAGGGTACTGAGCACGTATCTGAGCCTCCCGCTCCCATGTGCTCTCCTAGAGGTTCTCATGCTGCCACCGAACGCGCACTAGAGTTATCAACCGTCCATGAAGGAACTGCTCCTATCGATCCTCAATCTCCACTGGAATCTCCGTAAAAGTAGTCTCATCATCGACCTCCAGCTCTCTGTGGTCGATGATGTGGGAAGGGTCATGCATGTATCTCCTCAGCTGGGACACGTGGAAGACGTCATGCACCCGGTGCAACTGAGGTGGAAGAGTTAAGCGGTATGCCACCTCGCCAACTCTACTGAGGACCTGAAAAGGTCTGATGAATCTCGGAGATAACTTGTCGCCTCGGCCAAATCTCCGTAGACCTTGTTGGGGTGAGACCCGTAAAAAGACGTGGTCGCCATCCTCGAACTCCAGAGGCCTCCGTCTCCTGTCAGCATATGACTTCTGTCTGCTCTGTGCAGTCTTCATCCGCTCCTGGATGATCTGCACCTTCTCTGTGGTAGCCCATACCATGTCTGGTCCCACTAGTGCTGACTCCCCAAGGTCATTCCAGCACAAAGGTGATCTGCAAGGTTGCTCGTACAATGCCTCGAAATGTGTTATCCCAATGGTGGAGTGATAGTTGTTGTTGTATGTAAACTCCACCAAAGGAAAGTGATCCTCCCAGTTGCGACCGAAGTCGAGGATGCATGCACGTAGCATGTCCTCGAGGGTCTGAATGGTCCGCTCAGTCTGACCATCCGTCTGAGGATGGAAGGCGGTGCTCAAACGAAGCTACGTCCCGAAAGCCTCCTGCAGCCCCTTCCATAGTCGGGAAGTAAAATGTGCATTACGATCAGAGATAATCATTGATAGTACTCCATGTAACCATAAAATCTCCTACACATGAGGCGTCCCAAGCTCTCTACTGAACCATGTTCTGTGATCGATAGGAAGTGGGCCGACTTGGTGAGTCGGTCGATGATCACCCAAATCGAGTCATGACCCCTGGATGTACATGGAAGTCCTATCACGAAGTCCATGGATATCCCATCTCACTTCCACTATGGGACCTCTAAAGGCTGAACCAAGCCTGCTGGTACCTAATGCTATGCCTTCACTTGCTGACAAGTGAGGCACCGAGAGACAAACTCTGCTACTGATTTCTTTATTCCCGGCCACCAGTGCTGTCGTTGGAGATCCTGATACATCTTCGTCAGTCCTGGATGTACCTCTAGAGGGGATGTGTGGAACTCCCTAAACACTTCCTCTGAAGAGGATAACATGCTCCTCACCTTCAAAAAATCCATCAGGTGTATGCCCTGTGGATATCTGAGCATGTCGAGCCTCGTAGTCAGCGTCCCCACGCTGCGCCTCCCTGACTCGCTGAAGAAGTGGGGGAGTGACAGTAAGATACTGAAGGAAAGTTGCTCCATCACGTTCCACGAAGGATATCTGCAAAGCGGCTAGCTGCTCCGTCACCTTGCCTAGCAGCTGTATACCAGATCTCCTGCTGAGTGCATCTGCTACAACCTTCCCCTTCCCAGGAGTATAGACTATCTCAAAGTCATAGTCTTGGAGGAACTCAAGCCAACGTCGTTGTCTCAGGTTCAAGTACTTCTGAGAGAAGATATACCCGAGACTCTTATGACCAGAGTACACTGTAAAACGTTTTCCCATCAGATAGTGTCGCCATATCTTCAAGGCGAAGACCACTGCTGCTAACTCTAGGTCATGGGTAGCGTAGTTCTGCTCGTGCTATCTCAGCTGTTGAGAACCATATGCGATCACTGCTCGCTCCTGAATCAGGACACATCTAGTCTGGTCCCTGATGCGTCGTAGTAAACTACGTACCCTATGCCCTCCTCTGGAAGCCTCAATATGGGGGCACTAGTCAGCATCTGCCTCAGCTCCTGAAAACTCCGCTGGCATTTCTCCGACCAAACAAAAGGTTTCCCCTTCTTCGTCAAGGCTGATAGTGGTGCTGCAACTCTGGATAAGTCTGGCACAAACCTCCGGTAATATCCAGCCAAACTCAGGAAACTCCGTACCTCCATCACACTCCTAGGTGACTCCCAAGAAAGTACCGCCTCAGTCTTCACTGGATCTACTGCAACTCCAGCCTCCGATATGACATGCCCCAGAAAGTGAACCTCTCGGATCTAAAACTAGCACTTCAAGATCTTACCATAAAGATGGTTCTCTCGGAGTGTATCCCGTACTACCAACAAATAATAGGCATGCTCCTCCTCAGTAGTCAAGTATATCAGAATGTCGTCGATGAAGACCACTACAAAGCAATCAAGGTATGGCTGAAAGATCCTGTTCATGAGTCCCATGAACACTGCTGGAGCGTTGGCCACGCCAAATGGCATAAACAAGAACTCGTAATGGCCGTACCGAAACCTGAAGGTCATCTTCTGCACATCCTCGTCTCGTACTCTGAGCTGGTGATAGCCTGATCTGAGATCTATCTTCGAGAACCAATGTGATCCCTTCAACTGATCAAAGAGATCTTCAATCCTCGGGAGTGGGTACTTGTTCTTCACGGTCACCTGGTTCAGGTGCCGGTAGTCGACACAAAGTCTCAAGCTCCCATCCGCCTTCTTGGCGAACATAATCAGGGCTGCCCAAGGTGAAACACTGGGCTGAATGAATCCCTTCCCCTGCAAGTCCTCTAGTTGTACTTGCAGCTCACAAAGCTTTGTGGGAGCCATCTGATACACCGGTGTAGATATCGGTGTCTTCCTAGGGTACAAGTCAATGTAAAAGTCCACCTCTCTGCGAGGAGGTAGACCCAGAACATCATCAGGGAAAAAATTTGCGTACTGGTCCACCACTACAGGATAGCTTAGACTCTCCACATCAACAGCTCTGAGGGTAAGGCTAGCCAACTGATGAGTGATCGGCTGCACTTTCCTCCAGGTAAGTCCATCATGCGCTGCAAAGGCTCCCTTCTCACCGGTGAAGGTAAACCTGGTCCCATTTGTACAGACACACCGCACCTTGCACCTAATATAGTCTATCTGAGCATGGACTGTAGATAACCAATCTATACCCAAGATGATGTCGTAAGGTCTCGACGCTGCCACTAAGAGATCACAGCTGAAGCTCTCGCCTCCTAGAGTAAGCTCACACTGTCGGCACTAGTGCGTAATCATCGAATTCGCTCCTGTAGGAATCTCTAGCCGTAAGGATCGAGCCAATGGGTCCGTCAGAATATCCGAGCTCCGAACGAGGGCAGTGGCAATAAAAGAATGACTAGAACCTATGTCTATAAGTACTGCAGCTATGGTGGAGTAGACAAAGATCATACCTCGTATCATCTCTAGAGCGCCATGATCGTAAGCCTCAGCTTCCTGGATCTGAGCTCTCCCCTGTCCACCTGCTCCCTGCGGTCGGGGTGGACCTCCTGGTGGTGGTGGCGGTAACATCTCAAATCATTGCCCACCGCCAGCTGCACGACCAGCTCCTCTGCCACGTCTGTCTGCTCCCTACGGACCTCCTCAGTCGAACCTATATCTCTACTTGGGTGGTCCTTCAACTGTCTGTTGATCATCCGTACGGCGGGTCGGACAGTCACAAGCCATGTGACCCTACCCACCGCATGCGTAACACTGCCCGCTCCCGGCATGACTGGCTCTGTCTCGGGTACCCCGCACAACCGACCCTGAATCATGCGGTCATCCACCTGTAGGTTTGGTCCTCTTGAACCTCTGCAACATCTATCTACTACCAGATGCAGAAGACTCCACTACGTGACGACTAGTAGTGGGTCTCGCTGCTGGTGACTACTCAGCAAGGAAACTCTCCACCAAGAAGGCTCTCTCTAACACCCCCGCCTGTGTCGGGATGCTGAGTGAGATCATCGAAGCCCTAATCTCCCGCCTGAGCCCCTTCTCAAAGGTCTGGGCCTTGAAGAAAGGGTCCCGCACCATATCGGTGGAGTAACGGGAGAGGTCTGTGAACCTCGCTGAATACTGAGCTATAGTCATGATGCCCTTCTGCAGATGAAGAAGCTCCTGTATGCGCACTACGCGAAGAGTAGCTGGAACAAACTCTACCCGAAACAGGCTCTCAAAGTCTTCCTAGAGAAGCATCATCTCGTCGTGAACATGGAGCATCAAGCTCCACCATCTGCCTGCTGCTTCCTGTAGAAAGCTAGCGGCAAGGATCACCATGAGATCGGCTGGTGTCCCTAAGAGTCAGAAGACTCTCACCATAGCCTCCAACCAATCCTCAGCCGCCTACGGGTCTGTCTCTCCCCTGAACCTGGGTGGCCTTTGGCGTTGGAACTCGTGCAACGTGCTCAAACAGCGTGCACCAAAGGCGTATTCCCTAAAACTGGGAAGACATTGCCTTTATAACCTATAAGCACACGTAACCAAGCACACAGCAAGATAGGAACACAAGTAAACTGAACTATAAACAGAGTGACTGCAATAAGTAAAAGGGGCCAGAATACAAGCCCAACTAGAAAGTACAAGTACAACTGTGATACAATACAACTGAAGAAAATGGAAATCCGACTGTTGGGTCGTCCTCCAAGGTTCCTACCTGAAGGGTAGGTACAAATCGCCTCTTCAGCACTCCACGTCCACTTGTCTCCTCTGCGTACCGACACGTCGTATGTTCCACCTCCAGGTACCGTCCAGTCTTGGTACTCTCAGCCTCAGTCAGCGTTGTCCGTCGTCTGCATCCAACACAACAAGGTGCGGGCATAACCCGTGTAGGGGTGAGTATAATGATACTCAGTAGGGACCTCGAGACTCTCTAAGTCTAACAAAATCCAACAAGGATAAAACAAAAATTATGAAATCAACAGATAACCTTACTTAGGTATATGCTCATACATATACTTAAGTTATCAAGTAATCCATCTCAATCATGAGGAAAACACAGAGGTACAGACTCAACTCACACCAGGATTTATTCTAGGGGTAGTATCAAGTATCATTTCTAGTCACAACGTCGAACAGCTCGGCTGTTGGAGAACTCCTCCTCTATCGAGTACAGTGGGTCTGCCGCGTCACACAGAGGCGCTTCCCACTAACCTTGTACTGCTGAGGTACTCCTCATGTCGAGTATCGTGGGTCTGTCGCGTCAAACAGAGGCGCTCCCCACCATGGGTATGTCGCGTCACACAGAGGTGCTCCCCCTCATGGTCTGCTGAGGTACTCCTCCTGTCGAGTACCGTGGGTCTTCCGCGTCACCAAGGCGCTCCCCACCGTGAGTCTTCCGCGTCACCAAGGCGCTCCCCACTGGGCCTGTCGAGTCACTCTGAGTCGAAACGGTCAGCATTCATCAAGTCTCAGCCATCCATTGGGTTCCCGCACTACGCTAGCACGTCTTTGGAGGATCCGCTCCACAAGCTACTGGTCAATACTCCAACTGCCACGAAGTCCCACAAAGAAGTGTCTCAAAGATCCGCCACATCATAGGGGTCTCAACGTAATAGATGGTGTGTCAATCGGATGCCCGGTCTGCGAGTTATTAGCCTTTTAGTCCCAGGGGCTCGGTTAGATTTGTGCTCGATCCAACCTGATTTTTCCCCATCTTAATCCAAAACTTAGTGGGGTATCACTCAAAGGGACCGACTCGCTCCAAGGTTCCCAACGCCGCGGACGGTTCGTCAAACGGACGTCCGGTTCCAATGTTATGCCCAAAAGAAAGTAATTGGGTCGTAGTGGGCCCGGGTCCGGTCCGACCCGGTCGGACCCACCTGGTTCTGCCCGTGAGGGCCGCGAGGGTGTTGTGAGGGCAGCTCGACCGAGCGGTACCACCGGCCGCGAGGCGCGGACCGGCCGTGAGGCGCGGACCGGCCGCGAGGCGCGGACCGGTCGCCAGGTGCCGACCGGCCGCGAGGGCGCGGACCGGTCGCCAGGCGCGGACCGGCTGCGAGGGCGGCGGACCGGCCGCGAGGGCGGCGGACCGGCCGCGAGGGCGGCGGACCGGCCGCGAGGGCGGCGGACCGGCCGCGAGGGCGGCGGACCGGCCGCGAGGGCGGCGGACCGGCCGCGAGGGCGGCGGACCGGCCGCGAGGGCACGGACCGGCCGCGAGGGCGCTGACCGACCCCGAGGGCGCGGACCGGCCGCGAGGGCGGCGGCGGCTTGGCGGACGACGGATGGCGGCGGCGGCTCGGCAGACAGCGGCGGCGGCTCGACCCGGTCGGCGGTGGCGGCTCCGCCCGGATAGCGGCGGTCGTGGGCGGCGCGGCGGGGCAGCAGGTGGCGGAGCCGCGGGGCGCGGAGGTCGCAAGGCGGCGGTGGCCGTAGGGCGGTGTCGTTGCGCTGTCATCTTCGTCGCGTTCAACACCACAATACATCACAAGATTTGCAGAGGGGTCAGGCCATGTTTGTTTGGCTCGTACCCTCCGCGTTAGGGTGGTAGCAAGCGGCTCATCATGAACATGAAAATTGAACGTCAAATCCTATCCTCCCACAATGATTGTTCCCAACCCGCAAAAGAAATCATCCGCGTTTTTTGTTTTAAAAAGGGAAGAACATGGGAATATAATCATATTCAAATTAAACCCCTACCACGGGTTGTTCGTTGACTTTGGCGCGAGAAGGAAGTATGGATGTCAATTCGTCGAAGATGAAGATGTCTCACGTCGGAAGAAGTCCTGAGGAAGATGGTCGAAGTCGAGGTCAGCGTTCTTCGTTGGAGGAGCGTTCTTTGTTGGGAGGTGAAGTTCTTCGTTAGAGAACTTTATTTCTCCCAAAGCTCTCTCCTCTCCCAATTCCACCCAAAAAGAGAGAGGTGCCAATATAATTAATTTAAAGGATTAATTATGTTGGCACAACCAAGTTGGCGTAATTAATGCACCACGTTGGCACAATTAATTAGCTCAATTAATTGGATCAATTTAACGGTTCAACTTAATGGGAGGGGTGGAATATTGGGGAGTTGGGAGGTTTCTCCCCATTAAGAGGGTCGGCTGGTCCCCACCACCATAACCTCTCATGGAAGGTTAAGGTCTGGTGGTCCCCACTTCTCAACTTCCACATGGAGGTTTTAAATAAAAATAAATTGTTACACAATTTTATTTTTATTTTATTCTTTCACGTAAAACCCAAAAACTAACCTTCACTCTCGACCAACTGTCGTCGAGGTGAAAGTCTCTTTAAGCGAATACCGGCACTTCGAGTTCAACGGTGCCCTCGGATTTCAATTCCAAGAACCGGTTTAAAAGTTAGAAAAACTCACTCGTACGTTTACTGAACGCACCCGAAAAAAAATTTAAAAATTTATTTCGGGCACTCCGAGCCTCGGAATCACGCGCTGTAAATTTTCGCGGACTCGTAAAATTCCCATATATTAAAAAAAATTACTTGTAAATTCCAAGTCTTTACATATGATGTATATAAATAGATGGGATAATCCTAGGAATATTTTCCAATGTCTATCCTATTACCTTTTTACACTCTCAAAAGGTCAAGCAGTTTTGATTCCTGCTGTGGAGAGAGATTATTGGAAATAATGGCAGACAATTGGTCAATACCATCGAGATAGGCATATTTTATAGTATATGGAAGTGGTTTTAATTCCAACAATGATGTTTTTGGATTGAGGGGATTTATGGGGGTGAGGTCCATGAAACTGTCTATTTATTCATGTTTATTCTCTAAGGAAAGAGAATCAATGGAAATGAGATTTGCAGAATCATCGACTATCATGGGTACCTCATAATGAACATAGTCTTCAATTAAAGCACAAAATTTACACTTTTCTGAACCCACACAACACTCAAAACATGAATCAAAACTCAAATAATCCAAGGGTGAAGAAGAGGAAATGAATCAGAGTATGGGATGAGGAGAGATTTGTGTGTGTGTGTGTGTTGTTAGAGAGCACTTCCATCGAATAGACAATAAGAGTTGAGTGCTCTTAAATTGGGTGTTTCATTGAATCAAGGATATTAAAACATACCTTTTCTCCACCTAACTTCATGGAAAATGTACCATTATGAACGTTGATGATCATCTTTGCTATTTTGAGGAATGGCCTCCCCAGTATCAGAGGGGCATGTCCTTAGGTTCGGGTATCTTCCATCTCCAAAATGTAGAAGTCTGTCGGGAAAATTAGATTTTTCACTCTTACGAGGACGTCCTTGATCACTCTTGATGGGTGTGTTGTGCTCCGGTTGGCAAGTTACACGATGATGCCTATTGGTTGAAGCTCTCCAACCTGTAGAGAAGTGTACACAGAGTAAGGTGTCACATTAATCGAAGCACGCAAATCTAGAATTGCATCAGAAAAGAAGGTCTTCCCTATGGTGAAAGGTATCTTGAAAGTTCCTGGATCCTTGCATTTGGGTGGCATTGATGGTTGGATAAAAGCTGAGACATTTCTTCCAAGTTTTCCTCTCTCATTCCCCTTTAGTCTCTATCTATGGGTGCAAAGCTCTTTAAGAAATTTAGCGTAGTGAGGTATTTGTTTAACTGAATCCAATAAAGGAATGTTAACTTGCACCTTTTTAAATGTATCCATTATTTATTTATCAATCTCATTATCAAAAAATTTCTAAGGTTTAGAGAGTCTTTGGGGAAAGGAAGAGGAATGTATTGTTCAAGGGAATCCTCAATAATAACTTGTTTACCATTTTTTATTTGTTTTTCTTCATTAGAATCTTTTTTGGGTAGAGAAAGAGAGTTTTTAAGTGTGGGACTTAGCTTTTGTGTAGAATTAGCAGAAGATAAAACTTCTTTACCACTACAAAGTTTTATTGCAGAAACATTACCTTTTTTATTTTGGATTAGCAATAGGCTGGGATGGTAGTTGTCCAGAACCTTGCATCTTTATCTCACCGATGGTGTTTTCCAACTATCCCACTTGAGTTCGCATGTCTTGAAAAGCCGATTGTGTGGTCTTTTGGAACTGGAGGTTCTAGGTTTCCATTTTCTTCACCATATCCTCAAGGCTTGGTTCAGACTTGGGAGGAGGAGGATTGTTTCGAGTAGGTAAAGGATAAGAAGGTTGCATACCTTATCCTTGTTGATACCAGTTCTGTTTAGGGTAGCTCAAGTTTCCTATTTGTTGGTATTGTGGTTGTGCTTTCCACCTAGGATTTGGATTTAGCCTGAATGGTTCTTTCTTGAAGGGAGGTGCTTGTTGGAATGGACACCCAGGGAATACTGTTTCACAAGACTCAGATGAATCCTGAAGTTGCGGGCACTAGTTAGAAAAATGAGTGTTATCAGAACAAATACCACAATGCAGTGGAACGGAGGGGAGTGTGAATTACCTTGTTCTTGAGATAATTGTCTTATAATGGTATGTATCTCGTCAAGTTTATTATCTACCTTTTGTTCTAAGGATGAATGACTTACCTTATGAACTCCTCAAGTGGGTGCAATTGCTCATGTACCAAATTGTTGGGCATTTTGAGTCATGTTGTCTATTAAGTCACGAGCAGCAGCATGAATTTATCAACAAGGGAATCACTAACTGCAGCATCTATCATACCACGATCCATGGGAATAAGTCCCTCATAGAAGTATTGAATTAGCAATTGTTCACTAATCTGGTGGTCGGGGCAACTTGAGCAAAGTCTTTTGAATCTCTCCCAATATTCATGAAGGGTCTCTCCTTGTGATTATCTAATGCCGCAGATTTCTTTTCTAATTGATGTGGTTCAGAAGGTGGGAAAAAACTTCTCTAGAAAGAGTCATTTAAGGTCATTACATCCCCCAATTTTGGTAGGCAGAGAGTATAGACAATCTTTGGCTACACCATTAAGAGAGAAAGAGAAGGCCCGAAACTTAATGAGTTCCTCACTCACATTTTGGGGTTTCATGGTGGAGCACACTATATGAAATTCCTTGAGATATTTGTGAGGGTCCTCACCAGGAAGACCGTGGAATTTGGGAACAAGGTGGATGAGACCCGATCTCAACTCAAAGTTGGCTTCTTCCTCAGGGTATTGGATGTATGAATGTTGGTACTCCACATCTGGGGCAGTCAGTTCTTTTAAGGTTCAGTTGTTTTCTAGTATGTTATACACATTAATTTCAGTTTCTATTTTAGTTCCAGAAGAAGAGGGGTATAGAGGAGTCTCAAGGTGTGGTGTCTCCTCCTTCAAAGGATTGATCAGTGTGTCTTAGTGTCATTGTCGTAGTATCCTCTCTGGTTCGGGTTCGAAAGGAGGCAGTTCACTCGAAGTAGAACGTGTTATACACAACACCTAAAAACAAGAAGACGTTATAACTCTACTTATATACAAAATTTGAATAGATAAATAAATAAATACTTAAAAAATACACCAAGTTAAAAAACAAACACACACTAAAAAACAAAGCACTCCCCGACAACGACTCCAGAATTTGACCGTGTTTTCGTGACACGTTAAATTCATTATGTTTTTAAATTTGATTTATAGTCTAGGTCAGACCCTAGGACGTCTCTCAATGAGCATTGATAGGTTTAGAGTATGCGTTCTTAATAAAAAAAATACTAAAAGGGGGGGTTAGAAAGCAGTTTTAAGAAAATAACTAAATTTAAAGAGTTTAATAGTTGATAAATTAAGGTGGTGTTTTTAAGAATTATGAGAGAAGGAGGTCATTTCAAGTTCACTACACATCTTGGATAGTTCATTGTTCTAAAAAGTTCACATGGTTTAATAAAATTATTTGGTTGAAAGTTTTCAAGATCTTGATTCCCCTCTTGCCTCTTAAAACAATGCACAAAGAACCAATCCTTTGACACAATAATCATGTTGTCAAGGTTTTAACCTCAAGCATAGAGTGAGGGCTGCCAAAGCATATTGATATCTCAGGTATGTGTGAGAGAAAGAGGATTCTTGTCTTGTCTAATCGGAACAACCTAAGATTCCCACTTAAATCTCAACCCAATCGCTATTGAAAATGAAAAGTATTTCAGTTAAATTAAACCAAAGAAAATCATTCATAGGAGAAGCATGCTAAGATAAAACATAAGTGAAATAATTCACACACAAATTACACAAAACCAATCGAATAACAAGTGTTAGAACTCCCTCCCAAGTATGTGTAGCTCTCTCGAAATGACCGTCCACCATTTAGTTTAGCATCGAGAGGATGAGGAGTCTCGGGTAGAACTTCACCTTCATCCTTGATCCCACTATGAGGATAGGGGACTCCAGAACTTCTTGGATGAGGAGAGGACTCCTTTGGGTATCCAAAATGGAAAAGTTTTTCTTTTAGTTTTAACTTCCAAATGGGTTTCCCAAAGTATCATTTTATAGGCAAATTGAAAGGTAGTTTTGAGCCCCTAGATTTCAAAAAACCACTTGGACCATGGTTTTTTACCTCCATAAAGTCTTATCTCACTTTTGAGAAAATTAAAAAGTTTTAGACACGCCTCTTGACCATCTCCACCGAAACTTTGACATCATTTGGAAAACTAGAACTCGAGATATCGACAGAATACAGAACACCCCTTTTGAATTTGTGAAAATTTGATTCCCTTGACAGATCGGTTCAAATGGGCCTCCTAGTGGATGAATTGGGCTTGGGTTCCTTTAGAAGAGTTGTAGCCCACTAAATTTTGTATCAGCACACAAAATCTCAAACTAATTGGATGCATGTTTTAGTAGAAGTGTGCGTTTGAGTCCACTGGTATGCTTGGAATCATGCACAGTTTGACCCATTTTTCTTCCACTTTATCCTGGGCCATCCAAATCACCTCCATCTACAATTTCATGATCGAAACAAGTAACATTTCCCTTTTTAACAGTGATAATAACAAAATAAATTAATAAAACACGAATTACAATTTGTTATTAAATTTGGAATTTATGATACAAAATGAGTTTAACACAGTGGTAAAAGGGTGAAAATAAAACAGTGAATCATGGTGCGATCAGAAAGTGGTTGTTTATGAATGTCCTGGTTATTTTTGTATTGTTTCCTTTACTTATTATGTTATTTGTTGTGTCTTACTCTGGTAAAGAGGGTATAGTCTCTCTGTGTGATTGTTTATACCCTCGCTACTAGTTGGAAACCTCTGGCATACGGGGAGGCGCACTTGAGGTCATGTGGCAACCTGGATCGGGGCACCGGTTTAGTAGCTTTCAGGCCAGGGACATTACAGGAAAAAAGGGATGTACTCAGGTTTACCATCTCTTGAGAAGTTTTACTCAAGGAGGTGGGGTCGCATATAGAAGAATAGTCACATGGCGAAAAAATGGAAGACCCAACAACTAAAGTCGTGACTCAACAGAAACATGATCTTTATTGTGTGAGAGCTAATAATATACTTTAGCAAGTTGGCTCTTGTGCAAGTGGGGGTGTTGTAATAGTGGGTGCCCTAGACCCAACTTGAACAATACTTTTGATCAATATATCGTGTATACAGTTAGATATACATGATATATACTTATCATTATAATGTAGATATTTATGCGTCCACTATTTAATGGTAATGTCCATAGATTAATTGTCATATCAAAAGGTTATAACAGATCTTAGGCTTTAATGAGAACCTCGAGATACTATGAAATTAATATTAAGCAAATGTATTATGGTCAAGATACATCTTACTGACTGGACACAGTAGTTGTTTGACTATCAGGTGCTAAGGGCTCATAAGTATTGAGATTTATTCTCATGAAGTTCGCACTTGGTGATCTCTAGTAGTGAGATTATGAGGGCAGACCCACTAATAGGAACACCACATATTTTGGGTGTCATTGGTTGTTCTTATCTACGGACATGTGTATTGGTCTCCTGACTTGAGATCGTTATCAATGTGTGTCATTTGATCGTGTACTTTGATGTAAGGCAAAAACCATGATAATGAAACTATGGTGAGGTATCTTGTGTTGGGAGCATCATTGGTGGCATGACATTGGTTGAATGGTCAAGAAATGATTTGTCGCTTCTGGGTTAAGGAATTAATATATCTCAGGCCTTTTTACCTTTATAAATCATTGGCCAAGGTAGTCAAAAGGCAAATCCATCGGGTTAGATCAATAAATAATAAAGCAAGAAAAGGGCAATAACACAAATATGTGCCCTGCTTTATGAGATATTTAAAGACAAAGAGATTATATTACACAGTGTGTGTCCATAGGTTAGTCGTTGTTGTTATGAATATCATTCTCTCTTTAGGGACCTTGATGGGTTACTAGACTCTGCTCTTAGTTTGTGGATATTATTCATTGTTATCAAGATAAGGTCCTAGAGAGTCGCACACAATAGCGTATTCAAGAATCTTCCATATTCAGTTGAATATATATATTGGACATGATGGGCCCCACCATGGGGTCCGAGTGTTCAAGTTATCGATCATCAAAGAATAAATAAATTCATATTATTCAAGTTAAGAATAATTGATTTGAATTTATTTATAAAATTTATTTACAAGTTAAGTAAATATGAGAAATAATATTAATCGAATGAATATTATTTTAATATTCCATGTTCATTTAATGTTAAGTGGGAATTACAAGTTGAGTTAATGACTCGGTTTTATCACATAATATATTTTATATATATTACAGGTATGTGATAAAATAATAAATAATATTTATGATGTATTTTAGTTCTTCATAATTATTTTTTAGTGGATGTTAAATAAATGGGGGTCGGAGAACCCTTTCGGGTATTTTGAGCATCCGCTATAAATAAGAGAGAGGCCCTTGCCATGTACTATTCATAGTGATATTTTCATAGGCTCTCTCTCCTATCCTGCTTTCTAGAGAGAGAATATTTGGATCCAGGTGATCGGGTCGAGCTGATCTTCATGCATCAAAGGTGCGTCGATGCGGTGATCGGCGGGACGTCGAAGGCATCGTTGGATCGCCGCACTAACACCCAGAATCTGATAATTGACACTCCTATGGATTTTTGAAGCACGTGTGGATGATCTAGAGGGATTCAGATTTGGATCCTTCAAGCAACGATCGCCAACGACAAGAAGATTTTGAGTGTGACTTCAGATCGGGAAAAGGTAAGTTTTCGATTTATGTTTTTATGCTCTATTTAATTTACGCAAGATCCTCAGACTATGCTGGGGCTCGAATCATCAGAGACGACAGGTATCATCATCTCAACGATGGAAAATTTTAAAAACTCCATCCCATCGGTTTCCACTGTGACCTCAGTACTTTCATCTTCAGGCTGTCTTACTTTTGGAGAGAGATGGCTCAAGACGTGTGACATTGGGGTAGAGCGGTAAACCAGTGGGGAAGAGGGAGTGGGGTGCCCTAGATGTTTTATTATTATATTATATTCTCTCTTGTATGTGATACTTGGTGAGATTTATTCATAGTGAGACTGGAAATTTAGTATACCTATTTAGGTGACAAGTTAGTTTCACTATTGTTCACTGTGCTTTAGCATGATTTGTTTTGCATGAGAGGCTCCAGAGAGGATCTTATTAAGTATATTGTTATGCTCATCCTACATATATATAAATTTTTTTTAGGTCAGCCGAAGTAGGTTGGAGATCAGGCTGGATATTACTATCTTGGGATTTTATAGGAGTTATTTGGGCTTCATGGTCGTTGTCGTCTTTAACATTTTTTGGTACTTGTAGTCTCCCTTTCGGTTGTTTTAGTATTGTATGATATTACATGGTTTCACTTGGGAATTATTTGTGTGTGTGTGTGTGTTTATGCAGGTTTTGGTTGTTGTATCTTTTTTATCTCTCTCTTCTGCATGTTTCTCTTAGAGGGTATTGTCTCCTATATACGTGTTTATTATACCCTCAGTGCTAGTTGTCAACACAGGGTCTACTAGAGGCAGGACTCGGGCAGTCACCATATCTCTCCCCTTATTACAGTATCTTTGTGGGGAGGGGGTTGTGACACACTATGAGGAAGAAAAATCTTCAGTGACTGCAGAAAAGTTTGATCCATTTAATTAGTATATGTCAGCACATTCAAGCCCCCGAGGCCTAGCCTAGTGGCAAAGGGCCTTGTTGGTGTCGGGGAGGTCTTGGATTCGGGTCTCACTGGCTTCCTGCATGTGTGTGATTGTGTGTTTCTTTGTAGGTTTATAGTTCCTCTTTCCTAAACGTTTGTAATATATGTCAACACATTCAATTATAACATGGGTGTTACAATCTAAAAATTATGTTATGTAAAATTCATAACATGATTTAAATTTCAGAATGTCATACATCTTCCATAAATCATTTTACTTAATGAAAACCCACAAGAACCCAAAACTAAAAGGATGTAAATAATAATATCCCACATTTTATCACCATAAACAAAAAAGAGAACCTTCTCGTAACATCAATTTGGATTGGTATTTTTTCACCATTTCTATTTGTTACTTCTATATATAAAACCATGTAAGCAATTGAACAACTGATATCCACACAGTAAGTTCAAGGAATATGGAATTATAAAACAAGAGTTCGTGATCAATGGACTTTCCACAAAAAAACAACCAAACAAATAAAATCTATAAGAGTGGTGTTAAAATATGGAAGATTGATGTTAAAATCTGGAACATTGGTGTTAAAATTTGGAAACTATGTTATTTAAAAATTCATGATATTGTTTAAATGTTAGAATGTGATACATCTTCCATAAATCATTATAATTAACGAAAAACCACCAAAATCTAAAACTAATAGGATTTCAATAATAGTTTCCACAGTTTAGTCACCTAAAACAAAAAATAGAACTCTTTGGCACATCAACTTGGATTTGAAATTCTGCACGGTTTGCACGCGTGCCCAACTTTAAATAAAAACATGCAACAAAGAGGACATGATCAATGGAATTTTTATAAAAAAACATACAAATAAAAATCTGGAATAGTAGTTAAAAAAGTCTGGAAGCGCAATGTTAAAATGTGGAATATGAGAGTTAAAATCTGGGAATTCAGTGTTAAAATCTGGAAATTATGTTATGTAAAATTCATGAAATTGTTTAAATGTCGAAATGTCATACACCTTCCATAAATCATTATAAATAACAAAAACCCACCTGAAATTAGAATTAATAGGATTTCAATAATAGTTCCCACAATTTAGGGTAACAAACCATTACTCACACCTAAACATCTTTGTAATTAATGCAAAACCACTAGAATCAAAAATTGACAGGATTTTAATAATAGTGTTGCGGTTTGCTCACCTGAAACAAAAAATAACTCTCATAGCTACCACATCAACTTAGATTGAGATTTCAGAACCTTTTTCACGTGTGACTAACTTCTTTACAACGAGAACGATAATGCAAATTTTTATTTTGAAATTGACTCAATATGATTACGAGATGTTCTATCGGGAGGACGAGAAGTCTTTAGTGGTTGTAAAAAAGTTTGATCCATATAATCATTATATGTCAATGAATTCAACTATGGCATATCATTGGTTTTAACCACATTCATAACTCCAAGATAAATCTTTTCTTAGGTGTTAAGCAGATAACAATCTTCCACATATTTGTACAGGTAACCATGTACTTTTCTTATTGCTTCACATGCATAAGCATAAGGGATCCTACTTATTTTTCATGCTTGACAAGTGCATTCCTAAGAGCCTAATTGTATAGTGATATCCACATTACTGATATGAACTAACACCACATTATGTCCATATTGCTCTATTATCATGGTTTCATCCAACACATTCGCCATCAATTTTTCCTCCACACTGGGACCAACTCCATTTCTCCACCTTTTTATGTCTTCCTTGGTGGTAAAAAAAACTTCTTACTCATTTTCTCACAATGTTCATAAATCAACACATAAATATTGTGTCTCCTCTCCTTTGTAATCAATGTAATGAATGATTCGGCTAAATTGGTAGTGATATGCTCTCATCGGCGGTGTGGAAATCACGACATTGCTCACCTATCAACATCATCATCATTTTCAACTCATCTCGACAATTTTGGACAATAGCTTCTCAAATTTTTTATAGCAACATCGAAATCACAGTCCAATCGAGAATAAGCAATGATGTTCAATAATTTCAATGTCCTTTCATTAGTTTCTCTTCTCATTCTCCTATATAATTTTGTAATTTCATAGCTAAAATTTTCTTTCACGTGACGATAACAATATGCATGTATATCTCTGCCGAATATTGTTCTAACAACACCTACAATCTCATTATGTTGATTAAATACAATAATCAGTTGAATAGAACCTTTAATTTCTTTTATGTTGTCCAAAAACCATGTCCAAATATGTTTCACCCCCAACAATTGAGTATGTCAATGGGAAGAGGTTGTCATCAGCATCATATGTTAATGCTACCAACAACATACCTTTATAAAAACCACTAAGGTGAAACTCATCCACAAGTTGAGCACCTAATAAGAAACCATTTATGCAACACCCATATTCAATGAATAATCTTTCAAATCTACCATTTTCTGAAGATACCCACTTCGCTATTGTTTTTTGATCAACTTTCATTAGTCTATTTCATATCCAAGGGATTAATATATATGACTGCTCTGGAGCCCCATATATTCCACCAACTGCTTTTTCCTTAGCTCTTAATGTTTGACGGCATGTAAGGGATATACCATAGTCTCACTAAAAGTCAACTTTAATTTCATTGGCATATTTTTCAACATTAGACTTCACCTCATCACAAATGATATATGAAATTAATAATGCCCTTGATTTGTGACAAACTGTTGATCTATCTTGAACTGAGTGCATATGAGTATTTTGAAAAGTTTTCACACAAAGAAATCGAGCGGAATTCTCGAAACCATGTGTTGTTAACTTCCACATGCAACTCTCAACTTTGCATTTGACAATAATCATTTTAGGACTATTCCTTACAAAATCATAGTCAAACCTATGTGCAATGTTATACATGAAGATAACCTCCCCCAATGCTTTGGTAGAAGGAAAAATCCGGTCAACATCCACCAACAACTCATTCTGCTGTAGCATTTAACTTTGGCATCGAACATGGAACGCTATTAATTATACAAGGTAACATTTGAAAATTACCGTCAGATGATAAACTTTGTTCTGAATTCCCACAAACGAATTCAACCCTAAAATTTAAATATCAAATGTGTAACAACCCAAAGTTTAATCAATGGAAATTATTTTCTTATAATTATGTCATATAGTAGTATAATCATATGAAATCACAACACAATGAACTACTAAGTACTATGTGACCTTAAACATAATATCGTCACTTTTGTGATTTGAATTTTGAAAATCTGACATACACGGTTGCGATCAATAAGATGTTTGGAGTCCAATATGACAAACTAATTTTTTAGTGAATAGTAACTGACCCTTATGAATAACAAATCATCCAAGTGAATAAGTAACATTACCAATGAAAGTATAAATTAAATTTATCCATATTATAAGTGAAAATGTGATATAATTATATCATAGTGTTGATATTTTTATAAGTCATAAATATTTAATTAAAATTTTGTGAATAGTTTAATAATTTAAAAGAAAATATATTTTCATAAAATGTATTCATAAATAAGTATTTTGATGACTTATGATTATAAAATAATTTTAAGAGACCTAAATTAATTTTTCAATGTGTTAGAAAGGCAGTTTTAATTTTAAAATTTGTATTTTTGAAGTAAATTATGATTTTTATTAAAAATTAAATTTCTTATATTTAGAAAATTATTTTTGAAAAATGAAGTTCATTTTTGAATTATACACGTCGAAAAATGGTTATGGTGATTTTTTTGGTTTTTTCTGAAATACTTTGATTTTTTATGAATAGTGAAATACGATAATTTATGATAAATATTAAATACATGATTTATGATGTCATCGGCTGATGTATGGATGATGTAAGGACATTATCTCGAACTCAAATGCACTCTTTACTATTTTTGGTTACAAGAATCAATACTATTCATAGTCTTGAGAAAATGATTAAAATAATGGGAAACTCCTCCTCTCCTCCACTATAAATATCACCCCTCTTTACCTCCTCTCTTCACTCCTCTAAAGTCTTGTGTCTAGTCCAAATTCTGCTCAAATATCTCCTTAATCCCATCTCCCACGTCCATCAGTCATTGGTCTCTTCAAAAGACCAAATCCTCTCCCCTAAAGAGGTTCTCAAGGAAGATATATTCAAGAGGTAAATTCCTCTTTTCATTTCTTTTATTTTCTTTCAAGTTCCTTTCTTTCTTTTTCTTTCTTTTTATTTTCTCGTCTTCTTTCATCCAAATGTTATGATAACTCTAGTACCTTACACATACTGGAACGTTTTTATGATAATGGAATAATTCATCATCATATCTCCTTTCCCCTCTTTTTATACTAGAAATGAAAACATCATCCAAGATGTGTTAATTTATCACATTCAAGGATGGCGGATTTTCAATTTCTTTTACCGTCTTCAATTCTGGTAATGAAACCATTTTTATGGTTGAACCAGACTATAATATGTGTATTATTTCTTATGTAAGGTTCTGGAATCTTTAGTACACATGATATTAATTTATAAAGAAAAATGAGTTTATTGTGAACAAAAACTACCAATTACCCAAAACGGTTATCATTAAAGTTTTATATAATGATTCATCTTCACTCCAAATAACCAAATGGATTTTATAACCATGTAATCTTATGGATGTTCACTAATAACATACAACTTCAATTTTAGACAATCATTCTTATCATACATGTTTATCCTTACATATATATAAGTAAACCAATCATGAAAAACAAGTAAACAAACGCCCTCAAACAACGAAATTGAACCTCTTGACCCATCAAAAAGGTCATGAATGAACATAATAAGGTTATACTAAATCAATTACATGAAGAAGAGGTTCTAGAAATATTAATTAATTAATGTAATTTGGTTATCCATGACATTAAGATCAAGTGAAGGACACCATCAGACTTAAGGTAAGGGATTCTACCCGAACCTCCATTATTCCTTCGGGTTGTTCTATCGTTCTTTTTACCCAAATGAATTTATTTATACTTTTTATGCACATATTCTAAATATTGTTTATATGATCCAAACTCATGTATCGAGATCCATTCATCATTTGCTTTCGAGGATATACATGTTTTTAAATGATTCTCTCCTCAATTCTTCCCGATAAGCAAGCTCATTTTAAGGGAACTTTCCGAATTCTTATCCATTTTCAAGTACACAATATAATCTATTTTTAAGCCATAATTATTTTTATAAAACCACTCTTTTTATTATGAAAACCTTCTTGGTTCACTTATGGTTTTATATAAAAAATTATGTCCTTTTATGACCTTTGATATTTTTCTTTAACCGTACTAAAATGTTTTAATTCTAAAGTTTCGTAAGTACTCTTTTTACATGTTATTACTTCAAGTTGACAACACTTTTCATGATATATGCCTATTCTACCCTATTATTGTTCGTGCATGATCTAATTACTTTCCTTCATGGACATTTTTTTATGATACTCTCATTTGTTATGCTTTATGACATGGTTATGATACTCAATTTTTACCATGGGTAGCCCTTATGTTTATGTATGATTGATTATGTATGATTCTATATGTGGAAAGCATATTTATGAACATGTTATGATGGGTGCCTCTAGATAGCACTCAGATGCATTGGGTAAAGTTGAGTCTCATGAGACGTTATGTGCAACGGTCTTGGCAGTTAGTCTTGACTCGTGCTACCATGTGCAATGGTCTTGGTGGTTAACCTTGACTTGTGATCCTCGTGCTAAAGTCATTTTTTATGTTGGTGCCACATTACTATGACTCCATGTTTATATGATCTCATGTTTATATGTTATGATTCCATATGTTCCATGCATTTTTATATCATTATGTCATGTCTTCTATGTCACGGCCTACCTTCTTCAAGATGAGGGAAGGGACAACAAAGTGTTATGTCCTTCCTTCTTCAAGATGAAGGAGAGATAATGACCTCTGAGTCTTGCCTTCAATAGACCTCGGAGTGGCGACTAGCACCAAGGGTATAGAATCTCACACAAAATGGAAAGCATTTCCCTTTTAATGAAAACAGGATCGAGATATTAGACGGTAAAAATCCCAAGCAACACCAAGCATTTATATAAAGGAACCAAAATCCAACACATGCATGATTTAAATGTAAACTGTGAAAAAAGTACAACCAAAGAACCAAAACAAGTACCAAAAAAAGAGACTAAGCAGCAGCACAACAACTATCCCGACGCCCAAGCTAGTAAAGTCCAGCACGGTCCTCAAATTCCTCTTGGAAACTTGAAAACAGTTTTATAACACAGGGTGAGCATACAAGTATACTCAGTAGGGGGACCAAAGTCACTCGTGAACAAGTGGGAGAAGCATACTAATGCCACTATGAAAATAATAGAAACCAACCACACCTACTAAGAAAAAATATTAACCAGCCTAACTTCACCAAGGCACGCTCACCAAATAACGCAGGTCAAGTAAGGTAATAATATAAGCACATCGATGATTTGGGTACCCCACACCACTTTTCTCATTGGTTAGCTGCTCATTCCTAATGGCTAATGTCTTGACGCTACCACCCTTCCCCAAATGCAGTCTCACTGCACATCTGCCCGCACACACCTGGGCCACAAACCACACATACCCCACCTGCAGACTCTTGGGTCACAACAACCACACCTCTCGCCTGAAAACACTTGGGTCTCATCCCGAAGACAATTGGGAAACAAACATGGCCCACAAACACCTGGGCCCCTCATCCACAACACAACCTGCTCAAAGGATCTTAGGCTAATAGTAAACCTCAAGCCATTACAACCTGCCCGGATACGCTTGAGCGGTAAGAACCCGAAAGGGGGTGTGAGGAAGTAAGTCAAGTACCAGTCATTCATCCTCCCACCGGGATGTTGGGAAAGACACTCTCCCCCATAAAATGGGGGTGTTCGGCACGTAGTACTCAATAAGGGTGGGGTGTATGTAACACCTCAAGGTTTTGAAAATAAATATAGAATGCAATTTTATAATCTATCCATTAAACACAACTTTGCCTCTTCTATGTTTTGAATTTCAAGAAATGGTCATCTGGAGTTGTGTTCAGTAAGTCATTTGGGGTCTAGTATAACAAACTTGATTTTTGGTGAATAGTAACATACCCTTATGAATAGTAATATGAATAGTAATATGACCCTTGAATAGTGAATAATGATATTATTTTATTTTCTTAAGGTAATAAGATAATGGGATCGTAATTAATTTTTCAATGTCACATAAAACTAATTGCACTTCAAGATTGTTATTTTTCGAATTAATTATGACCTTATTTAAAAATTAAATTAATAATATTTAGAAAATTATTTTTGAAAAATGGATTTCACTTTTGAATTCTACACGTTGAAAAATGGTAGGGGTGAATTTTTGGGAATTTTCTGAAATTCTTGAATTTTTTATGAATAGTGAAATACTGTAAAATACCGTATATTCAATTTATCAGTTAAATACACTATTTATGACATCATAAGTGATGTAAGTCCACTTGATTCGAACTCACGTGATCTTATTACTATTAGGGGTCACATGAAACAATACTATTGGTTGTCTTGATGGAAATAATAAAATAATGAAATTAAATATTCAAAAATTACCCCTCTCATCCAATATAAAAACCCTCCACCACTACCTCTTCTCTTCACTCCACTAAGCCTTGAAGCTCCTCAAAGTTCTGCCCAATTGACCTTCCCTAGTTACTCCCCACGACCAGGAATCTCTTAGTCTTTCCAAAAGACCAAAACCCCTTCCATTAAGGAGTTTATCAAGGAGGTTATTTCAAGAAATAAAGCATCCTTCTTTCTCATTTGGTTTTATTTCAATTTATCTACTTTTGTTATCCTCTCCTCACCTCCTCTGTCCAAATGATCATGATAACTTCAGTATAATCTATATACTAGATTTATATCATGTGAATGGAAGAACCATCATCAATATGCTTACTCCCTCCCTTTTATTTTTATAAATGAAATTGACGTCCATGAGGTTTCGATTTATAACCTTCGTAGACAACGAAGTTTCGTTCTTCAATTTCTTCTTCATTACTGGTCATGAAACCATATTCATGGTTGAACCAGACTATAATATATGTGTTATAACCTAATTAATATTCAGGAACCAGAATGTGTACATATAATTAAGTTATATGACAAAACTAGTTCATAATATTCCAAATACCGCCAAATAATCGAAGTGGTTTTCATCTAATGATTCATACTCATTACATGTAACCAAATGAAATAAATAACCATTATCAATTCTGTATGTTCATAAATAATTTGTAATTTCAATCCTGGAGATTTATAACCATTCCACATGAACTCCACATACTTGAAAACAAGTGAACTGATTATGAAAATAAAGAAAATGAACACCTCGGAACAACGAAATTCAATACAACAACTTATCAATAAAGACATAAATGAACTAACCAGAATTATGGTAAACTAAATACATGTCTAATAGGTTCTGAAATAAGTTATTAACAAGTATAATTTCATATTCCAGGAGCTTAAGTACAAGAGCGGAACACGTTTGGAGTTAAGGTAAGGGGTTTCTCATCTCACTTTCATTTCTGTGAGATTTTCATTGTTCGCCACTTATTTCTTGTATGTGGTATATGTGTACTTCCATTTGATATATAATAACATGATTCTATTTATATTCATGTTATTCAATGATTCACTTGATGGTTATTAAGTTCTGGTCATACGGTTCGACCGATTACATTGTGGTAAGGGACTTTGTCTCAGCTGTCGTTTTCGTTGTGACTATCTTTGTATTGTACACATAATAATCCTTATGTGGTGTACCTAATGCCCATTTGAGATCACTTTTCATTTGAAATTATATTTATATTAAATATCCATAATCTCATGTTATGGATATGATTGTTGTCTAAACCGTATATCATTTTACATATGGTGTTTATTTGGAAAGTTATTTTAATTATGGAAATATTGATGAATCTGTATACTCTACTCTATACGGATATTGAAAGGGCATATTGCTCTTATATTGAATCAATGTATAAATAATGCTTTCGACATGCAGTGGTGGGTGGGGTCCGCTATAGCCCCTCGATGCATCGGTAGGTCTCATGAGACAAAACAGTTAGACGAAAAACCCTTCGAGTTTGTTTCCTAAAATCAGACGGGTTTCTACCCACAGAACTAAACCGTTTTTACGGTATTATGGTTTCATGTGTTAGATACATGACGTCCAATTAATAAGAATTCTCTTTATTCATTATCAGTTATTATTATTTTCCATGAGATTTTCACTATGACAAAATCTATGGATGCAGTTTCATTTTTAGTTTATTAATGGAATTAGTTATTCATTTATTCACTATGCCATTTTGATTATGTCAAATTGATTATGATTCAATTATTATTGTACTCATGCTTCCGCTATTTGTAACCCTTACTGAGCGTTTGAGCTCACCCCTTTCATTGTTTACTTTCAACAGGTGACAAAGAGGAGATCATTTATTGAGCTTTTGTGGATGCAGTTTTTAGTTTTCATTTTGTATTGTATCTTGTAACCTTTTTCAATGTAATTTGTGTTACATCTATGTATCTAGTTTCTTTAAGACTACTAAACTGATCGTTCCTTTGGGATTTTCATTCCTTCCAACCATGCCAATATCACAAGTAATGCACCGGCTCCTGCCTAGAGGGTTCGAGGTGTTACAGTTGGTATTAGAGGAAGTTTAGTAGAAAACTTGGAAACTAGAGTAAGAAATGTATAGTAGGGAACAAATCCCTAAGGTAGTATCTGAGGATAAACATACAAGAATGTCCTGGTATTTTGGTAAGGAATAGATTATGTGGATATTTTAAGCAATATGTCCCTGTCTGGATACGAGCAGGTAGAGCCGGCTCTGGCACAGATGTATCTAGGGGTAAAACCCGAAAACACCGTTTTGAGCTAGACTCGAACTGGAAACGGTGCACGACAATGGGTCTTTCTGCACTCTTGGTTATGACACGCTCGGGGGATATGCTTAGGATAATTCATGTTTTCTTTACAAGCCATTATGAAGGAGTTAATGTAAATTTTCCCTTAGAGGAACAATGTTTATAAGATTAGCTATGCATAGAATTTCAATCTATGTTGAGTGCTTTTATATTTGAGATTCATAAACTAATCTAGTGTACCCCATTATTTAGAAATGGCGTCTAATGGAAGAAGGGAAATCAATACTCGTGGGCAAGGTAGGGATCTCCCTACTGAGCAAGTCAACACAATCAACGTTGGAGCAGATCAGATCATGACCATATTGGGGCAACTTACTCAAGTTGTAACGAATAACCATTCAACACCTGTGTTGGATCGTTTCATGCGGTAGAAGCCCCCATCTTTCAGCGGGACTACTAATCCAGTGGTTGTTGAGCAATGGATCGAGTCCCTTAAAAAGATATTTATGGCGTTAAGATGCAATGAAAATGAAAAGGTAGTACTAGCAGTATATTGTCTCAAGGGCAACGCTGATCAATGGTGGTCCCTGATTCAAAATACCACAGAGGAAGAAGAAATAGAAGATATGGAATGGATGAATTTTAAGGAAATATTCTTCGAAAAATATTTCCCTCATGAGAAACAAACCGAAATGAAGAGGAAGTTCCTTGGATTAAAATGAAGGGAAGAAGACAGTGTTGTAGAGTATGATGCTACCTTCACAAGGCTAGCCAGGTATTCTGTGGATTACGTACGTGACTCGGCGGACAAGATTGATCATTTATTTGAAGGTATTAAGCCAATTCTTCGAAGGGCACTGGCTTCTCAATCATTTTCATCATATGATGAAATCGTATCAAGTGCCATCAAAATAGAGAGGGAATTTGATAGATCAAATCTTTTCAAAGAAAACCAAGATAAGAAGCGGTACTCTGATAACAAAGGAAAATGAGAAGCACCAAAGAAGAGAAAGGGAACAAAGATGTTCCCATTATGTGAGAACTGTGGTAAGAATCATCTCGGGAAATGCTTGAAAGGCATGGGAGTCTGCTATAACTGCGGAGAAAAGGGTCATCAATCTAGTGAATGCAAGGGGAAGAAGCAATTCAATGATATTCAATGCTACAATTGTAGAGACATGGGACACTATGAAAATGGGTGTCCTAAGCGCCAAGGAAACATGCCTCAGAAAAATTCAAGAGAGCAAGGGAGAGCCTATGCGATTACAACCGCGGAGGTTGAAGTTCCTAATGATGTGGTGGTAGGTACTTTAATTGTTTCCTCAAACTTAGCCAACACTTTATTTGATTCTGGATCATCGCATTCATTTATATCCTCTCAGTTTTCCAAGAATATTAGATATGTCCAATTTGATTTAATAAAGGAGTTGTCAGTCAAAACTCCCATGGGATGTATCATTGCAACAAAGGCATGTCGACTGGTCCCACTCCAAACACCAAAACGTGTTTTAGTTGCTAACCTTATCATCATACCCATGACTGGATTTTATATAATTCTCAGTATGGATTGGCTGTCAAATTATGATGTGAGGATTTATTGCAAGAAAAAGGAAGTTACAATTTTTGAAAATGGTGTAGAATCCCTTGTCTTTAGAGCGGAGACTTCGCCATCTGATTCTTATCTAGACCCACCCCCAGTACCTCTATTGAATGAAATTCTTGGAGAGGAAGAGAACACAATATCTATGGGTGAGGAAAGAAATATTCAAATTGAAGATGTGCATATAGTGAAAGAATACATTGATGTGTTTCCAGAGGATTTACCTGGACATCCTCCTAAGCGGAAAATTGAGTTTTCCATTGACTTAATTCCTGGTGCAAGACCTATATCAAAGACCCCATATAGAATGGCCATTATGGAGTTAGTGGAGCTGAAGAAACAACAAGAAGAGTTGAGTGACAAAGGATTTATTCGACCTAGTGTTTCTCCATGGGGAGCCCCGGTCTTGTTTGTAAAGAAGAAAGATGGATCCATGAGGCTATGCATTGATTACAGAGAAATCAATGCTATTACAATAAAGAATAAGTATCCTCTACCCCAGATTGATGATTTGTTTGACCAACTTCATGGAGCTCAATACTTTTCGAAGATTGACCTTCGATTCGGATATCATCAACTACGTGTGAGGAAGGAAGATATTTCGAAGACAGCATTTTGAACTAGGTATGCATTATGAGTTTACAGTGATGCATTTTGGACTGACAAATGCACCCTCTGTTTTCATGGATTTAATGAATAGAGTTTTCAAGGAATATCTTGATAACTTTGTTGTGGTATTCATCGATGATATCCTGGTATACTCAAAAATCTATGAAGACCATGAGGATCATTTGCGAACTATTCTGAAAACTCTTCGAAGAAATCAATTATATGGGAAGTTTAGCAAGTGCGAATTCTGGCTTCAGTCAGTTCCTTTTCTAGGCCATATTGTCTCTAAGGATGGAATCCTAGTTGATCCTGTGAAGACAAAGTTAATCCAAGATTGGCCCACCCCAACAAACATAACTAAGGTACGTAGTTTTATTGGCTTAGCAGGTTATTATCGGCGTTTCGTGCAGAATTTTGCCCGACTGGCTAACCCGCTATTGAAGCTCACACGTAGGGGTTAAATTTGTTTGGACAAAAGATTGTGAAAAATGTTTCGAAGAACTGAAAAGAAGATTAGTCAATGCTCTTATATTGACTCTACCATCGAGGAATGACGGGTTTGTTATTTATAGTGATGCTTCAAAGAAAGGAATTGGTTGTGTCCTTATGCAAAATGATAAGGTTATTGCTTATGCATCACGACACCTAAAAGATCATGAGAAAAACTATCATACTCATGATCTTGAGTTAGCTGCTGTAATATTTGCTTTGAAGATATGGAGACATTATCTCTATGGTGAAAAATGTGAGATTTATACTGATCACAAGAGTTTGAAGTATATTTTCTCACAGAAAGAACTCAACATGAGGCAAAGGAGATGGCTTGAACTACTCAAGGATTATGATTGCACGATACACTACCACCCGGGGAAGGCAAATAAGGTGGCATATGCTTTGAGCAGAAAGGATCATGGAGTTTTGAACAAGATGAGAGTTGAAAGGGATCCTATTTTCATGGATCTAGTAAAGATGGATATGGAAATAACCATGGAATGTGAAACATCAATGCTTTTTCAAATGGTTGTCAAACCATCTTTACTAGAAAGGATAAAAAGTTCTCAAGCTGATGAGGAGGAGTTTCAAAAGAAGATTAAAGTTGTGAATGATGTGAGATTGAGTGACTTCGTATTCGTATATGAAGATGGAATTTTGAAATTTGGGAAGAGACTTTGTGTTCCCAATATACCTGATCTAAAAATGGAATTGTTGGATGATGCTCATAGTTCCAATTTCTCTATACACTCTGGTAGCACTAAGATGTATAGAGATTTGAAAGAACATTTTTGGTGGGACAACATGAAGAGAGAGATTGCTGATTTTATGTCAAGATGTATGGTTTGTCAACAAGTGAAAGCTGGAAGGCAACAACCTGGAGGAGTATTGCAACCTCTTCTCATACCTGAGTGTAAATGGGATAATATCATGATGGACTTTGTCATGGGACTACCAAAGAATCCTAGAAGGAACGATGCAATATGGGTCATTGTTGGTCGTCTTACCAAGTCAGCACATTTTCTTGCTATAAGAGAAGATATACCACTTGAACGTCTAGAAAGAATATATATTAATGAAGTCGTGAGACTTCATGGAGTACCCATATCGATTGTTTCTGGTCGTGATCCATGTTTTACATCAAGATTCTGGAAAAGTCTTCAGAAAGCCCTAGATACTGATCTTCGTTTGAGCACTGCCTACCACCCACAAACTGATGGACAATAAGAACGGACTATTCAAACATTGGAAGACATGTTGAGGTCTTGTTCACTTGATTTTCAAGGCATGTGGGATCAGTATTTACCTCTCGTAGAATTTTCCTACAACAATAGCTTCCATTCAAGTATACAGATGGCACCTTATGAAGCATTATATGGGAGGCGATGTCGTACACCAACTTGCTGGGATGATGTTGGTGAAAGAAAGCTTGTGGGCCCAGAACTTGTTAAAGAAACAACGGAGAAGGTGAAGATTATCCAGAACCATATCAAAATAGCTCAAAGTAGGCAAAAGAGCTATGCAGATAACTGAAGGAAGGATTTTGAGTTTTAAGAAGGAGATCATGTTTTCTTAAAGGTATCTCCATAGAAGGGTATTATACGATTCGGTAAGAAGGGAAAGTTAAGTCTCAGGTACATCGGACCTTTTGAAGTTCTGGACCGAATTGGAGCCGTAGCTTACCATTTGGCAATGCCGCCAAGTCTCTCCAAGGTTCACAATGTGTTCCACATGTCAATGTTAAGAAAATACATGTCAGACCCAACACATGTACTCACTTATGAAGAAGTGGAACTTGAGCCTGATCTATCTTACTGTGAAGATTCTATCACAATTCCTGATACTAGAGAACAAGTATTGAGAAATCGGACGACTCGTCTGGTAAAGGTTCTATGGAGGAACCATAAGATGGAGGAAGCAACATGGGAGCCTGAGGAGCTTATGCTAAAGACATACCTGAATCTTTTTAGGTAATATTCTGTGAATTTCGAGGATGAAATTTTTGTGAGGAGAGAATGTAACACCCCAAGGTTTTGAAAATAAATATAGAATGCAATTTTATAATCTATCCATTAAATACAACTTTGCCTCTTCTATGTTTTGAATTTCAAGAAATGGTCATCTGGAGTTGTGTTCAGTAAGTCATTTGGAGCCTGGTAGAACAAACTTGATTTTTGGTAAATAGTAACATACCCTTATGAATAGTAATATGAATAGTAATATGACCCTTGAATAGTGAATAATGATATTATTTTATTTTCTTAAGGTAATAAGATAATGGGATCGTAATTAATTTTTCAATGTCACATAAAACTAATTGCACTTCAAGATTGTTATTTTTCGAATTAACTATGACCTTATTTAAAAATTAAATTAATAATATTTAGAAAATTATTTTTGAAAAATGGATTTCACTTTTGAATTCTACACGTCGAAAAATAGTGGGGGTTAATTTTTGGGAATTTTCAGAAATTCTTGAATTTTTTATGAATAGTGAAATACTGTAAAATACCGTATATTCAATTTATCATTTAAATACACTATTTATGACATCATAACTGATGTAAGGCCACTTGATTCGAACTCACATGATCTTATTACTATTAGGGGTCACATGAAACAATACTATTGGTTGTTTTGATGGAAATAATAAAATAATGAAATTAAATATTCAGAAATTACCCCTCTCCTCCACTATAAAAGCCTTCCACCACTACCTCTTCTCTTCACTCCTCTAAGCCTTAAAGCTCCTCAAATTTCTACCCAATTACCCTTCCCTGGTTACTCCCCACGACTAGGAAGCTATTAGTCTTGCCAAAAGACCAAAACCTCTTCCATTAAGAAGTTTCTCAAGGAGGTTATTTCAAGAGGTAAAGCACCATTCTTTCTCATTTGGTTTTATTTCAATTTATCTACTTTTGTTATCCTCTCCTCACCTCCTCTTCCCAAATGATCATGATAACTTCAGTATCATCTATATACTGGATTTATATCATGTGAATGGAAGAACCGTCATAAATATCTTACTCCCTCCCTTTTATTTTTATAAACGAAATTGACGTCCATGAGGTTCTGATTTATAACCTTCATGGACGACGAAGTTTCGTTCTTCAATTTCTTCTTCATTACTGGTCATGAAACCATATTCATGGTTGAACCAGACTATAATATATGTGTTATAACCTAATTAATATTTAGGAACCAGAATATGTACATATAATTAAGTTATATGACAAAACTAGTTCATAATATTCCAAATACCGCCAAATAATCGAAGTGGTTGTCATCTAATGATTCATCATCATTCCATGTAACCAAATGAAAGAAATAACCATTATCAATTCTGTATGTTTATAAATAATGTGTAATTTCAATCCTGGAGATTTATAACCATTCCACATGAACTCCTCATACTTGAAAACAAGTGAACTGATTATGAAAATAAAGAAAATGAACACCCCGGAACAACGAAATTCAATACAACAACTTATCAAGAAAGACATAAATGAACTAACCAGAATTATGGTAAACTAAATACATGTCTAATAGGTTCTGAAATAAGCTATTAACAAGTATAATTTCATATTCCAGGAGCTTAAGTACAAGAGCGGAACACATTTGGAGTTAAGGTAAGGGGTTTCTCATCTCACTTTCATTTCTGTGAGATTTTCATTGTTCGCCACTTATTTCTTGTATGTGGTATATGTGTACTGTCATTTGATATATAATAACATGATTCTATTTATATTCATGTTATTCAATGATTCACTTGATGGTTATTAAGTTCTGGTCATACGGTTCGACCGATTACATTGTGGTAAGGGACTTTGTCTCAACTGCCTTTTTCATTGTGACTATCTTTGTATTGTACACCTAATAATCCTTATGTGGTGTACCTACTACCCATTTGAGATCACTTTTCATTTGAAATTATATTTATATTAAATATCCATAATCTCATGACATGGATGTGATTGTTGTCTAAACCGTATACCATTTTACATACGGTGTTTATTTGGAAAGTTATTTTAATTATGGAAATATTGATGAATTCGTATACTCTACTCTATACGGATATTGAAAGGGCATATTGCTCTTGTATTGAATCAATGTATAAAGAATTCTTTGGACATGCAGTGGCGGGTGGGGCCCGCTATAGCCCCTCGATGCATCGGTAGGTCTCATGAGACAAAATAGCTTGGCGACAAACCCTTCGAGTTTGTTTCCCAAAATCAGATGGGTTTCTACCCACAGAACTAAACCGTTTTTACGGTATTATGGTTTCATGTGCCAGATACATGGCGTCTAATTAATAAGAATTCTCTTTATTCATTATCAGTTATTATTATTTTCCATGAGATTTTCACTATGACAAAATCTATGGATGCAGTTTCATTTTTAGTTTATTAATGACATTAGTTATTCATGTATTCACTATGCCATTTTGATTATGTCAAATTGATTATGATTCAATTATTATTGTACTCATGCTTCCGCTATTTGTAACCCTTACTGAGCATTTGAGCTCACCCCTTTCATTGTTTACTTTCGACAGGTGACAAAGAGGAGATCATTTATTGAGCTTTTGTGGATGCAGTTTTTAGTTTTCATTTTGTATTGTATCTTGTAACCTTTTTCAATGTAATTTGTGTTACATCTATGTATCTAGTTTCTTCAAGACTACTAAACTGATCGTTCCTTCGGGATTTTCATTCCTTCTAACCATGCCAATTTCACAAGTAATGCACCGACTCTTGCCTAGAGGGGTCGGGGTGTTACAGTGCATATTGAAAATCACAAGAAACTACAATTCATACATATAGGTAAACAAGCACTTATCTCAACCTATGGGTTTCAAACAAACAACCAGCCCGCACAGAACCACCTTTGCTGCTACCCCTATATGCACAACCACACAACAGCCACAACTAAAGTATAAACCCGACCACTTTTTCATTTAATCACTGGTCATTCTTTATTAAGAAGTTCACTATAATTAATTCCAACACTACCTAGGAAACCACTATCCTCAACCATTCTCAACACAACAAGCAAATCAAGTTGCAGTCCCACTGCACAAACAGCACATAAACACATTACAATCCCACTGCACAACGTCGCTCGACGGCTACAACACAAACAAAGGCAGTCACACTGCCTACAAGTTCATCCATTCCAAAATCAATCGATCTCTCAACCTGAGATTCTGTCACACCTCCTGTACCACCTCATACATAAAGCTCATAGCAAAACACCACCAAATAGAAGCTCCGCTGCACAAACAGGCCATACCCCAAACACAAAGTCATTCCCCCTGTCCACCCCTATACCCATAACAAGGCTACCAACAGAAACTTCACACAACCCCCCACGAAGTACAAAATCCAACCAAACACAACACACAGTCACACCATTAAGTCAAGCATATTCAGATTTAGCAAGAGGGGTTCTTTAATTCCACTTTAAATAACATGGGTGATACAGAACAAGTTTGATTCTGGGGAATCCATTTATTTAACCAAATATACATGATTAAATGGATTGATATTTGTGATTATTCACAGAGTATCAACAGCAAGAACAAGAACATCACCAGTGCGCAAGCAAAGGCCACCAACGGCCATGATTTTCATAAGGCCTTATAGCCACAACAATTTATAACTAGAAAACAAGGATAATAAAACAAAACAGTGCTCAACATCACCAGTGCGCAAGAAAAGGCCACCAACAGCCATGATTTTCATAAGGCCTTATAGCCACAACAGTTTATAACTGGAAAACAAGGATAATAAAACAAAACAGTGCTCAACATTCATTCATCTTCAATCCCCTACATGTTATCATAACAGGTCCTGTTATCTTTTTATCATCACCTCCCCCCCTCATTTATTACTCTTTTTAAAGAAAGAATTCAATCGTTCTCTCCCAAGAAGCATTACTACACTCACCCCGCATGATACACAATTAAAGAGAGACAAAGAAAAAACCCTACTTGGAACAACAGACGATCAAAGTTCCTCCTTACACCAAGAACAGGGGGTCGCACAAGCAGCAGGAAACTCCAAGGAAAACTGAACAGGAGAGGGCCCTAGCACAGGCGGATGACTCGTTTGGGAAGAAAATTTCTTCACGCACCAAGAGAAAAGAGAAGAGAGGACCTTGACTTTTAAAAAAAGCCAGATCCTGTATCAACGGAAGAAAACAGTTCCAGAGGCCATTAAAGTCATATCGTGGCCAAGATCACACGGTTTGACTATTTCAAAGTCCCTCGAGCATTAGGATATTAAAGATATAATTAATATCCTTTGAAACACCCTTAGAAATGTCCAAACAAGGCTTCAAACTCGATTTACATCAAATAAAACGTAAGATGGGTGAAACTAGAAAAAATTGGAAAAATGGAAATGATACTGATGTTGACGTCGACGCCGACACCGACGTCGACGCCGACGCCGACAGTACAAAAATGACTCGCCAACACCGACAGTAAAAAATGACTCGTCGACACCGACAGTACAAAACGACACCCCGACACCGACAGTTCAAAATGACACGCCGACACCGACAGTTCAAAATGATACACCGACACCGACAGTTCAAAATGACACGCCGACACCGACAGTCCAAAATGACACACCGACACCGACAGTTCAAAACGACACGCTGACATCGACAGTTCAAAAGGACACGCCGACATTGACAGTTCAAAATGACACGCTGACAGAAAAAAAACTGAATTTTTTGGGTAAACTTCTCAGAATGAGTCACCGATAGCCCCCAGAACACCACAAACACTGGATTTTCACAAAGGAATGGCTTAGAGAGGTCCGGGTCATTACATTATAACCCATGTGCTAAAGATTTATTCTTATGTTTATTATCTTACTGGGCTTTTTAGCTCATCCATTTGTTCATGTTATCCTCAGGTTATCCTATGAAGATGTATGAAAATAGTGGAAGTTAGGAGCTCTTTATGAAGATTAAATAAGGAAATGTTTTATTTAGTCCTATGTTTTCAATTTTATGTACCTAGTCTTCCAAGACACTCGACTTTACGATCATTGGCTTGAAATATGACGATTTATTATGCTTAAAATAATGTAATGATATCTGTAAAAGACTAGGGTTGTTATAGTTGGTATCAGAGGATGGTCTAGTTGTTTTTGGAGACTAGAAATAGAGCACTTTAGTAAAACCCTTGGGGATGAGACTAAGTATAAGAAAACATCCCTAAATTTTGGTAAGCATAGAGTAAGTGGTTTATCAAGAAAATGCATCTTCATCTGGATACGAACAAGTGGATGTGGCTCTAGCACAGATGTATCTAGGGGTAAAACCCCAAAACACCGTTTTGAGCTAGACTCGAACAGGAACCGGTGCATGACAATGGGTCTTGTTGCACTCCTGGTTTGACACTCCTGGGGGATATGCTTTGGTAAATTCATAAGCTTAGTATGAACCATTATTAAGGGAACATAAAAAAAGAAGCCCATAAGAATATATGTTAAGAAAAAGATCATAGATAACCTAGATTGAAACCTAAGGAATCACAAGTTAGGATATACTTTTCTTAAAAGATTTTATCCTTTTATGTTTAAAGTCTCATTTTTTATGCTTATTAGTTAAGTATTCAATCTCCCTAATTGTACGTTCTTTTTCTTAGTTAATGGCGGGAAATATAAGAACACGTGCCAACAATCAATATGATAGGCAATGTGATTATTGCCCTAATGATATGCCAAATATGATGGGAATGGGTGCTCAAAAATTCATGACAGTACTTGCTCTGAATAATAACTTGAATCATGTGGAACGCCCTCCTCCTGCAAGGAAAAAGCAAGTTGTCGTTGAATCCTTCATACGACAAAGGCCTCCCATGTTTAGTGGATCTTCTGATCCCCTCCTCGCGGAACAGTGGATTAACTCCATTGAAAATATATTATCTATCCACCAGTGCTCCGAAGAAGAGAAATTCGCACTGGCGGTCTATCATTTTAATGGGGAAGTTGATCAGTGGTGGACACTGATCAAGAATACAAAGTCCCGAGAGGAAATTGATTCCATGGATTGGGAGGAATTTAAGAAAATGTTCTTCAATAAATATTTTCCCTGAACCCTCCGTCTTAAGATGGAAAGAGAGTTCCTCGAACTTAAGTAGAAGGAAGATGATTCCATCATGGCGTATGAAGCAAACTTCACAAGGATTGCAAGATACACCTCCGGCTTTGTCATGAACACTGAAAGCAAGGTGGGTCGCTTCTTTAGTGAACTAAAGTCGAGTCTATGAAAAATGTTGGCAATTCGAGACTTCGGCAATTATGAGGAGATTGTCTGTTGTGCCCTCAAGGTTGAAATGGAGATCAGAGACTCTCAATGGTCTCGTGGGCCTGATGACAAAAAGCAGAAAATTGAGTCTAATATGGGTGGTTCGGAAAATAAATCTCATGATGGAAAAAAGATCAAACATCCCACGTGTCAAAATTGTGGGAAGAAGTGTCCTAGGAACTGTCTAAAGGGAACCAGGAATTGCTTCAAATGTGGAAAAAACGGTACATCTTGCTAAGAACTGTCGGAAGGATATGGAGAATCCCATTAACGTGGAAGAAGAAAGGAAGGTTCAGATCAACACTCATCTTGTAGTACAATGTTACAACTGCAAGGAACATGGGAATTATGTGAAAAATCGCCCTAAGTCAAGGGTTATCGGAGGAAATCAATAACAACCTCCAAGGCAACAAGGAAGGGCTTATGTTATCACTACTGTTGAGGTGGAGTCAGAAAACGATGTGGTGAAAGGTACGCTAGTTATTCATTCAAGAATAGCGAACGTACTATTTGATTCTGGTTCTACATATTCTTTCATATCTTTCAAGTTTAGTAGAACTATTCAAACATCACCTCAAAATCTGGAGGTTGAGTTGTCTGTGAGAACAGTGAATGGGGAAATTATTGCATCCAATGTTTATAACTCATCCCTGGTAAATGTTTGTGGACTGAACCTCCCATCAAATCCTGTTATACTTTCTCTGGTGGAGTTCAATGCTATTTTGGGCATGGATTGGCTATCTTTATATAAAGCCAACATTAACTGTCAGGAAAGGGAGATCACTCTTCACATCCCAGAGTATCCTCCAATCCTGTACAAGTGTAAGGAGGAAGATAAATCTCTTTCAAAATCACCGTCTCAATTGTTGATAATGTTGCCTTTTGAGCAAGCATATCTTGCTCAAATGATTGAGACAAAGGAGATGATGCTTCTCGAAAATATGCTCATTGTGAGGGATTGCACTGATGTATTCCCTAAAGAATTGTATGGTCTTCCTCCTGATTGAGAGGTTGAGTTCTCAATTGCAATTATTCCTGGATCCCTATCTATATTCAAGACACTTTATAGAATGGCCATCGTAGAGCTGGAAGAGATGAAGAAGCAATTACAAGAGAATCTAGAGAAGGGTTTTATACGCCCGAATGCTTCACCATGGGGTGCACCAGTCACATCTTCGTTAAGAAGAATGATGGATCAATGTGCCTCTGCATTGATTATCATGAACTCAAAAAAATCATGATAAAGAACAAGTATCTCATGCCTCTGGTAGATGACTTGTTCAATCAGCTACGTGGGGCTAGTTATTTCTCTAAGGTGGACCTTCAGTCGAGATATCACCAATTAAAGGTGAGGAAGGAAGATATTCACAAGATTGTCTTTTGAACGAGGTATAGACACTATGAGTTCATAGTTATGCCCATCAGACTCACTAATACTCCAGCAATATTCATGGATTTAATGAATAGTATTTAGAGATTACCTCAAAAAATTTGCGGTAGTCTTTATCGATGATATTCTGATATACTCCAAGAGTAAGGAGGAACATGAGTAGCATTTGAATATTGTGTTGATGACTTTGCAAAGGGAGAAATTTTATGCAAAGTACGATAAATGTGAGTTCTAGATGAAGAAAGTATCATTCTTGGGACATGTTATCACCAGCAAAGAGATATTTGTAGACCCTTCCAAGGTAAAGGCAATTGAAGAGTGGCTTAGGCCAACATCTGTAACGGAGATCCGCAGTTTTCTGGGTATAGCCGGGTATTATCGACAATTTGTGAAGAACTTCTCACGATTATCAAACCCAATGACCAAGATGACACAGAAGGGAGTGAAGTTCATCTGGAATTAAGAATGTGAGGAAAGTTTTAAGGAGATGAAAAAGAGGCTTATCACTGCACCAATACTCACACTCCTGATAAGTTGAGAACTCTTTATGGTTTACAGTGATGGTTCAAAGAAGGGCTTAGGTTGTGTGCTGATGCAAAATGATAAAGTCATAGCCTATGCCTCAAGGTAGCTGAAAATCCATGAGAAAAACTATCACATGCATGATTTGGAGTTGGCAGTTGTGATCTTTGCGTTGAAAATCTGGCGGCATTATCTCTATGGGGAGAAATGTGAGATATATACTAATCACAAGAGTCTCAAATATATTTTCACACAAAAATAGATTAATATGCACCAGCGAAGATGGTTAGAGCTCATCAAGGATTATGACTATCAATCCACTACCACCCTGGTAAGGCAAATAAGGTGGTGGATGCTCTAAGTAGAAAGGATCTTGCATCTTTATCAATGATGAGAATTGAAAAGGATCAAATCTTCTTAAGATTTGCAGAGGATGGACACGGGAATCAATAAGGGAGGAACATCATCAATCCTTTCTCAAATGATTGTTCAACCATCTCTCATAGAGAAAATAAAGGATGCTTAAAGAAATGATGTGAAAATTCAGAAAAGGGTGGAAACTATCAGAAATGGGAAATCCTCTGAGTTCAAGATTGACAAGGATGAAGTCGTAAGATTTGGGTCACAATTATGTGTATCATATGATCCAGAAATAAAGAAGGAGCTTCTGAATGACGTGCATAGCTCAACCTTCTCTATTCACCGAGGGAGCACAATGATGTATCAAGATCTCCAGGAGAATTATTGGTGGGACAATATGAAGAAGGAGATTGCTGAGTATACATCAAAGTGTTTGGTATATCAGCAAGTGAATGATGAAAGGAAAAAGTCTAAGGGGATGATGCAACCACTACCCATACCAACATGGAAGTGGGAAAACATCACCATGGACTTTGTCACTGGACTTCCAAGGACATCTAGAGGAAACAATGCAATATGGGTCATTGTGGATCGTCTTACAAAGACAATTCACTTTATCGCAATTCAAGAGGACTTCTCATTGGATCAACTTGCACGGATATATATCAAAGAGGTGGTAAGGCTGCATGGAGTACCACTATTTATTGTATCCGAAAGAGATCTGAGATTCACCTTGATGTTCTGAAAAGTCTCCAGCATGCTCTAAGCACTGAACTGAACTCCAGTACGGTCTATCATCCTCAAACTGATGGTCAATCCAAGAAAACTATTCAGACACCGAAAGACATGTTAAGAGCGTCTTCTATGGACTTCAAAGGAGGATGGGACCAACATCTTCCACTGGTCGAATTCTCTTACAACAATAATTTTCATTCCAGCATCTGAATGGCATCATATGAAGCCCTTTATGGGAAAAGGTGCAAAACACCAACGTGTTGGGATAAAGTATGTGAGCGTAAGCTGTTAGGACCTAAAATGGTAGAAGAAATAGTGGAGAAGGTGAAAACCATTCAGCAGCATATCAAGGCAGCCCAAAGCCGACAGAAGAGTTATGCAGACAATCATCGATGAGACCATGAGTTTAAAGTTGGAGACATGGTATTCCTCCGCATATCTCCATGGAAGAATGTCATGAGATTTGGAAAGAAATGAAAGTTAATTCCTAGGTACATCAGCTCCTTCGAGATTCTTAATCGTGTTGGAGTTGTGACCTATCGACTAGCACTTCCACCTACCATATCTAAAGTACATGATGTCTTCCATGTATCCCTATTAAGGAAGTACATACCAGATCCTACACATGTACTGTCTTCAGAGGTGGTACAGTTGGAGAATGATCTTTCTTATGAGGAGTAGTCAGTGAAGATCTTGGATCGTAGAGATAAAGTTCTACGCAACAAGACTACTCACCTAGTCAAAATACAATGGTGGAACCATAAGTACGAAGAGGCAACATGGGAACTGGAGGAAGCAATGAAGGAAAAATACCCACACATGTCAACGGCTTAGAATGTAAAACAAAATTTCGAGGGCAGGATTTCTTAAGGGGGGAAGAATGTAATGACCCAAAGTTTAATCAATAGAAATTCTCTTCTTATAATTATGTCATATAGTATAATCACATGAAATCACAACACAATGAACTACTAAGTACTATGTGACCTTTAAACATAATATTGTCACTTCTGTTATTTGAATTTCGAAAATCTAGCATATACAGTTGCGATCATTAAGATGTTTGGAGTCCGATAAGACAAACTAAATTTTTAGTGAATGGTAACTAACCCTTATGAATAGTAATGTTACCCTTATAAATAGTAATATGACCCTTATGAATTGTAAATCGTCCAAGTGAATAAGTACCCTTACCAATGAAATTATAAATAAAATTTATTCAACTTATAAGTGACAATGTGATATAATTATATCAGTGTTGGTATTTTTATAAGTCATAAATATTTAATTAAAATTTTATGAATAATTTAATAATTTAAAAGAAAATGTATTTTCATAAAATGTATTCATAAATAAGTATTTTGATGACTTATGATTATAAGATAATTTTAAGAGACCTTAATTTTTCAAAGTGTTAGAAAAACAGTTTTAATTTTAAAAATTTATATTTTTCAAGTAAATTATGATGTTAATTAAAAATTAAATTTCACATATTTAGAAAATTATTTTTGAAAAATAGAGTTCATTTTTTTGAATTCTACACGTCGAAAAATGGTTAGGGTGAATTTTTGGGCTTTTCTCAAATACTTTAATTTTTTATGAATAGTAAAATACGATAATTTACGATAAATGATAAATACATGATTTATGATGTCATCAGCTGATGTATGGGTGATGTAAGGCCATTATCTCGAACTCACATGCACTCTTTACTATTTTTTGTCACAAGAATCAAGACTATTCAGTCTTGAGTAAAAATATTAAACTAATGATTAAAATAATGAGAAACCTCTCATCTCCTCTACTATAAATATCACCCCTCTTTACCTCCTCTCTTCACTCCTCTCAAGTCTTGTGCCTAGTCCAAATTCTTCTCAAATCTCTCCCTAATTCACCTCCCACGTTCAGCAGCTCTTGGTCTCTTCAAAAGACCAAATCTTCTCCCCTAAAGAGGTTTTCAAGGAAGATATATTCAAGAGGTAAATTCCTCTTTTCATTTCTTTTATTTTCTTTCAAGTTCCTTTCTTTCTTTTCCTTTCCTCACCTCCTTTCATCCAAATTTTATGATAACTCCAATACCTTACATGTACTAGAATGTTGTTATGATAATGGAATAATTCATCATCATCTCTCATTTCCCCTCCCTTTATACTAGAAATGAAAACACCATCTGAGATGTGTTAATTTAACACATTCAAGGACGACGGGTTTTCAATTTCTTTTACCGTCTTCAATTCTGGTCATGAAACCAATTTTATGGTTGAACCAGACTATAATATATGTATTATTTCTTATGTAAGATTCTGGAATATTTGGTACACATGATATTAATTTATAAAGAAAAATGAGTTTGTTGTGAACAAAAATCGTCAATGGCCAAAAACGGTTATCATTAAAGTTTTATATAATGATTCATGCTCACTCCAAATAACCAAATGAATTTTATAACCATGTAATCTTCTAGATATTCACTAATAACATACAACTTCAATTCTGAACAATTATTCTCATCTTACATGTTTATCCTTACATATATATAAGTAAACCAATCATGAAAACCAAGAAAACAAATGTCCCCAAACAACGAAATTGAACCTCTTAACCCATAAAAAGGTCATGAATAAACTTAATAAGGTTATACTAAATCAATTGCATGAAGAAGAGGTTATGGACATATTAATTAATGAATGTAATTTGGTTATCCAGGACATTAAGATCAAGTAAAGGACACCATCGAACTTAAGGTAAGGGATTCTACCCGAACCTCCATTATTCATTTGGGTTGTTCTATCTTTCTTTTTACCCAAATGAAGTTATCTATACTTTTTATGCACATCTTCTAAATGTTGTTTATATGCTCCAAACTCATTTATCAAGGTACATTCATCATTCTCTTTCAGGGATATACATGTTTTTAAATGATTACATCCTCAATTCTTCCTGATAAGCAAGCTCATTGTAAGGGAACGTTCCGAATTCTTACTCATTTTCAAGTATACTATATAATCTATTGCACATGAGCCTCAGCCCAGTTGGTGAGAACTTCTTAAGTACATCCACATGACCCAGGTTCGAAACCAGGCGAAGGCATAATTCTGGGGGGTACTGTAGCAGTACTGTAGCGCGGGGGGGGGGGGGGGGCTGTAGCAGGCACTGTAGTAGGCACTGTAGCAGTACTGTGCGGTTACTGTAGCAGGCACTATAGCAGTTACTATAGCAGGTAATGTTTGGTACTGTAGCAGTCGGAACTATTCACCTTGGGTCACCGGTTTGGGCTTGGAGTCTTTCAGGCTTTCGGGCCACCCAGGCTTTCGGGTCAGTAAGGCTTTCGTGCCACCTTTAAGGCCTTCGGGGCACCTCAAGGCTTTCGGGCCACATGATCAGTGCAGTTGCCCCAGACAGACTCTACAGAAAAGGAGCAGTCTCAGAGAAGGATTCAGAGCAAGTGCACTCACCAGAGCAAAACCAAATGGATTTGTCAAAATGAGAGGGTATGGCTATGTCATTGGGATCAGCCTGTGCTTGCATGGGAAACCTAACCAGACGGTCATGCGAAGGTGGAGAGCTACTATCACGATGCAGATGCTGGGGAGGGGTAGTTCCTTGTAGATAGTCTGGTTGAATTCCCTAAGACCTTCGGGTCATGTAATATCTTAAGCCTACGGGTCATGTAATATCTAAGCTTACGAGCCTTGTAAGAGTTCTCCCTCACCCCTTGAAAGGGGGTTATCAAAAAATCAATAAAAATGAAGGCCTTCGGGCCATTCGGGGGTATATAATCTATTTTTAAGCCACCATTATTTTTATAAGACCGCTCTTTTTATTATGAAAACCTTCTTAGTTCACTTCTGGTTTTATATAAAAGATTATGCCCTTTTATGACCTTTGATATTTTTCTTTAACCGCACTAAAGTGTTTTAATTCTAAAGTTTCTTAAGTACTCTTTTTACATGTTATTACTTCAAGTTGACAACACTTTTCATGATATATGTCTATTCTACCCTATGATTGTCCATGCATGATCTAATTCATTTCTTTCGTGGACATTTTTTTATGATACTCCCATTTGTTATGCTTTATAACATGATTATGATACTCAATTTTTATCATGGGTAACTCTTATGTTTATGTATGATTGATTATGTATGATTCTATATGTGGCAAGAATATCCATGAATATGTTATGATGGGTGTGCCCAGATAACGCTCCAATGCATTAGGTAAAGTTGAGTCTCATGAGACGTTATGTGCAACGGTCTTGGCGGTTAGTCTTGACTCGTGCTACCATGTGCAACGATCTTGGTGGTTAACCTTGATTTGTACTCCTCTATTTGCAACGAGCTTTAACTCGTGCTAAAATCATGTTTTATGTTGCTGTCACATTACAATGACTTCATGTTTATATGATCTCATGTTTATATGTTTATATGTTATGATTCCATATGTTTCATGTCTTTTTATATCATTATATCATGTATTCTAACTCATGTGTTAAAACTTTATCTTATGTTTATTCTATTGTTAGGCTTTTTAGCTTATCCTTTTGTTCATGTTATTTGCAGGTTATCCTATAAAGATGTATGAGAACAGTGAAAGTTAAGAGCTCTTTATAAAGATTAAATAAAGAAATGTTTTATTTAGTCTCATGTTTTCAGTCTTATGTACCTAGTCTTCCAAGATACTAGACTTTACGATCTTTGACTTGTAATGTGACGTTTTATTATGCTTAAAATCATGTAATGATGTGTAAAAGGCTAGGATCGCTATAAAATGTCAATACATAACATGTGAACAATATATTAATATAAACAATTTTCACATGTTATTACCTTTGATCTACATCCATTATCGACTGCAATCATTCATCTTACCTCAAAATAATGTAGATATGAGCAAAACTTTCATTGAATGTGAACAATAATCCCCCATTGTCTATAAGGTTTAAAAAAATATCATTATCAAACTTTAACGTGTATTTTAAATCTAACAATAACACATCACACTTTAGAATCAACGATGTCAATCTTGATATTTCATCAAATGAAATTTTTCTATTAGCACTCTACCCAATGATCTTTCAACTTCATAATACATTTTTCAATTACGAATAAGTCCTCCATCAAAATGAAAATAACAAAACATTTCTTTTTACAAATAATTTATCAACTCATATCAATCAACCAACATTAATGGATATAAGACATTAAAACTCATTTTCAATTCATATTTACATCAATTAACAAAATAAATCAAAAACAATATACGAGGCATAGAATTCACAAAAAATCTGATTTGAGATAAACATTAGGTGTTGGGATAAGGGCAAAGACGTTATGTTGATGAGAGAGGAGTCGATGATGGGAGGGAACTCCTCAGAACAAGCTTATTGTGGCACGAGAAGGATGATCGCAGGAGATGACGGTGGGACAAACGCGGGAAGGATGAGTTGAGCATGTTGAAGGATGAATGGAGCACACTGAGAAGACAGCGGGTGGGATGAGTGCAGTAGAGGAGGCAACAACAAGATGAGTCTGGGAGAGGTGGCAACAACGACAAAGGAGGCAACGGCTTGACGAGCATGAGAGAGGGCTAAGGGCACAGATGGGAATTGGTAGATCCGGAAAGGGGACAAAAAATTTTGGGGTATAAAAATCATTTTCATACCCAATGTAAATAAAGGAGGTCCACCGTTTACATTTTTCCAATTCTGGGTCCTTAACCCAAATTAAACCTCCTTTAGTCAGTAAATATCATTTTCCGACAAATATATACGCAAATATATATATATATATATATATATATATATATAACAAATTTACGCAAAAAAATATATTATCATGAACTTCAAATCTTTTTCTCAACCTTTTGAATATAAAACAAGTTTTGATACAAAATGCTAAATTAATAATATAAATACCTTAATTTCATGAACTGTAAGATATAAACGATATTCCAAAAAATATTTATAGATCCTTTTTTATGAGAAAGTTAAAAAATATGTTTTGAATATCCTTTAGAATTATTTTTTAACTTGCAAATTCAAAGTACTAATAAAAAATATAAACAAAATATTTATGAATATTTTAATAAAAAAAGTTGAATTTATAGCTGAAAAAGGATAAAAAATATTTTGGACAAAATAGTTTTAAATATAAAAAAGAAAGTTATTTTAGAAAAAGTTTGCAAATTTTAAATTTTTATGATAAAAATAACTAAAAATATGGAAAATAAATTCTGAATTTTTGTGGCAATTATTTTGTTGAAGAAAAATAACTGACTGAGAAAAATAGAATTAAAAGGTGGCAAAACACTTGATATATTTTAAAAAATATGCAAAAAAAAAGTCAACGCACCACAGAAAAATATGAACGGAAAAAAAATAGAAGGCAAACTGATCGTGAAAGGTCCATTCCTTCATTGGATTTAATATCAATGCATTTTAAAACGACAATAAAATAACTAACCTTTATTATTATTATCAACAATATGACAGACAAGCAGATTTCCCAGGGAAACCTTTTGCTAGAAGACAACATAGAACAACCAAACATGCCACTAAACAGTTCGAGAACCTTCCCCTTACCTGCCCACTTATGCGCCTACCAGACAGGGCCTTGGTGCATTACTGTACCCGTGCAGCCATGGATGAGTGCACTACATGGCCAGCTTGAGTGATGAAGCATCGTAGCAAAGATTAAACCCATACCAAACATCCTGTGGAATGAAGGTTTCGTAATAGAATGTAACAGGCCTGTATTTACCGGTGTATACTGTCACAGTGCCCGGCTTCCAGCCATCTGATCCACTCCGGTACAGATACAAATAGCAGATCTGATACGTGCATGGACCGTAAAAGAGAAAAGTGTCGGAGGAGCAGCGTTCAAAGGTACCCGTTGATGGGTCATCGATCCACGGTGCATAAACCTGATCATACGAGTATCAGTTACTGAATGGATCATATGGAAAACATTGTGTATAAAACATCAAGGCCATGTTTGGTAAAGAAGATATATAAAACATTAATCTGTGAGATAGTCATTGGTCTAACAAGAGATCTTGAAAGGTAATAACTAGCAGTCCTCCAGGAAGAAAAATGAGTGTTATGAGAGGGTCCTGGGTCTCAACGAGAAGTTTCATCGAGTGGCAAAGTATACAGGGTTGGTTAAGAGAGATTGTTGGATGTCTTGGGATGACCAAGCTAGTCACACCTTGGGAGGTAAGGTCATGACAAATGGTCTCAAAACCAAAGGTGCAGTGACATTGTGCTTTGAAGGGGGGGAGTGCAACATCCTCATAAAAGAAAGAGGGGCCTGATCGCACTAGTTAGGTCGAGAAGGTGCGCCTTAATTTTCAGGGGTCTAACAAATAAGGAGGTCACAGTTGAGAGTGTTTGACTTAATGGGTGATCTCCAAAAAGGTCTTCCCAAAATGCATTCAATAGATGACGAAGCACACTAAAAGAGAACACATTTTGATCTGTGAGAAGAGTCACTGGTCTAATAAGTGATCTAAATGATAGTAACACGTGGTCAGCTGGGAAGGCCAATGGGTAGTATTATGAGAGGCTCTTGGGGCTGAACGAGAAGTTTTGTCAAGTGACAAAGTCCAGTATTGATCGAGAGGTACCAATGGATGACTTAGATGGTCGAGTTAATCAGGGTCAAGGAGGTTGGGAGGTTGGGTCGTGACACTTTCCGCAAGGCATGAGCCCAAGCCATAAGGAAAATAGCATTTTAGCAACTTCCATGGAAAATTCTATGCACTAATTACAGCTTGGTATGAGTTCAACATAACGCCAGCATAGCTAGGACTGAACATTTAATCGATAATCACAGTGCCCACCACATTTTATTGGCGTTTACCTAAACTAAAAACGAGAACAAACGGATTTCAAATCACAAGGACAGTGTTAGCACCACTGAGAGGGGGGGAATCAGTGTTGGGGAACCTTTTAAAACAATCATAACGTTTTATCCATTTATCTCTGATAGGAATGTGACATGGAGGTTGGCCACAGGGAGGTGTTGCGGAAACGCCGAGAGCAACGAAGCGAAAGACGATTCACAGAAGAGTAAGAGGGAAAAACAAAAGAAGAGAATCTTGAACACAGAGATTTACATGGTTCGGAAAATGATCCCTACGTCCACAGAGTCAAAATTTTCACTATAGCCGGGAGCACAAATTACAGGGAGTATCAGAGCTTCACACAACACAGAAACCCTAGCCCAAAATGGGCTAATAAAAAAGATGGATCACTATTCTACCAACCGCACAGGAAGTCCGTTGTACTATAGTGAAAGGTAGTAAGAAATTTGTATCGCTACAGTGTCGCGGTCACCCAAGTCCAAGATGCTACAGCGGCCGGCGGTAGGATACGTTGGGTGTGTTACGAGTGATATTGCATTAATGAATAATGCGAGAATGGATTTGTCATTTCTATTCTTTAACGGAAGTTGATATCTCAGACTCTGGTGGAAATTGAACAGCCTAAATAAATCCATGGTCATTGTGTTCTATTGACAGATTCAATTCCGAAAAGTCAAAAAAAGAGTTATCGAGCACATAAGTTGATGACATGAACATGCAACCTACTTGATTAGAGATATCGTGATAAAAGAATTATATTACACAGTAAGCATTCGTATAAAATATTTATTTGCAATATTTAATGAATAAAATATTTATTATATTTATCGGCAAATAATGTAGTGATGTTTATTTATTAAATAAATAGTCATTATTTAAGGTCCCATAAATATTGAGAGTTGCGAACCGAGTTTTAATGATTCAACTAGAAATGATATATTAAATATCATTTAAAGAAATATTAATTTATTAAATTAACAAATGAATTTTTATCCACGGGTGTTGGGCATGTCAAGCAAATAATAATAATATTTATATTATTATTAGACATGGGGTTCACTGAGGAATAAGAGTTTGGCTAAGGGTTAATGTGAAATTATCAACCCAAACTTAGCTTTATAAATACTCGGCTATATCACAATTCAGGGTTAGTCACATCACATTTCACGGTCAGCCGCTTGTTGTGCACAACAAGCCTAGAGAGAATTCTCTCAAACCCTACAGAGAATCCTCACAAGAAGGCGCTCAAAAACTAGAGTGTTTATCTTCCTTTCACTCAAGTCTTCGAGAGAACGCAAAGAATCTTTCGTCCATGAAGAGTTTCCAACGACAAATGACGCAAGGGATTAGAATCGACCGCGCTAGCACCCGACAATTCTATAGCGACGTTCAGAAATTTTAGAGCACGCGCAGATCACCGCTGAAGGGATTCTACCCTTGGATCCTGCAACGCAACGACAGCACAACGAGAGTGGTCTACCGATTCATCAACAAAGAAAAAATTACAAAACAAGGCAATTCTCAAACTAACTATAAATTATATGTGATTGCCTTCTTGGTTCTGGCGTTCTTAAAGTCAACTAATCTTCGAGTTGATTTCGTTGGTCATGACGTTCTTAATCAGGTACATCTCAAATTATTCATCGATTACGACAAAAAGCGAAGTTGGCTATGCTCGATAGGCACTTCCACTGCGCCCAAAACCTTCAAGTGGTATCAGAGGGGTCACATAATTAATTTATAATCATTTATTAATCATTGATTCATAATATGCATTTGTTGCTAGTTTTATTTACTGATTATTAGTTCTTTGAATCCAAACGTCGAAATTCTCTCTTCCCTTCTTCATTCTCACTCAAATAACCAAAAAAAGGTTAACACAAAAAACATCTAAAGACTCCATCAGGAGATGCTGAGGGTTCTGGCCGGATAACAAAAGAGTACACAACGTGCGGCCCGAAGGTAGACGCCATGTACCCATGTTCAATACACCAAGACGACTCGCGTTAAAAGCGGATCGTTGTGCATTAACTACACGCGGAATGCATTTAATACACACCGTGTGTAAACCGAGACAGGCATGCGGTTTGACCGGACTACACGTGTAGTCCATGTGCTTTCCCGACGAAAAACACGACAGGTCCAAGCCATGTCGTGTATTTACTACACGACAAGGGGACTGGAAAACCGTGCAACTTCAATGACACACGACGTGAAGCTAGCGTACACGTCGTGTACCTCGTACACATTTGCGGCTGACAAACACACCCAATCCCTAAACGTGTCACGAACATGGGCAAAAGAGATAACACGTTGTGTAATCTGTTATACCTTGTGAGAATAATTTAATGCGGAAAAAAAAATTAATGATATAATTAAACCTATCCACATGTGTTTCGTGGGTCATTTATTTGACAGTACACGCCATGAGATAGGATTATTAATTATATATTAAATTAATTTTCGTGTTAAATTCTGAACTACAAGCGTGTGGTCTTTACTTGTAGTGTACTTTGTGTGCGTTAATAGCATCACATGTGACATGCCACGTAATTTACATATGATTGTGCGTCATTTATTGACAAATTCACGCCTTGTAGTTATGGGCCTCGAAATGTATGATGGATGCCATTTGAATACAAAGTACAAAGACCATGTTGAATAGTTTGGACAGGTACATGTCGTTGCCTCCAAGTACACCTGTGTACTTTGTTAATTTTAAATAAAATTGATTTGTTTAATTAGTTTAAAATTATGGATGATGGAAATTTCAGGACGGTTTGGATGGAATTAAGAGAAATTGAATTAATTAATTAATCAAATAATTAATTGAATTAATTCGAAGCATTTATCTTAATTAAAGAACGAATTAAAGTAATTGCTAGCTAGATTGCAAATGTATATTCATTGCTTGTATGTGGGTGATCATGAGCTTAAACCAGACTTGTATGTGATTGGTTCCTTTTAATTTATTATTATTAAATTAAATTAATGGCCTACATGTCATCCCCTCTTCACATTATTTAAGGGTCTACGTGCCCGTAGTTTCTTTTATGTAAACCCCCTAAACCATTCTTTTTGTTCCTCTCCCCTACGTGTGAGTAAAGCTTTATGTAATGGATGAAGCTTCTTGACGAGTGGAGGTTGTTCAAGTTTGAAGTCGAAGTGAAATCAATCCAGGAGGTTCACAAGATCCCAGGTGGAATGTTGCAGCTCGAACCAGTGCAGGTTCAAGGAGTTATTCCCCTAAGGTCAAAGTTAGTTTATCATTCAAATAATGCTCGTGATCATACCACTTTATTTATTTTTCTCAAGTGCGTGATTAGTTACTTATTTGAATGGATGGAGTTTAGATTAAATAAATGAACAAAGCATACAAAACGGGATTAAATAATTGGATTATGCGTGATTTTATCAAGACATGGTTAATCACGTAATTAAATCCACTCAATATTAAGCATGTAATAAAGATAAAATGAGCTATTTACACATAAAGATAAAATCCTTCAAATTAAATATTATGTCAGTATGGTATTCCACTACTTGGGTTGAAATCGAACATTAGTTCAAAATGCTTGGCCAGCCTCCGTTATGGTGCTTTTAATTATTGAGGAATTTCTAACTTGAGTTATGGATCGACCTAACCTAGTTCGCATTAAGGGTTGATCGCCTCCGCAGGACTTGATGCAACTAGTATTCAAAAATTGAGGAAATCCTTATCCATGATTTAAGGATCATGGAGTTCAATCAATAAATCAAAGAGCCACAAGTTAATACAGTTGGCAAGCTACGCCTATCAAAATACCTTAGAATAGTTTGTCAGACCTCCGTCTAGGTTATGTTAATGAACATATGGATCTTGGCCACTAGAATATCCGTGCAACGGGATATTCTGAAACTAATGGTGAGGCCTATTAGGTTTCGACAAAATAGTGGGAGATGAATAAACAAATAAATTAAAGTTTATTTAATTTTATAATCCAGATGATGTACTAGAATTTTGCTCTTAATTATCGTAGAAATGGCAAGCCACGCGACTTAGACTATATCATCGCGATCCATACTAGAGAATGATAACCTTCTAAATGGCTCTAATTTCCAGGAATGGTATAGGTGCTTGCGAGTTATATTACGCCATTAATAGAAGTTATACGTGTTGGAAACCCCGCTTCCTAATTCAGTTGCTAAAGAGGCTGATAAGGAAGAGGTATCTCTCTACCTGAAGCACGTGGATGATGTTATGGACGTCCAATGTTTCATGTTATCCTCCATGTCCAATGAGCTTTTAAAACAACACGAGGATATGAAAACTCCAATGCACTATTCACGTGCAAGCATGAAGAGTCGGCGCTTGGGCCTCATGCAGCCAAGATGATTGGCTACATAGAGCGCTTAGACATCTTGGGCTTTAAGATCTCTGATGAGTTGCACATATCTCATCTACATAAAGGCTTCACTAGTTTCATTGTGAATTATAACATGAGCGAGAAGACTTTCGAAACTTCTTATTTTAATTCGCGAAGTTAACAAAGGATATGGGACGTGAAAAACCTGTAGTTCTTACGGTGAATAAAAAAAAGAACAAGGCAAAAGGCCCCAAGACTCCAAATCTAAGGCTCCTAAGCACCGTCCTTCCAATAAGAAAAAGATCCAACGGCAGGCAAACGAACAAAACGCAATATGTTTAGCATGTGGCAAGCTAGACCACTAGAAGAAGAATTGTACCCAAAAGAAACACAAGGAAGCTTTAGGACGTTCGTTATCGAGTGCAATCTTTCCATATCTACAAGTTGGGTATTAGATATAGCTTGTGATGTTCACGTCTGTATTCGAATATAGGAACCAAGTAGATTCCGAAAAATTGTCAGAGGAGAGGTGGAACTTCGAGCAGCCAATGGAGCGTAACTTGTGCTTTGGCTATAGGCGATTACCATCTTCCGTTGCCAACAGGGGTGATTTTGGTTTTAAAAGATTGATATTATATATCAACTATTACCAATAACATGATTTTTGTAACCTGTTTAGATACAGATGGTTTTATTTTCAAGTTTGGAAATAAGAGCTATTTCTTTTACAAAACAACATATGTTATGTTATGAAGCATTTAAATAACGGTCTTTATGTATCATAGTAGTCAATCGCGGATCGCGGCGCGACGCGGCGGGGTCCTATAGCGGGATAGCGGCGACGCAGATCACGTTGTTGGATTGGTGTTGCCCGATCCGGTTGGGCCGAATGCTTGTGGCCCGCAACTATCGCGGGTCGAGCTCCGCGGTGAGCTCCACTGTAGCAGAGCTGACCGATCGACACCGACAGGCACTGTAGCGGTGCGGACTTCGGGGTCAACAGTACTGTAGCGTTTTTTGACTTCCAGCCGACAGACACTGTAGCACTTTTGACAAAGTGAGTCGCCGATCACTGTTGCAACGCGGACTACTATTCAGAACAGTAGACCGTCTTCTTCATATGTAGCCCATTTTCGGGCTAGGGTTTCTAATTGAAATCCTCTGTAATTTGCTGCTCCCGATTAGTGAAATTCTGCCTCTCCCGTGGACGTAGGGATTTTTCCCGAACCACGTAAATCGCCGTGTTCATTTGCTGTTTTTCCTTTCTTTCGTTTTCTCATTTTCTGTTGTTGTGTCTCCCGACGATTCCGCAACAACTGGTATCAAAGGGTGAGTTCGGAATTCTCCAACGATGGCTCTGGATGAAGGCAAAGTGAAGATCGATCGCTTCGATGGAACTGATTTCAGTTTCTGGAGGATGCAGATCGAGGATTATCTTTATCAGAAAAAGATGCACTTGCCGCTTCTGGGTGTGAAGCCAACGGAAATGGAGAAGTCAGAATGGGAGCTACTGGATCGACAGGTTCTGGGTGTTGTGCGCCTGACGTTGGCCAAAAACGTGGCGTTCAACATCAGAGAGGAGAAGACGACGGTGGACCTGATGAAAGCCCTCACAAATATGTACGAGAAGCCTTCTGCGGCTAACAAGGTGCATTTGATACGACGATTGTTCAACCTGAAAATGGTTGAAGGGAGAGCTGTTGCAGATCATATCAACGAGTTCAATACCATCATAAGTCAGTTGTCATCGGTGGACATTGACCTTGGTGATGAGGTATGTGCTCTGGTTTTATTATCTTCGTTACCTGAAAGTTGGGAAGCAACTGTAACAGCTGTGAGCAGCACTTCGGGGAATACGAAGATGGCTCTGAAAGATATAAGGGACCTGATCCTTAGTGAGGATGTTCGAAGAAGAGAATCAGGCAGATTCTCTGGTTCTGCTTTGAACGTTGAAGGAAGGGGAAGGTACCCACAGCGGGACAATCGTAGAGGACGGCCGAAATCAAGAGGAAAGAGCAAAGACAAGGCAAAGGGGTCTGGTCCTACCTGCTGGACATGCGGGAAGAAAGGACATGTCAAGAAGGAGTGCAGAGATAACCGGAAGGGACCTGAAACCAGTGGAGCAAACGCGGTAGCTGAAGGAACTGACGACGTGCTACTGCTGAGCGTAGACAGCCCGATGGAGTCTTGGATTTTAGACTCTGGGGCGTCTTTCCATTCTACATCGGAGAAGGGTTTCCTGAACAATTTTGTTTCTGGAAATTTTGGCAAGGTACATCTTGCTGATGACGAGCCCTTGCAGATTGTGGGGAAAGGAGATGCACGGATCAAGACCAACAGTGGGAGTTTGCTGGTTCTGGAAAACGTGAGGTACATCCCTGGTTTAAGAAGAAATCTCATTTCTGTGGGACAGCTTGATGATGCAGGGTTGAGTACCACATTCACTGGTGGTGCATGAAAGATCACCAAAGGAGCTATGGTCATAGCTCGGGGAGCAAAGAATGGCACCCTGTACAACATGACAGAAAGTTGCATGGACATGGCTGCATCACTGGAAGCTGTCGGAGGTTCTCAACTGTGGCACTATAGACTCGGCCACATGAGTGAAAAGGGGATGAAGGTGCTGGCAACTAAAGGGTTGCTACCAGAGCTGAAGTCGGTGGAAGTAGGCTTATGTGAAGATTGCATCTTTGGAAAGCAGAGGAAGGTGTCCTTTGCAAAAGGAGGCAGAACACCAAAGGCTGGAAAGCTGGACCTGGTGCATACAGATGTTTGGGGGCCTGCACCAGTACCATCCCTCGGAGGGTCACAATATTATGTGACATTCATCGATGACTCAACAAGGAAGGTATGGGTTTAATTTCTGAAGAATAAATCTGATGTGTTCAAGATGTTTCAGAAGTGGAAAGTCATGGTGGAGAACGAGTCAGGAGCAAAGCTGAAATGTTTGAGGTCTGACAATGGTGGAGAGTATGGCAGTCAGGAGTTCAGGGAATTCTGTTCTGAAAATGGAATTCGGTGGGAGAAGACAATCCCAGGAACACCGCAACAGAACGGTGTGGCAGAAAGGATGAATAGGACACTGAATGAACGTGCCAGGAGCATGAGGCTGCATTCGGGGTTACCCAAGACCTTTTGGGCTGATGCAGTGAATATGGCAGCATATCTCATAAACAAGAGTCCCTCTGTGCCAATGGGGGAATGTCTACCCGAGGAACTCTGGTCTGGTAAGGTGGTAAGACTCTCACATTTACGAGTCTTTGGCAGTTTAGCATATGTTCATGTTGATGCTAATGCAAGGGACAAGCTTGATGCCAAGTCCAAAAAATGTTTTTTTATTGGCTATGGTGGTGAGGAGTTTCGGTATCGCTTTTGGGATGATCTCAACAGGATGGTCATCAGGAGCCAAAACGTGGTATTCAATGAAAGTGTCATGTACAAAGATCGCCATGCAGTTGAAGATGAAAATGGGAACATTGAATCAGAATGCAAAAAGCAAATGGAGCTTGAAGGTGTATCTGAGCTTGAGAGATCTGAACCGGTGGAACCTACTACTCCAGTGGAGTTGAGGAGATCATCAAGGGTGAGAAGGCCCGTGCAGAGGTATTCACCATCATTGCATTACCTGTTATTGATTGACGGTGGAGAACCAGAATGCTTTGAAGAAGCAATGCAGCTGAAGGAGTCGAGCAAGTGGGAGCTGGCTATGAAGGAGGAGATTTCCTCATTGCATGAGAACAACACTTGGGAGCTGACACCTCTGCCAAGAGGAAAGAAAGCATTGCAGAATAAGTGGGTCTACCGGGTCAAGGAAGAACATGATGGAAAGAGGAGGTTCAAGGCAAGGCTGGTGGTGAAAGGCTTTCAACAGGAGGGAGTAGATTTCACTGAAATCTTCTCACCAGTAGTAAAGCTTACCACCATCCGGGTAGTTCTCAGCATTGTGGCGTCAGAGGATTTGCACCTTGAGCAGCTTGATGTCAAGACTGCTTTCCTTCATGGAGATTTGGAGAAAGAGATCTACATGCAGCAGCCAGAGGGATATGTAGAGTCTGGAAATGAAGACCTGGTGTGCAAACTCCAGAAGAGCTTATATGGACTGAAGCAGGCACCGAGACAGTGGAACAAGAAGTTTGATTCATTTATGTCTAAAAATGAATATAAACGATGTGGCATGGATCAGTGTTGCTACATCAAGTCTTTCGGTGATGAATATATTATATTGCTTCTGTATGTGGATGACATGCTCATTGCAGGATCATGTATGCAGAGGATTAATGAGCTGAAAGGGCAATTGGATGAGGAGTTTGAAATGAAGGATCTTGGAGAAGCTGGCAAGATTCTGGGAATAAAGATCAAGAGAGACCGCACAGCTGGAACATTAATGTTGTCACAGGCTGATTACATTGGGAAGGTGCTGAGAAGATTCAGCATGCTGGAAGCAAAGGCAGTCTCTCTTCCATTGGCGAGTCATTTCAAACTATCAAAGGAGCAATCACCGAAGACGGCAGAAGAGGTGGAGTACATGGCAAAAGTTCCATACGCATCAGCTGTTGGAAGCTTGATGTATGCCATGGTCTGTACTCGACCTGACATGGCTCATGCAGTGGGAGTTGTGAGCAGGTATATGGCTAACCCTGGAAAGCAACATTGGGAAGCTGTGAAGTGGATACTAAGGTATTTGAAGGGCAGCAAGGAGGTATCTCTGTGCTTTGGGAAAGGAACTTCATTGCAGGGGTATGTGGATGCTGACCTTGGAGGCGATGTCGACAGCAGGAGGAGTACCACGGGTTATGTTTTTACCTGTGGAGGAACTGCGGTAAGTTGGATATCACAATTGCAGAAAGTGGTGGCTTTATCCACCACAGAGACAGAATACATTGCTGTAACAGAAGCTGGGAAAGAGATGGTTTGGCTGAAGAACTTCTTGGATGAATTGGGAAGAAAGCGAGAGGAGAATGTATTGCACTGTGACAGTCAGAGTGCTATACATCTTGCCAAGAACCCAGTGTTTCATGCCCGGACGAAGCACATTCAGTTGAAGTACCATTTCATCAGAGGTTTGATACAGGATGGGTTGCTGACCTTGCAGAAGATCTGTGGAACCAACAATCCGGCAGACATGTTGACAAAGCCTATGGTGATACAGAAGTTGAGGCATTGCTGTGCCTCTGTTGGTCTCCACTGATGAACGGAGGATGAGAGGCAGAATGATGGAGGACTTGATGGGAGCAGAAGAGGAAAACAGTTTGTATTTCATGAATCTGTGAAAACACGGCACTGGTGAGTGAAGAAGAGGAAGAACTTAGATTAAGTAAGTTGTCTTCATCAGTTGCATCGAAGCATAGCAGTGCAGCGGATCAGGCTACAAGTGGGAGATTGTTGGATTGGTGTTGCCCGATCCGGTTGGGCCGAATGCTTGTGGCCCGCAACTATCGCGGGTCGAGCTCCGCGGTGAGCTCCACTGTAGCAGAGCTGACCGATCGACACCAACAGGCACTGTAGCGGTGCGGACTTCGGGGTCAACAGTACTGTAGCGTTTTTTGACTTTCATCCGGTAGACACTGTAGCACTTTTGACAAAGTGAGCCGTCGATCACTGTTGCAACGCGGACTACTATTCAGAACAGTAGACCGTCTTCTTCATATGTAGCCCATTTTCGGGCTAGGGTTTCTGATTGAAATCCTCTGTAATTTGCTGCTCCCGATTAGTGAAATTCTGCCTCTCCCGTGGACGTAGGGATTTTTCCCGAACCACGTAAATCGCCGTGTTCATTTGTTGTTTTTCCTTTCTTTCATTTTCTCATTTTCTGTTGTTGTGTCTCCCGACGATTCCGCAACACGCGTCGCAGACGCTTTTTTATCCAATCGCGGACCAATAAATATAATTTAAATTATATAATTCTACACATATGTTGAAAATTTTAAATATGATAAATAAAATATAAAACAGAAAAAAATAACAAAAAAAAAAGGTTTTTACAATGGAATTTTTTAACTAAAAACATAAAATAAAACAAAACAAAAAACAAAATCAAATAAAGAGAATAAAAAATGAAAGGACCCCGACACCCACGTCACTCGGGGGGGGGGGGTCGGGGGGGTTGTCATCGTCGGGGGTGCAGTGTGCGCAGCAGCGAATGGGGGGGTCGTCATCGCTGTCGGGGGTGGGGGGAGCAGTGTGCGCAGCATCAAATGGAGGAAGAAGAAGAAGGTGCGACTGAAAAAAAAAAGTGCGCGCAGCAGGGAGGGCTTCGTCGCGGTAGGAGGAAGGGGAAATGGGATGGGTAGGGCAGGGGCGAAGCGGGTTTGACCGCTTACAGGGCAAAAAAAAAGACGCAGAAGAAGTCGCGGCCGCACCGGTTGGGATCGCGGTGGAAGCGGGACGGCCGCGATAGCTGGTGGCGCGGCGTAATCGCGTTCCACCCGCGATCAACCCGCCTGAAGCGGCTGAGTGCCGCTCCGCACCGTGACGGCGCGATCGCGGCCGCAACGACGCAATTTGAAAACTATGTTATGTATTAAATTACAAAAACCAAGTTTTGACAATTGATAACAAATCAAGTTTGCACGACTCATTTAAAAAAAAGGGGTGCATAATGGAAAAATTTTGACTAACACATAAAATTAAAAAAAAGGGGGGAGGGATAGTGGTGCAGCAGACAGGGCGCAACAGGTGGTGGTGGATGGAGTCAGGCGTCGGAGATAATGGTGCGTCTGCGACCACAAAGATTGTGCGTGATTGCGGCACGACCAGCATGATCGTGTACTGTGACGCGACTCAACTGCACTGCTCCACGCCGCTCCAGCGCAGTCGCGGCCGCTCCGGCGCGATTTGATAACTATGTCTTACGGAAATCTTCAAGAAGATGTCCATATGACAGAAGGGTTCATGACTCCATGTAATGTCAAAAGGGTATGCAAGTTGTAGAGATCAATTTATAGATTGAAGCAAGCATCCAGGCCATGGAACATCCGATTCGATGAAACTATAAAAGAATTTGGTTTCATTAAGAACAAATGTGAGACATGTGTTTACAAGCGATTTAGTGGAAATGTGATTGTTATCCTAGTAGTATATGTCGGTGACATATATTATTAGAAACGACATGTTAGTCATACAGTTAGTTAAGGACTGGTTGAACAAGTGTTTCTCCATGAAAGACTTGAGTAAAGAAGCCTGCATTCTAGGGATCAAGATCATTCGTGGTGGATCCAATAGACTGCGTGGACTAAATCAAAGTACATACATTGACCAGATACTAAAGACATTTAGTATAGGACAGTCCAAGAGGGGACTAGTTCCAATGTCACATAGTATACATCTTTCCAAGAAAATGTGTCCTCAGACACAACAGGATAGAGAAAGAATAAGTTTGATTTCATACGCTTATACGATGGGTTCAACCACGTATGTCATGATATATACTAGGTTTGATGTTGTCTACGCTTTGAGCATGGTGGGCAGATATCAAACTAATCCAGGTGAACAACATTGGTTTTCTGTTAAGGTGATCCTTAAGTATCTGATGCGTACGAATGATATGTTCCTGGTATATGGAAGAGGAGAGGAGCTAGTCATCAAGGATTATATTGATGCTAGCTTTCAAACAAATCAGAACGATCTAAAGCCGCAGTCGGGATATGTCTTCAGACTCAATGGAGGAGTTGTGAGCCGAAAGAGTTCAAAGCACCCAGTTTTCGCTGATTCTACAACGGAGTCCAAGTATATAACGATTTCTAATGCAGCCAAAAAAGCAGTTTGGATATGCAACTTTGTCTAAAAGCTTGATGCAGTGCATAGCAGTAAAAACCCTATCACATTATATTGTGATAATATTGCAATGGTGGCCCTCGCAAAGGAGTCAAAGTCACACCAACCGAAAGTATCACATCTTTAAGGATTTTTTTCAGAGCCTAAAGAATCTTACATCCACAAAGAGATTCTTCCTACGATCAACGACGGACGACCCAAGCAATCAGGATCGACCGTGCTAACACTCGACAATTCTACAGCGACGTTCCGAGTTTTTGGAGCACATGTGGTTCACCACTAGAGGGATTCCACCCTTTAATCCTACAATACAACGACTGTACAATGAGAGTAGTCGACTACATCGCCAACGAAGAAAGAATTACAAGACAAACTAATTCTAAATCTATCTATAAATTAATTATAAATTATATGTGATAATCATGTATTCTTGGTTTCAACATTCATATGTCAATTAACCTTTGAATTAATTCTGTTGGTCATGACATTCTTTGTCATGTACATTTCAAATTATTCATTGATTACGACAAAAAGCCGAGTTGGTTATGCCCAATAGGCGCTTCAGCTGCGTCCGAAACCTTCATAAGTTACTCCGCATATCATCCTCAAAAGTTTTCTTAAAGTTCGATTCCATAGAGGAATTTTCTTTTGTCTACGTGTAGAGCTCATCCAATTGTTTCAAGCGTTCAGTAGTTGATGCCTTTATATAGTTAATGTTGGACCCCATTTTAGTATAATGGGTATTTCCGAGTCCCACATCGGAATATCCTGCCTTGTAATTATTTTTACTAATCTATAGAAGAATATATCCGCTTCACATTGAGGTAAGAGGAATTTGTCATCTACATGGTATCAAAGGGTACTTTCTAACCCGATCCCTCTTTTTTTTTCTCCCGTCTAGGGTTGTGAGAAAATCCCCTGCGGATTCCCGGTTCTGTCTAACCCCGCCTCTGCCCTCCTCCCGGTACTGTCCGGTTTCGGCCCTCCTCCCTGCGCTCTCTGCGCCTAACCGTCCGGCCCTCCTCCCTGCGGGATTCCTAGTTCTGTCCGGCCCTCCTCTCTGTGTCTGACCGAACGGCCCCTTCTTCCTCCCTGACGGCTCTCCCGCAGCACTCCAGGCGGACTCCTTCGCCTCCCATCCCAGGCCTAGCGCCCCTATTCTTCCTGGCGAAACCTCCACCTCTAAACGGACACCCCCCCCGCCTCCCGACTCAGGCCACCTCCCTTCCCGGTGTAGCCCTCCCTACGGTCTTCCGGTGTCGTCCGGCCTCGCCCTTGTCCGCAGCACTCTTCCGGCAGACTCCCGATTCTGCCCAGCGCCTGCCTTCTCGGCTCTGTCCGTTGTTCTCCCATCGGCCAACGCCTCCTCCCTTGCGAAGATCGGCCCGCCCTCCCGGCACCTCCCGATCCCGACGCGGCTCTCCAGACGCCGCACGGCCCGCCTGTCCCGACGGCTCCTTCTCGGCGCTCCCGCAGCACGTCCTGGCCTGCTTGAGAAGCAGCCACCAGGCATCCCCCCCCCTAAGCGGAAAACACCCGGCCCACCGACACTTCAATGGCTGGCTTGTCCACCCGCAGCCCTCCGGCACCACCTCCGGTCGCCAGCTTTCCTGCAAGGACGCACCCTCACTTCCATTATCGGCATTCCCGTGCGTCTGTATGACTGCCCGAGCAGCTGTCCCATCCTCCGTCATCGGCTCTACCGCAAAACAGTCCCCCTTTATCCAGTGACCATTACAGAACGACGCTCTCGTCGGAGGAGATTGTTTTGATACACTCTTATCGAGCAACTGTGCCACCATCCTCTTCTCCAGCCCCATTGCTCAGACTGGCAGCTCTATCGCCTGTGTTTCTCATCAACAGACAGCTTGGATGTTTGACTCGGGTGCGTCAGAGCATCTCACAAGGGACTCCGGTATATTCACTACCTATCATCCGTATACAGGTGCATCTACAATTACTGTTGCTAATGGCTCAAAAATCCCTATTACTGGATTTGGCACATGTCCCTTGACCCCATCTATTCATCTGACGTCGGTCGCTCATGTTCCTCAAAGTCCATTTAATCTTATCTCCGTCAGCAAACTCACCGCAAACTTAAATTGTGTTGCGACTTTTACCTCATCTGGTGTTGTTTTCCAGGAGCGTAAGACGAATCGGGAACTCAGTCGAGGTTATCTTCGGAATGGGGTTTACGTGTTTGACACCCCACCATCTCTTGATTGCCCATCCACCTCAGCTCGTGCTCTTGACCTACATTCTCGCCTTGGTCATCCACCGGCTTCCACCCTACATAAATTTTGTCCCCAATCCAGTTCTCATATATCCTTCCATTGTGAATTCTGCAAGTTTGTCAAACATCATCAGGCGACGTACGTTACTCGACCGGAACCACGTGCAGCGAATCCTTTTGATCTTGTTCATTCTGATGTTTGGGATTTTTAATGAAATTCATACTCAATTCTCCACCTCCCTTAAATGTCTCCGCACCGGCAATGGACGAGAATATTTATCCACTTCCTTTCAGCAGTTTCTCAAGGATAAAGGCATCATTCATCAGACCTCCTGCCCCGACACACCTCAGCAGAATGGAGCGGCCGAGCGGAAACATCGTCATATTCTGGAGACTGCTCGTGCCCTCCTCTTCCACATGAAGGTGTCTCTCCTTTTTTGGTATGATACCATCCTGACTGCTACCTACCTCCTAAACCATCTTCTTTCTTCTATCCTTCAGGGGGAGACTCCCTTTCGGACTCTTATCTCCTCTCTCCCTCCTCACTCACTTCCTCTTCGAGTGTTTGGGTGTTTGTGTTATGTTCAGGACACTCGTCCCAACCTCTCTAAACTTTCTCTCAAATCCCTTCGGTGTATTTTTCTCGGCTATTCTCGCACTCAACATGGATACTGATATTTCTCTCCAAACCTACGATGCTATATCATCTCTGTCGATGTGTCGTTTATTGAGAGCTCTCCTTTCACTTATCCCTCTCCTCATCCAGACGCTACCATCGATGAGTGTCTTCCTCTCATCATTCACCATCCTCTGGTGTCTCCCCCTACTGGTCATCGCTTTGGGACAATCTACTCTCGTCGCCCATCGACTCCCCCCCGTCCAGGCCGAGGACACCATCGTTCCCACTTCGCCCGATGCTCCTGCCACAGCACCAGACAACTTGCCTATTGCACTACGGAAAGGTACTCGTTCTTGCCAGAATACTCTTTTTTCCTCTTCATACAGAGGTTTGTCAGCACTAGAGACGATATCTATCCCCCGCACGGTTGGCGATGCCAAATCCCACCCGGGGTGGCTACAGGCGATGCAGGGTGAACTGCAGGCTCTGGATGACAACCATACATGGGATCTGGTCCCCCTCCCTGCAGGCAAACAGGCGGTCGGCTGCAAATGGATTTATACGATTTGTCTCAATGTTGATGGCACTCTCCATCGACTCAAAGCCCGCCTTGTGGCGAAGGGATTTGCTCAGACATATGGCATCAACTACTTTAAGACATTCTCTCTGGTTGCCAAGATGGCCTTTGTCCGTCTATCCATATCTCTGGCCGCTCATCATCACTAGCTGCATCATCAACTGGATGTCAAGAAGGTCTTTCTCCATGGCTTTCTTGATGAAGAAGTCTACCTGCAGCAGCCCCCCGGCTTTCGTGCCTCTGGAGCCGACTCCCATGTATGTCGCCTCCGTCGATCCCTATATGGCCTCAAGCAGTCTCCCCGTGCTTGGTTTGGCCGCTTCAGCACTGTCGTCATGGCCTTTGGCCTCTCTCGCAGTATGAAGGATCACACCGTCTTCTTTCATACGACGTCAAACGATTGTATTTTGATGGTGGTATATGTTGATGATATCATCATCACAGGGAGTGACTCCACTGGAATCATCCAACTCAAGGCGCACATTCACCACCACTTCCACACTAAGGATCTTGAACCTCTCACCTACTTTCATGGCATCGAGGTCTCCCGTTTTGAGGACACTATCTCTCTGCCAACGAAAATATGCCCTTGATATCTTACAGGATGCAAGGTTGAGCCAGGCGACTGCAGTGGACACTCCTCTTGAGCCTGGGGAACGCTCTCTCCATGCCGACTCGGCACCCTTCCCTCACCCAGAGAGTTATCATCGTCTGGTGGGCAAACTCAACTACCTCACCATGACACGACCCGACATTGCCTGCGTTGTTGGCAATGTGAGTCAGTTCATGGAGCATCCAACCAGATCTCAGTGGGATGTTGTCATCGGCATTGCCAAATACATAAAGAAAGACCTTGCACGTGGTCTTCGATACTCACATCATGCTCATTTGGATGTTGAGGCTTTCTGTGATGCGGACTATGCAGGTTGCCTTGCTACCCGCAAGTTTACTTCTAGATTTGCCATGTTTTGGCCAGTAACCTCATCTCATAGTGCAGCAATAAGCAGACTATCGTCTCCAGATCTAGTGCAGGGGCAGAATACCGTGCCATGGTCACGGTCATCACTGAGATCCTGCTTCGTCATCTCCTCCATGAGCTTGGTTTCCCAGCGCAGACATCTGCTCATATCTGGTGTGACAATCAGACAGCCACGAAAATTGCATCGAATTCCGTCTTCCATGAACGGACAAAGCATATCGAGGTAGACTGTCACTTTCTTCGCCACCATCTGGAGCAGAACCATATCAATTTTGGCCATATTCCGACGGCGGATCAGCTTGCCGACATCTTCACAAAAGGCCTCCCAGGAGCTCGTCTGGATTCTCTCACTACCAAGCTGGGTATTCACATCCTCCACGGCCCAGCTTGAGGGGGAGTATGTCTGGCCTTGTTCGATGTCGTCTTTTTTTTCTTTTTGTGGGACTCTCAGTCCAAGCTGAGCATGTCCAGCTCGAGGGGGAGTGTTGGACCCCATTTTAGTATAATGGGTATTTCCGAGTCCCACGTCGGAATATTCTGCCTTGTAATTATTTTTACTCATCTATAAAAGAATATTTCCGTCTCACATTGAGGTAAAGGGAATTCGCCATCTACAGTTAACTTCATCAGCACCCCGCTGATATGGCATTTGCTTCACTATAGAAGCCTTTACCTCCTCCATAGCTTTAGTAACTGAAATACTATGATACTCCTTTAGGTGTGATGGTTCCTATACTTCTATATCCTCTCTACAGACCTCAGCAGTTGCAGATGGAACCACTGTTGAATAACACACATCACCCTCGGCAATAGAACAATTCAGCACCTTCTGTTTGTCTGGCTTCACATTTCCTTCAAGTTTACGTTTCACACATGAGCCAAAGCATGATCAATTGTTGCACGGACTGCTTGAGACGTTTGTGCCTGCACGGACTGTAACTTCACTCACGATTGTGGCTCGTTCACTTCTAGCAGTTCTTTGACAGGAAACGTTTCCTCTTTCTCTACACCGCGTACCTCAAAACTCAGACTAGGATCAGAATTTACCTCATATATAGTTCTCGTCGGGTTGAGCACTTCCGCTAGCTGAACATTCTGAGCAGGTCCAGCTTGCGCCTCACTACATTTTCCATGACTCGGACTTGCTACTACCGCAGACGTGTTGAAGAATTGGAAGGGCGTCACTGAACAAACGGTTCAACAGGTGTTCGTGCTTGTGTTGGCACAATCCGCAACATCTCACGCAGCTCCACCTCGGCACAATCTTCAGCTTTCGGCTCTTGTGCAATCGAAACCATTGTATCCACTACCGCACTCACATAACTTCGGAGCAACTCTTCTTTGGGTTGCGTCTAGCTGAGCTCATCCTTAGATGCTTTCAAGGATAAAACCCAAGTTCCAACCATACCTGACATACACAGTTGTGTCATCGATACCTTCATCCATTCCCGAGTTCGGCGGATCGAAAAAAAGTCTCAGATTCTGTGATCCAGGTCTCAAGATCTTTTCCAGAAAAAACTGGAATCACTTCTGTATTACTCCTCCAAACTACTAGACAGATTGGTCAGTGACGCCCAGAACTTCTGCATTTGAAGCTTTATGCGCGCGAGGATAAAGCTGTTGCAGCTACTGCGTCTGCTGCATCTAGAATTTCTCTCAGACTAGAAACTCTTCAAGATTCTCTCTCTAGAAACCTCTAAAGGAAAGTACCAATTGATAGGAATGTGTAGAGAGAGAGAGAGACAGAGGTTTTCTATTGATAAACCGCCTTCCGACTGCAGCTACACCATAGTTCGAACCAGAAGACTTCAGCAAAAGGAGGAAGAAGAAAGAGAAAGAAATGGAGTTGAGGAGAAAAAACTCCCCTGGGATCGTTGCTCCCCAAGGTCGAGGCCTAACCCTCCCGTTCAACTCCTACAGTTGAAAGCAATACCCAATAATTTGTCCTCCCCCCTCCACCTACTACTACAGCACTTACTTATTATCCCTAACAGCCCCAACCTAATATTGTTGTAATTACAATTGCCCCTGGCAATAATTTCCCATCCCCTCTACACGGACAGCCGAGGAACCACCCCACTCTCAGTAACTTATCAATATCTAAAGCATCAACCAAGGTGTGCATGTTTTGAACTAGAATATATCATTAAATACCTATTTAAACATGGTGTGATCTTTCCATGGAATATTCTTCTACCTTTGCCATTCAACCTTAACAACCACCTTCTGGCAACTTGTTTCTCCATACTTTTTGAGTAATAACGTGTTGTTCGGGCAATGATTGGAATCCAAGAGAGTGGCTCATAAAAATCTTTCATTGTACTTAGTTGAGTGCTCGGTACTGATTGTTAGGAATGTGGGGTTGTCGTGTGTGGGGTTGTTGGAGTTGGTGCCCTAGAAACCAACTTCTTTGTACTTTATGATAAACATGTATTCATTGGATGAATATTAATAAACTCCTTATCACGTCATGATTGTTCTTCTGCGCGACATAGTATGTGATAATATCCTAAGAATAACTGTCGCACTAAAGGTCATAGTGGATCCCTGCTGTGATGAGAACCCGGAAGTGTCATGACACTATTCTTGAATATATGTTCTATGGCCGGATATATCATTTGAAGGGACACAAATGATACAGGCTATCAGGGGTGGGGACTCATGAAACTTTGAGCCACCTTCTCATGGTGTGCGCCCTTAGTAATATCCATGAGAATATTATGAGAACAAGACCCGCCAGTAGAAAATCCACATTCATAATTGTCATTGAATGTTCCTATTTGCGGATATGTGTATTGGTCCTTAGACTTTAAGATTATTATTAATGGGTATTATGACACGCGCACTTAGATGTATTGACGAAAACCGTGACGACAGATGTTCGCGATGAGGTGTGATATGTTGGGCGCGTCACGAGTAATACTGCATTAATGAATAATGCGAGAAAAGATTTGTCACTTCTACGAAAATAGATATCTCAGACCCTTTGATGGAAATGATATAACCTAACTAAATCCATGGTCATGATGTTCACTAAGCAAGTTCAGTTCCGGGAAGCCAACGAATGAGAAATCGAGCACATGGGTTGATGGCACTTGCATTCAACCCGCTCGATTGGAGATATCGGGACAAAGGGATTATATTACACGGTAAGCGTTCGTATGAGGTGACATTTTGTTGCGACATCAACTTCTTTCTCTTGGGTGCCTTGACCCGTTGCTAGACAGTAATCTTGGATTTTAAGCAAGTCCACCTAATGCCAACGAGAAAGAGGCATAGAGGATCACACACTGAGTGTAGTCAGTATCTCAGTTAAATAATTTATTTATTTAACAAGTTGAATAAATATTATTCCCGATTGTGATTTAATAATTATTCAAGTATGTCTGATCACATTTATTTCGTCGCTAGTTATTCGATAGAATATATTGCGGACGGAATATTTATTTATCGGCAAATAATGCAGTTATATTTATTTAATAAATAAATAGTCATTATTCAAGACCTGATAAATATTGATAAGGATTGGCGGACCAAGTTATGGGTCTGGTGAGAAATAATATTACATATTATTTGGTTAAATAATATTTAAATATAACGTGCAAGTTAAGCACATGTCATGGAAATAATAGCATTGCTATTATTATTTGGCATAGGGTTTTCACATGGAATAATAAATTAAATAACGTCACCTGTACTAATTATTTATTATTACCTAGTGAATTAAATTCGTTAAGCACATGTCATGGAAATAATAGCATTGCTATTATTATTTGACATGGGGTTTTCACATGGAATAATAAATTAAATAACGACATCTGTGTTAATTATTTATTATTACCTAGCGAATTAAATTCCCCGTTATGTTATTATTCTCTATATAAGTCAAGGAGCCATTCCACCGACTAATCAATCGTTGTGTGCACAGCATCCTTAAAGAAAAACTTTCAAGCCTAGAAAACTCTTCCTTCTCCAAGAACGCTTTCAAGAACGAGAGAGATCCTCCTCCACCGGATTAAGAAGAACGTTTTGGAAGCAATTCTCAAGGCGATCGAAGACGGACATCGCAAGTGCAAGGATCTTCCGCGCTAGCACCCGAAGACTCCTTGGCGACGTCCGGAGATACGTGGAGCACGTGTGGATCACCACTAGAGGATTTTTATCCTTGGATTCTACATCACAACGAAGTCGCACCTCGGACCCGTGGTCGGACGCATCAACGAAGAAAGAATTGCCTTGGAGGTAATTCTATAATTTAATTAAATTAATTATAAACAAAATATGTCGATCCTCTCTTCTCAGTTTCGGGTTCTCTCCTTTGTCTTTTATCTTTGATTCAATTATGTGGATATTGGCGTTCATTGTCGTATTGATCCCGGATTAATCATCGATTATGGCAATTTGCAAAGTTGGGTACACGTCCATCATGCGCTTCCGCTACGCCCGAAACCTACAGTTGGGGGGTTGTGGGGTAGTGTGCAAAGGGGTGTCCATGAGAGGGACAATTGGTAGGTTGGGTATTAGTTGTCAGGGGCAACATTGTACTTTTATATTGATAGTTGGTTGGAGTTGTTGGTTGTTTGGTTAGGAGCAATAAATGTGAGTCAGTTGAGGGAAGGCGGTATAAATTTATTTTAGGCAACTTACAGTTGGCTGCTGGGAGCTGGACCTTGGGAGGTCTCAGCTTGTCTTCATCGGAGGGTGGTATTCTCCACGGAAGGACTTCTATCTTCGTCTACTTCTACTACCACTTCCTTTCATACTTCTTTTCCTCTACTATAATTTTGTACCTTTCTCTACTGCTGGAAATATTTAGTGTTGTTGTGTCCCTTGTCTTACTCCTACTACTTTATTCCTACTCAGCAACCAACATGTTAGCTCACAGTGCTAACATTTTGTGCTTTCATTGAGAGGATCTGTCCATTGCCAACTCAAGGAGAGAGCTGATCGTCGCCGCTGGAAACGCGATTGCAGAGGAGTGCGTATGCAGTGAGGAATACGGTTACAATGAGGAAGACAACAGACCAAGGGGGAACGACACATGCATGAGACACCCATGCAATTGTGCACTGGAGGTCTTTGAGAGAATTTGTGCACTGTTGAACTCGAGGCTATGAGCTGGAACCGTTGGAGTGGAGTCGACCACGCAATTGGAAAAAACACGAACGGAACTAAGGGAAAACAATCATTGATGACTGGACGAACACTGTGAAGACACGCGTTCGCTGCTAGGACAAAATCGTCAGTAGAAGTCGATCGAGACTGACAGGGCGCATTCGGCGCTGGTCGAGCAATGCACTGTGAAGCAATCAAAACTCTTTTGTGTACGAGTGTAGAGTCCGAACGAAGCTTGTCAGCCAAGTTGTCCAGCCTGAATACAGACAAAAATGGAGAGTTGGTTAGTCAATGAAGAGGTGACGATGGATAAAAGGAACGCTTCTAACGAAACGACATTCCAGAAATTTCTGTCGGAGTATGAGGAGCGTGAGCTGGTAGGTGAAATGTCGCACGGGAGGCAGGAGCTGGCATGGGTTTTGGAGTTGTCATCCATGCAAGGAGGTATGGATATTCAGAAAAAACAAATGCAGGAGGAACCGTCGACTCTAGCGGAAGCTATCACCGACCTCCGGCAAGCGCTATGTGAGTTGAGGGAATTTTGACAGGAACAGTCTGACGAATTTTCTGAGCTGACAGTACAACAACAAAATTCTGGTTCTGAGCTAACAGTACAACCACAAAATTCTGGTTATGTGGAGCCTCTAGCTGTGGAAGAACAAAGACTGTGTGTACTGCCACTTGAACATGTGAGGCGAGGTTCGGAGAACGATACCTCATTTTCTACTCACGGTGATAGGGAAAATCACTTCGTTATTCCTAGCAAGAGACAAGAACTACAAAGCTTGGTTGCGGACGATTTAGTTTTGGATGCTTGTTTACCGGAAGAACAAAGTGAGGCGTGTGCGGTGGGCCGAACCTGCTGTGTTGCTATGTACACTTTAGTGTCAGGCGTGGCGGTAGTGTAACAACACCCTACTCTTGCATTGCATGGTATGGATAAAATCGCCTCACCCCCTACATTTTATGTAGGAGAGTCGTTGTTCTTGGCTTAGTTTGAGAGGCGAGGTTAGAACTGAGGAGGATGGGCTTTGGGAGTTTGTTGCCGGACGAGTGACAGGAGCAACTTCCGCAGCATTGGTGGAAATTCGGTTGATAATTCTCACCAAGCTACTGTGCAAGCGATGGAGCCTTTATTTTCTTTAATTCCTCTGCGGGAGCATGGGGAGGTGGTGTTGCAGCGGAGACCAGTCCAAGCCACTCCAAGTTCTCTTCCTCAGGCCATGAGAATTGAGGTATAGCAGTTAATGGATGCTGAGATGGTGGGGAAGAGTTACAACAAGAAAGCTAAAGAATCTAGGGAATCTAGGAAGAACGGGTTATCCACGGGATCTGTTTTCAATGCGCGCACCAAATGTAAAGACTAAATGTACGTAGCAATGTTTTCTCCCTATACCAATTTGAGGAAGAGGATACCAATACTGTTTGGGAAACAGTGTTTAGGAAGAGAATACCAATACTGTTTGGGAAGCTAAGTGCTTCATTAAACGAAGCCAATCCACTGGATATGTCTAAAGTTGGAGTTGTATTTGCTGGAATGGAGAGCCGAAGTTTGGAAATGCTCAGAGAATCTTTTATTCGGAATGAAAAAAATGTTGTTGGAGTAACCATGTTTGTGGTCATACCTCCTTGTGTAAGTGCAGTCCAAGTTAGATTAGCTAAAGAAGGTTATGAGATTTTGATTTTTCATTCCATCAGTGAAGGAGGTTGGGCCATGCAAAATCCAATACGAGCGGGTTTAATACAGGGTGTTCGGGACAATAAGTTGCTAAGGGGGCAGTTTGAAGTCATGAAACCCGATTTTGAGAAACAATTTAAATCTGAGAATATGAGTGGCTTCCATGCTGAATGTTGCACTGATACTTGGATGGGAAAGTCAGGAAAGCCTCTGAAGCTACAACAGAAATTTCGGATCCTGAGCCTGAGCCAAGACCAAGGAATTGCATCAACAAGGGTGTTGTTATTGTCGGGAAGCCAAGACCTTTACCTGCAAGGTTGGTGTTTCATACTAGATGTTGTTGGAGTCTGCATCCCACATCGGACTTATGGTCCGATGTGGTCTTAATTATTCATTATAAAAGAACCTCAAGGCCTCCTTTAGAGAGTACTTTGGGAGTTCGGGTCTATCCCATTTTATCATTCTACATGGTATCAGAGGGAAATTAATCTTGAACCCTCCCTCCCATATTTTATTTCCCCATCTAGGGTTTCCGGCGATAATTCCTCTGTGGGGGGCGGCGGCGGCCTCCATGGCCAACAAGGTCAGTCGTCGCCCCTCCCTCCCTGCGCGTGACTCCTTTCGCGCGGCTCCCTCCAGGTTATGTACGGCGGCTCTCCCCCCTGTCGGCGCCTCCTTCCCCAGCGTCCCCTCCCCACTGTGCGTGACGGCCCTCCAGTGCCGTTTGATCATCCGCTGCACCGCTACCCTGTGCGACGCCTCCGCCCGCGCTCCGTCCGTGCGGCCTTCCGACGGCGACGACCCCTCCGCAGTCACTCCAGTCGCGCCTCCCGTTGCGGTTCCCAGCCCGCCCTCCGAGCGACTTCCGGGCTACTCCTGCTGCGCGCGACGGCTGACGACCCCGCCCTAGGTCGCGCTTCCCGTCGCGCTTCCAGATCCCGACAGGATCCAACCGCACCTCCCAGCCCGCTTCTTCCCCTGGCTCCCGGCGCGCCTCCTGTTGTCCGCTCCTGTCGGCCCTGCACCACCCGGCGTTTCTCCCCAACGGCACCTCTCCCGCATGTAGCTCTCCAGTGGCTCCCTTCCGGCGTTTCCCTCCGTCCCCGACGGCACTGTCCCGCACCTCCAGTCGGCCTCCTTTGCGCGCGCCGGCACCTCCTGCGGAATACCCGCCTCCCGTCGTCGGCATCTCCCGACGACTCCCGGCAGCCGCCTCCCTGTCCGCCGGCACGCCCTCGCGCTTCCTCCACCGTGGCGCAGCACTTCAACCGCCTAGGATGCGGGCCCTTTTGGCGCCGCCAGATACCGCAACGATTCTGCAGAATCCCCGCTTCCCGTCGCCGGCACCGCAAGTGCGGATTTCCCGGTGCTAGTGTGGCTTTCTCGGCGTCTCATCGACCGGCTCCGCTAGTGCGGCATTCCTGGCGCTCCGTCAACCGGCTCGGTCTGTGTGGTTCCTCTGCTGCGCCCGCGACAACTTCATCCATCATCCTGAGGGGAAGCTGCGATCTTGAGGGGGAGCTACGATCATCGCTTGTTTCTTTTTATTTCATCTTGTTTTGTAATCAAATTTGGTATGTCCAGCTTGAGGGGGAGTGTTTACAGCGTTTCTTGTTTGTTTTGTATTGTCGTTACTTTGGTCTCTTTTCTTTATGTGTCCAAGCTAGGTACACCTAGCTTGAGGGGGAGTGTTGGAGTCGGCATCCCACATCGGACTTATGGTCCGATGTGGTCTTAATTATTCATTATAAAAGAACCTCAAGACCTCCTTTAGAGAGTACCTTGGGGGTTCGGGTCTACCTCATTTTATCATTCTACAGATGTAATAAATTTTTGTATATGGCAGCGTCCCCCAAGACTAGTTCAAGATCGAAGACAACATCATTTTCTAGGGAATTACACCGAAAACACTATCCACCTACACTGGTTGCCCAAGTTTTCCCAAGTATGCCCCAGCATGCCGTTGTCTTCAAAGGAGGAGAGGGGGTTGTCATTCCAGAGCTAAAGATGCAAAGTCTTGTTGGAAGTCCACCTTGGGGACAAGGTGGTTTTTGAGGGGAGGAAATGTTAGGAATGTGGGGCTGCCATGTGTGGGGTTGTGGGGTAGTGTGCAATGGGTTGTCCGTTAGAGAGGCAGTTAGCAGGTTGGGTGTTAGTTGTCAGGGCAACATTGTACTTTTTATATTGATAGTTGGTTAGAGTTGTTGGTTGATTGGTTAAGGGCAATAAATGTGGGAGTCAGCTGAGGGAAGGGGGTAAGGGGGTATGAATTGATTTTAGGCAACTTGCAGCTGGCTGCTGGGAGCTGGACCTTGGGAGGTCTTGGCTTGTCTTCTCCAAAGGGTGGTCTTCTCCAGCGAAGGACTTCTATCTTCGTCTCCTTCTGCTACCTCTTCCTTTCTTCCTTCTTTTCCTCTACTGTAATTCTGTACCATTCTCTACTGCTGGAAATGTCTAGTGCTGTTGTGTCGCTTGTCCTGCTCCTACTACCTTATTTCTACTTAGCAACCAACATGTCAGCTCACAGTGCTGACACTGATGAAGTAAGATAGTTAAGGCATGTGTACTCTATCATAAGAAGTAAAATAAATTCAGGTTTATTTGATTTACCAGAAAAAACAAGAGCATTGCTTTGTACTCAATGAAGAGAGTGAATGTGAACCAGCTGATTTTACTTCTGGCGACATTTTAGGTTTGTGTGCAAGTTTTATTCATTTGAAATTTTCTAGAACAAAATTAAACTAACACTCAATACACCCCGCCTTGAACGTATCCCAGGGACAAACAGAAACAACAAATAACAAGTAAAACACAAGAAATAAATGGAAATGGGCACCCCGTAATTAAAATTGAATTAGATAGAAGGAACCTTGGAGGGTAAGTAAAGGGGGCAGGGAAAACCTGGTTGCCATAAGCATCGCCGAATGAAATGCTGATGCGGTCGCGTGTGTATGAGATTGAACTGCAGCTGGTGGAGATGCTTACTGTGAAAGAACAACTCCTTGCGGTCTAAAATAATCATAATCAAAACAACATTAACACATTGACTCATGGAAAGAATTCTGATGACGATGCTTTTTCTGTGAGCTCACACTCGAGGACAAATTTTATAGCTAAAATTCATTATGTTCAAGTAAAATGACCGCCCATCCCCCAACCCGGGGGTAAAAAAAAAAAGATAAAAGAGCAGTCCTATTCAACAATTCCCCCATTTTTTGTGATGGGCCAAGCACAAACATAAAACGCGTAAATTGATTTAAGAAAAAAAATTATCCCTGAAATGAAGGATAATAAAGAGTCTTCATGGGAAAAAAACCTTTTAGGAGTTGTAATTTTGTATCAAAAGGTTTCTGGTTGCATAAACGATGAATTAGGCCTACCTGGGTGTTGTTTATTTCGAATGATGCTGTTGCCGATCCAGGCTGTGGCGTGATTGAATCCGCCTCAGAGGAGATCAAAATCAATGCAAGCTGCAGCAGAAAGAAGGCGACTGACTTCATTGTCGCTAAAATCCCTCCCCCACCCTCACCCTCTCCCTCTCCCACCAGCGGCTCTCCAGCTCCATTACCGGAGTCCGGTCACACATATGGGGTCGTTCAAGCAAAATTTGTTTGGATTAAATGAAATTTTATTTAGCTTAATAATCGGGGAAAAATTCATGAGTTTTGTTTATAATGTATTTTATTTTTATTGATTTAATACTTAAAAACCGTTCAGTTATTGGTTTTTATGAAGTGTTAACCGTTAAGTTTCATAAAATATGTTTTTGATTGTTTTTTGTTTTATTTTTATGTCTGTGTTCGTAGAATTGTTTATTTTTTATTTGGAAAGTTTCATTTTTATATTTAAAATCTTGCAACATGTGGAGAATCATCTGGTTGTTGTAAAGGAATAAGAAACTAAAAAAATATAATAAAAGGTAGATCAAACAAACGATCATTTTGTTGAACCCTCTTGGTGGTGATGTTGTATTTGTTCCGTATATGTGACGATTAATGTGTTGATCTTCAAATGAGGGACAAGCGTTAATGGATGGAAGTGTTGTCCACATCAGTTTATAATAAAGGGAAAAACGGTTGACTATAGATTAAAGGAAGATAGATTGATATTGAAGAATCCATCCAGAGAGCGTTGTACATGGAAACTACTGGTTTAGGTGAAGAAATGTCCTTAGATGTGTTTAGAGATGCTTTATAAAAGTCTTTGAATGATTGAAAAGACCCTGAGTTGTTTTGAGAAAGCCCATATGTTATTTTATGTGAGGTATGGAAATTCAGTACAACACGTATGACTCTAGCTGGTGAATGTATGTCTTTGAGCTGAAGCAAGAAAATGACAAAGGCAGAAGTATATTGTTGTAGTTAGTGCTCTAAAACCAAATTTTATATACTTTTATGATAATTTGTATTCATTGTTTTGAATATTAATAAATCTCTTATCACATCATGATTGTTATTATGCATGACATGGTATGTGATAATGTCATAAGAGTAGCTGTCACACTGAAAGATCATAACAGTTCTCCGCTATAATGAGAACCAAGAAGTGTCATAACAGTATTCTTAAATATATGTTTTATAGCTGGATGAAATCATTTGAGAGACACAAATGATACAAACTATCAAAGGTAGCTCATAGGACTTTGAGATACCTTCTTATGGTGTACGCTCTTAGTAGTATCCAGTGTAGGATATTATGAGATTGAGACTCGCTAGTAGGAATTCCACATTTTATATGTGTCATTGGATGTTCCTATATGTGGACATGTGTATTGATCCTTATAATTTAATATTATTATTAATAAGTATCATAAGTCGTGTACTTTGATGTATTGATAAAAACCGTGACGACATATGTTTGTGAGGAGGTAGAATACGTTGGGTGTGTCACGAGTAATATTGCATTAATGAATTATGCGAGAAAGAATTTGTCCATTCTATTTTTTAACGGAAGTTGATATCTCAGACTCTTTGATGGAAATGATATAGTCTAAATAAATCCATGATCATGGTGTTCTATAGGCAAGTTCGATTTCCAGTAATTCAAAGAAAGAGACATCAAACACATAGGTCGATGACACCAGCATGCAACCTGTTTGATTAGAGATGTCATGATAAATGGATTATATTTCACAGTGAGCGCCTATATGAGGTATTATGTCATTACAGTATTAACTTATTTCTCTATGGATGTCTTGGCGTGTTGCTAGATGTTAACCTTGGACTTTAGGATGTTTCGTATATTGCCCACTAAGAAAGAGGTTTAGAGGGTCACACGCTAAGTGTATCCATAATCTCAGTTAAATGATATATTATTATTTATTATTTAACAAGTTAAATAAATATTATTCTCGCACATGGTTTAATAAATATTCACGTTTGTTTGATCGTATATATTCTGTCACCGGTTATTCAAGAGAATATTGTGTGAGTGGAATATTTAATAAATATTTATTTTCTATTTAGTGAAGATGATATTTATTTATTTATTGGCGAATAATGGAGTGATAATTTATTTGTTAAATAAATAGTCATTATTCAAGACCTGATAAATATTGTGGATAAATGATAGACCGAGTTTAATGGTTATGTGGGAAATAATATATATTAAATATTATTTGATTAAATAATATTTAATTTAATTTACGAGTTTAACGCATGTCAAAAAAAATATTATTATTATTACTATAGACATGAGGTTCTGCATGGATTAAATAAATAATAATGGGCATTTGTGCACTTATTTATTTATAACCATAGCGGTATATAAACCCAATTATATTATTTTTCAAGCGAGCCAATTCATTTATTTTTATCATGCACAATGAAATCCGGAAAATCATCTCGAAGCTCTAGAGAGCTCCCTTCTCTAAGAATTCTCCTAAGAATGGAGAGCGATCTTCCTCCACCTTCCACTCTCGAGTCAAGAGAGATCAAAGAGAATCTTTTAGAAGCGATTCTCAGGGTGATCCAAGGTGAGCGACGCAAGTGATAGGATCTGTCGTGCTAGCACTCAAAGATTCCTACGACGAAATTCAGAGATTTGCGGAACACATGTGGATCACCGTTAGAGGGAATCTAGTATTGATTCCTACAACGCAACAACGGTATGACATAGATCCGTTTTCAGATCCATCAATGAAGAAAGAATTTATCACAAAACAATTCTTTAATTTCTTAAATTAATTATAAATAATATGCGACGATCTTGCGGTTTGGTTCCAACGTTTTATCCATTGTCTATATTCTTTGATTCAATTCTGTTGATTACGACATTTATTTTCGTGCAAATCCTAAATTGATTATCGATCATGACAGAAAGCAAAGTTGGACACGACTCATCACACGCTTTTGTTGCACCCAGAACCTACACATATGACTTTGAGTTATTGGGCGTCAGAATTCCACGTATGACTTTGATAGCGTACGAATTCTATGTACGACTTTGAGAAGAAAATAGCATACGACTTTGCGCCACATGACTTTGAGTGTATGACTTTGCAGTCGATATTTTATGACTTTGATAGACAACATGCGAGTTTGGTGAGTCGTGTATGACTTTGTCAGTTGTTTCATACGACTTCTATCAGGCATCAGACATTGCATTAATGTACGACTTTGGGAAATGGGTGTATGAATTCAAGAGCCTTGTATGGATTTCAAAGTCATACAAAATGAGAAAAATGAGATTTTCAGAATTATAATATTCTAAAGAAAAGGAGAATAGATTAGACAATGCCTTGTGATGCTCCCTATGGATTCAAACATCATAATCAAACAAATAATCATGATCCTAGCTGAGGTTAAAGGAAGATCGACTGAGAGAGGCACCAACATTCAAGATGAGTTTAACATCACATAAGAATATCCCACATCACAACACATGAAGTTCATGCACACATGTAAGTATTGAATGATTTAAATGTTGCAAATTTTATGGTGGAAAGAAGAGCATGATATCTCTATGAATCATGAGGAATTTGAGACTTTAGGAAAACTATAGAAAACAGAAGGACTAAATAGACTCCTTGACTTGATTCAAATGAGTTTGAATGAGAGATTATCATTGCTACAAAAGAAGGAAGATTTCCAGAATTCAAAAGGAAATAATATTCATGAAAATATCATGTGAATATTAAAGTAGAAAAATGTGAAATATAAATGTGATCGAGATTTTCTATATTAACTAAGCCTTGAGAACAGACGTTGAAGACTACTGTGAATAGAAGGGGAAGGAGATCATCACATGTGGAGTCCATGTGGAGGTTTGAAGATTCATTGGAAATCATTCTTCAAGGAGAGACATTCAGTTCCGTTGATGCGAGACTATAACTAGTTGAAGCCAGCCATTGTAACAAGTTTAAGGTCATACCCTTGCTTGAGTACCTTTTGATAATAAGGGAGCAGTGTGCATGGGATAATAACTACAACACACCAGAGACGCGGTCACCCTAAAAAGAGGCGAACCTCATTAACAAATGTGTTGTGTTCATCTATTTTCAGCATTAGTGAGTATCTTGAGAGAAAGGTTTTGAAAAATAATGAGAGTATAAGAGGGGTTTGAAAATTTTTACACACTGATCCCCCCCACCTCAATGTGTATCACCCTTCGTGTGATCCAACGATTGGTATTAGAGCACATGCCTACTCTCTTGTGTTTCTCTCAAGCACTTGATATTGATCAACACAATACTATGAATAATAAAGGCATCCCAATATTCGATGGAAAAGGGTTCCATTCATAAAAGGAGATAATGGCACCTTACATTATTTATCTGGGGCTCGATGCTCTTAACTTAGTTCAATATGGATTCACTGTGCCAAATGAAACCTCAACATGGTCTTTGACCGATAAGACGAACATTGAAAATCATGGAAAGGCTAACAATTCATTATTATCTTCTTTACCAGAAAAGGAGATGACAAAGGTTATGGGTTGTAGAACTACTGATGTTATTTGGAAGAAGCTTCATAGAATTTACGAAGGAAACAAAAAAGTGGAAGAAACAAAGCTACAAATCCGTCGACAACAATTTGAAGACATTAAAACACAGAAGGATGAAAATATTGATGGGTTATTTACCAAAGAAAATCTGATTGTTAAAACTATTAAAGGGTTTAAAGAGATTCTTGAAGACTCTACTATGGTGAAAAAGTTAATGAGAATTTTTCCAGATAAATTTGATATCAAGATCTTGGCTTTAGAAGGTAGTGACCTTAATGATTTTACTATTAATGAAATTTATAGCACTCTTATTAATTATTAAATGGGAAGTGGAGTGTAACGTCCCCCGATCTGACACTCTCTCGCATGGCCAAAACAGGTTGGTTATGAGGCCTCAAGTTCACTTACTCATATGCTAGAGCTCGCCGACTAACAGTGGGGGTGTGATATGTATAGTGGGGAGATTATACCCCTTGGTATAGAGTTATAACATAACGAAATAATCAAATAATAATAATAATATCATAGTAACAGAAAAACAGCGGAAACCACATATAATACAGTTGGGAAATAAAAGAAAGAACCAATAACTAATAATGATGAATCATGTAATGAAAAGCTGAGATGTAAATAAATGTCAAACTGAAAACAATACAAATAAAAGAATAATCTAACACCAAATAATCCCAAAAGACCCTAGTCCTGAATCCCATGTCAGTCCCATCTCCAAACTCTAGCCCATCCAATAAGTAAAAAAATCAACAATAAGGTCCCTTTACCTTGTCCAAACTTATATCCATATAATCACTACCACAAAATAGGGCAAGGGAAGCGCTGCCCATTATTAGCGCTAAACAGAAAGCGCTGATAAAGAGGTATGCCTTTATCAGCGCTATCTAAAAGTGCTGATAAATGTATCTCTTTATCAGCGCTAAAAAAACACTGATAAATGAATGTTTTATCAGCGATTTTATTTTAGTGATGATAAAACATACCTTTATCAGTGCTTTTAATGAGCACTGATAAAGGTTCCGTCAGTTTTTATTTAATAACCCTAACAGGCCATCCTCGCTCGCACGCGGTCAAGCTTTTGCGGAAGTTGAACCAGGCCCCTCGCCACAGTGACCTCGTCGTCGTCGTCGTCGTCCTCCTCCTCCCCCTCGTCCTCCTCGTCCTCCTCCTCCTTGTCCTTCCTCCTCCTCATTCTCCTACTCCTCCGCCGTCACCGCCGCTGTAACGACCCAATATTTTTGAGTAGTATATTAACTTACTCTTATTTATTTAATAAGATGTTAATGATTAATGCAGAAATAGGAGTCGATGGCTTCATCCAGTAGACTCAACCCTTACGAAGCCCACTTATCAGAGCTTGGGAAGGAGGTAGCATCTGTGGGCTTCGCTTTGGACCAAGCCCAAGCCGAGCTCCTGCGTGTCAAGCTTGAACGAAAATGCTTGCAGGAGAAGTTCAAGTTAGTGGAGATTGCTACTAGGGAAATGTTATCTGAGACTCCCTCAGATTCTCTCACCATAGCACACCTTACACTTAGGTCTTATGCCAGTGTTATAAGGGGCTATGTGATGAGACCCTAGTTTCCTTGTGTAATCCTTTCGGGTGAATAAATTGAGATTTCTTCCTTTAGTGATGTTTGTGAAATTTCAAATGTCTAGATAATTTTAGAATGTATTTTATTGATGAATTTTGAAAAAGGGATATTTTGAAATATTTATGTAAACCCTAAATAACTAATGATGTGTAATGATTTTCAAAAAATGGTCTTCTACAAAAGTGTTCATTAAGGAATTTGGAGTCTAATAAGATCAACTTAATTTTTGATGAATAGTAAATTATGAATAGTGATTTTACGCTTAGGATTAGTAATATGACTAAATGGATTAGTAATTTCACTCAAAGAAAGTTTTAATATAATTTAGACACCTAGATTAAGTAATGTGATTCAATAAAATGGTTAAATAACGGTTTCATAAATTATTATTCAAGTATTAGTTTTTTCGGATGAATAGTGTTTTTTAATTAAAAATAATTAGAAAATTATTTTTATGAAAATGACTTTATTTTTGAACTCAGAGCATCGATATTATGTTAAGGTAATTTTTGGGGATTTTTCTGAAAAAAATGAATTTTCGATGAATAGTGTTTTTATTTAAAAATTAAATTAAAAATATTTAGAAAATTATTTTTATAAAATGGATTTCATTTTTGAAATCAGAGCATTGATATTTGGTTAAGGTGAAATTTTGGGGTTATTCTGAGAAAGTTGAATTTTCAGTGAATAGTAAAAATACAGTTTTAGGGTTTCGGTATGTTTAATGACATCATAATGGTGTCATGATGATGTCATGAGATCTTTTGAGGGTTGGACGGCCAAGGGTGATGAATTATTGTTTTGGGTGCCCCATGTGGCCTAACTCCATGATAAATGCCAAGGGAGAGCACATGGGTTTGAGAAAAGCACATGTGAGGTGTCCCTTGGCCATTAATGCTTTGTCCCCTCACTTTCCCTATAAATACCCACCCTTTCCTCCCTTAGTTTTCACTCCCAACTCTCCCCCAACGAAGTTCTGGTCTTCTTACCTTCCAAAGAGTCCTCCCAAGGTGCCCCCAAGCCCTCAAGGTCCAATCCTTTGAGTTTCAAGAGTCACATTTTAAGGTAAGGGATCCGACCCCTCTCTTTCTTTTCATGTAATCTCTTTTATGTCATTCCTATTATGCTCCATGTTTTTATGTGAGAGGATGTTCTTTTATATTCCTCTTACTGCCCTTTCATGTTTATATGATGAGAGATCCCATCTTACTCTCATCATTTTGTTTTATGAAAGTTTAAGTGACGCCGTTAGGCTGCCGAATTTTTAAGGGATTCTTTCACCCTTCTCATTTTTCAAGTTCGATTTTCATGTCAAGTCTTTCAAGTTCCTTTTTATTATGTTGGGGTATGATCTCTATATCTATCATACTGATCTCTTATGATCATATGATGAGGGACCCTATTTGATCTTGTCAAATCATTTTCTTTTGAAGTTAAGTGACGCCGTAAGGCTGCCGAATTTTCATAAAAGAAATCTAATCTTTTTTTTCCTTCCATGTTTTTCATTTCAAATGTTATGTCCCTCAAATTTCATTACCATGTCCATATGTCCTTCTTACTCTTTCACCCTACTGTTTTATGGATCATTTATGAGTGGGTGACCCATGTCCCCTCTCATTTCAATGTTTTCTAAAACCCCGAAACTTAGCCGTTATGCTGCAGAATTTTCCCCTCAAAATGCCTCTCTCTTTTCTCAAAAATTATTTTATGTTATAAAGTGAATACTCAAAGCTCTTATTTCTACAAGGGTATTCACATATATATCAAAATGTTCCATTTTAAATTCTGGGATTTACATAAATGAGACCCGCTTTCCCTTTCCGTGGGTTTAAAGTGACGTAAAGATCATGTCTTTAAAGCAGTTTTTAAAACGTTATGATTATGAATTGAAACCCATTTATTTTATGCTATGTGGGTTATTTATGAAATGTTTGATGATGATATATGTGGCTCACATGATAATAAAGGCAAATTTAAGGGTGCGCCCTGATAGCGCTCCAATGTATTGGGTAATGATGTAACCACTAGAGATTACAATTTTCACGATACCTTGGTGAATAACCTTGGTAATTTTCAAATGACACCTTGGGGATGGACCTTGGTGATATGTTCATGATTGTCTATGTTAAATGATGTAGCCACATCTTCAAGTTATGAAAAATGTTATTTTTATTATGAAATGCCTCATGATTTCTTTCTCATGCCTTAAAGTTCTTTTCATGTCCTTATTGAAGTATCTCAAGTTCACATGTAAAATGTTCCTCTTATTTCCCTTACTGGGCCTTCTGCTCACCCTTTCTTTTGATGTATGTCCCCAGGTTATGAGATGCAGTAATGAACCTAGAATGAACTTAAGGAGACGCCTTTCAAGTGTTTAAGAAGAATGTTTTATGTTGTTTTCATGTATTATGTTCCTGGTTTCCAAGACACTAGACCTTAAAGATCCTCAGTTTTGTGTAATGTAATGAAAGTTTATGTTATAAAATGGCGGGATGCTATAGTTGGTATCAAAGTATGGTTTAGTTATTTGTGGAAATTAGGATATAAAAACTTTAGGAAGAACCCTATAGAAAAGTTTAAATATAGGAAAACTTCCTGGTATTTTGGTAAGTATTGAGTAAGTGGTATATCAAACAAATACATCCCTGTCTGGATACGAGCAGGTAGAGGCGGCTCTGGCACAGATGTACATAGGGGTAAAACCCGAAAACACCGCTTTGAGCTAGACTCGAACGGGAACTGGTGCACGATAACGGGCCTTGCTGCACTCTTGGTTACGACACTCCCGGGGGATATGTTTGGTTAATCACATGCTTTTTATGAATCATTATGAAGGAATTATAGAGAACTATAATTGTCTAAGCACGAAGTCTTAGTTAAAATATTCATAAATGAAATAAGTTTCTCACTAAGGTTTTATTCTTTTAGAAAATGGCGGGCAATAGGAGGAACCGTGCCGATGGTGACCGCAATGCACCATGTGCTGACGGCCCTCCGATGGAAGCCGGAATGGAAACATTTATGCGAATGATGAACCAACTGACTCAAGTTATGAGTAATAACTTGAATCAAGCTGAGAGGCCGACCTCACCACGAAGGGAACAACTTTCTGTTGAGTCCTTCATGCGTCAACGACCGCCAACATTCAGTGGATCTACTGACCCATTGGTTGTGGAACAATGGATAAGCTCCATTGAAAAGATCTTTTCTGTACTTCATTGTTCGGAACAAGAAAAAGTCACCCTTGCTGTTTACCACCTAGAGGGAGAAGCTGATCAGTGGTGGTCACTGATCAAAAACACGAAGCCACGAGGAGAGATGGAAGCTATGGAGTGGGAAGAATTTCGGGGGATTTTCTTTAACAAGTATTTCCCTCGTTCCATGAGAACGAAAATGGAGAAAGATTTTCTCGAGCTGAAGCAGAAGGAGAACGAATCTGTCGGAAGCTATGAGATGAACTTCACAAGGCTTTCCCGTTATACCTCAAGCTTTGTCATGGACCCTAATGGGAAGGTTGATATATTCTTTGACGGACTACGACCACATCTGCGGAAGAATCTAGCCAACAGGGACTACGATAGCTATGAAGAAATAGTTCGAAGTGCTATGAAAGTTGAACTAGAGTTTGGGGAGACACAGTGGTCTCACAAATCTAATGAGAAGAAGAGAACTCTAGAACCGAGCCTGGGAAGAAGTTTTGATCAGGAAAGAGGTGGAAAGCATATGCAACATGCCGCATGCAATAAATGTGGGAAGAAGCATCCGGGGAACTGCTTGATCGGAAGTGGCAAGTGCTATAGGTGTGGAAAAGAAGGCCATATTTCTCGGAATTGTCGTGGTGATGTGAAGCCTCAACTTCCCAACACTAACGACAGAGGAAAGATGGTTCTGGCCCTACCCGAAGTCACATGCTTCAAGTATGGACAGCTTGGTCACTTTTCTAATCAATGTCCAAATCCGAGGGCGGTGGAGGGGAATCACCATCAACCTCAGCAGAGGCCAAGGGAGTAAGGTCGTGCTTTCGCTATCACAACAACTGAAGTTGAAGTTCCGAATGATGTGGTAGCAGGTACTCTTGTTGTCCTCTCAAAACTAGAAAGTGCTTTATTTGATTCTGGTTCTACGCATTCCTTTATTTCTTACAAGTTTGCAAAGAATATAGAATCAATCCCCGAATTGCTTGAGGTAGAGTTGTCAGTCAAGACTCCAAGTGGGATTATCCATGCATCAACAGTGTTTAGAGACTCTAGTGTTTACTTTGGTGAGCACAATCTTATCGCAAATCTAGTAGTCATTCCCATGATGGAATTCGACGTTATACTAGGGATGGACTGGCTCTCAAAGTATAATGCTAAGATCAAATGCAGAAGTAAGGAAATCTCAGTAGTCTTGAATGAACGACCTACAGTTATCTTCCGAGGAGAGATATCCCGAACTGATCCCTATCTAGAAGCACCTCCTATAGCTTTCTTTATGGAGTTAATCGGTGATGAGGAAGAAGGGAAAGGGAGCATACAAATTGAAGATGTTCCGATTGTTCAGGAATACATGGATGTATTTCCTGAGGAGTTACCTGGACCTCCCCCAGAAAGAGAGGTAGAGTTCTCCATTGAACTCGTACCTGGGTCTCAACCGATATCAAAGACTCCGTATAGAATGGCAAATGTGGAGCTAGAGGAGCTAAAGAAACAAATCCAAGACTTGTTGGAGAAGGGGTTTATCCGACCGAGTGTGTCTCCTTGGGGAGCACCAGTTCTCTTTGTGAAGAAGAAGGATGGATCAATGCGGCTATGCATTGATTATAGAGAACTGAACGGGATCACAGTGAAGAACAGATACCCTCTACCAAGAATTGATGATTTATTTGACCAACTTCGTGGGGCTCAATTCTTCTCTAAGATTGACCTTCGATCTGGTTATCATCAACTGAGGGTGAAGAAGGAAGATATTCCAAAGACTGCCTTCCGATCAAGATATGGGCATTATGAGTTTACTGTTATGCCCTTCGGCTTGACTAATGCTCCTGCTATTTTCATGGATTTGATGAATAGAGTCTTTAAGGACTACCTTGATAACTTTGTGGTAGTTTTTATTGATGATATTTTGATATATTCAAAAAGTCGTGAGGAGCATGAAGATCATCTGAGGGTTGTTTTGAAAACTCTACGGAAGGAGAGGCTCTTTGGGAAGTTCAGCAAGTGTGAGTTTTGGTTACAATAAGTGGCTTTATTGGGGCACATCGTAACCAATGAAGGAATCTCGGTTGACCCTGCAAAGACAATGGTTGTGGAGGAGTGGCCTCAACCCACAACAGTAACTGAGATTCGTAGTTTCCTTGGCTTAGCGGGATATTATAGGAGGTTTGTGAAAAACTTTTCACGGCTTTCTAATCCACTAACTAAGTTGACTCGAAAAGGGGTTAAGTTCATCTGGACAAAGGAATGTGAGGAAAGTTTCCAAGAGCTGAAGAAGAGATTGGTTACTGCACCTGTGTTAACACTACCCTCTATCGGAGAAGGATTCGTTATTTTTAGCGATGCATCTCTGAAAGGGCTTGGGTGCGTCCTCATGCAAAATGACAAAGTAATTGCTTATGCATCTCGACAGTTGAAGATTCATGAGCAGAATTATCCTACGCATGATCTAGAGCTGGCGGCAGTTGTTTTTGCTCTAAAGATATGGAGGCACTATCTTTATGGGGAGAAATGTGATATATACACTGACCACCAAAGTCTAAAGTATATTTTCACATAGAAAGAATTGAACATGAGACAAAGGAGATGGTTGGAGCTTATTAAAGACTATGATTGTTCAATTCATTATCACCCTGGAAGAGCAAACAAAGTCGCGGATGCGTTAAGCAGGAAAGATCCTGTTGTTCTGGCAACAATGAGAATCCTAGGAGATCCCTTGATTAAAGATCTAGTAAAACTGGACATGGGAATTATAAGGAAAGGGACATCATCAACCCTATCCCAAATGATTTCTCAACCTTCATTACTAGAGAAGATCAAGAAGGCTCAAAAAGAAGATCCTTTGCTGCAGGAGAAGTTCGAGGCTGTAAAGGATGGGAAGTTCCCTGATTTCAATATTGATCAAGAAGGTGTATTGAAATTTCGTACAAGACTATGTGTTCCATCTATTCCGGAGATAAAGAAAGAACTGATGGATGAAGCTCATAGCTCTACTTTATCTATACATCCGGGAAGCACTAAGATGTATAGAGACCTCCGTGATCATTATTGGTGGGATAACATGAAGAGGGAGATTGCCGATTACACTACAAGGTGCCTGGTGTGTCAGCAAGTAAAGGCAGAAAGACAACTTCCTAAGGGGGTATTACAACCGCTACCCATACCAGTATGGAAGTGGGATAATATCACCATGGACTTTGTAACTGGTCTCCCAAAAACATCCAAAGGAAACAATGCGATATGGGTTATTGTGGACCGTCTCACCAAGACAGCCCATTTTATCTCTATTCGGGAAGATTTCTCTCTGGATCAGCTTGCCAAGATATACGTGAAGGAAGTGGTAAGGCTGCATGGGGTACCACTATCCATCGTATCTGATCGTGACCCAAGATTCACATCAAAATTCTGGAGAAGTCTTCAGCATGCTCTGAATGCTGAATTGAATTTTAGTACGGCCTATCATCCTCAAACTGATGGCCAATCTGAAAGGACTATTCAGACACTCGAAGACATGTTGAGATTATGCTCAATGGAATTTAAAGGTGGATGGGATCAACACCTCCCATTAGTGGAGTTCTCCTATAACAACAGCTTCCATGCGAGTATTCAGATGGCACCCTATGAAGCTCTGTATGGAAAGCGGTGTAGAACTCCTACTTGTTGGGATGAAACTGGTGAGAGGAAGCTTCTTGGGCCTGATCTCGTGCAAGAGATGACAGAACAGGTTCATGCCATCCAACAACACATAAAGGCTGCTCAGAGTCGGCAGAAGAGCTATGCTGAAAATCGTCGAAGGGACTTGGAGTTTGGTGTTGGTGACAAAGTCTTCCTTCGAATTTCTCCATGGAAGAGAGTCATGCGGTTTGGGAAGAAAGGGAAGCTCAGCCCTAGGTACATTGGCCCCTATGAAATCCTTGATCGCATAGGAGCAGTGGCCTATCGTCTAGCACTTCCACCAAACCTAGCTCAAGTTCATGATGTCTTCCATGTATCTCTCTTGAGGAAGTACATACCCGACCCTTCGCATGTACTGAACCCAGAGGTGGTACAACTTGAACATGACCTCTCTTATGAGGAGCAGCCAATGGAGATCTTGGACCGTAGAGACAAGGTTCTACGAAACAAGACTACCCACCTTGTGAAAGTGTTGTGGAGGAATCATAAGTATGAAGAAGCGACTTGGGAGCCTGAGGAAACGATGAAGAAAAAGTACCCTCACCTTTTCGACTAGGCCTCAAGTATAAATTTCGGGGATGAAATTTCTTAAGGGGGGAAGAATGTAACGACCCAATCTTTTTGAGTAGTATATTAACTTACTCTTATTTATTTAATAAGATGTTAATGATTAATGCAGAAAGAGGAGTCGATGGCTTCATCCAGTAGACTCAACCCTTACGAAGCCCACTTATCAGAGCTTGGGAAGGAGGTAGCATCTGTGGGCTTCGCTTTGGACCAAGCCCAAGCCGAGCTCCAGCGTGTCAATCTTGAATGAAAACGCTTGCAGGAGAAGTTCAAGTTAGTGGAGATTGCTACTAGGGCAATGTTATCTGAGACTCCCTCAGATTCTCTCACCATAGCACACCTTACACTTAGGTCTTATGCCAGTGTTATAAGGGGCTATGTGATGAGACCCTAGTTTCCTTGTGTAATCCTTTCGGGTGAATAAATTGAGATTTCTTCCTTTAGTGATGTTTGTGAAATTTCAAATGTCTAGATAATTTTAGAATGTATTTTATTGATGAATTTTGAAAAAGGGATATTTTGAAATATTTATGTAAACCCTAAATAACTAATGATGTGTAATGATTTTCAAAAAATGGTCTTCTACAAAAGTGTTCATTAAGGAATTTGGAGTCTAATAAGATCAACTTAATTTTTGATGAATAGTAAATTATGAATAGTGATTTTACGCTTAGGATTAGTAATATGACCAAATGGATTAGTAATTTCACTCAAAGAAAGTTTTAATATAATTTAGACACCTAGATTAAGTAATGTGATTCAATAAAATGGTTAAATAACGGTTTCATAAATTATTATTCAAGTATTAGTTTTTTCGGATGAATAGTATTTTTTAATTAAAAATTTAATTAAAAATAATTAGAAAATTATTTTTATGAAAAGGACTTTATTTTTGAACTCAGAGCATCGATATTATGTTAAGGTAATTTTTGGGGATTTTTCTGAAAAAAATGAATTTTCGATGAATAGTGTTTTTATTTAAAAATTAAATTAAAAATATTTAGAAAATTATTTTTATAAAATGGATTTCATTTTTGAAATCAGAGCATTGATATTTGGTTAAGGTGAAATTTTGGGGTTATTCTGAGAAAGTTGAATTTTCAGTGAATAGTAAAAATACAGTTTTAGGGTTTCGGTATGTTTAATGACATCATAATGGTGTCATGATGATGTCATGAGATCTTTTGAGGGTTGGCCGGCCAAGGGTGATGAATTATTGTTTTGGGGGCCCCATGTGGCCTAACTCCATGATAAATGCCAAGGGAGAGCACATGAGTTTGAGAAAAGCACATGTGAGGTGTCCCTTGGCCATTAATGCTTTGTCCCCTCACTTTCCCTATAAATACCCACCCTTTCCTCCCTTAGTTTTCACTCCCAACTCTCCCCCAACGAAGTTCTGGTCTTCTTACCTTCCAAAGAGTCCTCCCAAGGTTCCCCAAGCCCTCAAGGTCCAATCCTTTGAGTTTCAAGAGTCACATTTTAAGGTAAGGGATCCGACCCCTCTCTTTCTTTTCATGTAATCTCTTTTATGTCATTCCTATTATGCTCCATGTTTTTATGTGAGAGGATGTTCTTTTATATTCCTCTTACTGCCCTTTCATGTTTATATGATGATAGATCCCCTCTTACTCTCATCATTTCGTTTTATGAAAGTTTAAGTGACGCCATTAGGCTGCCGAATTTTTAAGGGATTCTTTCACCCTTCTCATTTTTCAAGTTCGATTTTCATGTCAAGTCTTTCAAGTTCCTTTTTATTATGTTGGGGTATGATCTATATATCTATCATACTGATCTCTTATGATCATATGATGAGGGACCCTATTTGATCTTGTCAAATCATTTTCTTTTGAAGTTAAGTGACGCCGTAAGGCTGCCGAATTTTCATAAGAGAAATCTAATCTTTTTTTTCCTTCCATGTTTTTCATTTCAAATGTTATGTCCCTCAAATTTCATTACCATGTCCATATTTCCTTCTTACTCTTTCACCCTACTGTTTTATGGATCATTTATGAGTGGGTGACCCATGTCCCCTCTCATTTCAATGTTTTCTAAAACCCCAAAACTTAGCCGTTATGCTGCAGAATTTTCCCCTCAAAATGCCTCTCTCTTTTCTCAAAAATTATTTTATGTTATAAAGTGAACACTCAAAGCTCTTATTTCTACAAGGGTATTCATATATATATCAAAATGTTCCATTTTAAATTCTGGGATTTACATAAATGAGACCCGCTTTCCCTTTCCATGGGTTTAAAGTGACGTAAAGATCATGTCTTTAAAGCAGTTTTTAAAACGTTATGATTATGAAATGAAACCCATTTATTTTATGCTATGTGGGTTATTTATGAAATGTTTGATGATTATATATGTGGGTCACATGATAATAAAGGCAAATTTAAGGGTGCGCCCTGATAGCGCTCCAATGTATTGGGTAATGATGTAACCACTAGAGATTACAATTTTCACGATACCTTGGTGAATAACCTTGGTAATTTTCAAATGACACCTTGGGGATGGACCTTGGTGATATGTTCATGATTGTCTATGTTAAATGATGTAGCCACATCTTCAAGTTATGAAAAATGTTATTTTTATTATGAAATGCCTCATGATTTCTTTCTCATTCCTTAAAGTTCTTTTCATGTCCTTATTGAAGTATCTCAAGTTCACATGTAAAATGTTCCTCTTATTTCCCTTACTGTACCTTCTGCTCACCCTTTCTTTTGATGTATGTCCCCAGGTTATGAGATGAAGTAATGAACCTAGAATGAACTTAAGGAGACGCCTTTCAAGTGTTTAAGAAGAATGTTTTATGTTGTTTTCATGTATTATGTTCCTGGTTTCCAAGACACTAGACCTTAAAGATCCTCAGTTTTGTGTAATGTAATGAAAGTTTATGTTATAAAATGGCGGGATGCTATAGCCGTCTCCACCCCCGCTCCCGCTGCCGCGACCACCGCTGCCTCTGCCACTTCCACCCCCGCTGCCGCGACCGCCGCCACCGCCTCTACCTCTGCCGCTGCCGACAAGGTGGGTGTGGTTAGATGCTTTTCTATGTTGGTTATTCTATTTTTGGTTTCACTTCAGGAAACATGATCAAAGTATGGTTTGTAATGAATGATTCTAGATCAATACCTAGGTGGTGTGTAGTCGTGTGTCTTATCTTGGTATGAAGAATATTCCTTAATTCTGAAGATGAGAAATGAAAGTGCTCCGGCTGGTTGGGACTAACATGCTATAGGGGAATAGTTGGTCGATTGTGTGTTTTAGCCTATTTTTTTTGCCATCTGACTCATGTGAGTCTGATCCCAGTTTTTCATTCAGGTTTCATGAGGACCAATGAGAGGTTCTTGGGGATTCACTCTTTATTGAAAAGGATAGTGGTGGTGAGTAGTTGAGGATAAATGTCTAGGAATCCATATAGGGAGGAGTGCACCATTGGTCATTAGAGACTTTGATCCTCAATATAAGTGTATTGTTGAACATGTGGGATGTCATTCATGGTGATCTGAGAATTGGGTTTGGAAACTATTTTCATACTAATTCAATAATTTCTAATCATTCCATTCAGTTTTATATAGATCACGGGTTGTGGGGGTTTATTATTTCTTCTATGGGGTGATGATAATGATATTCCCATGATGGGAAGAATAAAAACAGTCCTGGATGAATGAACATCATGTTGGAAGTGTTGGGGGAACTTTGAGACTGGTTGTTTGATATTCAAGGTGGCATTTTATTTGATGGTATCTAAGGTGAAATCATGGATATTGTTTAAACTCCAAGGCTTTTCATGTAAGATAATCATTATGGGGGAGGTTGTGATGACCAATAATGTTATGGGTTGAGAAAATCGAGGGAAATTTGAAATTCTATTCCTATGTGGTTTTAAGACTTCTTGGTTGGTCTCATTACATTTTATGTGAGGTATGTTTTAACATTTTTTTGGATTTTTTTTGGAATACTGAGAAAGGATTTTGAGGACACATGTATTGGTAAATTTAGTGATCTTTAGGGAATTTTTAGAAACAAAACAACATTTTTTACTATATTCTGAGAAATTACACGACGTGTAAATGGAGTACATGACATGTAATGACCTCCAAAAATGACACATTAATTGGATGCACAATGTGAAAATTTTACAAACTTTGTAATGGTTACACATCATTTAAATAAAAAATATAATGTTTTAAATAAAAAGTGACTTGTTTTTTAGTCAAGAGGATTACACGACGTGTAAATGTATTACATGTAGTGTCAATGTCACAGAAAAGGTTTTTTGGGATCCATAGAGTTCTTGAGGCTTCATATTTTTTACAAAATTATCCTCTTGGACAGATCTTTATCCCGATGATATTTTGGGTCACTCCCTCTCATCTAGTTCAAATTGTTCTATGCTTGATCACTATTATGGTTGGATTTATTTTCTCGAGGTATGTGATCCTTCTGATTCCTATTTGGATTTGTTTGCACCTATGGTTTGGATAAAAATTAGTGATCAGATAGTGATTTCTATCAATAAATTTAAATTTATTTTCATGCATTGTCTTTTGGGGTTTGTGGGATGTGGTAAATGGTGTACTCGGTTTTAGATTATTTTATTCTCATGGGTTTCCCTTATTTTATGTTTTCTTTTCAGTTGGAAATCTCCTCTACTGTGCGCCTCTCCTCTGCCACGAACGCTCCTCTGCCGTGTGCCAAACGACACCTTCGCGGTGAGTTTTCTCCTGTTACTCATTGTTTTCCTCTTGTTCGCATGTTATTACTGTTTGATATTGATGGTTATAATGTGAAATGTACGGGCTAAACGCCCCGCTGAAAATCGTGGTCATTGGTGGTCCTTGTTTGCGCACTAAATGAAATGAATATTGGTTGGTTCTTATTGAACATTGGAATATATAAATTGGTAATTTATGTATACTTGACTTATGAATGAACACCCCAGGATGATAAAACTTCTGTGATAACCCCTGAATTAACAAACAAAATTGAATAAGGGATGCTTTGTAAAATCTAAAATTTTGATTGTTTGGTTTGTATGGTGTTGCAATTGTGATCACGATTGTGTTTTTGTATGGTGTTGCAGTTGTTGGAATGATTGATATGCCATTTGTTTTCCATGTTGTAGTTCTTCCACCATTAAATATCAATCCAAACTTTACCCATTTGAATGGAACCACCACTTTTTTACTAGTGCAATTCCACTGAATCCTAGAAAAGAACTTCTAGATGACTCTATGATACACTTTAAAATACATGGAGCATGCTTCACCATACATGGATTTCATATAGATTTTAATTCCACACAACATTTATCTCCAAAATTTACACCACATGACTAATCTTCTGACTCCAACTTGGAATAAGTTTTATTTTAAATGTTACATTTCATGTGAACCTAGGTCACACACAATGTATCTCCAAGACATATACTTCAGCATGAAACCATGTACATGCCATGAAATAATGGTAGAACCATATGACATGTGTTTTACTTCACTCACACCATGTATAGATACCATATAGACTTGATGTGTATAGACTATACACCCCTAGTGGTCATGTAAGGACTACACACTGTGTATTCCACAAAAAATGTGGTGCATAAATGGTGAGGTGAATCAATATGTATCTAAAGTACACGCCTTTAGCTCAAGTTGTTCTAAATGTCATGTATTTTCAAAGGCATCATTCAGTCTTTGTAAGACTAACTTGGAATAAATTTGATATGTGTCATATTAAATCAGGTATCTTATACATACACGATGTTCACCCTACTGGACACACCATGTATATGGATTTCACATGCGTTTAAAGGCATTTTTACCATGATTTGTTTTTATAAAACCCAAACAATGCTACCTGATTAATTAAAACATAATATTAGGAAAGTTCAAGATCGAACCCATAAAGACGATGAATATGAATAAAGAATGGATGAATGCTAATCGGTTGACAAAAGAGTATGAAGATGGCGTGAAAGAGTTTATCAAGTTTGCAGAAGATCATGCATGTTACCCTTCTCAAATCCTTTGTCTGTGTTTACGCTATTGTTATTCAAGACAAATTAGTCCAGAGAAGTTGGAAGAACACCTGATCTGTCACGGAATAAATCGAAGTTATACATGTTGGAATAAACACAGGGAAAAAACGAATGTAGGTAGTGAATCAGAGAACACGACATTTTATAGATCATCTGATATGATTAGAAGCGTGAACAATGAAGACGATCGTATGGAGGGTGTGATTACAAATGTGAATGATGATGAAGACCGTATTGAGGAAATGAGAAGGACAGTTGAAGATGAACTTTGTGATTTCCCAAAATTGTTTGAGAAGTTAAAGAGTTGTGCAAAAATGCCAGTGTATGTTGGTTGCACTAAATATACAGCATTGTCAGCCATATTGAAGCTGTATAATTTGAAAGCAGGCAACGGGTGGAGTGACGCCAGTTTTACGAAACTACTTGCTCTCCTGAATGACATGATCCTAGAAGATAATGAACTCCCAAGCCGAACATACGATGCCAAATGAATGCTATGATCGATGGGTATGATCTCTAAAAGAATACATGATTTCCCGAATGACTGTATATTGTTTCTCAAGTACCACAAATCACTTAAAGAATGCCCAAAGTGTGGTGCTTCCTGATACAAGAAAGATGATTCTAGTCCTACGAAAGTTGTATGGTACTTTCCAATCATTCCTAGGTTTAGACGCCTATATGGAAGTGAGGAGACTGCAGGACAATTGACATGTCATGCAGATATAAGAATTAAAGATGAGAAACTACGTCACCCGACAAACTCTCCTCAGTGGAAGAGAATTGATCACAAGTATCCTAAATTTGGGAACGAGCCGAGAAACCTTTGTATGGCATTATCTACAGATGGGGTGAATCCTTTTGGTTTTCAAAGAAACAGTCACAGTACATGGCTGGTTATGTTGGTAAATTATAACTTACCACCATGGTTATGCATGAAACGAAAATACATCATGTTATCTATGCTTATATCAGGACCAAAACAACCAGGTAATGATATTGATGTTTATTTGGCCCCATTGATCGAGGATTTGAAAATATTGTGGGATTCAGGTGTTACGTTGTATGATGCTTACAAAAATGAACATTTCACTTTGAAATCCATGTTGTATGGGACGATAAATGACTTTCCTACTTATGGAAATTTTTCAGGATATAGCATTAAAGGAACTCAAGGGTGTCCCATTTGCGAACAAGGTACACAGTCAATTAGGTTGAAAAATTCATCGAAAACCGTGTTTCTAGGACATCGTAGATTTCTACCCCGACAACATAAGTACCGATCTTGGACGACATCATTCGACGAAAGTTCAGAAGAACGTACAACACCGTCTCCACTAATAGGTGATCAATTGTTTGAGAAAGTAAAATATTTGGACACTACTTTTGGTAAACCATTTTCGAAAAACCTTACGAAAACTGGTTGGAAAAAGAGATCAATTTTTTTTGAATTACCATACTAGAATTGTCTGTATGTCAGACATTTTCTTGATGTTATGCATGTTGAAAAAAATGTATGTGATAGTGTCATCAACACGTTTCTAAATGCACCCGGCAAAACAAATGATGTAATTAAGGCTATATTGGACATGGTTGAGATGGGAATACGAGAAGATGTAAATGAACTCCTCAAGTATTAATGGTTAGGTGCCTCAGTTGTAAATGTATACATGAGGTATGTTTTCATGATTTGATTTTACAAAATATGATATACTCTGATAATTATGACTAAATACATTTTATATTTGTCGCAGGCGTATATATGAAAAACAATTGAAGGTATTTCCCCATGAACAAAAATTTGGACTCGTTAGTCCTCACATCACCTCTTTAAAAGAAGAAATAGATTATGATAAAGAGGCTGCAATAATGTCATACCTGCTCAAATCGTTTGAAAACAAAATTACGGATGACAGACTCTTTTTAATACCAACAATACAGGGGTAAAACTCTACAATTTAATCATATCAACTATATTTTCATTTCTTTCTTTACTTATTCCTTTTTGTATTTTTAGGAACCATTGGATGCTGATTGTAGTCAATTTGGATACTCCAAATATTTATTTTCTGGATTCAATGCATGGATATCCAACAAACTGACCACGCATGATGGCGTTTGTTAATTTGTAAGACACTAGATGCATCATTTTAAAACTAAACATCTAGTTATATAATTTATGTTATATTTTAATGAGGATTCTATTATGATAGGGCGGTGCATCAATATCGTCTAATGCATGGAATGAATCCAGGGCCTAAGGATAAGAATGCCTACAAGATCTACAATTGGAAAAGTATCCTGGTATATATAATAACATTTCACTATCCAAACACATATCAAAACAAATTACTTATTGTTGTTGATGTTTCTACAGTGTCCAAAACAAACAAACGGAAAGGACTGTGAGTATTATGTTTGTAAATTTATTAAAGAGATCGTATTTCATCAACAAACTAGCATCACTAATGAGGTATTTTCGAAAATAATTACGAGTTCATTTAAAATATTTATTAATCCTTTGTGTATTTATATTTTTTCAGTACTATCATGACTGTCGCAAAAACTCATATTCAGAAGATGATATAGATGTGTTTATAAATGAATGGGAAACATACCTCATGGAATATTGTACACAAATAGGATAAAGGTGAATTCCTACTACTTATGTTATCTAGATTTGATCATTGATTATCCTCCAACCTTCTTTGGTGAATTGAGAATGCTCTGATGTATTGAAATCTTAATTTATTACTCAATGTTTTCTATCCCCAGATTCATATTATTGATCTTTGAACAAATCAATATTGAAGGTATAATGGTGTGCAGTGCATATGGGGTGAACGACGAAACCACTGAGGATCAACAAAATCCATTTTCCAACAAACGATGGATGGAAACAACAAATATGGTCTATATCCACCATTTTCAGTTAGATATAGGGCCTAAATATAAATATTGCTGAAATTAAAGTAGAGGGATCAGATTCAACATGAAGAGATAGTATTTGAGCACATGTGTACCCCTTGGTTCATTTTTAAGAAATTTCAATGTTCTGTATCTCGTTTGTTTGAACTTGTATTTGAGCACATGTGTTGTTGTTTGACTTGAACAATTATTTCTAGGTAGATGTGTGAGATAATCGGTATCGTTGAGGGATTTTTTGGAAGAAAAATATGTGTCCTAGGATAATCCAAGTAAGGGAAAGGCTGGTTGAGATGAAATCCAAGCTCAAACGACTAATAAATCATCAAAAGAATCAACCCTGTGATGCACCATCATGTAGAATCTGGTCCTCATGATGTTTTGAGGTGTTTATGGAAGGTATGGGGAGTCTGATGAGCCCCATGGCCACCATAAATAATGTTTACAGATAGCTCCACATGTTTTTTTGTGCCTCGTGCCTCTTTACAAGGATCACTTTTTCTTCATGTCATGCCTATGGGCATTAAAAATCCCCATTTTCCTATAAATAGTTATCCCCCCTAATAACCATCATTACCCTGACATTTCTCCTTCCAAGCTCCATTTTTTGGAGCCCTTAATCACTAATAATTTAATAGAAAAATGAATCCCCCAAGGTACTGGAGCATTGAGAAACCCCCTTTCCCTTTTCATATTTACCCCTTCCTATTGTAGGGATACCCTTCACTAAGAAGGAAGGAACTTCAGGGTACATTAGGATTTGAGAAACATTAATCATTCACAATGAACTACTTTTACAACCCAGGTCTCTACAACAAACAAGGGTTACCCTACTTCGTGGAGCTCTTATATTTACAAAGCCCTAACCTCAGCGAAGAACCTAAACATCACAAAGATCCTCCCTACGATCCCCCTATATTTACAACACCCAGGCTGCTAAACATGCGTAATCCTCAAACCACCTAACTACATAGGTTTTGATCCCTATATTCTAAATAGGTGCTTATGAATCCTCCCAGAGGTTCAATGACAACCATTGTTAAACCCTGGTTCCCTCCTCCTAGGGGTGCATGTCCTGGATAACCATGCATAATCCCCAACCACATGTATCATTTTTATTGGTTGGATAACCATGCATAATCCTCATATTCCCCTATAATAACCACGTGGACATTGATTCCTAGACAACTAGGGTGCGTCAGATGCCCCTCAAGGTTCAAGCCCAACAATTTCATCTTCACTTCAATTCTATCTCATCCATTCCATTCTACTTTAATACTTATCCCATTTCCATCCTAATTTTACTTAGGCCACCACATCCTGGTAGGATCACGCCATTCACATGGTCCATCTTAGCACATATGTCTCATTCATCCCATTGTTACTCTTGGAAGAACCTGAGAATCTGACAATGCATAAGCCCCACAAAACCCATACTCATCCAACCAAGAGTATTCCTAGTGTGAAGGGAAGCTAACCATGGGTAATACCCACACCATACCTCTTTTAAATATATGGGTTTTGATCCTTGTATTCTAAATAGGGTACGTAGGAAGCCTCCATGAGGTTAAATCCCAACCAATGGTAAACCATGGTGACCCCCTCACTGGGGTACACCTTCGCTTATTTTCCCTCTTGTTTTTCCCTTAGTGGGGTTTGAATAAGTCTTCAAAATGAGAAACCTTACCTTTATGGGATGCACCACACTTGGGTCAGACCTCATTGGGCGTTTTGATCCATCTATCAGGTAAACATTCCAGGTGCTCCCTCCTAGAGATGTACCTACCTGATCCACCTTTATAAGTGTTTTGATCCACCCATTACATCTCTGTAAGACATTAAATCGTGAACCTCTATCCTTGTGGGATTTTAAACTCATGGAATACCACAAGTTAAACATGGGTTTCCATTTTGTTGAGAATCCCTTTGACGACGATGAATACATGTGACCAATGTTCTAGTGTACATACATTCCACTGATTCCTAATGTGAATACTTTCCTAACCGAAGTATTATTCCCTAGAATGACCCTTTGTAATGTCCTAATATAATAATTGTAATTAACCATCATCCATAAAGAGATGGAACCAGGAACAAGTTTCACGAACAACGTCTTATTCTATAAGGGAGACTCATACTAGGTAATGAATTCTGAGGAGGAATCCATGAATGGAATGAACGACATCCCATCACCCTATTTCAATCAAGGATAAGACATCTCTTTATAAGTTATGAATGTCACTCACCTTTGTAACGAATGAATGTGTTGTACAATGCACCGCCATCGAACCTCAACATGCTCCAGGAAAAGTGCCCCTGTAGAAAGTTTCAGAAACATATGTCATGCTCAATCATACATGGAATCCCATTTTCTCATAGGGACCTCTCCAAAAACAGGATGTAAAATGAGGTTCCCTATAAAAGACTATAGTAGAATTAAATCCATGTAAAAAGACAATCTCAATTAAAAATTGAATTTTGATTTTCTTATAAATTTTTTCATATAAAATGTATATAAATTGAGATTATTTGGTCATCCAATTGATCAAAACCCATATTTAATTCTTCCATCGAGGGGTACATGAAAACCTAACCTAATATCCCATAGAAATCTTGTCCCAATTCCATGTCAGAACTGGAAGTAGTTGAAGAAAACCTAAAGGTATCTAATGCTCAGATTTGATGTGTTGGTATGTATAATAATGAGATAAATTTTAATTGATATCTCATCTAATACATGGACACAAGAATCTTCATGGTATATCATATAACATCTGATTAGTACATTGGTACACTTCCAATGGGGAATTATGGAATTACATAATAACAAAAAAAACATCGAAAAATGTACAATATACCAGTTATAATAGGTGTTTGAGACATGTATTGGGGCTAGAGGGATGTCATTGGGTTTTGGGAGGATATCAAGGATGATTTGGGTAGTCATTATATTGAAATGTAGTAGCATTAGGCTACTCATAGTGTGAAAGGGTAATTCACAACATGAATGCATTTAATAAGGTGATAATGGTCGTGAATGGGGAAAAGGGGTCAAGTAAGGGTTTGGACCCAAAATATAGTGATGTCACCACTTGGTTCATTTCATGTAACATGACTTAAAACTTATTTTTATGTGGGTGATGGGTTTATAAAGTACAAACCTCCTCAGGTTTCTTCGTTTGGGCACCAAGTTCTTAGGGGGTGGCCAAACCCCATTCCCCTCCTTCCTTCCCCTTATACCTGAGTGGATTATCGGTTGTTCGTCATTTCGAATCAATGTGGTATCTTTTCCTACATATTCCTTGATTCTCTAACTTATTTCTCAAAGATTTGAATTCATTTTTTAGGGTTCTAGGTGTAATTATTATACCACAGTATGGATAAATCATTGTTCTTCATGGGACTTTTATATATGACTCTTAGAGCATGTATCAAAATTTCATAAACTAGTAATCAATAATTATTTGATGTAGATTATATTTTGTGGAAGATTTATTTATGGATTTTAAAAAATTTAGGCTTAATTTGTCACAAATTTAGTAATATAGATTGGGGATTTAGTGTTTTCTAGGCTTAGGGGTGCGTCAGGAGTGGATTACACCTAGTTTCTCAGCATTCTGGCTTTGTTGGATTACACGATGAGTTTGGCGCCTATTATATCATGCTGGATTTTTGGTTAAAATTAACTAATTATGTAATTTAATGTTTTTGGACATTAATACATGTGATCATGGACTCAGTTGTGGTTGGTATGAACTGAAGATAGTTTATTGGACTTCTGGTTGAGGTAAGGGAATTGACCTAATTGTGTCTCTTGGTTAATTGGTTATTTTATGTTTTGTGCCTCACTAGTATAATTCCATTTAGAAACCCCATTATTTATTTCATTATTGTATTACTAACATAATATTTGTTTTCTTATGTAGGTGAAATATTTTTCCTCAATTTGAATGCTTTGTTCGGAAACCGCCGCCATGGACGACAATTTTTTAGAGCGGATGGATGCAAAAAGGATGGAACATCATTATTTTTTAACTACGTTGGATAATTGTAATTGTAAACAAATTAAACATTGCTTGAAATGTATATAGTAGTGTGTTGTTTTGTATTCATGATTTCAAGTAAATGTATGTAGCATTTTTGTTCTTCTGTGCTTTGTGTGTGGGTGTTGTTTGTGCTGTGTGCAGGTGTTGTTTGTGCTGTGTGCAGGTGCTGTAATTTGTCCAGGTTCTGTGCAGATTTTGGTTTTGCACAGGATCTTTGGCCTTTATCAGCGCTAGTTAAGTGATGATAAATGGATAATATATCAGCGCTATTTTGAGCACTGATAAAGTTAGTTTTTATCAGTGCTCAAAATAGCACTGATAAAGGTAGTGTTTATCAGTGCTATTTTGAGCGCTGATATATTATACATTTATCAGTGCTGAAAATAGAGCCGATAAATACTACCTTTATCAGCGCTTGCTTCGCGCTGATAAAGGAGAACTTTTATCACCGCTTTTTTAGCACTGATAAAGGTGACCCTTTATCAGCGCTAGTTTTAGCACTGAAAATGGGGAACCCCCTTTTATCTTCGCCGAGATTAACAGCGTTTTTTTAGCGTTGTTAAAGGAGGTTTTTAGTGCTATTATAATCCATATTTGTAGTAGTGAATCTACTTGGGTGCCAAACGACGACCTGAATAGGGTTTGAGTAAAACTCATTAGGTCAACACCACCGTGTCTAAATAAAATTAATCTGATAATAAGTGTATGAAATAAAGAAATAAACAGATGTATTAATTAATAAATTAATACAATACATTAATCAACATGTTTTGACACCATAATGAAATGTCTCTGAGCATGTAATACAACCATGCCAATTATATCCATACATTATGAAATAATCAAACAACCGAGAAGATCCCTCTGTATAAGCATTTCAAACTCTAGGCATAGCCCTATATATAATTATTTCAACACGTTTCCTTGAGCATAACTCGCTATATAAGCATTTTAGCATGTATCACTGAGCATAACCTGCTATATAAGCATTTTGGCTTGTATCACTGGGCTAAACCCACCATATAAGAATTATAACATATGTCAATGGGACAAGCCTATTATACAAGCATTTCAACCTCCAAGCATAGCACTATATATAATCATTTCATCACCAACTCAACAATTCATAATAACGAGGATATCATAATATTACATCACAAGCCTCAACGGTTAATTATGAAAATTACCATTTGTATTTCAATTACACTTTCATTCATATATCAATTTATCAACAACCATATCAATATCCCATAAGCTATTACCAAATTGATTTTATATCCAACAATCACCTGCAACTTGTGTCATGTTAAACACACTTTAAACCATTAGTCAAGTTCTTATTATTCAAAGGGTTCACTCACCCAACGGGTAGCCATAAGCCAGGTCACATAAACAATTTAATCCAAGGGATCCAAGAAATATTCCAAATCATGATTCACAATTAATCAATGAATAAATTAATTAGATAACACGTTACATCATTGCAATCAAAATATTACATATAATTCACAATTAAATAGACCATAGGGTTAGGTTTAGACCCCCTACATTTTATCAGATGATCAATGGAATGCTTCCAAAGAAAAATTCTAATAAGGAAGAAGGCACATAAAATCGAAAGAAGAACCTAGATCAAATAGGGTCAAGATCAAAACCCCAAAACAAACCCATAGTCAAAAGATTTCCACTGCCACAACAAGGAACAATGAAAGAGAAGGGAAACCTAAGTAGAAACACTCACCAGGGATCATATGTGTAAGAAGGACATCCAAAACAAAAGAGGAGACTCTAAAATAACTTAGAAGTCATCCTAGGGTCGAGAGGAGAGGGCTACATGTGATGTAATGAAATAATCATACATGATACCCACTTAAAACTACTAGGTGTGAGGAATACATAACATGTGACCCTTTCACATCATGTATTTTTCAATTAAAGAGATATGCCAAAAAACCTATCACCCTGGGTTGATATTTACCCCAATAAACATTTACATGACATGAATTAGGTTCATGACGTGTAACCATTTCACATCATGAACCAGTTTACAATATGTTTCTAGCAACAATTATACATTGTGTAACATATACATGACGTGTAATTTTCCAACGAAAAGTTTTCAGCCCATCTTATGTGAAAGTGACTGAACTACCTCTAAATCCTTCTAAACTCATGGAAAAACCTTGTAATCCCATTTAATATGTTTATACATGGTCTTCATTAATTAAAACATCCCTGGACTTTATGTCATATTCCCCAACAAAGGCTCTCTATATTTGAACAAGACTCGACCACCAAAGGCTAACAAAAAACTAAAAGAGGGACATACCTAGAAAAATAAGAGATCTTACAACCTCCCCACTATATAATAGCTCATCCCTAAGCTGATCCAAGAATCACTATGGGGTATCAAAGAAAAAGTCTGTCCAATGTGATCACATATCAAACTCCCTCTCCCAGGTCTCCTCACAAACACACCCATACTTCCACTGCACTCAAACTTGAGGTACAGTCCCACCCCAGAGATACTTCTCACTACAGTCCACAATCTGCACCATATGCTCCTCAAATGACACATTAACACAAAGACCGACATCCTTGATGTCTACCACATGATAAGGGTCAGGATAATATCTCTGAAGCGATGACACATGAAACACATCGTGCATGGAATTGTAGCATTGTGGAAGGGATAATTAGTATGTCATTGGACCGAACCTATCCACTATCTCAAACAACCTGATAGACCTGAGTGATATCTTCTCCTTTCTCATAATATGGCGTTTCCCCAACCTATGTGGTACCCAAAAGAAAAATCGATGATCAACCTCGAACTCCAGAGGTCATCTCCGATGGCTAGCATATGATTTCTTCTTACTCTACGTAGTCACCAACCACCTCCTGATCAATTGAAACTAATCAGAAGTATATTACATGAGACTAGGACCAATAAGAGCTGACTCACCTACCTCCAACCAACAAATAGGAAAATGACATCTCCTTCTATAAAAAGCTTCATAAGGTGCCATATGGATCGATTCCTGGAAGATATTAATATATGAAAACTCCATGAATCCCATATATTTCTCCCATGAACCACCAAAATCCAAAACACAATATCATAAATTATCCTCCAAAACTTGAATAGTCTGCTCAGATTGACCATAATATGAGGATGATGGGTTGTGCTCAAAACGAACTATGATCACAGAGCCTTTGAAGACCCTTCTAAAATCATGACGTGCAACAAGGATCACTATCTGAAATGATACTCCTAAGAACACCATGAAATCAAACTATATCATACACATACATACTACCTAAATCATTGATTGTAAAGGTCTCCCTGATAGGTAATAAGTGGGATACCCTTGTCAGTCGATCCACAATCACCCATACTACGCCATTATTATGGGTTGTACTGGGTAATCCTATCACAAAATCCATAGTGACATCATCCCATTTCCACTCAGGAATGGGAAGAGGATATAATATCCTAGTTAACCTCTAATGCTTGGCTTTCACCTACTAACAAATGAAACATCTCACCACAAATCCCACTACCTCCTTCTTCATTCTTGACCACCAGTAATATATACTAAGATCTCGATACATCTTTGTCAAACCAGGATGTTCCACCCATCTAGAAGCATGAAACTCTCTCATCATCTCCTCACATAAGATTGTAGGAACCCATACCTGACCACATAAAAAAAGATAATTGTTGTTTCCAAGAGACCATCTTGATGGTTTCTCCCCACCATATAAACTATCACTCAGAACTAAGCCCTCCAGATCATATAATGGATATGTCTTAATTCGGTCCAAAATAATAGGTATAATAGATATTGAATTCAGATCTACTCATCCCTAGGACTCCTAAACATCTAGATGCATGTTTGTAAAGAGTTACATCACCCGCCACTCATCGGAAGACTCCTGTACTACCTCTGTTTGTGTCTTATGAATCAAGGCATAAAAAATGATGTTGCCCTTTCCCGATGTATAATCCATATCGAAGTCAAAAGACTATAGATACTCGACCCACCTCCTATGCCGAAGGTTCAGGTCCCACTAAGAAAATATGTACCTGAGGCTCATGTGGTTTGTGTACACCACAAACCTCTCACCCATAAGATATTGTATCTAGCATCTCAAGGCATGTACCACAAAAAATAAATCCAAATCATGAGAAGGGTAATTACTCTCATGTGGTCTCAACCGTCTATATCCATAAGAAACCAATCAATCCTCCAGCATCAGAACTGCTCCAATTCCAACTCTGGATGCATCACAATACATGGTATAATATTTATCTGATATAGGTAAAGTGAGTATAGGTGATGAGGTTATCCTACCTTTCAACTCTTGAAAAACCCTCTCGTAAGCATCTGACCAAACAAACTTCACTCCCTTCTTGGTCATCCTGAACATTGGTGCTTTCAAATGAGAGAAGTCCTGGAAAAAATACTGATAATAACCAGTTAAACCCAAAAAACTACGAATCTCAAAGACATTCATGGGTCACTCTCAAGATACCTTGACTACAACTTTCTATGGGTTCACTGAAACTCTAGTCTCTAATATGAAATGATCCAAGAAGTGAAATTTATCAATATAGAAACTATATTTGGTTAGCTTGGTGTAAATTTGATACCCTCTCAATGTACTCAAGACGATGTCAAGATGATTGCATGATCTTCTGCTAATTGGTAGTACACTAAGATGTTGTCGAAAAAACCCACCATAAAATGATCTAGAAAAGGATGTAAGATCTAATTTAGTAAGACCATAAATACCACTAATGTGTTTGTCAAACCAAATAGAAGAACTATGAACTCAGACAAGCCACACCCACTCTTAAAAGTAGTATGAGGTATGTTCCATGGTATCACCCTCAACTGGTGATATCCAGATCTCAATTTGATCTTGGAGAAGATCATAACACCTCTTAATTAGTCGAAGAGATTTTCAATATGTGGAAGGGGATACCGGTTCTTGACCATCATTGGGTTCAATCTCTTATAATAAACACCTAAGCATAAGGTACCAACAACCTTCTTGGAAAAAAGAACTGGAGAACCCCATGGAGACGTACTAGGATATATTAAAACTATAACTTTTAAATCTTCTAACTAAACTTTCAAACCCTATAGCTCTATTGGTGCCATACTATAAGGCGAGATAGAAATTGGATATGCTCCCAAAACCAACTCGATCATGAAATCTATCTCTCACTTGGGCATTAATCCATAGAACTCATCATGAAAGACATCCTAAAAATAGTCTACCCCTAGAAGTAAAGAATCCTGCTGCATTCCATAATCATCTAGATCAAGGTTTTCTATCTAAGATATGAGACCATCCAATTTACACTAAATTGGTCCTGCACAACAAGCCTGAAGATCCCACTCACCCTGGTGAGAATAGTTGTCTCCTTCTGAATATAGAAAGGTAACTCTCCTCCTATAATAGTCAATATGATTTTGGTATAGGACTAACTTGTAGTACCCCCAGTTTCAGGTACATAAACTCTTTCCTCATGTTTTTTAAATGGCGTGTCTTTGATTGGGTTTCCATAAAATAGAGAGTTTCCATAAAATAGAGAGTTTCCATAAAATAGAGAGTTTCCATAAAATAGAGAGTTTCCATAAAATAGAGAGTTTCCATAAAATAGAGAGTTTCCATAAAATAGAGAGTTTCCATAATATATAGAGTTTCCATAATATATAGAGTTTCCATAAATTTGGGTGTTTCCATAATGTTGGTTGTTTCTATAAAGTAGGCTGTTTCCATAAAGTGGGGTCTTTCCATAAAGTGGGCTGTTTCTATAAAGTGGGGTGTTTCCATAAAAAGGGTAAAGGTGAAGGATGGGAGAGTTTGGGGATTTTATAAGGAGTGTTGGGACCAAAAGGAAGGTACATGATCCATACATAGTTGGCCCAAACCGTGTGGTCAAACCTTGCATAGAGGTCAAATCTAGATCCTATTTTCTAAGAGCTTACTTGTTTTTGCTCTATATATTTTGTTTTGGCTTCAAAACACTCCTATTTAGATATTAATCTCCCTAGAAGTCTGTATAACCATCCCCAAATGAGTTTTATCCAACCTAGATCCTTCCCTTGGTGATTTCAAGCTCGATTCTTGGGGTAAGTGCCGATCTTCTTGGTTTTTTCCCGTTTTCTGCAAACTCCTCCTTCTCTCCTTCTCGTTTTCTTAGATCTAAACCTCTTGTGGGTAGATATAAGTTTGTTATCATAAATTAAGGCTAAATATGGGTTTTTTCATGATAGAGGAAGATATCTAAGCTGCTTTATTGGAATCTTGATCCAATTATTGAGGTATGTCACCATTCTTTCTTGATTTGTCATGTTTTCTTAGATCTGCTTAGATCTACTTCTCTGATCTCCATTATTTCTCAGATATGAACCTATAATGGGTTGATATACATTTTTTATGACAAATAATTCAATTTTGAGTTGTGATATTTCTAGGAAAAGATAACTAAGGCCGTTCTTGGAGAATCGACCTGCCTTCTTGTGCGTTCTTCGTCTGTTGTCGAGTTTTGTCAAAATCTTTGAGGTAGGATGCTTCTCTCTAGAATAATCTTTCTATAATTTATTGTATTATATTCTAATTGGTTTATTTAAAATAAATTTATTGTGAAAATCATGTAAAAATCTTTTTTAGTGGTGATTTATGGTTTTTGTGAAATTGCGTGATCTTGGTGAATAGTTGTGTAAAGGGGGTTTAGTTTCATGAATTTAAAATAATTATTTTAAATTATGGATTTTCTGGAATTGATAAATGGTTAATGAAAAAGGGGTTTCAATAAAAATTGAGTTTTATTGAAATTGTTTGGAATTGAAATGGTTTGGCATTGAAATGGTTTTGACAGAAATGGTTTTCAATAAAAAGGTATTTTTATTGAAAGGGTTTTTTTGGCATGATCATTGGGAATATGTGGTGTGTGTTCATGTTTCATATATGTGGCTTGGTTGAAATATGACCTTGTGCTCGGTGCCAAAGGGTTAGCGGCACATGGGAATTGCATATACGGGGCTTGGTTGAAATATGACCTTATGCTCGGTGCAAAAGGTTAATGGAACATGGGAAACAATTACCTTGTGACGACTTGGTATATCGATGAGAAACCACTCATGAGTATGGAACTATCATAACATAGCATGCATGGTTGGTTGAATGGGTTTGTGTAATGGTTGGGTATGCCAAGAATGGGATATTGTGAAATGATTTTAAAGCTTGTTTAGTTATTTTTTTGAAAAAATATCTCGTTGGGAAAATTGATTTCAATTGCACTTGTATGCTTTTGGCAATGAATGATTTTGGAAACTTGTTTATATTTAGTTATAAAATGTTTTTGAGAAATTTTTTTATATAAATTTTTTTATATAATCATTTCTATCTCTTCTATCCTAGTGGCATGAGTAGGGAAGTCATTAGGGGAAACCTACTGAGTTTTATAATCACCCCTACTTTGGCACTTTAGTGATTTCGTAGATGCTATCTTCTGGGACAAGGGAAAAGGTAATGTTTCACACGTGTTTAGCACTACCTCATGATGTTTGGGATGTTCGGAGATTGTGGAGCTTAGAGCTTGTGGATCATGGAGCCTTGAGGTCTTTAGAGAGTCTTGTGTAGTTTATCTGCTGCGTACTTTGATACTTGGTTATTCTTCCGCTGTTGCTTACTTTGATGTGGTTTTAAAATACATGAAGCTTTTGAGTTTTCTTTCATTCGTTCATGCATCATATAGTGAATGTTTGGTTATGGTTGGTTGGTTTATTGGTTTATCTATTAAAGGATAAATCGTCCCCCACTTTTATTTGAAACCCTTCGGCATTTATTACCAGCCTTTGGCATCTTGGGGATGTCGCTTAAGCCCTAGTGATGACTCGTTGTACTCTCAAGCAAATGAGAATTGGTGGGTCATTACATAACCAATATATAACAAGAATCAAATTGAAACTTATCATTTATAGTACAAATGGTTCCCATAAGAAATGATAACTGGTGATCTTTAGAGAACATGGCTTGAAATGTTTGATATTCTATGACTGCACTCCCAATTGTGTGTCGATGGTCAAATAACCATCCAATCTTTCCATAACCAAGACCAAACCATTTAAAAAATATTAGATAAAAAGTAATGTGATACTCATGTATCAAATAAAATGGAAGCAAAGGTAGATGGTATAAGAATCGTACCTCTAACGACATAAGGTACCACATCCACAATAGTCGGAGTAGTTTTCATAGCGTGAAGATGACCAACACCTCTTCCATGGGCTCCAACATAACTCCCATAAGCTATTCCCTCCACCTAGTATTTCCATTCCTACACTGGGGTACCATGTCCCCTACCTCGACCTAAACATCCTGTGGAACTCCAGCTACCTATCTACTGAGGAGTAGCTGAGTCCTTTCCCAACTCAGGTACCTATCCCGATCCCCTTTCACTGCTCTTTTGTGATAAGTTCTAACAAAACTTCTGAATATGGCTCATTCTGCTACAAGAATGGCACTCCAAATCAGGGTACAGACAATGAGGCCGCATGTGGACCGAATTTCCACATTAATAACACAACAAAAAAACATGATCATGAGATGGTTTCCCACAAACTCTACTGCTTTGCCTATTTTTGACTTGGTGGAAACTATCATAGCAGTGCTTCTTGCCACCAGAAGAAAAGATCCCAGTTCACCAATGCTTGGTAGGTCCATGGAGCATATATGCAGCAAGATTCACCCTCCTATCTATGGGTGTCTCAAGATGTTTGAAGATCGTCTGGATTAACTAAATCCATAACTGAGATACCTAAGGGCCTACCTCCCTAGTGAACATAGGAGGATTCTACATCTGAAACTCTCTCGTCAGCTCATACATCAAAGGCATGGTGTGAATAGTCTCCCTTTCCATGGATCACATAACCCTCAGGATGTTGTCATGAATCTAAAAATCCATATGATCCCCAGGAGCTATAAGAAGCTCCGAATTAGCTGTGTTAGGAGTATAATAATTTCCATTATCCTGACACTCAACTCAAAGATGATGAGGAGACATTTTATCTACAATATAAGCACACTCCTTAGAACAATGGCTATAATAACAAGGTCAACCTCAATAGGTGAAAAAAATAGAGAACCACTTATCTTGGTCTCTCTAAACATGGATTACAAGTGTTTTAGCGTAACATATTAGTTCATTAATTTCATTAATTTCATTTATCAGATATAACAATATCTCATTTCATGGTTTATATAGGAAAGTATGCAACACATGGAATAAATATATACCTATCATGAACAATGCATGCCAATATATATCCCCATGTACATACCATGATTCATGCATACTCATCTCATGACATATCGAGACATGAGTAGAAATTTCAAGGAACAATATCATCATGAAACAATAACATCAAACAACATGTTAATCACCCCAGGTGAAATAACATCAACTCTAATAAGCGACACCATGAACAACAATCTCATCCTTGGACACTTGTATTTTCCCCCATACATGGGTTAGCTACTCCCATGCACAAGATCATTACCAAGTCCCAAAACATACTATCCCCCTTTATACATTTTCCAAATAGTAAATCAATTAGAAAAGAAAAACTTTCTCCTTTGATAACACTTTGTAACATCCCCCGATCCAGCACTCTCTCACATGACCAAAACAGGTTGGTTATAAGACCTAAAGTGTGCCTCCCTGTACACCAGAGGTTGTTGACTAGTAACAGGGGTGTGATATGCATAAATAGGATTCTATATCACCTAGTATAGAGTTACAACATATAAGAATACTCAAATAATAATAATAATATCAGAGTAATGAAAAAATAGCAAAAACCACATATAATACAACTGGGAAATAAAAGGAGAAACCAATAACCAATAATTAAGAATCATGTAATGAAAATATGAGATATATATAAATGTAAAACTAAAAATAATACAAATAAAAGAATCAACTGAAACTAAATAGTCCCTAAAGACCCCAGTCCTAAACCCCATGCCGGTCACATCTCCAAACTCTAACCCATCTAGAAAGCAACAACATTAGAAACAAGGACCCTTTCCCTTATCCAAACCTGCATCCATGTAATCTCATCAGGAACCAAATGGTGTCCTGAATACGGTGTGATTAAAACTCAGTAGGTTGAAACCACCATGTCTATAAAAACTATTCTAATAATAAGTGTATGAAATAAAGTGATAAACATGTGTATTAATTAATCAATTAATACAATACATCAATCAACTTGCTTTAGTGCCATGCTGGAATGTCTCTAAGCATGTAACACAACCATTCCAACCATATCCATATACCATGTAATAATCAAAAAGCTAGGCAGAGCCCTCTGTATAAGCATTTCATCCTCTAGGCATAACCCTATATATAAGCATTTCAACATGTGTCTCTGGGCATAACCCTCTGTATAATCATTTCAACATGTATAACTGGGCATAGCTCGCTATATAAGCATTTCAAAATATATCATCGGGCCAAGATTTCTATATAAGCATTAGAACATGTGTTGCTAGGCCAAGCCTGCTATATAAACATTACAACCTCCGAGAATAACCCTATATATATAAGCATTTCAACATCAACTCAATGAGTCATAAAAACAAGGATATCACAATATCACATCATAAGCCTCAATAGTTAATTATGAAAATTATCATTTGTCATTCAATTATAGTTTCATTCATATATAAATTTATCAACAACCATATCAATATCCCATAAGTTATTACCAAAGTGATTATATCTATATCCAATAATCAAACACACTTTAAACCATTAGCTAAGTTCTTATTATTCAAAGGATTCACTCACCAAATGAGTATCCATAAGCCAGGTTGTATCAACAATTGAATCCAAGAGATCCAACCAATATTCCAAATCATGATTTACAATTAATAAATGAATACATTAATTAGAGAGCATGTTATATTAACACAATCACACTATTTTCTAGACTTCACAATTAAACAGACCATAGGGTTAGGTTTTGACCTCTACCTTTTATCTGGTGATCAAAACAACACATCTAATGATAAACGCCAATAAGGAAGAAGGTGTATAAGATTTAAAGAAGAACCTAGAACAACCCAGGTCAATATAAAAACCCCAAAACAAACTCACGGTCAAAATATTTCTACCTCCACAACAAGGAATAATGGAAGAGAAGAAAAACCTAAGTATAAACACTCATCGGGGATCATATGTGTAATTAGGATGTCCAAAATATAAGAGGAGACTCCAAAATCACCTGGAAATTGTTATAGGGTAGAGAAGAGAGGGATGCATGTGATAAAATGAAATAATCATACAAGCTACCCACTTAAAACCACTGTGTATGAGGAATACATGACGTATAATGATTTCACATCATGTATTTCTCAATTAAAGAGATACATAAAAAAACCCATCACCTTGGGTAAATATTTATCCTAATAAACATTTACACGATGTGAATTAGCTTCATGATGTGTAACCACTTCACATCATGAACCAGTTCATGACATGTGTCTGGTGGCAGTTACATATCGTGTAAAATATACATGGTGTGTAATTGTCCAACAAATAGTTTTCAACCCAACTTTTGTGAAAGTGCCCAAACTACCACTAAATCCTTCCAAACTCACGAAAAAACCTCATAATCCCATTTAACATGTTTATACCTAGACTCCATTAATTCAAACATACATACACCCCTTGTCATTTTACCCAAGAAAGGATCTCTATCTCCGAATAAGACTCTAACACCAATGTCTAACAAAAAACTCAAAGAGGGGTGTACCTGAAAAAAGATGAGATCTTACAAGGATATACTCTTAAAAGAAAAGACAAGAAGGAAAAATAAATTTATTTTATATCTTTCAAAGATATAGAGGTGGAAGAGAAGTGGGAATTCTCTAACGAAGAATAAAATATAGAATATTATGCTAAAACTATCTCTCTCATGTTAAGAAACCTCACAAGAGGAGGAAGAGGTGAGTACAAAGGAAAAATTCATTTCAAATGTTTTAATTGTGAGAAATTTGACCATTTCCCTACTAACTATCCCATGAAAATTAGAGGAGAAAATGATGATGATGAATTTACTAGGAATACTACCAATAAGAGAGATCTTTCAAAAGTCTAGTCAAAGGGAAAAAAGAAGATTTCACCTAGTTCCTTTAGAAGGAACTTTTTTTTTTTCAGTTGAAAAAAGGTGTGTCTGATAGTGAAGGAAGTGATGAATATGGGTAAGTTCTTAGAGGTTCCCCACAAAGAGTTCTCATAGCACAAGATGAGAAATAAGTGAACTCATCAAAGGATGATTTATATTACAATAATGAGTTTTTTGCCGAAGAAGGAGAGATTGCTAAAGAATATACTATGAGGATGGAAATTGAAATGTGATTGAAAAAAATAGGAAGAATAAGAGATGACAATACTCGGATAAAAGGAAGTTTGGGCAAACAATTTCAACTACCAGTTAAAAAATACAGTCTTACATAAGAAACTAAAAAGCTGAAGCTTGAGATTGCTAAAAAGGGAAAGATGATGGATAATATGACTCATACCATTATCCTTAGGGATAAAAGGTTGATAAACTAAGAAAATAGAGAACCTATATTGAAAGTAGGATGATAAAAATAAATATAATTGAAACAAGGTTGTTAAAGAAAAGGGTGAATTATCCAAACAACCTACAAAAGGTAGTTATTATAAACAAGATGCAAGGCATTAAATAGAAAAGTCTACCAAAGTTCATTTGCAAAAGAAAACTAATTACACTGAAGAATCAAGTGGAGAGGTGTAATCTAGAACAAATTCTAGTCCTAAAGAAAATTTCAAATCTACTTAGATTTAGAAATAAAAAAAATATAAAATAGGTTTACATTATTCATGAATTTTCAAAGAAAAATCCCACAAAAAAGCTTTGTGATGTCTACTTGTTTGACGGTATAAAATATAATAAGATAAAAATCCATTCAATAGTATAATTTTTATCAAAATAAACTATTTCAGGGGTATTGATGGTGTTATGGTGTGTTTGGAAACAAGTCCTACAACTCTGGATAAAATTTATCTCTACCTGAATAGAGAAGAGAGCAGGAGTCGGGGGGGGGGGACCATAGATGGGAACTCATTTAAAGCATCAATATCTTGAGAAGAAACTTGAAATAAGAAACAATTTTTAATGCTTGTAAGAGGTATGTGTAAGGTGTGATCAATAAGGAAACACCTCAAATTTATGTGTTTCTTTCATTCCATCACAATTGAATATATTTCAGGGGTTTAGAAACAATCAGAGTCTAAGTCAAAATAGACAATAGACCAATATAGTTGAAGTTTCATTTAAATAATTTAAATCTAAAATTACTTGGATTAGGGATAATGGTTATTCATATCATATTATAGGTGATCCGAACAACCTGAAAAATGTTGGGAAGTATGAAGGAGGATCTATTACATCTGATAATGAAAGCTATCTAAAGATCATAGGTTTTGGAATTGTGACTACTAGTAAAAATAAAATCAGTCCAGATAGTGTGTTATATATTGATGGACTAAAGCACAATTTGTTGAGTGTATCATAATAGTGTGATTCTAAAAATGAAGTTATCTTAGGAAAAAATTAGTGCATTATCAAGAGATTAAATGATGGTGCTATTGTAAGAAGAGGCTTGATAACCCTAGGAAATTTTTTTGGGGAAGTAGGTATCAATTGTTACTTGAGTTAACAAGTTGAGAATAGTTTATGGCATAAAATACTTGGCCACCTTGGAAAAGGAACAAAAATAATCTTATCAACAAGGAGTCTGGGAGGAATATTCCTTTGCTGAAATAAAATACTACCATTATTCATAAAACCTGTACAAATGGAGAAATGGTGAACAAAACACATAAGGGAGGAGAGATTCAAACAAAAACATCTTGATATAGACCAATCTGATGTGTGTGGACCTATGATAAAGAAATATACAAGTGGAGAAAGAAAATTTATTACTTTCATAGATGTATTCACAAGAATTACATTCATCATGTTCATGTCACACAGATCACAACCTTAGATAGATTCAAAATCTTTAAAATACTTGTAGAAAAATTTAACAAGTCATTTTTTTGAAGAGATTGAGAATAGATAATGGGAGTGAGTATGACAATATAAAATTCACTGGATATATTGATAAAAATGATATCAGATATGAGTTCAATGCTCCATATACTCTACAATAGAATGAAGTAGCTGAAAGAAAGAACAATATTTTTGTTGATATGGCTAGGACTGTGTTGGAAGATCATGACAGCTGAAGGTTTTATCAGTTATAATCTATCACAACTACATATATAATTCATAATAGGTTTTTATTAATATCAAATTCAAGCATAATTCCCTATGAGATGTGGTTCAAAATAAATTCAAGTTTTAAACACCTTAGGGTGTTTGGGAGTCCATGCTTGATCAAGAATAAATACATAAGTGGAGGAAAGTTTGATGAAAAAGTTGAAGATGGAATTTTTCTAGGATGTACACAAAATGGGAGTTCCTCTAAGTTTTATAATGGGAAATCTGAAATAATTGTTAAAAGAGATGGCATATTTTTTCATGAAAATTAAGAAGAGATCAAGAGAATTATTTTGATAAACAGTGAGGATGATGTTGATAGACATGAACTTGTTGTAAAATCAGTTTAAAGCATAAGGATTCAAGTAGAAGGAGAAGATTAAGATATATTAAGTGATTATGAAGAGGCACAAAATTAAAAAAGAGGTTATTTCCAATGATAAAATAGAAAATCATATGACTATAAGGGTAGGTTAAAGGCCAAGTAAGTACATAGATATTGATAATATAATTGGTGACCAGAATTAAGGTTTACAAATGAGAAGAAAAATCATAGTAACTTTATACATTAGTTTGTTGTCAAAATTTGGGTTAAAATTTGTGGGTTCATGTTATGAATGGAGAACTAGACCAGATTGAAAATAATGAAACTTATGAAATTTTTTCTAAAACCACTAAAAATAATGTGATTGAAGAAAAATGTGTCTTCAGAAATAAACTTAATGATAATGGAGAAGTAGCTAGAAAAAAAGATAGGTTGGTATACAATGGATACTCAAAAATTGAAGGGTTTGATTTTGATTAAACCTTTTCCCTAGTTTCCATACTTGATTACCTTATAATATTCCTTTCCACAACAGTTCAGAGGAGATTCAAAAAATTTTAGATGGATGTTAAGCCAACTTTTATAAAAGGTGAGATTCACAAGGAAGTGTACATGGAATGACCTAAGGGTTTTATACTTTATTTTGATGGGGGGGAAGTGTGTAAGTTAAATAAGGTACTTTATAGATTAAAATTGGCTCTAAGTTCATGGTATTTCAAGTGTAAAGAAGACCAACACCACAACACTCTTTGTGATTGTTTATGTTGATGACATAATTTTTTCTAGAAATTAAAAAATCATGTGTGAGGAGTTTTCAAATCATATGAAAGAATGATTTTAGATGATAATGGTTGGATAAATGAAAATTTTCTTGGGTTTATAGGTCACCCAAGAAGCTAAATACATATTTATTTCACAATAAAATTTTTCTAGATAGATCTTAAAGAAGTTAAACATATAGGAATCAAAATGTTTTTACACACCAATTCTAGTTGGGAAAAAATTGAGTAAGGATGATGAAGGATTAATAGTAAATGAGAATAAGAAGCTTAATTAGAAGTCTTATGTATTTAATAGCCTCTGGACCTAACATAATATATATTTTAACTCTTTATTCCAAGTTCCAATCTAATCATATAGAATCACATATATTAGCAGAAAAGTGGATCTTGAGATACATATCAAATACGTTCAATTATAGGTTGATGTACAAGAAGAAAGGTGAGATGAATCTAAGAGGATTTACTGATATTGATTGGTCAAGAGTTACAGATGACATAAAGTCCATATCCAGTGAAATATTTTTTTTGTACGAATTTGTGTTTCATGGAATTGAAAGAATAAAAAATCATTTATATTATGTACAACCAAATATGAGTATGTGGATATATCACAAATATCTACAAAAATTATGTCGATGAAGACAAAACTACATGATTTGAGTTTTGAAGTTAAGTATCCTTTAGTTTTAAGTCATGAAAAACAAAGTTCCATTAAGCTGTTCAAAAATTTTGTGCACCATTCTAGGTCCAAACACATTGATATCAAGTATAATTTTCTAAAATAAAGGGCATAAAAAAATATCTTGAAATTCTATTTTGTTCTATCCAATGAATATTTGGTTAATATTCATACAAAACCCTCAAAACTAAACATTTCAAGAAGTTGATAATGTAGTTGGGAGTACAATCCCACTCATTGAGGTATAAAAGTGTTTGAGTACCCTCCTCTATTAGATATTTCTTAAATTATTGAGGATATGTTTTTTTAGGGGTATAGACATGTTCTTTAATTATTGAACCTTTCAATAGGTGTGTTTAGTCATGCAAGAAATAATCTATAAAATATTTTATATCTTTTTGTTGTTGTGTAATCATGGATATGTGAGAGTTTTTAGTTAAGTTTTTATAAGGACAACATTGATATATGATTTAATCACTTATATTTTCTACACCAATCTAACTCACATAGACTTAGAGATGATTATTTCACGACTCTTTACTTTGATAAAGTCTGAGTTTTCCCCAATATTATGTTCTCTTTGGTTTTATTGTCAATAAGGGGGAGATAAATGAGAAATGAGGAGTATTTCCAAAAAATACAAAGGGGGGGATTGTTGAACCCTCTTGGTGGTGATGTTGTATCTATTATTGATAATCCTGTATATGTGATGATTGATGTGCTGATCTTCAAGTGTGATATAAGTGTTTATGGATGATAATATTTTCTACAACAGTTTACAATAAGGGGGAGAAGGGTTGGATATAGATTGAAGAAATGATAACTTGATGTTGAAGAATCCATCCAAGGAGTTTTGTACATGGAAGCTACTGGTTTAGGTAAATAAATAACCTTGTATGACATTTAGTGACATTTTAAAGAAGTCATACAGGGATTGAGAATACCCTGAGTTGTTTTGATAAGGCTTGAATGCTATTTATGTGAAACCTAGAAATCTAGTACAGTGCGTATGAATTAAACTAGTGAGCACATATCTTTGAGATGAAGCAAGAAAATAAGAAAGTTAAAAGCATATGAATTTGATTTGTTAGGCATCAAACTTTTGTGTATGAATTTGATATAATACAACCTTTATCCAACATCAAACTTCCACACATGACTTTGAGAATTAGAGAGCATATGACTTTGAACTGTGTGACTTTGAGTGTATGACTTTACATCTAATCTTGTAAGACATTGATAGTCTAAGTATGAATTCAGTGAGTCACATATGAATTTTTCATCTATTTCATATAACATCTATCAGGCGTTAGAATTTGAATCAATGTATGAATTTAGGAATGTGCACATGAATTTAGGAGCTTCATTTGGCTTTTAAAGTCATACGAAATGAGAAAAATGATATTTCCAAAATTACAATATTATGAAGAAAAGGATAGTAAATCATATGATGCTTTGTGATTCTCTTCATGGATTCATACATCATGATCAAACAAATGATCATGATATGAGTTGAGATTCAAGTAAAACCAACCAAGGGAGGTTTTAGTATTTGATATGAGTTCCACACCACAAAAAAAGATGCCATATCATAACACATGAAGTTCATGTATACATGGAAGTGTTGAATGATTTAAATATTGTGGATTTTTTGGAGGAAATAAGTGCATTATATTTTCATAAATCACGAGGAATATAAGTATTTAGTAAGGATAAAGAAAATGGAAGTATTAAATAAATACATTGAATTGATTCAAATGAGTTTGAATGAGAGATCCTCACAAACACAAATAAAGGAAGATTTCTAGAATTCAAAAGGAAATAATATTAACTTAATTATCATGTGAATATAAAATTAGAAAAAATAATAAGATAAATGTGATTGATATTTTCTAGATTAATTGAGTATTGAGAATAGCCATTGAAGACTATTGTGAAGTGAAGAAGAAGAATATCATCATCTGTAGATTCTGTGTGGAGGATCAAAGATTCATTAGTGACAATTATTCAAGAAGAAACATTCAATTCTATTGATATGAGATTTTAATTGGTTGAATCCAACCATTGTAACAAGTTTAAGGTCACACCCTTACTCTAGTTCCTTTTGTTAATATGAAGGGATTTGTGTGCGTGGGATAATAACCATGACACACCAAGGATGTAGTCATCCTAAAAGGAGGAAAACCTCATTAACAAATGTGTTGTGTATGTCTCTTTTCAACATCGATGAGTATCTTGAGAGAAATGTATTGAAAAATAATGAGAGTACAAGAGGAGTTTGAAAATATATACACACTGATTCACCCCACCTCTCAGTGTGTATCATCCTTCGTGTGATCCAACACATTTTATTTTTGGAAATCGAAAAAAATATAAAATTATTATTGGTATTTTTTATAAATATAATAAATAAAAAGTATTTTTATTTTAATTTTGATATTGAAAATAATTTCTTAATCCCTATTTATAAAAGAAATTCCACTTTTACTTAGATACACACCGACCTATTTTACTAATTATTTCCAACACGACCAGGATCAGGTGTACACGGGCATGGGACCAAGTACACGAGCATAAGGAGGTATACATAAATGCATCGAGTGAGGTAAGACACACCATGAAACCCATTTACATGTAGTTTAATCCCACATGGCTAGCTAGGCCATGTGATAGAGAAGAAATGCCCAGGAGTCTAGGCATGGTTACACATCGTGTGACCCAAGTACACACTGTGTACTTTTGTAAGAGACTTACACCTTGTGTATATCCTCCCTTATAATTTGGATTTGGTCCTATGGGTAGCCTATCCTGAGTGGCTTTACACATATAGTGCAATGATAGCCTTTATTTATGAATTAGAGATATGACATGAGGTGTTATGAGCATGATGCTTCCTTCAACAACACTTGGTTGATGATAGTGATTAGGTAGGATCACCAGAGAGATGTTGGAGTCAGAACTCCCATGTATCACCAGGGTGTGGGTCCCCCATTATCTTTATAGAGGTATATTTGGAACTCCCCCATACCACATAGGGTACAAGTCCTTTATCTATGGAGTGATACTCCCCCATTAGCAAGCTCTGGTAGGGAGCGGGTCCTCCATGGGATCTGGTGCCCCCTCAGCTGTGGAGAACAATTGCAAGGAGTAGGACCCTCCACTTAGATTCTGGTGAGGTTGTGGGTGATGTTGGGAATCAGAGGAGGAAATTTAGAGCTATATGCTGACCCTTCATTATTATCTAGACCTTGGAAATGGAGATCCCTTTTCTCCCTCACTTGGGTTTCTCTTTGAGAATATCTATCAAGTTTTCTTTACCTTATACATTGTGGGTTGAGATAACTATCATGACCTTTATTTCTTCCTTTTAGTTTTTTTGGGGTGCCTATTGGGTATGTATATACTACCCCTTTATGGTATTTTCCCTCACATTTTGTGTATTATGATGATGACAGGTAGATTAATGGGGATATCAGTGGGCCTGATTTTAGTGGACCTTAGAAACCCTTGATACTGAACGTGTCTAGTGGTCGACCTTGGAGATTGTGATCCAAGATATCTTTTTTCTCCCTCATACCATTAGTTTTTAGTATGGGAAATATTTTTCTAGTTGGGTATATATTTCCCCCCTTTTTCTTCGTACTACATGGTTGTACTTTGATGCATTCCTAGAGTTTGTTTCATGCATGGTTATAATCTACATATTGCGGTGTTTTATTATTATTTTGTACTTTTGAATGGATATGGTTGTGCACATGCATATAAGTACATTAAGATAAGGCCTACCATTTTAGTTTATTCCTACTCAATGTTTTTTTCCAACCCTTGTCCTATTGGAGGTGGGATTGAGGTGTCACACTCGGCTTTCCACTAGCTAGCTGGGCTATAGTGGGTCAAGTTGTAAGTTAATCCATGTTTACTATGATATAAATAATAATGAAGGAAATAATAGAGAAAATGGAAAGATAATTTGGTTTTAACGTCTATTTGGTATGAATGGAAAAGAATAAGAATTAGTGTTAATAAACCATTTAATAAAAATAAAAAATATAAAAAATGTCAATAAATCCCTTAGGTGAATTTAGGAATCAATATTCAACTTCCTTGGTGCATTAACACAAGCTTTAACCTTCCTCTATTCCCTAAAATTGTTCACATCGACCTTTATTTGTGTCCTACCATCTTGATATTAGACTTCTAGTTATGTCATAGCAATAAGGAATTATTAACTGGTAGACAAAATCAAAATTTATTACTAATTGAAAAATCATTTATACAAAATGGTTTTGTAACCAATAAAAGGTTTTTTAAGCATTAGATCAACAAACAAAATAAAATCCTCCAAAAAAATTGAAAAAATGAGGGATTTTTTAACTAGTAGGTCAAAATAGATGAAAATAATTATATAATATTTGTAAAAACTATTGTTTATTAACCACCATAACATAAATAAATCAAAAAACTATTTGAAGGAAAAATCATATTTGAAATAATATATCACAAATAAAACAAAGAAATTATTTATATAAAAATTGAAAATCTTAATCAAACATCACACCATAAGTATCTTTGAAATCTTTAACTCACTTGTTCACTATTTTAAAAAACTACTTATTGTAAAAGTGGGTTCCCTAGACCCAATTTATAAGGTATTTTAGATTAATATATCATATATACAAATATTTATGCATGATGCATTCATATCATAATAGTGTTATTACTTATATGTATAATATTTACATAGAAATGTCATTTTATTATTTGTCGCATCAAAATATTATAGATGTTCCTAGCTATAATGAGAATCTTAAGATATATAATGACCTTTCCCAAGTTTCCATCTGAACCAGCACCCAATATGGCATGCCACTAAACTGAGGTGTGTTCTCGATTCACATGGGATGACAGTACGTGCTAGGGCATCAGTAAAAATCATTGAGAACAATTTCACCTTTAAATTGAGTTTAATTATAACATAATTTATCCTGAAATTCTAACATGAATCGTCCGTAAGTTGGACATCCACACCAAAATCAGATACAAAAAAAATAAATAAACAAGTATTATGTATAAACAAAGAAATAGTATAAAAAAATACAAAATAAACTCCCAGTTCACACTCTGAACACCCTCCCCTACAAAAACGATCTCCAACAAATGCCTATCCTTGTCCACCATAATATAATACATATCTAACCATAGAAAGTGGTAAAAAGACTATATGGTCAAAGTAAATAATTTAAAGTGACACTTTCTAGACATTTTATGAAAATAAAGGCAAGTCCTACAAATCATGTAATAGGCATAGTTGACCAAATGAAAAAAATAAAACTAACCTCAAATCCAAAATCAATCAAACCTCCAAGAGTGGTCAAAAGCTGACGATGAACCTGAAACTAATATATAATATATGTGTCATGATCCCTCCCTCTAGAGGCACCCCTTCTAGGCAGACAATGAAGGAAGTGAGATAATGACCCCCCATGTCCAACCTCCAGTAGGCCCTGGGTTGATGACAAGCACCAAAGGTATACAAATATCACATATAGGAGGCATTAAATTATATATAATATAGGTATGGGAGATAAGATAAACAACCGAAAAATAAATCCAACACATAATATAAAAGTAAAACGAAAACCAACCCATAATTCATGAACAATGTCAACAAATACAAATAAAATTCTCCAAGTAAATACAAAAATACAAGTCATACGACAAAGTCTCAACAACACCTAAAAAACTCAATCTAGTAATGTCCAACTTAGTCCACAAATTCCACCCAAGAACCTGAAAAAAAATTATATATATGTAGGGTTATCATAACATGTATACTTAGTAGTACCACACCCAAGGTCTCTAGTGCACATATGAAAAGAGTATACTAATATGCTAGTGAATAAATAAAAAAACCAAAAAGCACTTAAATAGGTAAACTAACCAATCCCATCCTAACCATGGTTCTCTCACCAAATCACACATCCAATATAGTAGCATAGTATCAATAACATAAACAAAGGCGTTCCAGAACCACTTCCCTACTAATTTGCTGCTTTCATTCCCTAATGTCAAAATTTTTATTCTTTCATCTCTTCCGTACATATCACATCACATATCCATATATCTTTGATGTGGGTCAGGACACATCCCTACCTACCCCACCCTCACAAGGTCTAGCATCCAGTTCTAGAATTAGTCATCATCACATCACAACCTCATCACATCACAACCTCATCACATAACCAGGGTAGTAGGGTATCATGAATGATAAGGACATCAACCTCATACCCTCCTCCCACCACATATGACCCCCACTACATATCAAATCCTCATAACCACTAGGTAATCTCCAAAACCAATATGTATCATCACTGTTGAAGGAAGATCTGGGGTGAGGGGGTAGCCAGTCATCTGTATCACCACCATCCTGTATGTTAGGAAAAACACCTGAAACCCAAAACTCGTGGGAATTGTTAAGGTTATCCAACTATGGTGGGGCACATATAGAAATAAAAAAACATACATTATAGATATATATCACACAATACCCAACCTATGGATTCACATCAACTACACTAGTGTACACCACAACACCGCCATTTGACTTCATGACATCTGTAACAACTATCACCACTACTAAATGCATTACACCACACAACCACCACATAATTAAACTTTTAATTATAGGTTCCACCATTTTACAGATATAATAAGTTTCCACTAACTCCCATTTATTAAGCCATTTCATTCACATTTACACAACCCATTCATTTATCATTCACTTAATTTAAGACAAAGACCACACATCATTTCCAGACCATTCTTATTTATTTACCAACCCATAAAATTTCATTTCAGTATTAAAATTTATTATATGGATAAACGAGAAACTAGAAAAACCACACCACAAAAAAAATTTCCCATCTCACATCAACCATCACCATAACACCACATCATCCAAGCCATATCACCACAACAACCACATGTCTCAACCACTGCACATGACAACCACTGGATGACACAACCACCACACATCACCACCACCGCACTACACAACAACCACACATCACCACAATCGCACAAGGCAACACAATAAGAATAACCACACATTAAATCACATCCCAACATCCACAATTTATCACAATTTAGGTTAAAGGGATTATGTAACTTTATGTTATTATTTATCATGGGAATTCTCACACAAATTCATGATTTCCATGGGAAACCAATGCCATAAAAAAGTGATTATCCATTTTATTCTAGGTAATAACAAGAAATCATGCAATAAGGGTATCACAACCATAACAATTACAATAGAAACAAGGCTCCTAACAACCATGATTTTTAGTAATGAAAATAATCATGCATAATATCATCATAAATAACATAAAAATCAATAAAAAATAAAATTTATCCCCATTACCATCAATTTCAGATTAATCAAATTCATTATATTCATTAAGTTGAACCTTATTATCTACCCAATAGAATTCAGAAGCATTCAATACCCACACATGCACATAAATAAGTAGAGAATGATGACCCCCACTTTAAAGGAGATTTACAATTCACCGTACACAACATGGTGAAGGAGAAATAACTATAATACCATAATCGCACAAGTAAACCTAAAATCAACCTAGATCACACTAAGGGATCATCAAAATCATAACCCAAACTCACCCTAATCAAAACATCATCACCGTTGTGAATCCCCAAAGAAGAACGAAAGGAAATAAGGGGACACAGAGGAGAACCCACCTCATATTGCCAATGATCAACCTCTATAAACCAAGGATCAAAGTAGGAGGATAAGGGCGGGAATATCTCCCAATAATGCTTAGGGTTTTCCAAAAAACTGTAAGGAACAAAATAAATTGGGTGGCCTCTACTATTTATAAGCATGCAGGAACTTGAAACATTCACAATGTGAAATACATATTCACATTTTGAGTTTTCATGAGGCCTTGAAATTTAATATGTGAAACATATTCATGCCATAAAAACTTCAAATTCCAAACTTGATGAACATCCATTAATTTTATGGCACCTCAAGCTGGAATTAATTCATGTCATAGATCATCCTTTTATATCGTGTGTTAATTTAGCATAGAAATTCTCATCCAAAATCATGTTGTGAATTGAAAACCTCCTAGATGTGACTCAAAATATCATGATGTGAATACATATTCACATCTTGAACTACCTACCACAACAAATTTGTATCCCCAACTCTATTAAACCCTCACTTAGCCTCCTCCGAACACCTCCAACTACAAAACCAACAAACGAGTCGAGAAGGTATGGACCATTAAATTATATCTCTCTCAAATTATTCTCATCCTAGAGAATAAAAAAAAAAATGAAAAATAAATGGGAGGGTCCAAACAACCATTCTATGAGATACCTATCAGGTATCTCATTGCACACCAAACACCACCACCAACCAGACACAACAAACCAAAACATCAAAAAAAAACACCCCACACAACCACATCACCATCTCACCAGCCACAACACCACACCAACTCACTCCAATCACATGAAACCTCTCTTATATGTAACCATACTCACTACTATTTAAAATTTTTCATAACCTAAGACAACAAACTCCTAAACCACCACACAAAACTTCCCTAAGAACACAAATAAAGAAAACCCACCCTCCATATCAAGATATTTTCTACTTTGGTCAGCACTAAATCAACCACATGGTTTTGAAACATGTCATAACATAACACGTCTTGATTAGGAAGGGGTTACCCCTCTTAATATACGTGAATACATAAAATACATAACCAACAAGGGAAAAAAGAACATATAATAAATCAGAAAGGTTCAAATATCACATCATCAAATCAACATATGACAAGGAAAAACTCAAAATAATTTCAGGTACTGAGCACACATCTATATATCACACTCCCAAGTACTCTCCTCTAAGACACCATGACTCCACAAAACATTAACCAAGGGGATGGTTCATCCATGGAATAATTTATATCAATGATCCTGGATCTATACTAGTCTCTCTATGAACATCGCATCAGCCTCAATATCCAACTCTCTCTAGTCAATGATGTGGGAGCCATTATGAAGATACCGATGAAGTTGATACATATGAAAGACATCATGGATCCTATCTATCCATAGTGGAAGTTACAAGAAATACACCACCTCTCCACCTCTTCAACAAACCCCAACACCTCAAAATGCCTGATTAAATGAGGAGAAAACTCACCCCCCATGCTAAACCTCTACTTCCCCTTGATGATGGGAAACCCTCAATAAAACATGGTCTTTAAACTCAAACTCTAGGGGCCTCTGCCTATGATTATCATAGGACTTATGATGGTCCTACACCACCCTCATCCTCTCCTAGACCAACTGGATCTTCTCGGTTGTGCTTTGCACCACATCATGACCAAGAATCACTGAATCCCCAACCTCCATCCAATAAGTTAGAGAACAACATGACCACCCATATAATGCCTCAAACGGAGCCATGATAATGGACCATTGGTAGCTATTATTGTAGGTGAAATATTCCAAAGTTATGTGTTTTAACCATGATTCAACAAAATACAAAATTCAAGCTCGTAACATATCCACAAGTGTTTAGATGATCCACTCCATCTGCCCATCTGTCTAAGGGTGGAAAGTAGTGCTAATCCACAACTGGGATCCAATGGCATGTTGTAATCCCTTACAGACCCATGAGACAAAACAAGGATCCCTATTAGAGATGACATTCCTTAGTACCCTATAAATCCTAAACATATTATCTATATAATACCTCAATAAGACATCCACAACACTCAATTCATAGATCACCTGGAAATGAGAAAAATTTGTTAGTCGGTCCACAATCACTCAAATTTCATCACATCCTCCCTAATACCGAGGTAACATAGTGATGAAATCCATAGATATGTATTCCCATTTCCACTCATGAACATCCAAGGGATGAAAAAAACCTCCAGGAACATGGTGTTTCTCTTTATACTACTGAAAAACCAGACACTTCTCTACAAACTCGGCCACCAAATGTTTCATATCAGGACACAAAACATCTTAATCATATCGGGATGTATCCATAAGGGTGATATGTGAAACTCATGGAGAAATCCCTTGTGATTTTCCAACAAGACAAATAACCTCTCATAGAACAACATCTGGTTTTGACCATCCTCTAACCATCCCTATAGGGTATCACCATGGACAACACAATCACACATCACCTTTTCCTCTGAGTCTCCCCACTGAGACTCATCCACCCACCACATCAAGGAAAAATCCATATTCATATGATATATAAAACCTAAACCAATGATTTAATCTACATAAAGACACATTATTACATTCTCATACATCCCTTTAAAAACATCTAAATAATCCCAAGCCACATCTCCTCGGGACTTCAAACTTAGCACATCGACAACAAAATTCCCCTCTCCCAGGGTGTAAAAGATCTCAAAATTGTAATCATGGAGAAACTAAATCCACCTTCACTGGTATAAATTTAAATACCACTAAAAGAAGACATATTTTAGGATTTGTGGTCCATGAAAACCACAAAGCACTCATCAATTAGGTAATGACACCAAAAATTTAGTACAAGTACAACTGCTGCCAACTCCAGGTCATGGTTGGAATAGTTATACTCATGAGGACATAATTGAATAAACCTATAAGAGATCATCACCCTTTGTTTCATCAAGAAATATCCCAAAAAATAGATGGGAAACATCATATAAAACCTCAAAAATCAGACCCTCCTATGGAAAATGAAGCATCATGGAACTGATCAACTTATCCTTTAGGTAACTAAATGCTTCATGACACTAATCAGTCACATAAATGATCGATCCTTCCTAGTCAAAGTTTTTAGTGGGGATCCAACCTAAGAGAAATTAGACACAAAACTATAATAATAACCTAAAAGACCAAGTAAATTTCAAACCTCTACCATGTTCTTAGGTGATTGCCAATAAATAACTACCTTAATATTTGAGGAGTCCATGAACACACCCTACTGAGACACCACATGTACAAGGAAATACACCTCTCTTGTCCAAAAATTACACTTAGATAACTTTCTATAGATATGGCAGCATCATAGGACCTATAAGATAGCTCTGAGATGACCATCATTCTCCTCTTATTACTTCAAGTAGATAAAGATATCATCGATGATCATGATAATGAAATGGTCTAGGAACTCATGGAATATGGAGTTCATGAGCCCTAAGAAAATAGTTGGTGCATTCGTGACACCGAATGGAATGACCAAAAACTCAAAGTGACCATATATTCACCTGAAGAAAGTCTTCAAGATATCCTCATATATCACCCTCATTTGGTTATATCCAAAATCGAAAATAAATATTTGAAAACCAACTGGATCATTTCAGCTGGTCAAATAGATCATCAATACTTGAAAGAGGGTAACGATTCTTGATTGTTACCTGATTCAACCTCCGATAGTCTATGAACAACCTCATACTATCATTATCTTTCTTGGAAAACAAAATTAGAGCACGCCAAGGAGACACATTGGGTCAGATGAAACCACTCTACATCAGATCGTCAACTTGTAGCCACAACTCATGAAACATTGTATGTGCCATTTGATAATGATCCATCGAAATTAGAGACATTATTGGTTGTAACTCTATCCCAAACTCAACCTCACATTAAGGGGGTAGTGTCATAACCTCATTTGAGAAAACATTAAGGAATGTCTAAACAACCCTGGGAACATCCTTTACCTAAGATTCCATTAACAACTCTATAAAAAAAAGACAAAAGATGCTCTACTTGTTTTCCACCCATCTAATAACCCCACTCACCAACAAACACCCCTCACTGACCCTCCACACCAGAAAATACAACTCTATTATGGGATTATTTTATAACTACACACACAGAATACAACCAATCAATGCCACGGATAATACTATATGACTATATCTGTAGAAAGATGAAATCCCCCACTCACTGGTGCTGTCCCATCACCAGTTTACATCCCCGGTACACATCAAATAAATTAGTATAACCTCAAACTAGCATAGATAACACAAGGGGCACTAAAATACACTCCCAAGGTACAAACCAATGTAGGAATAATAAATGATTGTGAGGATTATAAATCAAATAAGGCACAAATAAGGGTAAATGATGAACTGATCACACCTCGGTCAACCTCTAGCCCCATTGTAACTACTGCCTCTATCACATGTATCTGACCATGAACAACTCACATGACTCTCTACCATCGATCTACAAAACCATTATATGGACTAGGTCCTTGAGTATTAGGGCTATAATGAGGCTTCCCCCCAACTAAAACCATCTTCCCTTGGTTGCTAAAAAAACACCAATAACCCATGCTGCAGAAACTACCTTAGAGGCAATTGTTACTGCTGCTATCGAAAAGGGTCCTGACCACCCATCTGAAACTAGCCTCCCTGGGTGGTCAGACACATATCATAGAGGTGTCCATGTCCCTCAATAACATTAAAATGAAAATGTAAATCCCCTAGAAGGTTCTTGGAATCCACCTACCCCATACGGATATGAATGGATCTATCGCGGTCAGTTCCACACTAATCTAAACCCCAACAACTTAAACATCTGTGACCCACTACTTGAAGCTCTACTCATTGAGACACCCTTCTAGATACTCTATTGAGGATAACCTCCTAGAGAAAATATCCACTCGATAACCTCCACCTTCTTCTGTACCTCTAGGTATTTAGAAAGTGTAAATGGGGTGAGTGTATACCTGATCGCTCCTCTAGACACCGCACTCCAGACTCCTCATCTAGAAAAACAATAGGGGAAAAGTGTAGGTGGTCGTTGAATCTGATCCCCAAATCCTACATACTCAAGATCCTCTACTAAAAGGAGAGTATATCCTATATCTTTGTTTTCTTCATAATCAATGATAGGGATTACAAATAGAACTCCTTCTGAAAGTATAGCTACAACACATCTGCCTCCTTGTGGTCACCAAGATAAAACTTCCACCATTGAAGTGTATATACCAATATATGAATAACTAGTAACGACACCCAAAAATCAACTTGAGCTCAAAACCAGCGCTCTGTTTCTAGATCAGAGACGCTCTCCTTATAATTTCCCAAACTTTATATCTAAAAGGCACACAAATCCCTCTAAAATTACTCATCCTCCTCTATCAGGTCAATCCTTTTATGATCAACCATATCATACTACTAAAACTTTAGTGCCTAAGCTACTCATTGATGGTGACTAGGATCTATTCTTGAAAAGCAAGGATAAATCCTAATCCCGATAGCATGGAATTTTATTAAAGATTATTTAATTAATTCATTTTAGTTTCCAATAATCACCCAATTTAGACATGAAAAAAATCAATCATGATACATGTATCTCTTTTAGGTCTCTACCATGTAAATAGGTCCACCTCACTTGGACATTCAATAAGCTCAAGGTCATTGTATTAGATCACAGGGCCCCCTAAAATCCTATGTCCAAGCCGGTCTCCCTGACCCATGTCATGCACCAAGAACAATAAAAATTGTTTACCTACTAACCCATGAAATAATCACAGTGCCTAATTCCATACTCTATCTTATCTCTCAACCAAAACCTCTTATAGTAATTTTTCATTACCCCTCCCTCTATAGGTACCCAACCTAGTCAGACAATGAAGGAAGTGTGATAATGAACTCTCGAGTCCCACCTCTAGTAGGCTCTGGGTTGGTGACCAACATCGAAGGTATAAAAATCTCACATATAGGAGGAATTAACCTCTATATAATATATGGTTGAGAGATAATACAAAAACACACACAAATAAACTACAACAAATAATATACAAGTAAACCCAACACCATCCCAAAATGCATGAACAATGTCAAAAAATACAAATAAAAGTCTCTAAGTAAATACCAAAAGACATGTCCTATGGTAGCAACTTAATAGTATCTCCAAAACTTAATCTAGTAATGTATATCTCAGTCCCCAAAGTTTTAGTAACCTAAAAAATAGTTATATATACATATGTTGATCATAACATGTATACTTAGTAGGATCATACCCAAAGTCTCTAGTGCACATGTGAAGAGAGCATACTAATGCACCAGTGAATAAACAACAAAGCCAAAAAACACCTAAACAAGTTAACTAACCAATCCTAGAATCACTATGGTTCACTCACTGAATCATGCATCCAATATAGTAATATAGTATCGAGAACATAAACAAAGTATCCCCACAACCGCTTCCCCACTAATTTGCTGCTCTCACACCGCAACATCAAACATCATGTGCTCCCATCCCTTACATACATATAACATCACATATCCAACTATTTATGACGTGGGTAGGGAAACATCCCCACCTACCCCACCCTCACAAGGTCCAGCATCTGGTGCTAGCATTAGTCATCGTCACATCACACCCTCATCACATCATATCCTCATCACATCAGTCATCATCACATCACACCCTCTCCCACCACACATGACCCCCACTGTATATCACATCCTCATAACCACTGAGTAATCTCCAACACCAACCCATCTCATCACTGGGTATTCTTAAACACTAACCTATATCATCACTAATGATGGAAGAGTATGAAAGAGGGGGTATCCAACCATCCATATCACCACCATCTTGGATGTTGGAGAAAACACCCAAAACCCAAAACCTTTGGGAATTGGTAAGGTTATACAACTCAGGTGGGGAACACATAGATTTAACATAAAATACATGATAGATAAATAACAAACAATACCCAACTTATGGGTTCACATCAACTTCACTAGAGTACACCACAACATTGTCATTGCACCACACAACATCCATCACAACTTCTACCACAACTAAATGCATCATACCACACAACCACCACACATAGCCGCACAATTCCACATTTAATTACACATTACACTATTTTTAGATTTAAAAAGTTTATACTAACTCCCATTTACTAAGACATTTCATTCAAATTTATACACCCCAATCATTTATCATTAAATTCATTTAAGGTAAATACCACACATCATTTCCATACCATTCTTATTTATTTACCAACCCACGAAATTTCATTTCAGAATTACAATTTATTCCATGGATAATTGGGAAACTAGAAAAACCACACCACATAACAACTCACCCATCTCACATCAACCATCACTACAACACCACATCATCCAAGCCATCTCACCATAACAACCACACATCTCAACCAATGCACATCACAACCACCACACAACACAACCACCACACATCACCACCAATGTACAACATAACCACCACACATCACCAACACCACACATAAACACCACACATCACCACCACCACACATCAAAACCACCACTCCCAATAGATGTGATTTTCAAAAAATGGCAACAAGCATGTATAACCTCATTAGAAATAAAATTAAAAGTAGTAAAATAATCAATTTCTCCCCATTACCATCAATTTAAGATTAAGACAATTCATTATCTTCATTAAGACGACCCTTAATATCTACCCAATGGAAGGTTGAATCATGAAATCCACAAACATTCACATAAATAGGGAGAGAATGATGATACCCTACCTCAAAGACACTTTTTGATTCACTGCGCACAACAAGGTTAAGGAGAAACAATCGAAAGACCAAAAATGAACAAGGAAATATCAAATTAACCCATACCACACTAAGGGATCATCAAAATATCATCCCAAAATCACCCCAACAAAAACTTCATAACCGCTACAAATCCCCAAAAGAAGAATGAAATGAAACAAGGGGATAAATAGGAGAACCCGCCTTAGATCACCAACGATAAAACTCTAGAATCCAAAGATCAAATAAAGATGAGAGGGGATGTAATATCTCCCAAAAACACCCTGGGGTTGCCTAAAAATTGAGTGGAACAAAATAAATTGGGTGGGATTTTTTATTTATAGGCATGCTGGAACTTGGAACATTCACATTTTGAAATTCATATTCACATAAAAAATTTTCATGAGGCCCTACAATTCAGGTTGTGAAACATATTTAGGCCATTAATACTTTAAATTACAACCCCAATGAACATCCACCGATTTTCATGGTGCCTCAAGGTGGAATTAATTCATGTCATAAGTCATTCTTTTACTCCATGAGTTTATTTAGAATAGAAATACTATTCTAAAATCAATCCATGAATCTTCAACCTCCTAGATATAAATCAATCTCTCATGACATGAATACATATTCATGTCATAAACTACATGATTTAACAAAGTTGTAACCCTACCTCCACTGAACCCTCCTCAAGCCTTCTCTAAACACCACCAATTACCAAACCGACAAAGTAATGATCCCAGAAGGCATATACTGTTACAATAGGTGTAACACATAAGAACTTAGCAGGCCACCAACCACCTTTATCCAAGACCAAACTTTAATTTAAGACATTTTTTTAATCTATTTTAAGAATAAATTTACAAAATACGATTTTCATAAGCCTTTAAATAAAATAAACAACAAAACATAAAAGTTATTAAACTTCACTTTCTTATTTTTATTAAATGAATATTTTCATTTAAAAACCATTTAAAATGGTAAAATATCTATTTTCCAATCATCTATTTCAATCCACTTAGAAAATCTAGGGTAAAATCCTTTAATTTAAAATAGTTTCCAAAACCTCTTTAAAAACATATTTAAGGAAAGAAAAAAACAACCACCGAGGATAAGAAAATTGTGAATGTAACTGAGTAAGCTCCACAAGTGAAATAAATTAATAAAAGTAAATAAGAAAATGTGTCCCAATCAATACAAGTAGGATAGATAATAGTTAATCATAAGATACAAGTTCCTTATATAAACCACCGATCGAGAAGGTGGTGTCATGGGATCTAATCTAAGTACTAGTGTAACACAGTCTTAACTAATGACATAATTTCCTAGGATTACACTAAGAACTTATCCTACATTAGTAGCCCCCTCAAGATATATGGGCCCTAATAAACCATCCCATAAGAACACCACTTCATGGGCTACATGAACCATACTAATAACTCTTTCAGTCTATTAAGACACCTCACCCTAGTTATCATATAATCCACACTAAGTATTTCACTTATCCAAACTTACCTAGTTACCTGAGTTCCCAAAATCGAATGAAATAAAGACGATTCAAAAATCAAGTTGTATGGACATCCATCAAAGCATAAAAAATAATTCATCCTCACAATAAAAAACCCTTGGAAACATAATTCAACAATTTCTAAGCAAGAACACCTCTAAAGGGGAAACTAAGAGAAAATAAATATTTCCGGTCTATAGGGGGTTTCACATACAGAAAAAATTAAAAACATTTAAAGTTCCAAGAATGACTTCTTGAAAAATCAACTCAGGCAGGCTATGTATTTTTTAATACTTGAAAACCATTTACACCATTAAAATCATATAGAAGTAAACAATAAAAACCATTAAAAGTTCATTCAAGTGAAGATCCATTTTTAAAAGTAAACACATTCATAGATTATCTTGAAACTATGTACATACATGCATATAGGCACATACCTATATATATTTATAATTTCATGAGATTCACCTTCCAATGATCCCACTTTTAAAATAAAACAAGGAAAAAGTTGAACAGTGTCAAAGATAATTTTAAATGGGAATATAAAAAATTAAAGTTCTTTGAGAAGATCAAACATCATGTTTTAATACAATCACACCCCTTTAAAGTCCAAGAAATACTTTATAAATCTCGATGTAAAACCAAAGATACAATTTACAACTTCCATTAAAATTTTAAATGGAAAACCAGGAAATTAAAAAAATAACTAGTGTGTGTAACTCATGATTTATGTTTAAACATTTCTTTAAAATATAAAAACCCTTAGATTCTAATGGAAATAAAGAGAAAACCTAATTTACACCTTATAAATTCAATAAATATATTTAATTCTATAATTATAAGGCTAAAAAAAATTAGAAGCATAGGAAATCAATGGTTCTAAAATCAAAGATTATGGCATGGTAAAACCAACCTCAAATTAATGAAGATCGAGTCGAAATGTGTATCCTTTTATTTAGGATCCCTAAAATTGGAAAAAAATGACCCAAATAACCCATCACATGACCTAAAAATAAATGAATTATAAGAACCTAGTCAAACTAAATCCCCTAGGGTTTGGTCAAGGAGGGCATGAAACCAAGGGAGAAGAAAAATATGGGTAAAGAGAGAGGGGATATGAGAGTAGACCTTACTGAGGTAGCTGATAGTGAATCATAAGAAAAGATCTAGAATAAATGATAAGGGGAGAGGAGGCCACAAGGGGGGGATCACATGCGACAATGGGAGCTCGTGTGGGCTGGGGGAGTTGAATTGATATGAGAGAGGGAGAAAACCCTATGTTTCCTTTTTATTTTATTTTATTTTCATTATTATTTATTTCCATTATTATTAAATTTTTATTAGTCATTTTCACCAATTACTAATCACCATTATTTACTATTATTTATTCTATTATTATTATTAAACCCATAAATAATATTAAATAAATAAAAAAAAGAATTCCCAAAAAATTAGGGTATTACAATCCTCCACCATACTAGTTTTTGTCCCCATAAAGTCTTTGGTCCAAAACAAAATAAAATAATAAAAAACGATTGTTGTACCTCTAAGAGAAAAGGGAAACTAGTCCTGGATCTCTACACCATTTAGAAATAATCTAAATGGCAAGACAAAAAACTATAAACCTTGAAAGTAATCATATATAAGGAACCACTCACACCCACAAAAGAGAACAAACATAAACAAACATCCTTAAAGTGGTTCCATTGAATGATTCTATCCATAGATAACAAAAATAAAAGAAGCATACAGGAACATAGACCATGAACATCTGGAAATTGGGTGTCAAACGAACCACCACAAACCCTGACCATACCTAATTTGGCCAGTGATTAAATTTATTTAAGAATTTCATGATGACCATGCCAACTATAACACCCATTTTTTTTAAAAAGGTTGGGGCCGAAGCCTCAATTTATTATTTGAAAGCAAAGACCTCTTTAGACTGGGTAGAGGGAGACCCATTACAAAGCCCGAAGGCCCCAGGCCAAGTGGCCTGAATACAAGGCTTGAAAGCCCATTTTTTGGCCCAAAGGACCCCTTGGTGAACAGTACTGCTACAGTACCCGCGCTGCTACAGTACCACCACCGCTACAGTGCTGTCGCTGCTACAGTGCCGCCGCTGCAACAGTACCTGGAAAATTCGCCCCTGCTCGGATTCGATCCTAGGTCTTTTGGATTCCAAGTAGGAGCCTGTACCACTAGGGTACAGACTCGTTGGCAACACCCATACATCTCTATAAGTTTGAATAATAATCAACATAAATCCTTGGGGCCACATCATTGATCGACTATACCTACTTCGGCTAGTGTTGGGGTGTCTATGAGAACATCGCTATGAATATTCCAACCATAGTATCATGAAATCCTAGTAGAGAGTTTTCATGACCTCCCCATAGTTAGTTTTCATGACCTCCCCATATGGAGTTTTCACAACCTCCCCATAGGGAGTTTTCATGACCACCCCTTACAATGTTTCCATAACCTCCCATAATAGGAGTTTTCATGACCACCCTCAAGGGTTTTTTGTTTAGGTTATCATGACTACCCAAAGGTGTTTTCTTTATTATCACAAGACCACCTATAAGGGAATTTTAATTTAGTAATTCAACACTACATCAAAGTGTGCTTTCTTTACTTTGTATCATGACTACCTTGATGAGAATTTTCCATATCTTTAGTTTAAGTCCGCATCAAGGTCATATACCCATATAATATAAAAACCACCCTAAGATAATTTTTCATTAAAAACATAAATACCACCCCCAAGGGCATTTTCATTTCAGTTAAAGTAGTTTATAAAACATATAACCATTTCCATAGGTAAACCATAATCATCATTTAATTTTAATGTTACAATTTAAAACATACCTTTATTTATTTAACATGAGGCTATATCAAGAATTTATAATTCAACTTAATCATATGTTGATTAAGTAATCACTTCTTACCAATTCACAGGGTATCATTTAAAACATATCCTCCATGGTCTTATTCATGAACCATTACCATCAACCACTATTAAAAAACCATTTCACAAACATGGATTTAATAACATAAATCTATTGATCCATTTAAAATTCTTAGTTCAACATTTCAAGATCATGATAATTTTATTACATAAGGTCATTCAGGTTCATCAAGATAATATCATTTCAGAATTTCCACAATTCATTTTTAGAAAATACACCATGATTTAAAAAATTCCATTATCACGATCATCAATGATTGTGAAATTCCATTTCATAATCATTTATTTTAAACATAACTATCATTAAATCATTAGAACCATAATTCTCCAATTAAAAATTTTAATACATTTATATTATATGATCTCACATGATTACATAAGAAGCTTTATAAAGTTTCACCATTTCATTAGCCTGAATAAGGTTCAAGGTCCAAACCAAGGAATTCCTCTAAAAAACACCTTTAACTAAGGTACATATTTTTTTTTAAAAAGGTAACCTTAACTAAGGACAAAATATATTTAAAAATTTTCATTTAAATTATTCCAAATCATGAAGAACTTGACATAACCACACTATACATCACTTGATAATGAAGCGAGACTATGGGTTAAATTAAGGGACCTCCTACCTTAATTTATCTATTCACATATAATTCACAACCCAAACCTTATATCCTAAGACCATATAAGTTAAAACATCAACCTTGGGTTTCAAGTGACCTCATCACACTGAAATTGTGACCAATAACAGTCAGGAGGTCCATAACACACCCCCGCCATGAACCCAAAATGCATGAATTATTAAACCCAACTTATTAATTATTTAATATGATTTTAAAAAAATAACCAAAACACACCCCAATAGCTATCCAGTGGCCCCATGTGGCACCATAATAAACTTTTATACCATTGTCTAGCTGGTATCTTTCCACTATCTATTCAGTGGCCTCATGCTACTAAATTTCAGTAGCCTGACCATCCCAACCCTTCTTCGATGCTCTCTTGAGCACCCAAGAAACCTATCAATCCTCAAACCATGTCTAAAACCATTATTCTAAGTAATTTTTAATATTATAATTTCCATATTAGGTTAAATTCTCAAAACAACCCCTTTACATCCAAGGGTTTTCATTAAAATCCCAAACCATAAAAAATCTCCAACCTTGTCGATTACTTTACTAAAACTAATCTCATCCCCAAAACTCATTTGAAAACTAATTTCTATTTTCAAGACCAACTAGAAAATGAATTTAAAAAATCTAACCTTTTTTGAAATCATTGTCTCTATGGTCCATCTCAATTAAAACCTCATTCTAAAATCACATACACATGCCACATGCCACTACATTATTTTTCTTTTTAAAAAACAGGGTTTTAAAAAAATCAACCATTTAAAAAGTCATTATCCCATGGAAACCAAGAATAAAATAAAAATAAAGCAATAAATCAACTGATAAAACAAATATATATATATATATATATATATCCACTATTTTTTAATCACCCCTTATAATATATATAGAAAAACACCATTTATATTATAATTTACTTCAATTAATAATGGATCTTGACAAGGTGTCATCAAAATCCAAACTAATTTCATCAACATATTACAAGGCCACCCTTGGTTCTCTTACCATTTCTATTTCCACCAAGTAAATCCGAAAACCAAAGTGTTTAAATAGAAAATCCAAAACAAGATGTAGAATCATGCCTGAATTGGTCACATGGTGGTAGGCCATGTGTCAATCATGCATCAGTTCCTAAAATGGATCCAGAATCAAGTGTTTTTTGTTACATGGTTCGTTGGGACATGAAAGAAAACCTCACATACTTGAATTAATCTAATTTTCCATCCCAAAATTGAGAGTGATCCTCAATACAACCCTTCATACTAATAAAGACCAAAACACATCACCATACATCAAATCTTAATCAACAGAAACAACTAAAATGAAAGAGAGATCCCAAATTCCTTTAGAAACTTAAGGTTTGGATTAGAAAAGAGATATATAGACTATCCTTAAAAACATACCACTTGATTCTTGTTATTCCTAATCCCATGCTATCATTAATCCCAAATAACAAAAAATCCTCTAATACCATTTGTAATTATCCTGCCTAGGTTTCCATCTAAACCAACACCCAAACTAGCTCACCACTATCCTAGGGGGTGTTATAGATCCCCATGGGTTAGAGAAAATAACCAAGGAATAAATACAAATCATTGGTAATGATTTATACATTAAATAAGAGTTTAATCACAACAAAATTTCTCCCAAAAATCCAGAATGAACCATTCGTAAGTCATACATCCACACCAAAATTAGATACATAGAAAATAAAAAAATAGGAAACATGTATAAACAAAGAAATAGTAGAATAAAACAGATACAAAATAAACTCTTAGTTCACACTCCAAACACCCTCCCATGTAGAAATAGACTCTAGTGGATTCCTTTCCTTATCCACCGTAATATAGTACACCTCAAACCATAGAAAGAAGTAAAAGGCCTACATGGAAAAAGTAAATCATATAAAAGGCCACACAACATGTATTATATAAAAATAAATGAAATTATTACAAATCATGTAATAAGAACACTTTACTGAATGTGATAAAATAAAACTAACCTCAAAGCCCGAATCAATAAATGCTCCAAGAATAGTTAGAAGTTGATGTTAAACCAGAAAATGAGATATAATATAAGTGTTAGAACATAAGCACTCAATAGGGAACCACTCACTTTTCCACATGAAAAAAATTTAATTTAAGATTCATTTTCAATATAGTTTAAAATTAAATTTATAAAATATGGTTTATGTAAACCTTTATATAAAATAAAAAACAACACATCAAAGTTTTTAAACTTAATTTTCTTATTTTTATTAACTGAAAACAATAATTTAAAAACATTTTAAAATATATGAATCCCTTTTTATAATAATCAATTTCAAAACGACATTGAAATCTAGGGTAAAATAATTTACTTTAAATAGTTTCCAAATCCTCTTTAAAAAACACTTTAAGGAAAAAAACAATAGCCAAGAATAAGGAAACAGAGTATGTTATAGATTAAGATCCACAAGTTGAAGGCTGATAATAAAAGTAAACAAGAAAAGGTACCTCAATTAATACAAGAAATAATGATAATAGTTAAGCATAAGATATAGGTTCCCTATATAAACCACCAACTAAGGAGGAGGTTTCATGGTATATAGTCTAGGTCCTAGTGTAACATAGTTTAAACTAACAACATAGTTTCCTAGGATTATAGCCCCATTGAGCTAGTTGAGCCTTAATAAACCATTTTGGAAGCACACCGCTTCATGGTCTGCATAAACCATCCCGTTATCTCTTTCAATCTATATGGGAACCACACCCTAGTTAGCACACAATCCACACTAATGCTTGCACTTATCTAGACTTACCTAGTTACCCGAGTTCCCAAAATCAAATTAAATAGAGGTGTGTCAACAATAAAGCCTCATGAACATACATCCATGCATAATAAATAATTCATCCTCCCACTAAACAACCCTTTACTACATCATTAAACAATTTCCAAGCAAGTACAACACCTAAAGGGGTAATCAAGAGAAAATTAACAATCAAGGGCTATAGGGGGTTTCACATACACAAGTGATGTTAAAAACATTTAAAGTGACAACTAGGCCTTCTTGAAAAATAAAATCAGGTAGTATGAGCCTTTTATACCACTTGAAAACCATTTACACTATTAAAATAATTTAAAATAAAAGCATCAAAATCATTAAATTTTCATTCAATAGATAATACACTTTTATTTCAAAACCACCTTCATTACATGAACGTATAAATATATACTTACATGTATATATAAGAACATAACCCTATGCATACATTCACAGATTCTCTTGTAAATGTGTCCATCCATACATATATAAACATACCTATATATATTTATAAGTTCATGGGATTCACCTTATTACACTCCCACTTTTAAAATAAAACAAGGAAAAAGGTGACCAACTCCAAAGGTACTTTTAAAATATAATATAAATAATTAAAGTTTATTGATAAGATCAAACATCATGTTTTAATACAAGTAAAACCCTTTAAAGTCAAATAAATCATTTATAAATATATATATATAACCAAAGATACCATTTACAACTTCCATTAAATTTTTAAAGGGATAATCGGGAAATTAAAAAAATAATTTGTGTGTGAAACTCATGAATTAAGTTTGAAATTTTCTTTAAAGTATGAAAATCCTTCATTTACAATGGAAATTAGCTGTAAACTAATTTCCACCTTATAAATTCAATAAATATATTTAAAACTATAATTGGAAGTCCAAAACATAATCTTAGAAGCACAAGAAATTGACATTTCTAAAATCAATGATTATGGCATTGAAAAAACTTAGCTCAAATCAATGGTGATCAAATTAGAATGTGGTGCCTTCAATGGGGGACACTAAACATGGAAGAAAAATATCCGAATAACCCATCACATGCACTAATAATGAAGGAATCATAAGAACCTAGTCAAATTGAAACCACTAGGGTTTAAACAAGGAGGGAATATGGCCAAGGGAGAAGAAAAATATAGGAAAATAGAGAAGTTAGAGGAGAGGATACCTTAATAAGGTAGCAAAAAAAAACCAATAGAAAAAAATATAAAAAAATTATGAGGGGGGAGGAGCCCGTGTGGGGGGGGGGGTTGCGTGTGGCAATGATGGCTCATGTAGGAGGAGCTCATGTGCAGGGGGGGGGGTCAATGCAATATGGGAGGGGCGAGAAACCCCTATATGTTTCCTTTTATTATTATTATTATATTTTAATTATTATTTATTTCTATTATTATATTTTTATTATTCATTATCATCAATTATTTATCATCATTATTTACAAACATTTAATTAATTAATATTATTGAACCCACAATAATATTAAATAAATAAATAAATGAATACCCAAAATATGGGGTATTACATGATAATATGAAAATAATATTAAACATATATTATATGGTATAAATACATAATATTGAGGTGAAAAAAATGATTTCTAACTATTAGCTTCTGAGGACTCGTAAGCATTAATATTTCTTCTCATGAAGTTTACATTTTGTGATATTATATAAGAGATTATGAGGATTGATTTAAGAATAGGAACAATGCATGTTTTGAGTGTCATTATATGTTCCTATATATAAGAATGTGTGTTGGTATGTCGAATTGAAATCATTATTAGTGTGTATCATTTGATTTCATACTTTGATGAAAATGAAAATCATGACATTTATGTTTGTGGTGAGGTATCTTATGTCGGGTGCACTATCGATGTTATGAAATTAATTAAATGATCAAGATAATATTTTTCACTTATAAAAGGAATAAGATATCTTTAACCAATTAACTAAGATTATAGTAACTTGACTAAATCCAAGACCATGATAGATGAAATAATGTTCATCTAATATAGTCAATAAAAGACAAATAAATAATTAAAGGATTATGAAAAGGATCATGCATCCAAATTTATATGATATCATGAGACTAAGAGATTATATTACAAAGTTCATGTCAATTGGAGGTTTTTCATAGCTATGAAATTCTTTATCTCTTTATGGGTCATGATGTGTTGCTAAATACTACTCGTGATCATAGATTTGGACTTACTGTGACATGAACCGACCCACCAAAGCCTCAATTGGGCCGATGGTAAGCTAAGAGTGTCACCCCAATCCCACCTGAAATAGTCCAAAGTCTAATGACTAGATATGAGTAGGAATTTCTTACAATATGGGAGGAATTATCCCATATCAACCACAATAGATACATATATCCATTGCATAAATAGAAAGAAACACCATTAAAATGAAAAACCAAACTGTATATAACACATGCATGATACATCAGGTAAAAATATATCCCACAAGGTAAATACAAGGGAAACAGAACATACAACAAGTCTTTGAAACAAAAAACACTTAGAATATCCTCCATGATACATATACTCCTGAGTTACACTCCTACTACAATAGTCACTACCACAATTTCAAATCACCATGATCTATAAATGTGCCGCTAAGCATCACTAAACATCAGCTCTGAATAGGCCACACATGATTCATGTTTACTCATCCTATATCTGAACCTATGTGTTACCTGCACAAACGAAACACATGTAGGAGAAAGGCTTGTGTAGGGGTGAGTATAAACAAACCCATTAGGATGTCCCAAAAATAAAAAAAGAGAGCAAAGTAACAATTTAGCTAAACTCCTAGTACAAGAGGTGACCGGGAGGAAGATAAAGAGAAAAACCAGAACATTAAGTCATCTCAAAGATCATGGTACTAAAGAATAAAAAATGAATGATAAAGAAGAATAAATCAAATATGCTCTACAGTAAGAATTATTAAGGATATAGGAATGGTACCAATCATCACCACTCTAACTCTTGATAGCTATACCACTTGTAGAAACAAGGAATCTGAAAATACTAAAGAGTCCACTAAGATTAAAGTCTATATCCAGTTATATATCACATATTTATGGAAACTCTATGGGGTGATGAGGAGTCACAAGTCTCAATAAAGCCCACATATATCAACCTCTATATCCACCACACCGATGTTAGGAACCATGAAGGGGAGCTAGATCATCATTGAAGCTTTCTCTTCAGATAATGGAAAATCATACCCTCTTATCCATCAATACCATATCACCAAACAAGTATATGAACTAATAATGAAAATAAATCCATATACATATACAAATCTATAGTGGGGGACCCGTGCCTCACCGATGAGTATCCAACGGTTGAGAGAGTACCAACCCCAGTGGAGGACCTGCACCCTGATTGAGCTCTTTGACTGGGGATTATATACTCTGTAGATAGAGGAATCATCCCCCAAGTGTGTATGAGGGAGTACCAACCCCATGTGTATAAATAAAGTGGGGGACCCATGACCTGATATAACTATACCCCCAAGGGAGTATTGATCCCAATATAACTCCAAAGATCACACATGAATACCATCATCAACTATATAGATATAAACATGATATATTCCTTTATCACATCGCAAAAAAACTTAAATGGTTGAATGTACCACACCATTGCGATATACATGAAAAAATACCCAAGATAGGATATTCACTTATCGAAAATGTGCAACAAATGAAAAGGTGCATTTCATCATATCTAACATGTGGGACATGAAATGAAGGGACCCATATTTCATGCTATGAGTCAAATTTTGGTATCAAATATTGGTCTTGAATCATTTATCTCAATATCTATTTTGAAATGCCATAGATGGATCATTGATATGATGTCTCATTAAAAAGTTACACCTGAAATAAGATTTAATAATAACTAAATAGTTAAGAGAATTTCTAAAGATTCAATCCATAGTTGGCATCATGATTTTTTTCATCATCATTATGAAATATGACCATAAATGTCTTCAAGATTTTATCCATGCTCCCTTGATCTTCCATAATTTACACTAAGAATATCATATCATTCCTTCTCTCTTTAGGGTTAATAATGAAAAAAGTGGCTCCATTAGAGGAGAAACATAAATAAATATTTATAGGATAAGGATATAGGGTTTACCATAAAATCACTAATTAATTAATTAATAAAATCAATTAAATTAATTAATAAATTCACTTGTGATGACAAACACCAAAGGGTCTTGATGAAAACCAAAGTTATACCATTCACAAGGTAAAACCCTTATTTTAGACTCAATTGTGGTGTCAGTTCCCCATTAAATGATTTATTCAATAGATATCAGTGTTTCATCACAAAAACACACACGGGGGACAAAAATAATATTTTTATGTTTAATATATTTTTATCAAGGCTCTGTTACACCTAGAATTCCATGATGGCTCATCCTAGAGGTAAAAAACACATCTCAAAGTCAGCAAAACCATCACATAATTTTTCCAAGGTCATCTTTTAGGGTAAATTTACCATTTTATCTATGGAGAGGTAATAGGAATTTGAAGTAAAAATTAAGCTAAGTATCACCTGAGAAAAACCCGAGTCACTACATATTCCACACATTAAGACCTTTTCATATCTGGAAAGTAATAAACTGGGGACACCAAACAAGGAAGCTTATAAATACTATGTGGTAAATAAAAACCATAACATACACCTGCATCACCTATGGAGGTTCAAGATCTAAACTAACTCGATACTCAAATTACTATAAAGGAAACATTATCTTCCATCCATAAGGATATCTACTCCATCCGTATCAAATAAAGAACTAAGTAGATATATACATCCAATCCAAGTGAGTCTTTCCATGACTCAACAGTTGAAACATTTCATCATCATAAGGTCATCCCACCACATGGAATGAAATAAAACCACACAACATCAACACACATCCCAAAAAGGGTATGTTTACAAGGTTATCACTAGTGGCAACACCTCAGTACCACCTTTTAGGAGCATTCTAGATGGGTTTCATATAAGAACAACCTATTCACACCACACACAACACTAAGTGATTCAAAAAATTCCACACTGACACTAAAAGGGTTGTTGAGTAGTAAGCTCCTCAGGTTTGACTTCAGTTCATTCATCATCCTCTATCCACAAGGCATGAAGACCTATGTCACTATCTTGCAACTCAAAGGAGCTATACACCTTTTTCATTGACCTTAACATTCACATGAATCCTCTATCAGTATTCTAATCCCAAACAGGTTATATTTTGACTATAAAAGATATCATAGTAGTGTTTTCATTTATCTTTAATAAAATCTACCAATGAGAACCATAGGAACAACACCAACCCTTCTCAAATGCTCAACATCACACCACTACCCATTATGTGGTCTAATCCACCAAAATTCAAAGTATATGACCCTGACTATTCAGATGACCCTACTCTATCATCTCTAGACCCTAGGATAACATTTTCATGAGTGGAAAAAATTCATAACCTCCTAATAAAACTTACTCCTCCACCACATAGCAAGAGTCACTATTTGATGCGTACACCCACAAGATACACCATACGTGCCACACTAAGGGTTGTACCCCACTAGGGTAGTCTCTGCTCAAGATGTCCATAATGATATTCACCATGAATACTAAGGAAAAACCACTATATATTTAAAAATGTAGACTAAATACTCCCCACTATCAGGAAAAACATTTAGGTCCAACACCCAAGAACACCCGATCACATAGGTCCACTAAATCGACACCACCAACATGGCCCTCTCTCTCGCTAGGTAAGAGTGTGGGGATACTGCTATTGATAAAAGGTGATAAATGTCTCTATCTACATAGAAAAACTAACTACTCTAAATCTAGATACTTATGTGACTCCTACAATGTCTAAATATAGAGTCCGCTACTAGAAGTGTTAACTACCATGCTTATATTGTGACACTCTATTCTCATCAACCACTACAAATTCAACTTCATGAGGCTAACACTACTCCATGAATCCAGAAATCATAATATGAGAGGTCACTACACAACTATAACTATCATGGTAAGACTATAGTAGTACCTCAAATACCTATAAGGATCCTTTTGAACCAACACAAGGAAAGTATTCATCCCATGATCCAAAAACACCACAAGGGTTTCCATTGTTACACTTAATAATATTCAAAATCCATCACCATGATTTCAAGTAAATGAATATGTTAGACTCCTATCAAGTGAAATCTATTTTTCACCCTTTAAAACCATTTACACATTCCTTATCATTCATATGGATTTAATTCTCATCCATTCACAAAGAACTTTCAGCCATGCTTCCCATCTAATAAGTAGTTGAATTCATCATCAAGAGGACTAGATTTGCTTCCCACACTTAAGGGGGATCCCTATCACTAATGAAGGTGGAAACCACCTAATTTACTTAATCATAAGAACCCCATAATACTATAAATGGTAACCAATCCATATTAAGGTAGCTATTACTGTATCTTATCTCCACCATAGAGGAATATCATAAAATACCTCTTACTCTACCAAGGATAAACTCACTCTAACTGAAGGGGTGAGTGAAAGATTACCATAATAATTGGATACTCTCTAGTTGAAATGGGTCTGGCTAGGGGTTCCATAAGAACTTCTATCTCTTTAACATCTAATGTAGTAACTCAAGATTGTGCCATCCAGTACAAGGGTCCATGAATAGAGGGAACAAATAATACTATGAACTGTATCCATTGATGCTTGGCCATATCCATACATCACACACTTATTAACATAACTTTGAATTTCAACACTCAGTTCCCAATAGGTTCTAACCAAAGTTGATGATGATTGGAGATTATTGTATCATCATCCATCTCCATCAGCTCTCACACCATCAAAGCCACATTTAAATAACTCCCTGGTAGGAAACTAGGCATGAAATAGAGTGGTCTCAGACCTTAATGTTACCTCCCATGTATAGGTCTATCTACGACACCTCTTTGGATATTTTTAGGTGGGAAGACATTCTACTCCCACAGTTAGGGTGCATCACTACTAAGAATCTCCAATATTCCAATGCTCTCTTGGGGGATCTATCATAAATTGTGTTGCATGAAAACACAAACACAACTTGATTGACCGTACTCTAGAGCCTCCACCCAAACCACTAAGATAAAAAAAATCCATTATTAAATATATCTAGGGAACACATTACAAGGTTAGTGGACTTCATCGCATACCTAGAACAACCAAGCCACCCTACGAAGGGTCCCGCATATTGAAAAGGGATCAAAATCTAACCATGGTAAAAATTCCCATCAAGAGTTTGAGAAAAATATCATCCATTATAGGATCATCATTATATATAATAATATCAATGAAAGAATAGATATTTGGTTAGTAAAATTTTATTCTAGATGAAAACATGAGTCCCAGACTCTAGACAAACCTCTGTTACTTGAGGATTGATCTCATCTCAAAAACCCCCAAGGATTCTGTCATCGAATTCCACAACATAACCAATATATAGGTAGTCTTATACAAATAAGTAGTAACTATCATATGGTTCATTAGAAAAATATACACTAAGAACAAAGCAGAGAAAAACTACCTCAAATATCGAAGTAAGTAAATCTCTCAACCATGTCCTAGAAAATAATGCCTCACCTCTCTCAAATTAGGGGAAAGAAGCCCAATTACCAGAATGATATCATCACAACTCTGAATCTACAAAAAAGATAGCTATCAGTGGGTAACAAAATTCATTTTATGGGGTGAACCCACAAGGATTAGAGAATATCTAGATGAGTTGACACATGAATGAAATGAAAGATCATAAATGACCACTATTTGATATATGAAATATCTTACTTGTATCCCACAATGATATCTAAGAGTTCTGGGTTGGTTAACATATTATTATAGTCTTGGAGAAAGGATATATTAGCTTAAACACCTATAATAATCTCCCTAATAAGATAATAAATCTCAAGGATCCCTTAAAATCATTTCCCTAATTCCCAAACTAGTACTCTCACAACTACTAATTCCAAACTCTATCCCTAAGACAAACTCAGCTTGATATCACTTTGACATGACTCAACCTACCAAGGGCCTGACCAAGCTGGTGGAAATATAAATGTTCCACCCCAATCCCACCTCTAATAAGCTAGGGGTTGGTGATTAGCACATAGTATTAAAGTCTCACAAAATGGTAGCCCTTAGACTTTATCAACTTGAAAACAATATATATATTCAATGCATAAATAGACAAAAATACCAGTATGATGAATATATATAATCAATTGAACTGTAGACAACACATTCATGGTACATTAATATAAATACATACCACATGGTAAATTCAAGGGAAACATAACATTCGACAAGTCTTTGAAACACAAAGCACTAAGAAGCTCCTCTACACTACATGCACTCTTGGGTCACACTCCTTCCACAACAATCACTCCCACTATCAAGAATCTCCATGCTCTATAATTTATCTCTAAGAATCATAAAGAATCATCTTCGAATAAGCCAAACCCACTCCAAATTTACTCAACACACCTATAAACCTATGAATTTCCTATATATACACAACTAGGGTAGGAACAAGGCTTGTACACAAGTGAGTATAAATATACCCAATCAAATGTACAGAAAACCATAAATTAGAACAAATAAATAATTCATCTCAACTCCTAATACGAGATGTGTCCATTAGGATAATAAAGAGGATAAACCAGAACACCAAGTCAGCTCAAAACTCTCAACACTAAATAGTAACCATATGAATAATAAGAAAGAACAACCCAAATATTCTCTACAATAATAATTCTCAAGGATTAAATAAAGTTCCCAATCATCATTTCTAAACCCTTGATAGCCATACAACATGAGGAAATAGGGAATATCATAATAATTAAGATTACATAAATCCTGAAGTTGATATCTATCTTTATACCATATCTTGAGGGAAACTTCATAGAGTGATGAGGAGTCACATGTCTAGATGAAGCCCACATAGATCAACCTCTCCATCTACCACACCACCATCAGGAACTATAAAGGAAAAGAATCACATCATTGAATCCTAATCATCAAACATGGGAGCACTCCACCCACTGGTCCATTAATACCATAACATCAAACAATTATTTGAACTATAAATAAAAATAAATCTATGTAACCTTTCTATATATGTAGTAGGGGACCCGTGCCTCACTGATTAACATGAAATGGTTAGAGGAGTACCCATCATAGTGGAGGTTCTACATATCAAATGAGATCTTATATGGGGGATTATTAACTCTGAAGATAGAGTAACCACTCCCTAGGTGTGTATAGTGGAGTTCCATCCATATCTATATGAATAATTGGGGGACCTACACCCTGACATAAATGTACCAATAATGTAGTATCGACCCCAATATCACCCTGAATATCATGCACAAATTATAGAATTGAACCTAGATATAAAAATATTATAACTTACTTTCTCACCCCTTAAATGGTATCATATGTCAAAATAGACTATATCATTTCAATATACATAGAAAAATACTCAGGATAGGCTATTCACTTATTGAAAACATGAAATAGATGAAAATCATGCATTTTATTGTATCAAACATGTGATATTCTACATGAAAAACCCAAGGTTCATGTCATGAGTCAAATTTTAGTACTAAATATTGGTCTTGGATTGTTTATCTCAATATTGAGTTTATGATACTGCAGATGGATCATCAATCTGATGTCTTGGTAAAAAGTTACACCCAAAACAAAATTTAATAATGATGATGATGATGATAATAATAATATTATTACATAACTCTTATATATGATATGTATGAGGGGGAGAAGATTCACATGAATCTCTCTCTATCCAATCAATTTTCCCCACTCTATATTTTAATTTAGTTCCCATTACTATAATAATTTTCTTTTTCTTTATTTTATCTCCCCCTTACCATAATTTTTTTTACAGAAACCCTAATAGTTATCCTCCCTAAAGCTATATTATGCCAACTAGAGCCACCTCTTCACATCAAACTGGGTCGCCTCATGTCACACTTCCACACACTTCACCTGTCTTTACTCGATAAATCTATTGGTTAGTTCCATGTGTGTCGTTGCCTCACCCATACTCCATTGAAATTAACCATAATAGGAATGAAAAGGTCGATAATTAAAGGGATTGAGTGTAAGATGGTGGCTTGTGGGAAGTTCGACCACCAAATGAAAATTCACATAGATATATGTTGAATAAAGAAGAACATAGATTACCTGGGATTTTGAGGAATGAGAGAAACATCACACAGAACAAGGTTTAATTTTTTATTCAATCTGATAAAAAATTAGAGCAATGTAGCCACAAAATATTTCATCATTCATTCAAATAAGAATATTTATAATCATTTTTTGTTGAAAAACATATATAATCAAATATTTTATGTTTATACAATTTATTCAATTTATGGATCTATTCCATATACACACAAACATAAGGGGAAATTGATAATGAAGAAAATAATAATGAAGAATTAAGAATAAATAATGATTAAGAAAGAATAAGGAATTAAGAACAAAGAATGAGGCAGTTCAAACAATAAAATTAGTCCCACACTAAGGTTAATCCCTAATGCTTCAATCCATCACTGGAATCGTGATTATGTTCTTCATCATCACATGATATGATCATCAATTCTAGCATGATTATGTTTTTAATTGTCATGCAATATGATTGTCGATGCCATTGCGATTTTGGCATCACTCCTGCAATCTTCCATAATTTCCACAAAGAATATCATCTCACTCCTCCTCCTCCCTCTAGGGTTTCCAATGAAAAATTTGGATCCCCTATATAAGAAACATAAAGGAATATTTATAGGACAAGGATCCAGGGTTTACCATAAATTTAAAAATTAATTAAAACAATTAATCAATTCACTCATGATGAAAAACACCCAAGGTTCCTGATGTGAACCAAATTTATACCATCGTTAGAGTAAAATCCTAGTTTCTAACTCAACTAAGATATTGTTTTCTCATCCAACAATCCATTCAAGAGATATAAGTGTTTTATTAAAAAAATGTATTCATAGGATAAAAATAATAATTTTATGTTTAATATATTTTTATTGAGGCCTCGTTGTACCTGAAATTCCATGTCATCTCATACCAAGGGTAAAAATAACACCTTGAAGACAAAAAAAACCTCAGATAATTTTTATTAGGCCTTATACTAGTGTAAATTTCTCATATTACCCCTAGGAAAGTTTTAGGGCTTTAAAACTCAAAATTGAGATAAGTCTCACTTGAGAAAAACTTGGGTCACTACATCCTACTACTGAGATAAAGTTCCCATAGGGTCACACACAAAGTGTATCTAGAAGCTGCACTAATTTAGAAAAATCAAAGTTTTGGATAATATGGACCCCATGACCATGGACTGATTTACATTCAATTTTAAATGATTAGAAGGAATAAATAAATTTATTAATAATATACTCATGTTTAGAATAAAAAAAATATAATTTATTATCTCAAAGCATTCTCAAGTTATTTAATTAAATAAGAGAGAAATATAATTTTTAGAATAAATGATCATAGATAAATAAATAAATAAATAAATTCAAAATATATTACCCAAGAATATAATAATATGAGAATTTATTTATTGAGCATTGAATTAATTTCTCAAGGTATTCACACAGATTATTTAAGCTTAAATTATTGAATAAGATAAATTATATTTTACATCTTAGAAATTATTTATTAAAAATTAATTAATATTTTTGGGAGAGTCAAGTTGAGTTAATGACTTTTATTTTATTCAAATAGAATTGTTTTTATTTTAGAAGTATTTAATTAAAAGTTATGGTGAAAATGAAAAGTTTTATCAAGTTATTTAAGTCATTTTTGGGTTAAATATTTAAGGTTTAGTTTCTTAAGGGGCTTAAGTGAAAATTTACAAACTTAAACCTAATATTTAAATGGTTTTAACCCATTTTAGGGGAATATTTATTTTAGGAATTTGGATCTCCTCCACCCTATCCTCCTTTTTAAGATTCTAGATATATATTATAAGGTTTTAGGGTGATAAAATCTAAATTATTTCAATATCTAGTCACAAATCCTTCCCAATGATCAAGGTTACATCATAAACACCTTTAATTCTCTATTATGGCACCTGAAGTTCAAATAACTATGAACCAATATCTTTTTGGAGCATGTGTGGATGACCTAGATGGGTTAAAATTTAATTATTCAATACTATAATGTCATGATAATCAGTGCACCTCGACATCAGATACATGAATGAGGTACCATTGATTTTATTTTTTATACTTATAAAATTATTTTCATGTGATACATGGATAAAATAAAATTTGATGAGTCTAATATAGTGTTACGATGATAATTTGGTTTGATTTTTTTTCTTAAAATACTTGTTATGAACACATTTAACATGATCATGTTCTTTCAAGTCACATCAAAGCGGTTGTGAAAAATTTTAAGTTGAAATTTAAATTAAATATGCTAGAATTTGAGAAGAGGGTGTTGATACAGACCCAATTCCACTAAATATGCATATATCAGAGGTCATATGGCTAAAAAATGGTCATTATATGTTTAATTGTTTTTTGGTAGGAGAAATAAAATAAAAAGGTAAATAAATTCTCTACATGTGGTAGACACATGCACAACAAGTGCTGGGGGGTGGGGGGTGGGGATTTAAAGCACCCTAATTGGATTTGTTTTTTTAAATTAATAAAAAATAAAGAAAAATAACTATGAGAGGTTTATTCACTATATAGTTTTCACCTGTGTGGGTCAATAGGTCAACACTACTCGCATTTAACATGGGTGACATATTTAATATAAAAAACAATTTTTTTATAGGTGGCATTGTAATTCCTCATTTCCCACTGACAAGACCCCCCTCCCTATGGGCATCCATTAACCTGCGTGTGAAGGGCACCCAACCTGGGACCATAGAGGGTTAACCTGACCCTACCGAATGAATTTGCACAAAAATTTGTCCTAATAGAAACCAAACACACCCCAAATGATTCCACTGATATGTTTGTGGATTAAACATGCTTGGAAAATTACAAAAAAAATTCAGAAATTATATTAAACTATATATATATTTTTTAAAAAAATTCTAGGACCATGGGACATTTTATTTATGAATTAAAATTAATGAAATTTCATTTTAATTAATAAAAAATGTTCTCAAGTAGAATTTTAAAATTGTTAATTTAATTTTTCAGAGTTCATGTATTTTGATTGATTATGTGCTAAGACTGACCCATGTATATTTGGATGTTTATTTATTTAATTTAATTATTTAATTTAAGTTTTAAAATGTTATAATTATTTATTAAATATCATTTTTTTGTGATATGTGATTTGTACCTCTATATTTAAATATGTAAAGGTCGGCATGTCCACATTTGAGTAATAAAAAAGTAATTCAATATCATGAGTTCCCCATCACTTATGTATGATTATATATTATAAAGATCGAAGGAGTTCATAACACTATGATTTTATTAATAGAGCTGGTGATATCTTGTCGTTTGAACTATCAAAGATACATTTATATTCTCCCTAGATATACCATAGTGGATAACATCAGGGCCATCTCAAAGAGATAGTGTGTTTAACCTAGTGAAGTATCTAAACTCCTTTTGTGTTTTTATATATATTTAAAGTAGAAAAAATAATATGAAAACTATGATGGAAAACCTGAAATGAGAACAATAAAGTAGGATGAGGAAACTAGAATAAGGAAAAGAGAGTTAGAAAGAACAAGGACAGTACTAGGATGATCCAATTTTCTACTACCTATCATAGATTTTCTAAAGGATATAACCATAAACCCTCAACCTAACTTAGTGTATAATCAATTTTATGTATCCCACACCTCTATCTCCTTAAACGATGAACACTTGATCATAGAAAACATTCCAATATAAGAGTTCTCTTCGTGATTGAAATAATAATCACTGAATAGAGACATTTTAGAAAGGATGACTCGCAAGTTGGGATGATCCTTCTAATATCATCAAGTCTCTCAATCCTCACTCATCACACTTTATTGAGTGAAGTGAATGAGGAATAGTAAAAAGAATAAATAATAAGTGTAGTAAACTAATCCTAATAAGGAGTGTGCTTCTACATCTCCCCACTTCACCATCATAGTCTTCCAAGAGTGAGGAGAAGGATAATGGTCAAATTGATGTTAAAATATATAGTAAGATTCAAGATTCACTTCATAGTACTGAACTTACAATTTATACCCCCATCATTGAAGGTTATAGAGTGCAACAGACAAAAATAAAAACAATACAATTGTATTTACAAAATTTTAGTACAAAACAAGAGTGTCAGGAGGAAGAAAGAGAGTCATATGAGGACAAGAATAAGATTTTTTTCCTTGTTGTCATGAAGAATACTCAAGCCCCATATTTATAGAAAAAACCAATAAATTTAAAAAACTAATATAATAGGTGGAATCATCCACATATTGCGCTCCAGGGTGCTCTTATTTGGCTTCTAGTAAAATCCCTAGTAACTGTAGCAAAGTTTTTATAACCAAAAGTGCTCCAACCACATGCACGATCTTGACTCCAAAAATTCAACACTTGAAAGTGAATACTATATTGATTCATATATCAAATGCTTCACTAGTAATATTTTATATGCCTTATGGTTACTTTTTTAGTCAATCTCAAGATCTTCCTTGAATTTACTTTGATTTGTAAATTGAGAATTTTATGGATCCATGAAATAATTTGAAGCCAAAAATCTAAATCAAATGACCTATACATAGATTTCAGGAGCTTGAAGTTACCCTTTAGTAGGTCCAAGATACTATACATTACCTTTCTATAGCTGGATAACACCATTATATAGATTTAAGTACGGTTGTACTACATTTTTATAGCCTCACGGTTGATCTCACAGTCGATCTTCATGGTCAGTTGTCTAGTACCATGGTCGGTTGTTTGATACCTTTATATTAGTCTTGAGAAAGTGGAACTACCCTTATACAAGTTAGGTTTCACATTTAAAAAACTAGATTCACAACATGTTTACCCTTATATAGACAAGAAATTCATAAAATTCATAACACTTATGTGATTTAACAATTCAAAATGAAAAATTATAACTTAAAAAAAAGAATTAACCATTAAATTATATAATTCACAATATAATTAAAAATAATGATTCCAATAAGTTTAGTTTAATATAAAAACATGGTATTTGAAATAATTAAATACCCAAACCCAAAATCCATAATATCTTATCCAAAAATAATATTCCAATGAAAATTCACCAAAGAAAATAATTTTTTTCCTTAAAACATAAGAAAATTAAATCAAGAAAAATTGAGCGATAAAACACTAAAAAACTAATTTTCACTAAAATATTTAATAAATAAAAAATTTAATCATCAAATTAACCAATATTCAACAATTATCCAATTAAAGTATATTTAGACATTAAAAACCTATTAAATTCCTACTTAAGATGAAAAATAATGTATCCAAACATGGCCATGTAAAATTCCCCCACACTTAATTTATTTCTTGATTTCAAGAAATAAATTATAAAAATTTAGTGGGGAAAAAATAAAACTCTATAATAAAAGATTGAAGTACCTTTCAAATTTATTATCCCCAATGGACTCTATCAAGTAGAAAGGGTGACTAATCCTCTCAAAAAAAATTTTATCCTAAAGTTGGTTTTATTTTTACAAAAATGACTAAGATTTAAAAATTTGAAAATATTTCAAAAAAATACACTTAAAATTTAAGTGAAACTTCCAAACTTCTCTTTTCCTCCAAATGAACAGACTCACATAATTTTCACATAATAATTAGACACAATTGGTTGAAGAGTGAGCTTAAAAATTTAAAAAATTAATAAATAACTCAACCAATAATTTTAGATTAAATAAATAAAAAAATCACATGGATTGAGATTTTATTTCATATTCTATTTAAATTCTAGTATTATGAGATTAAAATCAAGTCAAAAAGTTAAAAACTAATGAAGATCGTAAATATTACTCCTAAAGTTTATCCAAAAGAAAAAAATTCTAGATAGAAATGAAAATGATGTACCTAATTAAATCCAAAGATAAACATAAAATATTATCCTCTAAAATTAACAAAAAAACCTTCCAACTTTAGATAAATTTCAACCCATAAAATAAGAAAATTTAATCTTGGAAAATAATAAATTTTCAAACAATTTAAGGGTATATTTAATGTGTATAACTTGAAGTATAGTTTAACACATTTAAGAAACCTCCCCTAAATTTAAAACACATATTTCCCCCAATGTTGAATCCTAAGGTGGAGGAAACAATTTAAAACATATTTTAGTTCAAAAAGATTTGGAAATTCAGTAGATGGAATCGGTGTTGAAGGATTTAAAGTGAGTTAAAAAATAAATTTTCTACAAAAATAATGCAATCAATAAAAAAAATATGTAAAAAGATTTATACTGGTCACTATGTTATTTTTTAGGGTAGTAGAATAATTTTATAAAATATAAATTCTTAAACATTGAGCTCAAAAATTATTTTCAAAAGGGTACAAATATCAACATAGAATTGCACAACTTCAACTCAAAAAGATAGTAAAAAGGATAGAAGTAACCAACATGATCTATGAGTGATTTCATCATGTATAAATAACTTTTCAAGTAATTTTTTTTTACCAAATTAGTTTCGGAAACCAAAAATAATATTTAAGATGATGAGTGAGATTTATAGGGAATAATTTGAACAAATACTCCTCTAAATAAAAGATTTATCAAATGAGGTTCATCCAAAAATATTTACCTATTTTATTTGTGAATAGTCCCTATGGCTAGAAAATTATAGATCCTTTAAGATAAATAGACAAATATAAGATTCCATAATTTAAATTTTAAGAAAATATGTAACTAGGGTTTGAGTAAGTGATGTGGTCCATAGTTGCTCAAGATTTTAGCTCCTCTTGGTCCTTAAAAATAATCAAAGTTTCTGCTCCAATAGTTCTAAAATTCATCTATCGACAACAATTTCAAGACATAAATTATAATGTACATGCATTTTTTTTATTTTTTTACACTAAAAGATAATTTTCAAGATAGATCATAAAAGTAGCATGTTTGACATTGAATTCAGTGAGATTCTCAAAGTATCCAAATGATGTTAGGCTGTAAAAACATAAAATAAATTATGATTCAAAATGGTTTTCAACAATCAAGTATTTAAGAAAGTTTATAACCCAATATTTTAAACCCAAATTTGAAAATTCAACATGAAAAATAGTAAATACCAGATTAATCACACATGGTTTCAGTTGAAAATATAAATAATATATAATTAAATAACAAAATAGTCATGCATGTAACAATTTTCAACCTACAAGTAGTTACTTTAAATCCTAAAAAATAGGAATGAAAATCCAAAATTATATATATCCTTATATTACACTTAATTTATAGCATGTGATAACAATTAAAACACTTTAAGGGGTTAGGATAGATGGATACAACCTGGGTAATTATTGAATCCACTATAACTTTATTTTCTTATAAAAAAATACTAAAAAAACATTTATTAAAACTAATCAAATGTAAAACTAAAAATGTAACAACCTTGAACTTAGTGGACCAAATTTGGTATTTACTTTATTACATTGGCACCAGATGCAAGTGATGACATCCCGAGGTATCAAATAGTTTAGTAGTATTGGGATACTATATACATACTTGATTATCATATTACATCAAGAAACATGAAATACAACTTAAAAATTTTGGTGATAACTTTATTATTTAATCTACTAAATCCTTGAAACCATTCATAAATACCTTCTTGATATTTTAGGGAAAGTAAAACATAATAAAAGGTGAAATTAGATTCTTAGTAAGGGAATTCATATAATTAAATCTATCATATAATAAATAAGGCATTAATAATATGATAGGAATAAATGATGATCAAATAATTCCATATAAATAATCACATGATCTTAAAACTTATCTATGGATAACATAACTATTCAAATAATCATATGGAAATCAATAAATAATTTCATAATTATGGAATCTAGAATGTAATACATCTTAAACTTACCGTCAAGGCTTCATGCCAAGACATCATACTTAAATGGGAAAGGCATATTCAAAATACCCAACTTGTTTTATATCATGAGTCTTATTGATGTTTAGAGGGGCTATGTAATTTTGATCCTCACTCATCACTTAATAATTCTAATGCATTCATCATATGAATAAATAATATAACTTAATCAATATGTATTAAATAATCAATAATTATCCATATTAGAAGAACTAACATACATAATGTCAATACTTTACTTAGTCAAAATGACCATAAACCATCCAAAGAAATATGGAAGATGGTTTAATTATAGTATATAAAGTATAAAATTCATTAAAGTATGTTGATATATATGAAAATACTTTTAAAATAACACTAGAATATTTCTTGAGAAAAATATCCTTTTCATTTTGAAATCATTTATTTAAAATAAAAAAATTCAAAATATTAGGGAAAATTTTTTCTTTGTAAATAACCATGGTAACTTGTAAAATGATATTTAAGGAAAATAATAGTTATGATTCTAGGAAAATTTTTTCATGTGATAATAATTAATATAAATATTCTTTTTACACCCTTGGTAAAAGTGACTTGTTCAGAAAACGACGAGAATACTCTTTTTAAAATTTTTATAGAAAGCCATACATATGTAAAAATGAAATTAATTAATCATTGTATAATAATAAAACATTATTTAAAATATTCTAAATAAAATATGGACATGTAAGAAAATATTCTTGAACAAATAGAAACAAATAGGTTTTCCTTAAAAACATTATTTTGGAATTTTGAGTACTCAGAGAGAGGAAAATGAAAGGAAAAAAATTAATTTATATAAATAACTAAAAGATAAGAAAATATATTACTTTTAATATAAAATTATGATATAATTCTACCAATGGAAACTTAAACATAAAAAACCTTGAATAAGGATGAGATTGTGAAATAAAGCCTTACCTTAGGTACAACTTACTTCATAACTGATTTTAACCTCCTATATAATAAATTTAAATTAATTATAATTATATAAAAAACCATATACATACTTATAATATAATATATGATCCACTTATAACATTTCAACCTTATTTTTTAATAATTATTTATTAAAATCATCATTTTGAGTGTTAACTATTTCGTTTTTCATGAAAGTTTCGGTTCGATAGTTTTGGTCCTTGCATATTGATCATGGTACCATAATATAAAGAATTTTAATCATGATATAGATATAATATAAATTAATTATATAATTTTTTTGAATCATTCTTGAAAGGAGGACATGAAAAATGAATCACATCACTTCATGGAGGTGGTAGTCCACACATACTCATGAGCGACACTGTCATTTTTTAATGAGTAGAAGGGTAATAAGGTAAGTGATATCATATATTTACAGAATAATAACTATCTCAAAAATATCATATATATTAATTAGTTCCATATTTATAACCATTAAAGAAAATTGGTGATGAAAAGCGAATTATACCGCTACGTGGAGACAGTAGGCCATACGTATGCATGAGCAATGTTTTTGTTTCCCATAGGATAGAAAGGAGATGAATATGGGATATGACATAAAAATAATAAAATTTAAGTATATTTAATATACTTATGTTATTATATTATCATGGTTATAGAATATTTGAAATAGGTTGAAGAAGAAATAAAATTTAAATGCTCAATTAAGTGTTATACCTCCTTTTCGGAAAACTACCTTTGGCTCACACCTTAAGCCTTTTAGTTTTGTATTTTGATGAGGATAGAGCCTCTAGGTCATGGGTAAGAAGTTTTTTAAGAAATTTGGGTAGGTATTGGATGAGATAGAGTTCCCAAAAAGTTAAATGAAGAGATGAAAAGTGGCACCCTTTTATAAGTGAGGGAAATGACACACTTGGAATTACATAAAAATATTTTAATAATATAAAGTCATTTTCTTGTGAAAGTGGCTCCAAATTGTCATATATTTGAATATAATAAAGTAAAGGTATATATAAAACCAACCTATGAGGTTTAATCAAGTGTTTTGTGTTATATTTAAGCCTCATCCCTTTATTTTTAACCCTTTTAACCCATTTTACCCTTAACTGAGGAGGTAAATATTTATCATGGTTACTATTCATCATGACCAAAAAATAAGTTGGTTGTATTAACTTATATTAATTATTATTATTAAAATGTGTAATAAATTTAACATTATTAAACTCATAGAAATGGTAGAAATTATTTTTAATATAAGTTCCCAAAATGCAACAAAAAATCATTTTTAGAAAAATGTTTGTTTTAGGCATAAAAATGATTAAAAAAAATAAATTATAATTTTGATACTAATGGAATTAATCGGATTATGTTAAATAATATGATAATTATTTTTCTTTAAAAAAACCTAAACTGAAATTAACCATGTAAATACTTTATTTAGAGAAAAGAATGAAAAATAGTTTTTATTTCGACAAAAACATTGCTTTGATTTCTAAAATGTTAAGCATATATTTCTAAGTTCAAAATTATATTTTCATATGAATTATATTAATTATTAAATATATATTTGTTCTAGAAAAAATATTTCACAATCATTAAAGTTATTATTATATAATTATAATATCACAAAAGTTTTTTTAAAATCGGTATTTTCACTATTCACCCAAAAATCAATTATTTCTGAAAAATCTCAAAAATTAACCCTAATATAATTTTGAAACTCTAAATTAAAAAATTAAATTATTTTCATAAAATTATTTTTTTAAAATTGGTTGAAATTAATTATAATTTTCATCTATAAAATTCAATAAAAATAATTTTTGCTGAAAACATATTTTTGAAGCATAACATGACTTTATTATAAATTAAATACTTATTTATTATGAATTAATTAATAAATTTTCATTATATAAATCCTTTATACATATTTTTCACAATTATGTTATTCATATTCATATTGAAAATTTAATGGCTAGGTTATAATAGCCACATTTATAGTTTATCACAGTTTTCTTAAAGCTCGATGTTGTATGTTAAGTAAGTTATAAAGATTATTATTCTTTTAAACTAAAATTTCAAGGTGTTAAGAAAAATAAAAGAAAAAATATGTAAATTTCTGGGATAAACCTTGAAGGGGTTCTGTATTTTGACTATCCATAGGTGGAAAATCCTTGGTTTAACTCCAATATGAAGCGGGTTTGGTTTCTTACTTAGAAACCAATGCATGTTTTTATTTCTAATTTTAGTGATTTGAAACTTTCACTACTTATGGACTACCCCTTGATAAACTTCCTTAAATTACCCTCCTTAGAATTATATATCTTATGAAGTAGTGGAGAGGGAATATAATGTAGGGCTACATTACCTATTCTTCATCTTAAAGAATTGTGTGAATAGGTTGTGGAATTTCAGCTCTTGGATGTGATTTTTTTTCTAATGGAGTAAAAAAATTAATTTTGATTTAAAAAATAAATTTGTATCAAAATACTCTTTTTCACTAGTTCATAGATCCAAAAACAACTCTTCTTCTTCAATTTCACCCAAACTTAAATTTACAATCAAAACTAGGAGTTGAAAAAGCATCTTAGCTAGTTCATTAACAATTGCATATTGGATCTATTAAAAAAAAATCTCAGTTGATTCATAAATACCTATATGGGTATTAACTACATAAATATAAACTTTGATAAAATAAAAATCAAATAAAAACACATCTTCTTCCATCAAGTCCCGATTTCCTAGAATCTTTTCAGCATGTTCTTTTTCATGATGAAACAAATCTTATGGAAGTGTTTTAAATATAATAGAGAGGTAATCAAGATACTCCAACCTATCCATAAATAGGAACACCCCAAAAGTGGATTTATATACTGAAATCGAGAGACTTTCTTCATCTAATCCAATCTATTTAATAATGGAAAAATCAAAAGATAAATTAGTGTAATTAAAATCATTACAATGAACATTAAAAACAAATTGATATTATAAAATGTATCCAAATTCATCTAATTCATGGTGCCCCATATCTTATCAGCACTTAAAAAAATGTTGATTTTGAATTTCCAGATTCAAATATATGGTAATTTTATGATGAAATGTGGGCATCTCAAGCTCTTCTTCATATCTATCTTTAAAAACTTTCTGAGATACTACCCTTATCCAATCCTCCTCAGAAATTAAATTGGATGATTGTGTGATTATATGCATTGTTTTCTTAGATACATGTAATTATTCTTTAGTGAAAACTTTAACCTATTTCCCTCATATCCATTCTTGAAATCCTTCTATGACATCACTAATCTCTTGCACTAGTGAGTAATCTAACAATGGAACTGATTTATGTTTTTATCTATTTTTAAATAAATAAATAAAACATGAAAACTATGATGTAAAATATAAAATGAGAATAGGAAAGTAGAAAATAGAGATTAGAATAAGGGAAAAAAATTCAAAAAGAACAAGCTCAATCCTAGACTGATCCACTTTTCTACTACATTTCATAGATCTACTGAATGATAAAACTATCAACTCTCAAAATTTATTAGTAAATAATCGATACACCATATCTCACACTTATTTATCCTTAAATAGTGAACACTCGAGCATAAAAAATCTTCCAATACAAGAGTGATCTTTTTGATTGTAATGAGAATCACTCAACAGAGTCATTCTATTAAGAATATATCACAAGTTAGGATGATCATGATAAAGTCATCTTGTATTAAAATAGTTACTTTTCACACTATAACTAGTAAAATGAATGATGAGGAGGAAAAATAAATAAGTAATAGGAGTCAAAAACTAATCCTAAGAATGAGTGTGCTTCTATATCTCCCCACTTCATTATCATAGTCTGTCAAGAGTTAAGAGAAGGATAATGGTTAACTTGATGTTAAAATCTCTAGGAATATTGGATATTAACTTCCCATCACTATAATCTCAAGTTAACCCTCTATTTTTAAAGGTTATATAGAACAAAAAACATAAATAAAAAAACACAATTTTATATACAAAACTATAGCTACAGAATGAGAGTGTCGGGGAGAAAAGAGAGAGAGAGAGAGTGAGCCAGACAAGGAGAAGAAGAATATTTACTTCCACCTTATCATGGGAAATTATTGAGCCCATATTTATAGAATAAATCAATAAATTAAAAAATTAATCTAACAGGAGGCATCGTCCATATGGTGTGCTCCTAGGTACTCTTCATATGTTTCAAGTGAAATCCCTAGTAACTGCAGCAAAGATCCTATAACTGAAAGTACACCACCCACATGAATGATATTGACTCCAAATATTCATCACTTGGATTCAAATTAAAACTTGATTCATCCATTTAAATCGTCATTGGAAATATTTGATAAGCTTCAAAGTTACTCCTTCAATCGAGCTCGAGATCATCATTAAATTTACTTTGATTTTCAAGTTGACATTTTTAAGGCTCTTTGAAATAATTTGAAGTCGAACTCTCAATTGAATGACCTTTACATAGATTTTTATAGCATAAAGTTACACTTAGGTATGTAAAAGACACCACACATGACCTTTACATAGTTGGATAACACCTTTATGTAGCTTTGAGCATGACCGAACTACCTTTATGTAGCCTCATAGTCGATCTCATAGTCTCTCTTCATGGTCGGTTGTCTTTTAGCATGATCGAATGTCAAAAAAATTTCCAAAGGTATTGAGAAGATGGAATTACCCTTATAAAAGTAAGGTTTCACCTTTACAAAGATAACTTTATAACATCTTTACACTTATGTTGACCAAAAATACATAAAATTCACAAAACTTATGAGATTTAACAACTTCCAACTCAAAATGAACCATTAAACTATAGAATTCAAAATAAAATGAAAAATAATGATTCCAACAAGTGATGTTTAATATAAAAACACTGAATTTGAAGAATTAAATCCCCAAACCTAAAATCCATAATATCACTTCCAAAATAAATTTCCAATGAAAATTTACCAAAGGCAGTCAAAATCGTATTCTTAAGACATAAGAAAATTAAATCAAGAATAATTGAACAATAAAACATAAAAAACGAATTTTCACTAATATATTCAATGAATAGCCGATTAAATTATCAAATTAACAATTATTCAACAATTATTCAATTTAATCATATTTTAGCATTAAAAACTCATTAAATTCCTAGTTAATATGTGAAAAAATGTATCCAAATAAGTCCACCTAGGATGACATGGGACCAAAAAAGAAAATTCATGGTAGTTTGATGGGTGATGAAATTTGGGGTCTATATATGACTCAAGTAATTCCTCTAGGGTCTTGGTTGATTCAAATTCACTTTATGGATAAACTAGTAAAAAATAACTCATGATAAAGTCATTGTTTATATATTTTATATTTCATGGTTAATTATATGTGAATGCATAAATGTTTATATGAAAACAAAAAATATTTGACATGAATTCAAAGATAAAATTAATAAACATGTAATAAAAAAATTTCTATTTATGCATGGTCAACTTTTTGAATGTGTTGATATAATAGAAAGTAAGATAAATAGAATCATATTTAAATCGCAAAGAAAATAAAGACTTTGAAATCTAAATATTAAGTCATAAACAACTATTATAACTTAATTTATAATGAAACCATATATTGAGGTGATCATCAGCCATAGTTGAGGGTGATTCCTCTTATCAGAGAGTTATAAAAATAGTGGTGGGTTGACTTAACTAAAATTAACACAAAAAAATAACCATATATAGTTTGATGTAATTTTAGAGGCAAGTGTTGAGTGAATCCAAGTTTAGGATTCGTAAGAGAGGATACTCTACTCAACAGATCAATGAGATATGAGTTAATATAGATGGTCAACCAAAACCCTACATTATAATCTAAGAGTAGTGATGATTCCATAGCCCAGGCTATTAAGAGTGGTTTAAGGATCCTTTCCACTAGAATATTCATGCAACTGAGTATTCTAAATCTTGTAGTTGAGGGATACCAGGTTTGAATAAAATTGTGGGATACACTTATGATCAATAAATCAAGAATGCTTACACAATTGATAATCAAAATAAAATTACTAATATACTAAAGTTTTATTTTCTATAAAAAATAAAAGTAATACCATAGAGTCACTATGATCAATATAGGATAAAGAACATGTCCTCACCGACACAAATTTCTAATAATATTATAGGTGGCTGTGTATAATACTAATATATGAAAGGAAATTTTATGTGTTAGAGTACCTAATACCTATTAACCCACCTTAGTAAGAATGTGAGGGTGAAAATGATTCTTACAGGAAATACAAGGATGATGAATATGATATTTTCATCATAATTACATCATCAATGTCTATTGATTTGTGAAAGAAACATAAGGAAAAGGATTTTTACAACATGTTGTTTCATATCTAAGAAGTTTTCAAGGAGAAAGTGAAGCTATAAATTAATGATATTATCATTACACTAAACATATGTAAATTAAAATATGGAATTTAGGCTGGTCCTCATATACTCAAAAAGATAGAGTACAATGTCTGATTAAGAGAATTGTGATTAATTTTGAATCATGATATATTAATACATCTCATTATATCACCCTCATTATCCACTTATTACTGTTTTTTAGAGAACTATATAATTAATAGTATATAGAAACCAATTCAATATATATTGTGTAAAGTTCTCCAAAAATATAATAAAATAAGAAAAATAAATTTTTAGTTATTTTGTTAAACAAAAGGAATGATAGGGGGAAAACCATTGTAAAGTACAACACCAAAGGATCATTCACAACATCCTTATAAGAAACCAAAGATAAATAGGGAGATCATTGAACAAGAGGCTATTTTATTCACATATGGAAAGAATTGTAACTGGAAGAGAAACTATAATGATTTTAAGAAGAATCAAGAAGACGTTTCTACCTTAGGCAGATTCATCATTACATGTAATATTTCTATTTTAATTCTTGGGAATTATATACAACTTGCAACACACATATTTGTATCTAAATAAAAAAACTAATTAATTTGAGAAATATTAACAAGGCAAAGTGGATATTCAAGTTACTGATGGATATTTACTCCCACATCATATAATGAAGATTGTAACTCCACATTGCCAAGTGAAATATTCTTTTATTTGAAAACTATTATATGAATTATGTGTTACCAAAAACATTATATTAGTGCCAAGTTTATACATAATGAGATTTTATTTCAAGTTCAAAATTAATTTTATTATGTTATAACACAATTAATAGTTTAATTATGAATGAGTAAGAGATAAACTATATCAAAAATTAATGATTAATATAAAATATAAGGCTCAAATAATACCCTATAGTGGAAAGATAATTCTTTGTCAAGTAAAACTATAAGAAAATGTCATAGATATACGAAGTATGGTGTTTAAACTCTTTGAGATAAAACTATTAGGTATTTGACATGATTTATCATATGGTACAATAACCAAGAAACCATTTAGTGTTAAAGGTTATAAAGTGAGAAAGCTTCTATATTTAGTTTATTAAGATATGTGTGATCTATTTTAAGTTAAATATAGATGTAAAATCATATACTTTAGGAGATTCCTTTAAGAGGTTTATAGAATGTAATGAGAAGTACAAAATAAGCTTCGTTTAAAGATAAAAGATGATTTGGGTGGGTAATATAAAGAATATGTTAAACAAGTATTCATCGATCATTAAAATATTGAGTGGTTTTATTTATAAACACAAATTTTCTTACAAAAATCAGATTCATGATGTTCGTAAAAGGAGGATCAATGATGAGTTTTTTATGTCTTTCAATATCTTACATTATTATCTTGAAGACATTCTTTGAAAATAATAGATTTAACACTCAACCATATGCTAACTAAAAGATAAATAGATATCATATATGTAATAATATTTAATGAATATATTATGTCACTATCCATGTGTATGAAAAGTGTTTTTTACGTCTAAGTCAAGGAACAAACATGCATAAAGAAAAACATAATTTGAATATCAATTAATTATTCTAATGGTTTTTAAGGATATTATATAAATTATTTTGATAAAATAGTTCAAGTGAAATAATATAATTCTATAATAGGATAAGAATATCTATTTTTGATAGTGGGATAAAGATAAACTTGGATAAAGTCAATGCTTGAGATGCACAATTAGTTGGAATAGAAAAAAGTTCCATAAGAGCTCATGGATAAGGAATGTTACAGAAACCCATAATGTGATCGAAATCTATAGAAACAAAGAAATATGGTTTTATAATCACTAAGTTTGGTGATATAGTATTAATTTAAAATAATTAATCCACATATTACAATAAAGTAGTAAGTGGAAAATAATGGAAAATGGTTATGAATTCAGAAATGAATTCCATAAATAAAAATCAAGTTTGTATTTCAGTAGAATATCCAACTAATATAAATACCACTGGGTATAAATGGGTTTTTAAGATATATCTAGATATGGATGGTAAAGTGAATACCAATAAATAAATATTATATGCTAAAGGTTTTTTTGAAAAGACAGATTCATTAATGTCGAAGATCAGCAGATGTACAAGCGCCAAGCTATGAAGGGAAAAGATCCAGCCAGAGTTGGTTAACATCGTAGGGGCCTGAGGCCACCAACTGATGGGTAGCATTGTTTCCTTCCCTTTGAGTAAAGGAGAATGTGCATAAGGAGAAGCCTTGACGGAGAGAAAGGATTCGCCTGATGAGGGATCCAAATGACTGGAGGCCGTCGTCGTTGAAATTGATAGCATTGATAATGGTGAGATAGTCTGATTCAAGGTTGATTTTATCCCATCCGCGATCCTTGGAGAGCATCATAACTGCAAGGATGGCAGTAGCATCGGACACCACAGGTTCCTAAAAAGCCTAGTGAGATTCATGTTTTGCTGCAATGACTTTCCCCAGATGGTTCTGGGCCAGGATGCCAAGGGCTATAGGCCCATCCTTGGGGAGAGATGCATCCACATTAATCTTAATAATCCCTTCACTTTCAGGACACCAATGGGAGGGGAAATAGGGGGTTACAAAGGGCTTATATTGTCCATTTTGGTGCTTCTAACCCTCAATCCATGAAAAGTCCCGTTCAATCTAGAAATTAGGGGGTCTGTGAATGTGGTTAAAAACTGCCTCGTTGCGACAGACCCAAATGATCCAGGCTAGGGTGCAAAGTGAGCCCGCTTTAGCCGGCAAGAAGGAGGAACACCAACGCATCAAAAGAGATAGGAGGTCAGAGACCATGGACAGAGACACGTCGGAAGTAGAGCCCCATTTTTTCCAAATTTCCTTATCCCCTGGGCACTGGATGATGGCGTGCAAGGGAGATTCTGGGACATTCAGGCAGAACGGGCAAGAAACGCCACTGGAAATATGTTGGTAGACAAGGAGGCTCATTGTAGGAAGGGTGCCCGTGCACACCTACCACCAAAAGTGGCGGATTTTTGGGGGGATATTGAGTTTCCAAATTGACTTCCAGGGTCCCCCATACCAACTAACTAACTGATAACCAATGGCGAGCCGGTATCCGGATTTCACCGTGTAGGCCCCCAAAAGGTCGTTGATCCAGAAGAGATAATCGCGGCCTGCGTCTAGGACCTAGGGGGTTCTCAGGATAATTCTTTTGTATATTTCATTGAACCATGTGTGAATCTTCTCCAAACACCATCCTGGGCCCTGGTCGGAAAAGAGGCACCGAACAGTTGCATCTTTGAAACCTGGTCGGGCAGGGATGAGGCTCACGCACCTTCCGCATCAATCAGCCAGGGATCGGTCCAAAAATTTATTCCATTATTTAACACCTTATTTGATCCATAAATAGGTCCTTATATTATTTATATAATAATAATGGTAATATTCTAATAAAAATATGAATTCAAATGTATTTTATCATGTCTATTGGTGAAAAGGACTTCACACATTCAAAGTGTTGAATATGTGAAGTCCTTTTCACCAATAGACATGATAAAATACATTTGAATTCATATTTTTATTATCATATTACCATGATTATTATATAAATAATATAAGTATCTATTTATGGATCAAATAAGGTGTTAAATAATGGCATGAATTTTTTTTCCATGTGTCTACTAGAGGTTAGTGGGAGAACCATGTTTTCTAAGTGAATTACATTTTTAACATATGGAAAATAGATACTAGTCTTACTGTTAGTTAAAACTGAATTTAAAGTATGTATCTAAATATTTAATTAATTTATAAACCCAAGTTTTAGGGAACAAGACCTACTAAGATTGATCTATAGGTTTCTTGGACCAAGTAAAAGTATATAAATTGACAAGGTATTGCAAATACTATATAGAACAATTATAGAAGGAATTGTTACTTATGTCACATGGAATAAATCTTTCCAAGAAGACATTTATAATACATAGTAGTAAATTAAGATGATAAATATAACTCTATAATATTCAATGATACATCTATCACATATTCAATTATATTCACTACATTTTATATTTTCAATACATACATTATGATAGGAAATTATAAAATAAATCCAAGAGAACTATATAGGGAGGTAACTGAAATAATCCAATAATATATAAGAAAGTACAAGGGATATGTTACTAGTACTTAGAGAAGAGGGAGTGCTAGTTATTAAAAGGGTATATAAAAACTGGTCTTATTAAAGATCAATTTCATCTAGTATTTTTAAGTAAAGGAAATGAGAAAATGAAGTTCATTGAAGCTAGTGGTAGCCATATCTACTAATCATGTTACAGATTCAGATGTGGCTAAATAAGTAGTTAAAATACATAATGTTTTTTATAGTTCTTAGATTTTTACAGAGAAAGTAAATTATTGTCACAATGTATATTGTGATAATGGTATTATCTAATATGTCAAGGTTATGAAAGTGAATAAAAGGAATGTACTTGAGATATATCATCTCTTGAGGGAATTTTCCTATAGGAGGTGATTTCAAAATTAATATAGTATCCATGAAGTAAATGTGGTAAACCTAATGATTAAATCCATAAATCAGTGAAATTATTCTTGTTCATGTGAGAGATAACTGGGTGATTGTTATCAAGTTTGATATAGTGCTAGTGGGAGTGTTGTAAAAGTTGATTCCCTAGACCCAAATTGTGATGAAATTTTTGATAACCATATCATATATATAGAGAACTATGTATGATGTATTATTACTATAATAGTATTATTACTCCATGTACAATTTACATGGTAATGTCCTTTGATTATTTATCATATCAAAAGTTTATAACAGTTCCCAACTATAATGAGAATCTCGATAAACTATGACAATAATCTTAAACATGAAACCTATGGTCTAGATAAATTATACTAAAAAGACATAGATGATGTTTAACTATGAGGTATTGGGGGATCATAAGCATTGATACACATTCTTGTGAAGTTTTCACTTTGTGATAATGAGTAGAGGATATCATGAGAACTAACCCATCAATTGGGACACCATATGTTTTGGGTGTCAATATATGTTCCTATATGTGATCATGTGCATTGGTCTCTCAATATTATATTATTATCAGTGTGTATAATTTGATCCCATACTTGTATGTAAGATAAAAATCATGACATTTGTGTTTGTGGTGAGGTATATTACATTAAGTACATCATTAGTGGTATGGAATTGATTCAATGATCAAGACATGATTTGTCACTTTTAAAAGGGGGAAGATATATTTTTCCACTTGAATGTGATGGTAGTTCATTGAATAAATCCATGCCCATGGTATATGAAGGTAACTCTATCTAATATAGTCAAAAAAAGATAAATAAATTAGTAAAGGGTGATGAAATAAAGTATGCATTTTATTTTACATGTTATCATGAGATAAATAGATTATATTACATAGTGCATGTTCATAGGAGGTTTTTTTACAGCTATTCCATTCCTTATATATTTATTGTACATGATGTGTTGTAAGGTATCACTCATGTTCAATGAGTTGGACTCATTTCTATCAAGATAAATGGCATAGAGGGTTACACACAATGTGTATCCAGAATCTTTACTAAATCAGGCAAATCAGAGCTTAGGATGATTTGGGTACCATGAATGTGGACCAATATACATTAGAGTTTAAATGATTGAAAGGAATAAATAAATTCAATAAAATTTTATTTTAGTTTAGAATAACTAGAGTTTAATTTATTATCTCAAGGTATTCATAATATATTTAAATAAATATGAGATAAATATTTTTTTTAGAATAAATGATCACAAATAAATAAATAAATAAATAAATAAATTCAAAATATATTATTTGAGCTTAGAATAACATGATAATTTATTTATTGAGTGTTTAATTAATTTCTCAAGGAATTCACAAATATTATTTAAGTTTAAAAAATTTAATACATGAAATTATATTTTATGATCTAAAAATAATTTATTCAAATTTCATTAATTTTTTTGGGAGGGATGAGTCAAGTTAATGACTTTAATTTTATCATGTAGCATCATTTTGATGTTACAAGTATGTTATTAAAATTAATAGTGGTAATCAAAAGTTTAATCAAGCCATTCATACCATTTTTGGGTTAAATATTGAAGGTTTAGTTTTCTTTGGGGATTAAGTTAAAATTTTGAAACTCAAACCTAATATTTAAATGGGTTTAACCCATTTTTGTGAGGGGACAATTTATTACATGAATTTAGAGCTCTTACCCCATCTACTATATTATCTAAAGTTCCTAAAGAGATATTATAATGTTTTAAGATGGTATGATCTAAGTTATTTCATGATTCAATCATGGATCCTTCCCACTGATCAAGGGTACATTATATGCACCTTCAATTATCCATGCTAGCACCCAAAGTTTGATAAACAATGGGCTGGAAAATGTTTATAGCTTGTGTAGATGATCTATAGGGATCATAGTTTGGATTATTCGATGTTGAAACACCTAAAAAAATATTAGTACACCCAGACATCAAACACACAAATGAGGTACCAATAATTTCATTTTTCATAATTAAAAAATTATTTGCACATGATCCATAGATGGACCTGAACTTGGAATGATGGATCTAGTGTTATGATGCCAACCTGGGTCATTTTTTTAAAATATAGGATACAAATTATTTTACCATGCACAAGTTCTTCCACTATTGACTTCAATTTATGTTTTTGAGGGGGAAAGTTATTACAATGGAGGGTGTCAAAATTACTTTCACAGAGATTGATAGTAGAATTTCCCACTCAACATATAACAACATATGTTATTGGGATAGGGTTGAAAAGTGCTAAATATATCATGATATAAGGTATGTTTAGATGGTAAAGGTGAATAATATTTTGGATTTCATGATGTTTTACAAGTAAATTTTTATCTATAAAAACATTTTTCCATTTAATCATTTGAATTCCATCCATTTTTGAATGGAATCTCTTTAAACTTAAATAATTAAAGTATCACTTCCATTCTATCATACCAAAAAATTCCACATGATTTATTTTCCCTTACCATTTACTTGACTTTATTTCCATTATACAAAATAAAGTCTTAATTCAATTAAACATTCAATATAATAATAAATTGTTAAAAACTTATAAAATTCTAACATTGTTATAAATAAATATAATATAAGTAGATGTCGTAATTATCAAAAGTGAGGATTACTATGATTTTCATTTCCCAGTTCAATCTCCATTGTTAGTCATCACTAATAAGGAAGTGATACTAACCATTGAATATTACTTGTAGGCTAAGGAATAATTTGAATCCATAATTACATGGCCTAGGATGACCCAAAATTGAATTGATCGATCACTATGCCCTTGATGCATTCCAAAAAATCATCAGTGGGTTTTAATAAGTGATGATAGTTTATTAAATAATTGGGTAAACAATTTAACTTATTTATAAACCATGTACTCAAGCCAATAATTTACCATAAATCTAACAAAAAGTACCTATAAATCAGATAACCCCAACATAATTTGAACACATAAAAACAAATCCATGTAGGTTATACAAGATAATCATTTCAATAAATACATAATTAGAGAATGTAAATTATAATTAATAATTAACAAGATAAATGAATAAAAATAATTATAATAAAACATTAACTCTATCATGAATTTTCACTATCCATGATCCAAAGTTCCATTCAAGCTTCATAGTAAATAAATAATTGACCTAAACATAAAATTAATAAGAACTGAATGTCCAAAAAAATGAACATATAGGGTTTAATGTACCTCCTCAACACGATCATGCCACTGAGGAAAAATGATACATGACCTCAAGAAAACTTCTTGATGACCTGATGCTGGAGACAAACACAGAGGGTTTTAAAATTTACACTTAGGAAGTGATTTACCCTCTAAAGATTCATAATTAGTAAAATATATAATTTATAATATTTAAATTGGAAACTGTAATTACCTATACTTTTTTATATGAAATTTTCCTTCATAAATATGTGTTTCATATTTAGTAATAATGAATAGTATAAAAAATGCACAAAGAAATGAAAACCAATACTAATTCATTAATATAAAAAATAAAAAACAGAGAAAAATATAAATATTAAAATTAAAAATATTAAAATGGGATTATAAAAAAATAACAACATAAGTATAATTTGAAAATTTACACTATCATGATCTCTTAAAAATATCACACCTGCTAACAACACTGTAGACAAAAAGAAAAATATTATAAATATGAACATCATTTTTATAAAAGATTTAGAGAATATTGAGATAAAATTAATTTAATGATATATGTATGAAATAAGAGGTATTTATAGTAATTATAAATCCAATATGGACATTGAAATATCAATATAACCATCACAATAGTAACCTAACTATTAGAATAACAACATGATTGTTCGAATATTCACCCAACCATTAGAATAGTAACATGACCATTAAAACAGTAACTTGACCATTAGAGTAGTAAAATTACATGTAAATAATATTTACTGTGAATTATTTAAGAAAATAAAAATATTATTCATCCATTAAATACATATTCAAATTAAGAAACTCAAAAAAATTATAAGTGGATGTTTTTAAGAGTATTTTAACTAATTTTGTAAAAACCTTTATTTTTATATTAATAATTTTATATTAAAATTAACTTAGTTAAAAAATTATTTTTATAAAATAAATTTCATTTTTGTAATCATATTATTGAAATTATCCAATGGTAATTTTTTTTTATTTTTTTGGAAAACCTAAATTTTCAAGTGAATAATAAAAATATTTTTTTTTCAAACACAGAATGTTTTAAGTCGTAATAATGATGTAATAATGATATATTAAATTAAAGAATGGTTATATCATCAAAAAATATATTTAATAAGATAAATAATTCATTTAAAAATAAAAAATTCAAATTCTAAACCTAAAAATTAATTTCTAAAGTCTAAAAAGATAAAGTATACCATTCATTTTTTTCATTTTTTATTCCTTTATTTTGTATAAACTAAAAAAATTGGTGGTTTAAGGATTTTAAAGTCATAATAACATGTATTTATAATCAAATACTATTTATAGTTTAAAATAAGGCATCTATTACATGTATTGGTCATGAAATAATATTTTATTCATCATTTTAACCTAAAATACTCATCCCCTTCGACTAAAAATACCCCCTCCCATAACCTTGGAAAATAAATTTCCAAATACATTCTATTACCAAAAACCTACCCAATTCCTTTATATTAATACTCCTATGATCCTTAGAGATTTTATGGTTCCATCCAACTCCCAACCCTCAAGGCCTTAGTCTCAAAGAAAAGGAGTAAGTGTCAATGATGAGGTAACTCTCCTATCTTGTTTATTTCATTCTCCTCCTCATATTATCCTATTTTTATTTTCATTATATAATCCTACTAAGATAATTAATTAATAATTATACAATAAGATAAAATGTAACCATGATAAAAAATTATAGGTCGCGCACATACACATTCTCTCCCTCTTTTTGACAATGTTCCGTTAATGGTTGGTTTACCACCTACAAGGATGCTTCCATTTCTTTATTCTTAACCACCTTTATAGATAATTAATATTTATAAATATATCTATATATTTTTTATTATGATTAAATATATTAATTATAAACTATTTATAATGTATTTGTATTACCTCTCTCTTCCTATATTTACACGTCCCATTAATGGTTAGTTGACTACCCATGAGGACATTATCAATTCTTTAATTATTAAAACCTTCATGGATATTTTTATTAACTTATTTATAATGTATAAATATGTAATTTTATTTATTTTTAATCTTCTATAGGAAAATTCACTAATTTATAAATTAAAGAGAATCAAACCCATTAAATCGAAACAAAAATGGGACAATTCAAAGATTCATGTCATCAAACCATTTCTTCTTTAATGAAAAATTAATAAATAAATCATAATGATTATAATTAATCTATAATAACATAAATTAATGTAATAAAAATCCAAATTCATGTTTTAATAAACATAAGTTGATTATATTTAAGGTTTAATTGTGATGAAACAAAATGATACCCATGGTAAAGGGACTTTGAAACTCAACGCTCTTCATTTGGGTTTATCATCTCATTATATATATTTACACCATGATTATTTTAAATACCCACTAAATACCTTAATGTATTTATTTAATTTTACCCTTCATTCTTTTGGGTATAATCATATTCTATTTCCTTGATATGAATTCATAGCCACTTCTAATGATTATGATAAAGCCTTTATTTTTAAAACCACTCACTAGTTCTCCAAATGTTATTTATTCATATATTCATGACCTATAATATTTTGTTTATTTATGATACCCTTAAAATTTTAAATTAATTTTCCCTTATTTTTGGAATCTCTAATTTCATTCACCAACAACTAATTTTTGACATCTTTATAAAAACCATTCTTTTCTCATGGGTTTATTTCATGTTTATGATTGATTCATGTATCCTTTTGATGTGAAATTTATTAATATGCACATATTATTATATAAATCTAATTACATAAATTATATATCCTTCCAATTAATTGGGTAAAATTTTATATCTCATGAGTTCATTAAGTATAGACATGATGCGATTAACTTTTCAATAATTTTATGCATGGGAATGATTCAGTTAAATTTGTCCATAATGTTATGATGTTTTGATAGTAATACTTGAAATATGTTTATAATGTTTAATTTTTATTCATGTGACACCTTCCATGTCACCTTAAAATGATTCCCATATATTTATAATGATGATCCTATGCTTATGGCATGATAATGGTGATTATGCTCACCAAATCACTCATATTGATTTATGTATCATGTCCTTACCTATTATTCATCCCCTTACTAGAATTTCAGATCACCATTTCTTTGATGTATGTCCCCATATGATTACATGTAGTAGATTATGAAATCTAATAAGTGGTATATCTTGAATAATTTAAATTATGTTTATAATTTTATATATGTTTATGTTGTATAAAACTATCAATTTTTGGAGTTGCGTTATCATGTATGAATGTATTAAAAATGATGTAATAATCATGTTTGTAAGGTACATGTTACTATAGTTGGTATTAAATCAATATTTAGTTAATTTGGGAATTGGGTTAGTAAAATACAACCTAGGTTAAACTTAGGTATTTCATAAGATAACAATTTAGAATTGATTTACTCTCATTAATAAGATATTTAGCCATGATTTGTTTACTTATGTGTTATAACCTTTTTTATTTTATAAAATAGTATGAAACATGACTAACCAATCCAAAAAACCATGTGATGGAAAATACAATGACTGTTTGAATGAAATTCCTAATATAATGGTAGATGAAGTTCAAAACCTCACAGATCTACTTAAAAAGATGTCCTAGGATATAACTAACAACCTGAACCATATGGAACACCTACCTTTACCCAAGGTAGAGAAATTAGCCATTGAATCCTTCAAAAAATAATTGATACATTCATTTATAAGATATTTCAATCTACTTTTTTATGAAATAATAGATAAAATACATAGAAAATATATTTTCCATGCTTTATTATTCTGATAAGGAGAAATTTAATTTGTTCATGTACCATTTAGAAGGAGAAGTTGATCAATGGTGTTCATTGATCAAGAATAAAAAGCTGAAGGATAAATATAAAGTTATGGAGTGGTATGGGTTTTATGAAATATTTCTTAACAAGTATTTTCCTCAAAATCTTTTTACCAATATGGAGAGAGAATTTATAGAGATTAAGAAAATGTAAAATGAATTTATTGAAACTTATGAGGTGAATTTTATAATATTTTTAAGGTATAACTCTAGTTTTTTATCAACCATGATAGTTAAATAGATATATTATTTAGTGGTTTAAAATAATATCTCTAAATGTTCTAGAAATATGATACTTTGGTAGTTATGAAGAAATATTTCGATGCAATCTCAAAATAAATATGATGTTTAAAGAATGGTCCTATGGACATGGAGATAAGAAATTAAGGATGGTGTTTCATGCTATAGGATAAAATGATAAAGTATTTAAGAATATCCAACTACCTATATATCAAATATGTGGAAAAAATCACCTTGGATATTGCATAAAATGAATGAGGAAATGCTTCAAGTGTATAAAATAAGGGAACTAATTTAAATAATGCTGGAAGGAAGTGAATGATACAATCAATATGATAGAAAAAAGGAAGACATGACCTCATGAAACACCTATGTTATAATGCTTCAAATACAAGGAACTAGGCTATTATGCAATCTGATGCACCAATCTAAGGGTCTTCATGGGTAATCAACATCAATAACCACCTAAGTCAATGGTTAAAGGAAATTATTACACCATCAACACTATTATGTTATAGAAACAAAAGAAAATGGTGAATGATATACTTTCTATTAACTAAAAAATGGTGAAAGTTTTATTTAGTTATATCTCAACACATTCCTTTATATCCTATAAGTTTTCTAGAAATATTGAATCAACTCCTTGATAAGATGAAGTATATATATCTATAAAAACTTCTAGTGGCACAATCATTAAAACCAAAGTATTGGACTCTTCCCCTTTTAGTGTTTATGGGAAGATTCCTCCAACAAAACTTGTCATTCTTCTTGTGGTAAAATTTTATTTTATACTAGGCATAGATTGGATCTCATTATTTAGATATTACATTAATTTTTAGGAAAGTGAAATCTCTTTCCATATCCTAAACCATCCCATTCTCCTATAAAAATAAAATAAATATTATAAATATCCTTTAGAAAATAATTTAAAGGTATAGGTGTTGATACTAAATAAAGAAGAATATATTTAGTAAATGGTTGAGAAAAAGGAAAACATAAAACTTGAAAACATTCACACTATAAGGGAATATACTCATGTTTTCCCTGAAGAATTTCCTAGCCTTCCACTAGATTATTATGTAGAGTTATTATAACACCTTAACCTAAATCACTTGTCCTGGACAAGAGTTCCACAAGACCTCATGCACACCTCCCCATATGTAAGAGGCTACCAACTAGTGATGAGGGTCCAAATAGTGATTTGGGGATACTATTCCCTTAGTAACAAATGGAATACACTGAAATAAAAACAAAGTGTAAATAAAAATCCCATAACAACATAATGGAAACTAAAATAATATCATCATGATTTAATAAAATGGAATATAAGTCATATAGAATAAAATAAAAGACTTTCCAAGTGGTAAGTAAAACAATGTATAATTAATAAATAGAATTGAACTAAAAAACCATATAAATAGTCTATATTCCATCTTGAAATTTCCTCCACCCTCCGATCTCCACTTTTTTAGCTCCCCGACATGGGGCCCTTTCCCTTAGCTATATTTCTGACTATGAAATATTAACTTGCATTGATATTCCCCTGAAGGACATGAGTATAAACCCAATAGGTCACCATTAATGTTTCCTTAATATAAATTTTATATGTATATAAAGGTGTATTCCATTATAGAAGTAAATTCACAATAATTAACCAAACATATGATGGGTGATCATGCACCAACCAAGCTACCACGCTACCTGGATGTTCCTAATTCAGCTCCATGTAAGAAGGGATTTATTATTTTTATCATATATTGGATCATGATGCAATTCAAACACATGTATTGGATCAAGTACCATAACCAGTCAAGCCTTGGATCATTCCACAAGTCCATCACACCCATGGATCAAACTTAGGTCAGGACACAAGTTCATTATACCCCTACCCCTACTGGTTCATTATAAAAGGTCTTAATACCCCTAGATCAACCTTAGGTTAGGCTAAAATAATTTCATACCCCATCCTTTTTCTTATCTCAGGCCACAAGTCCGTCGTACCCCTACCCCATCTCTAGGTTCCATCACTATCATTATCGCATGTCGCACTAACACATGCTCCCCCTATAGGGTATATCAAATCCATGATGATCCACCTATCACTTTGATACCAAATAAAAATCCTCCATAGGCTAAGAACTCTAATGTAATAGGGAATACCATAAAAGGAAACAATCATAGAACATAGTGCATAGTTCTCATGGGAAACACACACACACACCATATACAAATCACATCAAGTATAGGTATTACAAGCCACACATGCACAATATATGAAAATATCATCTAAAATAGGTCTCACAGACCACACACTCACACTATATAAAAATAACATCACATAATGGTTCTCATATATATTAATGCACACACATACTGATCAAATTTATACAAAGGTCGAATATGGTCTTAAGTGTGATGATGCCAATTTACAAGAGCCATCACTGAACCATGTTCATGTACCAATGATTCCTAGAACCAATATAAATTCATTACAAAAAGGATTATGGAATCAAGATTCTATAATGAGAACATGATATGGGATTAGAGATAGATCAACTTACCCAATGAGATCCACCACCAACAATCGATCTAGACCCATTCAAGAGAGGGATGAAAATTCTATAGATCTGAAATATATCCATTAATCAACCAAGAATTTTACATTTTATTATGAAGAGATCTATAAATATATCCAAGATAGCTTAGATCTATGATTTATCTTAAGAGAAGAAGAGGATTTGGTCTAGAATGGATGAAACTTACCATTTGGGAGTCAATGGATCAATCCATGCTTGATTCACAAAAGATAGGATAAATAGAGAGAAAATTATATCTAAAGGGAGATCTTAGGGATATTCTAGTCAAATAGAAGTTGAACATAGTGAAGAGGATGTCAAAATGGTTCATTAGGACAAAATTATAGAGGTTCCATTAATGAATGGGCCATATGGGCACCATTGGATGATTGATAACTATATGGAAAATACTAGGTTAATACCTCAAACACTGCCCAATTGGTGGCTCTATACTAGCTAGAAGATGGCACCCAGGTTCATCATGGGACTTTTCTACCTCCACTGGCTAGCTAGTGGCACTATAACAACTAGTTTGTGGCACACCAGCATGTCCTAGTCTTTGGTTGGTTCCACCAGATCTTTCTCTTTCGATTTTTGTCTTCAAAAATCCCAAACATGCCTCAAAATGATTTAAAAACACAAACAATATACACTAAAATTAACTTAACATACTTTTTAATTTAGAGGATGTTACAAATATCCCCTTATAGTGAATTCTAATCCTCAATAAGTGTCTCTAGTGCTCTTCTTGAGAAACTTGGGCCACTATGCTTGAACATTTGACTCTTTATACTAATTATCCTCTTAGATTCATCCTCACTAACATATAACTTAATAAGTGGTACCATCTTCACCCACTACACTTCCTAACTCTGTTCTATAACCTAAACCAATCACTCCACAAATTATGCATCTGGTTCCAACTTAATGTCCTCATTGTCGATCACATGCGTAGGATCAAGCTCATACCTCTAAAGTTGAGACACATGTAATATGTTATGCACACCTTGATACCATGGAGAGAATTCCAATTAGTAATCCACTCTTCCCATACTTGGCCCAACAATAGTTGTTTTACCCACCTTCTGTTAACATAGCAGTGAACAACATTATCAACCATAAAGATCCTCAAATGACGCCATCTGAATCAAAGAATGTTAAATGTTATTATATGAAAACTAAACCAAGGATAGATAATAATACCATGATCTACTAAAATCTAGGATGCATACCTAAATAATATCTTCTAGAATCTAGAAATTCCTCTCTAACTGCTCATTGGTCTGCAGATGACACACTGTACTCAGCTTCAACTGAGTCACCATCACTTTCTATAAGCATTTCCAAAACCATGACATGAAACAAGAATACTGAAAAGGTAATATACTCATAGTAAATCCATTTATACATATAATATCTCATGCATAGAGCTTTACTAACTTATCAATAATAATAGTCTTTCAGATTAGTAAGAAAAGTGCCACTTTCATTAGCTGGTCAACCACAACTCCCAAAGAATCTCGACCTCTCAGGTCCTGGGTAACCCCATAACAAAGTCCATAGTCACCTTATCCCACTTCCAAATATCCATGGTAAGAGTCTAAATAAAACCACCTGGTCACCATTTCTCTACCTTATTTCTTTAATAGGAAAGAAAATGAGATACAAAACCGATGATGTCCCTCTTTATAACTAGACACTAGAAGCATAATCTAATATTGTGGTACATATTCATTAATACTAGGTGAAATTACCACTATGAACCATGATAGAACCTCATATTATCTTACCTCTTATAAGAAGGAATAAAAAATATCCCATGAATTTAGATCATGTTGTTTCTATATAAAGACTATCCTAGATTTGGGCTATTCCCTGCCAACTGTCCCCACATTACGAAGTACTTGGAATCTGACTCCTGGATGGATTTCACTTGATCCACCTGGTAAGGTGTGATAATTAAGGGGAACATTACATCACTAATTGATCCTTATATGAACCCACCAACCATTCAGCTAATAATCTCATCAATTTCCACCCTTTTATAACCAGGTCACCATCTATAAGGCTACCTCATATCATTGGATTTATTGAATATGATTTTATAGAACCCTTAAACTTGGGTTTAGTATTCAATGGGGTTAACCTCATGAAATATTTTCCTAGAAACCCATCATCCTTAAACCAAAGTGATAAATTTTGAGTCTTACATTACCAATGACTTAACATCCAAAACTCCATCTGGATGATCCTCAACCATCATCATCATCTAAGCACACATACCACCACAACAAACAACTCCATATAAAGATCCAAACTAAACCAATATAGTGGTCTCCAAATTCTAACATGAAAATCCCAACAGATCACATTTTTTAACCACAATCCACTCACAAAGGCACCAATGTGCCTTATCTTCATGAAAGTCTACCCTTGTTAAGAACTTATCCTTAAACCATTATTTACCAAGGACACTTAGCTACATGAATGCCTTAATTAATTTATAAATAATATCCATAACTATTATTCTTTAATATATCACAATTTATTAACTATAAATTTATCAAAAAACATCATAGTTATCCCATATTTCTTCATGAACCTGGAATAAGGTCAAAGGGAACCAAGTGGTATTATATTATATTCCTTTTCACAACACACCAATAAGAGATCCAAAAAGTCATGAAACACCTTCTCCCAAGGTATTTTATGAAGGAACTACCCATTAGAGACACTATAAACCACACTTAAAGTTTTTTAAGCAAAAAATTAATAGCATTTCATGCCAATGTCAAACACACACCTGAAGGAAATTCTCTACCAATCCTGTCAAAAACCCAAGGTTCACTAAACCTTGAAAATTCTACCTCCAAAGGCATTCCAACATGATTCTCAAAACACAACTTCTTTTAAGATACTTTAATACCACAATGTCTTGCCTGGTCTCTTCCATTCCAAAGAAAAACAAATGTTATCATTTCACTCTAAGGTTTAGATTTGGTTTTAAAGCCGAAACCACAAGATAATCCTTCTTGAGAAACTATTCAGGGCCCAATTCATGACCTAAATATCTAGTTAAATTTTAGAAATACTAAAAGAAATAACACTTTAACTATTGGTTGGTCTAAATTCTTAAATAATATTTAAACTACCCCCAAGGAACCAATGCACTCATTGAGCTCATGCTCTATAACACTAATTCACTAATAGAAAATCCAGATTATTAATCCTCTACTAATCAAGAATCACCAACTAAGGGCCTAAAAACCTAGACCATACACTACTATACACATAGAACCACCATCACAACTTGATTTATACTTAAGGAAAGGAGAAAAAATTATTCATACACCTCTAACACCTCATGAAATCTGATCGTTCCACTAATCGGTACAGAACCAGTGGCCTCTGAATGAATCTACCATCCTTACACTGTTACTAGTTTGAATCTCACACCTAGAGGCACATCTCAATGATTTAGGGTGATATCACACATCAAACCATCTAACCTATGAGTTTTTACCCAAAATAACACACAACTAGATTAACCACTAAAGGGGCTCACATCTCACTCAATTTTCACAAATGTATCTATACCCAAAAACCCCACTCTACTAACTTTATAAAGAGTTTCATAGCCATTAAATGACACAAAACAATCCAAAACCCCCTTTAAAAGGTCTAATACTATAATAATATATAATCCAAACTGGTCAACCACTTTTGAGACCATTCCCTAAGGAGGCTATTTACCAAACTCCACATTCATAACATCACCACTTAGGACAAGTTCAAAAAAATAAAACATTTCCTTCATCCACAATCCACATAAATTACAACAATAATAGGAATTAAAGATGGTTTATGATTTATATTATAAAAATTAGTTTAAAATTTCCAAATTTGATTTAAAAAAATACTTATTTGGTACATCGAGCCATTTATAACTTTGAAAATTTGATTTCAAACAAAATTTTCAACCAAAATTATTTGGGAAAACACATTAAAACTATTTAAATATATAAACCTCATTTTCACTTAAAAATGCATTGAAAACCACACATTTATTTTCACCAAAGTTTGGATCCCAACAGAATTAAATACCCTTTTAAAATCCCAATTCCCTTTTTCATTTAAACCCATTTATAAATTTCAATAATTTTCCTAGTTTGAAGATATTCCATAAAAACCCAGTACTTTACCAAATTTATGACCCAAGTGAGGAAAAATGCTATTTAAAATTGTTAATTTTATTTCAAAATGATCCATTTAAAATTTTCATCATCACTTGGCATTTAAAAATCAATTTAAAAAAAAAATCCTTTAAAAACCATTCAACTCCTTTTATTCCAAGTGAATTTTCTCCTTTAAAATCTATCAAAAGTGATCAACAACAAAAAAACTTCCAAGGGAAAAAGAACACATAATACTTACCAACAATTCAAGGATCAAGTATATACCATAAATACCTACACATTATTCATAGTCACACATACATATAATAAATTATATCATGATCAAGTTCAAATAATTAACTTTTAGAAATAATATATCAAGAATCACATCACAGACAAATTACAACTAGTAAAAAATTATTTGAACTTATATATATTATAAGTAATTATATGCATGACATATGTAATCACATGACTACTCATGATGAACACACTAAATCCCAAAAATAATAACACCAAAATCATTTGCATCACTCGTGGAGAAATAGGCCAATGATAAAAGTGAAAACCAAAACAATAATCCCATCATTGGTAACTCAGAGGTCCATTACACATGAGTTGACCAGGCTCACATGTGAATCCCCTACCTAAGTCCCATACAATCTTTCTCCTTTCTACCAAGACCAAAGAAATAAAAAAAACCTTATTTTATACCACTTTTAACAATCCACCTAGAATCACCGAGTTTGGGCTAGAGTGCCACCTGAACTCATGTGCACCTCCTCATATGTAAGAGGACACTAAATAGTGGAAAGGGTCAAAGAAATTTCATAGAGAGAATATACCCTTAGTAACAAAATACATACACCATAATCACAATAAAGTGTAAATACATATCCCAAAACAACATAGATGAAACTAAAATAATATCATCATGTTGTAATAAAATGGAATATAGGTTATAAAAAATAAACTAAAAGGCTACCAGTATGGTAATTAAACCAATGTATTATAACTAAAGAAAATAAACTAAAATATTATAGTAATAGTCCACATTCTATCCTAAAATTTTATATAGCCTCCAACCTCCACTTTCTTAGCTCCCCAAAGTAGTGAAGGGTGTTGCTTGAGGTTTCCCTTCTAGGTATAGTGTGGATTGAATTTTCCATTATAAGCATGGTGCTTCTTGAGGTTTACCTTCTAAGTTATTCTATCAGTTATGAGACTAGCTATGGTTTTTTTTTCATGCTTAGCCTGAGGTTTGGATTTATAGGAGGATCCTCTTGTAGGGTGTCCTGCTCGAGTTGAGGTTTTAAGAAATAAGGATGGTGAATAATTCTTGTTGGATTTTGAGATAACTAATGATAGTCGTAGTAGTTCTGATTAGTGGGTTTGGGTACAAACAACCTAGGTTCTTGAGTTTGTGGGCTTAGAGGTTTAAGGATGATATTGTTCAGGATTATATGGGAGAGGAGACCTTTGGGATATTACTCGACCGAGTGTTATCCTTAATATTGACTATATTACTCTCTTATATTGGTTAGTTATTGTGTGGTAGGAATATGGAGATAATAGAAGCTCTGGATGAGTGATCACACCCTAAGTTAGCTAATTTCCCTGGATATGTTTAGTGGACCATGGAGGCTATTGTAATCCTAGGGCCTGATTTATGAGTTTGGTTCATGATCAGGTATCCCAAAGATTTGATGATAGGTTTTTTATCACCCAATTGGTTCTGCAGTAATTTGGGGATATAATAGTATCCTACCTAGGTCAACAAGGAGTCCTTACTATTAGTTTTGATTATTCCATTGGAGTCCAAGATCCCTATAGATGCGTTTCAATGTTTTAGACACATAGGATGAGATCCTAGGGTCTGAAATTAATTCCTTTCCTTTCATTGGACTTTGGGGATCCTTCTTGATCAAGAATATGCACTTCATGTGTGGTTGTGTGAGCCACATTTAATAATTCCTCTGACTGGGGATAAAGCGAGGGAGTATTTACCTTGGGTTTTAGGATATAATCCATGGTAGGCTATTTTACTTTTATTTAACCAATTTTGTTTCTTTTAAGTATTTTATTTTCTTTTTATTCTAGTATTCTTGTTTGGTTAGTCTAGGAATATCGAGTGTTACATTCACATGTTATAACAATAGATGTTAAGACCATTGTTGGAGGCGGCCTATTAAGATTTTTTTTCTCACCCCCATATGTACACCTTGGTGCATGTGCATAAATTATTTCTTATTTTATGTTTAACACAAGATGAAATGGATCATATGGAGTCCTAGTGTTTCATGATTGAACGGAGTAGCTCATGTGGAGTCTTGGATCATGCTGGAGCTATTCAGTAGTCATAGAGACTGGGTATGTGGTCTGAGTCAGAGTAGCAGTAGAGCCTTGTGTATTTATTTTATTTTATTTTATTATGTATGTGGTTGGTCTAGTGGTCAATCAGTTTTTGTATATTTTTCCTTGAGTTTTTATGCCTCGTACCATTTATTATAGTTTGTTCAATTATTTATTTATACACACTATGATGTTCATGGATGTGTATGTGTTTAGTTTATTTCAATTGCTGATGTACTCTGATCTGAGGGCATAGTCTCCCCACTATATCCTTTTAGTCCCCAACCACTAGTTAGTAGTCTCTGGCATACAAGGAAGCATTCTTGGGGACTTGTTGTGGGATGGATCAGGTGGAAGGTCGGGTCAACCTAGGATGGTTCCTGACAAAATGGTATCATAGCATTCTTTTCTTTGTATTACTATTTCAAGAGTTGGTAGATAGAAGATCTAGGAATGTGTTAGAGCTTGTGATGGATATTAGGATAGTGCGTCCGAAACACCTGTTCTTCTAGGAAGTATAGGTTATCAAGGTTATGGGAATTTTGTTCTTGGATTTTGATATTATAGTTGTGTGATTTTCACCTTGAGTGATGCACTTGTGTTTTTGAGTTTTGTGATTTATGAGTTTTTGGATCTTTTCTTGATGGAAAGAGGCCTGTGTTCATGAATCATGATAGGATCATAAGATCCTTATGAAATTTTCCTAACTATATATATTTTTACCAATAATATAGGTTCAATTGTTTAAAGTGTCACAAACTGATCATATGGTGTTTCCTCATATAAGTACTTGGTGGAATTATACTAAACTAAACTATGTGTATTTTTATTCTTATGAAATTTCACGTGTATCTCATGGAGATGTGAAATTTAGTGATAGAGATGATTTCCCTTCATCGAGGGATTCATGGAAACCATTTTTGGTTGGTGTGGGCTTTGGGATGCCCTACTATTGGTGTGGTTGGCTCGATGAAGGTAAGGATTCCTGAGTTATGTTTGGATCATGCTCAATTTTACTTGAGGCTATGGTAGCCCTGAGAAGTTAAATGGTTTGTAAAAGGTTTCCATAGGATTGTGAAGTGGAGTTCTAAGAGTGATTATGGTTTCATGGATTTATGGATGGTTTGAGAAGGAATGTTTGGTTGGTGCCCAGACCTGTTGTTTTTGGCTGTGCTTGTTGTAGTATTGTGAGAGTGTGGTTGGGACCTTATGTTTTTGGATAAATTATTGAGTGGAGGTTGATTTTGTGGTTTATCTTGGAATGAGGGAGATGCCATGTTTTTGAAAAGGAGTACTGAGGGTGCTCTATTTTTTGGAACTGAACTATGTGAGAAGCAGGGTCAGTGGTTTTAGGCATGTTATTCTAGGATCATTAGGTCGTGGCCTATTTGAGTATGATATTATATGAAATGTTTTTGGAGAATCACTCTACCTTTAGGAAGATAGTGGCAGTTGACATGGATTTTGAGGTAAATCCTTTTTGAGAGGGAATGTTTACACTCCTTAGGCACAGTTCCGTTGGTTCATGAGGTTGATGCTTGAGGAGTGGTACAAGAGAAGAATTATGGTGGGGAGTGCACCATAGGTCATTAAAGGTTGTGGATATCATTTTAGGTGTTTCATTTAGTATTGGTAATGTCATTCCCAGTGATATAGGAATGGGAGATGGTTGGTGTTTAGTGTTGGTGCTTTGATGTGAGCAGCTTGGAAATATCCATATGTTGTGTTCAGTAGTGGATGGAGAATGGTACATGGAGTTTGGTGTTTGGGTTGATGGTATACAATAAAGATACTTAAATGGTGGGGATAATTAGATTGGTCATGGTTAAATGTCCCTTATACCAGGAGTGTTGTGGGCACTATAATACTGGTCGGCGGATGGTTGTGGTAGCATTGGAAGCACCGATGTTCGGGGTGAGGCTTGGTAGTTGGCTGACCACCAAGGATTATTAGGGATGAGAAGAGTTTATTGTGGGAAGATTTTCATGAACTATATTGTAGTGAATCTAGTTTTAATGGATTTTTCCTTTAAATATTTCTATGTATATATATAGATTTATCCTCAGAGTTGATGTAGTTTTTGGGTGTCTCGGGACGTCATAATTAATATATTAAAAATATTAATATATTTTAATGCACACACATGCATCATTTTAATGTAAATGGATTTATCTATTATTCAGGTCCTTAGATGAGAAATCTAATATCACAGTTGATTCCAGGATGCAAGGTTTACCCTAGGTGTGACCTGTCACGACCTGCCTTCACCGAAAGGAGGGAAGGGACAACAAATTTCCAAGACCTTCCTTCTTTAAGTTGAAGGAGAGATAATGACCCCTGAGTCCCGCCTCCAGTATGCCCCGAAGTGGCGAATAGAACCAAGGGTATAACATTTCACAATATAGGAGGCATTACCCTTTTTAGTTAACCAAGATTGGGAGAAAGAATGAGTCAACACCAAACACCACCAAGTATAGAAAACTCAAGGTAAAAACCAAACTACATGCATGTTTTAATAATAAAACTGAACAAAGTACAAGGACTCCAAAGTACAATACCCAATAGGAAAGGAAAAAGGCTAAGAAGAATCCAACAACGACCAACAGCAACTCCAACGTCCAGACTAGTAAAGTCCCGCACGACCTCCAAAGCCCTCCTGGAAACCTGAAAGTAAACGTAGGGTGAGCATACAAAGTATACTCAATAGGAAAACCTAAATCTCTCATGCACAAGTGGGGAGACATCCTAAAGTCCCATGAGAAGAAGAAGAAACACCATCTATCAAGGAATCTATCCATCCCACCTCACTGGCCACACTCCCCAAATAACACAAGCAGTAAGGTAATAGTAAGAACAAAACATTTGGGTACTCCGCACCACCATTTCCCCCACTAGATAGCTACTCATCCCTAATGGAAAATGTCCTGACACTACCACGCTCTTCCTGCCCACACACACCTGGGCCTCACAACCATCCACATCCCTGCCCGCACACACCCAGGCCTCACAACCATCCATCCCTGCCCACACACACCTGGGCCTCATCCCGAAGACACCTGGAAAAAAAAACCTGCCCGAAGAGTCCTGGGATAACAACACACCAATCGAAACCTACCCGAAGAATCTTTGGTGTAAGGTCGCCTCCAGCCATCACAGCCGAGGGAAGAGGGAGTAGGAAGGAGAGTAACTAGGGGGAAACACCCTTCCCCATGAAATGGGGTGTCCGAAACTAAGTTCCCAACATGGGTGGGGTGAGACTAAACACAAAACATACAGTTACACATATATGCCAACACACAACCCAACCTATGGCTCCCCAACCGATACAAGTAGGTGCCCAAGCACTGCTGCCTCAGAAACAGGCACACAACAAACAGTTCCCAGTTTCCCTATTCAAGTTATCATTTCATAACAGTTTAGTATGAGTTAATCCCTTCACTACTGGGCAACTAATAGGCACATTCACAGATGAAACAACAATAAGGCAGAAAGGAAAACCATTGGGTAATTTAAGCATTCACACCCGGTTCTCTTGCGAAGTCACAACAACTAGGGATCAAGTGAGATCCCTCAAAGTATTGAAAAAAAACCCCGAGACACAGCCCCATGTCCCAAAAATCTAGGAGTCAATGGTTTCTCAACAACAGAGGATCCCACCCGAATTCATGTCACATCAGAGCAACCATATAGCCTCATATTCACAACCAGTAAAAGTATAACAACATGGGATCCCATATCCACCCATAACACCCCAGAAATATAAGCCCCCATCTAAGAAAACCATAAAGTAACCCGCAAATAGCCCGTGAAATAAAACAACCAAACCACTACCACCAACAAAAGGCAGGCCCTAACAGGTATTTTTAGATTTAAAAGATTTAACACACTCCATGGTTTCAATTCCACTAGGCTTTAACCAGAGTTATCACAGAAAAGGGTTGATCCCGGTGCTTTCAATTTATTTAACCGAGTATATGTAATTAACCAATTCCATGTTACGTTTATTTAAACATCCAAGAGCACCGAGGTTCATTAATGCATAGAGAAAGACCACCAACGGACATGATTTTTAGTGATCATAGGCCTGTATAATTCACAACACATATCAATATAAAAGAGTACAACAGAGCATCGATCACACCCCCCTTCATTCTTTAAAGTCTATTCATTATCTTTGTTAAGGTTGGTTTCTTCAATTCCCAAAGAGACAAAGGCGTACCCACCCCGCATGATACACAGAAAGGAGAGGCGAAGGAAATATCCCTACCTGATTGATCAAGGATCTACGTTAAGTCCTCGTGTGGAAACTAGAAATCAGGAGAAACAGAAACTCCACGAAATGCGATCAAGGAAAACTTGGCTGAGGGTACAAATCATTCGGAGGAAGGGTATTCCGAGCACTAGGTGATATAGAAAAAGGAACCTATGGAGAAGAGAAACCTTTAGGTTATAAAGGATGAGATACAACATCCCTAGGACGGTTAAGATATGGATAAAAACTCAAAACCGTGGAAGAATCGGGATCGTGGGTTGACCACGGGGTTGGGCCACCCCACACGTAACTTAAAAGGTCCCCGCCCTTCGGGGCGGTTAAAACAGACAAACACCTCACCAATCATTTAATTAAATTCCATTAATGGGATTTAAAATAGGATTAAAGGGGGTCAAAACATGGTTTACAAACCAATTCTTGCAAAGGATGTGCTACTGGAAAACCCATGGAGAGGTCACCGGTAGGTCGTGGCCACCAGTAGGCTGGGGCCACCGGTAGGCCGAGCTACTGGTAACCGGTAGACCGAGGCCACCGGTAGGCCAAGACACCGATAACCGATAGGCCGAGGCCACTGATAGGCCGAGCCACTGGTAGGCCGAGCCACCGGTAGGCCGAGGCCATGGGTAGGCCGAGGCTACCGGTAGGCCGAGGCCACCGGTAGGCCAAGGCCACCGTTAGGAGTTAAGCTTCACCGAGAAGCTGGGATGGCCTTCCAGACCACCCATAACACCTCAAACATCATATTTTCACCAAGTAATGGACCCCAAAACCCCGGGCCATTACATCAGATACTTCTCAAACTATTCTCGTCCTCGAGAATATAAGAACAAATCCAGAAAGGAGAAAAGAGGGGTCCAAACAACCACCCTCTAAAGATACTTCTCAGGGGAAAACCCATGAGTTGTTCGAAAGCTGGAACAGAACCCCACTACATCTAGGAATACTCCCCCAAGAGTTATCAACCAAAAACATTCACAAAAAGCACAAGAAACACAATGTAAAACACCAGAGTTAGGGAGTCCCTTCCTACATGTCAGGATATTATCCGCTTTGGGCGGAACTGACTCACCCGCATGGGTTTAATCGCATCCACATTAATGCATCCTGATTAGTAGTCAGATTTTCCCATCATCACACATTCGGACACACAGAGAACAGGGAACAGATCATCTAATAGCTAAGAAAAACAAACATTTCATATAATAAAGCACAAGGTAAAACATCTCAACAAAACTCAGTACAACAACAACAACAAGAAAGTCAAAATAGATCTGGGTACTGAACACGTAATTGGGCCTCCCACTCCCAAGTGATCTCCTCAAGGCCACCATGCCTCCAAAACATACGAACCAAGGGGATGGTTCGTCCACGAAGCACTTTCTCTTTACGATCCTCAATATTGATCGATCGCTCTATTAAGGTCACATCGTTTTCGACATCTAACTCTCCCCAATTGATGAAGTGGGAGTCTTCGTGTAGATATCGATGAATCTGGGAGATTTGAAAGACGTTGTGAACTTTCTCCAACTGAGGTGGCAATGAAAGCTGATACGACACCTCACCAACTTGTCCCAGCACCTCGAAAGGTCTGATGAACCTAGGGGAGATCTTACTCCGCTTCCCAAACCTTTACTGCCCACGTCGAGGGGAAACCTTCAAGAACACATGATTTCCGACCTAGAACTCTAAGGGCCTCCTCCTACGATCAGAATAAGACTTATGCCGGTCCCAGGATGCCTTCATCCTCTCACGCATGAGCTGAACCTTCTCAGTGGTTCCCTACACTACTTCTGGCCTAAGAACAACTACTTTTTCAATCTCTGTCCAGCAAACGGGTGAACGACACGACCTTCCATACAAGGCCTCAAACGGTGTCATTCCAATAGTGGAGTGGAAGCTATTATTATAAGAAAACTCCACTAGAGGCAAGTGTCGTACCCATGATCCCCCAAAATCCAGAACACATGCCCGCAACATGTCTTCCAACGTCTGGATCGTTCGTTCTGTTTTTCCATCTGTCTGAGGGTGGAAAGCAGTGCTAAGGAGTAGCTGGGTGCCAAAGTCATGCTGTAATCCCCTCCATACTCGTGAGGTAAACCACATGTCTCGATCATAGAAAATAGATCTAGGAATCCCGTGCAACCGCACCACCTCACCGACGTACCTCTGGGCTAAGGTGCTCACCGGGCTCGACTCCTTAATCTCTAAGAAGTGTGCTGATTTTGTCAACCGATCCACCACTACCCAGATGGCATCATAGCCTCCTTGAGTCTTGGGTAGCCCTGTCATGAAGTCCATCGAGATGTCATCCCACTTCCACTTGGGAACATCTAAAGGCTGTAAAACCCTCAAGGAAAACGGTGTTCAACCTTCACTTGTTGACACACTAGGCACTTAGCCACAAACTCTGCCACCACCCGCTTTACCCCGGGCCACCAAAACTGTGCCCTCAGGCCTTGGTACGTATTTGAGACCCCAGGATGTACTGCTAAATTCAAGCCATGGAACTCACGGAGAACACCTTTACGCATCGTCTCCAGAACAAAAAGCCTTCCACGAAAAAGCATCCGATGCTGACCATCCTAAGACCATCCCTCAGGAGCATTTCCCTCATAAAAACGATCTCGCATCACTTCCACCTCCAAGTCCCCCAATGAGACTCTTCCACCTGCACCACTAAGGAGGAAACTACAGTCATATGAAACAGACAACCTCTTCCACCTTCCACCCTTGCATCCAAATGCAAGGCCGCTAACTCTTCCATAGCTCTCCAAGCATCTGCAGATTCCCGAACTACTTCCTTCTATGATTTCCTACTCAGTGCATCAGCCACAAAATTACCCTTTCCCTTAGTATAAGAGATCTCGAAGTCATAGTCTTGGAGGAACTCAACCCATCTCCACTACCGTAAGTTCAGATCCTGCCGAGAAAAGACATAATGCAAGCTCTTGTGATCTGAGAAGACCACAAAGCACTCCCCGATGAGATAATGCCGCCACAAATTCAATGAGAACACCACGACCGCAAGCTCCAGATCGTGGGTGGAATAGTTACATTCATGAGGACGTAACTGCCTAGACCCATAAGAGATAACTCCTCACTGCTGCATCAGCACACATCCCAACCCAAGGCCAGAAGCATCACATAACACTTCAAACAACACCCCTTCCTCTGGTAATCTGAGTACTGGAGCACTAACCATATTCTCCTTTAGGTAGCCAAAAGCTATCTGGCACTGGTCGCTCCACACGAAGTCCCGGTCCTTCCTAGTCAAAGTTGTCAACGGAGCCGCAACTCGAGAGAATTCGGGCACAAAACTTCGGTAATAGCCTGCCAAACCCAGGAAACTATGAACTTTCGCCACATTCTTGGGTGATGCCCATGAAACGACTACCTCGACCTTTGATAGGTCTAATGATATTCCCTTATGAGACACTACGTGTCCAAGTAAATGTACTTCTCAAGTTAAGAACTTGCACTTAGATAGTTTCCCATATAGATGGTGGTGTCGAAGGACTCCCAAAACTGCCCTAAGATGCCCAACATGATCTTCCTATGATCTTGAGTAGATAAGGATTTCATCGATGAACACCAGAATGAACTGGTCCAGAAACTCTCAGAAGACAGAGTTCATGAGGTTTATGAACATAGCTGGTACGTTTGTAACACCAAAAGGCATGACCACGAACTCAAAGTGGACATATCTGCATCTGAAAGCCGTCTTCGGGATATCACCTTCCTTCACTCTTAACTGGTGGTATCTAGACCGCGGATCGATCTTAGAGAACCAACATGCTCCCCTCAGCTAGTTTAAAAGATTGTCTATCCTCGGGAGGGGGTAACGATTCTTGACCATCACCTGATTCAACCTCCGGTAGTCTATGCACAGTCGTAGACTACAATCTGCCTTCTTTACAAACAAAACTGGAGCACCCCATGACGACATGCTGGGTCAAACAAAGCCCTTCTCCATTAGATCGTCAATCTGAATCCGAAACTCTCGCAAATCAGTAGGTTCCATCTGATAAGAATCCATCGAGATCGGGTGGGCACCTGACTGTAAGTCTATCCCAAACTCAACGTCATGTTGAGGGGGTAGAGTCACAACCTCATCGGGAAAGACATCAGGGAATTATCTTACGACCTCTGGGACATCCATCTTTCCTGCGTTTGATGACTCCACTGACACCCTGTCCAGCATAGAAAGGAGTGGCTCCACGTGTTGACTTCCCACCTGATAACTTCGCTCCCCAACAAAAGCCACACACCATCCATCCTTGTTGGAGAATTCAATCCTTCTCCAATAGCAGTCGATGATGGCATGCACGGAGAATAACCAGTAGATGCCTAGAATGGCATCATATTGATGCATCTGCAATGAAATAAGGTCTCCACTAGACTGATGCGGTCCCAACATCAGTCTACATCCCTGGAAAAAGTAAGATATGATGGTCTGACCCCTAACTGGTGTTCTCAACACTAGGGGCACAAAAAGTCTCTCGGTATCCAGACCCAGAGCATGGGATAATTCGGGCGTAACAAAGGAGTGCGAAGCACCCGAATCAAACAAGGAAGAAACAAGAGTGCTAAATAAACTGATCGTACCTCGAACAACCTCTGGTCCCACAGGAGCTACTAACTCTGCGGTGTGCAACTATCCATGCTCAGCTCCTCTGCCTTGCTGCTGTCGACCACCTCCCCGACCACGCCCTGGTCAAGGTCCCTGAGGAGCACCCTGGTGTCAGTCTCCTCCCACAAGGTCGTCCCTCGGAGGGCCAGGGGCCTGCAGCTACTACTGGAAAGGCCTCGCCGACAATGGATGCTACTGAGGTTGGTGCTGAAACTACCCACCTCCACCATGTAGAGCTCGAGTCGGACACCTGCTCTGGACGTTCCCGAAAACTCCGCAATAGAAACACTTCGGTCCTAGCCTTGTGGAAAAGGGGCGAGGGCCAGAAGCTTAGGACTGGAACTGATGAGGCCTAAACCCTGCTTATCGAAACCTGGAAGGCCCTGTCGCTGGAGAAATGCTGCCGACCGCATTCCCCTTTGATGAACTCATCTGGTTCCCTTCTCTTGGTGTGACTCCCTTAGATTGCATCCTCTCTACTATCTCGGCCTTCTTCTGTACTGCTAGGTACGTCGGAAGAGTGAAGGCAGTGATAGCGTACTGAAGAGAAGGACAAAGGGCCTCCTCTAACCGTCTTGCCCGAGACTCCTCATTTGGAAAGAGATCCGGGGAAAAGCGCAAGAGATATTTGAACTTGATCCCCAGATCCCTCACTAACATGATTCCCTGCTGAAGGGAGAGCAACTCCTGTCTCTTCTAAGACTTCACTGTAGAGGATAGGAACTCCTCATGAAATTCTTTCTCGAAACTGGCCCAAGAAACCTCTACCTCTGTCTTCTCTCCCAGGAAAAGCGTCCACCACTGACGCGCTGCTCCTCTCAGCTGACTGACGGCCAACGGAACCCATTACTCCCTCGGAGCATGGATCAAAAAGAAGGTTATGGCTATCTCCTCGAGCCATCCCTCCATTACTGAGTCAGGAATGATGCCCTCGTACTTCTTGAGGGTTTGTCGCAGGAAGGAGCGCAGAGTCCTCTTCCACAAGTTGTCCTCCTCATCTCGGTCAATCCTCTACTGGTCAACTGCCTCGATCCGCTGGGCCTCAACCGCCCGAGTCGCTCGTGGATAACGTCCGGGTGCCATAGCTGCAGGGTAAACAAAGAATTCCTAATCCCGAGTAGCAAGGAAAATTATTATTATTATTATTAAATTTTTCTCCCCAAGGTGACCCAAATAAATTAAAACACAATCAGTATGATGCATGTACCTTCCCTAGGGTCTCTACCATGCAATAAATGTAGTCTCACTTGGTCGTTTGATAGGTTCAAAGTCCTTGCATTGGATCACGGGGGGCTTTAAAATCCCGTGTCCTAGCTGGTCCTCCGTGGTCTATTTCATGAACCAAGATCACCTAAAATTATTGTCCTACCATCCCATGAAATCCTCACTGTGCCTAAATCCAGACTCCATCCTATCCCTCAACCTTCCTCTGATACCATTCTATCACGACCCACCTTTACCAAAAGGAGGGAAGGTACAACAGATTACCAAGCCCTTCCTTCTTTAAGTTGAAGGAGAGATAATGACCCCCGAGTCCCGCCTCTAGTAGGCCTCGGAGTGGCGACTAGCACCAAGGGTATAACATTTCACAATATGGGAGGCATTAACCTTTTTGGTTAACCAAGATTGGGAGAAATAACGAGTCAACACCAAACACCACCAAGTATAGAAAACTCAAGGTAAAAACCAAACTACATGCATGTTTTAATAATAAAACTAAACAAAGTACAAGGACTCCAAAGTAAAATACCCAAAAGGAAAGGAAAAAGGCTAAGCAGAATCCAACAACAACCAACAGAAACTCCAAAGTCCAGATTAGTAAGGTCCTGTACAGCCTCCGAAGCCCTCCTGGAAACCTGAAAGTAAACGTAGGGTGAGCATACAAATTATACTCAGTAGGAAAACCTAAAGATCTCGTGCACAAGTGGGGAGACGTCCTAATGTCCCGTGAGAAGAAGAAGAAACATCATCTATCAAGGAATCTATCCATCCCACCTCACTGGCCACACTCACCAAATAACACAAACAGTAAGGTAATAGTAAGAAAAAAACATTTGGGTACCCCACACCACCATTTCCCCCACTAGCTAGCTGCTTATCCATAACGACAAACGTCCTAATGCTACCACACTCTTCCTGCCCGCACACACCTGGGCCTCACAACCATCCACATCCCTGACCGCACACAACTAGGCCTCACAACCATCCATGCCTGCCCGCACACACCTGGGCCTCATCCCGAAGACACATGAAAAAAAAACCTGCTCGAAGAGTCCTGGGCTAACAACACACCAATCGAAACCTACCCAAAGAATCTTGGGTGTAAGGTCACCTCCAGCCATCACAGCCGAGGGAAGATGGAGAAAGAAGGAGAGTAAATAGGGGGAAACACCCTTCCCCATGAAATGGGGTGTCCGACACTAAGTTCCCAACATAGGTGGGGTGCGACTAAACATAAAACATATTGTTACACATATATGCCAACACACATCCCAACCTATGGCTCCCTAACCGATACAAGCAGGTGCCCAAGCACTACTGCCTTAGAAACAAGCACACAAAAAACAGTTCCCAGTTTCCCTATTCAAGTTATCATTTCATAACAGTTCATTATGAGTTAATACCTTCACTAATGGGAAACTAACAAGCACATTCACAGATGAAACAATAATAAGGAAGAAAGGAAAACCATTAGGTAATTTAAGCATTCACACCCGGTTCTCTTGCGAAGTCACAACAACTAGGGATCAAGTGAGATCCCTCTAAGTACTGGAAAAAAAACAAACCCCGAGATACAGCCCCATGTCCCCAAAATCCAGGAGTCAATGGTTTCTCAACAACAAAGGATCCCACCCGAATTTGTGTCATAGCAGAGCAACCATACAACCTCATATTCACAACCAGCAAAATTATAACAATAGGGGATCCCATACCCACCCATAACACCCTATAAATCTAAGCCCCCATCCAAGAAAACCATAAAGTCACCCGCAAATGGCCCGTGAAATAAAACAACCAAAACACTACCACTAACACAAGGTATGCCCTAGCAGGTATTTTAAAATTTAAAAGATTTAACACACTCCATGGTTTCAATTCCACTGGGCTTTAACTGGAGTTATCACAAAAAAGGGTTGATCCTGGTGCTTTCAACTTATTTAATCGAGTATACGTAATTAAAAAATTCCATGTTACGTTTATTTAAACATCCAGGAGCACTGAGGTTCATTAGTGCACAGAGAAAGACCACCAACGACCATGATTTTCAGTGAGCATAGGCCCGTATAATTCACAATACATATCAACATAAAAGAGTACAACAGAACATCGATCACACCCCCCTTTATTCTTTAAAGTCCGTTCATTATATTCGTTAAGGTTGGTTTCTTCAATTCCCACAGAGACAAAGGCGTACCCACCTCGCATGATACACAGAAAGGAGAGGTGAAGGAAAGATCCCTACCTGATTGATCAAGGATCGACGTTAAGTCCTCGCGTGGAAACTGGAAATCAGGAGAAACATGAACTCCACAGAACGCGATCAAGGAAAACTTGGCGGGGGGTATAACTCATCCGAAGGAAGGGTATTCTGAGCGCAGGGTGATAGAGAAAAAGAAACCCAGGGAGAATAGAAACATTTAGGTTATAAAGGCTGAGATACAACATACCCGGGATGGTTAAGATATGGATAAAAACTTGAAACCTTGGAAGAACCGGGATCATGGGTTGACCACACGGCTGGGCCACCCCACACATAACTTAAAAGGTCCCCGCCCTTCAGGGCTGTTAAAAAGGATGCACACCTCACAAATCATTTAATTAAACACCATTAATGGGCTTTAAAATAGGCTTAAAGGGGGTCAAAACATGGTTTACAAACCAATTCGCGCAAAGGAGGCGCTACTGGAAAACCCGTGGAGAGGTCACCAGTAGGCTAAGTCTACCGGTAGGCCAGGGCTACCGGTAGGATGAGGCTACTGGTAGGCCGAGGCCACTAGTAGGCCGAGCTACCGGTAACCAGTAGGCCAGGCCATCGGTAGGCCAAGCTACCGGTAGGTCGAGGCCACCGGTAGGCCGAGGCTACCAGTAGGCTGAGGGCACCGGTAGGCCAAGGCTACCGTTAGGAGTTAAGCTTCACTAAGAAGCTGGGATGACCTTCTAGACCACCCATAACACCTCAAACATCAGATTTTCACCAAGTAATGGACCCCAAAACCCCGGGCCATTACATGACCTAAGGTTGGTCAGCACTGGGAATCCGGTTGAGGTAGCCATTGGCAGGAGAATTTAATAAAATAAATAATTTTATTTATTTATTTTAATTAAATGACCTAATATTTTTATCTCTATATAAATATTCCACTATAGAAATTCTCCAGGGTTAGTTGTATAACTTTGGGATATTAGAGAGGAGGAGTGAGATCGTTCTTCGTTGGTGGATCACATCGAAGGATGATGAGTGATCAGATTGAGGTGGATCGAGAGGTAGTGAATGCAGTAGATCTTCTTCATCATTTGAGAACATGTTCTTTACAAAAATTTGATCCTAAATCAAGGTAGGGAACATTTTTGATGGATTTCCCCCCTCAATTTCATTGATAACCATGGATTTAATTATTTTTTTCTTGATTTGTGACTATTTGATCCTTCACATGATCCCTGTTATCTTTTATATTATTGATCCAATAAATTTAACATATTCCACATGTTATCATCAATGGAAATACCTGAATTTGTAATATTTTTATAATAACTCTTGGAAAACAATGGTTTCACCTTTGTTCTTATGCTTTTTATCCCACATATTCTTCACATTATTCATCATTGGACCACCGAGTCATGATTCAACATTTCCAGGAAGGGTTTGAGTGTGATCAAACCCACATATTCATAGTGGTTCTATAAACGATGAATGACTTGGTGTTTAGTAGATGGTTTGGGTTGTATTGTGGGATTCATGTGATCACTCCATGGATCTTAGATCCAGAACAACAACGTGAGGCACCACAACCTTCAGAAGCCACTGGGGGATTTGAGAAGATGATTGGATATCGATTTATGGACACCAGAGGCTGGGAATTGATGTCTGGTGGTGTTACCCATCAATTTTGAGTGTCTTAATGGTTTAATTCATCAATTTTGAGTGTCTTAATTGTTTAATTCACCCATAATCATTATATAGGTAGAAATAGTACTCCCATACATTGGGTTTGGGTCCTCAATCGAAGGAGTGGAACTACCTTGTCTTCATGCTCTGATGGTGTGAAGTTCCTCCACAACAGTTGTATCTCCCTTGGCTATGGAGCATAGAGATGAGGGGTGGGTCCCTCCACATAGATTCTTATGAGGTTACACATGATTCTGGTAATTGTATATTTCCTTTCGGTGTTGTTGGAAGACTCATCAACTTTTCCTAGACTATGAGATGAAGATACCCTTTCTCTCTCTACTGGGTTTTTTATGAGTATATGTGTATTGGGTTTTGTTTCCCACTTTTTATGGGTTGAGATGACTTTTATCATATCTTTATATTTCCCCCTTTTGGTCTTCAGCATTTCCTACTAAGTATGTATATACTCACCCCTGTATGGTATTTTCCTACATGTGTCATGTATTATGAAGATGAAAAATAGATTAGAGATGACATTGGTGGAGCTTAGTGATACTTGGGTGAATTGACCATGTACGATGGTTGGACTTGGAGATCAAGAGCCAAGATCTCTTAGTTTTCCTTTATTATAGTTTCTTTTAGGTTGGGAATTCATTGTTTGGGCATGTATTTTTCCACTTTAAAATTTAGTTTTATTCTGACATACTCTGATGTATTCCCTAGAGGTTATTTTATGCATGGTTTTACTCTAGATATTACTATCTTTTTTTATCATTACTCTACAATATTTCATGGATATGTATAGGTGAATTCATATAGGCACATTAGGCTAAGTCCTTCCATTTTACATAATTCATTCTCAACTCTTATCACTAGACCCTATACTATTAGAGACGAGCTTGGGGTTATAGTGGCCCAACCTTCCACCAGCCAGGCAATCCCTAGTGGGTCAAATCATTATAGAGTTGTATCAGAGTAGTTCATTCCTTGGGGCGGTGTTTAGAGTTTTCCCCTTGGTGAGGATTGGTTAATATTTTGAGAAACAATATCGAAGTGTCTTGAGTGCAGCTTCTAGACCAGGGAATCCAGTATTGGTGTGGCTTTCGATGTATCCATACACCAAAACTATGACTACCTTCCCATCAAATTGGAATATTAAGACATCGATTGTATGGATCAATGGTACATGAATTATATAAGATTGAGTCCTTTTATTGTCCTTCTTTAGTTAGGACCCCATGTATACATGCTCATCTAACCATGTCATGTCTCGATCACTTTTATGATGGATCTGCGAAGACAACCATCCAAGTTGCTGACATGGGATTGGGATGATGATCCTTTGAGTGATGAGGCCTTAGTTTTGGGGCTATCTCATAAGGTTTTCCTCAATGTGGGAAAGGAAGAGTTCCCCTACCTGTAGAGTAGTAGATAGTACCAGCAGGGTAGGCTGATGATGCACATAGGTTTAGTGTGTTGCGTGAGTTCCCACATTAGAGAGTGATAAGGTTTCATGGTGATTCATATCCCTAGGAAGAAGAGGATTGGATTGAATTAATGGTTCAAGTCTTATGGATAGTTTGGACCCCAACCGATTAGATGGTTGTACTGGAATCTAGTCTTTTCCATGGAGAAACAGGGTGCTGGTGGAGTCTGGTGACACATACACATGATGAGAAGAAAATCTCATGATGAAACTTCTAGTAGCTATTTTATGAGGAGTATTACCCATTTTTCTTATGATTAGTTTGGATTTATGAGATTATTGAGCTGCAATAGGGTGATATGATAGTGAATAAGTTTTTTATGAGGTTCATTAACCTCACATGATACTCTATTTATATGGTATGAGATGGTTTCTTCTGGGTATATAAGTTTGAGTAGGGTCTCCATAGAGATATTCATGATAGTGTGGTCTCCTTGTGTATAACGACCTATACTGAAGTGTTAGAGAAGACTCTAGTGATTAAGAGCTTCTTAGAAGAGGGATGTTGGGTAGTTAGATCCGATAGTGGGTATTATGTGGTTGATTCATCTACAATATCTAATAGGTGTCAGACGTCATAGTCTTGGAACAAGAGGAATAATCATTCTCAGACTCAGATGTGTGGATCCTTGGATTAGAGATCATATCAAGGATCCATCCATAAAATTGAGATCCAATTCTATACTTGTGATGGGAGGTGTCACACATAATGTGATTTATTGATACATCATGCTAAGCAGGATAGAAAGATGATGGATGAACCACCACAGTAGAGGTAAAACCGTGACTAGGGATCTCATTGGAATGGTCAGGGCAACCCTTAGGGAGACAATGCTATTATAGGAGAAGGTGGAGTTCTTAAAGGAGGACCTACTGGTGGAGAGTGAAGCTATGAGCTACTTTCACCAAAATAACCAAGTGGCTATGCTAGGCTTAGGGAGTTAGCGGTAGGGGCCTCAGGAAGCTATAGGCTATAGAGGGATATAACTAGGTTGTACATGAGATTATTTGAGGTACAATTTGTGTCTTTTATACTCTTTACCTAGTAAGATTAAATATAGGTGTGAGTCACTATTTTATCACATTATCCCTTATTTAGGACCTAGATATTCTAGTTGAGACTTTATCCTAGTAGCCATGGCTAGAGGTTCATATAAGGAGAAATTATTTAATATCACATATTTTCTAGAAGTGTGAGATATCACTTAGTGGAGAGATTTTCTCATGGTACTTCTTAGTCATTACGATGAAACCTTATGAAATCTTGTTGGGAATATACTGGTTGTCTATGGTTTGATCCCACATTGAATTTCATCTCAAATGAGTTAGATTCCTTCAGATATATGGAATGAGATTCTCCTTTGTAGGTGAGAGGGATATTATGGCTGAGTGATTGGGTCTTGTGAGTAGGAAGATATAACCTATCACCCATCAGTTGATGAGTTTATCCCTTTGTGCAAAAAGATCTTTAGGCATATGTATTCCGTCAGAAGTGTAGGAATTTATGGGTGTCAGACGTTCTGGGACTACCTATGAGTTGGGAGATGGAATACTGCATTATATTGAACCCTGTAACCACACCGATATCTTTTGTGACATATCATATGGTCCCTACCAAGATTCAGGATCCGAGGGTACAGTTGGAAGACCTTTGAGAGGAGGGTTTCATTAGACCCAGTGTGTCCCCCTAGATAGCTCCAGTTTTGTTCATGAAAAAGGTGTATGAGAGCTTGAGGCTTTGAATTGATTATCGATGACCAAACTAGGTAATGATAAAGAAAATTACCCCTTTCTGAGGATTGAATACCTATTTGATGATTTGCGAGGTGTGAGTTAGTTCTTGAAGATCAATATTAGGTCCGACTACCACCAGTTGAGAGTTTGTGATGTTGATATTTTCAAGATTAAATTATGATATATCTATGGACAATATGAGTTCCTAGTGATTACTTTCTAAGTGAAGAATGCCCCATATTGTTTATAGCTCCGATGAATCAGATATTTCATCCATAATTAGATCTGGTTGTCTTCAAATATGGAATGATCATTTACTTTGTGTCAGATAATGAGTATGCATATCATCTAAGGATGATCCAAGACTTACTCTAGGATCACCAGATTTATGGTAAAATCTCAGAGTGACAGTTTTGGATCCACAAGGTTCAGTTTTTGGGGAATGTAATTTATGAGCATGGTTTATCCATGTAACCAAAAAATATTGATATGGTATTACTTGAGATCTACCCAAGAGCATATCATAGATGAAAATTTTTCTTAGATTGGCAGGGTACTATAAGTGGTTCATGTTGGACTTATCTAGGATTTTATCCCCTATGACCATCCTAATGTGGAAATGGAAGTTGTTTATCTTGGTCGACTAGTGTTAGAGAGACTTCTAGGAGTTGAGGTTTAGGTTGACCCATGCTATTGTGTTGAGACTACCAAAGGAGGGAATGGAGTACATAATGTTTTAAAATGCATCTAGAGATGGGATTGACTATTTTTTGGTGCAGAGGCAAGAAGTGATCACACATGGGTCAAGGTAGTTAATACCCTATGAGCATAAATACACTAATCATGACCTAGAGTTGGTAGTGATAGTCTTTCCTATGAAGATGTGAATGCACTATCTTATATAAGAGAAGGTTTTTGTACACTAAAACCACTAGATTCTTAGGTATGTCATCACATAAAGAGATATTAACCTGAGATAGAGGCATTGGTCAGAGTTCCTATAGGATTATTAAATTGAGATAGTCTATACTCATGGGAAGAAAAATGTGATTGGATACTACCTTACCAGTAAGTATCATTATCACTTAGTGGAGGAGGTGTCTAAGTAGTTGGATTCTTTGAATATGAACCTGGTGGAGGAGATGGGTGTAGTTTTTATTCAGTCAATGGTGGTGAATCCTCATCTTCTTAAGCATATGAGAGAGGCTTAGTTGGGAGACATAAATTTTGAGGTTATACATGACCAAATATCTATAGGAGATGCACCGGTTGGATTTTATGATGGAGGGGAGCATGAAATACTTTACCAAGGATGGATGGTGGTTTTGGTAACATTATATAAGGAATTTATGAGGAAGTTTCACACTTCAACCTTATTTATACATCCCATTTTGGAAAATATGTATAAGGAAATTCAGTGATAGTTTTGGTGGGATGGCATGAGGTAGAGTGTAGCCAAGTTCATCTCTTGGTGTCTCACATACTAGTTGGTGAAGGCTGGATACCAAGTTCTGGAAGGTTTGACACAACCTATTGAGATACTAGAATGAAAATGAGATGAAATATCCATGTACTTTATGATGGGTATTCCATGTAAAGTGAGAGTCCATGATGCTATCTGGGTGATTGTTGATCGATTAATGAAGTGGGCACACTTACTTTCCATTAGGGAGAAGAGTTCGATGGAGAGTATATGGAAATTTTACATGCGAGAGATCATCCAAATTCATGGGGTTCCCTCAATGATCATCTATGACCATGATTCATGGTTTTCATCATGGTTGTGGAGATGCTTGTATGAGATTTTTGGGACCCATTAGAGGATGATTATAGTGTTTCACCCCCATATGGATGGGAAAACTAAGCAGATTATCCATGTGTTTGAGGATATGCTAATATCCTACATATTAGACTTTAGCCGGAGCTAGGAGGATCACTTTACATTGGTATAGTTTGCTTATAATGACAACTATCAATCTACTATAAACAAGGAACCTTTCAAGGCCCTATATGGGAGACCTTTTAGGTAAACCTTATGATATAATGAGATTGGTGAGACATCACAAGTTAGGAGAGAGATGGTACAAGTGACAATGAAGAAGGTTCAGGTGATCCATGAGAATATGAGGACAAACCAGGGAAGACATAAATCTTACACAAATCAACATTGTAGGCCTTTGGAGTTCAATTAAGGAGACTATGTTTTCATAAGAGTCTACCCATGATGAAGATTACAAAGGTTTTATTAGAGAGGAAAGCTATCCCCAAGGTTCATCAGGCTATTCAAGATCCTATGGTGGGTTGGTGAGCTTGATTACTGCTTAGCCCTACCCCCGCAACTGGATCAATCACATGACGTCTTCCATGTTTCATAGCTAAGGACATACATGCACAACTCTATGCATGTTATTGACTAGGGTGATATAGACATTAAGGAAGAATCCACCTTCATTGAGTACCCAGTGTCAATTGAGGATCATCATGAGAGGATCCTGTGTGGATGGAACATTCCCTTGATATGAGTGTTATGGAAGCATGGGAGTGTGCAGGAGAGATCCTGGGAGTGAGAGAGTTAGATGCAGACTCATTACCCCCACCTATTTGTGTTTCTCGTGATTTTCAGGGTGAAAATCCTTGAATGAGGGGAGAATATATCAACTATAGTTTTTATGGATTTTACTTGAATATTTATATATATATTTGGATTTATCCTCGGAGTTATCATGGTTTTTGGGTGTCTTGGGACCCCAAAATTAATATATTAATAAAATTAATATATTTTAATGCACACACATGCATCATTTTAGTATAAATGGATTTACCTATTATTTAGGATGTCAGATGAGAAATATGAGAACACAATTGACTTCGGGATATAGGGTTTACCCTAGGTACAACCTAAGGTTGGTTGATGCTAGATGTTTGGTTGAGGAAACCATTGTCAGGTGTGTTTAATAAAATAAATAATTTAATTTATTTATTTTAATTAAATGTCAAAATATTTTACCATCTCTATAAATATGACACTATAGAAATTCTCTAGGGTTATTTGTATAACCATATGAGATTAAAGAGCTAGAGTGAGACCGTTCTTCATTGGTGTATCACATCAGATGAAGAAGGGTGATCAGATCAAGGTGGATTGAGAGAAAAAAAACACAACAAGTCTTATTAATTGCTAGAAAATAGGTTCTTCACTAATTATTGATCCTAAATTGAGGTAGGTAACATTGTTATTGGATTTACTCCCTCATTTTCACTAACAAGAATGGATTTAATTATCTTCTTCTTGATCTATGATTATTTGATCCATCACATGATCCCTGTTATCTTTAATATTATTGAACCATTAAATTTATCCCATTTCACATGTTATCACCCATGGAAATTCCAAACCTTATAATTGTTTTCTAGTGCCTTTTTACCCACCCGTTCTTCATGTTCTTCATCATAGGACCATAGGGTCACAATTCGACATTGCTGGGGTGGGTTTGAGCATGATTGAACTCCTGGATTCTTGGTAGTTGTGTTCATAGTGAATTAATTGGTGTTTCATGGATGGTTTAGGATGGATCATGGGATGTAGGTGATAAATCCTTGAATATGGGATCTAAAGAAACAATGGGATGTGCCACAAGCTTTGAGAGGTACTACATGCTTCAATCTAATGATCAAATACTGATTTATGGCCACCATAGGTTGGGAATCTATGGATGGAGGCGTTATCCATTGATTTTGGGTGGTCAAATGGTGGATTTTGTAGTAATGAATGTGGATATGGATCCACATGAGAAAATTGAGTTTTCAAAGAAAAAATTAACTAAACAGCATGTACTGTTAATAACACATGCCCTGTAGTACCCCCTGACTATGGCTGTAAGGGTTTTGGGTGGAGAAAAATATCACACACCATGTGGACCAACCACATGCCATGTGACCTTATACTGGTGGTTAGACATATACTATGAGAGTGCACAGGAATGTACATGACCAGAAACATGATTTACTTGGAAACGACCGGGATACCCAAACATGATCATGTACATGGGAATATGCTAATGTACATGGGCACGAGATGGAAGGAAATATGTAGACACCGAGTGTCTTAGACATGCAATGTACCACCTGCACATTCCATGTAGTGCAGAATAGATTCAAAATACATGTCTATGGGAGAACATGGATGAGAGATAAGGTGAGGGAACATGCTATGTGGACCCCTATACATGCTATGTACTTCCCCTAGAAACTTATTCCTCTCACATATCCTTCTTTGGGAATCAGATTTTGGCCTATGAGTAGCCTATCCTGAGTGTTTTTCCATGTAGAATCTGATGGTATCCTTTGTTGTGGAACATGAGATATTATGTGAGTTTTTGTGAGCATGACACTTCTTTAGGTGATTCTTGATGATGTAAGCGATTAGTGAAGGATTGTCAGAGAGATGTTGGTGTTGGTACTCCCCTATCTCATAAAGGCATGAGTCCACCATACTCTTTATACAGGTAGATACAATAATCCTCTACACTGAGCACACTTCGTCTATCAATGGAATAGTACTACCCTATCTTTGATCTATAGAAATGTGTAGGTTCTCTACGGGAGTTGTGGCTCCCTCAGCTATGGATCACAATGACTAGGGGTAGGCCCTTCCACATAGATTCATCCAAGGTTGAACATGATGTTGGGAATCAGAGATGAAATTTTGGATCTAAAGAAAAACTCATCAACTTTGGTTAGGCTATGAGATAAATATCCCCTTTATCCATCTACTTGGTTTTTTATGTGCATATGTGTATTGGGTTTCATCTACCACTTGTTATGGGTTAAGTTGACTTCTATCATATCTTTTTATTACCCCCATTGAGATTTTCAGGCCATCCAAATGGGTATCTATATACTCACCCCTAAATGGAATTTTCCCACACATGTCATGTCTTATGCAGATTATAGGTATATTGGAGGTTACATCAGTGGATCTTAGTGATACTTGGTGCATTGACCATATACGGTGGTCGAACTTGGAGATCAGGAGCTGAGCTCTCTCAGTTTTACTTTATTCTAGTTTTTTTAGGTTGGGAATTAATTTCTGGTTGGGAATGTATTTTTACCCTTTAAACTTTGGTTTTATTCTGACATACTCTGATGTATTCCCTAGAGGTTATTTCATTCATGGTTTTACTCTAGATTTTACAATATTTTTATTATTCCTATGCACTATTTCATGGATATGGTTGGGTGAAAGCGTACATGTACATTAGGATAAGGCCTCCCATTTTACATTATGCATTATTGGAACTTTTTTCTAGCCCATAGCCTATTGAAGGTTGGCTTGGGGTTATGGAAGCTCATCCTTCCACCAACCAGGCAGGCTCTAGTGGGTCGTTTTGTTACATGCATTGTGGAAGTTTAAAAAAAATTGGGTAAATTTGATTTTTTTTATATCTCAGGTGGTTTTTGAGGGAAAAATGGTAATTTATCATATAACGAGATCTTATATAATTTATTTTACCAACCCATTTGTCCTAAAATAGGGTGGTTAACCTAGGATATAAGTTTGGTGGAAATATGAAATGATCAAATTTTAACAGAATATTTAATATCTATTTAATTAAATATTATTTATTTTCATGAATTCATTCAGTGATATATTATGTTTAGAGAATAAAATTAAAATTAATGCTTCATGGTTGAGTTTGGAATGAGGGTTTTTTCCTAGATGATACATAACCTTACATTGGCATCTTAGGATGAGTTGGGGCCCCTTTTCTTCTCTTTCTTATTTTTCCTTTTATTTCCCCTTTTCTTTATTTTCTATTTTTCTTATATTTTATTATTTTAACCATCTTTAAGTTATTCATACACCCATACCTTAGGGGTATTTAGTTTTAATATAGGATAGGGAAAGGGAGAGGGAGAGAAAAGAGAGAGGGAGAGGGAGAAGGAGGTGCTGCTGCGAAGCTCAGGAGGAGTCAGATCATCGTGCAGTAACTACAGATCATGAATTAGATCAAAGATTTAGTGGTTTCCACATTGAGGTATTTTTTTTTAAAATCTTCACCATAAATTCCCATAGGTTAGTTGTTTTTGAGTTTTAATATTTTTTTGGGTTTTTAGAGACCCCTAGAGGGTCAATTTGGTGAGTTTTAGGGGGAAATCAGGGGTTTTGGGAGGTTCATAAGGGTTTACCATTTAGAAATTCCTATCATATAGAATGTGGTTTTATGAACAAGAACCACGTGTTCTTCCTTTTTGGGAAATATTTAATTTTTATAAGTACATGTCGTGTAATTTAATTACACACTATGTTGTAGTACTTGGCCATGTGCCCGAGTACTCATTCATGTGGAGTGTTTGGGACTACACATTGTGTACCAGAGCACATTTCATGTAGTTATAATTTAACATGTATCCAATTATAGGGGTAGAAAAAGGTTTTGGAACTAAATTCTATATACTAAGAGTATAGGTCATGTGGTAGTACATGACCATGTGGCTGGGTACTTGAGAAGACACCCCCCATGTGAGGGGGACATGGTCATGTAATAGTACATGGGAAAACCAAATGTATGTTTTGGAAATTTACTAGTACATGGATAAACCCCAAGTGTAACTTGGATATGTATAACTACATGGATAGGTGCACCTTTTAGAGTGCATGATGTGTACTCGGAAGTACACATCGCGTACTTTTTCTAGCAAGGGGTTTTAAGTGTCTTTGTGCCCTAGAGTCAGAATTAGACTTGTGAGTAGTCCATTCTAAGAATTTTTCCATGTAGATCATGATAGTGTAATCCTTTTGGAATTTATAGGCTACCTGGATGGTGTTTTACACCAAGAGATTTTTGTGGGAGGATTCCTTTTAGGTTATGGTTCTAGAATCCTTATAGGGGTTCCAACATGTAAAATACCTACTCTTTGAGTAATATGATGCAAAATAACTGTACCATTCATTAAAATTAATTCCATTAAGGAGATTATATTTCTTTAATATTAATCATCGGTATAATTTCATGCTTATATTAATTTCCATTTTCTATAATAAAATAAAAGAAGGTTTTAATACTTTATATTGATTACTAAAAAGTGATGTAATAAATTTTATTTATTATTTTCACACTATTTTATCAAATATTAATAGCCCTGACCATTGGATTTGTAATATATTATCACATGGATATTCTAGTGGCAAATATCGATATTTTCATTCACGTAATCCAAACTTGGGTTTACCAAATTAATTGAAGGTATTTAGGTAGATGGTCTTTCCAACTACATTAACTTGCAAAAATTTGATCCATTTAGTGGACTCCCAAATCTTAAAATCCCAGATTCAAATTTTCTCAAAAATTACCTCCAAATGTTATTTAATAGACTATGGCCATTACACTCAATTCTAATTAGGTTAAATCGAACCATTATCTTTGTTAAGTCTCCCCGATAATTGAAAAGTGTCCTTGATTATGGCTTGACTGAAACTTTAACTATGGTTACATCTTAACTCAAACAATAGAAGGCATTATTTTACATAATATTTATCTTAAGGGATTTTATCTAATTCATAAAATATACTTTATTTTAAACTTTTACATGATTTTTAATATTATGTGTATTTTAAAAAATTAATTAACCCTGTATTAATAAAATAAATTAATCATAATCCTTTGATTTTATACTATCTTGCATGATTTTTAATTTAAGTGATCATTTTTAAACTGTTTAACCTAGGGTATGTCATCGTTCACATGGCTATGATACCATCCTCTTTGGGGCATCCCAACCCTCACAGTTTTATCCTAAGGGAATATCACATAATTTACATGAGAAAAGGCTTCATCATGGGTAGGAAGTAACACCCTTAATATTAGGCATCCATGAACCTCCACATGACCCAATGTGGGACTTTATTCTTTCTAATAGTTTCACACTAGAAGGAGGCCAATTATGGCCATGTTGTGAACACCTGAGGGGAGCACTGAACAAACCTAGGTTCAACAAACTCCCCCTCAACATTACCTAATGGGTGTTCAATCCCACCACTTACTATGATACTAGGTTAATATCATGCATCCATCCACTAGTGCTTGACTGGATATCATGATACTATCCTCTTTGGGGAATCCCACCCCTCATTGTTTTCTCCCAAGGGAATCACACCCTCTTGACATATGAAAAAGCCTCACGATAAGGAGTAAGTCACACTGTTATTATAAATCATTCGTGAACCTCCCCATGCCTCAATGTGGGACTTGTGTCTTATTAATAGGCACACACCAGTAGGAGGACAGTTAGGGCCATGTCAAGAACACGTGAGGGGAGCACTGAATAACCCTGGGTTCAACATAAACATTAAATAAACATAAATAATTAACCATGAACTGGAAATAAACAAACAAACATGTGGAATGATCATGGGATTTACTATTGGTTAGTTTATCAAGTTGATGATAAACTAACCCTTGAAACTATAAGAATAACTATTGGAATCAATCTTGGTTTGAGTTGTAACATTACACATGTTCTCTTATGTATCTCTTTGATTGGTTTTAGCTCAACTCCATCTTGAACCATATTCATCCACTTGGGAGATCCTTCATTTACATATGTTTAATCACATGTAGGTGAGGGGAACCAGGGGTATGAGGTTACATAAAAGAAACCGTGGACACACAGACTCATACATAATAAATAGAAGGGGATGATACAAAAATCATAATTTTAATTTAATAATAATTATCACAAAAACAAATGCAATAATAATTAAATTAAAAGAAACCTAACACATACATAGGTCGGTCAAGCTCATGATCATCCACAGATGAAATGACTATGCATTTAAAAAATGAGCTAGTAATCATTCTAATTCATTATTTATTAAAATAAAATTTATGAATTAATAAATTATTTATCTTATTAATTAATTAATTAATTAATCTTAATTTTCCATCCAAATAGTCTTGAAGATTCCCATATATTATAATTTTAAATAAATTAAATAAATTAAATAAATTTAAAATTAATACATACACAACATGTACCAATAAGGGACACAACATTCACCCTTCAGATTGGTTTTAAATTCTATCTTGAATTTAATACGACATGTACTGGAGACAACATGGTGTGCACCCTTATACTTTAAATTGAATGTACTATCACTTGCATGGTGTGTGACTATACTCTATATAATCATTTTCATGTACTATATACCTACATGACATGTAGCGTATATGAAGTTTCATTATATTAAGTGGTTTGTAGTTCTGTGAGTTAATACACATCACAGCATTAATATATGTGATAAGTATAGCTGGAAATCCCTTGAATTACATGATGTTCACAATGAACATGAACATATTTTTATTCCAAAATAATGTGGGAAATAATTAATTTTAAGAATTTAATTCCATATGACCCACAAAAAATCACTCGACATATTATTTATGGGATAACACTATCACACAACATGGAAACTAGATACACTCCATCTAGTTTAGTTTTATTTCTTTAATTAAATTATTTCCATGTATTTGAATCTCACATGATATCCTATATTGACATATTCTACATATGATAGGGTATGAGTTATATGGTGTATACATCATGAAAAACGCCATATAATCCATTCTCTAGTTATCCATACTACATGAATTTGGACTCTCTATGTTTTTCATGTGTAAATTTACGTGTTACAAGATTTGTATAACAACTACACATTTTGTTACAAATCTAGCTCAAATTTCTTGGCTGCGAGTCAATAAAAAGTGTGTAATAAATACCTGCATCATATTTTGATCACATGACTCCACGAATCCCATGCAGAAAATCATATAGGGTTATATGGCGTGTGCACCATCTACACACTGTGTAACCCTATCAAACCACATGCCAATTGTATAGTTAATATGTGACATGTAATGACGTTTTTAGACATTTATCTCTCTAATGGTGTTTTCATGATAAAATACTCATTTATCTATCTAAAAATTTCATTGATTGATGTTCAGTTATATATTTTAAACTCCAAGTGACGTCATTCAGAGTCTAAATAAATTCAATTAAAAGGTGTCTTGTTAATCTTGTTGAAGACTTGAACATATCTTAATTCATGATTCAAGATCATGGAATCAAGTTTTATGATCAATAGAAGGATTTTTAAGGAATAAATGGTGTCCTTGAATGAAGGTGGAGATGTTAAGGCTGCACCGGCTAGTCGATATAGGGCACTTACTAGCCGGTTCCATATGGAAAAAACCCCTGGTGTACAGAAGACCCACCAGCCAACCGATGGAGTGACACTAGCTAGCCAGTGGTTAAGGTAGAAATAAAACTTCCTCTAGGAGTTCCATAGGCTAGCTGGTGGAGGGGAACTAGGTAGCCGATGGGGGAGTTTTAGTAACATTGAGTTCTAGGTAGTCCACTAGGTACCCAATGACATCAAGGCAGCTAGTCCATATAGTATTTATTGATGGTATTTTTTTTAAATTAAAATATTATTTAGATTTAATAATCCCCAATGATTCCATAATATTCCTAGATCTTTTGGAGGATATAAAAGGTGGTCATTAAGATCTAAAAAGATCTATCGGTTACCAATAATTCCTATCTGATCTGTGATTAAAGTTTGGATCTCCAACGATGAAAATATAGAAGTTACACTCCCACATTAAAGTTCCAATATCTAATTCTCCATATTTATCCTAGGATATTCTCCAACACCATCTCTCAATATCTCTCTTAAATTTTAATCATACTTTAGAGATATTTGGTAGTGGATTTACAATGGGTTTTTCAAAGAAAACCTCTCTCTTCTCGTCACCTTATTCAATGTTTTCTGACTAATTCAAAAGTAAGGTATGGGTTTCTTAGATATTGGAGAAGCTTAAGAGGGTTCTAAAAAACCATATTTGTGAGGGAAAAGTTTATTGATAATCATAAATATCAAGGGTATAATAATATAGAACACTCAATTGTATGGGTGGAGATTTAGGGGATCACACCGAGCTATTTCCAAACGCCTTATGAAAACATGTTTCCCTCTCTTTATTTTATGCATTTCATCATTCATCATTGATACAAATAATTACATAAATTTGAATATTGTTTCTATTAAACTTACTCACTTAATCTATTTTGATATTAACTTTCTAATATGTATCAAATTTATCAATTAGTATCTTTATAAATTTATTATTTCAAAAAATTTTAATTTTGAATCTACCTTTTTCATTTGATTTATTTTTAAAAAGGTAAATCCACACCTTATTTCATTTTACTCCAACAAAAAATTGGCATCAGAGGTTTATTTTAAAAATTACCCTTATTTTTTAAATTTTGATTTGATATTATTTTTAAAATTTTTATTTTAAAATCACAATTTATTTAAAAGTTATATATTTTTATGGAATTTAATTCTTATTCGCATGCTCATATTTTTATGGAACAAATTATTCCTATTGGAAAAATAATATGTCAACTTTCCTTAGTAACATTAGTTACCCCATTTGGAAAATTTTGATGCATTAATATATTCTAACTAAATAACTTGAAGATATGTGGATTCCTGATGATATTAAACACTTTGAAATAAATGGAAAATATATTAATTGTCTATATTGTGTTCATGACCGAAATGAATTTAATCATATTTTTACATGTAAAACCACCAATGAAATATAAAAAATTCTAGAATCCACAGGTGAAGGAATGTATAAGGTTAAATACACTAGATTTAATATGTATATACAAGATTTCAAAATATTTTATATACATCCAAATAAATCCATTACTTGTATGTTTACATGATTCACTAAAATTTTCAATGGTTGAAAGTCTCTTAGTGATGATTTTTCTATAGAAACCCTAGTGAAAAGAAACTCTAGGTCCTACCAAGTAATTGGGAACCCAAAATAACTTCCATAAAATGATAAAATAATGTGAAGAAAATAGAAGTAAAATAACTAATTAGATCCTTATGGGAATATGAAATTACAATGAAGCGATAAGATAATAAGCAGGATAATGAATCCAAATATGTAAAGAAAACAATATCATTTAAAGAAACTAAATATGAGTCATTAAAAGGTGAAGTTCAAGATTTTTCTCATTTTTTAAAGAACATTATTTAATTCTTCAAGAAGAAGAAATTTTCCAATCGACCAAGAAGGTAAATAAAAAGAAAAAACTGGAAGTAAAACTCTATGAATGTAAGAAAAAATGTCACATCAAGCTGGAATTCTCCATATAAAAAAATAATATAAAAGAAAAAAAAACAAGGTAATAAGGCATTCAAATTTACAACATAGAGTGAAAGTGATGACTCCACAAACTCAACTTCCTCGACAACTTCAAGTGACTCAATTCGTAAGTGCTTTATGGAATATGTTTATGAATAAATCGAGGTAAATACTCCTCCTCCTATTTCCTCATCTTCCTCTTCTCCTCTTAATTATTCATCTTGTTATTTTTCTTCTTACTCCTCTAGTAACCTTAATTATGAAGACCTAAAATACGATCATGATCAAATCAAAAATGGTTTTCATAATCTTTATTCATTATACATAGAACTTGATAAGAAATTAAAGAAATCACTTAATAAAAAAGAACATATTAAAAAATAAAAGGAAATTATATTCAAGGAAAAGTAAGAGTTATCTATAAAATTTAAGAATCAAATGGACATCAATAAACTATAATGTAACATCAAAGACTTCAAAAGTTCTCTTTACAAATTCACTCAAGGTGAAAATAATATAAATAAAATTTTGGGATCTCAAAGAAATGAAAAATAATGAATGGGTCTTGGTTTATCAAATCATGAAAGAACCTAAAAAAATCAATTAAAAACTACTTTTACTAAAGGTTTCTCACGAGATAAATTTTATAATTATTGTAAAATAATTGGTCATCTAATTTATGAATCAGATTATAAGAATGAATGATATATGAGAAAAAATAAATTCATATTTTATCTATAATTCCCAAAAGAAATCCTCATACTAAACAAATCTTGATTCCAAAATCATTATTTACTAACATTAGTAGACACAAGTTTGTTTGGGTACCAAAAAATTAGTCATTTTATTTTTTAGGAAAATTTTCTTCCAAGAAAAACCCAAGAAGAACTATGGTATCTAGATAGAGGTTTCTCAAGACACATGTGTTGTGACCTCTATGAATTCAATCAAATTGATAAAATCAAAATTGGTTATGTCACCATCAATGATAAATCTAATGGTAAGATAATCAGTGAAGGTTCCATTGACTTTTCTAACTCAACTCTTATTATTTTTTTTATCAAAGGATTGAATTTTTTTTTCTAACCATTAGTAAATTTTGTGATAGTGGTTTTAAAATTTCTTTTGAAAATTACTTTTTCAAAGTTTTTAATTATAAAGAACTTTTATTTACCACATATCATTTTCAAGATGTTTATATAATTAATTTAAAATATCTCACTATCCAAAATGTAAAATGCTTGAGTGCACTAGTTATAAAGTCATGGATTTGACACAAATGACTTGTTAACTATAGCACACACTCAATTGTTAAACTCAAATGTTATCAACTAGTATGTGATCTACTAAAATTGAATTTCAAAAATGACATGGGTTTCAAAGCATGTTAATATGGTAAGCAAAAAAATCCTATATTAATATAAAAAAAGAATTTTCTCTTAAAAATGTCTATAATTAATTAATCTTGACATATTTGTACCTTATCAAATTTAAAGTCTAGGAGGAAAATCCTATACTTATTTTATTTTTTATGACTTTACAAGATTCACTTGGGTTTATTTCTTATCTTATAAAAGTTAAGCTTGTAAAGAATCTATAATGTTTTCTAAAAAGGTTTAAAATGAAAAATGTTTTAAATTTATTTCAATTTTAAGTGACCATGATGGAGAATTAAAAAAAATTAGTTTAATGATTTATTTATTCTAAAGGATCCAATCATTCATTTTCTGTTCCTTGAACCCATAAAAAAATGGTGTATTAGAGAGGTGAAATTGAACTATATACTAAATCACCCAGAATCTTTTAAATGAATTTAATTTAGTATAATATTTTTGGGTTGAGGCCATAAATAATGTATGGTTTATCATTAATCATGTTCTCATATAACCTTTTATCAAAAATTCCCCTTATGAAATTTGAAAAAATATAAAACCCAAAGTAGGATTTTTTAAAGTTTTTTGTTGAAAATGTTTTATTCTCAACACCAAATATAATCTTGGAAAATTTTATTCAAAATATGATGAAGGTATATTTCTTGGGTACTCTAACTAAAGTAAGATATACTGAGTCTTTAACAAAGGGACTAAAACATTGGAAGAATCAATCCATGTTATTTTTATGAAAATTTTCCAAAATATATTTCTCAAAATGTTTTTTAAAATGACATTTTAAGTGAAAATTTTTAATTGAATAGGAATCACCATAAAATTATTTACCTAAATCTTTTAAAAAATATAAAGTCTATCCCCTTGAAAATTACACCGTATATTTCCAAGATGGAACTCGTATTGAAATATAAATCCTAAATAAGGTTGAACATCTTTCCTTTGTCTCTCACTTAGAGCCCCAAAATATAAACACTGCCCTTAACAATGAAAATTGGGTTCTTACCATGTAAGAGGAACTAAATAAATTCACTCAAAATGATGTACATACTCTCATGGAAATACCTAATTATCATCCTATCATAAGATTTAAATGGAGTTTTTAAAATAAGTTATATGATCTTGGTAATATCATTAGAAATAAATCCTCTTTAGTTTACAATGGTTATAACCAAGAATAAGGAATCAATTATGGTGAAACCTTTTCACCAGTATCTCAGTTAGAATAAATTATAATATTTTTGGAATTTACCTCTAATATTAATTGAAAACTCTTTCAAATAGATCTCAAAAGTGACTTTTAAATGGTTTTGTTAATGAAAATGTTTTTGTTGAACAACCTCTTGGTTTTGAAAATCCTATTTTTCCAAATCATCTTTTCAAATCAACTAAATCTATTTATGGTTTATAACAACCCCCTTAGGCTTAGAATGAACGTTTTTTAATTTTATTTTATAAAATGGTTTTAAAATTGGAAAATAAGATTCAAATCCACTTTATCTTATTGCGCCCTAACCTGATATCATGTTAAGTGTTTGTATTTATGCTCTTTTTCAATAAAATATAAAAGAATATCATCTCAAATCTGTTAAAATGTTTTTTTGTAATTTAAAAGGAACTAAAAATCTTGGCTTATTTTATCCAAAATCAACTTCTTTTTAATTAACTAGTTTTACCAATTCTGATTTCGAAGTATTCTAAAAATATAGGAAATGTATAAGTGAGGCTTACCACTGACTTGAAAAATCCCTTATCTCATAGAGTAGTAGAAAGAAGAACAAAATTTCTATTTCTATAACCAAATCATAATATATAGTTGATTATAGTTATTGTGCACAAGTAATGTGGATGAAACACAATCTCATAGACTTCAGGATTACATATGACTATATCCATATTAAGTGCAATAACCTTAGTGTAATTAATATTTCCAAAAAATCCTATCCAGCACTCTTGCACAAAAACAAATTTACCTTAGACACCATTACTTAAGAGATAAATTATAGAAGGGTGATATATTATTGGAATTTTTTAGGATAGAATATCAACTTTTTGATATTTTCACCAAACCCCTTGCTCTTGATTGTTATAATTTTATTAAGGGTGAGTTAGGAATGGTTAACTTGTGATTCTCTTCATTTAACTATGGATAACAGAGAAAAATTTCAAAATTATATTTTAAAATATTGATTTATTCTTCTTTTATTTATTCTATCTTGGCTATGATCCATTTATATCACTTATTATATCATTTTAGGGGGAGACTTATCTATTTAATTTTGGAATTTTCCTTAATAAAAAATTTTATTTTGAAATTAATTTTTAAATTCAAAAAATTATTTTCTCTTATTTTAAAAATTTAAGGTTATAATTTTTAAAACAATTACTATTTACCATATTTGTAACATTTTAAACTATATTTGATTATTAATTTAAATATTAATTTAATTTTTTTTTCAAAACTTATTTGAGAAATTGTACATATGATGTACTTATTTTTTATTTTTTTGTTTTTATCTCTCTTAAATGAATATTAAAGATGAATAAAATTTATATATATATATTTTCCTCTCTAACTAATGTCCTTGAGATAAATTTTATGAAATTATAATTGAAGAAAAATTTATATGTATATTTTCCCATTCAATAGAACTTCTTCAAGTTCTTTAAATATTGTAGAAATCACTCTTTATGGGAATGAGATTCTAGGAAAAGGTATGTATAAATTAAATTCTTCCTTTTATTTTATTATTTATCTTCTTTCCTTTTTCATTCTCTTATTTTATTTATTTTTCTTCTCTTTCTCTAGTTTATTTATTTTTTATTTTTATTTTCTAAATATTCTATTTTTATCTTAAAATATTATATTAAATTTCCCTCTCCCTCTATACTATTGAGGGGGATTTTTTAATTTAAGAGGTGTTCTCAAAAACTTTTCGCTTTTTTGAAATCACTTTCTCTCTTACACTCTATTAATAGATCTCTTTTTTTTTTCAAAAAACAATTTTTATTTTAATGTTTCTCCTTCCTCTCATTTCCTTTATTTTTGATAATAACAAAGGGGGAGAAGTCACTTGAAATTTATTTAGCTTTTCACAAAGGGGATAAAGTTTCTTAAAATATTAAGGGTGAGGGGGTATTTATTTTATTGTACTTCAAAGGAGTATTTTTTTTAAATTTGTTGTTATGTGTCAATTATTTCTTAATAGGGGAGTTATTAAATTTTTGGGTTAATTTTTTTTTTATTTTGGGTTAATTGTTTTCTCTTGAATATAGAAAGTTTTATTTATTTACTCTCTTGAATAATAATAGATATTTTTTAGTTTATCTAATGATAATTTTGAATAAATTTATCTCTAAAATCTTGAATTATATTACTATATATTTCACTCTTGATTTACATTTAATATTTCTTTTTATGTTAAGTGTTTTTGATCATCAAAAAGAATAATATTGTTGAAACTCTCTCTCATGGTGTTTTCATTATAGAAAAAAAAAATCATTTATTTATTTAACAATTTTATTTAGTGATTCGTAGTTATATATTTTAAACTCCGAGTCATGTCATTGATGGTATAAATGAGGTTAATTCAAAGGTGACTTGTTGAACTTGTTGAAGACTTGAATACTTATTAATTCATGCTTCAATATCATGGAATCAAGTTTAATGACCAATATAAGGATTTTTAAGGAATAAATAGTGGTCGTAAATGAAGTTTTAGATGTGCAAGTTGCACTGACTAGATGGTACAGGGCACCGACTAGCCGGTTCCATGTGGTAATAACCACTAGTATAGAGAAGACCCATGGGTCGGCTGGTGGAGTTCCATTGAACATTTGGTGGTAAAGGTAGAATAAAAACTTCCTTTAGGAGTTTCATCAACTATATAGTGGTGGATAATTAGATAATGAGTGGGGGATTCCTAGAAGCAGTGAGTTCTAGGAAGTCCGCTGGCTATCCGATGGAGTCTACAGGGTATATGATGGCATCAAGGAAGATAGTACAGATAAAATTTATTGATGATAAAAATGATTTAATTCCAATCCTCTTCAATTTCAATGAACCTTTATGATAATAAAAGCTTCCCATCTCTTTTGGAGGCTATTAAAGGTGGTCCTTGGCATCTTGGAAGAGCCAATGGTTACAAAAAATTCCTCTCCAAACCATGATTCAAGTTTTGCTCTCCAATAATGAAATTTTAGTGGATTCACTACAACCTTAAAGAGACAATCTATAATTCTATATATTTCACCAAGGATATTATCTAACATTATCTCTCAATATCTCTCTCAATTTGTAATCATATTTTTGGGATATTATGTAGAGGATTTTTAACATGTTTTCTAAAGGAAACCTCTATCTTCTCATCACCTTATCCAACAAGTTCTCACTACTACAAAAGTGAGGGATGAGTTCCTTAGATACTAATGAATCTTAAGAGTGTGATCACAAATCATAATTGTGAGGGATAGGTTTCTTGATCACCACTAAGATCAAGGGTCTAGTATCATATACTTCTCAATTCAAGGGGTGTAGACATAGGGGATCACATTAAGCTATTTCTAAACTCCTTGTAAAATCATGTTTGATCAATCTTTATTTTACACATTTCACTATTCATCATTGATACCCATAATTGAATAAATTTTATATGATCATTTTCATTTTTCTTAATAACATAATCTAAATTGATATTAATTTTATCAATTAATAAATTTATTGATTTATCACTTTATCATTTAAAAATTGTTTAATTTTGAATTTACCCATTTCATCTACATTATTTTTCAAAAGGGAAATTCACCCCCTCTTTCTATATCCTTCGACAAATAGACACCACACACTATTATACCACATGACATGGCACAACTTTCATAACTCATTGTTGTGCTATGAACACGGGTACACAACATACACTTTTCTATTACATGCTGTGTATCAATGTTATCTGATTAGAATCTTTGGAATCTTCAGATGTGATCTTTAAATGTTCTTAATCTATTATTGGACTGTTCTTATCCATGTTAAACTAAAAAAACATGTAATATCAACTTTTATATTAAAAAAATATAAATGAAAAACATATAAAACAAATACATAATTTGGTCAATAAATAATAAATAATTATAAATTGATACGTTACCACAATGATACCAATTGAAGGTTCCAGGGCACAAAAAAAGTGGTTGGACCCATTCCCAACAATAATTTTTCAAAAATTTATTCTGATAAATACTCAAAACTATATAAATGTAATCCCAAAATATTTGAGACATGACCTTTTCACATATAATTTATAATTAATTTATACAAATATAAATTACCTTTGCTTGAAATCATTTCTTTATTATTGAATCAATTCACCAATATTATCATATCATCGTTGTGATTAAGGATTTAAGGTTATAATCTATAAAACCCCAAGATTTTAGAATTTATTTTATTTAAGTAATATATTCAATAGTGTGTGGTATATACAACATATAGCTTAAATGAACCACAATAAACTATAGAAATATTATTATTTAAATACGTATGTTATGAATTAGTCATAGATTTGAAAGGTATGAATAAGAATAACCATATTATTAAATATATGTAGATTTTTTCTTAATTAAATGAATAATCAATCATGCATTTATTATCAATTGGTTGGAAATGAAGATAAAATCTTTTGAAGGCAAAAGAGACATTTTTCATCAATCAGTTTTTATATGATGAATGTTTTTATCTTAATATATTAAATTAATAATTACTGATAAATTATTATAATTAAATATCTATATTATATATCTAATTTAATTAATTAACATTCATTTAATTATGTTTACTGGACAATTAATGATAATAAAGTCATTTTATGCTTTAAAAACACTTTTTCTTCAAAAATGTTTTTTATTTAATTTTGTGTGCATATATTATAATTAAAATCTACCAATTTTATAAATTTAATTTGAAAAAAATTTATTTCATTTTAAAAATTAGTATTTCATAATATTCTTAGCATGAATTTTTGGGACTTTTTTGAAAAGGTTGGGTTTTGAGTGAACAGTGAAAAATGTCGATTTGTGCAAAGCTATCATTTATTTTATTTAAATAAATTAATTTAAAATTATCATTATATTTTGGATTTAGACTTAAATTAACATAATTTTCCTTTAATTACACATAATATAACTAATTAAAAAATAATTAACACCATATTGAATTTTGGTGTAAGCTCATTTTTAGGCTTAAAAAAACATTTTTCTAAAAACTATTTTTCTTTGTGATTTACCTATTTATATTAATATTTCTTTATTAAAATTATTGAAATATAATATTGAAAAATGGATCCATATTTGGAATAATTATTTCAATTTTTTTTAAATAAGTCCCTTTTATTTTTGTTCATTATGAATAGAAACCGTGGTAAATATTTGTTACCTTGGTAAAGGCAGAACAAGGTCAGATCTATGGGATAAGACCTAAAAATATCCCTAAAACTTGATTTTTTTATATTTTATGAGTGTAATTATACTAAATCTATCCTATATTTTAAAATTTGGAAATTTATTTCCATTTTCATTTGATTATAAACTTTATATTATTTTACATAAAGAATAAATACTAAATGATGCTCTCTTTATTCTAAAATCTCTAACATATTTTCATTAGGATAAAAATAAGTTAATATTATTTATAAATGGTTATTTTTAATATGAATAAGTTTTTTTATGATTTTTTTAAATTTTCAGTGATAATATAATTACCTATAGTGCTTACGCAATACCGATACATTGCTTGTGCAAAAAGTAGAAAAATTAAAATAAATGATTTTAAAAAACAATAAAATTAATATGTTTTGGATGAATAGTAGTATTATAAAAATTTAATAGGTAATTATAAATTATATTTAATTTTAAATGTTTTTATATTCGAATTCCATTACAATCTTGATGTCTTTGAAGTCGAATTAAATGAATTGTCCCAAAAATGACTTTAATGATATTTTATGCTAAACAATATTTTATTAAATGATTTAAAATTTAAAAAATATTGAAAGAGTATAGGAGGGATATGAAATGGTCTAAAATATAATTCATGGAACATTTTTAGCCACTTTACACCTTATAAGTAAATTTATAACCCTTAAAGAGTAAACAATGCGTTCTCACGATTAATGATAAAAAGGGCTGATGGGGGGGGGGGTATACTAAAAGATAAGGTTTAGAATGGATTCTGAACTTATAATTTACAAACTTCTAAATTATGTCCAATTGGTTCTACTTGAAATTATTATGATATTTTTTATATTTTAAAGTTCTTAATATTTACAATTATGACACTCTCCTTAATTATAAAAGGTCACCCTTATCCTATATTATTCACACCTTTTGAGCCATTTAGCTTGGGAAAGTTCTACCAAAATCCATTCACAAGCATCCTATCCATGTTATTGAGGCTTTAGTAACATATCAGCAAAATACCAATGAAATTTTCCTATCATGGGATTTAGAAAAACAATTATTTTCTAAGTTAAAAATGTATTTTAGTGGTTAACCTATGTTGTCTCTAGAGAGGAGCACACAACAATCAAGATCTTACCTTTAATTAGAGGAAAAAGTGGATATTTTTGAAATTTTTTGATTTTGAGAACAAACTAAATAAATTAAACAAAATAAAAAAAATAAGAAATTAATTTAAAATAAAATTATAAATAAAGTGATAGAAAATAGAGAGATGATAATGGTGATCATGCCGGGGTTAGTTTTCCAATTGCAATGCTAATCTAATTCAAATTTATCCAATCCTATTGTACTAAGTCGATTAAATTAAGATTACATAATCACTTCCTCTCACTCCCTTGGTAAAATGGTGATGTTGAGATTAAAACTTTCTAAGATATCAACTCGGTATACTATTTTTCCAATGTGTGGGAGAGTTGCAGTGAATACCCTCAACTGACTTAGGAAATTCTCGATCAGGTCTTGTTTATCCCAAACAATCAAAAATATCCACTACCCCTCCCACATATACTGACGATCACCAAGTAATTCACCATTAAGTCGTAATATATTCCATCATATATAAACCAGAACCTAAAGTTGGGAGAAAAATGATCACTGACCAAAGAAAAATTAACAATAGAATCTAAAACCAAATACAATCGCACTTTATAATAAAAACCACTATTAAAAATTGAAACCAACTTCACAAAAGAGATAAATAATTATATATTATTAAGTGCATGAAATAAATAATTAAAAAAGGTAAAAACTTACCTTCCTCAATCACTCATAACATCACCCCTCCATGTGTAGGGTATCAATGAAGAAGGGGGAATAATAAGGCATTACAAAACTAAAAAGAAGAAATGATGGAAAAGGAAGAACATAAAATCTCTCTTCTAGAATCTGTATTCTAGAAGTTTTCTTCCATTATACCCAACATACAGATGAATATGACCAAGATATCTTCTTAAAAGTTGTTTGAAATTGTGGTTTCTATATACCCTCAAAATTTCAATGAATTTGGGCACGTTTATAAAATATTATTACTTAATTACTCAAGAAAACTTTTATTGATGAGGAGACTCTTCAACTTACTCCATTTTTTCATAATAAATGTATGATTTAATAGGATAATTACTAGATTAAATTTATTTTGAACATTAATATTCGAGTCCTATTTCAAATCCAGTTAGAATCACCTAATTTTGAGTTCTTTATCGTGAGTTATAACTCATTTACTGAGATGGGGTCCATTCTGTTGGCCAGAAAAATTTGTCAACTTGATTGATCTGTTTGAGCCTCTTGAAGTCCGAATTAGCTCTAGGTCCAGAACAATAAGTTTAATCCCATGAACAAATTAAGCCTAAAAAATAATCACTTAAATTGTATCAATATTTTAAAAGCTATTCTATAAATACTAAAGTGATATAAAACTGTTAAAATTACAGAATTAAGTAATTTTCACTTTTTAGCCCAAAATTCTCCAAAAATAAAACAATGATGAAAATAAACTCAAATTGTTAAATTGGTAGGGATTAAATAATTTAAATACATATAAAAAATAATGAAAATATCATCTCTATCAATTTCCCCACACCACTTGGACTCCTAGATAGGTAAGCATTAAAATCAAATCAAAACAAATTCAAAATATATACCCTTGAGATCCCACTAACTTGACAATAAGAAACAAAAAATATCACGCCTACTCAAAAACCATTATTTAAAGTTCTCCATTCATATAATTAAATTAATTTACCTTTAATTTCTCCTCACATACACACAAAACACCTACCTCAAATGAATTTTCTCTCATCTCACAAATGTCAATTTTCAACATGGATTTTCTCACCCAAACCCATGAAAGAGTCACCATGGGCTTGATAAATTACTAATTATCCACCTGATGTGAGTCAAGGATATGTGTTTATCATGAGTAATTTTTAGGGTTGTTCAGTGAATTTTGTTTGGTAGGATTTATATATAAAAAATTCTAAGGATGGATGAGGAGGGATTGGATCTTTTTGAAGAACAATTGCATGATTCAAATTTTCACTCAGGTATAGTCTCCTCCTCAATTCCCTTAACAGAAATCAGCTCAAAAATAATATCAAAACTTTTTCATGTAAATCTCATATATTCTCCAAATTTTCATCTTTATCACAAAAACTACTTCCCAAAATTTTATATATTTTTTAAAATCTCCAGAAAGGTAATTTTTTCCTTTGAAAGCTCTAGAAAGCCATAAATTCTTTTATCATGAAATCTACAGAAAGGCATAGATTTCAACAAAATGAATTTTTTATTATAAAATCATCTCTTTAACAATTTATTTTCCACCCAAAGTATCACCAAATTATGTAGAACAATATTTTATAGTTTTCCCCCACACTTTAGTTCAACTTGATCATGAAATTTCACTTCAAGGGAAGGCTAGATTGAGAAAATTTGATTGTAATTTGGCTAACCTAATAGGTTGTTCCTGGATTCTAAGGGATAAAAGTATTACATGTACATGGTAGTGCAGAAAAAAAAGGATTATATTTAAAAGGGGGTTTTAAAACCAAATAAATTCATTAATCATTTAAACCACAAATACCTAAAACCCTCAAGTTTTATCAGGAATAAATCAAATTATGGTTAAAGAGAGCATGTTCTGGTTGTAACGACCCAAAGTTTAATCAATAGAAATTACCTTCTTCTAATTATGTAATATAATCACATTAAATCACAACTAATTGAATTACTAAGTACTATGTGACCTTTAAACATAATATTGTCACTTCTTTGATTTGAATTTTGAAAATCTGACATACATGGTTGCGTTCAGGGTGATTTTTGGGGTCTAATGGAACAAACTTAATTTTTGGTGAATAGTAACCTACCCTTATGAAATAGTAACCTAACCTTATTAATATTAATATGATCTTTATGAATATTAAATTTTCCAGAAGAATAGTAACCTCACCCTTGAATGTATAAATAAAATTTAGGCATCTTATAAGTGATAATATGACCATAGTAAAAGTATTGGTATTTTTGTAAGTCATAAATAATTAATTATAATTAATTAATTAATTTAACATAAAATTTATTTTCCTAAAAGGTGTTCATAAATTAACAATTTTATGTCTTCTGGTTTTAATATGATTTTGTAAGACCTTATGTAATTTTTTAAATCATTATAAAATCAGATATAGTTTTAAAATCTGTATTTTTCAAATAAATTATGATTTTAATTAAAAATTAAATTAATAATATTTAGAAAATTATTTTTGAAAAATTTACTTCATTTTTGGATTCTAAACTTTAAAAAATGGTTAGGGTTAATTTTTTGAATTTTCTAAAATACTTGAATTTTTGGTGAATAGAAAAATACTATAATTTACGATAAATGCTAAATAAATTAATTTCTGCATCATTCTTGAGCCATGGATGATGTAAATGGAATTTTTTTTGATATCACATGTATATATTACTATTTTTGGTCATGGATTCATCACTATTTCTTGTATTATGGAAAAATAATAAACTAATGATTTAAATATTAAGAAAACCCTCCTCCTATCCACTATAAAAACCACCCACACTCCCCTCTTCTCTTAACTCCTATCAAGACTTTTTCCTTACCTAAATTCTGATAAAATATCTGCCCAAGATCCTCCCCCACGTCCATTATCCCTTTTTACCCTCAAAAGGCCAAATCCTCTCCCCTTAAGAGGCTCTCAAGGAAGATTAATTCAATAGGTAAATTCCTCTTTTCAATTCTTTTACTTTCTTTTCAAGTTACTTTGTTTTATTTTCTATCCTTACCTCTCCTAATCCAAATTTTATGAAAAATATAGTACCATACATTTATTTTAATATTTTTATGATTATTTAATAAGTTATTATCATCTCTCCTTTACCCTTCTTTTATACTAGTAGTTGAAACACCATCTGAGATGTGTTAATTTACCACATTTAAGGACGATGGGTTTTCAATTTCCATTACCATATTCAATTCTGGTCATGAAACCATTTTTATAGTTGAAACAAACTATAATATATGTATTGTGTATAATTTAAGGTTTTGTAATATTTTTTACATGATATTAAATTATAAAGCAAAATGTGTTCGATGTGATCTAAAACCCACCAATTAATGAAAATAGTTATCATTAAAGTTTTATATAATGATTCATCTTAAATCCAAGTAAAAAAATTAAATTTACAACCATATAAAATTATATATGTTAAAAAATAAAATATAACTCCAATTCTGTATAACCATCCTCATTTTACATGATTATCCGTTCATGTATATAAGTAAACTGATCATGAAACAAACGGACCCGAACAATGAAATTGAACCTCATAACCAATCAAAAAGGTTATGAAAGAACTCAAAAGGTTATAATAAATCAATTAAATGTAAAATATATTATGTAATTATTAATTAATTAACCTAATTTTACTATTTAGGTCATTAATATCAAGTGGAGAACACCACCAAACATAAGGTAAGAGATTCCACCGGAACCTCCATTATTCCTTCACATTATTCTTACTCTTTTTTACCCAAATGAAATACTATATTATGTATATGTACATATTCTAATTTATGTTTATATTTCCAAACACATATACCAAGATCCATTAATCATTATATTTTTGGGACATACATGCTTTTAAGTGATTACCTCCTCAATACTTCCTGATAAGCAAACCCGTTTTAAACAAACTTCCTGAATTCCTTCCTAATTTCAAGTGCACAATATCATCTTTTTTAAGCCACCATTATTTTTATAAAATCAATATATTTATTATGAAAACCCTCTTGGTTCACTTATGGTTTTATATAAAAGATTATTCCCTTTTATATTTTAAATTCTCTTTGGTATTTTCCTCAAAACTGTAATAAAATGTTTTAATTCTAAAGTTTATTTAATACCTTTTTTAAGTTTTCATTACTACTTGACATAAATTATCATGATATATTCTATTTTCCCTTATGAATTCCCATGTATGATTTAATTCCTTATTTTCATGGACACTTTCATGATACACCCATTTATTATGTATTATGACATGATTATGATACTAATTTCTTTCTATAGGTAAACCATATGTTTATGTATGATTGATTATGTATGATTATTTATATAGAAAACAGATTAATGAACATGTTAAGATGGGTGTTCCTAGATAGTACTATGATGTATTGGGTAAAGTTGACTCTCATGAGACATTATGTGCAATGGTCTTGGCGGTTAGCCTTGACTTTTGCTACCATGTGTAATAGTCTTGGAAATTAGATTTGAACTGTGCTACCATATGAAACGGTCTTGGAAGTTAGCCTTGACTTGTGCTACCATGTGAAAATGTATTGGTGGTTAACCTTGAATTGTGCTCCTCTATGTGAAATGGGCCTTAACTCATGCTAAATTTATGTTTTATTTTGCTGCAATGTTACTATGATTCCATGTTTGTATGATCCCAAGTTATACATGTTATGGTTCCATATGTTCAATTATATTATATGCCTTTTTATATCATCATTTAATGCTTCCTAACCAATGTGATAAAGATTTAACTTATTCCCTTACTAGGATTTTTAGCTTACCACTTTGTTCATGTTATCCCCAGGTTATCCTATGCCGATGTATGAGCACAATGGAAGTTAGGAGCTCAATATGAAGATTAAATAAAGAAATGTTTTATGTTTTCAGTTTTATGTACCTAGTATTCAAAGATAATAGATTTAATGATCCTTGTATTGTAATTTGATGTATAATTATGCATAAAATCATGTAATGTTATGTGAAAAAGGACAGGGTCGCTATAGTTGGTATTAGAGGGTGGTCTAGTTATTTTTGGAGATTAGAAATGGATAATTTTAGTAAGAACCTTAAGGATGATACTAAGTATAAGAAAAAAATACCTAAATTATGGAAAGTATAGAGTAAGTGGTTTATAAAGAAAATACACACCTGTCTGGATACAAACAGGTAGTGGTGGATCTATCACATATGTATCTAGGGGTAAAACCTGAGAACACCAATTTGAGCTAGACTCGAATGAGAACTGGTTCATGAAAACAGGCCTTGCTACACTCTTTGTTTGACACTCCCGGGGGATATTCTTTGGTAAATTCATAAACATAGTATGAACCATTATTAAGGGAATAAAAAGAAACAAATAATCACATAATAATATATGTTAGGAAACATATCATGGATAACCTAAATTTAAACCTAGGGAATCACAAGTCAGGATATACTTATACTTTATAGGTTTATCCTTGTATGTTTAAAGTTTCCTTTTTATGATTATTAATTAATTATTAAACCCCAATAAGTGTATTTTCTTATTCTTAGTTAACATATAGAAGGAGGAAGATTGCGAACAACTCTTCTCTCTCTTCCCAAAGAATTACTTGGAAATATTATTTGGAATTATTTCTCAGATGACTTTGAAACTTTTTCAAATATCCAAGTTATGTGAAATCAAATTTATGAGGCATCCAATACCTCTAGAATAGCCCGATTATTTCAAGGACCAAGTACCATCTAGTGGAGAATCTTGAACTCTAAACTTTATTACCATGCTAAGAGTAGAAAGTACCATCAGGGTCTTTTCAAATTCTTCTTTTTCTTTCAAAATGATGAAGCACTAAATGATTTTCTAGATGCTATAAAAGAGGGAGACCTCCGAGCAGCCTATATGTATCAAATTATAGATTTATATCTTTGGGTAAAGACCAAAACTGATTTACCAAAACCCTATATTGAAATATTTGAAGATGAATTAGTAAGAGTTTTTTTTATAAAAAACAAGTTCATTAAGGTATTTCAAAATTATATATAAGAAATAATTTTTTAATGACTTATCATTGCTTCTATCTATATAATACAAGATGGATGAGGTGTTTTTGGGAAAAAGTAGTTGATGATTTTGAAAATATCCTGAGGTAACATTGTTATTCATGAACCCTTTATACTTTAAGGCAATTCCAAAAGGAAAAAATGAAGACCTCATTAAAGGAATGAAAGAAAAGTACCCGCACCTGTTTATGGATTAGAATGTAAAACGAAATTTCAAGGGAAAAATTTCATAAGGGGGGAAGAATATAACGACCCAAAGTTTAATAAATGGAAATTCCCTTCTTATAATTATGTCATACAATAATATGAAATTACAACTCAATGAACTACTAAGTACTATGTGACCTTAAAACATAATATTGTTACTTCTATGATTTGAATTTCAAAAATATGACATACACGATTACATTTAGGGTGATTTTTGGGGTATGCTGGAACAAACTTAATTTTTAGTGAATAGTAACCTACCCTTATGAATAGTTGCCAACCCTTATAAATAGTAATATAACCTTTATGAGTAGTAAATAATCCAAAAGAATAGTATCCTCAACCTTGAATGCATAAATAAAATTTAGGCATCTTATAAATGATAATATGACCATAGTAAAAGTATTTGTATTTTTGTATGTCATAAATAATTAATTACAATTAATTAATTAATTTAAAAGAAAATGTATTTTCCTAAAAGGTGTTCATAAATTAAAAATTCTATTTCTTCTAGTTTTAAGATGATTTTATAATATCTTATGTAATTTTTGAAAGCATTATAAAATCAGATATAATTTTAAAATCTGTATTTTCAATCACTATTTCATGTCTTATGGAAAAATAATAAACTAATGATTTAAATATTAAGAAAACCCTCCTCCTCTCCACTATAAAAATAACCCACACTCCCCTCTTTTCTTCACTCCTCTCAAGACTTGGGAATTGCCCAAATTCTGCTCGAATCTCTCCCCAAGATCCTCCCTCACATCCAATATCCCTTAGTCTCCTCAAAAGGCCAAATCCACTCCCCTTAAGAGGCTCTCAAGGAAGATTAATTCAAGAGGTAAATTCCTCTTTTCAATTCTTTTACTTTCTTTTTAAGTTCCTTTGTTTTATTTTCTATCCTTACCTCTCCTCATCTAGATGTTATGACAACTCCAATACTATAAATGTATTTTAATATTGTTATGATGATGGAATAAGTTATTATCGCCTCTTCTTTACCCTTATTTTATACTAGTAGTTAAAACACCATCTGAGATGTGTTAATTTACCACATTCAAGGATTATGAGTTTTCAATTTCTATTACCGTCTTCAATTCTGGTTATTAAACCATTTTTTATGGTTGAACCAGGCTATAATATATGAATTATGTCTAATTTAAGATTTTGCAATATTTTGTACACATGATATTAAATTATAAAGAAAAATGTGTTCGATGTGATCAAAAACCCACCAATTAACCAAAAAAGTTATCATTATAGTTTTATATAATGATTCATCTTCACTCCAAGTAACCAAATTAAATTTATAAGGACCCAATCCAAAGCAACCAGACTCATCTCTTACAAATTCTGTGTAATTTTCTTTATAAAAGAAACTATAATAAATACACATCATTAAATAAAACAGTGGATATTTTATTGGCCTAGGTTTTGGAGAATTATAATACTAGTAATACATTCAGATTCCAAAGTACAAAATTTTGTAAACATTAAGAAAATTAGCATCAGAGAAATGTGTACACATTAGAAATTCATTGTATCAATTTCAACTAAACCTGTAAGAATAATTTAATTGGGTGATCAAAAAATGCCCAGTAAGGGGTTTTAAAACAAGACCATTAAGAAATAATTTTTCTTTTAATTTTTTTAAATATATTCCCTAAATCATGAGATTAACATTTCTCATAACATGTCATCATCATTTCTTAATAGATTCTGAAACACCTTTTAGGATAAACTTATTCTCAAAATTTCTAAACTTATTTAAGAGTTACAAATAAAATACATTATAAAATATGCATGTACTTGAACAAAAATGAATGGAATACCACCTATAAGTTAGAAAAAGACCATACTTAATTATGTATGACATGCCAAGGGTGTATATACAAATTTACAAATGAAATAATATTTGTTCATAATTTTCATAGAAAATGATGTCATTTATTATCTAACGCAGAAATAAAAACCATGAAATGATGGATAAGTTTCTAACCTTATCATTAATCCTTTAAAATAGATGATTTGATATATAAGTATATACTTAAATATAAACCATTTTACCATGTGATTTTGAAAATCTAAAACCGATTAATATAGGTTCATAAGAGAATGACCAGTAATGATGGATATTCCTCTAGTCGAATAATCACATGGAATTTCACTTACTAGATTCATAATGAGGGAATTCACAATGTGGTACATCATAAAAATTATATCAAGGTATCATACCAAGACCATACATAACCATTTTTTCAAGACCTAGTTCCAAGACCTATTTTGTATCATGAGACTTACCGATGCATCTAGAGGATATAGAAGGCCTCACCCATCACATAATAAGTCCAATTAATGTGTGAATTCAGGATTCCAAACAACATAATCATACCATCAAGGCCTCGTGCCAAGACGCTAGTTTGTCTCATGAGACCTACTGATGCACCAAGAGGCTATAACGGGCCTCACCCGTTACATAATATTTCCAATACACTCCTCATATGTCTAATAAAAATATACCTTTAAATCAAAGTGTCCCATACCACTTTGATTTATTTGAATCTTAATCATAGAAGAAAATAAATTCATTGATAAATTATTGAGGTACATATTCTTTAAAAAATCCAAAGTGTCCCATAACACTTTGAAAAGTTTAATTCTTAATTTATATAATATCACAAAAGATTAATCCCATACTTGAAATAATTGTATTTATTTATAAACCATCAATAAAATGAGTAATTAAATAAATACACATTTTATCAAAAATTCATATATAGTTTTGTCTTCTCAAAATAATATTTTACAAAAAATAAATATTTTTCATACATAAAATTATAAATAAAACAATTCAATTCTTGAAGAAATCCATGTTCTTGATAATCTCAAAAAATTTATTTAAAACCATGAGTTTATTATAAATGAAAGATATGTTGATGTTATGCTTAATACATGACCATGAATGTATACAGATGCGACATCCTTAATTTTAATATAAGATGATGAAAAGTTATGTTTTTTTTACTAAAATTTGACGATAAGTATTATAACATGTTAATAAACATTTAATCCTTTATATATATATATTCATGTATATACATACCTAGATTTAAAATTATAAATAAAAGAACTTAATTTTTCCCATATATATATGTATATGTACACACACATACACAAAAACACATATATAGCATAGTATTTCTAATTCGCAGGATAAATTCATGTTTTAGAAAAACATTGATAAATGTGGATATCCCTTGGTATAGTTAATATGAAATAAAATTTAAAACATAAAATTATATATATATATATATATATATATATATGTTTTTTTCTTGAAAATCTCTCGCGAGTTTTGACATCATCAAGACTTATGTCATTTAACTTTACATGAAATGTAAATACATTAAACATCCATGTAATCCAAAATATATTTTATAAAAAGTGAATCTTAAGTAAATATTTTGTTCATACAATTTATTAATTAATTATATGCATGAGTTTATGTCATGAAAAATGTAAAATCTTCACATAGAAATAGTAAATTAACATTCATATTATTTTAATATTCTTAAGCAGTAATAAATCCCACACAAAATTATTAGGATAACATTTTAAGATATTAAATCATCATTTAACAAAGGTTTACATCAAATTATGATAAAAATTAAATATAAAGTAGGTTTTAATGGGACCCTTCATTTTTGTAAACATGAATGAAACCCTCTTATATGTTAATAAGGTTGGAATTACCACTATATTCAAAATGAATTAGCTTACAATTTAAAAATTAATGCACGTAAAATTTGAGAACATAATACATGGAGATATATATAGATATATAATTGCATATGTATATATTTTTAAATATGAAACTATAAAACTTAAAAATTAAATGATCTTTAATGTCAAGGAAATCATATAGTTGCTTATTTTATTAGCATAACTTTCACAATAAAAAAAATACTTACATGATTTAGAAGTATAAAATACATAGTATAACACTCACATATAAATACAAAATTACATATGTACATGTATATAAATCATGTATTCAATAAAATATTAACTTAGGAATCATTAAACTTGTTTTAAATAAAGTAAATTCCCATTAAATATATTTTATTGAATTAAAATTTAATCAAATATTCCAATACCAATAAAATTATCAAAGAAAGGTATTATTTGGAAACAAAACAAATGACCAATCTCTAATATATAAACAAAATGAAATTAAAAAATAAAATAATTTTTGGTTTTCAATAAAAAAACTAACAAATGTTCCCAAAAATATTTTCACTTGTACAAATATAAATTAATATTTGAAAATGATTCTTTATTAAATCTGAACACTAAAATATGTTTCCTCTACAAAATTTAATAAAATAAGGAATCAAAATATGAAAATAATATTAACATAACTCTAACCATAAAATTTGAATGATTTTAAAGAAAAACCTTATTTAAAACACAAATTGGATACCTTGTGCTAAACCAACATTGCATACATTCTCACACTAACTGATATTGATAATGATTTTGAAGTTTACATTTTCTATGAATTTTATATCCATAATCATCACTATGAAATGATAATAATATATATGAAAGTGGATGAAAAAATGAACCAAAGGAAAAATGATAGGCAACCAGTGCATAAAATACACAAATGCAATCAAATGAAAAATGGCACACCACCAGTGCATAAAATTGACAAAAAATAGTTTAAAAGGATAGGTGAAATGGACATTTGTAGACCATTCAACCTATATTAAAAATAAAAAAGTAGAACACACTAATACTAACATAAAAAATTAATTGATAATAGTCTACCTACAAATAAAGGATAGGAAAAAAAATGAAAAGTGGATGAATAAGTGAAAGAAAACCAGAAATTGACAAAAAAATGATTTGGTCAACTACCTACAGATCATCAAATCTAAAGATAGGTGGAAGATGATGACAACGATATCTCCATCCCTAGTGCTCAGAATTGGAACCCTAAGCATACATCAAAATCCCCAGGCATGGTCGAGCACTAACCATTAGCGGCCAACCTCACTCAAACTCCCCTACGTAAACCTTAGGTTGGTCCTGACCTCCCCATGGTTCTGTTCGGATGACTCCTTCGAAGCCATCATCTTCGACCTCAATTCCTTATTACGATCGGCCTGGTTCGATACGATGGACTTGCTAGATCCCCTCAAAACCCTTCTACATGGACCCTCACTCAGTTTCTCCCTCTCAGGCCATGACTCATCCCCCAAAACCTGGTTTTCCCCATTTCAAAATAAATCTCCCTTTTAATTTACACTCTAAAAAAATATTAAAATGATATCTTAGTTAAATAAAATTATAAATATAAATTATGTATATTTTTAATTTTAAAAATCATAATATACTATGTGAATAACTTCAAATAATTTCAATATTTTATTAAAATAGTTATAATATATAATATATAATTTTATTTAGCAGAATTCATAATATTTTTAAAAAAAAAATATATTTATATGTTTATATCATATTTTTTGAATATTAAATTTAAGAAAACTAATTTGATTATATTAATATAATTATCCATTATTTCATTTTTTTATATTTGAAATAATTATTATCATATTTAATATATTAGAAATACTATCATGTTTTGGTACCTTAAAATCAAAAATAATTATAATAAAAAAAATATATGTATATATTTGAAATTTAGAGATTTACTCATTCAAAATATTAAATAACCTTTAATATAGATTTTGTTATTAAAAAGTAATCATTTAAAGAAAATAATTACTATAATACAATAATTGTTTTTAATTTTAAAATAAGTTTTAAAAGTATAAATAATAATTATAGTTAATTATAAGTATTACAGTTAAATTAATTAAGATGATTGATTTAAAATTTTATTTTCAAAGAAAATTGTTTAAAAAATATTAGTAATTGGTTTTTAATTATAAATAAATTCATTTAATAAAATATTTATATAAGAAAAATTAGTTTAGAAATCCTAGGATGTTACATTATTCTGCTCTCAATAGAATTGCATCCTCAAAATTCATTTTTTTGGACTAAAACAATTCTGAATTTATATCTTCAAAATTAAGAAACACCAGGACTTCTAAACTTCTAGACCTGACACCATATTATATCTAAAGTTGTCTAGACCATTTTTATAATACGAACTATAAAAACCCAATCCCAAGAAATCAGACCCAACCCTTACAAATGTTATGTAATTTTTTTATATAAAATAAACTAGAATAAATACACAACATTAAATAAAACGGATGAACTTTTACCGGCCCAAGTTTTGGAGAATTAGAATTCTAGTAATACATTTAGATTAAAAAGTAACAACATTTAGTAAAAATTTATCCAAGTAACATCAGAGAAACACTTCCACATTAGAAATTCATCATAACACTTTCCACTAAACCTGTAAGAATAATTTAAATACACAGGGTGAGCAAAAAATTCCTAGTAAGGGGTTTTAAAACAAGATCATTAAGAATTTTTTTTCTTTTAAAAACATTTCTTTAAAATATATTCCCTAAATAATGAGATTAACATTTCTCATAACATATTATCATCATTATCTTGAGAGATTATGAAATATATTTTAGGATAAACGTATTCTCAAAATGACTAAACTTATTTAAGAGTTACAAATAAAATACATATAAAATATGTGCGTACTTGAACAAAAATGCATGGAATACCACCTATAAGTCAGACAAAGACCATACTTAATTATGTATGACATGCCAGGGGTGAAGATACAAATTTACACATAAAATAATATTTGTTCAGAATTTTCATAGATAATAATGTCATTTATTATCTAACATAGAAATGAAAACCATAAAATGATGGATAAGTTTCCAACCTTATTATTAATCCTTTAAAATATATGGTTTGATATATAAGTATATACTTAAATATAAAAAATTTTACCATGTGATTTTGAAAATGTAAAACCGATTAATATAGGTTCATAAGAGAATGATCATTAACCATGGGTATTCATCTAGTCGAATAATCACATGGAATTTCACTTAATAGATTCATAATGAGGGAATTAACAATGGTGGACATCATAAAAATTCTATCAAGGCCTCATGATAAGACCATACATAACCATTTTTTCAAGGCCTCGTGTTAATACCTAGTTTGTCTCATGAGACTAACCGATGCATCGATAGGTTATATAGGGTCTCACCCATCACATAATAAGTCCAATGCATGTGTGAATTCATGATGCTGAATACCATAATCATACTACCAAGGCCTAGTTCCAAGATACTAGTTTGTCTCATGAGACCTGCCAAAGTATCGGGAGGCTATAACGGGCCTCACCCGCCACATAATATTTCCGATGAATTCCTCATATGTCTAATAAAAATATGCCTTTAAATAAAAGTGTCTCATACCACTTTGATTTATTTGAATCTTAATCATAGAAGAAAATAAATTAATTGATAAATTATTGTGGTACATATTCTTTAAATAATCCAAAGTGTCTCATACCACTTTGAAAAGTTTAATTCTTAATTTATTTATTATCATAAAAGATTAATCCCATACTTGAAATAATTTTATTTATTTGTAAGCCATCAATAAAATGAGTAATGAAATAAATAAACATTTTATCAAAAATTTATATATAGTCTTGTCTTCTCAAAATAATATTTTACAAAAAATAAATATGTTTTAAACATAAAATTATAAATAAAACATTTCAATTCTTTAAGAAATCCATGTTATTGATAATCCTTTAATTTTAATATAACATTATGGCATGTTATGTGTTTTTTCTAAAATTTGACGATAAATATTATAACATGTTAATAAACATTTAATATATATATATATATATTCATGTCTATACATACCATGATTTAAAATTCTAAATAAAATAACTTAATGTTTCCCATATATATATATATGTATATGTATATGTGTGTATATATATATAATGGTATTTCTAATTCGCGGGATACATTCATGTTTTAGAAAAACATAGAAAAATGTGGATATCCTTTGGCAGAGTTAATATGAAATCAAATTTAAAACTTAAACTTTGTTATATATATATATATTCTTGAAAATATCTCGTGAGTTTTGACATCACCAAGACTTATGTCATTTAACTTTACATGAACTTTGAATACATTAAACATCCATGTACTCCAAAATATATTTTATAAAAAGTTTATCTTAAGTAAATATATTGTTCATACAATTTTTTAATTAATTATATGCATGAGTTGATATCATGAAAAATGTAAACTCTTCACATAACAATAGTAAATTAACATTTGCATTATTTTAATATTCTTAAGTAGTAATACATCCCACACAAAATTATTAGGATAACATTTTAAGATTGTAAATCTTCTTTGCATATAGGTGTACATAAAAGTATGATAACCCTTAAATTTAAAATAGGTTTTAATGGGATCTATCATGTTTGTAAACATGAATGAAATCTTCTTATCTATTTATAAAGTTGGAATTACCACTATATTCAAAACGAATTAGAATACAATTTAAAAATTCATGCACATAAAATTTTAGAACGTAAGACATAGGGATATATATAGATATATAATTACATATGTATATATTTTTAAATATGAAACTAGAAAACTTAAAAATTAAATGTTCTTTAATGTCAAGGAAATCATATAGTTTATTATTTAATTACCATAACTTGCACAATAAAAAAATACTTACATGATTTAGAAGTATAAAATACATAGTATAACACTCACATATAAATACAGAATTACATACGTACATGTATATAAATCATGTATTCAATAAAATTTAACTCTGGAATCATTAAACTTGTTTGAAATAAAGTAAATTCACCATAAATATATTTTGTTGAATTAAATTTTGAATCAAATATTCCAATAACAATAAAATTATCAAAGAAAGGAATTATTTGGAAACAAAACAAATGACCAATCTCCATTATATAAACAAAATGAAATTCAAAACTAATATAATGTTTAGTTTTAAATAAAAAACTAACAAATGTTCAATTTTTTTCTCTTGTACAAACATAAATTAATATTTGAAAATGATTATTTATTAAATATGAACACTAAATTACGTTTCCTTTACAAAATTTAATAAAATAAGGGATCAAAATCTAAAAATAAGATTAAAATAACTATTACCATAATTTTTGAATGATTTTAAAGAAAACCCTTACTTGAAACACAAATTGGGGATCTTGGGCTGTAGCAACATTGCATACATTCTCACACCAACTGACAAAATGGTTTAAATTTTACATTTGTTATGGATTTTATATCTATAATCATCATTATGAAATGATAATAATATATATGCAAGTGGATGAATAAACGAACCAAAGGAAAAATGACATGAAACCAGTGTATAAAATAAACAAATGAAATCAAATGAAAAATGACACACAACCAGTGCATAAAATTGACAAAAAATAGTTTAAAAGGATAGGTGAAGTGGACATTTTCGGACCATTCAAAATCTGTTCAAATTAAAAAAGTAGAACATGCCAATCCTAACATAAAAAATTGATTGATAACAGTCCAAAGAAAAATAAAGTAAAGGGAAAAAATGAAAAGGAGATGAGCAGGTGAAAGAAAACTAAAATTGACAAAAAATGATTCGATCACCTACCTATAGATCCACAAATCCGAGGACATGTGTAAGATGATAACAACAAGATCTCCATCCTTGGTGCTCAAAATCAGAACCCTAAGCTTAGATCAAACTCCCTAAGCATGGTCAAACACTAATCATCAGTGACTGAACTCACTCGAACTCCCCTACATAGACCTCTGGTTGGTCCTGGCTTCTTCTTGGTCGTGTTAGGATGACCCCTTTAAAGACACTGGCTTTGATCTCTATTACCTATTACGATCGGCCTAGTTTGATGCGAAGGCCTTGAGTGATCCCCTTGAAACCCTTTTGCGCATATCCTCACTCGGTTTCCCCTTCTCAGGTTGTGACTCATCCCCAAAAACCTGGTTTTCCCCATTTCAAAATAAACCCCCTTCTTAATTTACACTCTAAAAAATATTAAAATGATATCTTAGTTAAATAAAATTCTAAATATAAATTAATCATATTTATAATTTTCAAAATCATAATATAAAATATGAATAACTTCAAATAATTTCAATATTTTATTAAAATAGTTATAATATATAATATATAATTTTATTTTATAGAATTCATAATATTAATAGTTTTATAAAAATAATATATATATATATGTTAATATTATATTTTTTTAATATTAAATTTAAGGGAACCAATTTGATTATATTAATATAATTATCCATTATTTACATTTTTTTATATTTGAAATAATTATTATCATGTTTATTATATTATAAACACTAGAATATTTTGGTATTTTAAAATCAAAATAATTACAATAATAAAAAATATATACATATATATTTGAAATTTAGATATTTACTCATTCAAAATATTAAATAACCTTTAATATAGATTTTTTTTTATTCAAAAGTAACCATTTAAAGAAAATAATTAAAATAAAAAAATATTTTTTTTAATTTTAAAATATGATTTAAAACTATAAATAAAAAGTATAGTTAATTATAGCCTTACAATTAAATTAATTAATACACTTGATTTCAAATTTTATTTTCAAAGAAAATTGTTTCAAAAATATTATTAATTGGTTTTTAATTATAACTAAATTAATTTAATAAAATATTTATATAATAAAAATTAGTTTGTAAATTCTTAGAGGTTACATTATTCTCCTCTCAATAGAATTGCGTCCTCACAATTTTCTTACAGACGAAAAACAATTCTGAATTTTCGTCTTCAGAATTAAGAAACACCTGGACTGCTAAACTTCTAGACCCAATACCATTTAATCTTCAAAGTTTTCTAGACCATTCCTATGATACCAACTATAACGACCCGAGCCCGAGCAATCTAAATCATCCCTTAAATATTCTGTGTAATTTTTTTATAGAAGAAACTAGAATAAATACACAACATTAAATAAAACAGAGGATCTTTTATCAGCCTAGGTTTTGGAGAATTAGAATTCTAGTAATAAATTCAGATTCAAAAGTTAAAATTTAGTAAAAATTAAGAAAAGTAACATTATATCAGTGCTTCTACATTATAAATTCATCGTAGAACTTTCCAATAAACTTGTAAGAACCATTTTAAATACACAGGGTGAGCACAAAATGCCCAGTAAGGGGTTTTAAAACAAGACTATTAAGAAATAATTTTTCTTTTAAAAACATTTCTTTAAAATATATCCCCTAAATCATGTGATTAAAATTTATCATAACATTTCATCATCATTTTCTTAATAGATTCTGAAATATCTTTTAGGATAAACTTTTGCTCAAAATTTCTAAACTTTTTTAAGAGTTACAAATAAAATACATTATAAAATATACGCGTACTTGAACAAAAATGCATGGAATACCACCTATAAGTCAGAAAAATACCATAATTAATTATATATGAAATTCAAGGGGTGTGGATACAGATTTACATATGAAATAATATTTGTTCATAATTTTCATAGACAATGATGTCATTTATTTTCTAACACAGAAATTCAAACCATGAAATGATGGATAAGTTTCTAACCTTATTATTAATCCTTTCAAATAGATGATTTGATATATAAGTATATAATTAAATATAAAAAATTTTACCATATGATTTTGAAAATGTAAAACTAATTAATACAAGTTTATAAGAGAATGATCATTAACCATGGATATTTCTCTAGTCGAATAATCACATGGACATTCACTTCCTAGATTCATAATGAGGGAATGCACAATACGTGACATCATAAACATTCTGTCAAGGCCTCATGCCAAGATCATACATAACCATTTTTCCAAGGCCTCGTTCCAAGACCTAGTTTGTCTCATGAGACCTACCGATGCATTGAGAGGCTATATTGAGCCCCACTCATCACATAATAAGTCCAATGTATGTGTGAATGCATGATTCCAAACAACACAATCATACTTTCAAGGCCTCGTGCCAAGATACTAGTATGTCTCACAAGGCATGCTAATGTGCTGAGAGTCTATAATGGGCCTCACCCATCATATAATATGTCCAATGCATTCCTCATATGTCTAAAAAAATATGACTTTAAATCAAAGTGTCCCATACTAGTTTGATTTATTTGAATCTTAATCATAGAAGAAAATAAATTCATTGATAAATTTTTGAGGTACATATTCTTTAAACAATCCAAAGTGTATACCACTTTGAAAAGTTTAATTGTTAATTTATATAATATCATAAAATATTAAGCCCATACTTGAAATAATTGTATTTATTTGTAATCCATCAATAAAATGATTAATGAAATAAATGCACATTTTATCAAAAATGAATATATAGTTTTTTCTTTTCAAAATAATCTTTTACAAAAAATAAATATGTTTCACACATAAAATTATAAATAAAACATTTAAATTCTTGAATAAATCCATGTGCTTGATAATCTCAGAAAATTTATTTGAAACCATGAGTTTATTATGAATGAAAGATGTGTCGTTTTTATGCTTGATGCATGACCGTGACTATATGTAGATGTGACATCCTTAATTTTAATATAACATGATGACATGTTATGTGCGTTTTTTTTCTAAAATTTAATGATAAGTATTATAACATGTCTATAAACATTTAATCATTTATATATATATATATATATATATATTCATTTATATACATACCATGGTTTAAAATTCTAAATAAAAGAACTTAATGTTTCCCATATATATATATGTATATGTATACATACATACATACATACATACATACATACATACATACATACATACATACATACATACATACATACATACATACATACATACATACATACATACATACATACATACATACATACATACATACATATATATCATGATATTTCTAATTTGTGGGATAAATTTATGTTTTTGAAAAACATTGATAAGTGTCGATATCTCTTGGAAAGGTTAATATGAAATCAAATTTAAAACATAAACTTTGTTATATATTTATATATATGTTTTTTTTCTTAAAAATATCTTGTGAGTTTTGGCATCACCAAGTATTATGTCATTTAACTTTACATGAACTTTCAATACATTAAGGATCCATGTACTCCAAAATATATTTTATAAAAAGTGTATCTAAGTAAATATAGTGTTCATACAATTTCTTAATTAATTACATGCATGAGTTGATGTCATGAAAAATGAAAACTCTTCACATAGAAATAGTAAATTAACATTCATATTATTTTAATATTCTTAAGCAGTAATACATTCCACACAAAATTATTAGGATAACATTTTAAGATAGTTAATCATCATTGCACATAGGTGTACATCAAAGTATGATAAACCTTAAATATAAAAGTGGTTTTAGTGGGATCCGTCATGCTTTTAAACATGAATGGAATACTCTTATATGTTTATAAAGTTGGAATTACCACTATATTCAAAATGAATTAGCTTACAATTTAAATATTCGTGCATGTAAAATTTAAGAACATAAGACATGGATATATATATATTTATATATATAAATATAATTACATATGTATATATTTTTAAATATGAAACTAGAAAACTTAAAAATTAAATGATCTTTAATGTCATGGAAATCATATAGTTTCTTATTTTCTTACCATAACTTGCGCAATAAAAAAAAATACTTACATGATTTAGAAGTATAAAATACATAGTATAATACCCACATATAAATACAAAACTACATACATACATGTATATAAATCATGTATTCAATAAAATATTAACTCATGAATCATTAAACTTGTTTTAAATAAAGTAAATTCCCCTTAAATATATTTTATTTAATTAAAATTTGAATCAAATATTCAAATGCTAATAAAATTATCAAAGAAAGGAATTATTCGAAAAAAAATAAATGACCAATTAAGAATATATAAAAAAATGAAATTCAAAACTAAAATAATGTTTGGTTTTGAATAAGAAAACTAAAAAATGTTCACAAAAATAATTTCACTTATACAAACATAAATTAATATTTTAAAATGATTATTTGTTAAATCTGAACATAAAAATACATTTCCATTACAGAATTTAATAAAATAAGGATTAAAAATATGAAAATAATGTTAACATAATTCTAACCTTAAATTTTGAATGATTATAAAGAAAAACCTTACTTGAAACAAAAATTGGAGACCTTGTGCAACTACAACATTGTGTACATTCTCACATTGATTGAAAATGGTTTTGAAGTTTACATTTTCTATGGATATATTTATCTATAATCATCACTATGAAATGATAATTATATATATTAAAGTGGATGAATAAACTAACCATAAGAAAAATGACACACAACCAGTTCATAAAATACACAGATTCAATCAAATGAAAAATGACACACAACAAGTGGATAAAATTGACAAAAAATAGTTTAAAAGGATAGGTGAAATAGACATCTACAGACCATTCAACCTTTGTTAAAATTATAAAAGTAGAACACACCAATACTAATATAAATAATTGATTGATAATAGTTTAATGAAAAATAAAGGATAGAAAAAAAAAAATGAAAAGCGCATGAACAAGTGACAGAAACCCGAAATTTACAAAAAAACATTTTGGTCCCCTTCTTATAGATCTGAAAATCTAAGGATAGGTGGAAGATGATGAAAATGATATCTCCATCCCTTATGCTTGAAATAAGAACCCTAAGAATACATTGAACTCCCTAGGCGCAGTCGAACACTAACCATCAGCGACTGACCTCACTCGTACTCCCCTGTGTAGACCTCAGGTTGGTCCGAGCCTCTCCCTAGTCACGTTTGGATGACTCCTTCAAAGCCATTGGATTAGACCTCAGTTCCTTATTTCGATCGACTTGATTTGACGTTAAGGCCTTGCTATATCCACTTGAAACCCTTCTGTGCAGAGCCTCACTCGGTTTCCCCCTCTTAGGCCGTGACTCATCCCCAAAAACCGAGTTTCCCCATTTCAAAGTAAACCCCATTTTTAATTTACACTATAAAAAAATATTAAAATGATAACTTAGTTAAATAAAATTATAAATATAAATTATGTATATTTATAATTTTCAAAATCATACTATAATATGTGAATAACTTCAAATAATTTCAATATTTTATTAAAATAGTTATAATATATAATTATAATTTTATTTAACAAAATTCACAATATCAATAATTTTATAAAAACAATATATATATGTTTATATCATGTTTTTTAATATTAAATTTAAGAAAACCAATTTGATTATATTAATATAATTCTCTATTATTTTAGTTTTTTTATATTTGAAATAATTATAATCTTATTTAGTATATTAGAAATACTATCATATTTTGGTATTTTAAAATAAAAAATAATTATAATAATAAAAATATATACATATATATTTTAAATTTAGATATTTACTCATTCAAAATATTAAATAACCATTACTATATATTTTTTATTCAAAATTAATCATTTAAAGAAAATAATTACTATAATACAATATTTTTTTTAAATTTTAAAATAATTTTGAAAACTATAAATAATAAGTATAGTTAATTAAAAGTTTTATAATTAAATTAATAAATACACTATTTCAAATTTTATTTTCAAAGAAAGTTGTTTCAAAAATATTATTAATTGGTTTTTAATTAAAACTAAATTCATTTAATAAAATATTTAAATAATAAAACTTAGTTTGGAAATCCTTGGATGTTAAAAAATTGACAACCATATAAACTTATGGATGTTCAAAAATAAAATATAACTCCAATTTTGGGTAACTATCCCCATTTTACATGATCATTTATTCATGTATATAAGTAAACCGATCATGAAACAAACAAACCCGAACAATGAAATTGAACCTCATAACCAATCAAAAAGTTTATGAACAAACTAAAAAAGTGTATACTAAATCAATTACATGTAAAATAGGTTATGGAATTATTAATTAATGAACCTAATTTTATTATTCATGTCATTAATATCAAGTTGAGAACACCATTAGACTTAAGGTAAGGGATTCCACCTGAACCTCTATTATTCCTTCAGGTTATTCTTACTCCCTTTTTACCCTAATGAAATCCTATATTATTTATATGAAAATATTATAATTGATTTTTATATGTCCAAACTCATGTATCAAGATCCATTAATCATTATCTTTCTGGTATATACATGCTTTTAAGTGATTCCCTCCTTAATCTTCCTGATAAGCAAACCCATTTTAAAGGAACTTCCCGAATTCCTTCCCAATTTCAAGTGCACAATATCATCTGTTTTAATCCACCATTTTCTTATAAAATTAGTCTATTTATTATGAAAACCCTATTGTTTCACTTATGTTTTTATATAAAATATTATTCCCTTTTCTATTTTAAATTCTCTTTTGTATTTTCCTCAAAACTGCACTAAAATGTTTTAATTATAAATTTTCTTTAATAAATTTTTTTAAGTTGTGATTTCTATTTGACACCACTTATCATGATATATTCCTTTTTACCTTATAAATTCCCATTTAGTATTTAATTACTTACTTTCATGGACACTTGTATGATACACCCATTTATTATGTTTTATGACTTGATTATGATACCGATTTCTTTCCATGGGTAACCCTTATGTTTATGTATGATTGATTATGTATTATTCTTTATGTGGGAAACATATTCATGAAAATTTTAAGATGGGTGTGACCAAATAGCACTCCAATGCATTGGGTAATGTTGACTCTCTTGAGATGTTATGTGCAACAGTCTTGGCGGTTAGCCTTGACTTATGATACCATGTGCAATGATCTTGGTGGTTAGCCTTGACTTGTGCTACCATGTGCAATGGTCTTGGTGGTTAGCCTTGACTTGTTCTACCATGTAAAATAGTCTTGGTGGTTAACCTTGACTCATGCTCCTCTATGTGCAATGAGTCTTGACTCATGCTAAATTCATGTTTTATGTTTCTGACACATTACTATGGTTCCATGTTTATATGATCCCAAGTTATACATGTTATGGTTCCATATGTTCAATTACATTATATGCCTTTTTATATAATTATGTTATGCTTCCTAACCAATGTGCTAAAGCTTTATCTTATTCCCTTACTGGGATTTTTAGCTCACCCCTTTGTTCATGTTATCCCCAAGTTATTCTATGCCGATATATGAGCATAATGGAAGTTAGGATCTCAATATGAAGATTAAATAAAGAAATGTTTTATGTTTTCAGTTTCATATACCTAGTATTCAAAGGCACTAGACTTCATGATCCTTGGCTTGTATTCCGATGTATAATCATGCATAAAATCATGTAATGTTATGTACAAAATGATAGGGTCTCTATATTGGTTCTCTCTAGAAATGAGGTGAATGTAAATAATATGAAAAGGGGTTCATAAGACTCATGGGAAAGTGATTTTAAAGATAAAGATAGTGAGATGCGGCACAAGATTAAAAAATTAGAGTACTTTTCATGAAATTCCCAATGATTTGTACTTTAAACAATGTCATTTTCAATATTCATTTATGTTCAGTTTCATGAAATAAAATTTTTCACTCATTAACATGTGTTTTAAAAATGGAAATGATAATCATTTCATCTCAAAAGTTTCAAAAACACACAAAAATTTCAAAAACATATTAAAAAAAATAGAAAAAAAATTGCAAATCCTAAACTATAAAGGTTCCCTCCCCCACACTTAAATGATGCAATGTCCTAAATGTGATCAAGTTGATTTAACATGTAATAAGATTTTTAATTAAATCACAGCAAGCAAGAAAATGTTAAGGAGAGTCATAACCTAACTTATTGGTAATGCAACATTGAATTAATCTCCCAAGTGTTTATCTTTGAAAACCTACTAGCAAAAAAACAAAAAAACAAAAAAAAAGTAATTCATTGAAAGAAAATAAAAAAAATAAAAAATGAAAAGGAAATAAAAGAAAGACAGGTCTTGGTTTAACCCCTAAGTAGTCCCTGGGTTTTTACTACCTCCAAATGGACAGTTCTAGTTGGTTATCCTCAATCTGATGGTGGGTGTATCTTCTTTGGGATAAACCACCAACAATTCTTCTTTACAGAATGCAATTATTCCTTTTTTTGATGAGTCTAGGATATAGTACACCAAATAAACCCCCATAACAATGAGATACAACTTACATGGTGGGGGTAGGATATAGAATGAGTCCTCCTATTTCTTGGTTTCCACTTGCAAAACCTCTTTTTCATTATCTAGTGCTTTCTCAAGGTATGATGCATCAATAGAATAATCAAATTGAAATTCAGAATGTAATTGTATTTGAAAAAAATTAAAACATGAGGAATACATATATAAATATTCCCCTTAAAATTAAGCATCTTGTGTCTCCGTTTCCCCAAGAAAATACACTCGGATCTCCTCATGAACTCCCTCCAGTAAATGATCAACATGTTCGGGGAGCTCCAAATGTTCCTCTTTAGATGAATCTTCATTTTCATCTTCTTCATCCTCAAAGGTAATAAAAGTGTTGGATGAATTTGAAAATTTAAAACAAGGGGACATAATACTCAATTCAACATCAATAAAATCAGAATGAAAAGAGTTCAGAAAAATATTATCTTCCTTAAGTAGATCAAATTCAATTTCTTCTTCAGTGGAAAGTGCCTCATGAAGTAGAGTGGCAGTAGATAGAGGTGGGGGGTCAAGATCCTATATTTGAAGGATGAGTGGGGAAATAACATCCACCATTTTTTTGGATTACGGTTCATGTTTTAGTCCCTCATCTAATAGAACTTCCACCTTAACCTTTAGTCTTTGATAATTAGTTTTGAATTGAATAAGCATATACAAAATTTATTTAAAAGAGAGACCTGTAACATGGACATTCAACATTTTCTTGGTCAAAATAGTGAGTTCATAAAACTTTTGTAAGAGGGAAACCTCATCATTGTCTACTATTTTTTTCTACACCTATGAGTAATTAATCCAAGAATAATAATTTTAGTTTTTATACACCATGGAAAAGTTTTTTTTAAAATTAATGCGAAGAAAATTATTTACAAAATGTCAGAATTATATTATTGGAACTACCTCCCCAACAACTATGATAAGTTTTGACATGTTCCAATCATTAGGTATAGGAAAAACAATTATTTACTAAGTTAAAAATGTAGTGTAGTGGTTAACCTAGGTTGTCTCTAAAGAGGAGCATTCAACAATCAAGATGTCACCTTTAATTAGAGTAAAAAGTGAATGTTTTTGAAATTGTTTGATTTTTAAAACAAACTAAATAAGAAAACAAAATAAAGAAATTAATAAAACAACTAAAAATAAAATGACAACTAAATTTATTGAAAATAGTGATATAATAAGGGTGATTAGTTCAGGGTCAATTTTCCAATTGTAATGTTATCCTACTTAAAATTTATCTAATCCTCTTATACTAAGCTGATTAAAGTGAGATTCCATGATTGATTCCTCTCAATAACTTGGTCAAATTGTGATAGTGAGAGTAAAACTTACCAATATCTAAGCTTGGTATACTCTCCTTCCAATGTTTGAGAGAGTTGTAGTGAATACCCCCAAATAACTTGGGAAATTACCAATAGGGTATTTTTTATCCCAAACAATCAAGAATATTTAATTTCCCTCCCACACATACTGATGATCACTAAGTACTGACCCACTAATCTCTGATCAATTAAATCATATATAAACCAAAACCTAGTGTAGAGATAAAAAAGATAATTAACCAAATCAAAATTAAAAATAGAATCTAAAACCAAATATGACCGTACTTGATAATAAAAATGACTATTATAAATTAAAACCAACTTCGTAGAAGAGAAAAAAGATTTTATACCATTAAGTGGATGAACTCAATAATTACAAAATGAAAAACCTCCCCTTACAAAATAAATAATAATATTACCCCTCTATGTGAATGGTGTCAATGAATAAGGGGGAATAAGAAAGCATTACAAAAATAAAAAGAAGAAAAGTGGGAAAAGGAAGAACATAAAATTTCTTCTCTAGAATCTTTCCACCAGAAGTCTTCTTATGTTCTACCAAACATATGGATTAAAATCACTAAGATATATTCTTAAAAGTTATTAGAAATTTATTTTTCCATCTACAATCAAAATTTAAATGAATTTGGACATGTGTAGAAAAAGTTATTCCTTAATTAATTAAGATCACTTTTTCTAGACTTGGAGACTCTTCAAATTACTCAAATTTTGCGCATTCAATGTATGCCTTAATAAGAAAAATTCTCTATGAAATATAATTTGAACATGAGGCTTCATGTAATGTTTAAAATCAATCTAGAATCACCTCATTTTTAGGCATGTATCTTGATTTATGACTCATTTACTGAGGTGAGGTCTATTCTATCAGCTCGAAACATTTGTCAACTTGATTGATATGTTTGGGACTCTTGAAGTCCAAATTATCTCTAGGTCTAGAATAAGAAGCTACATCCCATGAAAAAATTAATCCTAAAAAAAAAATCACTATAATTGGATCAATATTGTAAAATTTATTTTCAAAATATTGAAGTGATAGAAAACTATTAAAATCTAGAATTAAGTAATTTTCAAATTTTATCCCAAAATTCACCAAAAATAAAAAAATGATGAAAATAAAATAAAATTGTTAAATTGGTAGGGATTAAATAATTTAAATACATATGAAAAATAATAAAAATATTATCTCTATCCACCAAACTATATGGATTAATGTGTAACCCAAATGAGGCTTTTCAAACAAGATGTATAACTCTTAACCGAGTTCTTTCATTTTATTTATTCTTATATCTCATTAAATTCTCTCATAAACATGTTTATATAATATCATAATTATATACACTATAATTATATTTTATTATGACCATGGTATAACCCTTGGTCATCTCTATCTCTATCCTATGATAAATGAAAACATTACTCGTGTGTACGTGCATATTACCACCTCCATGAAGCGATGTGTTTCATTTTTTCATAACAACCTCATAAGGATGGTTATTATGATGGATTTAATATATATATATATATATATATATATATTATATTTATACCATAATTATGATTTTTGAAATATAATATATTACTTACCTTCTTACACTTCCCCCCGTTAAAAAATGATAACGTCGCTAATGCGTACGTGTAGACTACCACCACCATGAAACAACATTGTTATTTTTTCATATAAGACCTTCATAGATGTTTATAAAATAGTATTTAATGTATAAAAATTATAATTATTTCATGATTAATATTATAAAGATAATTTAACTATGACTTTTTAACCATGGTCAACCTATCAAATTTCTTTTACAATTATGAACCAAACATCCTCAAAATATCCAACATGAACTTAACTGATTTAATAAATATATACGTCATGGTAATAAATGAAATAAAAAGGGTAATAATAATTTAATACACCTGAAAAATGTTCTTATGTAAGTGTAAAATTAATATAATTTTATTATATAGGAGATAAAGTTTGTATGTGGCGAGTCCAACTTAAGCTAAGGGGTTTATTAACTCAACTCCTTTTCCTTGGGTTATATTACTTATTCATTGACTATGTTATTCCAAGATTATGTGTGTAGGACTTATTATTATTTTATATTTTATTTAAAATTGTTTTATGTGGATTTAAAGTTGTTACACATAACCACTTCATTGATTAATTATCACATCAATGTTACAATCCTTATAAGGGATTTATCATCTCAATTTCTTTTCATTAGGACTTATGCCATTTTCACCACATGTTTTTTCATGAACTCCTCCCCAAAAAGATACTGCAATGAGGGGAGAGAGGTGGTGACTACCTGAGTTCCACCTCTAGTAGGTCTCGGGTTGGTGACTAGCACAAAAGGTATAATAAACATGCATATGGAAGACATTACCCTCTAAGAGAATATGAAAAAGAGAGAGATAATAGGGATACACCAAAAAACAACTTATCAGACATATATATAAAATAAAAATCAGGTGAAAACATGAAATTTAATTCAATACTAAACAACTGAAATGAAAACTATAAGTATAAAAATGTAAATACAAAAGCGACCACAGATCCCAAACAGCTTCTACAAAACCACGAGCTAGCAATATCCAGCCTGATCTCCATCCTTATCTGACTAACTTGAAAATAGTTTATATATACATAGGGTGAGAATAATAGTATACTTAGTAGGATCCTCTTAAGATCCTCTTTTTAAAAAGATAAAGAAATCATGCTAATTCATAGTGAACAATAGTAACACTAACTCATCACCTAAACATGTATACTAAGTTCCCAGCCTAAACATGGCTAAATCTCACCAAGTACTACATACTAGAGAGAATATATTATAGTAATAAACATCAAGGGTACCCTACTCCCACTTCCCCATGAGTTTTGTACTTTTCCCCAATGTCACACGTCTTGATCCATATCTCTCCAAAAGTAAGCCAACCCAAAGAAACCTAAGAAAGGCATCACAACATGCACCTCATGCATCACATAACCACACCATCCCATCACATATCCTTATATAGTAACCAAGTAGTTTTTGGGAGCCACCATGGATCGTATGATGTATATCAAACATCATGTATTATACCTCAAACCATTACAACCCATACACCGAGTAAGTACCTCAATCCATCACAACATATACACATCATAACTATAATAATCCTTTGGATACAATATCTAGTAATACATGTGTGTGAAATAACCACAAACCATCACATCCCTCTACACACATATATGAGAAAACTAACTCTCATCCATACTAGCACAAGTAACTACCAAGAGAAGAGATCAGGGCTAGAGGGGGTAGTCATCCATCCATCCTCCCACTGGGATGTTGGGGAAAACACCCTCTCAGAGTGCATTGGGTGTTAGTTGCCTTAAATGACATGGGTGGGGTATCATATGAAATAATAAAACATACATGATATAATATAGCTCACAACCACACTATAAGAATAACCTAGTCTTAGTCATACTGTTGCTAACATCCACCAGACACCTGATTGCCATTGCTAAGACTATATATCCAATAATAACACATGCATATAAAGAACTACATTAAATTAATTCTTTCCTTTTAAACCATTTATTCCCATTAATTAACCATTAACATTTTCCACATTTCATTACATAACATTAATCATAAAAATAAAGCCCATTCCCTCCAATCCTAATTCAAACTAAATCTATGGTTTATCAAGATTAAAATATTTTTAACATTTTTATTCCATCATCAACCAACCCCATGGGTTAAGAATTATTCAATTAATTATTAGAATCATTACATATCTAGGTACTCTAGGAAAACCATCCTAAGATACCACAAAAAGGAAACATGAAACCAAGAACCTCTAGCTGCCTCAAGTAGTGGGGAAAGGAGTGAAAATAAAATAAGAAAATCAGCCATAAACCATTAAACAAATTCATAAGAGAGCATACCAGCTCTCAAAATATCATCAATGGGTAAGCCAAGCTTTAACATGTTCAATAACCTCTAGTTACATCCTTGATAATCACATGTATATACCAATGCATCTCACTATCACAGGTTTCATCTGCTACCATATCATATGGGCCTCCCTGCCCACATATCACCTCATCCATCCCAGGACCAGCCACACTAGACTCACATCACATATGGCCCTCCCCATCCCATATCATCCATCATGGGATTAGCCGTATCAGGCTCATACCACAAGGATCATATCCAAAGAAAATCACAAAAGTTGTAGTAACAAACAAGCAATCAACAGGGAAACTGGGCCCTAAAAAAAGGCATTTATCCATCTCATGCAAATAAGATATCACAAATCAAAAACAAAGAACTCATAATTATTAATCAAACAGGAAAATCAAGCCCTATAAAATCATATTTATCACACAACTGGTTCTTATTCCATCTTTAATTAACCGATTCATTATTTATTAGTTCCAACTATTGGAAACCTAAGGCATCAATCTATAACAATATACTAAAGGAAAACATACTCTAGCATTTATTTCAGTCTAAAAAAACCTAGAGAAGTACCATTATCAATTAAATTCCTTTTTAATTATTAACAATAAGTATCTACATTTTACACATTATTTATTAATTCCATTAATCAAATTGAAGATCGATTTCAATTAAACATGCACATTTCATCAATTTTAATATCATCAAATTATATCAACCACTGGATTACAAACATGACTCTTCTTTAATTATTCTCAAGCCAATTTATTATCAATTAGATTTGGATTTACATTTTTTTACTAATTTCATAATTCTATTCCAATCATAACAACATAATAACAAAGAATAAAACATAGATATCACACTATCTAGAAAAACAAGAGGGAAACCACTATCACAATATAACGAAAAAACATCATCAACATGAGATCACTATCCAATTTCTTTAATTCAGTTCAATAATTATTAGTTCAATTTCACTCCCATATAAAGGGATAAATCATGATTAATTTATGATTGAATGTAAATAAAATATGAGAAGCAATGAATCTTCTACCTCAAAATATATCAATGTTCTTCTCATGATAAAAATCCACATATCACCATAGATTGAAGATGGAATCCAAGAATAAATACCTTATTAAAGAGATCTTGAAATGCTGGAGAATGGACCACTAGATTGCCTAGAGTTGAGAGAATTCCATAGTGTTTGGAGAAAACCCAAGAGGTTGAACCCTTTTAAATATGCATTGCACATGGGAATTACATGGTGTGTAATACATTTATATGTCATGTAAATTTTGGGGTTCTATTTTCATTGAAAAACATGTTGCCTTCCTATTATTTAACCCCTAAAATTTACATGTCATGAACCATCCCTGCACAAGTTGTGAACTATACATACATGGAATGTAATATTTACACATAGTGTATTCACCCCACTTCTAAAATTTTCAGCAGCCAACACCTCCAGAATACTTCCAAGCCTCCTCCGAGCACCACATGCCCCACAAACACACAAAGGGTCAGTCCACATGGATCTAGAACCCTTACATTAGATACCCATAAAACAATTATCTTCCTCGATAATCCAAAACCCAAACTTGAGGGGAAAGGAAAAGGGGTCATTTGAATAGCCACCTTGATATATACCTCTCAAAGATATCACCATATTAGGAGCTCAACCACCTCACTAGAGGAACAACAAAAAACCACAAAATAACAACAAACGGCTCCAGAACACTCTCCTAGGGGAGATACCTCTCAAATGAGAGTAAATCCACAAAAATAAAAAAGAGAGAAACATATCATAAACTAGAATGGTCCACATCCACAAAAAACAACATTAAAATTGAATAACTAAACATAAAAAATCTTGGGGTACTGAGTGTAAATCTACGACTCATGTTCTTAGGTACTATCCTCCATGCCACAATTTCACAACAAGACATGAAATAAGGGAATAATATTACTAAGAAAAATCGTCTTGGATCTGTACAGTCCTCTCCTAAAAGGTCAAATCATTGTCAACATCAATATTTCCCCAATCGATGGCATGAGATTCATTATGAAGATAATTATGGAGCTATGCCACGTGAAAAACATTGCGTATCCTACTCATCTATGGGGGAAGTTCTTTCCGATATGACACACCTCCAACACAAGACAACACTTTTAAATGACCAAAAAATGGGGGGAAAGATTACTCGCACGACCAAACCTTCATTGCCTATGACGGGGAGTCACCTTCAAGAACACGTAATCTCCAATGTCAAACTCCATAAGTCTCCTCCAATGACCGAAATAGGATTTATGATGATCATGTGCTACCTTCATACTCTCTCTAATTAATTGAACCATATCTATTGTATTCTGTACTAGTTCTGGCCCGAGAATTGCTACATCTCTAACCCCAGTATATCATAATGGAGAATGTTAAGGCCGAAAATACAAATATTTAAATGATATCATACTAATGGTGGAGTGGAAACTATTATTGTAAGATAAATTTACCAAGGGAAGGTGACTCATCCATGAACCTCCAAAATATAATACATAATAGTGAAACATGTCCTCAAGAGTTTGGATGGTCCAATCTATCTAACCATCTATATGTGGATGAAAAGCAGTACTAAGACATAATTTAGAACCAAAATCATGATGGAGAACTCTCCACACCCTAAAGGTAAAATGAGGATCTCAATCAGAAATGATCATTCTTGGGAATCTGTGGAGTTGCACAACCTCCTCCAGATACAACCTCAACAAAACCTCCACTAAGCTTGAATCCCTGATCACTATAAAGTGGGATTATTTTTTTCAAATGATACACTATCACCCATACAGCATCATATCCACCCTAAGATCGAGGTAAACCAAAAATTAAGTCCATTGAGATGTCCTCCCACTTCCACTGGGGAACATCTAATATCTGGATTAAACAAATGAGAACATGGTTCTTGACCTTCACCTTTTGACATACCAAACATCGAGAAACAAACTCTAAAATTGAATGCTTTAACCCAGGCCACCAACACCGACCTCTCAAATCTCAGTAAATCTTGGTAATGCTAATATGTACCACTAATGGTGAACTATGGAACTTATAAAGAACCATCTCATGCATCACTAAAGGAATTGAAATCTTTCACTAGAACAAAACCTGGTGCTATCCATCCTTAAAACAACCATCAGGGGCATCACCAAAAAAACTCAGTCTCTCCATACCTCTATCTCAGAATCCCCCAACTAGGACTCCACAAAATACTACACCAAAGATGACTTAACTTTCATCTAGAGAAGAAAATATTTTCTTACAACCTCTCCCATATTAAGATTCATTATAGATAGTTCTTCCATTACTCTCCATAAATCCTCAAATACACACATGACATCACCTCATGACTTCCTTCTCAGCAGATTGGCCACAACATCCCCCATTCCTAGTGTATAAGAAATATTAAAGTCATAATATTATAATAATTCCATCCACCAATGTTGTTTAAAGTTTAAGTAACACTGGTAGAAGACATACCTTTGGATCTTATGGTTAGTGAAAACCAAAAAATGCTCACTGATGAGGTAATGTCACCACAAATTCAAATCAAATACCATTTTTGCTAACTCGATATCATGGGTGAAAAATTTACACTCACAGGGATATAAATATTAAGACCCATAAGAAACAACCAATCTATGTTTCATCATAACATAGCCCAATACAAGATGAGAAGTGTTATAGAAAACCTCAGAATTAACTCCTTCTACTGAAAAAAAATAATTGGAGTACTAAGAAACTTATCCTTTTAGTACTCAAAATATACTTGACACTAGTTAGTCCACAATAATTCTTTATCCTTATAGGTTGAGGATGTTGAATTAGTTTCAACCCAATATAAATTGGTTACAAACCTCCTATAATAGCCTGTAAGATCAAGAAAACTATGCACCTCTGCCACTATCTTCACGGATTACCAAGATATAATTGCCTATATCTTCAAAGGATCCATAGTTAATCCATATTGGGATAGTACATGACCCAATAAATGAACTTCATGAGCTTGGAACTCATACTTTAAAAACTTCTCAAATAGAGGCTCACTACGAAGAACTCCTAATATAGCACGCATATGCTCTGCATGTTCCTCCTCAGACACAGAATACATAAGAATTCCCTTGATGAAAACCACTGTGAACTTATCTAATAACTCTATGAACACTACATTATTCAACCTTGTGAAAATATATGGAACATTCATCACATCTAATGACATCACAATGAACTCATAATTCCTATGATGATAACAAAAAGTAGTCTTTAGAATATCCTCATACTTCACCTGCATCTGATGATATCCTGACCACAAATAAATCTTCAAGAACCAACTTTATCCCTTAAGTTGATCAAATAAATCATAAATCCACAGAATAGGGTAGTGGTTCTTCACTTTCACTTAGTTAAATTAATGATAATTTATATAAGCCCACAAAATTTCATCATCCTTCTTCACAAACAAAAATGGAACACCCCAAGGTGACACAATCGAATGAAAAAAACCTCACCGAAACAGATAATCAAGAAGTACTCATAGATCTCGAAACTTTGAAGGTTCTATCCTATAAAAACACATCGAGATATGAGACATGTATGGATATAGATTGATCCCAAAATTGATCTCCTGTCTAGGGGTAATGCTACAACCTCTCCTAAAAATACATAAAGGTACTCTTCCACAACCCTGGGAAAAACCAATTGCTAAACCTCTAATGAGCTCAAAATCAGTTCGACCATCAAATATAACAAGGATGAAACAAAAATATGACCCATCCAAGAGTCTCACTCACCAATAAACACCGCTATCTCTCCATCAGCATCATAGAATGCAACCCCACCTCTTAAACCAATCTATGATGAGGATTATTTCATATGTTTGTATCCATAAGCATAAGAAATCTCCTCAAGAGAGGTTCTTCCCTAGCACTAGCTCACGATCTCAATATAATTCATAAAAGTTAGTGCGACCTCCAACCAGTGTATCCAACTCCAAGGGAGCTGGAAGTCTCTCTACCTAAAGTCCCAAAGCATGGATGATGGTTGTTATATAAAGGAGGGTGTAGCTCCTGAATCAAGAAAGCATGAAACCATGTAGAAAACAAGAAAATGGTACCTCAAATGATATTTGGATCACCTGGAGCTAAAAACACAAAATAATGAATCTGACCAAGACATGATCTGTGGCATCTATAACCCTACTAATAACCACCTCCATGGTCGCATTATGATCTCTAAGGATGGGGAGAATCTATGGGATGACCTCTAATTGCCCCATCCCTTCTCTGTTGATCCCAACATAGAGCACCCTTTTTCTACTTCCTCGATTGAAACTTCCTCAATGGAGAAACCTGAAGCCAAAAACCTAGCACACACTAACTAATCAAAAAGGCCAAGCACTCTTACTACTGATGACCTCGAATTCCATAAGAAAAACATGTTTCTGATTATTTGGAACAAATATGAGAGATACTGGCTCCTAAGAAACGAGATGATGAGGGATGGGACCTACCCTCGACTGATAAATTTTTTTTCTTTCTAGACAATTGGGAACCCCAGATCAAAGCTCTACTTTGTGAGGAATCCAGAAGATTCCCCTCTCTTGATGATCTGATTTGGGAAAGCATCCTCTCTATAACCCCTACTCTTTCAACCACACATAGATACATCTTCAACATAAATGAGGTGACCTAGATCTAGACATATGGATGCAAATACCCCTTGAAATGCCTCACCCTATCCTTCTTATATATAAATAGGTTTGAATCATATCGCATAAGGGTCTTGAAATAAATATCGAACTCTCACACATTGGATATCCCCTATTTAAGGGTAAGAAACTCCTAGTGAATGGACACCTTCACAGTCAAATAAAGAAACTTTTCTCCGAACTAGTATCAGAACTTTCCCCACGAGAATACTGACTCCTCATGATCCCTAAGTAATAAGAACCACCACTACCTTTCTTCTCCACACAACATTATCACAGCCAATAAAACCCAATGCTCTTGTTGAGCAGATATTGGACTGAAAGTTATCTCAACCTCCTCCAACTAGTCTTCCACGATTTAATCTAAAATGGATCCCTCCTACTTTTTTATACTATGGTGATAAAACTCATGAAGTTTCCTCCTCCAAGTATTGTCATCTTCGACCTCTACTCTATGATGATCTACTGGCACATCCTACTCAACATCTTTGACATGAACCTAGAGAGGACATTGACCTATAGCTATACCTACAATAAGAAAAGACTATTATAGATCCTAACTTTGAATATGGAATATTTAAGATTAATTAATTAATTAATTAATTATATTGTTTAAGTTTTTAACCTATAACAATGTTTACCCATTTCAAACACTTCAAAAAAAATAACAATGCATGATCATTTCCTAGGTCTCTAACCTGAAACCAGTATCAATTCATTTAGTAGGCTTAGTAAACTTAAAGTTATGTGCATCAGATCACAGGGGCCTCTAAATACCCATGTCTCATCCAGTCTCATCTATTTACATCACTTACTAAACTTAGCTGACACCATTTCCCTACCAAACCATACAACCTCACCTATGGATATCTTAAAACTCCATCATATACCTCAACCTGAACCTTTGATACCACTATGTTACGAACCCCTCCCCACAAAGATACCACAATGAGGGGAGATAGGTAGTGAATTCCAAATTCACACCTCCCATAGGCCTCAGGTTGGTGACTAGCACCGAGGGTATAGTAAAAATGCATATGGGAGGCATTAACCTCTAATAGAACATGTGAAAGAGAGAGATAAGAAGGATACACCAAACAAAACGTACCCAAACATATATATAAAAGAAAATCCAAGTGAAAACCTGAAATGTCATACAATACTAAACAAATGAAAGGAAAACTACAAGTACCAAATGGTAAAGATGACAGGGACCATGAAGCCCAAACAAATCCTATAAACCCATGAGCTAGTAATATCCATCTTGATATCTAACCTGATTTGGATGAACTGAAGAAAGTTTATATATATGTATGGTGATCATAATAGTATACTCATTAGGATCATCCCTAGAGCCTCTTGTGTAGGAGATAAAGAAAATATACCAAAGAACAGTGAACAATATTGAAAATAACTCATCATCTAAACAGGTATACTAAGTTCCCATCCTCACCATGGATAACTATCACCATGTATCACATACAAGAGAGTATATAATGTAGTAATAAAACATCAAGGGCACCCTTCTCCCACTTCCCCACTGGTTTGCTGCTCTACCTCAACATCACATGTCTTGAGCCATCTCTCTCCAAAAGTAATCCATCCCAAAGACACCTAAGAAAGGCATCACAACATGAACCTCATGCATCACATAACCACACCATCCCATCACATATCCATATATAGTAACCAAGTAGTTTCCATGATCCACTATATCTCGTATGATGTATATTAAACATCGAGTGTTATACCTCAATCCATTACAACCCATATACTAATAAGTACCTCAAACCATCACAACCTATACACATCATACCTATAATATTCCTTTAGATACTATATCTGGTAGTACATGTTTTTGAAATAACCACAAGCCATCACAACCCCCTATACACATATATGGGGAATCTAACTACTATTCATACCAGCACAAGTAACTACCAAGATAAGTGAATGGGGATAGAGGGGGTAGTCATCCATCCATCCTTCCCCTAGGATGTTGGGGAAAACACCCTCCTAGAGCCCACTGGGTGTCAGTTTCCCTAACCAACATGGGTGTGATAGCGTATGAAATCATAGAACATATATGATATAATATAGATCACAACCACACTATGTGTATAACCTAGTCTTAGAAACAACTGCATCTAACATATCTTGGACTCCTATATGCCACATCTAATACCAGATATCCTATAAGAACACAAGAATATAGAGAGAAACATTAAATTTATTATTTCCTTTTAAATCATCTATTCCTATTAATTAATTAATTATCCATTAATTAACCATTAAAATTTTCCATATTTATTCACATTGAATTAATGATCAGAATAAATTATATTCCCTATAGGCATAATTAAAACAACTTCCATGGTTTTTATCTAGATTAAAATCTTTTTAAAATTTTCATTCCATCATTCATCAACTCCATTGGTTAAGAACTATTCAATTAATTATTAGCATCATTCCATATCTAGGTACTCTAGGAAAACCATCCTAAGATACCACTAAGAGGAAACATGAAACCAAGAACCTCCAACTACCTCAAGTAGTGGGGAAATGAATGTAGATAAAATAAGAAACTCAGACATCAACCATCAAATAGATTCATAAGAGTGAATACCATCTATCATTATCTCATCAATGGGTAATCCCAGATTTAACCCATTCCATCACCTCCAATTCCATCCCCGACACCCACATGCATATACCGATGTATCTCTCCATCACAAGTGTCAAATAATGCCATATAATATAGGCATATGATTATACAATAAAAACAAATATGTTAATTACATTTTAATGGTATTAAATTTTTATTTTTGATCTTATGGGCCTGAGTTAGTGGATTTTAATTTTGAACATCCATTCTCATCATTTGTGCACTTCATGCCTAATGCACACTAATTTAGGCCCAATGATTCATATGATTTTAAGGAATGTAATTATACATATTTTAATTTGATATTTTAGGAAATGGATCTAAACTTCAATATGAACATTTTTCATTCAGGTTTAAATGGAGGATTCATAAAGGATGAAGGAGATATTTGGTGATGAAAGGAAACAATTATGGAGAAGGAAAATTGGACACCATCCCACTGTTGAGAATGCGAGGACCACAATACATGACCAATGAAGCCTAAATTTCATAGGATACTAGAATACATGTATCGAAACAAATAATTCTTAATAATATAGTGCTAATTCGGCCTCCATGGTGGTTATTAAGGTGGCCAAAATTGAATATAAAAATCTGGGCCAGAATCTGCGGCCCAGAATGTTATCCCACTAAATCGGCCATAACTCCTGATCCAAAACTCCAAATAGGCCCAAATTTTACAGACGTCTAGAAGAAATCCAGGGTCATAAAAGAATCTTCTATGGCCTACCGATATTCAGTGATATACTTTCCTACATAGGATGATATTTTCAGGGGAGACAAGGAGGATAAAAACTCAAGGAGGGAATCAAATTCTCCACTACTTTCCACCACCCTAAGGCCTAAATTAATTTAATAATTGGGCATAAATTGATTGAGGCTCGACCTAAGGATTCCCAATTTCCTATTTAAGGAAGTGGTGGTGAGGGGGAAGAGATATATCTTGTTTTTTATGTAATGTTATTATGCCAAAGTTCCTTTGTAATGTTTTCAATTTCCATGTAAGTTTCTTTTTATATTTCTATGTTCTTAATCAACATATTTCTCTTATATTATTCCCATTTCTTCATTAAAATTATATAAACACAAATAATAGTGATATATCAGTGTTGTGGTGAATTAGGTCACATATAGGTGTGAATTTTATTCACACACACGAAGGAGTGCTTGTTATTTCCACAGTTTTAATTTCTTCAATCCAATTCTTGTAAGCCATCTTCCGCCCACCATTGAGAGTATACCATCAATAGAGGGATAACAATTTAATGGGTTGATGGCAGGAAGATAAAAATTCTTTATTTAATGTTATTTTATAAACGAATTGTTGTTAATTGGTTAACTAATTTTAGACTTACATTCTTCAGTTATTTCCACTCTTCATCTTCACTGTGTTTGAGGAAGCTAAATCTAAGTACTAAAATGACCATATACCTTGGAGAGATCACGAATTTGGTTCTTTAAGTGTGTAGGGGTTTATTAATTGAGTTTATTTAGCATCAAAACAGAAAATGATAAAGGTGGTGTTATTTTTAAGAATGGATTCATCAAGAATTAATAAAACCAAAATTATTTAAAGAAGTAAAATTCATTCAATCCACCCTGAGCATAATCCTAAGATCAAACCATTTTCATTGAATTGAATTCACATAGGTTTATTAGTTTTCTTTAAAACCATATAAAATCAAAACCAAGTTGGACACTTCATAGCCAAAAATCCACCTCATAGGTTGTGTATCTTAGATATCTTCTTAGGTATCAGTGGATTCGACAACCCAAGATAGACTACAAGAACCGTCCTACCTTCATCTCTGGGGTAAATTTGAGTGTGAATCATCCTCCCTTCCCATATATCACATCATCCATCCCAGGATCATCTATACCAGGCTCACATCACATCCGGTCCTCCCCGCCCCATATCATCCATCCTAGAATTAGTTGTATCAGGCTCATATCACAAGGATTGTATCAAGAGCACATCAAAAAATCAAAAAGAAAAAACAAGTAATCAATAGAGAAAATGGTCCTTCAAAACAAGTAATTTAACCTTCTCATGAAAATGAGCTCTCACGGCTCAAAAACAAGGCACTTGACCTTCTCAATAAAATAAGAAACTCAGGCCCTATCAAATCATCTTTATCACAAAACTGATTCTTATTCCATATTGAATTAAATGATTCATTATTTATAGGTTCTAACTAAGGGAAACCTAAGGCATCAAGCTATAACAAGCTAATAAAGGAAAAAACATGATCTTATCATTTATTTTGGTTTTAAAAAACCTAAATAAGTACCATTATCAATAAACATGAATTTTTAATTATTAGCAACAAGCATTTACATGATCCACATTATTTATCAATTACATTAAAAACATAGAATATCAATTTAAATTAAATATACGCATTGCATAAATTTGATTATCATTAAATTACATCAAGAACTAGATTAAAAACATGCCTCTTCTTTAATTATTCTCAACCCAATTAATTATAAATTAATTTTGGATTTACATTATTTACCAATTTCAACATGATATTAAAAGAATAATAACTTGATAACAAAGCATACAACATAGATATCACACTATCTATAAAAACAAGAGGAAACCATCTATCATGGTAGAAACCAATAACATCGTCAACATGCGATCACTATCCAATTTCTTTAGTCTGGTTCAATAATTGTTATGTCAGTTTCCTTTCCATATAAAGGGGTAACGCATGATCAAATTATGATTGCATTTAAGTAAAATAAAATAAGCAACAAATGTCATACCTCAAATGCCACAAACATTATTTGCATGAGAATGGACCATATCATGGATCTTCAATCATATATACCATAAGAACTGCATCCATCCAAGGATGCCACAACACAACCACACCAACAATAACCAAGAGAAACATAATTAGAACTAATAGAGATCAAACTTCATAGCATGTTACAAATAAATGGGTGGAAACAAGATCAAACTGGGAGAACCCTCTAGAAAATGAAGTAAGAACACACCTTGGATCCCCATAGATCACCACAGATAAAAGATATAATCCAAGAATAAATACTCAATTAAAGGGATGTCAAAACTCCATAGAAAGGACCACAAATCGCCTGGAGTCGAGAGAAATACGTATGGTATAGAGAAAAATATAGTGGCTAAAACCTTTTAAAGATGTGATTTATAGGGTAATTACATAACGTGTAATAAATTTACATGTCATGAAAATGTTGGGGGTTTAGTTTTCAATGAAAACACATCATCTTTTTATTATTTATCACTAAAAATTTACACGTCATGAATTGAACCTACAAAATCCATGAACAATACATACATGACACGTAAGATTTATACATCATGGATTAACCATTATTACAATATTTTTAGTAACAAACACCTCAAGTATACTTAAAATCCTACTCCAAGCACCACGAGTCTCAGAAACATGAAAAGGGTCGGTCCACACGGATCCAAGCACTTACATGTTTTATTTTGTGTGGTTTATAGACTGCCTTATGGATTTATTTTATCATTAATTTAATAAAATTATAGTGGTTTACAAATCCATTTCAAGTTTTATTCTTTAACATCCTTTTTTTGAAATGTTATGAAATCCATAAGGTATTTTTCCATTAAAACCTTGTTTTAAAGTTTTCATTTCAAAATATTTATCCTATATGTATATGTTTATAAAATGTTTCAAGAATTTTTTTATTTATGTTTTAAATATTATTAAAGTTAAATTTTAACTAATTTTGACTTTATTTACAAATGATTAAAAGATATATTTTCAAATATTCACCATATGGATCAATTTTGAATTTTTACAGAAGGGTTAAAAGATTGTCTCTTTTAACATATATGGAATAAATGGATTTTACCATCATCATGACCATTCTTTGATTTGAAGATTAATTTTTAATTTTCAATGGTTATTTTCAAAGAAATTAATTTTCCCAATATTCCAAATTTTTTTATTTAAAATGTTATCAAAATAAAAAGATACTTTTCTCTTGTTTTCAAAGAAATGCTCAAATGTTCTTTTAAATATATTTTAATCTTTTTCAACATCCTTTGATGATTCTTATGATTTACTAGAGATAAAATATAATAATAAAATCCACCTTATTTTTATATATGGATTATGTTAATTTTGTTCTATTTATCTACTTGGGAAAAATATTTACATTTTGTATGATTTTTTAAAAAATGGATATTTATATTGATTATGAATTGTATTGATTATTAACTAATTTCATACGATGAATGTATTTCAATTAGTAAGTGGTGGGTAGGTTGTGTTATAGCTACTCAATGCATCGATATGTCTCATGAGACAAACTAGAATAGTTATTTTGTGTATGAATGCCCAAGTATTTATGATGTCTTGGCATGAGGCCTTGATGATAAGTTTATGATGTCTTGGAACAAGTCCTTGAAAATATGATTACGATGTCCTACATTATTAATTCCATTATTATGAAATATTTATTATTATCCATGTGTTTATTTATATTTTTATTCCATATATGGATATATTCCCCTTTACGATATTAGTTATATGGTATATTTGATTATTTTTTATCTCTTCCATATTATTAATGCTTTATTTATTCTATAATAGCTTTTGTTTTGTGATTTCTATTACCAGACATTTAATCTCACCCTTTATTATGTTTTCCTTTTCCTAGTATACCAAGAAGGTATCTATGAATAATTCCATGGATATACTATAAGAAATAATAAAATTCTCACTATAATTCATGTTTTGAATGAAACATGAGTTTAAATTTAAGAATCCTATATTTATAGAATAAAATAGACATTGAGTGGAAGTGTCCACTTTTTATTATAGGTCTTTAATATATAATAGTTTTTCCCAATTATGTAAACTATAAAATAAAAATATCCTCAAATATAATAAAGTTAAACCCTTGTTAGAAATTAGGTAATTATGGATTGTTTGAGTATTAGGGGGTGTTACAGTTGGTATCAAGGGAAGGTTTAGATAAATTTAGAGGTTAGGATGATTAAAATGAGGATATTTTAAGAATTTTAAATACCATCATGGGTTTATAAGTCTAAGTTTGATCATAATTTTAGTGGGATATATAACCCTTTTGAGGTTTTATGTGATGGAATTTTAAGTTGATTAAGGATATTTTGGGTGACATTTATCATAATATGACCCTTGGGTTTAGTATGTGTTTTAGGGAAAAGGTTATTTAAGGAATAATTATTTTACATTTTTTTGGAAGTAATATTAAATTTATTGATAAATTTTAGGATTAATATGATCATTTATATTAAGGCGATTATGGTTAATTAGTATTAAAGAGTTATTACATTTTGGGAATATATTTTTATCAAATATATAACCATGGGATTTAAAAGTGATTTTGTGGCTATACAATTAAAGTTATTTTTGAATAAGTTCACTCTATTTGGAATAATATATGATTAAGGTAAAAAAGATAATATTGACTAAGATGATATTTTATTTAATGAATAAAATCTGAGTTAACTTTTTGAATCATACATGATTTTTTATGGAAACGATTAGCACATTTTGGAGAGTATATGATTATTCCATATAAATTTTTGGTATGTAACTTTATGAGTGATTAATTTTGTTTGGAGATTAATTTTAAATTAATATTTGAATAATATGTGGTAAAATATTTTTGATTTTGGGGTTTTTAACTTGGTTGAAATATTTTGAAGAGTTTTAAGGTTAGTTACTTATAGAATGATTTAAGTTGAACTTTGGATGTTATTATTGAGGATTTAGAGATTAATATAAAATTTATTTATATTAAGGACATTAATATTATATATTATCTTAAATGTGTGCTGATAATTTTTTTTAATGGATAGAAATAAGAGAAATAATTTTTCAATTTTTTTAGATTTTTTGATCTACTGAAAATTAATTATAGTACTTTAGGAATGAAAAATTCATCATTTATCTTTTAGAATATAGGATAAAGTATAAGTTTAAAAAATTATTAAATAAAAACCAAAGTATGAAATTTTTCTTATGGAATGGAAAAAATCAAGGATCCCTCAACTATAAGAAATTAATCCTAAAATAAAAATGTTATACTTTTACCATAATTTTTGATGAATTGATGGTATTATTTATGCCTTTTTATTTATGGTTTTATGGTTATTAATTTTCCCATGATCATGTTCTCTATCACTCTATGTTATTCCTTGGTCATTATTTTTCTCCTCCATGTCCATATTTTCACTTCTAGTCAATGTTTTCATTATTTGGGAATCTGATTATGTGTTATTCGAGGTGAAATTCATATGTCCATTTTCATATTTTAAAAATGATTCTTTATAATCATTTTTTATGATGTTGGTTTTTAACAAAGGTATTTTTAAATATTAAAAAGGTTTTTCCTTTCATGATCATTTGTTTTATCTTACACTCCTTGGAATTGATTTTTAAAAAATGTATTAAATTTTTTTATCGGACTTGAGATAAAATTGTGAGGGTAAAATTTATATAATGATGGTAGAGTGTAACATCCAAAGATTTAATAATTTATTTTATTTTTGTAATATATTCTATAGTGTGTGGTTTATGCAACACTAAGATTAAATAATCCATGATATATTATAGAAATATTAATATTTAAATATGACAGTTATGACCTACCCATCGGTTTGGAGGTTATGAATAGAAATAAACATATTATGAAATGTACATATAATTTTTTTATTAATTTAATTGATAATCAATCCAGCATTGATTATCAATTAGTTGGAAATGAAGATAAAATCTTTTGAAGTAAAAGAGATATTTTTCATAAAACTGTTTTTATGTGTAAATTTTTTTTACCTTAATATATTAAATCAATCATTATTTATATATTATTATAATTAAATATGTAGATTATATATAAAATTTAATGAATTAAAATTTATTTAATTATGTTTATTAGATAAGTAATGAGAATAAATTAATTTTATGCTTCAAAAATATATTTTCTTCAAAAATGTTTTTTACTTCATTTTGTGTGTGAATATTATAATTAATTTCTACCACTTTTATAAATTGTATTTGAAAAAATGGATATAATTTTTTAAATCATAATGTCATAATAGGCTTAGTATTATTTTTTTGATTCTTCTTAAAAGGTTGATTTTTGACCGAATAGTGAAAATACCTATTTTTACAAAACTATCAATTATTTTATTTAAATAAAGTTATTTAAAAGTACCATAATGTTTTTATTGGTAATAAATTAATATAATAATAATTTAATTATATATAAACTAATTAATTACAAAATAATTTTCATCATATTTAATTTTGGTTTATGCTCATTTTTATGCTTAAAAACACATTTTTCTAAATACTGTATTTCATTACATTTTATGAATTTATATTAAAGTTAATTTATAACACTTTGGGAAATTGAATAATGAAAAATTGATTCCATATTTTTATTTTTTAGGTTTAATTTTTTTAAATAGGTCACTTTTATTTTAGGTCATTATGAATAGTAATCGTGGAAAATATGGGTCACCTCACTATGGGTAAAATGAGGTTAAAAAAGTGGGATAAGATATCCAAATATCCCTAACTCTTGCCTTTATTTTATTAGATGAGTGAAATTAGACCAATACCATAATACATTAAAAAATTTGTCAATTTATTTCCTCTTTCCTTAACCTCTATATTATTTTAAGTAAAGAATACATACAAATTTTCACTCTTTCTATTAATATCTCTAATATATTTTTATTAGGATAAAAAGAAGTTATGATCAATTATAAATAGTTATATGTAATATTAATACATTATTTTCATGATATTAATTTATTTTTAGTTTTTAGTGATGGTACAATTACCTTAAATGTTTGTGAAATGCTGATACAATGCTTGTGCAAGTAACATAAAAATCAAGGAAAATGATTTTTAAAAATAATAAAATTATAATGTTTTGAGTGTATTATAGAATTAAAAAAAATTAAAAGGTAATTATAAATTATAATTAATTTTAAGTATTTTTATATTCAAATTCTATTTTTTATTTATTCCTTTGAAGTCAAATTAAATGAATTGTCCCAAAAATGAATTTAATGATATTTTATGATAAAAAATATTTTATTAAATGTTTTAAAAATAAAAAAATATTTAAATTGTACTAGGGGGATGATAAATGGTCTAATATTTTATCCATGGACCATTAATGTTCCACTTTACACCTTAGAAGTAAATTTATAACCCTTAAAGAGTGAAAAATGTGTTATTATAGTTAATGTTAAAAAGGGTTTATAAGGGGGTTAAACCAAAAGATAAGGTATAGAATGAACCTTCAACATGTATAAATTTTATTGGTAGAATTTATTTAGACCTTATAATGTAATACATTAAAAATCATGGCCACTTGGTACCACTTCTGATGATTATGATATTTATCATATTTTAAAGTTCCTAATACTTACAATTGGGACACTTTCCTCACTTATAAAATGGAACCCTTATCATATATTACTCACATATTTTTAGACATTTATATCAATAAATATCTAAAAAAATATCTTAAGAACCATCCTCCCCATGTTCTATATGATTTTTTCTCACCAAAATACCATTCTATATGGCTTAATGTGTAACCCAAGGGAGGTTTCCCAAAGAAGAGGTATAACTATTAACCGAGTTCTTCCATTATACTTCTTATTCTAAGTCCATAAATTATATAATAACCATTTAAATATAATAAAATCAGAATATAAAATATAATAATATATTATTATGTCTATTTTATAACCATTATTCATCTCTATCTCTATCTTATGGGAAATGAAAACATCACTCATGCGTACGTGTAGACTACCACCTCCACAAAGCAACAATTTCATTTTTCGTTACCACCTCAAAAGGATGGTTATTATGTTGTATTTAATGAATATATATGATATTAATTAAATAATTATGATTATTTAATTATAATATATTACTTACCATCTTATCCTTCCACCTATTAAAAAATGATAACCTCACTCTTGCATGCGTGTGGACCACCACCTCTACAAAACAATGTGATTCATTTTTCATATCCATCCTTAATGGATTATTATAAAATTTTATTTAATATATAAACATGATAATTATGTCATGATAAGTATTCTTTATATAACGAATCTATGATCCTTTTGACCATGGTTAACCTACCAAAGTTGTTTTTTGATTAAGAACTGAACGCCCTCAAAACATCCGACATAAACTTAACTAATTTAATAACTATATAATACATGGTAATAAATTAAACAAAAAGGATAATAATAATTTAATAAAACAAAAAAAGGTTATTATGTAAGTATAAAATTAATATAAGTTTACAATATAGAAGATAAATTACGTGCGTGGTGAATCAAACTGAAGGTAAAGGGTTTCTTAACTCAAATCCTTTTCATTGGGCAATATTACTTCTTCATTGACTATGTTATACTAAGATTATGTGTGTAATGAAATATTATTATTTTATGTATTATTTAAACTTTTTTATATTGATTTACATTTATTAAACATAATCGGTTCATTGATTAATTCTCACATCAATGTTACGATCTTTATAAGGGATTTCTCATCTCAATTTCCTTTCAGTGAGACTTATGCCATTTTCACCACATGTTTTATTTTGAGTGGTGTATAAAATGACTTATGGATGTAATTTTTAATTCATTTATAATAATTAAAGTGGTTTAAAAATCCATTTTAATTTCTCTTATTCAACATCATTTTGTTTTAAAAGTTATAAAATCCATAAAGGATTTTTCCTTTAAAAAATTATTTTAAAGTTTTCATTTCAAAATATTTCTCCTTCATGTATATGTTCATAACATGTTTAAATAATGTTCTTATTTATGTTTCAAATTTTATTAAATTTAATTTTCAAATAATTTTTATTTTATTTACAAATTATTAAAAGGAATATTTTCAAAGGTTTTCAGTATGAATATTTTTTTTATCAGAGATATAATCTAATTATACCATCCACTATATTACTATGGATGGATTATAGTTATATTTTTATATTTATTTATTGGGGAAAATATTAAAATTTCATATGATAGTTTTTCAATATCATTTTTTATAATGATTATGTATTGATTTTTTATTCATTTCCTTCATATAATGAATGTATTGGACTTAGTAAGTGATAGGTGGGGCCTATTATAGCCCCTTGATGCATCGATAGATATAATGAGATAAATTATCTTGGGTATTTGGTGTATTCCTACCCAATTATTTATGATTTATTGTCATGAGGCCTTGATGGCATGTTTATGATGTCTTGGAATAAAGCCTTGAAAATATTATTATGATGTCTGACATTATGCATTTCATTATTATGAAATAAGTTATTATTATACTTGTAATTATTTACGATGTTATATCATACATGAATATATTTACATTTTATGATATTAGTTATATTAAATATTTTATTGTTGTTTATTTATACAATATTATTCATACTTTATTTATTTTATGATATCTTTTATTTTACACTTTCCCTTACTGTGCATATGATCTCACCCTTTATCATGTTTTCCTTTCCCTAGGATACCAAGAAGGGATCTATGAATGATTTTAGGGATATACTAGAAGAAGAAATAAATTTCTCACTAGAATTTATTTTTTGAATGAAACATGAGTTTAAATTTAAAAATATTTTTTTGGATTAAAATTTAAATTGAGTGGACATGTTCACTTTGTATTGTAAGGGTTTGATATGTAGGAGTTTTTTCTAATTCTCTAAAACTTAAAAAAGAAAAGATCCTAGAAATATATAAAAGTTTAAACCTTATTATAAATAAGAAAATTACATGTTTTTAAGTTATTATGTGTTATATAATATCTCTAGTGGCATCTACACATGCTCCACAAATCTCAAAATGTAACCATAGAATTTTTGGACGCTAACACAGATTATTCTAACCACTTACATCATTCACCATAGATTTCAATGAGAATATCTTCTGAACTTGAATGAATCTGTCATGTTATTTCATGTTCTTGAGTGGAAGGAGTATGATCTATGATATCTATTCTTGAGATCATTTTCGAGAAAGTTCCCTCTAGGATCGAGAGAATTATCTAGAGAGAAAAATGTTGTGAACAATTTTTTTACCCTAGATATGTTATAACATGATTTATATAATTAGGCCAGAGAATTAGTTATTACACAAAGTCCCTTAACCAATATCATAATTAAATAATTAGTTATTAAACTAAACTCTTGGATATTTAAATATCATTTATAAAATAAATAAATTAATATTTATTTAAATGATATTAAATATATCATTTCTTCTAGATACTTTAACTTGGACCATCAATCTTCCTTAATATTTATCAATCCTCCAATAATAAATATTTATTTAGATAAATATCACTATATTATTCATTCAATAAATAAATAAATATTATAATCACTAAATTGGAGAGCAAATATTTATTTAATTTTTAAATCACATATATATTCTTCTGAATAACTAGTGACTGAATATATACAATCAACCTAACCTGAATAATTATCATTCCTTGAAACTTGATAATAATATTTATCATAATATTAAATTCAAATAGAATTTAACTGAGGTTATGGATACACTTAGTATGTTACCCTTTATTCCTCTTTCGTAGTGGAATTAGGTAAACTAGACTAAAGTCCAATATCATTGTCTAACAACACATTAAGGCACTCGTAGATAAAGTAAATACTATCTTAATGAAAACAACCTTTTGGACTCTCATTTTGTAATCATTTTGACCTGAAACATTGAAAGTGACTAAACCGGTGCTTGATGTGAATGGATGAGCATGGATACACATTCTTCACATTAGGTAACTATTATTATTTTGGAAAATTTCCAACAGGGTTTATTCATGGATCTGTAAACACCCAATGGATCCCACATTCATGATAGAGGTGTCTCCATGGACCTGTTTTCAAAAGGTAGGTGGTCACTGGGTTTTATCACTAATAATCCCTAGGAAATTACATTAGTTCAGAGGATGTGGGGTTAAGGTCATCACATCCTATTAGGGGGAATTATTTACTACCCCACGACTTGATTATAGATTTAGGACATGTTTATGAATTCTTCTTAAATCCCAATATGATATTGGTTACCCCCTTTCTAGAAAACATTTATCAGCATGTGTTTATGTAACTATATGTACATATCATCAGTATCCCATCAATGTGAATATATGTGTTTATCAAATATTCTCCATTAATGAAACCATTTTTATTTATCAAAGACTCTACATATTTATCTTATTGTTACTTAACATTTATAATTTATAATTCACTATATTTTAATGCTAATATAAGGAAAAAAACTTCAAACATTACATAATCATTGATTTTTATTCAAAAATTTACTTTCTTATATTTATAGGATCTTTATGGTTTATATTTTTATAGAATTATGTCATAAATATTACATAACAAACAAACATATTACAAAGTGGACACTTATACTCAGTATACATTTTCCCCAAAATTTAAAACATTTAAAATGAAACAAATTTTCTTTTCAAGAAAAATTTCCATGACTTTATACTTGAATTTTTATTTGTTCTTAATTATCCTCAAACCCTATTAATTGTTTTAAAAATGTGGCATGAGCATAAAAATCTTAGTAAGTGACCTAAAATGAAGAAATCTTCTAGTCCAGTGAAAAAAATAAAAACCCATAAAATGTTTAATTTTATCAAAATTTTCTTTGATAATATTAAAAACCATATCCACATGAAAAAAACACTTTTTTCTCAAAGAAAACCTTTTAAACCCATAATAATAAATTAAAAACCCTTTTAGTAAACTTAGAACACAAGAATATTAGAGAATTATATTCATAACCCATGTTAAAATAATTTCAGAAATAACTACATCCTAGTTAAATCCATAGTATAAAATACCCTAGTTAACTCTATCCTACTTTCATTTTAAGACAAGGAACATTACCCAATACATTGGAGAGGTATAATGGGGATCACCCATCATATAAGCTATATCATAATAATCAATTGTATAATATGTATCGGTCTCACCTGTCGTATAATATGTATCATGATCACCCTTCGTCATCTATAATGATCAAGTACTATACCATTAATAAAACATTTTATACTTTCACTTTTTCATTGTAAAACCATTGAAAAACTCGTCTGAACCCATATGAAAAAAATTTCAGATATTGAAACACCCTTTCCTTTTAAAAACACATTTTCAAAACTAAAATACCCAAAAAAGAGAAATAAGGTTTTTATTTAAAGAAAAAAAATCTAATTTTTTAAATTAATCTAAATATTAAATAATGGTTATGGTGGTGAAAAAATATGTTTATGATGTATATGTTAAAATAGAACATTCCTTTTCCTTTTGTAAAGAATGTCAAAACATTCTGTATAAATTATGAAAAAAATTCATTTTGAAAAAATTGAAATAAAGTAAAAAAACATAAAATTTAAATTATAATTCATTTATTTCCATATAAATACATTTATAAATTAATTTTTAAGAATATGGAAATGGAAGAAAAATTTTAATAAAATAAATCTTTAAAACATTTAAAATGATATTTTTAAGGTAAAGTGTCCCTTAAATTGAGTTTGACTCTTTATTTATGTTCCTTATATTCCTAAATAATAAAATTTTTTTGATTATTAACTTTATTAATAATATTTTTCAAGTTTATTATTTATTTTATTTTATTACCATGTTATAATAAATTAATTCACATCAGAATTTTTAATGATATTTAACTCATATGTTCAAAATGAATTTGGTAAGTTGAATAAGACCATTATTACATCATATATAGAATAATAATCAGTAAATAATAATATTATATATATATAAATTATACTTCTAAAACCAACCATGAAAGATGGTTATGAAAAATGAACTACGTTACAATCATGAATATGGTAGGCTGTACATACACATGAGTAATGTTTTCATTTTTCAATGATCATAATAAAAATAAGGTAAGTATTATTTTATATTTATAAAATTTTAATTTTATCATAAATAAAATATTATTTATTTAAATACAATTATATATAGTATCCATGTGATGTGTTCATGAAAAATTAATCACATTACTCTGTGGAGGTGGTAATCCACACGTATGAACGAACAACATTATAATTCTCAATGGATGAAAAGGTAATAATTTAGATGATATATTATATTATAAAAATGATAAATATTTCATTAATATATATATATATATATATTAAATCCATCATTATGACCAACCGTGAGAGGTAGCGATGAAAAACAAATTACACCGGTTCGTGAGGCGTTAGTCTATCGTACACACGAACATTGGTTTCATTTACTATTTGATATAAGAGGAGATAAATATAGGTTATAGAATTAAATTAATTAAATATTAGTATATTTAATATTTTTTTTATTTCAACATAGTTGAAGAATATTTTATTGATATATAAGAATAAATAAAATGAAAATTCTCTATTAAGAACTATACCTCTTCTTCAAAAAATCTATTATGGTTTATACCTAAAGAATCCCTAGGTTGGTTTTATGATCAAAAAGGAAATCTAGGTGATGTGGAGGGATATAAGTGAGTTATTTGAGTAGTTCTTGGCTAAGATATAGTGCTCAAAATGTTTGAGGAATAGAGGAAAGGTGGTTCCCTTTTATAAGTGAGGTGAGTGACATTGTTGGAATTACATAAAGTATTAAATTAATACAAATTAATTTTCATGTTCAAGGGGATAAAAATTTATATAATTATAATATAATATGAGAATTAGTCTAAATATTGTCATAAAATAAAATTTTTACAATTTTAGGTGGTGTTTTCACCCTTATCTTTTTATTTTAACCCCCGTTAACCATTTTGACAATTACCTTGATATCATGTTTTTTAATATTTAAGGGTAAAGAAAGTTATTATAAAAGGAAAAGTGACCAATAAATGGACCATGGTTTATATTTTCAACCATATTTCATTTAATTATACAAATATATAATTTTTATAAATTTTAAATCATTTAATAAAATATTATATGTTATAAAATATCATTAATGTCATTTTTGTAACTATTCATTTAATTTGAATTTCAAAACAACATGAAAAAAATAAAATTTAAATATAATCCCATAAAAATATATATAATATATTATTATTACATATAAATTTTTTTTAACACTATATCTCTCCAAACAAATATTAGTTTTGGATTTTTTAAAATCATTTACATGATTTTTCTACCACTTCCACAAACATTGAGTCAACATTGTATAAGAGAATACATTTTATTATTTCATCACTAAAAAAAATAAATTAAAAGGAAAATAATCCATCAATATTTAAAATAAATATTTATAACCAAACATAAGATGTTTTTATTCTTATCATAAAAAAATTATAGATATTAAAAACAAGAGAGTGACACTTTTGACTTTATCCTTTACCTAGATATTATAAAGGTCAAAATCATGGATAAATTGAAACATAAAGTCATATTTTAAAATTTTGGATGATTATGGATGAAATATACTCAACTAATGAAATAAATTAAAGTTTTTGAATAAATTTTAAACCTTAACGCATTAGTTTTAAATCTAATTAACCCATTTTACCTTTACTATAGTAACAGAAAAATTTACCGCATGTACTATTCATAATGAATAAAAATAAAAGGGAACTATTTACCAAATTTGGACATCCTGATCCCAAATATGGAATACATTATTCAATATTAAACTCGTATAAGTTGAAGAATTTAATTTAAGATTAAACCCATAAAACATGATGGAAAATATTTTTTTAGAAAAACGCATTTTTAAGTATAAAAAATATTTTTTATACCAATTTTATGTATAAAATTCATTAAAATGACCATAATTAGATTATGTTTAATAAAAAGGAACTAATTAATTTTTAAAATCATCTAAATTATAAATTTACTTTGTAAATATTTGAAAATAAAATGGTTTGGTGCACCAGGATCCCGGCGAAGTTCATCTTCTTATCTTGGCGCATAAGGAACCATGCTCTTTCTACGGATGAAAGCATTAAGAAACTGAGGATTTTCATGGCTTCAGGATACCACTGTTATAGTAATAGGTAGGAGGAAACCTCAGAGCACTTATTCTTCAAGGGGGAGTTGGCTCATGCTGTGTGGTTGTTTTTTGGATTTTTCATGGCCTTTTCTTCCTACGACCAGAGTGGAGCTCCTTTATTCGAGATATGGTTCCATGGCTCGATGGGAGTTGATAAGGAAAGGATGGATCATGCAGTGATTTTTAGTTCCGAGTGTTGGTGCTTATGGAAATCTAGAAACCAGGCGAGGTTTGAAGGTGTTTCCCCAACGATGAGGTCCATAATTGTGAGAGTTTACTGTATGGTGATATATTTAGTTTTTCTCTTTAGTGACTGCCGCAATGATCCTTCTTTTAGACTTATTTAGACCAGTACTTCCCTGCCTCAGCCTTTCATAAACAATATGCAGGTAAATTGGATATGTTGTAATCCTCCTAAATCAGGGTACAAACTAAATACAAATGGGTCCTGCTCTATGGTAGTTATGAGGGGAGGGGAGTAGTTCACGAAAATGAAGGGAATACGGCTCTTGCTTCACTTTTTTTGGCAACGATACCCCTATCATGGCTGAGTCCAAATCCTTGCTCATTGGGATCTTGCTCTGCACTTAGGAAAATCTGGTCCTCTCTAAAGTGGAGACCGACTCCCTAGTCCTTCATAACTCTCTAAATGGTAAAGGTTCCTATCCTTGGTCCATATCTTATATTTTCAGGAAATGTCAATCCCTTCTTCATAATAACATTCAAGAAAACCAAAATTTTCGGGAGGGGAATCAAGTCGTAGACTACTTGTCTTTTCTGGTGGTCCCAATCTTAAACAATACTTTCCTCATCTCTACTTATTGCCTTAAACCTAAGGGTGTCCACTTTATTAGAGGGGGTTCTCTTGGTTTGCATTACTTTAGACCCCCTAACTCATGGGTCCCCTTTTTTCCTGTTCCCATATTTCCCTATTTTCTTTTTTTCTCATCTAATAAAAATATGACCTGGATGGATGGATTTCCTCACAATTTTATTCATTACATCAAGAAGTGGGGGTATCATTCCCTCATAGCATTTTCTTATTCACATGTTTCTTCTTAAACCATATGATTTTTCCAAAAAACCTTAGCATGATGAATTAACTTATTATGTAACACTTTTTATTTATGTTCAAGAATATAAATAAGATATTCCTTATAATAAAGTTTCTCTACCAACTAAACTACTCTAGTGCGTAAAAAAGGAGATGCATCTGACACATATTTTCTTAATAATTAAATATAAATCACATCATGTACCTAAGATAAAATTGGAGGAAAATCCATTCGATAGGAAACTAGTCTTACTTTCTAAAATATTTCATATGTTCTAATGAAACACATGCTTATTATCTCATTTTTACCAAAATACATAACACTTTTCCATGAAGATATGTTAATAAAAACATTATCACCTACCTTGAAAGAAATATTTTTCCTCTAGTTATCCACATAGTTTTTTGCTTGATTTTAACCATCCCAATATATTGATAAATCATCTTCAACTTCTTAATAATTTATTCTATAAAGTCTAGTACCATTAACTTCCTTTTTCATAATTTAACCTAAAAATATATAGCCTGAAACCACTTTCCATATAATTCCTCAAAAGGTGCCATCTGTATACTGGAATGAAAACTGTTATTATAATAAAATTTGACTAAAGAATTATGTTAATCCAAAATTATCGGGTAATCTATTGAACAAGAACAAAACATATATTCTAAGGCATGAATAATTTTATTAGACTATCCATCATATTGAGGATGAAAAGATATACTGAAATTTAATTTAGTTCCCAATTACTTTTTAAGTTCTTTCTAGAAATTATAGGTGAATCTGAGATCATGATTGGATACAAGAGAGAGAGGAACTCCATGTGACCTGACTATCTCCTTGAGGTATAGTCAAGAAAGATGATATAAAGACATAATATCTCAAATAATAAGGAAGTGTTTATATTTAAATAATTTATCAACAATAACCCAAATCACATTATTATGTTGAGACACCTTTGGAAATCCCACCATAAAATCCATGGATAGATTTTACCATTTCCTTTCTAGCACTAGAAAAAGATGAACCATACCCTTTGGTAATTGTTGTTATGATTTTACCTATCAAAAATCCAATCATTTCATGGTAAACTCAAAAATATATCTTTTCATCCCATCTCATTAGTAATACTCTCTAATGTCTCTGTACATCTTAGTGCATCTAAGATGATAAAAAAATGGGGAACTATGGGATTCAATTATCAATTATATATTAAAATTTGAATTTAAAGGAAGATATAATATTTTTCAAAATATGATAACACCTTGTTCATCAATATTAAACTCTAAAAACATACCCATATTAACATATTCCAACCTTTCATGTAAAACAAGATCCTCCTTCTGAGCTTGCTTAATTATTTCTAATAGAGATGATTTTAGTGTCACCAGAAAAAAATAGAGGAAGTTATAATATGCACAATTTCTATGCCAAAATTTCTCATATAATTAACCAAAGGTTTATATTCCAAATGTAACATGGTTAATGTATCATTATCTTTCCAATTCAAAAGTATCAGTTACTTTTTTTCTTTTCTAAGATGGAAATGAATCAAGAAATTATAATCCTTAATCAATTCCACCCATCTTCTCTGCCTCATGTTCAACCATTTATGAGTGAAAATATAATTCCAAATTTTATGATAAATATATATTACAAACTTGACTCCATATAAATGATTTCTCAAAATTTTTAAATCAAAACAATAATAACTAATTCCAAATCATGTGTAGGATAATTTGACTTGTGAGGTTTCAATTGATGCGAGGCATAAGAAATTTCTTAATCTTTTTGCATTATAAAACAACTATGTACCTTCAATGAATAATAAATACATATGAATAATTCACTATTTATGTAGGGTGGGTCTAAAAATAGTGTAACACCTTGTGATTTTATGATATATTTCTATTTGAATAATTTTTTTGATATATTGTGATACACGCAACCCCGAGTTTAAATGAACCATAAGTATACCATTAGAAACTAGACATTAAATTTGTGGGTATGAATAATACTAACTAAAATATAAAAAAATTTATGGTTTACACATGTATAAAATAAATTAATTTTCTATCATTTTATTATAAATTAAAATAAAATCATTTGACAGTAAAAGATATATTTTTCTAAAGAAACCACTTTTATGCATGAAATGTGTTTTTATATTTATAAATTAAATTAATAAATATTAGTGGATGATTTTAATGAAATATATGTATTATATATTCAGTAAAATGTTTTATAATTCATATAATATTTTTTCTAGGCATGAGATACAAATAAATCTAGTTTTATGATTAAAAAATTATTTTTTTAAAATGCATTTTTATCACATTTTGTGCGTTTATTATAAAATTATTTTCTTCCACTTATAGAAATTTAAATATAAAAAATGGATTCCATATTTGGAATTATAACAACAATTTTTTTTAAATAGGACCCTTTTATTTTTGATCATTATGAATAGTGAACTTAATAAATATTTGTCACCTTAGCAAGGGTAAAATAAGTAAAATAGGGTTAAAAAATTGTGAAAAGGATTTAAAATTTCTCTAACACTTGAATTTATCCTATTTTATTAGAATACATCATAAATTTCAATAAAATTATGAAAAATATGTCCAGTTAGTGCCATTTTTCTTTGATATTGACCTTTACATTATTTTAAGTAAAGAAAAATACAAAATGTCACTCTCTTGACTTTAAAATTATCTTTTATGATCACATAGTGATAAAAATAAGTTGTGAATGAATGTTAAAGGTTATCTTATGAATAATGAAATTATTTTTATGATGGTAATTTATTTATATTTTATTATTATTATATAATTACCTTAAATTCTTACATAATGTCGATGCAGTATTTATTCGATTAATGAAAAAAATAATATAAATGATTTTAAAAATATTAAAATTAATACAATTTGGAGGAATTATTATTTTTAACAAATTTTATAGATGAATATATCATATTAGGGATGTGTAAACGTATTATAATTTAATTAAATATTTTTCTTGATGTCTTAAAAGTCAAATTAATTGAATAATATCAAAAATGACAATAATGATAATTTATGAACAAAATATTTTATTAAATTATTAAAAAATCAAAAAAATATTTAAAAATGATAAGGGAGATAATATAAAGTCTACAATTTCATCCATATGGAATTTATGTTCTCATTTTTACCCTATAAGTAAAATTACAACCCTTTAATATTAAAAATTCATTACCACGATGAAGATTAAAATTAGTTAACCAAGGGGTTAAACCAAAAGATAAGGTTTAAAATAAAACTAAAACTTGTATAAATTTAATTTTATGATTATATTTAAATAATATAATCATTTTATTCAAATATATCACCATTTAGAGTCATTTTTCACGAGAATTAATTAATTATATTTTAATCTTTTTTGTAATTCTAAGTGTATAATTTCCATACCTTATAAAATAAAACCCCTAACCTATTTTATTTACACCACTTTGACCAATATAGCTTGACCAAAACCTATAGAGTTATATTATAAAAATCATTATCCACTTTATAGAGTTTCTTTTATTCTTAAAATACCAAACCTAGTGTCCTTAAGTGGTGATCTAAAGGAGTTCTTTCAAAGAAGAGGTAATCACCTTAACTAATCAATTTTTTACTTATACTTTTAAATCATATAAATATATGTTATTTATCATAAAATAATATATTTGTTATCATAAATATACTTAAATTTTATTATGATTATGAAACCACCGTTATAAACCCTCTTTTACACCAAATGTGAAGTGAAAGTATCACTCATGCGTACATATGACATACCATCTCCACATAGTGATACAATTCATTTTTCATCACCATATTTTATGGGTGGATATTATTATGGTTTTTTATATGTGATATTTATGAAATAATTATGATTCTATAATGATAATATCATATCTACCTTCTTACCTTATAATTTTTTGGAAAACAATAATGTCGCTCGTGCATACGTGTGGACTACCACCTCCACGAAGCGATGTGATTAATTTTTTATTTCCAATTTACATGGATGGTAATAAGGATATATTTTATGAATATATATGATTTATATTATATAATAATTATTCTGTAAAAGTTAATTATTATTTACTTCTATTTTGTTCAATCTGTAGAAAAGTGAAAACAACTTTCCTGCGTACGTATAACCTACCATCTCTATGAATGGTGTAATTAATTTTTATATATATATATATATTAAATGGATGATCATAAATATTTATATATTAAATATATATGATAATTATATCATGATTAAAATTATATATATTATGTAACCATGATAAAAGTACAAAGATCACAACTACCGAACTAAAACATACATGAAAAATGAAGTAATTATCACCAAGAACATTGATTTTAATAAATAATTGCTAATAAATGAGTGATAAAAGGTTATAAGTAAATAATAATGATATATATGAGTATATTTCTATAATATATTTATAATAAATATATATTTATTATATAGTAGGCTCAAACACATATTAAAGAATTCAGACCTAAGGTAAGCGTCCATTTCACAATCTCATTATTATTCGAGATTTCTTATGTTTAAGTTTACACTTGGGGAATTATTTTATATTTATATCTTAAACCCAATATATTTTATTATCTTCTAGTTATTTTAGAAAATTATAATTTTCCTTCTATTTTTCCCTCTCTAAGCACTCAAGATACTAAAATAAATTTTTTAAGGAAAACCAAATTTGTTTTTCTACTTAGTCGGGAATATTTTTCTTTAGTGCCCATATTTTCCCTAAAATGTAAAAAATAATAATTTAATATTCTCGAATGATTTATTAAATAAATTTTACCCATGTTTTAAATTTTAGAATATGGTTTACAATAAATATACTTATTGTTCTCTAAATGAGGTACTTTTGACTTTTTTTTAAAAGTGTGAAAGGAATGTTTTTTTAACTAATATGATATGAAAAAACTTTCTTACCATAATTACACTCAATATTTTAAAGTCTTATTTAAAATTTATAAGTTTATTTTCAAATAAATTTTTTCCTTGATATTTTGGAAAAAATTTAAATAAGTTATTTTAATGTGAAATGGATATTTTTGTCAACAAAATTTTCAGTGATCCTTTTAAGATATTTTCTGGAGGACCCTGGAACACCCTGAGAGGGGAGGGGAAAATCATGGTGTAAAATTTTTTCCTTTTAAAGTGATTGATCTTATTTCCATGTTGGTAGGAACGTTTTAGTAATGTAAATTAATTAAACATTCACATGAAAAGAAACAACACAATAATTTTACTTGGTTTACCACTAAGGGCCAGTCCAAGGAGCACGCACCAAAAGTGTGTCAGTGAAACCAAAATCCACTAATCCTTACTAGTTTTAAAATACAAAATTTTAGACGTAGTCACTCTATTCTAGGAACACTGACTTTACAATATTTTAGGGATATAACACTACTCCCCTTAGAAAAATTCTATCAACTCCCCTTAGCTCACTACATCAGGTGAAGTCTTACTCAGTTTTAATAACTTGAAGGCCACTTAGTAGATTGGAATTTAAGTGTTTATACTTGACTTTCATGAAAATTTACTTGTATCATAGTCCTTAATTAATTAACTTGAAATCATAGATGAAACAAACCTAATATTCAAAACCTGCTAGTAGCACAAGTCAATCACTTACGCACAATGCTTGAACTTGTGTGCAACTTTTGGGATTGTCACATAAGATGAATTTTACATAACCATTACCTTTCACAAAACCACAGCATGAGTTTAACTTGGTCTTTATTAACAAAAGTAAAACTCTATGCATAAGATTTACTATGTATAACTCTTCTTTACATAACACTTTCACGCGATAGAGACACCAAATCTTCATTGGAAAAAGTTACTTCGAATGTATAGGGTGCCTGTATATTTATAGATCTGGACAAACCTGTGCGAAAGTTCCTTCCGCGCCTCCCCATGTGCACGAAATTCTGTTTTTGATGTCTTATTTGGTGCATAAGATCCTTTAACATAATTTCATCTTTTGTATAAAACCCATGCCTTTTATATATTTTGATGTGATTATCTCAAAACTCTACTTGCACACAAATAATTTTGACATCGTATTTGGTGCGTAAGATTATTTCACACAATTCCATATTTTTCATGAAACTCATGACTTTTCTATATTTTTATGTGAAAATCTTAAAACTCCACTTGTTCACAAGATTTTGATTCACCTTTATTCTTGCACACAAATTCCTTTGTCTGAAACAACTTTCTTCATCCTCTAAATTTTGGACCCAAAAATTTGGAAAACACTAGGAAAAGACACCACCTTCAACACTATAGTCCGCTTGTATTATAATAACACTTTCCATGAAACCCCATAATCATTATAGTGTGGATTAACAACAAACACACACCAGACTCATTTTCCATCAATGCAAATACTTGGTTTAAAAAATCTCCCCCTTTGGGTTTGTTGGAAATCTATTGATAAATTGAATAAGGCACTAGCCTCTATCAAAACCTAAAAGGAGAGAAAGAACTCATTCAACACTCTAAGTCTACGTGAGCAAATCTCGGTGTAGAAAATAATAGGAGAATCATGAATTTTCTTCACATGATTTAGAATACTTAAATATGTGTAATATAAGCTCTGATTTTTTCCTCATAACACATAATTATCATCATTTCATAGAAGCATTGCATGATTTTTCCAAAACATACAACTTAATATTTGATTTTATTCATTCTACCCCTTTATAAATAAACCCAAATAACCCATATTTGTACTTGTAGATCTAAAAAAAGACCCCCCCTTGGATCATATCTCTCTCATAAACCTGCATCAATTCCATAAAAAGATTAAAAAAATTAGAAAAAATGGGGAGAGGGGACCATCTGTAACAACCTCATGCACTAGGAGGTGGATGAACACTAAGCTTCAACCAATGTTTCTCAAACACATGTGCTACTAATGGATTGGTCAGAATTTCAAACACTTGATCATCAATTCCAATATGCTCTATTTTAATTACACCTTATTCAAATATTTTTTTAATGAATTGATATCTGATCTCAATATGTTTGTAAGAAAATAATGAATCAGATTCTTCATAAGATCGATCACTCTTATATTGTCACACCAAATCAACATCGGCTGTTTCACCTCACCACCAATATCAGTCAGTTGTTGTTTTATCCACAATAGTTGAGTGCATGTTTTCATAATATAGATATATTCTAATTCATATGTACTAAGAGAAGTTCTTTCTTATTTATTTCTCAACCATCTAACACATTTTTTTCCAATGAAGAATGCTCCACCACTTGTGTACTTTTTATCCACCACATCTTTAGCCCAATCAGTATCAGAAAGTGACGATAATTCATTATCTCTTCTTACAAAAATGTATAATCCAAAATTGAGAGTACCTTTAATATATCTCATAATTATTTTAACAATTTCCAAATGATATTCATTCTGATTATTTTGAAAGAGAGACACTAAGAATGTTTCAAAGACAATATATAATAATGTTACATTTAAGTATAATAGGCTTCCAATTATTCTTCTATATAGGATGGGATCCACATAAGTACTGTCCTCATGCTTTACAAGTTTTTTCCCATCCGAAATTAGAGTCTACATTTGTTTTGAGTCATGCATGTTGAATTTCTTCAGAATCTATTTTTTATATTTTGCCTAATAAATGAAGGTGTATTACTTTTTTGAATCATCTAAATCCCCAAAAAGTATTCGAGTTCACCAATAATAGACCTTTAAAATTTTGATTTCATGTGATTAGAAAATTATTCCACTATTCCATACCTTCTTACACCAAATATAATATCATCCACATACACAATCACCATAAATTTATCACTTTGAGTATTCTTCACATAAATATTATTTTTTAAACCTCCTCTTTTAAATTCTAGATTCTTAATATATGAATCCAGTTGAGAATAACATGCTCATGGTGCCTGCTTCAGACTACATATGACCTTCTTTAATCTAAAAAACGTTTCTTTATCATTTCCAATCATAAATCCCAATGGTTTTTCAATTTAGACTTCTTATTCGATAAGTTTTTTTTAATAACATTGTTTTTACATCCATCTAAAAGACTTTGTATCCTCTTTAAATATCTATGGAAATAAAGAGAATGATTGAATCCATTCTAGCCACTGGATAAAAATTTTCTTCCACATCAACACCTTCAGTCTATGCATAGCCTTTACACACCAAGCGTGCCATATTTATAATCACATTTCCATTTTCATTGAATTTATTTTTAATGATCCACTTTGTTCCAATAACATTATTATTTTTAGGTCTCTTAACATGATCCTATGTCCAATTATTGTAAATATGATCCAATTACTCATTCATGGCCTTAACCCATGATTCATCATTCACTGATTCTTAAAATGAGGTTGGTTCCACAAATGTTAGGAAGGAATAATATGCTTCATTACTCATTATCCTTGTCTGTGTGGGTTATGAATAGTCCCCAATAATGTTAGATTGATAAATTTTTTCTCTTATATTTCTCCTGTGAGTTTCTGATTATATTTCATCATCCATGGTTTCCTCTTATAATTCTTATTATAAATCATTGTTGTTTTATGAGCATTGAATGTTTTGTAAGCCTTCCACTATTTATGCATTTGAATTTGTCCCATGTCCACTTTCTTCTTTATATTCTGTCATATCAGTATATGATATCCTCAAGGAATTTATGGTTTTATATATAATTATCTTGACATAACTACTTTACAACATTATTCGAAGATTATTATCGTAACATTTGTAGGTTTTAATCTTCATTTAATATCCAAGTAATATTCACTTATCTGTAGAATCACTATACTTTCCTTGATTTCATTATTTATTTTAGATGAAACATTTACTTCAAAAAACGAAAAAAATTGTAGAGGGATTACTTCCATAACATAACTCATATGGTATCTTGGTTTCTCCTATAAAAATACCTATTCAATTTTGAATATTCACTAATACTTTAATAGACTATTTCTAGTAATGATGAGAGATACGACTCTAAATCATCATAGTTCTAGCCATATTGTTCACCTATCAATTTCTAAATTCAACAAATCCATTTTTATATGGGGTTCTCACTGTATCCACCTCATTTTTTATTCCATGGTTTCTAAGTAAGTTTCAAATTCATATGTGTATTCTCCTATATTTTTAGATTGTATAACTTTGATTGTGCGACCAATATCATTCTCAGCTATTCAATGATATATTTTCATGAAATAAATTTTTTTTGTTGTTTCCTATGTATAATCATTATACAATCCATTATACGATAATCATAAATAAAAATAATGAAGTACCTCTCTCCATATGTTCCAACCACATATATTGGACCACATATGTCTGTGTGGATGAGATCAAGAAAATTTGATTCCCTTTTATTCTTTGGCTCATATGAACTCTTGACCATATTTCCTTGAATGAAATAATTATAAGTATTTCTCTATTTCACACTTAATATTGGGAATATAAATGAATATATTTAGGTTATATATCCTTTTCATGCTCTGTTGGTTAATGTGACCCAACCTCTAGTGCCACAAGTTGTTTTCTTCTTTAACTAGAAAGTAATAAATGTTATCTTTACTATCAACTTGATATAAATTACCATATGTTATACATCCATTCATGATAGAATTACCTATATTTCCTTTGATAATTAAACCTTTTTGATTAAATTTCACTATCAGTCCTGAGTCATAGAGTTAAATCACACTCAGGAGATTGTGATGAACTCTTTCTACATAGAGAACTTTATTTTTCCTAAGCTCATCTTTTTCCAGTTCTGTACTTCTACTACCTTTTATTTTTAAAGAATAATCATTATCAAACCTCACTGTTCCATCAACCCTTTTATTAAAATTATCCAATAAATCTATATTTCCTGTCATATGGGATGAGAATCTCCTATCAATAATCCTGGTTCTTCTGTTCTTTATTTCTTTGAGTGATATTTCTACAAGGTTAGATTTCTATATTTTCTTCTTTTCCTTCCATGAGATATTTTATTAAGTGGAGGATAAATGAGTACTTTCCAATCTATTTTCCATATGAATAGATTTATCATAATCATATTTTTCTTCCATAGGAGAATACCTATTTTCAAGAGAAACTCTTCCTGGTTGGTGGGTATTGAATTTTCTATGAGTTTTTTAGGTAATGTTACCACCTTTCCTCTGCCTGCAATAAATATATTTATGTCCATATTTATAATAGTGAAAAAATATACATAGAAACCATTTCATATATATTTTTAAGGATATGGTCTCATTCTTCTTTGTTGACTTCCTAGTGCTTCCCCATTCAGATAGCTCCTTGCCTCTTCAAAATATGATATTGTATGGTCTAAAAATCCATAAAATTGATATTTAACAAGAGGAAATTTATTATTAATTACATTCCTCATCATGTAACCTTATTTTTTAAAAGTGTTTTATTAGAGATCCTCTCTATATAGTCGAGGATAATTTTCATCTCTCCTTTCTATTTGATTTGAGGCTTTCCTTGTTAGGACTTTAGGCACCTTTATGACATGTATAACTTTATGCTTCCCTTTATTTTGGCACATCTTGTTTCCAACCTTTTATTTTCCACTATCACATCTAATTCCAATTTTTTCTATACATTTGGATCTCTAATAATTCAATGAATTCTATACTCCTTTAGAAGAACATTTATCTCTTTCTAACAACTATAAATATGAGAATCTTTAAAATTATAATTTATTCTTTGTTTCCATTGATTTAGATTCAATTTATAGTTTACTCCTTAGAGTAACAACTTATTCTTCAAGTCTCTAAACTATCTTAGACTTCTACTCTAATCTATATGTAAGGTCATTGATGACTTTTTTCTACTCTTGAATCTTGATCTTAAGTTCTAAAACTTCTTCTGAGTTTTCAAGAGTTATTAAATGTTCTTATTCCCCTACTTACAATTGATAAATTTCTTATTCAAGTTGATAAACATACTCTAATGAGTCTTCTAGAATGGATCTTAATTTTTTTTCTTTTTCTTTGATAGTAAATATTATCAAGCGTGCCTTCAAGTTCCACCTTGAGATCAATAATAACAATAAACTGATTATATTTATTTTTTGAAGGTTCTACCTTTTCAATTGTATCCACTTGTATTCTTGTGTTTCAAATTTAAACTCTAGTTATTTATCCTCAAAAAAGTAATTATCATATTGTTATTCTTTATAGAAGAAATTATTTCTCTGTAATTTATTTCCTGATTTAAAGTCTCCCTTTTGGTGGAACTTTTTCTAAGGATTATGCATGTTTCCAGCTTCAATTTCTTCATCATAGAACTTCCTTGAGAATCAAGATACAATGTTACCCACTCTACCACATTTAAAATAGGCCAGAGTAATATTTCCTTCAAATATTCCTTTTTTTATTTTGAATTTATTAGAAAAAATAAAAATAAGTTCATCTTCCTCAAAACTATATTTGTAAAGCTCAAGTTTTCCATGTATTTGAATGAAATTTCCTTTCTTTCTCAAGTTGTTAAATCTTCTAGTTTGACTCTCATTTCATAAGCCACCATACTACTTAGAGGATCATCAATATAAAGTTTATAGAGATCCCTTTCCTCAAGGGATGAAACTTTTGGGCTGTACAATAGTGGAATCCTTCTAAAGATTTTATTCACAATGTTAATATCTTTATTTTCTTTAAAAAGTCCTTGAATTGATTCAAAAACTTTGGAAATTTGATTTAAAAAGGTATCTATATTTTCATCAGTATATATTTTCAGATCATTCAACCAATTATGAAAAACTTAGATTTTATCCTCCTTCACTTTGTTGTCACCTTTTTATATATTTTCCAGTTTTCACACATAGACTTGGATAAAGTGCGACTCATCACCTTCAAATATATTTTATCAGATAGAGATACAATAAGTGAATTCTATGATTTTTCATTAGCATCAATCATTTTTCTATCAGTTTCAATCATAGACAGTCCTATTGTATCAGTAACCTGAATCCCCTATGTACTGGAAAAAGAACTTCAATTATAAGGGATATAAGATGATATATCATCATGTTCATAAAAATATGGAGGTTTCTTCTATCAAATATGGGGACTCCATTGACATTTACATAATTATCCATGAAAAAAATAGAGTACATATTTAACTCCAATAACCTATATGCTCTGATACTAGTTGTAGGACCCTAGAACACCCTGAGAGGGGAGGGGTGAATCAGGGTGCCAAATTTTTTCCTTTTAAAGTGATGGAAATTGTTCCATCATTGGTAATAAATTGTTAAAATTGTTTGATGATAATGTGTAGTAATTAAACACTCACTTACATAGAAATGACACAATATTTTTACTTGGTTCACCACTAAGGTCTTGTCCAAAGAGCATACGCCAACAGTGTATTAGTCATACCAAAATACACTATTATTAAATATTTGTGGAATAAAAAAGTTCTCACATAGTTACTATATTCCAGGAACACTAATTTTATAAGATTTTATGGATGTAATTCTGCTTCTCTTAGAACACTTCCATCGAACCCCCCTAGCTCACTACTTTGGGAGAAGTCTTACTCAGTTTTAACCATTTGCAGTTCACTTCAATAGATTGGAATTTAATTATTTTTCCCTAACTTGCACAAGACTCTTATTTCACCATATTATTGAATTTATTCACTTAAAATCACTGATCAAACAAACCGAATATTCAAAACCTTCCAGTAGAACTACTCAAGCACTTGCACACAACACTTAAACTTATACACAACATTTGGTATTGTCACACAAGATGACTTTCATGAAACACTTATCTTTCATGAAACCATAACATGACTTTCACACAATCTTGATAGAAACAAGGAATACTCTATTCATAAGATTTACTACATGTAACTCTTATGCACACAACTCTTTCACACGGAAGATACATCAAATATTTGTTGGAAAAAGTTACTTCTAATGTAGGGGTGACTGCATATTTATACACCTAGACAAACATGTGTGCAAGTTCCTTGCATGTATTCCATTGTGAACACAAGCCTAATTTTGACTCTATATTTGGTGCATAAGATTCTTTCATGCAATTAAAAAATTTGTGAAAATCTCATGCATTTTATATATTTTTATGTGACGATATCGAAAATACACTTGCGTGTAATATTTCGATTCAGCTTCATTATTTTATGCAACTTCATTTTCTTGAAATGAATTTCTTCATCCTCTAAAATTTGGAACAAAAAATTTGGTAAACATTGGGAAAATATTCCACCTTCAAAACTATAGTTAGATTATACTATAATATCACTTTCCTTTCAAACTCCTTGATCATCCTAGTGTGGATTAACAAAAAACAAAAACTGGACTCTATTTCGAGAAATAAAAATCCTTGGTTACAACATTTTCATCTATATCAATATTTTTTTAAATCTTTTACTTTTCTGAGGATATAATCTAATGATACCATCCATCATATTTCTTTTTATTTTTTATGATTAGTTTAACTAGGGATAGTAATGAAATTCCATATTCTAGTTCTTCTAATAAATATAGTTATTAATTTTAAGGAATTTTCATTAAGTTGTATTATTTATTAATATGATGAATGCATTGGAATTATGAAGTGATGGGTGGGGCATGGAATTATATATCTTCTTTATGAATCGGTAAGTCTCATGAGACAAAATAGATTGGGTATTTTTCTGAGGCCTTACCCATTTATGTTGATTCCTTGGCATGAGGCATTGATAATATTTTTAAATGTCTTGGAACAAGGCCTTGATGGTAAGTTTCAGATGTCTATAATTATTAATTCCACCATTATAAAATTAGTTAGTGATGTTTATGTGATTATTTGAATAGTTATGACATCCATGGATAATTTTCAAACTCATGTGATTATTTATATAACATTATTTGACTATCATTTATTCCCACCATATTATTCATACCTTATTTAGTTTCTGTTGTATGAATTCCCTTACTGAGCATCTGAGATCACCCCTTTATTATTTTTTATTTCCCAAGTATGTTAGGAAGTGTTTTATGATTGATATTAAGGGATATTCTAAAGGGAATAATAATGTTCTAAAATAAAATACTATGTTGTATTTTATGTCTTCAAATTTAATGTCATATTCAAGTATGCATCTAGTTCTCTAAGACTACTAAACTATTTGGTTATTTGGATGCAATAATTTGTATCTAGTGCCAATGTAATAAAGTAACCAATGACTTTGCGCTGTTGGAGTTGGGGTCTTTTTATTTAGTATGAGAGAATGTTTTGTAGAAACCTTGGGAACTAGATTTAGGAAAACATAAGTTAGGGAACATAACCTTATAACTGAATTTGAGGACAAGTCTAAGTATATAATAACTTCATAAAGTTTTGGTAACATAGATATTATGTGTTTTTCATAGAAATAAATTCCTATATGAATACTATAAGTGTATTTGGATTTAGAACATATGCATCTAGGGGTAATAACCCAAAAAATATTTTTCAAGTATATATTGGACATCATTCTAGTGCATGGTGAGTTTTCCCTTACTATACACCTGGTTTGACACTATTGTAGGATGTTCTTGAGTTAATTCAAATTTTCTTTACAAACCATTATGAAATATTTGAAATTATTTTTATGATTTGAGAATATTTCCAAATAAACCATGTTTATGATTATGAGATTAGTTATGCATAAATTTTCAATTTATGTTAACCATTTCACTAGTTTCAAAATTATACATTATGTTTCATAATGTTTTGATCTAATCTAGTGTATTACATTGTTTAAAAATAGTTCATAGTAGAAGTAATGGGAACTGTATCAATGTACATAATCCATGTAGGGATTTACCTCATGGGAATGATAATGAAGTTTTACCTAGAGCTATAGCTGGAGGTGAAAAAATTATAATTATATTGGGAAAACCGACTTAGGTTTTGACGAATAAAATTGTCCATATAGAGAATACTATTGATCCAGAATATGGTGTAACAATGTTAGACTGCTTCATGTGTCAATAACCTTTATCATTCAGTGGGACTAAAAATTCATTTGTAGCTGAGAAATGGATAAGTTCCTTAAAGAAGATATTTCTCACTTTGGGAAATAATTAAAGGGAGAGTATTTTCATGGTAGTTTATCATCTCTTAGGGTATTCAAATGAATTTTGGTAATTGATTCAAAACAGTAGGGATGGTAATAAATAGTGAGCATGGAATGGAATGATTTTAAGGAACTATTTTTTGGAAAAATATTTTACCTGAGAACAATGAGATAATATATATAGAAAATTATTGGGTCTAAGAAAAGAGGAAGAGAAAAATGTTTATAAGTATGAAGATAAATTTATAAGGTTATAAATGCATGCTGCAAACTATGTATATAATCCAAAGAGTAATATTAACCATTTCATTGATAGGGTTAATCCAATCATTTGAAGGGAACTAGTCTCCCAATCATTCTCATCATATGAGGATGTAATTTCATGTGATATAAAGATAGATAAATAATTATCCAAGTCTTATGGATTTGAAGGAAATAAAGATAAGAATAGGATGGTAGAGAAAAAATGGATGAGGGGAAGAAGAGAAATATGAATTTTCCAACATGTTATACCTATCTAAGGAAAACCTTAGTACATTATTAAAAGGAAAATGGGGTTTCTTAAAGCATGAAGAAAAATCCCATCACGCTCATGCATGAAAGGGTAAGTGAGAATCCATAAAAGTGTAGTTATTTAAATATAAGAAGATGGGGAACTATTACAACCAATTCTACAAATATAAAGGGAACTTACGGTAAAATAATCCAAGGGGAGAATACCAAGCTCATGCAAGTGGAAGTTCCTAGTGACATGGTGAAAGGTAAACATATCTTCTATTCTAGGATAAAAAATGATTTATTTGATTATGGTTCTACCAAATCCTTTATATTTGAATAATATTCTAAGGGTATCACATCACCACCTCAAAGATTATATGTTGAGTTAGTGGTGAAAAATCTTAATGGTAGGCTGACCACACGTCATGTCTGTATCTCATCTCCACTATAATTTTGTGGGAATATTCATCCTATGAATATTTTTATTCTTCCTATAGTTAAATTTGATATAATTTTGATCATGGATTGGTTCTCTCAGTAAATATCCCATATCATTTTTTTCTTTAGGGGAGTTACAATCTTTATTATGAATCAACATTCAATCATCCATAAGTGAGAGGATAAACCTGAACACCCAATGGAAATTACTTCAATTATATGTGTTTCTCTACCCATTCTTGAGGTATATTTATCTCAAATTCCTGGGGAGAAACTCAATATTGAAAATGTGCCTATTTTTCAAGAATATGATGATGTATTTCCTAAGTATTTTCCTAGTCTTTAACTGAAACATGAAGTTGAATTTTTAATATAACTCATACATGGTTCTAGGCCTATTTCAAAGACTCCTTATAGAATGTCCCTGATTGAGTTGCTGGAATTGAAAAAGAAACTCTAAGAGAATCTAGATAATGTATTTATTTGGCCTAGTGCTTCTCTATGGGGTAAGCTTATTATTTTTTGTTAAATTGGAAAATGAGACTTTTCATTAATTATCAGTAAATTAATAAGATTTTATTAAGAAAAAGTGTCCTCTGCCTCATATTGGTGATCTATTTGATCAATTATGATGAGATTTATATTTTTAAAAGATTTATCTTCAATCTGGATATCATAAGATAAGGATAAAGAAGGAGGGTATACCCAAGAAAAACTTCTGTATGAGGTATGGTCATTTTGAATTTATAGTAATTCAATTTGGACTTACCAATGCTCCTTATATATTTATGTATTTAATGAATAGAGTCTTTAGAGATTACATTGATCAGTTTGTGGGAGTCTTTAAAGAAGATATTATATATTCAAAGTGAAAGGAAGAGTATGAAGAACATTTTATAATTGTTTTGATGACCCTGGGGAAGGATAAGTTTTATTCCAAATTTATTAAGTGTGAATTTTGGATTTAGAAAGATTCATTCTTAGGTTATATAATCTCAATTTAGGGTATATTAGTGGATCCTTCAAAGATAGAATTCATTGAACAATGTACTAGAACACCCATGGTAATTAAGATACTTATTTTCCTTGGGTTGGTTGGATACCACTAAAAATTTATCAGAGATTTATCATGACTATCTAATCCACCCACCAAGCTGTAGGTTCTGGGCATAACAGAAGCACGGTTGGGCCGACGCCCAACTTTAAATTTTACTGTGAACAATGATTATTCCAAGATCAATACAATGATGAATTATATTATCCATGGAATAAAATCAATGATTTAGATAAAGAATAAAGAGTCCTAGAACCTTGATAGAGGATTAATTTATTTTGTTTATAATTAATTTAATTTAATTAAATAAATACCTCCACGATTTTCTTTCTTAACTAATGTGGCTAGCCCCAGATCTATGATGATACTTTCATTTCTTTGTAGAGATCAATAGTATATCTCCTCTATAAATAATCCACACGTGCTCTGTGAATCTCTGGACTCCACAAAATGAGTTTCTGGGTTCTATCATCGAAGGTCCTTGCTCTTGTGTCATCTGCCCTCAATCGCTTTGAGAGATGCTTCTAAAGCCATTTATGATCTGGTGGAGGATATCCGCTCTCATTCTTGCGACCGTTCTTGGAGAAAAAGGCTCTATATACTTGAGAGATTTTTCTCCAAAATATTGTGCACAACCAAAATTGGCTCTCTAGACTGTGGGTTTCCCCCTTGGATAATAAGAGAATAATATGTAACCAGGAATTTAATTAACTAGGTAATAATAAATAATTAGAAAAAGTGAAATTTCTTATTTTTATTATTCCACGTGAAACCCCCATATCAAATAATAACAACAATACCATTATTTCCATGACATGTGATTAGCTTTCAAGTTACAATAAAATATTATTTCAATCAAACAATATTTAATATTATTTTCTCATTGGACCCTTTAAATCAGTCCGCCAATCCTCTAAAATATTTTTCGAACCTTGAATAACGACTATTTATTTATTAAATAAATAAATAAATCTAACCACATTATTCACCAATAAATAAATAAAATGGGATCAGGAATACCTAAATAATTATTAAACCACAAATCAGAATAATATTTATTCAACATGTTGAATAATAAATTATTTAACTGAGATTTCGGATACACTTACTTTGTGATCCTCCAGGCCTCTTTCTCAGCGGCATTAGGTGAACCTGCCTAAAGTCCAAGGTTAGCATATAAAAACATAAAAAATCCCCCATAGAGAAATAATTTAATTCCAAAATGAAATGTCACATCATACGAATGATTACCATGGAATATAATCCCTTTATCACAATATCTCCAATCGAGCAAGTTTCATGTCAGTGTCATCAACCTATATACTCGATAACTCCTTCTTTGACTTTTCAGAAATAGAACTTGCCAAGCGTATACTATAGACATGGATTTATTTAGGCTATATAATTTCCATCAAAGGGCCTGATTTACTTCTGTTAATGAATAAAAGGGATAAATCCATTCTCACATTATTCATTAATGAAATATTACTCATGACACACCAAACATATCCTACCTCACCATGAGTATATGCCATCATAGTTTTCACCAATACATAAAAGTGAGAGACTCATAATATCCATTAATAATAATCTTAAATTATAAGGACCATTATACACATCCGCAGATAGGAACATCCAATGACACTTATAATGTGTATTTCTTACTATCAGGTCTCGTTATCATAATATCCTACTGGATATTATCAGGGGAGTACACCATGAGAAGGTTCCTAAAAGTCCTATGAGTCTCTACCCTTGATATCCTATATCATTTGTGTCCATTTAAATTATATCATCCAGCCATATAACATTTATTCAAGAATAGTGTCATGGAACTTTCAGGTTCTCATCATAGTGGGGAACTACTTTAACCTTTTAGTGTGACATCTAATCTTGGGACATTATCACATGCTATGTTATGCATAAGAACAATCATGATGTGATAAGGAATTTAATAATATTAAAAACCATGAATATAAGTTTATCATAAAGTACAAATAAGTTGGTTCTAAGGAACCAATTGCAACCGACTCCCACTTACACTGGAGAAAACTGCTAATAACCTTCAGTCCGTTAGATCTCACATGATATTCATGCTTCTACTGAGATAGGAATTTAGTAAAGGGGTCCACCACGTTCTTCTATGTGGACACTCTTCTCACTGTAACTTCACCCCTCTAATTAAAATCCCTCAAGAGGCGATAATTCCAAAGTATGTTCTTTGTCCGTTGATGTGACTTTGGCTCCTTTACAAGAGCCACCGCTGCATTATTATCATAATACAATGTGATAGGGTATATACTACTAGGCACTAAATCAAGTTCATAGAAAAAGTTAAGAATCCATATGTCTTACTTTGATGAATTAGAAACAACCATATATTTGGAATCTGCTATAAAATCAGCAAAAACTGGCTTCTTTGAACTCTTTCAACTCACAACTCCTCCATTGAGATATAAAAAATATCCTGATTACAACTTTAGATCATTCTGGTCTATCTGAAAACCATCATCAACATACCCTCTGATGAAAATCTCATTGTCTCCTCTATACACCAGAAACATATCCTTAGTTATTCTCAAATACTTAATAATAGACTTAACAGTATCCCAATGATTTTCTCTTGGATCGGCTTGATATCTAGCTACCATTCTCAGTGCATAGGAAACGTCAAGTATAATACATAACATGTCATACATGATTGATCCTATCACTGAATCATATGGGATCTTACTCATTCTATATTTCTTCTGTTGTGTCCGAGGACACATTTTCTTAGAAAGATGTATTCTATGTGACACTGGAACCAACCCCCTCTTGGATTATTCCATACTAAATCTCTTTAGTATCTGGTCAATGTATATACTCTGACTTAGCCCAATCAGCCACTTGGATCTATCAAGAATGATCTTGATCCCTAGAATTTAGGCTTCTTTTCCTAAGTATTTCATGGAGAATCACTTGGTCAACCAATCCTTAACCGACTATAAGAATGGTATGTCATTTCCAATAAGTAATATGTCATCAACATATACTACTAGGATAACGAACACATTCCCATTAAACCTTTTTTAAAAACATGTCTCACATTCATTCTTAATGAAACCAAATTCTATCTTCATCTAATCAAATATTCCATAACTTGGATGCTTGCTTCAATCCATAAATAGATCTATGCAACTTGAAAACCCTTTAGGAATAACTTTCTATCACGAAACCTTTCAGTTGTGTCATATAAAAATCTTCAAAAAGGTTACCATTAAGGAATGCAGTTTTGAAATCTATCTACCAAATCTCATAGTCATGGTAAGATTCTATGGAAAGTATGATTCTGATGGATTTAAACATGGTAACTGGAAAAAAAGATTCATCATAGTCAATTCCTTGATTTTTTTAAAAATCTTTAGCCACTAGCCTTGCTTTTATAGGTACTTACATTACCTTACATGTTAAGTTTCCTCTTTAATACCCATTTACATCCAACATGCATTACATAAACTAGCGTATCAACTAGAACCCAAAATTGGTTTTGATACATAGAATCCATCTCAGAATTTATAGCTTTTTTCCATCATGTAGATTCTAAGATCTCTATTACCTTCTTGTAGGAGATAGGTTCATCATTGTTTAACAATAATGAGTCACCATCCTCAGTGACAAGAAAACTATATCTATCTGGTTCCCTTACCTCTCTTACACTCCTAAGTATTACTTGTGTTTTAGGAACTACTTCTTCCATGGGGATCTGTGGAACTTGTTCCTATACCAACTCCTGTGTATCTTGAGTATAAAATTCATCTAAGTCAATCTTGATCCTACTATCCTTTTTGAGGATGTTATCCCTCTCAAGAAATATAGCTTTTATGGAAATAGTCATGTTCTTGTATGAGGGTTTGTATAGGTAGTATCTCTTTGATTTTTTGGGATACCCTATAAAGATACACCTCATGCCCCGAGGTGCTAGTTTGTTTCCTAATAAATATTTAACAAACATCTCACATTCCCATACATGTATATGCTAAAAAATAGGTTTCTTTATACTCCATAACTCGAAAGGGATTCCATTTTCTACCTTAATTGGTACTCATTTTAATGTGTTTTCCTCATTTTGTAATGTATATCCCCAAAAAGGATAATTAAATATTTTCATGACTCATCATCGACCTTACCATGTCCAAAAAGGTACAGTTCATCCTTTCACTAACACCATTTCACTGTGGTGTATAAGGTAGAGTGAGTTCAGATAGAATCCCCAACTCCCGTAAAAGGTTGATGAACTCTTGGTTAAGATATTCTCCACCTCAATCCGATTGAATATTCTTTATATTATTACCAAGAAGATTCTATAATTCATTCTTGAACTCTTTGAATTTCTAAAAGGACTCAGACTTATACCTGATTAAGTAGATATATCCATATCTACTCAAGTCATTAGTAAAAGCAATTAAGTAAGAATATCCACCTCTAACTTATACTAGAAATGGTCCACAAACATTAGAGTGTACCAATATTAGAAGCTATGTGTCCCTTTCACCCTTCCCACTGAATGATGCTTTGATCATTTTTCCTTGTAAACAATCATGACATCTATCAAGTGGTTTTAGCTTAGAAGAGTCTAAATAACCATATTGACAGAGCTTTGTCAGGTGCTTCTCGTTTACATGACCAAGGAGGTGATGACACAATTGGGTGTTATATGAGTCATGTGAGATTGATTTGTTATTGATTTCCAACCCTTGGTTTTCGTAATTTAATATATACATACAATTATTTAAATATTCCATACCATAACATATGTTTTCCTTAAAAAAGAAACAACATTTATTTCCAAACTTGAAAATTAATCCATATATATCTAAAATCGATACAGAAATTATGTTCTTGGTAACACTGGGTACATAATAATAGTCTTATAAAACTAAAATCATCCTGGAAGACAACAAAAGGTGGTAGTCACCAATGGAAAGAGAAGCCATCCTCAAACCATTGGCAGCTCACAGATCCACCTCTTTGGATTTTTTTTGAAATCTACTTTGTTCCTTCATTTGAATACAGTTGTGAGCACCAAAAGATATATCTAATACCTAATGTGTATAAATGGAAAGATTTCACTTGATAATGAACACACCTTTGGATTCCCCTTGCCTTTGGGTGCAGTTCCTCTTCCAGTGGCCTAACTTGCCACAAGCAAAGCACACTGCCCCCTTTTACTTTCTCTACCTTTGGATCTTCTTCTTCTTATTCAGATGGTGCTCGAGATATTTAGAATATTTATAAATATTATCCCCCTTTTCCTTATCCTTCCTCTTCCTATTCACCATAAGGACTAATAGTTTGTTATGCCCCATGTCTTTATCCACTTGGTGAATCATGGTTATAAGTTCTGATAAGCTCTTCTCATTATTTTTCATATTATAATTCACAATAAAACTAGATAAGGCCTTAGGTAGTGATGATAGTATGATATATATACACAAATCATTAGGGAATTTAATCTCTAAGATGTCTAGATGCACAATGTATCCAATAATATTGACTACATGTGGTCCAGCTGGATCAGACTCTCCAAGCTTAGTAGTGAACAAAGAATTGGAGATCTCATACCTCTCTTGTCTCACCTTCTCTTTATAGATATCATAAAGGTGAGACATCATGATATAAGAATCCATTTCCTTATGTTGTTTCAAGAGATCATTGGTCATGGATGATATAATGAGGCACTAAACATCTGTATCATCATTATGATGTTTCTCATACACAGATAGCTCCTTATCACTCACCTCATTCCCAGGTTCAACTGGTAAAGGTTCTTCCAGCACATATAGTTTTCTTTCATGGAAAAGGATAACCCGAAGGTTCCTTTTCCACTCTTGGAAATTAGTGTCAGTGAGAAGGTTTTTCTTCTCGATTATTGATCACAATGATATGTTTGATGTAAATTTTAATTCCATTTCTAAAAATAATATGAACAAAGTTTTAGTACTTTATCTAATAAAATTAAGACAAATAAATAAATAAATATTCATCAGTCTCCCACTACTTTATCGAAACCCAATAGCCCTCACCATTGGCTTTGGAATATCCTATTGCTTGTATATTATAGTATAAAGTATCCATATTTAATTCTCATTACCCCAACTTTGTTTGGTCAAGAAACATGACTGGTTTTAGGTAGGAATTCCAAATTCCAACTACATTAACTCATAGCTCCTTGATCCGTTGAGTAGACTCCCCAATCCTGAAATCATTATTTCAAATTTCCTCAACCCTTGAATCTCAATTACATCAAGTCCTACTTTGGAAGTCAACCCTTGATGTAAACCAAGTTAAGTGAACCCAAAACCTCAAATTAGAATTCCACAAAAATTTAAAGCACCCCAAATTTGGCTGGTCAAACACTTTGAACTATTGGTTCGATTCTAACCGAAGTAATGGAAGACTATAATGACTTAATATTTTATTGAGGGATTTTATCATTTATGAATAAATTGACTCTTATTATCTTTTCACATGCTTGTTAATATTAAGTGGGATATAATTAAGTTATTAACCATGTCTTGATAATATTTAAGCATAATCCATTTTATTTTAGTTCCATCTTGCATGCTTTTTTAATTCATTAATTATGTGATCAAAAAAATACATACATGATAAATAACCATGAAATTTATAGAAATAAAATAAAGGGTATGATCATGAGATTTTCTAATTTTTTTAATCCAACTGTTAATAAACTAACCCCGACCTAGGGAAGAAACACCTTGAACCTTTTAAGGTTCGTGTTTACAGCTTTCCACCTGTCCACCTTTGTATCTCCTTGGATTGGTTTTTCCTCTGCTCCTAACTTGAACCACCACCACTAGCTTGGGAGCTCCATCCATTACATATAATTTTAACTCACATGAAAGTGAGGGTTAAAAGGGGGTTTACATAAAATAAACCATGGGAACACAGGCCCTACATATTAATGAGGATAAGGCATGCATGCCAATAATTTTAATTTAAAAAATAAATTAAAAGGAAACCAATCATGTAAAAAGGTCTGGTCTAACTCATGATAATCCAAAAACATGAAACAAATTGTTCAATTAATAAAACTAGCATTCAAATCATTAATAATTCTTATTAAGATAAATCATGCCTGAATAGATTAATTATGTTCTTTAATTAATCAATCCTTTTATCTTAATACTTTTATAAATTTCCTTGAGATTCTCATCCATTATACTTTTAAAAAAATTAATAAATTCATTTAAAATTAACTATGTACATAACTTGAAACTTGGAGGAAACTTGGTGAATACCTATCCAAAACTAACCAACATGTATTATACTTGTATACACTTTATTCTTTGTGACATGTAGCTTTCATGTAGAATTATAATTGTAATGCAACTCATACATGATGTAAAGATCTTTGAACATTACGCAGATGTTGATTAAACATTTATTTATTTATATATATATGTATGTATATCAAACACCAATCACATGTTGTGTCCCAGCTTTATTCCCACATAAAGGTACATGTCTCAAGGGTTACATAATATAATGATAAATTTTTAAATATGCATAATTTGGAAAATATACACAGTGTGTAGATCCGACTATATTGCGTGTACCCTCCTTAACATCCATCCAAAGTACACACCTGGGGAAATTGTGTGTGAGGTGTACTTTGGAAATCTTTGGAGTATACGGCGTGTCCAGTGGGCCACACGCTATGTAGAATCTATGTTACATGGTCACCAGATTAGAAAGCCGTGTATAGGATACACAACTTGACCCTGACCCGAAGGGATTACACACCATGTCCAGTGGGGGTACATAGTGTGTAGTCCAACTAACCGTTCTCCAGTCTATCCTAGTCAACATGTGGTGTAATAATTAACTACAATACATTTCATTAATGCACACAACATGAGTAATTCCCAAATTGATCCCAATGTACTGAACACAACTACACGGTGTGTGAAATGGATTAAACATTGTGTATGGAAGATTACACAATGTGTAACTCCGAATACACAAGATGTACTATTGTGTTACCTAGACGGAATCTTTGGTGCCTCCTGATGAGATTATCAATTTAATTTTAATCATAAAATAATTCATTTCGGTTAGATATGTGAGTAATGAAAAAAGAATAATAGATCTTGAAATTCAGATTACAAGAATGATTAAACTTGAATTGAAAAACCAAATTATTAAAACATAATTCATAAAAAAATTATTTAAATAATTATAAATTAAAATATGACCCCTATGATACCACTTGTAGGTTCCGGGAATAGTGAAAGTGTGGTTGTGCCGGCACCCAACTTTAAATTTTACAATGATCAATGATTATTCTGGAAACAATACGATGATGAATGCCAATATCCACAGAACAAAATCAAATATTTAGATAAAGAAGAAATAGGCTTGAAACCTTGAGTGAGGATCGACATATTTTGTTTATAATTAATTTAATTTAATTAAATAAATACCTCCAAGGTTTTCTTTCTTCGTTGATGTGTCTGACCACAGATATATGGTGAGCCTTTCGTTGATTTGTAGAGATCAAGAGTAGACATCCTCTAGTGGTAATTAATATGTGCTCTACAAATATTTGGACTTCACTAAAGGAGTCTCTGGGTGCTAGCATGGAAGGTCCTTGCACTTGCATTGTTCACCCTCAATCACCATGAGAGCCACTTCCAAAGCGTTCTCTGATCTGGTGAACGATGGGCGCTCTCATTCTTGAAAGCGTTCTTGGAGAAAAAAAGTCTCTCGAGACTTGAGATATTTTTCTCTAAAGTTTTGTGCGCAACCAAAATTGTCTCTCTATTCCATGGGTTTCCCCTTGGATAATAAGAAAATAATATGTAACTAGGAATTTAATTCAATAGGTAATAATAAATAATTAGCACAAGTGCTTTTACTTATTTTTATTATTCCATGTGAAACCCCCATATCAAATAATAACAAAAATACCATTATTTCCATGACATGTAATTAGCTTGAAATTTAAAATAAAATATTATTTTAATCAAATAATATTTAATATTATTTTATCACTGGACCCTTTAACTCGGTCCGCCCATCCTATGAAATATTTATCAGAACTTAAATAACAATTATATATTTATTAAATAAATAAATAAATCTAACTACATTATTAAACAATAAATAAATAAAATGAGATCATGCATACCTGAATAATTATTAAACCAAAACTGGGAATAATATTTATTCCAAATTTTAAATAATAAATCATTTAATTGAGATTCCAGATACACTTAGTGTGTGGCCCTCTAGGCCTCTCTCTTAATTTCATTAGGCGAGCCTGCCTAAAGTACAAGGTTAGCATTTAGCAACACACCAAGGAAACCATAGAGATAGAAGTTAAGGCTGCAATGACATGTCACCTCATACAAACACTTACTGTGTAATATAATCCCTTTATCACAATATCTCCAATCAAGCAGGTTTCATGCCAGTGCCATCAACCTATATGTTTGATAACTCATTCTTTGAATTTTCATAAATAGAACTTTCCTAGCATAAACCATGACCATGTATTTATTTAGGCTATATCATTTCCATCAAATCTCATGAGATATTTACATCCATTAATGAACATAAGGGATAAATACTTTCTCGCATTATTCATTAATTTAATATTACTCGTGACACACCCAACATTTATTACCTCACTATGATCATATTTCATCATGGTTTTAGAAAATACATCAAACTGCACAACTCATAATATCTAATAATAATAATATTAAAGTCTAAGAACCATTTTACACATTTGTAGATAGGAACATACAATGATACTTATAATGTGGATTTCCTACTATTGGGTCTCATTCTCATAATATCGTACTAGATATTACTAGGGGTGTACACCATGAGAAGGTGCATCAAAGTCCTATGAGTATACACCCTTGATAGCTTGTATAATTTATGTCCCTTCAAATGATATCATCCAGACATAGAACATTTATTCAAGAATAATGTCATGGTACTTTTGGGTTCCCATCATAGCAGGGAACTGCTATAACCTTTTCATGTGATAGCTACTCTTGGGACATTATCACATGATATGTTACGCAGAAGAAAAATCATGATGTGATACAGAATTTATTAATATTCAAAACCATGAATATAAATTTATCATAAAGTACAAATAAGTTGGTTCTAGGGAACCAACTCCAAAAAAATCTAGATCGAAAGGGTGTTAGGTTTTTATGGAAAAAATAACATAAAGAGAGTTTTAAACAACTAAAGAGAAGGTTGGTTGGTGTACCAGTACTTACAATACCATATAGTAGATAAGGGTTTGTGATCTATAGTGATGTATCAAATAAGGTATTGGGATGTTTCCTTAAGTAGAATAACTTGGTAATAGTATTTTCCTCCCACAAATTAAAAATTCACGAGAAAAGTTATCTGACTCATGATTTTGAGTTAGCTGTGGTAATTTTTGATGTAATGATATGGATAGATTATAATTATAAATAAATATTCAATATATATACTAATCCTAAAATCTTGATGTATATATTTTCATATAAAGAGTTGTATGTGAACTAGATAAGATGGTTGGAGTTGATCAATGATTATGATTTCCCAATACATTACCACCCTAGGAAGGTGAACAAGGTGGATAATGATTTGGTCCAAAAGGATCATGCTAGATTATCTATGATGAGGATCACAAAAGATCCAATATTTCTAGATTTATAAATAATAGATCTAAAATTCATGATAGATGAGGAGAAATATTATATTTTTCAAATGATTATTCAACCATATATCTATTTGAAGATTAAGGAGGAACATAAGGACGATGTAGAGATTTTAAATAAGGTAAGAAATTTTCTAGAGTTAAACATTGACTGTGATGGAATGATAAGGTTTGAGTTCTGAGTATGTATCTATCAATACCAGACTTAAAAAAGATGTTTGATGAAGCTCATCGTTCACCATTCTCTATTCATCCTAGAATTACAAAGACGTATTGATATCTGGAAGATAATTTCTGGTTGGACAACATGAAAAAGATATTGACAAGTATGTATCTTAGTGGTTTTTGTAATGTACCATCCTAGATGCCACTATCTCATGCCCTGAGCTGTGGGATCACATGCACTCAAGCGCATCTCCCTGGATTCTAGAGTATTCTGACTAGAAGTGCAGACCTAGGGTTTGTCCATGGGTAGAATATTCCATCATTTCTAGAGTGTAGCACATTGGTAGAAATTATATAGATCAAATGTGGAAGCAGTAAAACATTCAAATAGAATATAAATATCCAAGAAATGAATATATATAAACAATTATAGAAGTAATCTCATATAAAAATGATGATGACACATGTAATGTCTCTAAAAATCAACCAAAATAGGTATATAGGAATCAGTATAATACATGTATCAAAATACCAAAAATTCAAAAAAGATCTATCCCAGCTATAATCATGAGCCTCGACTTGATCTTATGCTCCCTTATCCAAATAAAAGCACAAATTCAAGAACAGAACTATAGACACTTTCCCTGGTCCCTACCTGCATCCATATAGTCTATATGGGTACCCAATGATAGACCAAACATGATGTGAGAAATAATCCCAGTATTCCACCACCCACAATGTCTATAACAATCCAGGATATTCAATATAAGACAATTAGTGTGCAATATATATCACATGTATAGAAAAATGAAACAAGAGACCATGAAATATGTAAAAAAAGTAAATGAAACTATCTACCCAACCAAGTCTCCCTGAAAAAAATGGTGAATCTCCTATAATAAGGAAACTGTAAAGAAAAAATAACTAAACACTATGGCCATACTGTATACACAATGTATCATGTCATCCACAACCACATCGTATAACCTTTACATCATATCAACCATGACCGATCCATATAATCAAGCATATCACATTTACCATGACTGATCCGTATAATCTGAAGTGTCATTTCAACCCTGACTGAGCCATATAATCAGAAGTGTTATTTTAACCATGGAAAAGCCATATAATTAGAAGTGTCAGACCCCATAAGAACGAATCTATGGTACATAAGGCCAAAGAATCCTCTTCATTCCCAGGAGCATCTCAATGAAAACTCAGTTAGACTTGGATGGAGTCCTTGGAGCATTTCAACTGAACATGTCCTTCTTGAGTCCAATCAAGCTAGATCCAAGGGGTATCAAGGTCCAAGGTGTCCCACAAAATCAGAATCCAAGGATCATACAGGTCCAAGGAATTATTTACTACTATAATAACCCATAGTGTAGCACACCCATGGTGCCCTATGAAATCATCCATTTCATTTATCAATTTATAAACATTCAAATTTCCATGAGTTTACCCACTCAAAAAAAATTCACATTTAAGCAATTAAACAATTCACATCATTTACTATAAGGAACTAACCATAAACGTTACATATTCAAGTGTTTTTGAACTAGAATTCATATTCGAGGATCTGTTTGGTTTAGAGTTTTAGAGAATTAGGAAAAACTCTTACAGATTAAACACATACATTACAAGTGGACACTTCTACTCAATATCCATTTTTTTTCACCAAAGTAAACCCTTTTAAAATAAAACATGGTTTCTTTTTGAGACACATCTTAAATTCTTTCATCATGACGTCTTATTTGACCTTACCAATCTTAAGACTTGTGATTTTTTTAAAACATGGGATGAACAAAAAATTCTCAGTAAGGGATATTAAGAATAACCATTAGTCCAGTAAAAAACTATAAAACATTTCCTTAAAATAAAACATAAAATTTCACCCTGAAAAAGAGATCCTAATATCAAAATATCATTATCTTACCTTTTGAAAATAAAAAATTTTCATGAAAACTCATAAGAAAACACATAATATATAAGTAGGTAACTTAGGAAAAAATTATACTAAAATGGAATAACTATACGGTCGACTTCCATACATGTCACTATTACAAATGGAATATCCATACGACTGAATTCCAAATATGTCACTTTTACAAATAGAATAGCCATATGATCGACTTCCATACCCAATGCATTAGAGGCTATAATGTAACCAACCATACTTGGTTTATCACATAACCACACATAAAATTTCCAAGTACCATTATATAATCATAACACATAAAAGATCACAATTCTTAGCATTTCAATTTTAAAATTTCATTTTCAATCATAAGAAATCATTTCAAGATATTGAAATAATTAATCCCTTTTCAAAAACCATTTTTAATACCCAGATTCCTAGAAAATGGAATAAGGGGTTTATTTATCTTAAAAAAATTAAGGATTGTATAAAAATACAAATATCAAATAATGGTCATGATGGTGGATAAGTTTTTGTCTGCATATACGTTAAAAAACATTCTTTTTGTCATTTTTTCAAAATGTTCCATAAAAAACACATAAAAAGTTTTCTTTTTTAAAACCCTTGAATGAAATTCAAAATAGACATAAAATTTCCTTTATAATTTTTTATATCCATATAAATAAATATTTAAAATAATAACAATAATATTTTTATGGAGAAAAAGATTTGATAATTAAATCTTTAAACATTCAAGGCATCCCATACCACTTTGAACATTTAAATATCAATCTCTATGAAATAATACATTTAAAAAAACTTGAAATAAAATTTTTATAGAGAAAATATGGATATGAAATGTCATATTATTTGTATATACACCTTATAAAATAATAAATGTGAATATCATCAAGAAATGCCTCAATGAAAGGAGATTGAGATGAAATATCTTACCTCGAGTCCGATTCGTCAAGTATATTATTTATATTCCTAAATAATAATCATAAGTTTATTATTTACTTTATTTATAACCTTTTAAAAGTTTATTATTCCTTTTATATCACTTATCACCACATTATAACAATTAATTAAATATTTAAGTTCATATCAAATGTTTTGATGATATTCGGTACATGCGTCCGAAATGACTTGGTATGATGTCTATAGAAAAAAGTGGTAATTAGTACATAATATCAAGAATAATATTCATGAAATAATAATCACTTTTAAACATTAATTTTTAAATCAAACCATTTATGTGTGGTTATGAAAAATGAGCAACCTTATAATCCTGGAGACGGTAGGCCGTACTTACGCACGAGTAACGTTCCCATTTTCATTGATCATTATGGAAATAAGGTAATTATTATTTTATCTTTATAGAATTATAATAATATCATAAATATAATATTAATAATTTAAATATACTCACATATATCATACTTGTTATGTAGTGAATAAAAACCGATCACATCGCTTCGTGGAGGTGATAGTTCACACGTACACATGAAGGACATTATCATTTTTATGTGCATGGATGGTAAGAACTTAATTGATATATTATTTTCTCATAATGATAAATATTTCATTAATATAATATATAAACATTAATTCCATCATTATATCCGGTCTTGAGATACGGTAACAGAAAACGAATTATATGGGTTTGTGGAGTTAATAGTTCACACGTACGCACAAACGATTAATTATTTTCCCATTTGATGGAACTGGAGGTGGATTTAGGTGATGATATTAACATAATAACATATAATTATATTTAGGATAATTTATTTATTATATCATCATGTTTGAATAATATTTTAATGAATTGGAAGAAGAAATAAAACAGAAATACTTGATTAAAAACAATACCTATCCTTTAGATGATCACCTTTTATTAACACATGAACACATACAAAGAGGATGTTATGCCTAAAATAAGGCCTAAATAATATGTCTAGGGATTCTTAGAATTAATTTCCGTATATTTTGATCTAATAAAAATGTTTTTTAAGTGTTAAGAAATGATAAGAAGTAATTCCCTTTTATAAGAGAGGGGAAAGACACTCATGGAATTCTTTAAAATATTTAATTAATATAAATCATTTTTTGATTAAAAAAGGGTAATTTTTTTATTTTGAATATAGTATAATGATGGGTCAAAATATAATAATAAAATAAAAATTATACAGGTTTTTAATATTTATTTCAATCCTTATCTTTTAGTTTTAACCATTTTAACTCTTACTGTTTTATTAAGGATTTTACACTTGAGGGTCAAAATAATTACCATAACGTGGAAAAAGGAAAATATAAGAGTAATTTATGAAATTTTAGTACTTATAAAAACTATTTGGAAGAATCTCTTATTTTTATAAATTTTTTATCATTTAATAAAATATTTTATATTTTAAAATACCATTAGTGTCAATTTTGACACTATTCATTTCTTGATTTTTTTTAAAATATAATAACTTCATGATATAATATAAAAAACTATTTTAACACCTATATAACATGTTTAATTCATCCATAAAATTAATTCATGACATAAATTATATCAAATTATATTTATTAAAATATTTTTAATATCATTTATTTGATTATTCCATTAATGAACAACTACTGCATCATCATCGTGTCACCGTTTAATTTAATTAATTAATTCCTAAAAATTATAAATAAATTATCATGATGTAGGTAATAATTTTATATTCCTAAATACTATTTATAGTTAAAGATATCCCCTGAATAAACCTAGATTAAAAATACTTTACTTATTAAAAACAAAAGTGTGACAAAAATTACTTTTCATTGAATATAATATTATAAATGCATTAAAGTATTACAAGTGGCTCCAAGTGGTCCTAAAATCAAACCAAGTATGATCTTGGTTGTAAAACACTTATTAAATTACATTAGGACAAGTTTTATGGTAATTTTATATTTTTATTATATAATCTTTACCTTTAATTACCCGATTTACCCTTAACCATGATAATAAAAATTATTACTAAAGTTTCTATTTATAATGTCAAAAAATAAAAGGTCCTATTTACATAATTTGAAACTATAATTCCAAATATGAAATCAATTTTTACAAATTCGAAATGCATAATTGGAAGAAATTAATTAAAAATTAATCCCATTGTTGGAATAAGAAAACATGTTTTTAAAGTAAAATGTTCAAAAGTTCATATAGGTTTTATATCCAATTTTAATGAGAAATTGATTAAAATGAACCAAATTAGATTAAATGATAAAAAATTAATCTAATTATACTTTAAAACCAATTAAAATGATAATATAACAATATAAATAAATTATATGAAAAAACAATTTTGAATTAAAATGAATTATTTTACACTATTCATTAAAATATGAAATTTATCAAAAAAATACCAAAAATTCAACCAAAGTAAATTTTTATATCCCTATTCGAAATAAGATGTTTATTTTTTCAAACATAAATTATAAAAGTTTCAAAAAACTAAATTTAAAATGGGTTCTCCATCAAAAGGCGGTAAAACCATTTTTTTTGAAAAACAAAGTTTTTAACCATAAAACTAGATTTATCATATACATTATTGAACATAGTGTCTATTTTAATTACTATATAATTAATAAATGAAAATGAATTATTTTATCGTTACCTAGATTGTTACATTCTTCCCCCTTTTGGAAATTACGTCCTCATAATTTGAACTCGGGATCAAAAACTAAGGTTTGACTTTTCAAAATACCTTTATTGAAATACCACATCAGAAGAAGGGTCAATAAAACTTACACTTAAAAATAAAGAAAGGTAAGTACTATAGTCACCTAATATAACAAATAATAGGTTTCCATGTAGAAAAACATGGACATGGAAGATAAAAATAACTATCATGTTTTGATGGAGATTGATAGAAAACATGGTTAGGATAAAGTTAACAATAAAAAAACCATAAATATGTGATTGGATAAAAGGTCGCTGATTCATTAGTAAGAAAAGTAAACTTATAACATTTTTGTTTTAAGATACTTTTCATTGATTTTTATAATTCATTTAATTCCTACAATAAGAACATAAATAAACATAATTACTTGAAAAGTAGAGTTGCATCATTTAGTCAATTTCCACCAAAAACTCATATTTTTCTCTAAATAATGAGTTTTTAAGATGATTTTTTATGCATAAAGAACTATAATAAAATTTTAGAGAATAAAATAATACACAAAATAGTAAATATCTATTTATTCTATCACGAAACATTAACCAAAATCAAAATTTTTAGGATAAGATAAGTTAATTTCACAAAAATAATGAATCTTTAAAAGAAGAAACATTTCTTTTAATCTATAAAATTCAATAGTAATACCCAAATTTCAACATAGATTATTCACCTATCCTTAAAATTCCTCAAAAATATTCTAGACTAATACTGAAACCTAAAAATCATAAGGATTCAATCACATAATCTTCCAAGATAAGTTCTAACATTTATCTTCAAATAACATCGATTACTCTTGAAGTCTTGTAGTAAAAAGAAATTTTCCTAATCACATATTCTCTAAGATAGGTTAATCATTTCCATAAATAACCTAAATTACCATAATTCCATAATATAAAAATATATTTTTAAAAAATATAACTCAACCTTTATTCCTCAAATAAAATCACAAATTATTATGTTTAAATTGATCATATAGGATTCCCAAAATATCAAACGTATTCTAAAATAACATTTATCACTTAATCCCCAAATCAATTCCAAATACTAAGGATATCCATTGGATAAAACATAAGTTCCAAAAATAAACTTAATCTTATTCCATCAACACATTTAACTAAAATGAAAAATTCATACTAACCCAGGACTTCACGCAATCTAGTTGTAGGAGATGCACCCTTATCTCCCTTTAGTTGTGAGTTTGATTCCCACAACCTTGCCAGACGTGACAGGTTGTCACACGGTTTGCATGTTTTCATTTTTCAAAAACTATATAATTATTATAATTTAGTACCCCCAGTTTCTGGTATGTAACCCTTACTTGATTATTTTTATGTAAGGGTGAAGGTTGGGAGAGTTTGGTAAACTTTAAATAAGTTTTTGGGGGTTAAAGTAGATGCACAAAGGTTGTGCATAGGTTGTCTAAACCATGTGGATATCCTAGGATAAACTGTGCATAGTTGTAGTTTTGAGGTAGTATCTTTGGAATGGTTTAATCATATTTAGGGAGACCATTCGAGGAGTCCATTCATGGGTTTTATTAAGGTACCAGTTAACACATAGTCAGTGCATGGTTTGCCTAACTGTGCAGTCTAACCATGCGCAGGGAAAAAGTAAGATCCTATTTTTTAGGACCATACTAATTTTTGCTCCTACTTGCTATTTTTTTAATATTAAATGGCCCTAATTAAATATTTCTCTCCATTTAAGGTTGATGAACCTTTCCCAATAATTTTGGAACAGATCTGGATCCCTCCCTTGGTGTTTTCAAGCTCGATTCTCACAGTAAGTGACATTCTTAACCGTTCTTGTCTCATTTATTATATATACTTAGATCCACTTCTCCTAACCTCTTTATTTTTCATATATACTCCTCTTATGGGTATATCTATGTTGGGGGATTCCAAATATGATAATATTTGGGTTCTTTGATGGTAGGAGAAGAGATCTAAGGCCGTTTTTGGGGAGTTTCAACCTGGTTGCGTGAGCATTCTTCGATCGTTGTCAGTTTTCATCAAAACCTTTGAGGTAGGTGGATTCTCTCTCAAATAATATTTATAAAATTGATTGTATTAGTTTAAAATTGGTTTATTAGAATGTAATTTGTTGTTAAAATCGTGTAATAAATTTTCTCTAGTGATGATTTATGGTTTTGGGTAAAATTGTGTGATCCTGTTGAATTATTGTGAAAAGTGATTTAGTTTATTGAATTTAAAATGGTGATTTTAAATTATGGATTTTGTATAATTTCTAAATTGTTTGATGGAAAATGGATTTTCAATAAAAATTATGTTTTATTGAAATGGTTTTCAATAAAAATGTGTTTTTTTATTGAAAGGGTTTTTTTTGGATTGATCCTTGGGCATACTTGGTGTGGTCATGTTGTATTTATGGGGCTTGGTTGAAATATGAACTTGTTCTTGGTGGAAAAGGTAAAATGGTGCATCTTATATAATTACATTATGATGAATTGGTAGATCTATGAGAAACCTCTCAAGAGTATGGAACTTTCATCACATAGCATGCATGGTTGGTTGGGTGGATGTGTGGAATGGTTTGGGTATGCCAAAGGAATATTGAGAAATGGTTTTAAAGAGTAATTTATTTATTTTTCTTGAAAAATAACTTTTTGAAAATTGGTTTCAATTTAAATTTTATGCTTTTAGTTATAAATGATTTAGGAAACTTGTTTATATGTATTTATAAACTATTTTGAGAAATTTTTTATTATAAACTATTTTATGTAAATGTTGCTAACTCTTATATCCTAGTGGAACGAGTAGGGAAGTCATTGGGGAAAACCTACTGAGTGTTATAATCACCCCTGCTTTGGAAATTTGGTTATTTTGTAGATGCTATCTTTTGGGACATGGGAAAAGGTAAAGTATCACATATTTTTAGCACCACCTCGTGATACTTGGGATATTCGGCGATCGTGGAGATTGGAGCCTGTGAAGCATGGAGTCTTGTGGTCTTTTGGGAGTCTTTAGTTGTTCTTACACTATTTAATTTTATAATTTTTTGGTCTTCCATTTTTGAACCATTTGGAGTAGTTTTGATATGAATAAATTAGTTGTGTTGTCTTGCTTTTGTTCATGCATCATTTAGTGAATGGTTTGGTTATGGTTTGTTTGTTTAATGGTTTATTTCTTAATGGGTAAATCATCCCCCACTTTTATTTGAAACCCTTTGGAATTTATTTCCAGACTTTGGCATCTTAGGGATGTATCTTAAGGCCAAGTAATGACTCATTGTACTCTAAAGACAAAGATAATTAGCGGGTCATTACAAAAGGTATCATCTTGTTCAGTCCTTGCCTAACAAGTAGTTTTCAGTTTCTTAGTCTTGGAGTTGAATTCATCCCAGTCTATCCCTTGGGTTGTGATCTTAGAAAGGAGAAGGACAATTGGAACGTAAAATGTATAGCATAAAAGGACGTAGCTAACCTGCTTATTTTGAACTTCAAGTTACCAGGGAGTCAGGTACATAAGTGTTTTGGAGACACCTATAGAATTTTGGAATATCATTATCACGGGTTTAGCCAATGAGACGATCATGGAATTAATTGTAGAGGAATTATTTCCCACTAGGATTGAATATTTCATTTGGAGTAATGATTTATGATTTCTGGAAATGTGTAAATTTTTAAAAAATGCATAAATTATTTTCAAATGAGAGACTTTGAAAAAGGGAATGATTTATGTATTTTGAAATTGAGTTGATTTTAAAAATAAAGAATGGTTTTTCAGAAATGGTTGAATGTGAAAAATGTTTTTTTAGAAAATAATGATGTGATAGTTGATTTGATATAATTTGAAATGCCAATCCATCAGTTTCTAGGGAATGAGACTTAGTAATTTGTTTCTTGTTTAGAAAATGGCACATAGTAGGCGTCGTAGAAACCAATTGGAAGAAGTTGTGAAGAACATGGTTTCACCTGGGCCACAAGTGAACACAGATTTGGTTCAAAGTATCATCCAAGCACTTCAAGCTGTAGATACAGGGAACCAGAGAGATGAACCAATACATGTGGATCATTCTATCTAGTTTATGAAGCAAAATCCACCTATCTTCCAGGGTTATTCTAAATCGGAAAAGGAAGAGGTGTGGATGAATAGGATGAATCGTATCCTTGATTTCATCATCACACCATCAGAGTTGAAAGTCAAGAAAGTGACTTATATTCTTGAGTATCTTGCACGCCAGTGGTGGGAACTAGTGTTGAATGCTAAAGAGGATCAATTCCTTGGGAGTATTTTGAGGAATTTTTTAACAAAAAATTATATCCTCATACATTCAAGATCCATAGGATGACATAATTCTTTAGCCTGAAGTAGAATAATCTCTTTGTCATGGAATATGTGGCTAAATTCATGAATTTAGTACAATTTTCACCCAAAGTTGTAGTGAGTGTAGCCTTGAGGAAACGCATCTTCAAATCTGGGCCAAGGTAAGAAATTTGATCAAAGATTGTAGTGCTCTGTATTACGAATTATACAGAGATGGTGAACAAAGAAGCAATAGTTGAACAAGACATATCATGATATATGGAAGGAGGAAGTATAATGATACCTATAGAAAATGGTGGGAACTCAAATACTGGAAGCCATCAGAAGAGGGGCACCTATTTCCAAGGTGGGATCAGAAATCAGAATCAGACAGCTGGATTATCACACTCATAATTTTGAGATATTTTTTTTTCTTTTAGATATTTTTTGAGTTGATAGCCGAGACCATTTTTTTTGTTTTTGCTGATAAATGAATGCTTTAGCCTTGATAATATCTAATGCATAGGCATGGCGTGGTGGAAGCTGCTCAGCTTCACCTAGGTCAGCGTGCGGTATGCCTGATGTTCAAGGAAAGTAAATAAAATGAGAGGAATAATAAAATGAGGATAAATAAGACTAAGATAATAAAATGGGAATAAAATAAAATAAGAAGTGTAATAAAATTTAATAAATGTTTTTAATGATAATAATAATATTATTATTATTTGTGAATATTATTATTATTATTATCAGTGTTAAGAATGTATATTTTATTAAGTTTTTGTTAATATTATTATTATTTTAATAAAATTTATTAATATAAGGTTTATTATTATTATGTTTAATATTAAAATTTTATTAATTATCATCATCATCATCATCATCATCATAATTCTTTTCAATTAATTAATTTTTTTCGGTTTCGGAACAACCTCCCCCTCCCTCCTGCTAGGGTCGCACTGTACCCTCTCCCCCCTCCTTGGCATCTCATGGTTCTCTCCCCTAACCCTAGTGCACTCCCCCTCCACCTCCCTTACCTCTTGTCTGATGCACCACTCCAGAAACTGCCTCACACATCCACCGCTTCCCCTCCCTACACACCGCCCCTGCTAGCTGCGTCCCGTACCCCACATGACGAACCTCCCCATGGTCAGCCCTTGTTTCATCAAAGCATTGTACGATGACTCCCCATGGCTAGAGGACTCCCCTCCCTTGTTATACCTCCACATCCACAACCTCCTGTCCCTACACGCTCCTCTCTAACAGCCCCTCTGGGTAAAATCCTTTCCCAGTTTGGGGTTTTTATTTTTACAGCGGGTTTGGGGGTCTAATTTTAGGGTTCTAATTTTGGGGTTTTGAGTTCAATCCTCTTGATTAGGGTAGCTTCTTCCCTCATCATGGTTTGAATGTTTGTTACCACATTTTTCGGAAGTTTCAAAAATTTAGGTAGGTAGTTATGTACCCTATCATCATTAGATAAATTTAATATGTTTATTTAAATTTATTAATGTATTCTTTGGTTTGGTAATTTGGTGTGTTTGGTGTTTTTGAAGTGGTTTGTTTGTTTAAAGGTTGGGATTTTATTTTTAATATAGGTATTGGATGTGTTTTGGGTGTGTGCTTTGATGTAATGTTTCTAGAATGTATTCTAAGGGTTTTTTGGATGGTACAAAATGCATTTTCAAGGTCTTTGAGGTGTGTGTATATTTGAACTATGGAAAGCTAGTTTTAAAAATGGTTTCAAAGCCTGAGTATGTTTAGGAAGGGGCTATATCCTTTTTCTTGGTTGGTATTTATTGTGTGTTTTCTAGTGTTATAAAAATGGAATTTGAGAAACTATGAAAGTGGTGGTAAATGTATTTGGGGTGAGGTTTCTCTTGTTTTTTTTTGTTTAATTTGGTTTTATTCAGAGCCTTTGGTAGTTATTAGACTCCCTTGCTTCTTTGTAGAGTGTTTTTCTCATCGCGGTGTGGGTTTTGGTCGTTAGTTACAAAGACCTATATGTATATACTTGGGTAAGAATGTATATATGTATATCCTCCTTGCGAATATTCCATCATGGAGTGGGTAATATGTACTTGGGTCAAAGGTTATATATATATATGAAAATGTATATGCATATAGGTGAAGAGGTCTCGGGTTTCCATCGTCATGTGTTGTGTGTCTTGAGGTAGGTACCCTATGCCTATGACTTTAATTTGAATTCCATAATTTCTTACTTGTTTTAAAATTATGTTTTATATTTATACTATATACACATTCTATAAAAAATGGTTACGGTTGTTAGAAATGATTATAACTTTGTTTTTGAAATTGAAATGTATTTCTAACGCCCATTGGTCTTATGTCACTTTTCTTGAAAAGTGATTTCCTAAGTGGTTTTGAATTGGTAATTAATATTTCCAAATTCATTTGGCCTTTCATCTGGTTATTTATAAAAAGTGTTCCTTGTATGTAATTAAGCCTATTTGGAACCTTAAGAATGGTTTATGAAAAATGAAAAACCTCTCTTGGGGAATTCCCCCTTGTTTTAGAAAATGATGTGTGCTCCAAATGTGTGATTTGTGATATGTTCCTAGTAAAGAGGTTCGTGCATTATTGTGTGAAGGAAAAAGGGGGGATGTGCTCAAGGAGGGAGATCAGTGGTGAGAGGTTAGATGTGTTTTTAAGTAAAGAAAATGATAAGTACATATATGTTTTCTTGATAAAAACTCACCACCGCTTGAAATGGATAACAATGGGAAACCTAGATATCTAGGTTGGCGGACTAGGACTAATACACTAGATGATACGCAAGTGGTTCGTCCCAGTTTCATCTAGAAGGATTGACACTATGAAACTAACTAAAAATTTGTGATGATTGGAGACCACTGGGTTATGTGTGTGTTCCCTACTAGTGGCTCATGCATGAGAACGTAGATCATTGTCATTCCTATGACACATTTCACCAAGGTATGAGGATCCTAAGACCCTAACTAACACTTGCTGCTTATGTATTTCTCATGGTGCTTGTGATGAGATTACCATTTCAATAATTTCATACTTGATATCTTATTTGTGAAAACCATATTTTAATCTAAATTGGTTTCCATTAATTTTGAAATTTTGATGCATATTGAACCTATTTTGAAAATGTAGTGGGAGAGATTCTTTAATTGAAAATTCAAACTTGTTACTTGAATTTGAAAAGAATGAAAAACATTATTTTATTATGCCCTATTTTCAAACTAGCATGTTTTGGTTTTCTTATAAAAGGAAAGGACATAGGGAATTGTGGTATCTTGGAATTCCTACTGAGCATCTCGATGCTCACAACTACTTTACTTTTCAGTTTCAGGTTCCTATATTTTTGATTCACTCTTAGAGTGGGTGTAGTTTATGTTCCGTGGTGAACCATGATGTCACTTGAGGTATGTCTCGTTGCTTCGTTTATTACTTTTTCTACTACCAGTTTTTTTGGTTTATTTTCTTTTATTTATCTATTTGTTTAGTTCATGATTATCTATCTATATTTTTTATGGGAACAAATCATTCCCAACTAGTTTATTTTGATGTCTGACACAAGTTTCTAGCCCGTGGGGTTTGGGAACGCCCTTTTGAGTGTTTCTACGGATTGGGTCGGGCGCTCGGTAGGATGGAAACCCAGCTTGGTTCATGAAAAAAATGGAATCAAAGTAGAGGTTGGCTCTCTTGGTTTGTTTTCAATTAGGAAGATTCAGGGTAGACTAGATTTAAGGATGTCTGAACTCAATGTTTTGGATACGAGTAAAGTGCCTGGCTAGAACACCTCATGGTGAGACTCGAGTTATAAGGGGAATTCAGGTTTTATCTGAGTCCTTTGGTCCTTGTTGTCTCATTGAGCTTGAAGATCCTGGAAAGTAATGTGGAGTAGAGGAAATTGCCTTAGTACACTCTCCGTGATGGTGGAGTGATTGGCGTGTGGCCTCCAACTATATGTCCAAGCCAGCCACTAACACTAATTTCTTCTTTCATTGACTTGTGTCATTTTTGGGTTGTGGAAATAATCTTGAAAACCTTTGTTTGAAAATTTATGAAATCTGGATTTTTAAGTGGAAATGGTTTGGTTTTCAAAGGGGTGTAACATGGGTTTTTAGAACTATTTTGAATGAGGTTTTTAAAAGAGGTATTTTCATAAAATGGTCTTTGTATAAAATGAGATTGGATTTTTATGATCTAAATTTTTGGATTTATAAACTTTATGGGTTGGAAAAGATGGATGATTCTAAATTTGGTTTGGGAATTTTGTTTTCAGAGGAATTTGTTAACCTATTGAAAGGTGTTTTGAAAGGGGTGGAGTGTTTTGGAAGTTATGTGTGGAGTTTTAAAATGGATTTTGATTTGGAAACTAGTGAGTATTTGGAAAGTTTTATTAATATTTGGAACCTTGCTTTAAAATGAGAAGAGTCAAGTTATTACTTAAATAGTGTTTTATAAAAAGGGGTTTGTCATGTGATCAGAAGTGTTTTTAAACAGGGTGAGATGTTTAGAGATTAATGTGTAAGTCTTGAAAGTGATTTTTTGAAGTGAATGGTTGGTGTATTTCCACAAAGGGTTTTAATATTTGAATTGGGTTTAATCTTGTGACTTGTGGTTTTGAAAAGTGGGGGTGTGGGCCGATTATTGTCTTGGAGAATGGGAAGAACATTGTTCTGACCTTTGGAATTTTCATGGGAAACTATAGGCATGGGATATATGTGGAAGATGAGTTGGTGCTCAGTTGGCATGATAACATGCATGTGTAAGGCCCATGGGGTGCCATTGGTGAATGTGCATCCCACCCTCCCAGCTTTATTTTCGATAGAGTTTTTAAAGAAAGGATTGGGTGTTTGATAATCCATAGGTGTGTGGTGTGTCTTTTTGTCTTTTAGGAATCTTTTTGTGGGGTATTTTGAGTTTTGGAATCCTAACTTGTTTGGAAAATGTTCCATGTTTGTGTCTCATCACTAAGTTGATTTAAGGTATTGTTTAGTAGTATTCTTTGAGAAGTTTTTTGAGAGGTCTTTGTAGGGGTTTTTCCCATGCATTGGGTGTTTTCTCATGGCATGATTGACCAATAGACCAGTTTTTTTGGGTTTTTAGTTCCTCATCCTGGTTAGTGTATGCCACCATCAGTAGCTAATATGATTTTGAGATGTGGCTGCGGTGATTCTTTGTTGGCTGGCCCACCATTTGATCGAATAAATGACTTTCATTTTGAGTTCTAGTGTCGTGTTTATCCCTTTTTTCTTCTCGGTAAAGTAAATACTCTCGAAATGGGAGAGCGTATGTGAGAGGGTGAATAAAGTTTTGTTTTCCTTGATTCATTTGATGTTCAAAGGGTAATGTTCGACTTCTTTATGTTTGAAGTCTTATTCAGAAGTAACCTGTGGTTGTTGGTGTGGGCTGTTGTTTTAAATAACCCTTGGTTCATTCATTGGTTTTGTCTAAGGAAGAGGTCTTTCTAGGCCACTAGTGTGCGAATCTAGTTGTAAGAGGATGTTGTGGATGATTTCATAAATCTATCATCATTTAAGACTCAACTTAAAATCCCTTTTTGTGTAATGTTTCCCTTAACAGCAAGGTTCATGTTCGGTGATGCTTGGAGGTGTTGTGCTCTTGTTCGACTGTTAGGGTGAAGGTTGTGGGACCTTCCAAGGGCCTCTATCTTGAAAGAAGTTTATTTTAATTTGGTAAATATCTAATTCCTCCATTTTATAGGAAGGTGAATTTTATGTGTTGTTCCCCTTTATGTTTCTCGTTCGGAGTAACAAGGGTTGATGCGCATGCACCATCTTAGCTTTCGTATCGGTGATGTTTCGTGTTGAAGTAAGTGGATGTCGGGGAATGTTGTGCCTGATGGCGTTGCCTTGATTTTAAAATGGTTTCTTGTGGCACCAGAGAAAGGAAGTTTCATTTGGGGGTTTTAGTGCCTGACTGTGAGGCATGAGATGCTTCAACCAACATATATTTGGCCGTAGGTCTCATAGTGAAGTTGGCGCATAGTTAGTGGAAACCCAGGGTCATGAAAGGCTTGGGTCTAATTCAAGTTATCAGTGTGGAAGAGGGGGATAGTTTAAAACTTCGACATCATTAACCTGTTTTAGTCGTTCGCTTTCCGTGGGAAGTGGTGGTAAAACCTCATTTCTATGTGTGACCTATTTGAGGATAGGGGTTATCACTTGGGTATGTGAAGGATTAGTGTTTCCACTTCCTGAGACCCCAGTGGTTGTCTCACTGGGTGCATGCCTCTAGTTAATATCCCTTATAGGGTATTTGTTTGGTAAATCACTCTTAATTTTGTTTTTGGGGTCATTCGAGGATGTGAAGTGGTTGGTTTGTATTCGACCATGATTTTGATGCTCCGGTAGTTGGGCACTTCCCTCCCCACCCCTTGTGGTGGGGGTGTTTGGTCACGGTTTGGAAAATTCTGAAGTTTGTGTATTTTTAATCAGTTCTATTGGGGGGGAGAACCATGATGGGTCTCACTCAAATGTCTCTGGAATGAATCAATGTTGGCCTTTATCATAATGGTAGGGAGTCCATTTCGGCCTCCCTGTGTCGGTCATTTGGTTCTTGTCTCGAGGATTGGTAGGTTTTTAATGGTGGGGAGTCCATTCATGCCTCCCCATGTCAATCCTTCAGTTTTGTTCCTAGAAATGGTTTTCTTCTACTTGTTTACTTTGGACAAGTGGTGCAGTTTTTGTCTAGCAATATGGGACGTGTTTTGGTTTGAGAGATTTGATTATGTGGGTGTGAAAATTTCGACCCTTGATCAACCAACTAGAGGAGTTCTAGCTCTTTGGGGTGGGTGAAACTTGGAGGAAAGTCTTTTTATGGGTTTCTTGAGGTTTTTATTTAAGTAATTTTCTTTGAGAATGTGAATTTTCTTATTTTCACCTATTTTTCATAGGTATTCTCTTTGAACTTTAAGAGAGTATTGGTTTCATTTGATCTAGGTATTCTTGTGCCTTTCTGGGGGAAAAATATTTATGGTGGGGATAATTGTCATTCCTTGAATTTTGAGATAATTTTATTTTTATTATTTTATTTTTCTTTGAGATATTTTGTGGAGTTTTGGGACAAGCGTGATTGAAATTTTTTCATTTTGGCTAATAAATGAATGCTTTGTCCTTGAAAACATCTAACACATGGGTAGGGCACAATCGAAGCTTCTCGAATTCTCCCAAGTCACCGTGCGACATACCTGATGTTCAAGACAAGTAAATAAAATGAGAATAATAATAAAATAAAGATAAAGTAGAATAAGATAATAAAATGGGAATAAAATAAAATAAGAATTGTAATAAAATTTAAAAAATTCTTTTAATGATAATAATAATAATATTATTTGAGAATAATAATAATAATAATAATAATATTATTATTAGTGTTAAGAATGTGAATTTTATTAAGTTGTTATCAATACTATTATTATATTCATCAAATTTATTAATATAAGGTTTATTATTATTAAGTTTACTAATGAAATTTTATTAAGTATTATTATTATTATCATTCTTTTCAATTAATTATTTTTTTAGGGTTCAGAACACCCTCCCCCTCCCTCCTGCAAGGGTCGCACCACACCCTATCCCCCCCTCCTTGGCATCGCATGGATCTCCCTCTAATCCTAGAGAACTCCCCTATACCTCCCTTACCTATTGACCGGCGCACCACTCCAACGACCACCTCACACAACCGTGACACCCCCTCCCTGCATGTCACCCCTGCTAGCTATGTCCCACACCCCTCGTGCCGAACCTCCCCATGGCTAGACTCAGTTCCATCAAAGCCTTGTATGGAAACTCCCCATGGCCGGTGGCCTTACCTCCATTAAGCTACCTTACCATCTGCATCCTCCTCTCCCATGCTCCTCTTCGGCTACCCCTCCAAGTAAAACCCTCTCTTGGTTTGGGGTTTTTATTTTTCCAGTGGGTTTGGGGTCTGATTTTAGGGTTCAAATTTTGGGTTTTTGTGTTCAATACTCTAGATTAGGGTGGATTATTCCCTCTTCATGGTGAGAATGTGGTGAAAATGTGTTTCACCTCATTTTCTAGAAGTTTCACCAAGTGAGGTAGGTGGTTCTGTGCCTTAACATCATTAGATGAATTTAATATGTTTATTTAAATTTATTAATGTATTATTTGGTTTGGTAATTTGGTGAATTTGGTGTTTTTGAAGTGGTTTGTGTGTTTAAAGGTTGGGATTGGACTTTTAATATAGGTATTGGATGTGTTTTGGGTGTGTGCTTTGATGTAATATTTCTAGAATGTGTTCTAAGGGTTGTTTGGATGGTGCAAAATGCACTTTCCAGGTATTTGAGGTGTGTGTATATTTAAATGAATATTTTCAAAGGAAGATGAATCACTTCGGGTGTGTTAACCTTGTTTTGTGTTTTGTGTATAAATTGTGTAATATTTGAATGATGGAAATATAGTTTTATAAATGGTTTCAAAGCCTGAGTATGTTTAATAAGGGGTCATACCCTTTGTCTTGGTTTGCCTTTATTGTGTGTTTTCTTGTGTTATAAAAAGGGAATTTGATAAACTGTGCAAGTGGTGGTAAAGGTATTTGGGGTGAGGTTTCTCTAGTTTTTTTTCAATTTGGTTTTATTTGGAGCCTTTGGTAGTTATTAGACCCCCTTTCATCGTTCTAGGGTGTTTTGTTCATCACGGTGTGGGTTTTGGTCATCAGCGACAAAGTCTTATATGTATATACATGAGTACGATTGTATATATGTATATCCTCCTTGCACATATTTTCTCATGGAATGGTGAGTATGTACTTGGGTCAAACAGTATATATATATATATATATAAGAAAATTTACAAGTGTATATGTGAAGAGGTCCTGAGTTTCCATTGTCATGAGCTGCGTGTCTTGAGGTAGGTCCCCTATGCCTATGCCTTTAATTTGAATTCCATAATTTCTTACTTTTTTTACAAATATGTTTTATATTTATGCTACATACACATGCTATGAAATCTGGTTATAGTTTCTAGAAATGATTATGACTTTATTTTGGAAATTGAAATGTATTTCTAATGCCCATTGGTCTTAAGTGACTTTTCTTGAAAAGTGATTTTGAATTGGTAATGAATATTTCCAAAGGAATTTGGACTTTTTTCTGGTTAGTTATAGAAATTGTTCCTTGTATGTAATTAATCCCGTTTTCACCTTAAGTATGGTTTATGAAAAGGAAAAAACCTCTCTTAAGGCACACCCCCTTGTTTTGGAAAATGATGTGTGTGTCAAATGTGTGATTTTTTATATGTTCCTAGTAAAGAGGCTTGCACATTATTGTGAAACAGAAAAAGGGGGATGTGATCAAGGAGGGATATCAGTGGTGAGAGGTTGGATGTTTTTTTATGTAAAGAAAATGATAAGTACATATATGTTTGATTAATGAAAACCCACCACCACTTTAAATGGAGCACAATGGGAAACCTAGGTATCTAAGTGGGAGGAGTAGGAATAGTATTCTAGTTGATACATAAGTGGTTCATCCAATTTTCTTATAGCAGGTTTGATGATACATCACTAATTAAACATTTGTGATGATTGAAAACCACTAGGTTATGGGTGTGTTCCCTACTAGTGGATTGTGCACGAGAACTTAAATCATTGTGGTTCCTATGCCACGTTTCACTGAGGTACAAGGATCCTAGGACCCCAACTTACACTAGCTTCTTAGGTATTGACCATGGTGCTTGTGATGTGATTTCCATTTCAGTCATTTCATACTTGATGCCTTATTTATGAAAACTATATTTTAATCTAAATTGGTTTCCTTTCATTTTGAAATGTTGATATATTCTTGGAACCTATTTTGAAAATGTAGTGGGAGAGATTATTTACTTGAAAATGAAAACTTGTTACTTGAATTTAAAAAGAATGAAAAATATTATTTTATTATGCCCTATTTTTAAGCTAGCATGTTTTGGTTTTCTTATAAAAGGAAATGACATAGGGTGTTGTTGTATCTTGGAATTCCTACTAAGCATCTTGGTTCTCACACATACTTTACTTTTCAGTTTCAGGTTCCTCTATTTTTTGTTCACTCTTGGAGTGGGTGTAGTTTATATTCTGTGGTGAACCATGATGTCACTTGAGGTAATTCTCATTTCTTCATTTATTCCTTTTATACGGTCAGTTTGTTTAGTTTATTTTATTTTATTTATCTATTTTTTCAGTTCATTATCATTTAAATGTCTTTGTTATGGTAAAAATAGTTCCCAACTAGTTTATTTTGATTCTCGACACTAGATTCTAGCCCCTAGGGATCGTGAATGACCTTCAGGCCTTACTGCGGATTGGGCCGGGCACCGGGTCGGATGGCTACCTAGCTTGGTTTGTGACATGGATCAGTAAATATTACTCTATGACTAAAGAGCAAAGTATAATTCTACCAATGTGGTTCCATTTACCGCATGAAGTGAGAATGTACAACACCACCAATAGAATTCCATAACTGCAACAAGATGGGACATCTTAAGCAATTTTTTCATAGTGCTCTAAAGTCGGGTGATCAAGACACTTCTCAGCTGTCGCAAGCATCGTATGCTTTGATAGGGTGAGGATAGAAGAATCAGACTCATCAAAAGATCAGAGCTATCCATGGTGATTCTCAAAATAACATGAATCCTTAGCAAGGGAAATCACAACATGGGAATAAAGAGCAAAGTGAAGCGACGAAGCAATTGTATGGAGTTGAGAATATGATTGTTAATGATCAGGCTAAACCATCTACAATAGGAGGTAAAATTATTTTGAATTATACCTTTTCTAAAGTACTATTTGATACTAGTGCATCACATCCCTTCATTTCTTCTCATGTTGTTGACCCACTATGTTTAAAACTGGAAATGATACATTCTGTCTTAAAAATTAAAACTACTCTCAGTGAAAGATAATGTCAAGATTTTTTTTGTATATCATGTGCTATGAATATTGATGGGGATAAGATGATATGGGACTTCTTGATGTTCTAGATGGATGTTTATGATGTAATCCTGGTTATGTATTGACTGGCAATGTTCAAGGCTCATATAGACTATTATAGGAGGAAAATTAGTTTCATGATTGAGGATGGCTTCGAGCATCTCTTCAGAGGAGAGAAGGTTGTAAATAATGATTAAACATGATTTTTAGCACCAAAAGTGGGAACAATATCTTATCAATTGGTAATAATGACCTTGGAATCAATGGAAGATATCGAGTAAGATAGTTTTCCAGCAGTTTTGGATCAATTTCCAGATGTCTTTCCCAAGAGCTTCTCAGGGTTACCACCTCTAAGGGAATTGTAGTTTACGATTAATCTCCTTTTGGGGACCAGTCGTATTTCCATTCCATCTTATAGGATGGAACTAACATAATTATGAGAATTAAAAGTGCAATTAGAGGAACTAGAAAGATAATATTTCATTCAGCTAAGTATGTCTCCATGGGAAGTACCAGTCTTGTTCATGAAGAAAGTAGATGGAACTATAAGGTTGTGTGTGGATTATCGTAATCTTAACCATGTTACAATAAATAATCGGTATCCAATTCCATGAATTGATGATCTGTTTTATCAATTGAGGGGATCTCAGTGGTTCTCTAAAATTTAATTTCAATCAGGATATCATCAATTGCATGTTTGGATGGGAGATATTCTGAAGAAAACTTTCAGAAGCAGATATAGACACTATGAATATGTAGTTATACCTTCTGGTATTATGAATGAACCAATGGTATTTATGGAATTGATGAATTTGATATCTCCGAGATATATGTATTATTTTATTGTGGTGTTTTTAGATGACATATTGGTGTATTTAAGGATAAGGGATGAGCATGGTCGACACTTGATGACACTGTTGGGAATCTAGATAGACTATTGTTTTTATAAAAAATTGTCAAAGTGTGATTTTTTGGATACAAGAGGTATGATTTATTGGATATGTGATTTTTGAAAAAGGTGTTTCAGTGGATCTAGAGAATATAGAAGCTATTATCTAGTAGGCTACTACAGATTCTTTTTGCGTGAATTCTCATGACTATATTTTCCAATGATATCCCTGAAAAAGAATAATGATCCATTAAAATGGAATAAATAATTCCAAATGTCCTTCTAGGAGATGAAAGTTAGTCTTAATTTGGCACCAATATTATTTTTTACAGAATCCGGATAGAGATACATGGTATGCTGTGATGCTTCAGGTTCTGGGTTGAGATGTGTTCTCATGGAAGGAGAAAATGTTTTTGCTTATGGTTAAAGGTAGTTGAGAGTGCTTGAGAAGAATTACTCAACACATGATTTGAAGTTATATATAATCATTCATGATTTGAAGACATGTCATCACTATCTATTTGGTGATTTTTTTTGTTCATGGATCATAAGATCTTGAAAAATATTTTCTCACAACGAGATTTAAATCTGAGAAAAAGAAGATGGATGAAGTATCTCTAGATGTTTGACTTTGATATAATGTATACATTTGGAAAAGGTAATTCGGTGGCCGATACATTAAGTAGAAATTCATAGACTCAATTAGAAAAGGAATATTCAGATGAATGGCAGTTGATGTCGGTGTCAGCCGACATTCATGTGGAAGGTGAAGAATGAGGTGATATTGTGGTTTTCTTTTAGGTTTATATGGATCCTGATTTAGTAAATATGGTCAAATAGGCACAAATATCTAATGAATACTGTTGGGTTATGTGTTCAAAAATCAATGGTGGGGAGATCATTGAGGGATGTAAACATTATGGTGATGTAGTGTTGTGGTTTAGAGTTTAGATGAGTGTACCTATGGATTATTAGAATAAACTTCTTCATGTTTACCACCATTCTAGATGGGTTGTAAACTTTAGTATATAGAAGATGTATAAGGAGTTGAAAGTGCGTTTTGGTGGAGCGGTGTGAAAATAAAAGTGGATGAGTTTGTTTTAAAGTGCTTAACTCATCAGCAAGTTAAGGCATAGAATCATTGACCAATAACTATGTTGTAGTCTTAACCTATCCTACTATGTAAATGGAAGAAGATAGTGATGGATTTTGTTACAGGTCTCCCAAGAATGGTTTTGGAAACATGAAGCCATATGGGTGATAGTGGATCAGCTTACCAAGTCGTATCATTTCATTCCAATTCGTAAAACTCATACGATGGAGGATCTATCCAAAATCTACATCCAATAAGTGATAAAGAGACATGGATTACCAATGTCGATCATGTCAGATAGACATCCAAGGTTCATGTCTCGAATCTGTAAAACCTTATAGAAATCCCTTGGGACTCAGTTGAATATGAATACGGTGTATCATCCTCAGATGGATGAGAAATACGAAAGGATGATATAGATGTTGGAAGACATGTTTCAGAATTTTGTAATGGATTTTGGTGGTTCATGGGAAGAGAACATACCCTTGGTAAAGTTGTTGTATAATAATAGCTATAAGGCCTTGATATATATGGATCCGTTTGAAGTATTGTATGGGTGTCCTTTTCATTCTCCATCATGCTAAGTGGAAATAGGGGAGACTTAACTTGTTAGGCCTAGTTTTGTCCAAGAAACAAATAAGATGATTTAGTTGATCAGAAAGAGGATGGATACAACTCAGATTCATAAGAAATCTTATACAGATCGTCACCGAAGATCATTGTCGTTAGTGGTGAGTGATCATGCATTCTTGAGGATCTCTCCAAGGCTTGGAAATCACCATTTTGGGAAGAAGGAAAAGTTATATCCTTGATAAATTGGACATTTTGAGATACTATAATGAGTTGGATAGGTGGAATATCAATTGGCATTACCACCATGGTTCAGTTCGGTGCATAATGTGTTCCATGTATCTCAGTTGAAGAAGTATCGGCCTGATCCTGACTATATGATCAGATGAGATCATGTTGACCTAAAACTGGATGATTTATTAGAACATATCCCTATACGGATTGGGGATATAAAAGAGAAAGTCTTGAATGAAAAAATAATTAGTCTAGTATAGGTTTTATGGAAACATAGTCAGATTCAATAAGAGACTTGGGAATATGAGAAGGAAATAAAAGAGTTTTGGCTGGAACTCTTTCATGGCAGTGAGGGTTATCTACTTTCTAAGGACTGGAAGGCCAATTGTGGAGAGACTGTAGTACCCTAGTTTCTGGTATATAACCATTATTTGATGCTTTTTTATTTAAGGTTGAATTTTGGGAGAGTTTGGTAAACTTTCAATAGGTTTTTGGGGCTAAAGTATATGTTCATGGGCTGCGCACGGTTTATATAAACCATGCGGATATCCTAAGAGAAACCATGCACAATTATAGTTTTGAGATAGTAGATTCAACATGATTTGAGCATGGTTAGGGAGACCATACAAGGAGTACATGCAAGGGTTTTCTTAAGGTAGTACTTAATGAATATTTAACACACATTTTTTCTAACCGTGTGGTCTAACTGTGCGTAGGAAAAAAGTAAGATCCTATTTTTTATGATCTTACTAATTTTTTATCCTAATTTCTCATTTTTTTATTAAACTTCCCTAATTTGATATTTCTCTCCATTTAAGGTTGGGTAACCTCGCCCAATCATTTTGTAATTGATCTGGATCCACCCCTTTGTGTTTTAAGCACGATTCTCATGGTAAGTGACGTTCTTCACCGTTCTTGTCTTGTTTTTTAGATCTACATAGATCTACTTATTATATACTCTTTATTTTTCAGATATACACCTTTTATGAGTATATATATGTTGGGGGATTCCAAATATAATTATATTTGGGTTCTTTGATGGTATTAGAAGATATCTAAGTCCATTTTTGGGGAGTTTCAACCTAGTTGTGTGAGCATTCTTCAACTGTTGTCGGTTTTCATAAAAAACTTAGAGGTAGGTGGATTATATCTCAAATACTATTACTAGAATTGATTAGATTAGTTTCAAATTATTTTATTTGAATGGAATTTATTGTGAAAATCATGGAATAAATATTCTCTAGTGATTTTTTTTTGGTTTTGGGTGAAATTGTGTGATCTTGGTGAATTATTGTGCAAAGTGATTTAGTTTCTTGAATTTAAAATAGTGATTTTAAATTATGGATTTTTTGGAATTTCTAAATGGTTTGATTTAAAATGGGTTTTCAATAAAATGGTGTTTTATTTAAATGGTTTGGCATTAAAATGGTTTTGATGGAAATGGTTTTCAATAAAAGATATTTTTATTGAAAGAGTTTTTTTTTGAGTATGATCTTTAGGAATAATTGGTGTGTGTGTTCAAGTATTATTTATAGGTCTTGGTTGAAATATGACCTTTTTATTTGTGCCAAAGTTCAAATGGAACATGGGATATAATTACCTTGTGACGACTTTTTAGATCGATGAGAAACCGCTCATGAGTATGGAACTTTCATCACGTAGCACGCATAGTTGGTTGTATGGATGTGTGGAATGGTTTGGGTATGCCAAAGGAATATTTAGAAATGGTTTTAAAGCTTTGTTTAGTTATTTTTCTAGAAAAATAACTTTCTAGAAAATTGGTTTCAATTTCACTTGTATGCTTTTGGTTATAATTTTTTTTGGAAACTTGTTTATATGTAGTTATAAACTATTTTGAGAAATTTTTTATTATAATATATTTTATGTAAATCTTGTTAACTATTCTATCCTAGAGGAGTGAGTAGGTAATTTATTAGGTAAAACCTACTAAGTGTTTTACTCACCCCTTCTTTGACACTTTGATGCTTTTGCAAATGCTATCTTCTGGGACATGGGAAAATGTAAAGTATCATATGTTTTTAGCACCACATCGTGATACTTGGGTTTTTTGGTGATTGTGGAGCTTGGAGATTATGGAGCATAGATTATTGTGGTATTTTGGGAATCTTTAGTTTTTCTCATGCTGTTTACTTTGATAATGTTTTTCCTTCACTGTTTCACACTTTGAAGTGGTTTTGATATGAATAAAGTAGTTGTCTAGTCTTGATTTTGTTCATGCATCATTTAGTGAAAGGGATTTTTTTATGGTTTTTTGGTTTAATGGTTTATTTATTAAAGTGTAAATCATCCCCCACTTTTATTTTAAACCCTTCGACATTTATTTCCATCCTTTTGAATCTTAGGGATGTCGGTTAAGGCTTTGTAATGACTCATTATACTCTCAAGCCATTGAGAATTAGCAGGTCATCACATATAACATTCCCAAAATACGATAAAGTCTTAAAAAGTAACCATAACATGTTTTAACCTCAAATTTTATCTCATAACTTTTATTTTTCATCCAAAAAGTTATAACCCATAATTACCTAAAAAATGAGTGTCTCCAAAAATACCATTAATCACCTTAGAATTTCATATCTTAAATCCTAAAGAGTCTTTTTAAGATATTGAAATCATGATTAACCTTAAAATTATAAACCCATGATGATACCCTTAATTCTTAATAAAACATCCTAATCTTCAAATTTTTCTAAACCATCCTCTGATACCAATTGTAAGGACCCGACCTTAAATGTTACATATTTTAGTGTTTTGGAAATAGAATTAAAATTCAAGGATATTTTCAGTTTATATTTTTAGAGAATTAGGAAAAAATCTTAAAAATTAAACCCATACATTACAAGTGGATACTTCTACTCAGTATCCATTTTTCCACCAAAGGAAACCCTTTTAAAATAAAACATGGTTTCTTTTTGAGACACATCATCAATTATTCCATTGTGACATATTCTTTTCCCTTACCAATATAATACATGTGAAAAACATTTTAGAAAATTGGAATGAGAAAAAAATCTTAGTAAGGTTAATAAATAATGAAAATAATTAGTCTAATGAAAACCCATAAAGCATTTCCTTAAACTAAAACATACATTTTCACCCTGAAAAGGATATCATCATCTCAAAAATATTATTATCTTTACTTTTTAAAATCAATGATTTTCCTGAAAACTGATAATAAAACACATAATATATAATAAGGTAACTTGGGACATAATTATACTAAAATGGAATAACTATACGGTCGACTTCCATACATGTCACTCTTACAAATGGAATAACTATACATCAGACTTCCAAACATGTCACTCTTACAAATGGAATAACCATATAGTTGACTTCCATACCCAATGCATTGGAGGTTATAATGTAACCACCCATCCTTGTTTTATCATGTAAACACCCATAAAATGACCAAGTACCATTATATAATCATAAAACATATAAGATTTCGATTTTCAGTATTTCACTTTTAAAATTTCATTTGCAATCACAAGAAATAATTTCAAGATATTGAAATAATTAATCCATTTTCAAAATCATTTTCTACACCAAAATACCTAAAAAATGGAATAAGGGGTTTTTTATCATAAAAAAACATTAAGTCTTATAGAGGAAGCTAAATATCAAATAATAGTCATGGTGACAGATAAGTTTCTATCACTATATATGTTAAAAAAAATTATTTTTGTTGTTTTTAAAAATGTTCCATATAAAACACATAAAAGGATTCCATTTTTTTAAAAAAATTATTGAAATTAAAAAAAGAAATATTTTTAGAATACTTTTATATCCATATAAATAAATACGTAAAATAATATCAAGAATATTAACATGGAGAAAAATATTTGTTAATTAAATATTTAAACATTCAAGGTGTCCCATACCACTTTGAACATTTAAATATTAATATCAATGAAACAATACATTTAAATAACCATAAAATAAAATTTATATAGATAAAATATGGATATTAAATTTCATGTTTTTCGTATATACACCTTATAAAATAATAATGGTGTATATCATCAAGAAATGCCCCAATAAAATGATATTGAGATGAAATCCCTTACCTCGAGTCTAATTCATAAAGTATAATTTTTTTTATATTCCTTAATAATAAACTTAAGTTAATTATTTACTTTATTTATCACCTTTTTAAAGTTTATTATTCCTTTTATATCACTTATCACCATATTATAACAACTACTTAATTATTTAAGTTCACATTATATGTTTTGATGATATTTGGTACATGAGTTCAAAATGACTTAGTATGATATATATACACAAAAGTGGTCATTAATAAATAATATATAGAATAATATTCATGAAATAATAATCACTTTTAAACATTAATTTTTAAATCAAACCATTTATGTATGGTTATGAAAAATGAACAACGTTATAATCATGGAGACGCTATGTCGTACGTATGCATGAGTAACGTTCCCATTTTTTATTGATCATTATAGAAATAATGTAATTATTATTTTATATTAAAATAATTATAATAATATCATAAATATCATATTAATATTTTAAATATACATATATATATATCATACTTTTGATCTGGTCAAGAAAAATGAATCACATCACTTCGTGGAGGTGATTGTTCACACGTACGCACGAAAAAAATTATAATTTTTATGTTCTTGTAAGGTAAGAAATTAATTGATATATTATTTTATTATAATTATAAATATTTCATGAATATAATATATAAAAATTAATTCCATCATTGTAACAAGTCTTGATATATAGTAATGGAAAATGAATTATATCGGTTCGTGGAGGTAATAGTTCACACATACACACGAATGATCAATTATTTCTCATTTGATGGAAGTGGAGATGGATTTTGGTGATAATATTAAGATAATAAAATATCTTTATATTGAGGATACTGGATTTATTATATCATCATGATTGAATAATATTTTAAGGAAGTGGAAGAATAAATAAAACAGATTTACTTGATTAAAAATGATACATTTCCTTTGGACGATCACCTTTGATTAACACCTTAAAACCTATAAGGAGGGTGTTATGCCTAAAATAAGGCCGCAATAATATGGGGAGGGATTATATTAAGATATTTTAGTAGATATGTTCCTAAAAAAGGGTTTAAAGTGTGAATAAATGACAGGAAGTAGTACCCATTTATAAGATAGGGGAGGGGAACTCTTGGAAATCTTCAAAATATTAAATTAATATAAATTAATTTTCTATTAAAAAAGGTTCCAAAGTGTTTTATTTAGAATATAGGATGAGTATGGGTCTAAATATAATCATCCAATGAAAATTATACAAGTTTGGAACATTTATTTTAATCTTTATCTTTTAGTTTTAACCCTTTTAACTCTTACCGTTTTATTAAGTAATTTACACTTGAGGGTCAAAATAATTACCATAACATGAAAAATGACTAATAAAAGAGTCATTTATGACATTTTAGGGCTTCTAAAATCTCTCTTAATAATTATTGGATTTTAATAAATTTTATATCATTTAATAAAATATTATATATTTTAAAACACCATTACTGTCAATTTTGACACTATTCATTTCTTGACTTTTTTAAAAATATCACAACTTCATGATATAGTCAAAATAAAATCTTTGAAAACATATATAACATTTTAAAATCATCCAATTTTTTTTATGACATAAATTATATCAAGTTATATTTATTATGATATTTTTAATATGATTTATTTGATTCTTCCATTAATGAAGGAACTACTGCATTATCACTGTGTCACCATTTAATTTAATTATTTATTTCATAAAAATTATAAATAAATTATAAAATATTTAGGTAATTATTTTATATTTATAAATAATATTTATAGTATAAGAGATCCTCTGTATTACCCCATATTAAAAATACTTGTTAAAAACAAAATTGTAATAAAAATTACTTTTCATTAAATATAATATTATAAATGAATTAAAGTAATATAAGTGGATCCAAGTGGCCCTAAAACCGATAAAAGGATTATATTGGTTGAAAAAAATCTCTTCTAATTAAATTAGTACAAGTGTTAGGGTAATTGTATATTTTTATAATACAATTTTTACCTTTAATTACCCGATTTACCCTTAACTATGGTAATAAAAATTATTACTAAAGTTACTATTTATATAATTTGAATATTATATTTAAAAATATAGAATCATTTTTTCCAAATTCAAAACATAAAATTGGTTGTAATTAATTAAAAATTAATCTCATTGACAGAATAAGAAAACCGGGTTTTAAAGTAAAACGTTCAGTAGTTCACACATGTTTTATACCCAATTTCAATATGAAATTGATTCCAATGACCCACATTGGATTAAATGATAAAAAATTAATCTAATTATACTTTAAAAACAATTAAAAGTATAATATAAAAATATAAATAAATTATATTAAAACAAAGTTTATAATTAAAACGCATTATTTTTCACTATTCTTTAAAATATGAAATTTATATGAAAAATACCAAAAATTCAACCGAAGTAAATTTTTATGTATCGATTCTAAATAAGAAGTTTATTTTTCTAAATAAAACTTATAAAAGTTTCAGAAACTATATTTAAATTAGTTCTCCATCAAAAGGTGGTAAAACCATTTTTTAGAAAATTAAAGTTTTTAACCATAAAACTAGATTTATCATATATGTTATTGAACATAGTGTCTATTTTAATTACTATCTAATCAATAAATGAAAATTAATTATTTTATCATAACCTAGGTTGTTATAATAACATGTAATGGGAGGAAAACCATCTTCTAATCAATCAATTCCATTCACATTTAATCAATTCATTAAGCTTCCTCTAACTAGGAAAGCTCTCGCACACACACACCCCTTATGTAGTTCAACAATGGAAAGGAAAGGGTACACCTAATGGGTGGCCTATGTTGGGGTAAAAACCTCAAAATAAACTCAAGTAACTAAAGGGAATCCCTAAAATGTTCCAATTCATTTAATTCAATTATTCAATTCATTTTTGGGGAAACACAAAAAATTATGGTGTGTCGACACAAGAAAAATATGCTTATAAAACATAAAACCCTAAGGTAATGGTATAAAAAACTACTGTATGTATTTAGTAGAGTGATCATCTAGTATCAAATTCTGATTCTATCTAGATCAGTATAAATATGAAGAACATACAAAAAACCTAGAAATATGTCATATTAGCTTGCACCAAAATAGCTCAATCGATACTAAGGAAAATGGAGAATGACACAAGATGAGTGAATAAATTACCGGCACTAGTCCAATGAGATGAACGATGTTCAAAAATGTGTCTAGATGAATAATTGAGAATAAATACCAGATTTAGGATTCTTAGGGGATTCCTATGTGTGAGAGGGGAGGAAATTAGGGTTATTTCCAAAATAGAGACCCTTGCCTCATTTTTTTTAAAAAAATGATCTGGTATTTACATGGTGTGTAAACGGTTTAAAAGTTGAGAAAATCTCAGGGTATTAATCCCTAGGAAAACCCCTTACATGATATGAAAGTTTTTGGATATAATATTACATGTTGTGTAATTGATACACATCTTGTATCCCTATTACACAACATGTAATTAGACTAAAACCAACCTACATACCTCATACCATTTCCCTTCCAAAAACAACCAACCATCCCATGACTCAGCTTAATGTCTAAGACAAAAGAGAACATAAATAAGGGGTTAAATGGAAAGTAAAGGGATCCATAACTCATCGAAAAAATCAAGATCTTACAACCTTCCCCCCTTAAAGAAATTCATTATCAAATTTCCCTCTCAAAGGTGGTCATGCATCACTTGAGAATAACTCTAACCAATGAGCACATACGCTAGCCTCCCACTCCTAAGTCTCATCCTGTAAATGGATTTGCTTCCATAAAACCTATTCTAGAGGAACTGACTAACCTCATAGAACCTTAATGACATTTTCAACAATACGTATAAGATTATCCTAGTTAGATGCATCAAACTGTAGCTCCACCTCATGAGGCTATATAGTATGAGACATTTTTGAATGATAAAGGAGAAACTGAGATATGTGGAAGATGCATTTACTATGAGTTAACTGCAACCGATAGACTACCTAACAGACTCCCTCCAAAATCTTGAATGGCCTGACATATCATGGTAAAATATTACCCTCTCTCTTGATTCATATGTGTCCTATCCTCAGTGAGATATGTAAAAAAACATTATCCAAAACCTTGAACTCTAGGGACCATCGAAGGCAATCAGAGTAAGATTTCTATCAAGACTGGGTAATATCCATCCATTTTATGATCAACTGGACCTACTCAGATGTCTCCTACACAATTTGTGGTCCCAGTAAAGCTGCCTCACCTGGCTCTAACCAACACATGGGTGATATACATGGCCAATCATAAAAAGCCTCATAAGGTGCCATATGTATTGTATCCTGATAGATATTATTGTATTAAAACTCAATAAGGGGTATACGACTCTCACAAGAATCCCAAAAATCCAAGATTCATGCTCAAAACATGTCCTCTAGAATTTTTATCATATGCTCTGACTGACCATTAGTCCGAGGGTGGTATTTTATGCCCAGAAGCACCTGTGTACCCATCACCCTCTACAAAATCTACCATAAATGATATATAAAATGGGATTCCCATCGAACCCATAAAGTCATACTATATCACAGATATAAAACCTCCCAATATCATCCACACTGAAGGTCTCCCTAATCAAAAGGAAATGAGAAACCTTCATGATCCTGTCAATAAAAACCCATACACATCACTACCTCGAGGCGACCTTAGAAATCTAGTTATGGAATCCATCACAACATCCTCCCACTTACACTCAAGAATGGTTAACTGCTATAAAAACTCAACTATTCAATGATGTTCTGCCTACACCTAATGATAGGTGGAACACCTTGTGACGAAACCATCTACCTCTCATTTCATACCCAATCACCAATACTGGCGATGTAAATCACAATACATCTTGGAAATGCTAGGATTCACTTCCCAAATTGAGGCATGAAACTCTCACATAAACTCCTCACATATGTCCACTAGAACACAAACATGACCATTGATACATAGGATATCATCCTCACCCATAGTCCAACCAGGAGGAAGGTCCTCACCTACCATACTCTCCCATATGACTAAGACCTATGAATCCAATAGATACATCATCCTTACTCTATCCAGAAGGGTAGAGGTCATAACTAAGGATGAAAGGAAATTATGTTCCTGACCATCCTACACCTCTAAGTGAATCTCTGAAAACAAATCCCTATGATTGCACTCACTACTATCCTCTTGAACTACCTTGATCTAAGTCCTCATACTCAGTGAATTGGCCCCAACATTGCCTTAACCAGGCATGTAGGCAAGCTCTAAGTAAAAATAACATAGTTAATCAACCCACATTTACTACCTTATATTCTGATCACATTGTATAAATATGTACTTGAGTATTTTGTGGTCTGTGTACTCCATTAAATTCTCTCCAAGTAAATAATGTCACCAATAGTGAAAATCATGAACAACTGCAACCAACTCAAGATCACTTGTCGTGTAATTCCTCTCATGTGGCCTCAACTTCCAGGACCCATATACCATGACTATAATCCCTACATCAAAACTAATCCAAGACCAATACATGATGAATCATAATATATAGTATAGCTCCTGACTAGCTTTGGAAGAATCTGGACTGATGCTGAAGTCAATATCCCTTTAATCTCCTGAAATGATATCTCGTTGGTATCTAACCATATAAACTTCACACTCTTATTATTCAATATTGTTAGCATAATTGATAATCATGAGAAGTAATATATGAAATTCTTGGAATATCTATCTATCCCTAAGAAACTCTATATATCAAAGAAATTCTTGGGCTGCTCCTAGGAAAATATGACCATCACCAACTCTTGGTCAATTAAAACTCTTGTCTATGAGTTTATATGACCCAGAAAGTGAACCTTATCCATCCAAAAGTTTCACTTTGTGAGATTATCATATAAATTAGTCTCTCTAATTATATAAAAAACGATCTCAATTTTTTTGGCATGGTCGTGTCAATTTTGAGAATACACCAAGATATCACCCATGAAAACCACCATAAACAAATACAAATATGGATAGAAAACTTGGTTCCTCAGTTTCATGAAAATTATTGGAATTTTTGTGAGACTAAATGAAATAACTATATACTCATATAGACCATACCTTCTATGAAAAGATGTACAAGGTATGTATGTACATCAAACATGCACATGATGGTATCTAGATCTCAAATCAATTTTTGAGAACACTCAAGGTCCTTAAAGATAATAAAAAAGTTCATCTATCTATGTCAAGGGATACCGGTTTTTAACTATTAAATGGTTCAATTTTTTTAATCTATGCATAACCTAGGGGTACCATCCGCCTTTTTCACAAAAAGGACCAAAAAAACCCATAGAGAGGTATTAGCTCATATAAACTCATTTACCTAAAAATCATACAACCACCTCTTTATCTCCTTCAACTTCATCATATCCATCCTATAAAGAGGTATGGATATCAGAGCAGCACCGGGAACTAAATCGATGTAGAACTCCACCTACCTCTTAGGAGGTAAACCAAATAAGTCTTTTAGGAAAACATCATTGAAATGTTCAACCACTATAGGGAAATCTACTTTACATGATCCCTAAACATCTAGATAAAAACTAGAAATCTTGGGTGTCATCCCACCCATCCCATAATGATATCATCCAGATCGAATCACCTGGACGTACCATTCAACCTTGTGAATAAAGACTCCTCCCTATGGTGATGTGAAAGTCACCCTACGGTGATAGAAATCAACAAAATATTGATACGAAACTATCAATTAAATCCCAAGTATGATGTAAAACCATATCATATTGAGGGAAAAAAGATTCCACATGAAGTGAAATATTCCTATCTTAAGGGGGAACTCCCTACACCGGCACACACTCTCTGTTCTAATCCCCACCAGAGTATAGAGTGTCATAATGCCATCTAAAAACTGAAACACAATCCCAAGGCTCCCTATAGTAGGTAAAAATATAAATCTATGAGAAGAAATTGTATCAAAAATGGAATAAAAAATCATAGAGGATACTAATATTTTACCTATCAATGTAGACATCCTGATGCTATACTCCATAGGGGTTGGATGTATATAATATATCTGGCCTAAATCATGGCCCTACGACACAACCTCACTACCTGGAGAAATCCCACTCTGCTATCTAGGCACAATTGGTTCTTGGCTGCCTCAACAAAGACCACCACCTCACCATAAACAAACAATATTTCTCTATCTCCAATCTTTATGTGGAGCTGTAAAACTTGATCCTGAACCTGGAGTTAGAATTGACCCCTTCCACTAACTACTAGAGATAAAGTCCTGCAGAAATGTTGTACATGGACCATCCTATTGCAAGTTCAACATTCAACTGGGTCTCAATAACACTAATTACTCACATATACCTATCTTCAACACTAATTAACATAAAAAGATATATCAACACTGAAATTCTAGCTGGTACTCCCCTCACAAGAAGCCTCAAAACGTATCTTCCTTCCACTAGAAGATGAATCACTAGGTCGAGAGACTACACTGCTATACTCTGCGCACCCAGATTCCCTTAGTTTTTTCTATATAATTAGTGCATGATTTATAATTTCAATAATAATATTTAACCTAAACACATTTAATTGTTATTGAACAAATTGTATGAGACCTTCCTCGAAGCATCCCACACTCGATGATTCATTAGAAAGATATATCAACCGAAAATGTTGTAGCTCTGTAAAGTGTTCTGAATATTCCATAATTGTCATCATGACCTAATCCAGATGCATGAACTCACTATCTCTCTATGATATTAGAGTCTTAGTAAAAAAATATTCATAGAATCTGGTTTGGAAAACACCCTAAAAAAATATCCTGTAGCCTTTCTACCTAGTTCAAAACATCCCACCTGCACTTTTCTCCTCCTTGAATCATATATGTAACAAGCTTCACTCTCCTATTAAGAGGTGTATCTAGATGATATAATATTGAAAATTTAGTCTCAAACCATATCTCCATAGACTGTGGTCTTCCATCCCCAAAAAATGTGGGAGGATGCTGCTGTTGGAACACACGTTTCAACTCTACTATAGACACAGAAATCTGTGATGCTTCTTGAAAAGTCTGCATATAGCATATAAACCCCTCATGGAACTGCACCTCATCACCTATTCCTAGTAAAACATATAGTTCCATAGCTATAACTATAGGAGTATACACCAGAATCCCATGTCATACACCTCAGAAATGGTCAAAAGATAGAAGTTTATAGATAAAGTAATAGGTCAGGTCAAAAAAATCCTATAAACATGTCACACCCCTTTTCCTACTCATAAATTCAGGTATGGGAAAAAATAAGTAGTCATAATATCACTAGAGACACTTCTTAATGCCCACTCAAAATCCGGGTCAAGGTCAAGTTCTTTGTTTCACATTGAAATTTTCATTTATGTTCATATTCATTTTAAATTTTTCTTTTTAATGGTTGAAACAAATAGTGCATCACTTCTGATCCATAAGGTTCCATATACCTCATGAACTAAAATATGGAATCCATTTAATACATACCATAACACTTTCCATTCTATGCGACCAATGGTCCATAACTCAATGTGCCACAATTGGCTGATTAGGGTGTCTTCTATTGCATAATCAGGAAACACTACTTTGGTTACCATAGACACTCTAAGTACCAAACATTTATCCCAATATCATACACACAAATAATTTATCAAACAAAAAGTATATCACACAAAGCACACATATCTGAGTCATGCAATCAACCAATGCACCCTGTATGGCATGAAATAATGCCTGACATGTGAATCCTGTAAAGTGACTAAAATTATGCATGATATTTGTACCCTCATCTCATTGGAAAATAGTAAAATAAATATCACAATCATATTAATAATTACATTACAACTCAAGTGCAACAACCAACAGTGGAATCAAATAAATTATAATAGGAAAAATCCAAAAAACAACAATTTCCATTCGACGTAATTTGGATTTTTCTCATATGTGGGTTAGCTAATCCCATGAAGAGATCAATACCAAAGTACAATATATTTACTAATCCCATTTATATTGTCACAAAATAGTAATTTAAGAAATAAATTACATTGATACCAGTTTGTAACGTCCCGACCCGGATGCCACTATCTATTGCCCCGAGCTGGTGGGTCACATACCTCAAGTGCATATCCTCGAACAATAGAGGATTCTGACTAGTAGTGAGGTCCTAGGGTCTGTTCATGAGGATACTATGCCCTCATTACCATAGTGTATCACAGTGGTATAAATCATATAGATCAATAGCGGAAGTAGTGAGACATCCAAATAGAAGATAAATATCAAAGATAGGAATATATATAAATAATTCTAGAAGTAATCTCATGTAAAAATGATGATGATAAATGTCATGTCTATACAAAGAATCAAAAACAGGTATATGGACATCAGTACAATACATGTATCAAAATACTAGAAAGACCAAAAATATCTATCCTAGCTAGCATCATTATCCTCAACTCATTCATATGCTACCCTTCTACAAAGAAAAGAATAAAGTCAAGAATCAAACTATAGGATATTTCCCCAGTCCCTAGATGCATTCATATAGTCTGTTTGGGTACCCAATGGCGACCCACACATGGTGTGAGATAAAATCCGAATAGGCCACCACCAACAGTGTCTATAACAATCCAACCTATTCAATATAATCTAAGAAATGTGTAATGTATATCACATGCATAAAAAAATGAAACAAGAGCCCATGGAATATGTAAAACAAGTAAATGAAACTATCTAGCCAACCAAGGATCCCTACAAAACAATGGTCAAGCTCTTATATCAAGGAATTTGTAAATAAAAAAGAAGTAAACACCATGACCATGAAATATACATAGTGTATCATATCATCCATGACCATTCCATATAACCTATACATCATATCAACCACATATGATCCATATAACCAATATTGTCACATTTATCGTGATCAAGACATATAATCAGAAGTGTCATTTCAACTACGGATGATTTGTATAATCAGAAGTATCATTTCAACCATAACCGAGTTGTATAATCAAAAATTTCATACCCCACAAGGCCATATCCAAGGTATATATGACCAATACATCCTTGTTGAGTCCCAGGAGCAACTTGATGGAAACTCAGTTAGACTTGGGTGGAGTCCTAGGGGCATGCCAACCAAACATGTTCTGCGTGAGTCCAAGCAAGCCAAATACAAGTGGTATCAAGGCCCAAGGAATTTCATAGAATCAAAATCCAAGGATAATAAAGGTAAAATACATTATTTATTGTTATCATGACCCACAGTGTGGAACTGTAACGACCCAAAGCTTCATTAATGGAAAATCCCTCTTGATCTTATTAAATGTATCTTTATATAAAATGTTTTTATAAAATTTCAACTTCTTTGGTTCTATGATATGAATTGTGACCATTTCTAATATAGCTGTTGAATAGTGATCACATGATTAGTATAAATATAGGGCTTTAACACATCCAATTTTACTTAGACAAAGGAAGTGATGTCCACATCTAGTAGAATTTCCCCATACGAAGCCCATTTATCAAAGCTCGGAAAAGAGGTGGCGTCCTTGGGCTTTGATCTTGACCAAGACCAAGTTGATCTTCACCATGTCAAGCTCGAACGGGACCGTCTACGGGAGAATTGGAAGTTGATAGAAATTACCACTCGAGCGATGTTATCCGAGCCACCCCAAGAGTCTGTCACCATTGCACACCTTACCCTTAGGTCTTATGCGACTGTTTTAAGGGGTGATGTAACTAATCGATAGTACTATGTTCATGTACATTATTTTTGTAAATAATAATGAATATAATTTCTTGTCATTATTGATACATTGTAAATAGTTTTTAAAGTACAAATGGTGTTTTTAGTTATTATTTAATTAAGAAAACTATTTTATTAAATTAAGGGATTTTTGAATTAAATAATATTTTAATAAAATATTATTATTATTATTATTAGATTAATTTTATTATATATAAATTATCATGTAATTTTATGAATACAATTATAATTTTTATTAAGGTTTGAAAGCCATTTTTGTCAAAACCCGTGAATTTTTGATAAATGTCAGTTTTTATTTTAAAAGTGAAAATTAAAATATTTAGAAAATTATTCAGATAAAATAAATGTTATTTTTGGAATTAGGATGTTGAAATTCTCCAACGGTGAATTTTTCATAATTTTCTGAGACAGTCAAATTTTTGAGTAAAAATTAAATACCGTTTAAATATATAATATGTTTTATGACATCATAATGACCGAATAGTGATGTAATAAAATACTATAATATTTATGTTAGGCCAATATATGTTTTACCATTAAAATAATGTGATTTTGGGTTTGTTTTTCCTACTTTTCAATGCATTAATGGACCCCTCAAGCCTTATTAAACACCTTGTCTTTTTAAATTAATTTCCATGGGAGTGTGACTCACCTCCACAAAATCAACCTTATTATTTTAAGAATTTTGGACTTGGGCCTTATAAAATATTGTTTTTCTCTTCCCTTTTCCAAAAACCATGGGCAAAAACCATCGGATGGTTTGTGGTTTGGATTAATTTAATATAAGGGGCCCCAAACCTAAATAATAAAGAATTCCCTCACCTTTCCTATATAAACCCTCCCAAGCACCCACTTCCTCCTCACTAAAAGCCTTTTGAGTTCGTCCAACCTTTTCCCTACTCTCTCTATAATCCTCCCAAGGTTCCCCAAGCTCCCAAGAAGCCTCTCACAAGCCTCTCTCTACACTTTGGAAGCACACTTCCAAGTAAGGGTTTTTTCTTCCTTTCTCATTTTTTTCAAATTTTCTTTAAGTTGTTTTGCCATTTTAATTTCAATTATAAATGTTGGGGTATGGTTTCTCACCTCCCTCATACTGACCTATTTATTTTTTAATGATGGGAGACCCTTTCTCTATCATTAAATTCCTCCCATGTACACCCGTTACTATGCTGAAATTCCGAAAGGAACTTCTCTCTCCTCTTTTACATTCAAGCAATACTTTTGTATCATGAATCTAAATTCCATTAAAATTGTTGGGACATGTATATATATGGCCTCCTTACTGTCCATTACATGTAAATATGATGAGTAAACCCTTTTTCTCTCATCAACCATTTTTATGAATTCTTATGTCACGCCGTTACGCTGCCGAAATCGCACCGATTTTATAAGCCAATGTCATTGTGTAGTGAATACCATGCCCATTTTTCCATCAAGGGTATTCACCTTTATGCACATTTACTTATTGATTGTAAAGTTTCATGTATGAATTTCACATTCCTTTATCGTGGAATAAATGATTATGTTTTATGAATCCATGTTTTATGATCCATGTTGCACACTTATGCATGAAATGAAATGTTTAAGAAGGGTGTGCCCTTATAGAGATCCAATGCATTGGGTAAAGTATAGTATCATGATACGTCATGTGAAATGAGTGTTGACTCATGCTAATTCATGTGCAACGGGGGTTTAATCGTGCTTTATGTTCAATGAGGATTTACTCACGCTCCATGTGCAATGAGCCTTGGCTCATGCTAATTCCATGTTAAGTGTTGTTGCCACATTTCCATGTTATGATTATCATGATTTATCATGAATTTATGTTCATGTTTTCTTATGATCTATTGATATTCCTATTGTATAACATGTATTGTACTCCTCATCTTATTCCATTTGTAGTCTCTTACTGGGCTTTATAGCTCACCCTTTTCTTATGCATGTCCTCAGGTTATCCCATGCAATGCTAAGTACAAAAAAATGTAGTGGTCATGTAAAGGAAGTTTTCAATAAAGATGTTGTATTTAATGTTTTAATTTTTTATGTAATGATCATAATCCCCAAAGAAACTAAACCTCTTGATCTTCTTTGTTGTATCAATTGAAGTTTTATGTAATAAATCATGTTTAAGTTGTAATAAAAAGCAGAGTTGTCATAGTTGGTATCAGAGGACAGGTTTAGTTATTTTTGGGATTAGGAAACCCTAGTAAAGCCTTAGATACAAGACTAAGTATAATAAAAACATCCCTAAGTTTTGTTAAGTACTGAGTAAGTGGTTTATCAAACAAATACATCCCTGTCTGGATACGAGCAGGTAGAGGTAGCTCTGGCACAGATGTATCCTAGGGGTAAAACCTGAAAACACCACTTTGAGCTAGACTCGAATGGGAACTGGTGCACGACAATGGGCCTTACTGTACTCTTGGTTATGACACTCCTGGGGGATATTCTTTGGTAAATTCACAATCTTAGTATGAACCCTTATTAAGGGAATTAAAAAAATACCCCTAAGAATATATGTTAGAAAGTAGATCATGAAAAGCCTAGATTGAATCCTATAGACTCATGAGTTAAGGAAATAAATGTTTATTTATAAGTCATCAACTTTTGTCTTTGGATTACCCTTTACGTGTTACCCCTAACATTCCTTTTATTCCATCCAATGGCCGGTAATAGGAGGACTCAGGCTAACAACCGTTGTGAAGATCAGTGTGATGACTGTACTAATGAGATGCCCAATCCAATTGGAGCGGGAATCACGAACTTTGTCACCCTTATCTCTCAGCTAACTCAAGTTTTGAATAGAAACATGGGTCAAGTGGAACGTCCAAACCCCCCTAAGAAAAAACAAGTCACTATCGAGAGCTTCATGAGACAAAGGCCTCCTACTTTTAGTGGATCATATGATCCCACAATCACTGAACAATGGATCAAATCCATTGAAAAGATATTCTCCATCCTCCAATGTTCTGAACAAGAGAAGGTTCTCCTGGCGGCTTATCGTATGGAGGGTGAAGCTGATCAATTGTGGACGTTGATAAAAAATACGAAGCCTAAGGAGGAGATCGAGGCGTTGGAATGGAAGGATTTCCGGAATATGTTTTTCGATAAATATTTTCTGCGCACCCTCTGGCTTAAGATGGAAAGGGACTTCCTTTACCTCAAGCAAAAAGATGAAGAATCTGTTGGAGTGTATGAGGAAAACTTCACAAGGTTTTCACATTATGTTTCTAGCTTTGTCGTTACCCCCGAATGCAAGGTTGACCACTTCTTTGGTGGGATGAAGCCTAGCTTGCGGAAAGCATTAGAGATTCGTGACTTCGACAGCTATGAGGAAATTGTCCGATGTGCCCTCAAGGTCGAAATGGAGATCGGGGAATCACAGGGGTATCATGGGGATAAGAAGTGTAAGGTGGACTTCAATGATGGTGGTCCGATGGATAAATCCAACGGTGCTAAGAAGATCCAGCACCCAACTTTCCAAAAGTGCAGAAAGAAGCACCCTGGAAATTGCCTTAAGGGGACGAGAAAATGCTTCAGGTGTGGAAGAGAAGGTCACCTAGCTATTAACTATCGGCAAGAAAGACCCACGGCTGCGACAGATGAGAGGAATGCTCCGTTATAACCTCAATGCTTTGTTCAATGCTACAAATGCAAAGAACCAGGTCATTTTGCAAATCAGTGCCCTAATCCAAGAGTTTTCAGAGACAACCAACAACCCCCAAGGTAGAAAGGAATAGCTTTTGCCATCACTTCTGCCAAAGTGAACACCGACAACAAAGTGGTGACATGTACGCTAGTTATTCATTCAAGAATAGAAAATGTACTTTTTGATTCAGGTTCTACTAATTCTTTTATATCTCAAAAGTTTAGTAGAATAATCCCAGCACCACCACAAATCATGGAAGTAAAGATGTCGGTGGGTACGGAAAATGGTACAATCATTGCATCCCATGAATATAAGTCCTCCCTTGTTAAAGTCTGTGAATTGAATTTCCCGGAGAACCTCTTCATACTCCCTCTGGTGAAATTTGATGCAATTCTTGGCATGGATTGGCTTTCCTTATATAGAGCAAACATAAATTGTCGGGAGAGAGAAATCACACTTCATATGGAGAATCGACCCCTGATTCTTTACAAGTGTAAGGGGGAAGATGAATCTCCTTTTTCTCCATCATCTCAAGCGTGGATATTAATTCCTTATGAGCACGCATATCTATCTCAGATGATTGATTCCAAGGAAGAAACCATCCTTGAAGAAATGCCTATTATGAGGGAATTCGCTGAAGTGTTTCCTGAGGAACTGCCTCGTCTTCCTCCTAGAAGAGATGGTGAGTTCTCAATTGAACTTATACCCAGGGTTTTACCAATATCCAAGACTCCATATATAATGGCTGTTGTTGAGATTGAAGAGCAGAAGAAACAACTATAGGATAATCTGGATAAAGGGTTTATATGCCCAAGTGCTTCACCATGGGGTGCACCAGTCCTCTTCGTCAAGAAGAAGGATGGGTCAATGAGACTTTGCATCGATTATCGTGAACTTAAAAAAATCACGATAAAGAACAAGTATCCTCTCCCACGAATTGATGACTTGTTCGATCAGCTGCGTGGAGTACAATTCTTCTCCAAGGTAGATTTTCGGTTGGGATATTATCAAGTAAGGGTGAAGAAGGAAGATGTCCCCAAGATTGCTTTTTGTACAAGATACGGGCACTATGAATTCATAGTAATGCCTTTCGGACTCACCAATGCTCCAAAAATCTTCATGGACTTGATGAATAGAGTCTTTAAAGATTACCTTTACAAATTTGTGGTAGTCTTTATAGATGATATTCTAATATACTCCAAAACCAAGGAGGATCATGAGGAGCATTTAAGAACTGTACTAGAGACTTTGTGCAAGGAGAATCTCTATGAAAAGTACAGAAAGTGTGAGTTCTGGTTGAAGGAGGTCTCATTCATGGGCCATATCATCAAAAGCAATGGGATATCTGTAGATCCCTCCAAAATAGTTGCAATTGAGGGATGGACGAGGCCAACATCGGTAACAGATATCCATAGCTTCTTGGGGTTAACTGGATATTATCGACGATTTGTGAGAAATTTATCATGATTGTCCAACACTCTTACCAAGCTAACTCGAAAGGGAGTAAAGTTTTCTTGGAGTGATGAATGCTAACAAAGCTTCAAGGAGTTGAAAAGGAGGCTTATCACTATGCCCGTGCTCACTTTACCCACAAGTGGGGAGATTTTTGTGGTATTCAGTGATGCTTCGAAGAAGGGCTTAGGATGTTTGCTGATGCAAAATGATAAAGTGACATCCTATGCCTCAAGGCAGTTGAAAATCCATGAGCGAAACTATCCAACGCATGATCTGGAGTTGGAGGCAGTGATCTTTGCCTTGAAAATCTGGCGGCATTATCTCTATGGAGAGAAATGTGAGATATATACTGACCACAAGAGTCTTAAATATATATTCACACAGAAAGAGCTTAATATGCGCTAGATAAGATGGATAGAGCTCATCAAGGATTATGAATGTTCAATCCATTACCACCCTGGGAAAGCGAACAAGGTGTAAGATTCCCTAAGTAGAAAGGATCCAGTGATTCTATCAATGATGAGAATTGAGAAGGATCCAATCTTCTTGTACTTGATGAATATGGACATGGGAATCATAGAAAAGGGAACATCATCAATCCTTTCACAAATGATTGCTCAACCGTCTCTTTTGGAAAGGTTAAAGTATGCTCAAAAGGATGATGTGGGAATTCAAGAAAAAGTGGGAGCTATCAAAAAAGGGGAATCCTCGGAGTTTAATGTTAATAAAGAAGGAATTGTGCGGTTTAGGAAAAGACTATGTGTTCCATCAAGTCCAGAGCTGAAGAAGGAACTTTTGGATGATGCACATAGTTCAAATTTCTCTATTCACCCAGGGATCACAAAGATGTATCGAGATCTCCGAGAAAACTTTTGGTGGGATAATATGAAGAAGGAGATTGCTGAATATACATCAAAGTGCCTCGTGTGTCAGCAAGTGAAGGCAGAGAGGCAGAAGTCTAAGGGGATGATGCAACCATTGCCCATACCAGAATGGAAATGGGAAAACATCACCATGGACTTTGTCACCGGACTTCTGAGGACATCCAAAGGCAACAATGCAATATGGGTTATTGTGGATCATCTTACAAATACTGCACACTTCATTTCTATTCGGGATGATTTCTCATTGGATCAACTGACATGAATATATATCAGGGAAGTGGTAAGGTTTCATGGAGTACCACTATCTATTGTGTCTGAACGAGATCCAAGATTCACCACCAAGTCTTGGAAGAGTCTTCAACATACTCTGAATAATGAACTAAACTTTAGTACGACCTATCATCCTCAAACTGATGGCCAATCCGAGCGGACTATCCAAACACTTGAGGATATGTTGAGAGCGTGCTCAATGGAGTTTAAAAGAGGATGGGATCAACATCTTCCTCTGGTCGAGTTCTCTTATAATAATAGTTTCCACTCGAGCATCCAAATGGCACCATATGAAGACCTGTATGGGAAAAGGTGCAGAACACTAGCATGTTGGGATGAGGTCGGTGAATGTAAGCTGATTGGACCATAAATGGTCGAAGAAATGGTGGAGAAAGTGAAAACCACTCAGCAGCATATCAAGGCAGCCCAGAGTCAAAAAAAGAGTTATGCAGATAATCATCGATGAGACCTTGAGTTTAAAGTTGGAGACATGGTGTTTCTACGCATATCTCCGTGGAATAAGGTCATGAGGTTTGGAAGGAAAGGGAAGTTAATTCCAAGGTACATTGGCCCCTTATAGATTCTTGATCATGTCGGGGATGTGGCCTATCGACTAGCACTTCCACCTACTATGGCCAAAGTACATGATTTCTTTCATGTATCCCTCTTAAGGAAGTACATATCGGACCCTTCACATGTACTCTCTTCTAAGGTGGCACAATTGGAAGACGATCTTTCTTATGAGGAGCAACCAGTGAAGATCTTAGATCGTAGAGAAAAAGTTCTATGAAATAAGACAATTCCCCTCGTCAAGGTGTTGTGGAGAAACCACAAGTTTGAAGAAGTGACTTGGGAATCAGAGGAAAAGATGAATCTGAGTTACCCACATCTGTTTTGGTGTGGGAAAAGGAAAATTTCGAGGGCGAAATTTTCTTAAGGGGGAATATTGTAACGACCCAAAGTTTCCTTAATGGAAAATACCTCTTGATCTTATTAAATGTGTCTTTATATAAAATGTTTTTATAAAATGTCAACTACTTTGGTTTTATGATAAGAATTGTGACCGTTGCTAATATAGACATTGAACAGTGATCACATGATTAGTATAAATATAGGGCTTTAACACATCCAATTTTACTTAGACAAAGGAAGAGATGGCCTCATCCAGTAGAATTGACCCATACGAAGCCCATTTATAGGAGCTCGGAAAAGAGGTGGCATCCTTGGGCTTCTCTCTTGACCAAACCCAAGCTGAGCTTCATCATGTCAAGATCGAACGAGACTGTCTATGGGAGAAGTGGAAGTTGATAGAAATTACCACTCGAGCGATGTTATCCGAGCCACCCCAAGAGTCTGTCACCATCACACACCTTACCCTTAGGTCTTATGCGGCTGTTTTAAGGGGTTATGTAACTAATCGATAGTACTATGTTCATGTACATTATTTTTGTATATAACAATGAATATAATTTCTTGTCATTATTGATACATTGTAAATTGTTTTTAAAGTACAAATGGTGTTTTTAGTTATTATTTAATTAAGAAATCTATTTTATTAAAATAAGGGATTTTTGAATTAAATAATATTTTAATAAAATATTATGATTATTATTATTAGATTAATTTTATTATATATAAATGATCATGTAATTGTATGAATGAAATTATAATTTTTATTAAGGTTTGAAAGCCATTTTTGTCAAAACCCGTGAATTTTTGATAAATGTCAATTTTTATTTTAAAAGTGAAAATTAACATATTTAGAAAATTATTTAGATAAAATAAATGTTATTTTTGGAATCGGGATGTCAAAATTATCCAACGGTGAATCTTTCATAATTTTTCCGAGACAGTCAAATTTTTGAGTAAAAATTAAATACTATTTAAATATATAATGTGTTTTATGACATCATAATGACCCAATAGTGATATAATAAAATACTATAATATTTCTGTTCAGCCAATATATGTTTTACCATTAAAATAATGTGATTTTGGGTTTGTTTGGCTTACTTTTCAAAGAATTAATGGACCGCTCAAGACTTATTAAACACCTTGTCTTTTTAAATTAATTTCCATGGGAGTGTGACTCACCTCCACATAAGCAACGAGGGTTTACTCGTTCTTTATGTGCAATGAGGATTTACTCATGCTCCATGTGCAATGAGCCTTGGCTCATGCTAAGTCCATGTTAATTGTTGTTGCCACATTTCCATGTTATGATTATCATGCTTTATCATGCCTTTATGTTCATGTTTTCTTATGCTCTATTGATATGCCTATTGTCTAACATGTGTTGTACTCCTCATGTTATTCCATGTGTACTCCCTTACTAGGCTTTATAGCTCACCCTTTTCTTATGCATGTCCTCAGGTTATCCCATGCAATGCTAAGTACGAAGGAATGTAGTGGTCATGTAAATAAAGTTTTCAATAAAGATGTTGTATTTCATGTTTTAAGTTTTTATGTAATGATCCTAAGCCCCAAAGACAATAAACATCTCGATCTTCTTTGTTGTATCAAGTGAAGTTTTATGTAATAAATCATGTTTAAGTTTTAATAAAAAGCAGGGTTGTCATAGTTGGTATCAGAGGATAAGTTTAGTTATTTTTGGGATTAGGAAACCCTAGTAAAGCCTTAAATACAAGACTAAGTACAATAAAAACATCCCTAAGTTTTGGTAAGTACTGAGTAAGTGGTTTATCAAACAAATACATCCCTGTCTGGATACGAGCAGGTAGAGGCGTCTCTGGCACAAATGTATCCTAGGGGTAAAACCCAAAAACACCGCTTTGAGCTAGACTCGAACGAGAACTGGTGCATGACAATGGGCCTTGCTGCACTCTTGGTTACGACACTTCTGGGGGATATGCTTTGGTAAATTCACAAGCTTAGTATGAACCCTTATTAAGGGAATTAAAAAAATGCCCCTAAGAATATATGTTAGAAAGTAGATCATGAAAATCCTAGATTGAAGCCTATAGAATCATGAGTTAAGGAAATAAAAGTTTATTTATAAGTCATCAACTTTTGTCTTTGGATTACCCTTTATGTGTTACCCATAACATTCCTTTTATTCCAGCCAATGGCCGTTAATAGGAGGAATCAGGCTAACAACCGTTGTGAAGATCAGTGTGATGAATGTACTAATGAGATGCCCAATCCAATGGGAGCGGGAATCGTGAACTTTGTCACGATTATCTCTCCGATAACTTAAGTTTTGAATAGAAACACGGGTCAATAGGAACGTCCAAACCCCCCTAAGAAAGAACAAGTCGCTATCGAGAGCTTCATGAGACAAAGGCCCCCTAATTTTAGTGGATCATCCGATCCCATGATCGCTGAACAATGGATCAACTCCATTGAAAAGATATTCTCCATCCTCCAATATTCTGAACCAGAGAAGGTTCTCCTGGAGGCTTATAGTATGGAGGGTGAAGCTGATCAATGGTGGACGTTGATCAAAAATACGAAGCCTGAGGAGGAGATCGAGGCATTGGAATGAAAGGATTTCTGGAAGATGTTTTTTGATAAATATTTTCTGCGCACCCTCTAGCTTAAGATGGAAAGGGGCTTCCTTTCCCTCAAGCAAAAATATGAAGAACCTGTTGAAGCGTACGAGGCAAACTTCACAAGTCTTGCACGTTATGCTTTCGTCTTTGTCGCTACCCCCGAATGCAAGGTTGACCACTTCTTTGGCGAGCTGAAGCCTAGCTTTCGGAAAGCATTAGTGATTCGTGACTTCGACAGCTATAAGGAAATTGTCCTATGTGCCCTCAAGGTCAAAATAGAGATCGGGGAATCACAGGGGTATCATGGGGACAAGAAGTGTAAGGTGGAATTCAATGCTGGTGGTCCGATGGATAAATCCAACGGTGCTAAGAAGATCCAGCACCCCACTTTCCAAAACTGCGGAAAGAAGCACCTTGGAAATTGCCTTAAGGGGACGAGAAAATGCTTTAAGTGTGGAAGAGAAGGGAACCTAGCTATTAACTGTCAGTAAGAAAGACCCGAGGCTGCGACAGAGGAGAGGAACACTCCGTTCAAACCTCAACGCATTGTTCAATGCTACAAATGAAAATAACTGGGTCATTTTTCAAATCAGTGCCCTAATCCAAGGGTTTTCGGAGACAAATAACAACCTCCAAGGCAGCAAGGAAGAGCTTTTTCCATCACTTCTGCCGAAGTGAACCCCGACAACGAAGTGGTGATAGGTACGCTAGTTATTCATTCAAGAATAGAGAACATACTTTTTGATTATGGTTCTATGCATTCTTTTATATCTCAAATGTTTAGTAGAACAATCCCATCACCACCACAAATCATGGAAGTACAGATGTCGGTGAGTACAGAAAATGGGGCAATCATTGCATCCCATGAATATAAGTCCTCCCCTGTTATAGTTTGTGGATTGAATTTCCCGGAAAACCTTATCATACTCCCTCTCGTGGAATTTTATGAAATTCTTGTCATGGATTAGATTTCCTTATATAGAGGCAACATAAATTGTTGAGAGAGAGAAATCACACTCCATATGGAGAATCGAACCCCGATTCTTTACAAGTGTAAGGAGGAAGATGAATCTCCTTTAGCTCCATCATCTCAAGTGTAGATATTACTGCCTTATGAGCACGCGTATCTGGCTCAGATGATTGAGTCCAAGGAAGAAACCATCCTTGAAGAAATGCCTATTGTGAGGGAATTCGCTGAAGTGTTTCCCGAGGAACTGCCTGGTCTTCCTCCTAGAAGAGATGCTGAGTTCTCAATTGAGCATATACCCGGGGCTTTACCAATATCCAAGACTCCATATAGAATGGATGTTTTTGAGCTTGAAGAGCAGAAGAAACAACTATAGGGTAATCTGGATAAAGGGTTTATACGCCCAAGTGCTTCACCATGGGGTGCACCAGTCCTCTTCATCAAGAAGAAGGATGGGTCAATGCGGCTTTGCATCGATTATCGTGAACTTAACAAAATCACGATAAAGAAGAAGTATCCTCTCCCACGAATTGATGACTTGTTCGATCAGCTACGTGGAGTACAATTATTCTCCATGGTAGATTTGCGGTTGGGATATTATCATGTAAGGGTGAAGAAGGAAGATGTCCCGAAGACTACTTTTTGTATAAGATACATGCACTATGAATTCATAGTAATGCCTTTAGGACTCACCAATTCTCCATAAATCTTCATGGACTTGATGAATAAAATCTTTAGAGATTACCTTGACAAATTTGTGGTAGTCTTTATTGATGATATTCTAATCTACTCCAAAACCAAGGAGGATCATGAGGAGCATTTAAGAACTGTACTAGAGACTTTGTGTAAGGAGAATCTCTATGAAAAGTACAGCAAGTGTGAGTTATGGTTGAAGGAGGTCTCATTCTTGGGCCATATCATCACAAGCAATGGGATATCTATGGATCCCTCCAAAATAGTTGCAATTTAGGGGTGAATGAGGCCAACATTGGTAATATATATCCGTAGCTTCTTGGGGTTAGCTGGATATTATCAACGATTTGTGAGAAATTTCCCACGATTGTCCAACCCTCTAACTAAGCTAACTCGAAAGGGAGTAAAGTTTTCTTGGAGTGATGAATGTGAAGAATGCTTCAAGGAGTTGAAAAGGAGGCTTATCACTGCGTCCGTGCTCAATTTACCCACAAGTGGGGAGATTTTTGTGGTATTCAGTGATGCTTCGAAGAAGGTCTTAGGATGTGTGCTGATGCAGAATGATAAAGTGACATCCTATGACTCAAGGTAGTTGAAAATCCATGAGCGAAACTATCCAACGCATGATCTGGAGTTGGCGGCGATGATCTTTGCCTTGAAAATCTTACGGCATTATCTCTATGGAGAGAAATGTGAGATATATACTGACCACAAGAGTCTTAAATATATATTCACATAGAAAGAGCTTAATATGCACCAGAGAAGATGGATAGAGCTCATCAAGGATTATGACTGTTCAATCCATTACCACCCTGGGAAAGCGAACAAGGTGGAAGATGACCTAAGTAGAAAGGATCCAGTGATTCTATCAATGATGAGAATTGAGAAGGATCCAATCTTCTTGGACTTGATGAAGATGGACATGTGAATCATAGAGAAGCGAACATCATCAATCCTTTCACAAATTATTTCTCAACCAACTCTTTTGATAAGGTTAAAGGATGCTCAAAAGGATGATGTGGGAATTCAAGAAAAAGTGGGATCTATCTAAAAAGGGAAATTCTCAGAGTTTAATTCTAATGAAGAAGGAATTGTGCGGTTTGGGAAAAGACTATGTGTTCCATCAAGTCCGGAGCTGAAGAAGGAAGTTTTGAATGATGCACATAGTTTAAATTTCTCTATTCACCTAGGGAGCACAAAGATGTATTGAGATCTCCAAGAAAACTTTTGGTGGGATAATATGAAGAAGGAGATTGCTGAATATACATCAAAGTGCCTCGTGTGTCAGAAAGTGAAGGCAGAGATGCAAAAGTCTAAGGGGATGATGCAACCATTTCCCATACCATAATGGAAATGGGAAAACATCACCATGGACTTTGTCACCGGAATTTCGAGGACATCTAAAGGCAACAATGCAATATGGGTTGTTGTGGATCATCTTACATAAACTGCACACTTCATTGCTATTCGGGAGGATTTCTCATTGGATCAACTGGCACAAATATATATTAGGGAAGTGGTAAGGTTGCATGGAGTACCACTATCTATTGTGTCTGACCGAGATCCAAGATTCACCTATATGTTTTGAAAGAGTCTTCAACATACTCTGGATACTGAACTGAACTTTAGTACGGCCTATCATCCTCAAACTGATGGCCAATCCGAGAGGACTATCCAAACACTTGAGGATATGTTGAGAGCGTGCTAAATGGAATTTAAAGGAGGATGGGATCAAAATCTTCCTCTGGTCGAGTTCTCTTATAATAACTTTTTCCACTCGAGCATCCAAATGGAACCATATGAAGCCCTGTATGGGAAAAGGTGCAGAACACCGGCATTTTGGGATGAGGTTGGTGAACCTAAGATGATTGGACCATAAATGGTCGAAGAATTGGCGGAGAAGGTGAAAACCATTCAGCAACATATCAAGGCAGCCCAGAGTCGACAAAAGAGTTATGCAGATAATCGTCGATGAGACCTTGAGTTTAAATTTGGAGACATGGTGTTTCTAAACATATCTCTATGGAAGAAGGTCATGAGGTTTGGAAGGAAAGGGAAGTTAAGTCCAAGGTACATCGGCCCCTTCGAGATTCTTGATTGTGTTGGGGCTGTGGCCTATCGACTATCACTTCCACATACTATGGCCAAAGTACATGATGTCTTTCATGTATCCCTATTAAGGAAGTACATACCAGACCCTTCACATGTACTCTCTTCTGAGGTGGTACAATTGGAAGACGATCTTTCTTATGAGGAGCAACCAGTGAAGATCTTAGATCGTAGAGAAAAAGTTCTATGAAATAAGACAATGCCCCTCGTCAAGGTGTTTTGGAGAAACCACAAGTTTGAAGAAGAGACTTGGGAATCGGAGGAAAAGATGAAGCTGAGTTACCCACATCTGTTTTAATGTGGGAAAAGGAAAATTTTGAGGGTGAAATTTCTTAAGGGGGGAATATTGTAACGACCCAAAGTTTCATTAATGGAAAATCCCTCTTGATCTTATTAAATGTATCTTTATATAAAATGTTTTTATAAAATGTCAACTTCTTTGGTATTATGATAAGAATTGTGACCGTTGCTAATATAGCCATTGAATAGTGATCACATGATTAGTATAAATATAGGGCTTTAACACATCCAATTTTACTTAGACAAAGGAAGCGATAGCCTCATACAGTAGAATTTCCCCATACGAAGCCCATTTATTGGAGCTCGGAAAAGAGGTGACATACTTGGGCTTCGCCCTTGACCAAGCCCAAGATGAGATTCACCATGTCAAGCTCGAATGAGACCGTCTACGGGAGAAGTGGAAGTTGATAGAAATTACCACTCGAGCGATGTTATCCTAGCCACCAAAAGAGTCTGTCACCATCGCACACCTTACCCTTAGGTCTTATGCGGCTATTTTAAGGGGTTATGTAATTAATCGATAGTACTATGTTCATTTACATTATTTTTGTATATAATAATGAATATAATTTCTTGTCATTATTGATACATTGTAAATAGTTTTTAAAGTACAAATGGTGTTTTTAGTTATTATTTAATTAAGAAATATATTTTATTAAATTAAGGGATTTTTGAAATAAATAATATTTTAATAAATTATTATTATTATTATTATTAGATTAATTTTATTATATATAAATGATCATGTAATTGTATGAATGCAATTATAATTTTTATTAAGGTTTGAAAGCCATTTTTGTCAAAACCCGTGAATTTTTGATAAATGTTGGTTTTTATTTTCAAAGTGAAAATTAAAATATTTAGAAAATTATTTAGATAAAATAAATGTTATTTTTGGAATCAGAATGTCGAAATTATCCAATGGTGAATATTTCATAATTTTCTGAGATAATCAAATTTTTGAGTAAAAATTAAATTCCGTTTAAATATATAATGTGTTTTATGACATCATAATGACCCAATAGTTATGTAATAAAATACTATAATCTTTATGTTCAGCCAATATATGTTTTAACATTAAAATAATGTGATTTTGGGTTTGTTTTGATTACTTTTCAAAGCATTAATGGACCCCTCAAGACTTATTAAACACCTTGTCTTTTTAAATTAATTTCCATGGGAGTGTGACTCACCTCCACATAAGCAACCTTATTATTTTAAGAAGTTCGGACTTGGTCCTTATAAAATATTGTTTTCCTCTTCCCTTTTCCAAAAAACATGGGCAAAAACCATGGTATGGTTTGTGGTTTGGATTAATTTAATATAAGGGGTCCCAAACCTAAATAATAAATAATTCACTCACCTTTCCTATATAAACCCACCCAAGATCCCACTTCCTCCTCACTCAAAGCCTTTGGAGTTCGTCCAACCTCTGCCATACTATCTCTAGAATCCTCCCAAGGTGCCCCAAGCTCCCAAGAAGCCTCTCACAAGCCTCTCTCTACCCTTTGGAAGCACACTTCCAAGTAAGGGTTTTTTCTTCCTTTCTCATTTTTGTCCAATTTTCTTTAAGTTGTTTTTCCCTTTTAATTTCAATTATAAATGTTGGGGTATGGTTTCGAACCTCAATCATACTGACCTATTTATGTTTTAATGATGAAATACCCTTTCTCTTGCATTAAATGCCTCCCATGTACACCTGTTACTATGCCGAAATTCCGAAAGGAACTTCTCTCTCCTCTTTTACATTCAAGAAATAATTTTGTATCATGAATCTAAATTCCATTACAATTGTTGGGAAATGTATCTATATGACCTCCTTACTATCCATTACATGTAAATATTATGAGGAACCCCTTTCTCTCTCATCAACCATTTTTATGAATTCTTATGTCACACCGTTACGCTGCCGAAATCGCACCGATTTTCTAAGCCAGTGTCATTGTGTAGTGAATACCATGACCATTTCTCCATCAAGGGTATTCACCTTTATGCACATTTACTTATTGACTGTAAAGTTTCATGTATTAATTCCACATTCCTTTATCGTGGAATAAATGATTATGTTTTATGAATCCATGTTTTATGATCCATGTGGAACACTTATGCATGAAATGAAATGTTTAAGAAGGGTGCGCCCTTATAGCTCTCCAATGCATTGGGTAAAGTATAGTATCATGATACCTCATGTGGAATGAGTGTTGACTCATGCTAATTCAAGTGAAACGAGGGTTTACTCGTGATTTATGTGCAATGAGGATTTACTCATGCTCCATGTGCAATGAGCCTGGGCTCATGCTAATTCCATGTTAAGTGTTGTTGCCATATTTCCATGTTATGATTATCATTCTTTATCATGCCTTTATGTTCATGTTTTCTTATGCTCTATTGATATGACTATTGTCTAACATTTATTGTACTCCTCATGTTATTCCATGTGTACTCCCTTACTGGGCTTTATAGCTCACCCTTTTCCTATTCATGTCCTCAGGTTATCCCATGCAATGCTAAGTACGAAGGAATGTAGTGGTCATGTAAAGGAAGTTTTCAATAAATATGTTGTATTTAATGTTTTAAGTTTTTATGTAATGATCCTAATCCCCAAATACACTAAACCTCTCGATCTTCTTTGTTTTATCAAGTGAAGTTTTATGTAATAAATCATATTTAAGTTGTAATAAAAAGAAGGGTTGTCATAGACACACCCATGGAATCCTATGCAATTATCCATTCCATTTATCAATTAAAAAGTTTTCAAATTTCCATGAGTTTACGTACTCATATAACAATTCATATTTAAACAATTAAATAGTTCAAATAAATTATAACATGGAAAGGGAGGAAAACCATCTCCTAATAAATCAATTCAATTTTCATTTAATCAATCCATTAAGCTTCCTCTGACTAGGCTAGCTCTCTCTCTCTCTCTCACACACACACTCCTTGGATGGTTCAACAATGGCAAGGCAATGGAAGAACCCATAGGTGAACTAGGTTGGAGAAACAATCTCCAAATAAACTCTATAAACTAAAGGGTATCCCAAACATATCCTAATTCAATTAATTCAATTATTTAATTCATTTTTGAGGCAACTCTGGAATGTTTGGTTTGCTGGAATAAGGAAACTATGCTTATAAAACACCAAACCCCAATAAAAAGGTTTAGATGACCTACCATAGGTCTACAGTAGATTTCTTATCTAGTATCAACTTCTGATTTGATCTATATCAGGTAGAAAAAGGATGAATGGAAAAAAACATAGAAATGAGGCACATTATCTTTCACCCAAATAGTGAATCTCATAACAATACAAACAAATAATGACATAAGATGAGTAAATAACCTACCAGTGATTATCAAATGAGATAAACAATGTTTTAAACTGAGTTCGGACAATGAATTGGGAGTAAATAATATCTTTATGCTTCTTGGGGGATTACTACACATGAGAGGGAAGGAAATGAGGTTTCTGTACAAAATAGAGGCCCCGACCTCTTATTTTTAAAATACTTATTTAGAATTTACATAGAGGGTAAATGGTTTACCCATCATGTAAATATTGAGGTCCTCCTCCCTAGAAAAAACCCTTAAATAACATGAATGGTTTTGGTTAGACTATTACACATCATATAATTGATACACATAATGTATCCCTATGACACGAAATGTAATTGGACTTTAGAAAACCTACATCCCTACCAACACTTCTCTTAAAAAACAACCAACTAGCCCACAACCCTTCTTAAGGTCTAATCCAAAATAGAATGTAGACACGAGGTTAATTGGAAAGTAAAAGGATCTGTACCTCATCAAAAAACCTGAGATCTTACACTTTCTATATCAGCAAGGTAAGGTTGAGAGACAAAAGTATAAGGGGATGCTACAACTATTACCCATACCGGAATGAAAATGGGAAAAATCACCATGGATTTTTTCTTCAGACTCCCCAAAACATCAAAATTACATAATTCTATTTGGGTTTTAGTCAATAGACTTATGAAGTTAATATTTTTTTTATTAGGGAAGATTTATATCTTGATTATATTTCTGGGATATATATAAAATACGTGGTAATGTTTCATGGAGTACCATATTCTATTGAATCTAATAAGGATCCAATGTTTACCTCAAAGTTCTGTCAATGTCTTCAGCAGGCTCTGGATACAAATTTTATTTTTAGTATTTCTTATTATTCTTAGATAGATGGAAAGTCTTATAGGGCCATTAAAAATCTATAAGACATGTTAATAAATTTCTCTATGGATTTCATAGGTGTTTTTGATCGACATGTTCTTTTGGTGAAATTTACTTATAACAATATCTTTCACTCGAGAATTTAGATAGATCCTTATGAATCCCTATATAGAAGTAAGTGAAGAATCCCAACATATTAGAATGTGGTTAGAGAAATAAATCTATTGGGACCTTATATATCAAAGTAAATGATAGTGAATGATATATCTATTCAACAACACATAAAGTTAGCTCAAAGTAAACAAAAAAAGTTATGTTGATGATCATCGATGAGATCTAGAGTTTGAAGTTGGTGAAAAGGTAATACTATGAATAGATCCTTAGAATAAGGTTATGATATTTGGAAGAAATGGGAAGTTGATCCCTATATATATTTTTCTCTTCAAAATTCTTGATCATATTGGGATAGTATCTTATCTCTTATCCATCCCACTGAAACCCTCTTATGTTCACGTTGTGTTCCATGTATCTCTATCAATGTAGTACATACCTGATACTTCACATGAAATGAAATTAAATTCCTAAAACTGGAAAAGGATCTATCTTATGTAGAATAACCAGCAGATATTATATATTTTAGATAAAAAGTTCTATGAAACAAGACCACACACTTGGTAAAAGTTTTGTGGTGAAATCATAAAATTAAGGAAGCTATTTGGGAACCTAAGGATGTGATGTGGAATAAGTATCCTCATTTGTTTATATCAGATTTATTGAATTTCAATGGAAAAATTCATTTTAAGGGGGTAAAATCTAACACTTTGATATTTTATGATATATTTCTTTTCAAATATTTTTTTGATAGCCTACGATACACTCAATCCCAATTCTAAATGAACAGTAATTCAATATACTATTATAACCAATCCCTTATGTTGTATTGTATGAATAGGACTTACTAAATTATAATTTTTTTTATGTTTCACCCATGTATAAAATAAATTCACTAGACATCAACTGACACAAATAAAAAAAATCATTTGAAAGTAAAATTATGTTTTTATAATGAAACTACTTTTATGTGGGTAATGTGTTTTTTTAATAATAAATTAAATTAATAATAACTAGTTAATTATTTTAATGATATATATATATATTATATTCAATAAAATTTTGTCACATTCATATAATATTTTTTATAGTCATGGGATACAAATAAATCTAGTTTTATGATTAACAAAGTATTTTTCAAAAAAGAGTTTTTTGTCATGTTTTTCATGCTTATTCTAAAATAAATTTATTTTTCTTATAGAAATTTAATCATAAAAAATTGATTCCATATTTTTAATTAATATAATAATGTTTTATAAATACTTACATTTTATTTTTGGTCATTATTAATAGTAACCTTTGTAAATATTTGTCATCTCAGTAAGGGTAAAATAAGTAAAACAAGGTTAAGAATTTGGGATAAGGGTTTAAAATTTCTCTAAAACTTGCATTTATCCTATTGTATGAGTGTAGTTAAGAAATTTACATCCAATTATTGAAAATATGATCACTTTGTGACTTTGTTCTTTGATATTGACCTTTATATTAATTTAGGTAAATAAAAATACAAAATTTTACTCTCTTGACTTTAAACTTATCTTTCATGTTCACATAGGGATAAAAATAATTTATAAATTAACGTTAAAGGTTATTTTTGGAATAATGTAATTATTTTTATGATTTTTATTTATTTATAATTTTTTTATTATATAATTACCTTAAAAACTTATGTAATATTTACTCAATTAAAATAAAATAAAATAAATGATTTTAAAAATATTAAAATTAATACAATTTAATAGAATTATTATGTTTATAAAATTTAATAGATGAATATATAATATTAGATATTTTTTAAATGATTATATTTTATTTACATATTTTTATTGATGTATTTAAATTTAAATTAAATGAATAGTGTAATGAATGACAATGATGACATTTTATTAAAACAATATTTTATTAAATTATTTAAAAATCATAAAAATATTGAAATAGGATAATTGGGATAATATATGGTCTAAAATTTCATCCCTTATACATTTATGAGCTAATTTTTACATTATTGTTAAAATTATAACCCTTTAATATTAAAAAGTCATTACAATGGTTAAGATTAAAATTGTTTAACCAAGGGATTAAACCAAAAGATAATGGTTAAAATGAAAAAAAACTAGTATAAATATAATTTTATTATTATATTTATAATTTTTTTATTCTATTATCTATCCATTTGGAATCATTTTACTTGAGAATCACTTAGTTATATTTTAATCATTTTAGTAATTACATGTGTATCCATTCCCTCCCATGTAAAAGGAAAGCCATTCCCTCTTTTATTTACACTAATTTGAACCATATATATCAAAAAAACCTACCCAATTATATTATAAACATAATTATAAACATTATATATGTGATGGTATTCCCAAAAATCTAACCCTAGGGCCATTAAGAGGAAATATAAATGAGTTATTTCAAAGAAGATGTAATAACCTTAACCTATCACTTTCTTTTTTTACTTATTCTTTTACCACCTATAAATATTTGGTATTTATAATTAAATAATATATTTAATATCCTAAATATAATGAAATTTTATTATGATTATGAAACAACAATTATGTTCCTTATTTTCTATCAAATGGGAAGTGAAATTATTGATCACGCATATGTACAACTTAATGTCCCTACAAAGTGATACAATTTGTTTTTTATCACCTTATTTTACAGATGGGTATTATGATGGGTTTAATGATTATATATGATATTTATGAAATAATTATTCTTATTTAATGATAATATCTTACCTACATTCTTATATTCAAGTCTTTTGGAGAATGATAACATCACTTGTGTGTACGTGTAGACTACCACCTCCATGAAGCGATGTGATTCATCTTTCATTTATTATTTTCATGGATGTAAATAGGGATGGATTTGATGAATATATATGATATATATGATATAATAATTATTCTGTAAAGTTTATTTATTATTTAACTTTGTTATTCCATCTATTGAAAAGTGAAAACTACGTTCATGCGTACCTATGACCTATCGTCTCCATGAATGGTGTAATTAATCTTTCCATATCTATATTTAATTGATGATACTATATATTTATATAATAAATATATATGATATTTATATCTTGATTAAAATTATTTATATGATTTAACCATGATAAAAGTGTAAGGAAGACAACTATCGAACCAAAACATATATGAAAAATGTAGCAGTTATCACCCGAAACATTTATTTTAGTAAAGAAATGTTTATAAACTGGTTATAAAAGGTTATAAGTAAAAAATATATGGTATATATATGGAATAAATGTATAATAAATATATATTTTTTATACATTAGGTTCAAACACATATTAAGGAAGTTGTGCTTGAGGTATGTGTTTATTTCATAATCTCATAATTATTCAGGATTATTTAGGTTTAAGTATTAAATGAGGGAATTATTTTTTCTCTCTATATTAAACCTAATATGTTTTATTATACTCTATTTATTTTAGGAAATTATAAAGTTTCCTTTCATTTTCATCTCTTTAATTACTCAAGATACCAAAATAATTTTTTAAGGATAACCGACTTTGTTTTTCTACTTAGTTGGGAATATTTTTCTTTTATGTTTATATTTTCCTTAAAACGTATAAAATAATATTTTTACTATTATACAATTATTTTTAAAGGAAATTTACCCATTTTTTAATTTTTTAAAAATGGTTTAAAATTAATCTTCTTTCCATTTTCCGAATGAGGTAATTTTTGAATTTGTTTACAAAAGTGTGAAAGAAAATATTTTTTAACTTATATGGAATTAATAAAATTTCCTTCCATCATGACCAATCAATTATTTGAAGATTAATTTACAATTTTACAATGGTTTTCTTAAAATAAAATGTTTTCCTCAATATTCGGAAAATTTCTAGATAAGTTATTTCAAAGTGAAAAGGGTATTTTCCTTAATAAATTTTCTAGTGATCCTTTTAAGTTACTTTAATCTATGTCAACATCCTTTGTTGAATCTTATGATTTACTGAGGAAATAATATAATGATACCATCCATCATATTTCTTTTGAATCATTATGACCAATTTTATTGGGGAAATTATTGAATTTCTGTATGTTATTTCTGATAATATGAGCAATTATTTATTTTATAGAATTTTGATTAAGTTACATTGTTTATTCATATGATGAATGCATCATAATTATTAAGTAATAGGTGGGGCCTGAAATTAACTAACCCCTTGATGAATTGGCAGGTCTCATGAGACAACATATATTGGGTATTTGGCCAAGGACTTAACCATTTATGTGGATGTCTTGGTATAAGGACTTGATGGTATTTTTAGATGTCTTAAAATAAGGACTTGAATGTTAGTTTCAAATGTCTAGAATTATGAATTCCATCATTAGGAAATAAGTTATTGATGTTCATGTTATTATTTTAACATTCATAATATCCATAGATAAGTTTCAAACTCATGCTATTATTTATATAGCATAATTTTACTATAATTTATTTCCACTATATTATTCATGCCATATATAGTTTTCGCTTTATACATTCTCTTACTAAGCATCTGATCTCACCCCTTTCTTATGTTTACTTTCCCTGATATAGTAGGAAGTGTTTTGTAATTTATATATAGGGATATGATAAAGGTAATAATGATGTTCTCAAAGAAAATACAATGTTGTATTTTATATTTTCAAATGTAATATAATATTCAAGTATTTATCTAGTTTTCAAAGATTACTAAACTATTTGGCCGTTTTGGTTGTGATCAATTGTATCCAGTTCTAATGTAATAAATAAACCACCAACTCTGGGATATTAGAGTTGGGGTATTTGTAACTAGATAATTCACCAATCTTATTTTTAGTTTTTAAAAACAATCATAAAACACTTTTATCTATATTAATTTAACTCCTTTTGGAGTTAACTTATTTAGTAGGCTAAAAAATCTAGAAAAGCATTAAACAAACCATTGGTAGTAACCCACTAATCCAAGAAAACTAATAATCTCTATAAATTTTCTTGGTCTTTAAAATTATTCAAAAACTTTAGTTATATCAGGGTTAACAATTATGCTAACTTTAGAAACAATATTCTTGAGGAAATAATTTTTTTTCAATCAAAATTCACAACTACTAAATTTTCCACAGATCTTTTTTTCTTTTAAGGATTGAAAAAAATCCTTAGGTGTATTTCCTGATCCTCTTGAATTTTATAATATACTAATATATCATCAATAAACACAACAAAAAAATTATATAAATAGTCATGGAAAACTCTATTTATAAAATCCTTGAATATAGATGGTGCATTAGAAAATCCAAAGGGAATAACTAAAAAATCATAATGACTATATCTAGTACAAAATTAAATCTTAAAAATATATTCCTCATTTACCTTTAACTAATGGAACCCTAAACTGAGATAAATCTTCACAAAATAATGTTCCCCTATAACTGATCAAACAAATCATCAATATAAGGAAAATGATACATGTTTCTAATGGTGATGTTCTTCAAGGCTCTATAATCAATGAAAAGTCTCATTAAACAATTTTTATTTTTAACAAATAAAATATGATCACCACATGGTGAAGTGATAGGATGAATTAAACCATTATCTAATAACCCCTTCAACAGATTTTTCAATTCCCAAAGTCTTACTTGATCCATTTGATAAGGGGGTTTGAAATAGGATTAACATTAAACACTGATTCAACAGTAAAATTAATATACCTATTATAAATAACAATAGAAAAATCATCAGGAAATATATCCACATATTCATTTACAACTAACACATTAGTAGTTTAAAAAAAATTATTTCTTTTCAATAATGTGATCTAGGTAACTTTCACTTCCATATCTAATGAATTTCTAAGATTCTTGATATGTTATTAAAGGTATAGAATCATTGAATATAAATTTTTTATCTCTAAAATATATATTCAAATGATAAACTAAAATCAAATCAATACCTAAAATAATATCATAGTATACTATGGATAGTTCAATAAGATTTACCGGATGACTATCAAACTAATAATAAAATGAAGATTCTTATAAATCTTGGTTGCTTTAATATTTCCACCAAAAGTTTTCAACAAAACTTCTATATTCTTTTCATGAAGTGATATTAACATTTTTCTAGAAAATTTCTTTGAAATTAAGGAATAAAAAACTTATAGTAAAATAAGGTATTTGTAAAATTCAAATAAATAAGTAACACACTTTTCACCACTTAATTTGATGACCCAACATCAACCGTAGTAGTTAGAAAATAATTTTATCACACATTTTTGATTTCGATCTTGATTATTTACACCTTGAGTAACTAAATTTAGACACATGTTATCATAATTCCCTAACTCATTACAATTAAAACATCTCACCATTGATTGGGTATTTGTTACCCCATTCTTAGATTGTTTAGGAATATTTTCTCTATAGTAACAAGACCCATGAACAAACCTACCACACCAGTAATTATTTATAGATCCATTAAAAATTCCTTGAAATGTCATTTACCACACTTAGAACATGTTGGAGGATTACCTTTAGATTTATTAGTTTACTGATTCTCCTATTATTTCCACCTTGTCCACTTCTTACTCTTATCATCATGAGGAAAATAATTTTCAATAAACTCCATATCAACTTTCTCAACATAATGATAAAATTTCTCATAAATTTTAAATTCTCATGATACCAAAGATATTTATAAACCTGGTTTCAATATTAAGTAAAATATATTTATTTTACTATCAAGGACCTGAAAAAAATTCAGTGCATACCTGAGCAATCTTGTAAAATTTTCATCATACACAGCTAAAAAATATTCACATTTTTTCAACAATTACAATATTTTTTCTCCATCCCAAGTCAACCAATCTTAGGGAAATATTATTCTAGAAAAAATATTCTTAAATGTGTCCCATTCCATAGAATCAAGCTCATATATCTCTATGGTATTCTTAACCAAAGAGCACTATCGACCAACTAAACCTTAAAAATGGTAAATGGAAAGATTTACATTTTTTATGTTCTAAAAATTCCATGACTTAAAATATATTTTCTAGTTCATTAATGCATCCTTTGGCTACCATTTGATTTGAGGTTCCATCAAAAGATGGAGGGTTCTGTTTCATGAAATGCTCAACTATCCACTAGTTTCTTTGTGGTAAATTAGGTTTCTCTCTAACATGGATGACACCATGATTTATATCCTACATTAACTGATCCATCACTACAAAAAATTTCCCAGTTCCAATTATAACCACCCCAATATTCTTATTTGGAAATATTTTTTTATCTTGAAACCTTCATACTTCATATTTACTATTTACTCTATGGAAAACCATTCCGAATAGACATATATTAGACAAATAAATATTGTAATATTCAAATTACATGTCATTTTAACTTATCCAAAAGTATAATATTTTAAAGTAATTCTATTAACATTATCCCAACCTATAACGTTTTCAAAACCTTTCCTTTGATACCAAAAATAAGGAACCAACCTTAAAAAATTACATAATATTTAATTTTTAATCAATGGTTCACTTTATTTCATTTCAAAGATCTTTACAGTTTATAGTTTTAGAGAATTAGGTCATAAATATTTCATAACAAACCCATATATTATAATGTGGACACTTATAGTCCGTATCGATTATTCCCACAATATAAAACTTTCAAAATGAAACATGTTTTCTTTTTAGTAAAAATATTCATGACTTTAAAATTGAATTCTTCTTTATTATTACTTATCCTTAAACACCATGAAAAACATTTAAAAATGTGGGATGCGAACAAAAATTTTCGTAAGGGAAAAATAAAGGATAATTTTTTTAGTCCAATGAAAGAAAATGAAAACCTATAAAATGTTTATCATTATCAAAATATTCTTTGGAAATATGAAAAAATTCATATCTACATGAAATAAACACAATTTTTACTCAAATAAAACCTTTAAAATCCATAAAAAGAAATTAAACACCATTTTAGGAAACTTAGAGCATATGAATATTAGATAATTATATTCATAACCCATGTTAAACACATGTCATAAATAACTAGATCCTAGTTAGATCCATAGGGGTAACCACCCTGGTTATCTCCCTCTTTATTTCCTTTAAGGACTAGAAACATTAACTAATTCATATATAGGAGAGATAAAATAGACATCACCCATCATATAAGCTGTATCAGGATCACCTGTAATTGTTTATTATGATAAAGTACCGTATCATGAATAAAATATTTTATAATTATAATTTTTCAATATAAAACCTTTGAAAAAATATTTTTAACCCATATGCAAAACACTTTCAGATATAAAAATACCATTTCTTTTTAAAAACCAATTTTCAAAACTAAAATACCCATAAAAAATAAAAATATGATTTTTATTTAAATAAAAAATGAAATATTGTAATGGAATCCAAACATAAAATAATGGTTTTGGTGGAGGTCAAAACTGATGGCATCATATACATTAAAATAAAAAATTTCTTTATTCCTTTTGAAAATAAATTAAAAACATTTTGTATGAAATACATAGAAATATTCCTTTTGAAAACATTTGAAATAAATTAAAAATAAACATAAAATGACCTTTAAAATTCATTTTTGTCCATATAAATACATTCATAAAATTATTTTAAGAATATGGACATGGAAGAAAAATATTTTGAAAATAAATCTTTAAAATATTTAAAATGAGGTTTTTAAGGTAAAGTGTTCCTTACCCTGAGTCTGACTCATCACATATGTTTATTATCTTTTAGAATAATAAACTTATATTAATTATTTAATTTATTAATAACCCTTCTAAATATTAGTATCACTTTTATTTTATTACCATGTTATAATCAATTAATTAATCAATTAAGTCCACATTGTATGTTCTAACGATATTTGGTTAATAAGTTCAAATGAATTTGGTATGTTGACTATGATCATTATTCCACCATATCCAAAATAATAATAATAAAATAATAATCATTTTTATAAATAAATTATAATTTTAAAACCAACCATGTAGAATGGTTATGAAAAAAGATCTGTGTTAAAATCATAAATATGGTATGGTATACGTACGCATGACTAACATTTCCATTTTTGAATGATCATGATGAAAATAAGGTAAGTATTATTTTATCTTTCTAGAAAGATCATTTTATCATAAATACCACATTATTTATTTTAATACACTTATATATTATAACACCCCAAAATTTTGTGAAATATATATATTTAAAATAAATTTAATCTTTTTGATATTTTTCATTACATACAACACTATTTTTAGCTTTCATTACATGCAACTTTGAGTGTATCTTGCATTACATGCAATGTTGAGTTTAAAAGAAACGTGACATATAATTAAAATATTATTATTTAACATAATAGTTATCACCTAACCATTAGAGTGGAGAGTATGGATAAGATTAACTAAAATATGATAATATATGCTTTACACATGTATATAAAATTATTTATTTGATGAAAAAATAATTATAAATTAAAATAAAACTATTTGAAAATAATGGAAATCTTTTTTTTGAAAAACTTTTTTTATGGACACAAACATGTTCTAAATCAATAAATTAAAAAAAATAAATTTTGGTGAATTATTTTAATGTAATTTTTAAATAATATATTTAATCAATTGTTTAAAATTCATATTACTTTTTTTCTATACAACAAATAATAATAAATCCAATTTTATGTTTAAAAATTATATTTTTCTAAAAAGTAAAATTTCTCCTTTTGTGAGCTTATAATAAAATTAATTTATTAAAATTTAAAAAAATTAATTTGATAAAATAAAATTAATTTATGAAATAATAATTTCAAAATTATATTAGGGTGAATTTTTGGAATTTTTCTGAAAAGATATTTTTTGGATGAATAGTGAAAAATATTGGGTTTTTATTGATAACTTCTTTTTAATTTAAACAATTTTTAAGTATAAATTTATTTTTAATTGTTTTAGAAGTAAAATTAGTTCAATTACATATATATTAATCCAATTTATTCCATATTAATCAATTTAATATTTAATTATGATATAAAATATTTTTAAACTTTTGATGATTTTCTCTTTGAAAACCCACTTTCTTGTCACGTATGCGGGATTAATTTTAAATTAAAATATTCCAATTATGTGATGGAATTTAGAAAAATAGATTATTTATTCTTAATCATAATAATTTAGATTATCTAACAATTTAAAATAAAAATTTTACCATAATTAATTGTGAAAACAATAGAAAATTAACCACTGCTGTTAAGGTAAAAATGGGTTTACCGGGGGTTAAACAAAAACAATAAGGGTTAAAAATTACCCAACACATGTATAAATCCTATATTATGGAAATATTTCTATATTATCCATACCAAGTTATAATCTAGGTTCATTTGGAATCTTTTTTCATGTGAATGACTTTATCATTTTGGATTATTTTGGGAAATTTCCAAGTAGTTTCCATGTGGGTTCCTTTTCACCACTTATAAAAGGCCACCACCACCCTTCACATATTAACACATTTAAATACATATAGTTCATCCAAAACCTGAAAAAAAATCTCCCAACATCCTTATACATGTTATATATTTGTGATTTCACCTAAAATATCAACACTATGGTTCTTAATAAGAGATCCAAAGGAGGTATTTCTAAGCAAAGGTAATTGTATTTACTAAGATCTTTATTTTTTATTTCTTATTTTTACACCTTCAATTATGTATTAAAACATAAAATAGAATATAAAAAGTATATAAAATTTACTAATATTTTATTTTTTTTATTTCATAATATTTATCCATCTCCACTTCCATCAAATGGAAAACAAAATCAATAATCATGTGTACATCAGACAACCCCCTCGTGAACCGATAAAGTTCGTTTTCCATCACCATAATTCATGGATGGATATAATTATGGATTTAACACATCAATATTATATTTATTATGTTATTATACTTATATAATTTTAATATCACATATATCTTTTTACACTCCATTCCATTTCAGATACAATAACGTCGCTCGTGTGTATGACAGACCACCGCCTCACTATGCGATGTAATTCATTTTTCACTTATAATTTACATTAAATGTAAGAAGGATAAGATTAATGAATATATTTAATATATATTATATGATAATTATTTTGTAAAATTAATATATCACTCGATTTATTACCCTTTCACTCATTAAGGTAATGATATTGTCGCTTGTACGTACATATGACTAACCATCTCCATGAAGCGATGCTATTCATTTTACATTTAAAAATTAACTAAATGGTTATAAAAATGTATCTACTGAGTAAATTTTATATTTATAACATTATAATAATTATTTATAGTATATATATATATATATCATATGCACGAGAACCGATAGTTTCATGACAAAACATACATGAGAAAACATGGAAATTAACACATAAAACAATGAAAATAATGAAATATTATTAACTGAAGGGTGGTGAAATGTTATAAGAGGATAATATTTGATATTATAAATATTATTATATTTCTTTAATATATTTATAATAAACCTATATTTATTATACATGAGGTTAGAATGTGTATGAAGGAAGTCGAGACTTAAGGTAATAGATTTCTATTATCTCTTTTATTTATTGGAGACATTTGAAAATTTACCACTAGTTTATTTTAAGTGGTTTACATACTACATATTTTAAATATTAAATCATTAATATAATCATTTTAATATATTAAAATTTTTATTTTACGTTATGTTTTATTGGGTCATACGATTCAAATGATTACTAAAGTGGTAAGGGATTTGTGTCTCACTTCTTACTTCTATGAGACACATGCCATATTCACCACATATTTATTTTATGTGGTGTATATAATGACCATGAATTTATTTTATGATTATTATAATAAGAATTATGAGTATTAAATTTCAATTTTTATGATCTCTCTTCCCTGGGGATTATATTTCAAATGTTACCAAAGTGGCAAGGGATTTATGTTACAATCTCATAGTTTATCAAGATTGTTTATGATTAAGTCTCTAATTTTGAAATATTATGATACAAATATCAATAATTATCATTAATTTTATTCTCCTATGGTTATTAATTATATTTTCATGTTATATTACCATTATTCAACTCTTTGGTACTTAAAATAATTGAGAAAATTCTTATAATAAAAATCATCTTTATTTCTCTCTTTAGTCGAAAATATTTTTTCCCTAAACCACGTTTTCTAAAAACGTTTTCAATAAAAGTTTTTAAAATTATTAAAATGATTTATTAAAGGAATTTTTACCCCAGATTTACTTTTTTACAAAATGTTTTGAAAGTAATATTCATGTTGTTTTCCAAACAATGCCCGTTTGGCTTTTACTAAAAACATGGAAGGAATATTTGTTTTAGCATATACAGAATGAACAATTTTTTTTCTATCATGAAAATTATTTTCTTTGAATTTTAATTTAAAATTTTTCAAGGTTTTTTTCAAATAAAACGGTTTTAAAAATATTTAACACTTTAAAAATTTATTTTCAAGGAAAAGTTATTTTCCTTAAGAAATGTTCCAAGAGATCTTTCAAAATCACTCTCCATATAAGATGACATCCTCTGATGAAAATTTTCTTTTTATGGGGATATGAATAAAGGATACCATTATTATTATTTATCTTATTTTTTTATATTTAAAATATTTTTAGGAAACCCATTTATCTTCCATGGGTTATACTATGACAAAATTATTATTAAACCCACTTCTTTTTCTATGAGTGATGATATGATGAAATGATGAAAAGATTATGAAACTTGTATCTTTTCCACAAGTTATGATATGATGAAATGTTTATGAAACCCATTTAATTTCATGTGTTATGATATGATGAATGTTTTATGATCTTGGGGGATATATATATATATATATATATATATTATTTTAATTATGTGATGGTGGTTATGTTATAACCAAAGATGGGTGGGACTTATATCTCTCTCTAATGCATTGGGTATATATTGATAAGTCATGAGTAAATATGTTATTCATAAACCTAATTACATGTTAAAAATGTTATGTGTAAACCCAATTACATGTTCACAGTGTTATGTGTGAACATGATTACATGTTCATAGTGTTCTACATGAAATTGATTACATGTTCACAATGTTATGAGTGAACCTGATTACATGTTCACAGTGTTATGCATGGACATTTATTTCATGTCCATAATGTTATGCGTGGACTTGGTTTCATGTACATAAGTTTATTTGAGGGATTTATTTCATGAAATTAACTTAATTAGTGAACCTTTATCTATTTATACTTGTTTATAATGTTATAATATGATGTTTATTCCACAAATCCAGGTATTATACTAAAACTATTCTCTCATATATTATGTTCTTTGATTTTATTATGATTCATGTATTATGAACTACCAATATTTATTCCATGACAAAAGAGTATGATATTTGATATGTAGGGTATGGTTTTAAAATATTATGATCATGTTCTCATACATTTATATTCATTCTATGATTACATATCTTCCTTGTTTACCATTAATGAGCATCTGATATCACCCTTTCTTATGTTTCCTTTCCCCAAGTTATGAAGAAAGGTTTTAATTAGGGTATGTTTGTGAAGAGTACTAAAGGGGAATATCTTTATTCAAGATGTTTAAGATCTTTTACCAAATTATATGGTTGTATATATAGTCTCCAAAGAAACTATACTATTATGGTCCTTAAGCATGTGTTTATGTAATGTATTGAATATTAATATAAAAAGAAGTAATATACATATATGAAATTCTTGGGTCGTTATAGTTGGTATTATAGTAAAAGTTTAACTAACCTTTGGAAACTAGTATGAGAAAATATTAGTGATATCCCTAGGGATATTCCTAAGGATATGTCTGGGGATGCATCTAAGGATACATCTAAGGATGAGTTAATGTATAAGAAATTTACTAGAATTTTGGTAAAGGATAGAGTGACTCGTTTCTGAGAAATAAAATAACCATATGGATACTAAAAGTGGATTTGGCTCTAGAACAGAGGTACCTAGGGGTAATAACTTTGAAATGGGTGCATTGGTTTGGACATAATCATCACCTGGGGCAAGAAAATGAGCCTTTCTATACACATGGATTGGTACTCCCAGGGGATATGCTATGGAAATTCACAAACTCTTTATGAACCATCATGAAGGATTTAAATAGATTATGACTATGAATGAACTAGGATAAACCTAAGGTGTCATAGATTAAAAAAAATATGCCATGAATTAGACATACTGTAATTTATTTTTCATGATTATGTGGTTCCCCACTATGAATATTATTACTCACACTATGATTTTTGGTTTTAGCCAATATAAGGAAATAGATGAAACTTGGTTAATGTTGAATGTGATAGAAAATATATTGACGAGAAACCAAATGAAATGATGATGTGAGTGAAGGATATTGTGATTATTCCTAATCATTTATCATGATATATGATTAATAACTTACAACTTAAATAACTCTTGGACTCATCAAAGAAGAGAAGGATAGAGTTTGTCGAGAGCTTGGGTGGTGGAGACCATAAAAGAGAGAATATTCAGTTTCATATATGTTTAGAATGTGAGAAGAAGCACTCTATGGAATGTCTCAAAGGAATGAGAAATTTTTTTATATGTGGAGGATAAGGGAACAGGTTAAGCAATTACTGAGGTAAAATGAAACGTTCAGTTAACGTAATGGATGGGAATATTGGTATTCCTAAGGTATTATCAATGGATAAATGTTTTAAATTGTGTAAAGTATGGTAATTATGAAAATAATTGTCCTAGGGGGAAATATCATGAATAGAATTAGAAAGGTGGTATGAGTAATGGTTATACTACTGCTGATGATGAGACTAAAAATGACATATAAAAGTTATGGGATGTTCTAATAGTATTTTTTATGTTAAATATAAGAAGCATGATTAAATTGAGGTTGAAAAAAGACAAGATTCATATTTAATATTATAAGAAATATGTATTAAGGAATATGATGATGATTCCTAGTTAATGGTTTAATAATGAAGTAGAATTATTAAAGTTTTTATGTATTGAAATTCAAGAATTATGACATATATAAGGATTGTTTAGTAAAAGCTGTTAGCAATGGATTTGAAAGAATATGTTGAATGGTACATATAAAATAGAAAAGTGATTTAATGGAAAGGTGATATTTTATGTAAAATACATGATTAAGGAAATATAACCCTTAATATGTTCCTAATATTAAGAAATTGGTGTTTATTTTGGATAAAGCGATGATTGATATTGATAAAGTAAACCAGAGAGTATTGATGACCACATAACTGATTAATGATTTTTTGAAAAAGTGGTTTATGTTATTATTGATTGAGTTTACAACATTATTGGATGTATGGAATATATTCAATAATATATGGTTTTATTCAAGGAATGAGTAATAATGAATGTTTTTATTGAGGTTTTATGGTAATTATGGTTATTACCATGATTCACGAGAATATATGACCAAGTTATTCACATATTATTTATGTGACCATTGTGATATGATTAATGATATTTGTAGGATTAATGTTAATTTCATTTGTAAAATATAGTGAAATTAATTATAAATATTTAAATTTTGAAGGTTCATAAGGTTAATAATTTATGGAATGGTTTAAGTTTAACTTTGAATTTTGTTTTATAGATTAATTTATTACTTCACTATATGAATATTTATCCGTATTAGATAACCAATGTTAACTTTTTTTTACTCGAGATAAAAGGAATGACTTATAATTATATTATAGATCTGTTTAGTTCTTTAGGCATGAAAAATTAATTTATAGAAGTAAGATAATATGTGTAAATTGATTAAAGCACAACCAAAGGATGAAATTGTGCTTATGATACAAAGGAAAAGCTAAGCCCTAGGTGTATCGGTACCTTTGAAATTTTGATCATATCAAGATGGTAGCCTATATATTAGAGCTTTAAACTAATCACTTTAAAGTCCAATATGTGTTCTATGTATCTCTCCCTAGAAAGTATATACCTGGTCCTTCACATATACTAAACTCAGAGGTTGTACTGCTGAATAATGATCTTTCTTGTGAGAAAAAACTATTGGAGATTCTAGATTAGTGAAAATTATATGAAACAATACCACTCACCTGGTAATTTTTTTGTGGAGAAACCACCAGAGGATGTTATGTGGGAACCTGAGGATGCAATGAGGTAGAACTATCCTCTTTCATTGGTACCAAAGTGATGAATTCTAAGGTTTAATTTTATTTTAAGGGGGTAGAATGCAACATCCTTAGATTTTGTGAAATATATATATTTCAAATAAATTTAATATTTTTGATATTTTTAATTACACTTAAGACCATGTTTATCTTTCATTACACACAACACTGAGTGTAGCTTATGTTACACATAATTCTGAGTTTAAACGAAACATGGCATGCAATTAAAATATTATTATTTAATACAATAGTTATCACCAAGCTTTTGGAATGATATGAATAAATTGGATTAAATAAATTATAAAAATATATGTTTTAAACATTTATATAAAATGATTTCTTTGCTAACTAATTAATTATAAATGAAAATAAAAACTATTTTAAAATAATGGAAATGTTTTTTTGAAAAACTTTTTTTATTCACACAAACATGATATACCAAAATAAATTAAAAAAAATCACTTTTAGTGAATTATTTTAATGAAATATATATATATATAGATAGATATATATATATTCAAACAAATTTTTTAAAATCAAACTAATTTTTTTCTAGACAATAGATAAGAATAACTTCAATTTTACGCTTAAAAACTGCATTTTTCTAAAAAGAATATTTTTCGCCATTTATTCACTAAAAATAAAATTAATTTCTAGTAATTATAGAAAAATAATTTTATAAAATATAATTTATTTTTGAAATAATAATTTCAAAATTATCTTATGGTGAATTTTCATGATTTTTTTGAAAAGTTAAATTTTTTCAATGAATAGTTAAAAATAAAGGTTTTTAATTGAAACCAACCTTTTCCTTTAAATAATTTATAAGGTTAATTTTATTTTAAAATTTTCTTAAAATTAAAATTATTAAAATTATATATCTATTAATCCAATTTAGTTCACTTTAATAAATTTCATTTTTAATTCTGATATAAAAACATTTTAAAGTTTTGATGATTTTCTCTTTGAAAACCCGCTTTCTCATTGCATCTGCGAGATTAATTTTAAAATAAAAATTTCAAATTCCATGTAATTTGGAAAATATATTCTATATTTGGAATAATAATAATTTATATTATATAATATGTCCAACATAATTTTTTACCACAATGAATAGTGAAAATAGTACAAAAAATAATTATCATGGTTAAGGTACAAATGGGTTTACCGAGGGGTTAAACTAAAAATATAAGGATTAAAAATGACAAAAAGAATGTATAAATAATATTTTATGGAAATATTTCCATATTATCCTTCCTAAGGTCATATATAGTGTCATTTGGAATCCTTTTTTAGGTGAATTACTTTATCATTTTTTTATTCTTTTTGGAAATTTCCAAGTAGTTTCCAAGTGGGTTCCTTTCCCCCGCTAATAAAATGACACTATCTCCCTTCACTTATTAAATCCTTTCAGGAAAAATATTTCATAAAATCCCAAAAACAATCAATCCTAAAAATCCTTATCCTTTTTCTAGATCTTTTTTCCTCCGAAAAGACCAACATTATGGTCCTTAATAAGAGATCCAAAGGAGGTGCTTCTAAGAAAAGGTAATTGTCTTCACTAAGCTCCTTCGTTTAATTTCTTATTTCTCCACCATAAATTATGTATTAAAAATTATAATATAATAAAAAAAGTATTTAAAATATAATTATATTTTATTATGTTGATGACATAATATTTATCCAACTCCACTTCTTTAAAATGGGAAACAAAATCATCGATCGGGTGTATAGAAGACTTCTACCTCGTGATCCAATGTAGTTCATTTTATATCACTGACATTAAAGGATGGATATAATGATGTATTTTCCACATTTATATAATATATTATTATATTATTATACTTACCTAATTTTAATATCACATATACATTTTTACATTCCATTCTGTTTCAAATACTTTAACATCGCTCATGTGTACGACATAATACCACCTCAGAAAGCGATGTGATTCATTTTTCACTTACGATTTACGTGGAATATAATAATTATAAAATTAATGAATATATTTAATATATATGAGATGATATATATTCTATAAAATTAATATATCAACCAATTCCTTACCCTTTCACTCGTTAATGGAATGATATCACTGCTTGTACGTACATACGACTTACCCTCTCCATGAAGTGATGTGATTCATTTCCCATGTACAACTTTCATAAATGGTTCTAAAAATGAATCAACTATATAAATTTGAAATTTTCAATATTATAATAATTATTTATATGATATATATATATATATATATATGATATATATATATATATATATCCCATTCATAAAAACCGGGACTTTCATGACAAAATGGGATTTATAAGAGGTTTGAACGTGTACGAAGGAAGTCGATACTTAAGGTAAGGGATTTATATTCTCTCTTTTATTTATGGGAGACATATAAAAATTCACCAATAGTATCATTTGTGTGGTTTATATAATACGCCTTTGAAATTTTATATAATTAATTTTTCCCTTTTAATTATATTCAAATTTTTATTTTATGTTATGTTTTATTGGGGTTTGTGATTAAAAAGATTACTAAAGCGGTAAGGGATTTCCATATCACTTCTTACTTCTATGAGACACATGTCATATTCACCACCTATTTTTTTGTGTATATAATTCCCATGAATGTATTTTATGATGATTCTACTGAAAATTATGGGTATTAAATATCTATTTTTGGGTCTCTCTTTTATGGGGATTATATTTCAAATGTTAAAAAAGTTGTAATGGATTTATTTTACAATATCATTGTTTATCAGGATTATTTATGATTAAGTCTCCAATATAGAAATGTTATGATCTAAATCTCAATATTTATCATGAATATTAATCTCATATAGCTATTCTTCATATTTTCAAGTAATAGTAACAATTTTATGCTCTTTGAAACTTAAAATAATTAAGAAAATGTTTTTAATAAAAATCATCTTTATCTCTCTCTTTGGTTGAAAACCCTTTTATTCCAAAGATATGTTTTCTAAAAAATTATTAAAAAAAATATTTTTAACATTATTAAAAGGATTTATTAAATAATTTTTTACCTATTATTTTTTTTGCAATTTTTTAGAAGGAATCTTCATTCCATTTTCTAAAAAATTCCCATTTGGATTTTATCAAAAAAGTGAAAGGAATATTTTTTCTAATGTAAATGAAATGAATGGAATTTTCTAATATATGGAACATTATTTCATTTGATGATTAATTTATAAGTTTAAATTTTATTTTCAAAGAAAATTATTTTTTTTTACATTTTAAAAAGTGATTTTCAAAGAAAATTTATTTTCCTCAAGTGATTTTCCAAGTGATCTTTCAAACTCATTATCTATCTAAGATAAAATTATTTGATGTAACTTATAATTTTATGGGCATATGAACCAAGTATACCATTATTATTCTTTATATAAATGGTTTATTATTAAAATATATTTATGAAACCCATTTATCTTCCATGGGTTTTACCATGATAAAATTCTTATAAAACCTACTTCTTTTTATATAGGTTATGCTATGATGAATTAGTGAAATGATTATGAAACCTGTATATTTTAAAATGGTTATGATCTAATGAAATTTTTATGAAACCAATTTCATTTTATGGGTTATGATATGATTAATGTTTTATGATCTTGTGCCATATATATGTATAATTTTTATTATGTGACGGTGGTTTTGGTATAACAAAGGACAATGGTCATGTTATAAAAAAGATGGGGGGACTTATATCTTCCTATAATTAATTAGATAAAGATATATAAACCATGAGTAAACATTTTATGTGTGAATCTGATTACATGTTCACAATTTTTTTCTTGAACCTAATTAAATGTTCACAAGTTATGCGTGAACCTGATGGACTTATTTTCATGTCCATAAGTTTATAAGAGGGTTTGATTTCATGTCCTTAACTTAATTAGTGAAGATGTCTCTATTTATACATGTTCACAATGTTATAAGCTGATGTGTATACCAAAAATCCATGTCTTATTAAAATGTTATACTATTTTGAACCATTTTATTTTATTTTCTTATGATTCATGTATTATGAACTTCTAATATTTATTCCTTGACTCAATATTGTGATATTTGATATGAAAAGTATGATTTTCAAATGTTATGCTCATGTTCTCATTGATTTATATTAATGTTATGCTTAAGTATCCTCCTTCTTTACCCTTACTGAGCAAATGAGATCACCCTTTATTATTTTTTCTTTCCCTAGGTTATGAATAAAGGTTTTAAGTAGGGTCAGTTTTTTAAGATTTCTGAAGGGTAAGATCTTCATTAGATATGATAAAGATCTTTTACCAAATTAGAATATTTTTTACCCAGTCTCCAAATACACTAAAATATAATGGTCCTCAGAAATGTGTTTGTGTAATGTATATAATATTCATCTAAAAAATGTAATATCTATGTTTGAAAATTATAGGTTATTATATATATAGTATCCATGTGATGTGTTCATGAAAAATAAATCACATATCTTTTTGGAGGTGGCAATCCACACGTACGTATGAACAATGTTATCATTATTCAATGGATAGAAAGGTAAAAAAGTAGATAATATATTAAATTTTCATAATAATAAATATTTCATGAATATAATATATATACATTAAATCCTTTATTATAACCATATGTTGGCGGATGTGATGAAAAATGAATTACTTTGGTTCGCAAGGCAGTAGTCCGCCATACACACGAATGATGGTTTCATTTACCATTTGATGGAATAAGAGATGAATATAGGTTATTAAATAAAAATAATAAAATATAAGTATATAGAATATATTGGTGTTATTATTTAATTACAATTTAAGAATATTTTATTGATATAGAATCCAAAATAAAATGAAAATTCTAGGTTAAGAACTATAAATCTTATTTGGACAACTGCTTTAGGTTTATACCTAAATCCTTCCAAGGTTAGTTTTATGTTCAAATAAAGGCCTATAAGACATGGTGAGGGATTTAATAAAGAGATTTGGGTAGTTATTTTCTGATCTATAGTGTTAAAAATGTGCGAGTAAGAGGTGAGAATAGGTTCACTTTTATAAATGAGGAGAAGGGCACTCTTGGAATTACTGAAAAAATTAAATTAATATAAATTAATTTTTAAGTTAATGTGGATAAAAATTGATATAATTAGAATATAGTTTGATTATTATTACAAATCATCTCGTATAATAAAATTTGGATAATTTTATGTGATTTTTTAACCCTTATCTCGTTGTTTTAACACTCCGTTAACCCTTTTATCAATTACCATGATATCATATTTTTTTCTCTTCAGGGGTCAATAAAGTAACTATTAAGGGAAAATTGATCAATAAATGGACCAAGGTATATATTTTTAAACATATCCAAGTAACTTGTCCAATTATAGGATTTTTATGATTTTTAAATCATATAATAACATATTGTATATTATAAAAAATCATTAATGTCATTTTTGGAACTAATCATTTAATTTGACTTTGAAAACAATATTAAAACATTGAAATTAAAGTATAATCCATTAAAAAGTATATAAAAATTTATTATTATCTATAAAATTCATGTAACACTATAAATAACCCAAAAAATATTACTTTTGGAATTTTTAAAATCATTTACATGATTATTCTATCACTTGCACAAGCACTAAGTTTTCTTTGTATAAGCGCTTAAGGTAATTATTTCATAAATAGAAATTTAAAAAAATTACCGTGAAAAAAATTCATTAATATTTTAAATAAATATTTATAACTAAACATATGTTTTTTTATCCATGTCACAAAAAATTAAATATACTTAAAGAAAGAGAATGACACTTTTGACTTTATCCTTTACTTAAATATTATTAAGGTCAAAATAAATGCTAAATAGAAAAAGGTTATATTTTAAATTTTTGGATGATAATAGATGAAATTGACTCATCAAATGAAATAAATTAAATTATTTGAATAAATTTTAAACTTTAACACATTAGTTTTAACCGTAATTAATACATTTTACCTTTACTATGGTAATAAAAATCTACTATGGTTACAATTCATAATGATAAAAAATAAAAGGGAACTATTTACTAATTTTTTTCTCCTGATTTAAAATACGGAATATATTTTTCAATATTTTATTCACAGAATTGGAAGAATTTAATTTAATATTAAACATGAAAAACGTGATGAAAAACGATTTTCCTGAAAGATAAATTTTTATGTATAAAAATGTTTTTATATCAAATTAAATTATAAAATACATTACAAATAACATAATTGTATTTTTTTAATCAAAATAGAATAATTAATTTTTTAAACTAATCCAAAATATAATTTTATGTTTTAAATACTTTAAAATAAAATACCTTTTTCAATAAAAATAGAAATTTTCATTATTCATTGAAAAATAAAACCATTTAGAAAATCATAAAAAATTAATCCTAAGATAATTTTGAAATAATAAATTCAAAGATGAAGTTAATTATATCAAATATAATTTCTATAATTTTTAAATAAAGATTTTAAATAAAAACATATAATGCATGAAAACCTAATTTGGTCAGAAGTAAAGCTTTTTTCCTTTTAACTGAAAAAATACCTAATATTTTTATAATGAATATAACTCTGTAAAATATAATTATTTATTATTTAAAAATGGTTTATATTAAAATTAAATGGGTTTTTAAAACTACACAGTTGGAAGGTCTAGAGTTTTTCTCCATATATGAAGGCGGTATATGTTTGTGGTGTCAGGATCAGGACTATGAAAGGGACTTCCTACAAATCCTTGTGAATGGAATCAAAACTCATATAGTTTGGTTGAACTTAATGGGGGAACATCATACCATTTAAGTCCATATGATGATGATTGTTTCATGTAGCTTAACATCATGTAGTAAGGATAACTCAACAAAAGATTCACAGTAATGGTTGATATGGGAATCATGCATGATAAACCCTATCATAGGATGAGTTGGTTTGAAAAATAATAGATCCATACTAGTTTACGTGTGATATCATTAGGAATATAGAAAAAATGAAGTAGATATGTGTAATGAATCTAGTTTTTGGAACGGGTCAAAATCTCCACCTGATTTAAACTTTTCAATTAGCAGTTATGATACGTTTTGTTTTGTTGACCGAAAATAAATTTTGACATTTAAATTATTCTTAAATGGTGTTTTTGGGTTGTTTTAGAGTCTAGGGGAGTGCCTCGGGTGTTTGGAAGGATTTCAGGAGCATTGGAGGCCCGAAGACCTAGTTTTTGGGAAGCAGGTGTAGGCTCACGATTCAGGGGAAACCATGAGAGTGGTGGAACACAACCATGAAGACTCATCTATAGTGTTGTAGAGATATGTGAATAGTTTACACATGTAATGAAAAAATATGAGGGGTGGCCTTGTGGGCCTATAACCTTAGGTAGTGGCTTCTATACAATTTCCATATGGCTTGGAAAATCATATGGGTAAGACGTGTGGCCATGTAAATGAGGAAAAATACCATTTTACCTTATTTTTCTATTTCCTACCTTCCTCCCTTTATTCCTCTCATTCTTGGTCACACACACAATAGGGAACAAACCTCCCTTACTCTTGTGGATATTGAACCAACTCCTCTATCTGACCACCATTCTTCGATCTGCTAGAAGCTATGGGATCACCTTGGTAAGCCTAACCTTGTGCACCCTTCTACTTCTTTGGTATTTTGTCTTATGGACCTGTATTTCCATCTAAACCGATTTCGATTTTTAAGATGAAAACTTAGATCTACATCAATCGAATTTGAATTGGAGCTTAGTATTAGACATGCCTATGCCTACGAGTCTAAGGTAGGTGGTACATACCTTATTTTGAGTTTTTGTAGACTTTTGGGGGTTGGGGATTTTTAGCGTAAGAACAGGTATTGAGAGAGACCCTGTTATAGCATGTCAAAATGTTTTTTGGACCATGTGGGATGCTGTGAGCATGACCTATGCCTATTACACTTGAGTGAGGCCTGGTTAGAGGCTATTTCTCTTTGGGTTATTTTGGATGGGGGTGCCAAGATGGTTTTAATTGATTTTTTTTATTCAAACAGGTACTCTTAAATTGTTAAGGCTTGATTAAGAAACTTATAGGCCTTCAAGACCTATATGCTAATGTGTTAGAGATGGTAACTTGTGTAATTAAATCTGTTTAAATTTAATTGTTTATTAAAGTGTATTAATGTGATTTATATATATATTTAATGCTTGATATTACATATACTGAGACCCATGGGGTTTTGATTGGCTTGGCCCAAGGTTAGGATGGAATAAACATCAGGATTGAGTGATACAGATCCCTATTTGGGTTTGGCATGGATTTTCTTGAGTGGTTTTGACCACAAGATTTGGCATTTTGGATGTCATATTGAGGTAGAAAGACAATCAGGTTGAGCAAGGCCCATGATACTTGGATGGAAAGGCCATCATATTTGAGAAACATGGTCCTAGGGGAATGAGGTGCTAGAGATGGTGTGGATTAGGTTCTTGCATAGAGATTGTCGTTTACCCGTGATGGACAAGGAACCTATTGGGTTGTGTACACATAAGTTGACTCTGTGATGATGTTTTTTTCACCACTCATGTGAGTAGAGGCCCCCGATAGTTGTGGCTTAAGTACTTTATGGTTAGAGGGTGATTTACTTAGAAAGCCACATGGAATGTGAGGAGCCTTCGGTTGAGAGCGATGAGGCTATCGAGTTGGGGGCTAAGGCTCTCCATGCTTGAGGCCATGGGCTTAAATATTTATTTGAGGACAGACATCGTTGTTCCTCTGTTTTTTGTACCATTGGAAGATGTGAGCTTTTGAGTAGGGGTCTATGAGATCGAGATACTATTTTTTGGGAATTCCTTCAAGAGTTTGGTAGTTTGAGACACAAGGTGTTAGGAGGCATGTGCTGTCAGGCTATATGATTGAGGTGGACCCTGAGGGTTCACTAGGGCTTTGTGACTATAGGGGTACCTTGGGCCATGGGCTAAGGACTCTCTTTGCTTCTGAGATTCTGTCATTGGCCGAAGCAGGTGAAACTCCCTGGTGTCTACTAAGCACTAGTGGAGGTTGTGTATATTTATTACATCATACTATTTACTTTACTTAGAGATTTATATCCACTTAAACACTTATATTAGATATTCAACATTGGGTGGTATCCTACTGATATTCATCTCACACCCATCATGAGTCCTTTAGGATGTGTGTAGAATTTATGGGTTTATGTACATGTAATGGATCAACTTCAGGAGTTGGATTATAGTAATGTTTGGAAAGGATATTGGAATAGACCTTGAGGTCATGCCCAGTTGGAGTTTTACCTTTGTTCAGCTTTCAATATTGTATCAGCATTCTTATTTTTTTATGTATCTATAGTGGTTATCCATGGGCACCCTTGTATATTGACATGTATGACCTGCTATGGATGCATGACTTGTTTGTTTTAGTAATAGTTATAAGTGGTCTTTGGAATACTGACCTGTTTAATTTCTGTTGTTGTTTCTATGTATTTATCGCTTCTTATATTTATTGATATTGGACGTGCTTCCACTCTACGGGTCTAGTTAGTGTCTGCTAAGTCATTTATTTCCACTTCATGTTATCTTATTATGCTCGGAATAGTATATTATCTATTACCTGAGGGTATAGCCTCACCAATATACTTTTTACAACCTCATTGCTAACCAGAACCCTTTTGAGTTTGGGGAGGTGTGCGTAAGGCCAGTGGAACCTGACCCGTTAGCACTGATCAGGTGGCTATTTGGGTTGGGGATTCTACAAGTGGTATCATAGGGGTTTCTTTTACCTATTTTTTTGGTATTACTATTTGGGGTTATAATAGACTGGAGATAAGTTGTTGTTGGAACTAGATTTCGAACTCGTGCTTGGGTGCCTACAGCCCCATGTACGGAGGATGGATTGAGTTACCTTGGGTGGGTTATGTAGTTTTTCTTTCTCTCAGATTATAGTTTATATGATTTCCACCTTGGTGAATCTTTTTGAATGTGATGTTATTGGTTATGATTTGCGACATGGACCATTGGACTGGTATGGTGACAGATGAGATGGACCCTTGTCCCAGTTTGGAAAGGGGGTTGTCATTCTTGTTTGTTTGTCTTTTGATAGTCACATTTTAGGGAATATAAAATTTATAATGAATGTATGCTTTCTAAAATGATTATACCATGTGAATAATATCAAATAACATTTGAAAATGTAAAATTCCATGCTTTATATATATTTGAAATTTCAAGTTTCAGGAGGAATGGGCCTGAATCTTATAGGAGCATGCATATACTATGACTGAGGTGATTTTGATCACCAAGATTGGGTGACTAGGTCTTCAGTTTGAGGTAACATTGGTTGTCAGGATGGGAATGGCCTGGGGATATTGTGATACTTGTCTCTATTGAGAGAGGGTAAGGAGTCCTTGAGGCAAGGATGCTGTGGGGCATGGCTGTAGTGGGGTAGAGTAAGCATAGTGAGGATGTACTACCTTTTTACCACTTTCCCCATCCACATTATATATATGGTTATATATATGAGATGTGTGACCATTTATGGTATTCAGTGGGTTCCTCCTAGATGGCTCAGATGGAGCGTCAGGCGGGTGATGATATAGTGCCATAGGAGAATGATCAATTTTAAATCCCTAGGGTTAGACAAAGCATGAGCCATAGGTACAGGCTCAGGGACAAGCTCAGGTTCAGGGTCCAGTGCAGTTAGGGCTACTTTCAGAACTGACAGCATTTGGGTCTTTTCTTGACGAGAAGCTCCGATCGAGCCTAGTACGTGCCTTATAGGGGATCTATAGAGGTGCTTAGGGATTAGATCCATCGATGGAATATCTGAAGCAGGAGTTCCAATCATAGAACCCACTATTTTTTTAGGGTGTGGGTGGTCCACAAGTGGATAAGAACTAGATAGGAAGCATGCATATGATCTTTGAGCATATGAAGATACCACAAGGGTGGAGGGTCAAGCTAGAGATGTATATGCTTAAAGTAATAGCTAAGCGCTAGTGGGATGTACAGGTTTAGGCTCTCAGAAATGAGGGACTGGCCTAGAAGGACTTCGAGGATAGGTTATTCAAGAAAATTTTCCCTGAGGTGCTGAGGGAGGAGATAGATTGATAGTTCTTGAGCCTTCACTAGGGTGACTTTTCCATCGTGGACTATGCAGCTACTTTAACTAAGTTTTCACGCTTTCCACCAGGTATGGTAAGTGATGAAACCTTGAGGGTGAGGCGCATTGAAGATGGCTTAAGGAACACCATTCAGGTGTAGGTAAATGTCTTTTTCCAGGACTCATTCTTAGAGGTGGTGAATCAGGTGCTCTTAGACGAGGGAAAACTAACAGACATGTTCTATTTGAACAAGGAAATAACCTCAAGTGATGGTTCAGATGGAAATAAATGAGGTCGGGATGAGTTGCAATTGGGTGGTAAGGCAAATGACTCATCTAGACCACCTCGTGGTATTTATAGAGTGGTTTTTTTCAGTGTGGGAAACCGGGGTATGTCCGGACTTAGTATGAGTGGCCCTTAAAGGAGTTCCATGTGTGTGGGTAGGTCGGTCATCTTGAGAGGTGTTGTAGGAATCCTTCTTAGACAACCGGTCGATAGAGACCGAGGTAGGAACAAGCTTTAGAGATTGGTTTAAGATCGGTACCATGCGAGGGTAGATGAGGTTTAGTTACACATAGAGGATGTGATAGAGAGAGTGTGACCTAAATGTGGGGTCAGTTGTTAGTGGGTGGTGAAGTACCATAGGGAGTCTAGGCTTCAGGAAACCATGTGTTAGGCCAAGTGCACATCGTGGAGCTTCCAGGGGCTGAGCAGGTTGGTGAGCCGATGACGGTCATAGGTACGACATGAGCGTGGCCGTGACTTTCTTTTGTTTTCTTTTGGAATGGCCTATTGGGGCATGTCTATTTTGAGTGCACGAGGTGTATAGGATGTATATGGACTGACCAGACATTGGTCATTAGGTTAGAACCATTTTGGGTGAGTGATTATATATATATATATATATATATAAACACACATACACATATATGAGGTGCCTTGTCATCGGGGAATCCGAGGGATGAGAGTTACATGAGGTTCCTTGAGAATTGAGGAATCGAGGATGTGTATTGTGATTGAGGTGCATGGAACCAGGTTGTTTTTAGCATCCATGGGATGTAGTACCTCGTTGTTCCATGGGTGTCATTGGCTTCATATGGGAACTGATGCAGTGTAGGATGTGATTGGGTGTTGGGAGAAACACAAGATCACTTGATGAGGTGTAGGGGTGAAAATAGATCATAGGGGGACCATGGGTTTATAAATAGGTCAATGACTCATTGTTTTATTTGAGTTTTGGACTAGTTGAGACTAGGTTAGAAAATTCCTAAGGTGGGGAGCCCCTTAGAGAATTTGGCCAGAACCCTTAAGACTAGGGTAGTCCACGTTCTTTATACCAGGATGTGTATGTTCGGTACCATCTATGGGTTTTATTTGGTAGCTCAGGTATGATCTATGTTAAGGTGAGGAGATTGTAAGGACCCAGGTTTTTAGAACATGTCAAAATGCCCACCCAATTTTAACTTTTCAATTAGTGTCCATGTTACTTTTTGTTTCGTTGATTTGAACTCAATTTTGAGAGTTACATTGGACTTAAATGTTGTTTTTGGGTTGGTTTAGAGGCTAGTAGAGTTCATTGGGTGTGCATAAGTGTTTTGGGAGCGTCAAAGGCCTGGAGTCTTAGTTTTTGGGAAGAAGGTGTAGGCATACGGTTTAGAGGAAACTGTGCGAGTGGTGGCGCACAGTTGTGCTGACTCATCTGTAGTGTTGTAGAGAGATGTGCACTATTTTATCACAGTATGGAAAACTATGTGGGGTGGCCATTCAGGCCCAAAAGACTGGGTAGTGGCTTCCTCATGGTTTCCACATGGTTTGGAAAACCATGCAGGTAAACTGTGCAGCCCAATAAATGAGGAAAATTACCATTTCCCCTTATTTTTCTATTTCCTCACTTCCTCCATTTCTTCCTCTCCTTGTTCGCACATATAGCAGGGAGTACCCCTCCCTTCCTCTGGTGGATCTTGATCCAAATCCTTCTTCTGAACTCTGTTATTCGATCCATCAGAAGTTACAGGATCGCCTCAGTAAGGCTAACCCATCACACCCTTCTTATTCTTTGGTCTTTCGTCTTATGGACCATTGTTTCCATCCAAACTAATTTCAGGGTTTAAGATGAAAACTCAGATCTATGTTTATTGGATTCAAATTTTTTCTTAGTATCGGATGTTCCTACACATATGAGTATAAGGTAGGTGTTTCATACCTTGTTTTGAGTTTTCGCAGACTTTTGGGGGTTTTATATTTTTAGTGCAATGACGGGTATTGAGAGAGACCCTATTATATCATGTCAAAATGATTTTTAGACCATGTGGGATTCCATGAGCATGGCCAATTCCTGTTATGATTGAGTGAGTCTAGGTTAGAGGCCATTGATCCTTGGGTTATTTTTTTCGGGGGTTATAAAATGGTTTTAATATAATTGTTTTGATTTAATATGGTATGCTTAAATTGTTATGTCTTGATTAAGTAACATAGAGGCATTTAAGACCTCCATTTTAATGTGTTAGAGATGGTATCTTGTTCAATTAAATCTGTTTAAATTTAATTCTTTATTAAATTATATTAATGTGATATATATATATATGAGGTTGTGATGAGCTCGTCCCGAGGTTGGGATGTCATGGCCATTGGTATTGAGTGAAACTAATAACTTGTTGGGTTTGGCTCAGATTTTCCTGAGTGGTTTGGACCACATGATTGAGAATCATGGATGTCAGATTGAGGTGGATAGATCATTAGTTTGGGAAATGCCCATGATTATGGGATGGAGATGTTGTACCTCTCGTATCCCCTCGTGGTTTAATTTTCATGATCACAATCACTTTCATGTTTATCTAATTGTGTTTTAAGTGTTTTTGTTGATAGGAAATTGATTGCCAAAGGATTGGCCCAAGAAAGCTGGCAAAATGGACTGAATTGCAGTTCACCGGCCAACCGGTGTGATAGCACCGGCCAGCCGGTGGACCTGGCAGAGGCATTTCCCACTGCCAGGCTCCACCGGTCAGCCGGTGGCTCTGTCACCGGCCAGCCGGTGGCAACCTGATGCAACAGTGTTTGCTACTGTCTCCCCACCGGCCAGCCGGTGGCTCTGGCACCAGTCAGCCGGTGGAGCCTGGACCAAATTCTTCTCCTCTGCCAAGGCACCGGCCAGCCGGTGGAGCTGTACCGGCCAGCCGGTAGCCCAGTCAAACTAGCCGTTGGCTTTGACCAGTCAACTCCCATTTGGCCTCCAACGGCTCCGAGGCCCTTTACAACGGCTCCGAAGACTCCCCAAGGGTTCCATGCCTATAAATAAAGGCCAAGGAAGCCCCGGACACCAACCGGAACTTATACCAAGCGCTCGGACATATTGTTGAACATTTGGCGAACCTCCGGCGCTCCACCTTCAAGGATCCTCAAGTGCTCCAACCAATTTCCAATCCAAGGAGCACCTCAAGAAGCTTGGGAGAGCACGCTACATCAACTCCATCATACTTTGGCGCCCAAGTCTTCCTCAATTACGATTTTTCTTGCTTTATATATTTTGAGCTTAAAATTGGGTTTGTGCCTACAAACCCCAAACTTTTCTCATCCCCTCTTTCATTTGGGTTTCACATCACCATTAAGGTGTGAAGAGGTTTCTTTAAGCCTTTCCTTTTAAAAGGCTTGTGTCATAGGTGAGCTAGCCTTCACCCGTTAAAAAGGCTAGTGGGTTCTTACTCAACCATTAAAAGTAAGTGGGTTCTTGCTCAACCAATAAAAGCAAGCTGTAATAGGTCCTAGTGCTACCTCAAAGCCTAGTGGGTTTCTTGCTAAAACCATTGAAAAGCAAGCGGTAGGAATCTCTCAACGGTTGAGTTGGGAGCGGAGACGTAGGCCAGGTTTTTGGCCGAACTCCGTTATCAATTGCGTGTCTTGCCTCTTTTATTTCCGCTGCATTCTTTACTTTGATTTTAATTTGTTAATCTTTTTTTAAAAGGCAATTCACCCCCCCTCTTGCCATCCTTCCCGTTTTTCTCCGCCCAACAATTGGTATCAGAGGGAAAATTTGAATAATTCCCTAAACCGGTTTCAAATTAAAGATCCTTTTGTGATGGCTTCTACCGCTTCTTCCTCTCAATCCCCCGAAGGACATTCTTTGGATCGTGCTCCATTCTTTGATGGAGCCGATTATAGTTTTTGGAAAACCCGCATGACCACATTTCTTAAAAGTATTGGCTATCCTATTTTTAGAATTGTTATGCATGGTTTTACCCTCACTTCTTCCGATGAGTCTAAGTGGACCACCATAGATATTAAGAATTTCGAGCTTGATGGCAAAGCCATGAATGCTCTTCATTGCGGGTTAGATAGAAATGTATTTAATTGTATTTCTACTTGCTCTACTTCTTACGATCTTTGGAAATTTTTAGAACTAACCTATGAAGGTACTAGCGAGGCTCCAAAGCAAGAATCCGATCAAAAGCAAGAACCCGACGAAAAGATCAAGCCCGCTTGCCCACTCCACAAGAAAAGGGCCAAGAAGAAGAAAAAGAAGAAGGCTTCAAAGGCAACATGGAGTGATAGCTCCTCCTTCTCCTCCTTCTCCTCGAGCGACCAAGGTAAAAAATGCCTAATGGAAAAACATGAGGTATCATCTTCCGACTCTTCTTCCTCATCATCCTCTAGTTCTTCAAATTCTTTCAATCATTTGTCTTATGAAGAACTCCAACATGCTAGAGACCAATTAGAAAATGGTTTTCATGAACTTTCTTCTAAATTTGTTTCTTTGAAAAAGAATTTCAAAAAACTTTCCTCCGAAAAAGAACAGCTTCTCAAAGAGAAGGAGGAACTCTCCCTAAAAATCCAAAATTTCCCAAATGTTGATTCTTTGGAATCAACCATCAAGGACCTTAGAGAATCCTTATCCAAGTTCACCCAAGGTGAACAAAATTTGACCAAATTATTGGGTTCTCAAAGGGTTTCTAGGACCACTCAAGGACTTGGCTATACCAACCAAGCCTCCTCCTCCCATGCACCCACTATTTTTGTAAGGGGGAGCTCTCAATTCAAATTTTGTAATTATTGTAAGAAACCCGGGCACCTCATTTATGAGTGTGATTGCAAAAATGCCCGGTACGGTAGGCCAAAGACTATTTTCTATTCCGATGAGTTTTATAGGAGAAGACCCGCCACTAGACAAGTATGGATTGAGAAATCTCTCTTGGCGAGTCTCTGCGGGCCAAAATTTATTTCGGTTTCAAACACCTCTCCCCGGTGATTTTTTGTTTTTATTTAGAGGGAGTTAGGTTTGTTTAAGCTTTTTGTTTCAATTCAAACTTTCAATTTCAAATTAAGCCCTTTTGATTTCAATTTCAAAATTTTCAATTAATTTTTGATTCAAAACTCTCAATTTCAAAAATTTCATTTAATTTCAAATTTCAATTGGTTTTTTGATTCAAAACTTTCAATTCAAACTGTTATTCAAATTTTCATTTCAATTTCAAAAATCTCAATTGATCTTTCAATTCTCATTTCTAGTTTTTCAAACCCTTTCCCTCAATCAAGTTTTATGCCCCGTGCTATTTTGATAATCACAAAGGGGGAGAAATTTCTTGATTGATTGGGGGAGAATCTTTTCTCTCATGCTTAGTATTTATTTTCAATTTATCATTTAAAGCATGCCTTTCTTTTAAGTTTTTACATTGCTTAGATAAGTGATTGTGATCATCAAAATAGGGGGAGATTGTTGTACCTCTCGTATCCCCTCGTGGTTTAATTTTCATGATCACAATCACTTTCATGTTTATCTAATTGTGTTTTAAGTGTTTTTGTTGATAGGCAATTGATTGCCAAAGGATTGGCCCAAGAAAGCTGGCAAAATGGACTGAATTGCAGTCCACCGGCCAACCGGTGTGATAGCACCGGCCAGCCGGTGGACCTGGCAGAGGCATTGCCCACTGCCAGGCTCCACCGGTCAGCCGGTGGCTCTGTCACCGGCCAGCCGGTGGCAACCTGATGCAACAGTGTTTGCTACTGTCTCCCCACCGGCCAGCCGGTGGCTCTGGCACCGGTCAGCCGGTGGAGCCTGGACCAAATTCTTCTCCTCTGCCAAGGCACCGGCCAGCCGGTGGAGCTGTACCGGCCAGCCGGTAGCCCAGTCAAACTAGCCGTTGGCTTTGACTAGTCAACTCCAATTTGGCCTCCAACGGCTCCGAGGCCCTTTACAACGGCTCCGAAGACTCCCCAAGGGTTTCATGCCTATAAATAAAGGCCAAGGAAGCCCCAGACACCAACCGGAACTTATACCAAGCGCTCGGACATATTGTTGAACATTTGGCGAACCTCCGGCGCTCCACCTTCAAGGATCCTCAAGTGCTCTAACCAATTTCCAATCCAAGGAGCACCTCAAGAAGCTTGGGAGAGCACGCTACATCAACTCCATCATACTTTGGCGCCCAAGTCTTCCTCAATTACGGTTTTTCTTGCTTTATATATTTTGAGCTTAAAATTGGGTTTGTGCCTACAAACCCCAAACTTTTCTCATCCCCTCTTTCTTTTGGGTTTCACATCACCATTAAGGTGTGAAGAGGTTTCTTCAAGCCTTTCCTTTTAAAAGGCTTGTGTCATAGGTGAGCTAGCCTTCACCCGTTAAAAAGGCTAGTGGGTTCTTACTCAACCATTAAAAGTAAGTGGGTTCTTGCTCAACCAATAAAAGCAAGCTGTAATAGGTCCTAGTGCTACCTCAAATCCTAGTGTGTTTCTTGCTAAAACCATTGAAAAGCAAGCGGTAGGAATCTCTCAACGGTTGAGTTGGGAGTGGAGACGTAGGCCGGGTTTTTGGCCGAACTCCGTTATCAATTGCGTGTCTTGCCTCTTTTATTTCCGCTGCATTCTTTACTTTGATTTTAATTTGTTAATCTTTTTTTAAAAGGCAATTCACCCCCCCTCTTGCCATCCTTCCCGTTTTTCTCCGCCCAATAGGAGAGGCCATCATATTTGAGTGACATGGTTGCAATGGAACGAAGTGATAGAGATGGTGTGTCTTAGGTTCTTACTTGGTTATCGCTGCTCACCCGTGATGGCCAAAGCACTGATTGAGTCATGAACACATAGTTTGACTACACGATGAGGTGGTTTTGAACACTCGTGTGGGTATAGGGCCCTGATAGTTGCATATTTTGTATTTATGGGTTGAAGGTGATTTCCATAGAAATCCATGTGGAAGGTGAGGAGCCTTCGGTTGATAGCGATGAGGCTATCAGGTTGGTGGATGAGGCTCTATATGACTGAGGCCCTGGGCTTGGATATTTATTTGTGTAAAAACACCATTGTTCCTCTAGTTTTTGTTCTATGGGATGATGTGAGCTTTTGATCAGGGGTTCGTGAGACCAGGATACTATTGTGTGGGTGTGCCTTCAGGACATTGGTACTTTGAGACATGAGGTGTCATGAGGGACGTGGTGCCAAGATACATGATTGTGGTGGAACATGAGGGTTCACCAGGTATTTTTGACTACAGGGGTACCTTGGGAAATGGTCCAAGGTGTAACATCTCAAGATTTTGTAGTAAGTTATTTTCTTTAGAGTAATTCAATAGCTTGCGCTACACGCAACACTGAGTTTGAGCACACCACAACTTACCAAACTAGTCGTTCAAAAGTGGTTAGGAACAGTATTAACTAAATTTTGAATTTATATACTCTATATAATTTTATAATCCATATTATGTGTTTCTTATACATAATATAATAACAAATTCATTTTTTCAGATAAAAGAAGTATTTTTCAAAAAATGCAATTTTACCACCTTCTAATGGAAAACCCTTTTTAAAACCAATATTTGACACTTTTATATATTAAATTTAGTGAAATTAAATTCTTCTTTATAATAGGGACATAAAAATTTAGTTTGGATAAATTTTTGGTACTTTTCTGATAACTTTCATATTTTGATGAATAGTAAAAAATAGTAAATTTTAATTAAAAACAACTTTTTAATCAAAATAATTTATAGTGTTAAATTATAAATTTTAGTGGTTTTAAAGTATCATTAGACTATATTTTTATCATTTAATATAATTTAGGTAATTGGATGTAATTTCACATTTAAACTGGGCATAAACAAGTGGCAATCTTTTAATAGTTATTATTTCTTAAAAACACGCTTTCTATTTTAACAACGAGAATTAATTTTAACTTTATTTTTGCCACTTATGTGTTTTGAATTTGAAAAATGGATTCCATATTTCAAATCAGGAGTTCCAAATTGTGTAAATAGGTAACTTTTATATTTATACATTATGAATATTTACTTTAGTAAATATTTTATTTACCATGGTTAATGGGTAAATCCGGTAAATTAGGTTAACAAAATAATATTATAATAATATTAAATTACCATAAAATGTGTAATATTCCTATTTTTTGATACATGTATGACCACGGTTATCCTTGGGTCGATTTGGGGACCCCATGGGTCCACTTGAGAGTGATAATGACGCTTTATATTAATTAATTTAAAGTAAAGACAAAAATGATATATATATATATATATATATATATTTCAATAAAAAATTTTTTACATGGGGTTATATAAGTTATCATTTGGAATATAAATACTCATTATAAATATAAAACTATTTCCTACATAATGATATTTTATTTATAATTTTTAGACATTAAATAATTATATTTATTTATGACCCAATGATGATGCAGTAATTACCTTATTAATGAATGAATCAAATAAATGGCATTGTAAATATTAAAATAAATATAATCTGAAAGTTTTTATGCCATACAAGAATTTTATAGGTTAATATGACATGTTATTATTGATTAAATATATTTTATTCGAAGGAATGAAGTTGTGATGACTTTTAAAAAAACCAAATACTAAATAGTATGAAAATTGATATAAATGAGTTTTTAAAACAAATATTAAATTATTAAATTATATAATAGTTATAAACATTTAATGTTCTAAAAAAGAACTTATATAATGATATTTATATTAATAATTAACCACATGGGGTTCTCTTGGCTTGTTATAGTATGTTTATTAACCATATAATATAAAAATACAGAGACATGGTAAATGTCAAACTATTTAACTAAGAGTTAAATATAAAAGATAAGATTAATATGGTGTCCTAAGACTCTATAAAACCTATTGGTTGATATGGTTTTGACCCATACCAACCTTATTATCTAAATAAATCATTTTGGTGCCATTATAAACCGAAAATGATTTTATTATAAAATAATATTTCAAGATTTTCCTAAAGTGACCCTCACCTCTTTTATAAAAGGGTACTTAACCTTATCTTAATTTCACCACTCCAAAGCCATTTGGTTCATCCAAAACCTGCCCAAATATCCTCTAAACAACTCTACATTCAACCTAGAGGCCTTAATTTGATCATAAAGCCAACCTAAAGAGCCATTTTAATCAAATCAAAATGAAACACCCGAAGAAGAGGTAATAATTTCACCACCCTCTTTCAAGTTCTTTTCTTCTTCCACTTCCTCTTTATTCGTTGTTTCCATAAAAAAATAATAAATCTAGAAACTTATATATACTATGATTTTATTATAAATATGGTACAACCATATTCGTTATTCTATCCATCCTATAAATGACAAAGTCACCATACATGCGTACGTACGACTTACCGTCTCTACGTCGTGGTGTAGTTTTTTATTCAAACACTTAATTTTTTTGGATGGGTATAATAATGAGTATAAATGATGTAAATAATAAATATAACATGATAAATTTTCTCTTTATATGATATACCATCCAATTACATACGATTTCACCATCAATATAATGATATTGTCGCTCGTGCATACGTACAAATTACCGTCTCCACGAACACGATGTGATTCATTCCCCATCGTAACAATTCAAGAATAATTTTAATTTTATGATTAAAAATAATGTTTATGAACATAATATCATTCTGTATATTAATAAAATACATCATATACATAACAAACATGGCTTACGTAACCAATCATATAAAGGAAAACGAATCAGTTAACATCCGAAATGATGATACTACTAAAATATTATAAACAAATCAATTTTAGAAGTTCATATATGATATCATATTTTTGTATATGATTATTTTATAATTTAATAACAATAATTTAACTATTATACAGGAGGTAAACCTAAATTATAATAAGGAAAAGTACAAGGTAAGCAATTTCTTATCTCACTTTTAATTTCGTGAGATTTCCATTTTTCGCCACTTATTTATTGCATGTGGTGTATTGTGTACTTCCATTTGATATATATTATCATGATTATCTTAATATTAATGGTATTATGAGATTAATTTGGTGGTTATTAACTTTTTTTCATACGAATCGATTGATTACAACGTGTTAAGGGTTTTTCATCTCACTTTTTATTCCCGTGAGATTCATGCTATATTAGACACTATTTCCTTTTGTGTGGTGTATGTACTACGCCTGATTTTATTATTATTATAATATAATTTAATTTATTGGTATTGAAATATTCATTGTATGATCCTTATTTCATGGGGTATATGTTTCGTAAGTTACCAAATCAGTAAGGGGATTTCAAATTTCAATTTCCACCCATTGGGCTTTACACATACTTCATTGATTATTTTACTCCAAGATTATGCATGGAATAACTATTTATTATTTATGTAGTAATTTAAACTCCCATTTTTTTGGATATAATTGTGATACACATAACCACTCCATTGAAAATTTCTTAAGTCATTGATATAAACATGATAAGGGCAATCTTAACTCAATTTCCATTCATTGAGTTAAACATCCAAGTCATTGGTGTTGTTTTTACAAGAATATGTGTCAATGTCCTCTAATTTCTTTACACTAAAATTACAATAATATTGAGTGTATTTATATTTTTAACACATAATTATTCCATTTATTTATTCTTATCCTAAGAATACAGTCTTTATAAGGGACTTTATCTCAATTTACATTCCATTGAGACTTCTTTGTTGTTATGCACCAATTAACTTTTATATAGTGTATATTCTGTACTTTGACATAGTATATCATGAATCCCTTTATTCTAATGATATTATAATGTTTTCACCTCAATTATTTTTATACAAGAGTCTCTAATTTGGTTAGGAACTCTAACTAAAATACGATTTTAAATGTTTTAAAGATTTATTCTTCTAAATATTTATCATTAATGTCCATGTTTTAAAAATGATTTTAAGGATTTATTTATATGGAAATTAATGTTTTAAAATTAAAATTCCTTTTAAAAGTTTCAAAGTGGTATGCGACACTTTGATTCAAAAATCTATTTTAAACAACTTCTTGATAAACAGTGATACTTTTAAATGTTTTCAAGAAAAAGGGGGATATTTCTCTCAAATAGTTTTTATGATTATTTTAATCTATGTAAATATCCTTCATTATTATCAATTGAGGTTAATTTAATATAATAAAATCTTCCATATTGTATCGAATGAGTTATGTTTGACTATGGATGTGCTATTTTTATACCATTCATGATTTATGGTTAAAGTATTGACATTTAATATGCTAGTTTAATATGAATGTTTATGTTATGTTTCAACATTTTTGTATGAGTAATGCATTGGACTTTGTAAGTGATGGGTGGATCCCACTATAGCTCCTCGATGCATTAGTAGATCTCATGAGACAAACCAGTGTCTTGGAACAAGGCCTTGAAAAAAATCTTATTCTTAGTATTGGCACAAGTCCTTGACTATGTGGTTATGAAGTATGGAATTATGCATTCCATCATTATGAAATTAGCTATTGATATTACATGTGATTATTAGAATAGTAGAATATCCATGTGAATAATTAAATGGAATTATTTGATTTATCTTTTCTATATTATCGTGAAGTTTAAGTTTAAAAGGCTTGTGTTCTAGTCTTATACATTGCCTTAGATGTTATTTATTATTTATGATAGTTTCATTTATATTATTATCCTTACTGAGCATCTGAGATCACCCCTTATTATGTTTTATTTTTCCTAGGATTCAAAGAAGTATATTATGATTAACCTATAAGAATAGGCTAAGGGATATAAGAGTGTTCAAAGGGAAAACAATGTTGTTTTTTTATTTCATGATGTAATGTAAAACTTATATATGTATCTAGTACTTCCAAGGCTTCTTAAATGATCAGTCTTTCGGGACATGATTCCTTGAATCATGACAATGTTATGTAATAATGCACCAATTCTGGGTAACTGGGATTGGGGTGTTACAGTTGGTATCATAGGAAGTTTAGTACAAGCCTTGGAAGCTAGATTTAGAAAAAAAACCCTGATTAGGAAACACTACCCTAAGATAAAAATTGAGGATTAGTATAGAAGAAAATCCAAAATTTTTGGTAATGTAAATATTATGTGGATTTTACAAGAAATACATCCTTGTCTGGATATGAGCAGGTAGAGGCGGCTCTGGAACAGATTTACCTAGGAGTGAAAACTCCAAAAAAGAGTTTTGGGCTTGACCCGGGGTATCCTGGTACATGACAATGGGCCTTGATGCACTCTTGGTTACGACACTCCCATGAGATATGCTTAGGACAATTCACATTTTCTTTACAAACCAATTTGAAGGATTTTAATATAATATGATAATAAATAAACTTGGTTAATCCAAAGATGTTTTAGATTGAAAATAATGTGTTATGATATTATTTAAATAATTTTATAACTCACATTATTCTTTATTTTGTTAGTCAATGGATGAATTCCAAGGAAGTCTTAGTAACATTGAACAAGATGTACAAGGTGGGTACAGTGGTGTAAATGAGCAAAAAATGGATTGTTGATAGGTGCAAAAGATATCGTGTTCATGCCGAACCCGTTTTCAAAAAATATGATCAACAACATATATATTAACCAATTCCTGGACTCAACAAAGAAGATAAATGCAGTGAATGATAGGAGTTCCAACAGTGGAGATCGTGAAGAAAAGAAAGCTCAATTTCCATCATGCAGGAAATGTGGAAGGAGACACCTAGGAAAGTGTCTCAATGGAACATAGAAATGATTTTTGTGTGGGAAAGAAGTACATAAAGTAAAGAATTTCCGAGGAAAAATGAAGTGTACTATGGAAGAAAATAAAATTTATCCCAAGAATCCATTTACATTAATTTTCTGTAAATGTAAGGGTCATGGGAATTACCCAAGTGAATGCCCTATTCTTTAGGATAACCACTTGGTCAAAAAAGATCCGATGTGAAAATAAATTGATAGTGAAATGTTTAAAAGTACTAGTGCTCTTTGTTGATGGGATTAATTTGGAAGAATTTTCTCGTGTATGTGTAACCCTATAGTTAGTAATGTGAAAATGCTATTTTAAGAAGAATTATATTTTCTATTATAGTTATAAATAACCATTTGGGTTTATATGATCCTTTTATTTGAGGAAATTATAAGTTATTAAATTTTGGGATGAAAATGCAAGGTATGAGATAACATTTGTGGTGAAATTATGTTATGGTTATTTTGAATTTTTTTTTATCATTTTGGGAATGTTATAAAATATATTTTTTGAAAAAGGAAAACACACAGACTGTGTGACAACCCGTCATGTCAGAAAAAGATGTAGGAATCAAACCCACAACAAGAGTGCGATTGGGATTTATCACCTACCACTGGACTACGTGAAGTCCTTGGTTAGTGTGACTAATTCTTTTTAGTTAAATGATTTTATTGATCAATAATAAGTTGATTTTGGATCTTATGTCTTATCAAATGGATATACTTAGTATATGAAAATTATTTGGTGATTAAGTGCTAAATGTTATTTTGGAAGACGTTCACTCTGTTGGGAACACTATATGCCTATGAAAAATAGAATAATATGAGATTTCATTTGAGTAGTAATGGTGTATTTTTTATGTTTTTATTGTGGATTTATAGCAATTTGGGTTATTTATGGAAATGATTAACCTATCATAGAGAATATGTGATTAGATTAATTACTTTAAGTATGTGAATTTAAGAGTAGTCGATGTTATTTGGAGATACAATTTAACTTGGAAGACTACGTAATCAAATTATTCTACATTTTGGGTTTCAATATTATTTTGGGTTGTATTGAAGGATTTTAAGGACAATTGTTTATTGAATGGTATTTATTGAACTTTGGGTATTATTAGTTTAATTTTAGAAATTAAGATTAATATTTATTTCTCTAAAGGATTATCCTTTTTGGGGATCATCTGATCTTGTACTAACCATTTTGGTTTTGGTTAATCTCTAAAGTCAAGGTAAATATATATTTTATTCTTTGTTAATCATGTGATTCTCTAGATGTTGATTCTAGCGCTTCAGGTGTGACCAAGTCATCTTGAATACTCATCGTTTGAAAAAAAAGATAAGTTAGTGGTAGAAATTTATTAAAGGATGAAACTTTACTTAAAAAGTAAGTATATATCTTTATGTTCTTATTCAATCTCATAAATAAATTTCTCAACTTTATGAAATGGAACTTAAAACAAAAAAAAACGCTGTCTGTTTACTTTTCCAACTGGGAAACTAATGACCATTTATCCCATCACAAGTTTGTGGTTTTCTTATTGTTAAATTTATCCTGATAATGTTTTATATCACTCTCCATAAGAACATTACTCTTAGTTTATCTTCCATATCCATGTTTTCCTAAATTAAATCCTAGTATGGGTTATCTTGGGTGACCTTTGTACTTCTCTTCCTTTCCTTTAAAGTGATAGTTTTATTGAATCTTTTTACGATGTGGGACTTTAAATGAAGTTTCCAATCCCAATTTTAAAATTTCTAGGATTCAATTTACAAAAGGGGGAAGAATTTAACACCCCAAGATTTCATAGTAAGTTATTTTCATTAAAGTAATTCAATAGCTTATGCTACACGCAACGCCGAGTTTGAGCGCACCATGACTTACCAAAATAGTCATTCAAAAGTGGTTATGAATAGTATTAACTGAATTTTGAATTTTATATACTACATATAATTTTATAATCCATATTATGTGTTTCTTAGACATAATATAAGAACAAATTCATTTTTTCAGATAAAAGAATTATTTTTCAAAAAATGCAATTTTACCACCTTCTAATGGAAAAACCTCAATATTGGACACTTTTATATAATCAATTTAGTGAAATTAAATTCTTATTTATAAGCGAGACATAAAAATTTAGTTTGGAAATTTTTTTGGTACTTTTATAATAACTTTCATATTTTGATGAATAGTGAAAAAATACTAAATTTTAATTAAAAACAACTTTTTTAATAGAAATAATTTATAGTGTTAAATTATAAATTTGAGTGATTTTAAAGTATAATTAGACTTTATTTTTATCATTTATTATAATTTAGGTTGTTGGATGTAATTTCACATTTAAATTGGACATAAACAAGTGTCAATCTTTTGATAGTTATTATTTCTTAAAAACACACTTTCTATTTTAACAACGGGAATTAATTTTAAATTAATTTCTGCCAATTCTGTGTTTTGAATTTGGAAAAATTGATTATATATTTGGAATCAGGAGGTAAAAATTTTGTAAATAGGTAACTTTTATTTTTAGACATTATGAATATTTACTTTAGTAAATATTTTATTTACCAAGGTTAAAGGGTAAATCCGATAAATTAGGGTAACAAAATAATATTATAATAATATTAAATTACCCTAACATGTATCCTATTACTATTTTTTGATACATTTCTGACCATGGGAATCCTTGGGTTAATTTTGGTACCCCATGGGGCCACTTGAGAGTGATAATGGCACTTTATATTAATTAATTTAAAGTAAAGACAAAAATGACAAAAACATATATCTTTTAGTAAAACTTTTTTTACATGGGGTTATATAAGTTATATTTTTGACTATAAATACTAATTATAAATATAAAAATATTTCCTACATAATTATATTTTATTTATAATTTTTAGACATTAATTAATTAAATTTATTTATGGCACAATGATGATGCAGTAATTACCTTATTAATGAATGAATCAAATAAATCGTATTGTAAATTTTAAAATAAATATAATTTGAAATTTTTGATGCCATCCACGAATTTTATAGGTTAATATGAAATTTTATTATTGATTCAGTGTATTTGTTTCGAAGTAATCAAGTTTTTATTACTTTCACAAAAACCACATACTCAATAATGTTAAAATTGACATAAATGTGTTTTTAAAACAAATATTATATTATTAAATTATATAATAGTCATAAATATCTAAGATTTTGCAGAAGAAAATATATAATGATATTTATATTAATAATTAACCACATTGGGTTCTCTTGTCTTGTTATAGTAAGTTTATTAACCATATAATATAAAAATACAAGGAGACGGGGTAAATGTCAAACTATTAAACTAAGAGTTAAATCTAAAAGATAAGGTTAATATGGTGACATAAACCTATCTAAAACCTATTTTTTGAGAGATTTTAGACCCATACCCACATTATCCTCTAAATAAATCATTTTTAGCCATTATAAACTGAAAATGATTTTATTATAAAATAATATTTCAAGATTTTCCTAAAGTGACCCTCACCTCTTTTATAAAGGGGTACTTCCCCTTCTATTAATTTCACACCTCCAAATCCATTTGTTTCAGAAAAAACCTACCCAAATATCCTTTCAAAAATACTCCCTTCAACCTAGAGTCCTTAATTTGATCAGAAATCCAACTTAAGGATCCCTTTTGATCAGCTCAAAAGGAAACACCCGAAGAAGAGATAATAATTTCACCACCCTCTTTCAAGTTCTTTTCTTCTTCCACTTCCTCTTTCTTTGTTGTTTCCATACAAAAATAATAAATCCAGTACCTTATACATACTATGATGTTATTATAAATATGGTACAACCATATTTGTTATTCTATCCATCCTATAAATGACAAAGTCACCATACGTGCGTACGTACGACTTCCCGTCTCCACGTCGTGGTGTAATTTGTTATTCAAACACTTCATTTTTTGGATGGGTACAATAATGAGTATAAGTTATGTAAATAATAAATATAAAATTATAATGATTCTATATATATTATATACCATCCAATTACATATTATTTCACCATCAATATAATGATATTGTTGCTCGTGCGTACGTACAGATTACCGTCTCCATGAACGTGATGAGATTCATTCCCCATCATAACCATTCAAGAATAATTTTCATTTTATGATTAAAAATAATGTTTATGAAAATAATATCATTATTTATATAAAAAAAAATATAATATCCATAAAAAACATGGCTTACATAACCAAGTATATAAAGGAAAATGAATCAGTTAACATCCAAAACGACGATACTACTAAAATATTATTAACAATGCAATATTAGAAGATCATATATGATATAATATTTATGTATATGATTATTTAATAATTTAATAACAATTATTTAAATTTTATATAGGAGTTTAATCAACCCTATACTAAGGAAAATTACAAGGTAAGAGGTTTCTTATCTCACTTTTAATTTCGTGATATTTACTTTGTTCGCCACTTATTTATTGCATGTGGTGTATTGTGTACTGCCATTTGATATATATTATCATGATTATATTTATATTCATGTTACTATGTGATTAATTTGGTGGTTATTAACTTTTTTTCGTATGACTTGATTGATTACAACGTGTTAAGTGTTTTTCATCTCACTTTTTATTTTCATGAGATTCATGCTATATTAGCCACTATTTCCTTTTGTGTGGTGTATGTACTTCCCCTGATTGCATTCTTGTTGTAATATAATTTAATTTATGGGTATTTACTTCTTCATTGTATGATCTTTCTTTCAGGGGGTGTATGTTTCGTGAGTTACCAAATCAGTAAGGGAATTTCAAATTTCAATTTCCACCCATTGGGCTTTACACATACTTCATTGATTATTTTACTCCAAGATTATGTGTGGAGTCACTATTTTTTATTTATGTAGTAATTTCCACTCCCCTTTTTTTGGATATAATTTTGATACACATAATCACTCTATTGAAAATTTCTCAAGTCATTGATATGAACTTGATAAGAGTAATCTTAACTCAATTTCCATTCATTGAATTAAACATCCAAGTCATTGGTGTTATTTTTACAAGAATATGTGTGAGTGTAATATGATTGATTTAAACTAAATATACAATCATATTGAGTGTATTTATATTTTTCACACATAATTAAGTCATTGATTTATCCTTATCCTAAGGATACAGTTCTTTATAAGGGACTTTATCTCAATTTACATTCCATTGATACTTCTTTGTTGTTATGTGCCAATTCAGTTTTATATGGTGTATATATTGTACTTTGACATAGTATATCATGAATATCTTTATACTCATGATATTATAATGTTTTTATTACCTCAATTATTTTTATACAAGAATCTCTCATTTGGTTAGGAACTCTAACTGAAATACCATTTTAATTTTTTTAATGATTTATTCTTCTAAATCTTTCTCATTAATGTCCTTGTTTTAAAAATGATTTTAAGGATTTATTTATATAGACATTAATTTTTTAAAATTAAAATTCATTTTAAAAGTTTCAAAGTGGTATGATACACTTTGATTCAAAAATCTATTTTAAACAACTTCTTAATAAATAGTGATACTTTTAATTGTTTTCAAGAAAAAGGGGGATATTTCCCTGAAATAGTTTTGATGATTATTTTCATCTATGTCAATATCCTTAATTATTCTCTATTGAGGTAAATTTATTATAATAAAATATTCCATATTGTATTGAATAAGTTATGTTTGACTGGGGATGTGCTATTTTTATACCATTCATGGTTTATGGTTAAAGTATTGACATTTTGTATGCTAGTTTAATATGAATGTTTATGTTATGTTTCAAAATTTTCATATAAGGAATGAATTGGACTTATTAAGTGATGGGTGGAGCCCACTATAGCTCCTTGATGCATAGGTGGGTCTCATGAGACAAACTAGTGTCTTGGCACAAGGCCTTGAAAAAATCTTATTTTTAGTCTTGGCACAAGGCCTTGACTATGTGGTTATGAAGTCTGGAATTATTCATTCCATAATTATGAAATTGGCTATTGATATTACATGTGATTATTCGATGAGTAGAATATACATGTGAATAAGTAAATGGAATTATTTGATTTATATTTTCTATATAATGTTGAAGTTTAAGTTTAAAACACTTGTGTTCTAGTCTTATACACTGCCTTAAATATTAGTTCTTATTTATGATAGTTCCTACAATATTTTTATCCTTACTGAGCATCTGAGATCACCCCCTTATTATGTTTTATTTTTTCCAGGACGCAAAGAAGTATATTACGATTAACCTGAAAAAATAGGATAAGGGATATAAGAGTGTTCAAAGGGGACACAATGTTGTTTTTTTATTTCATGATGTAATGTAAAACTTATGTATGTATCTAGTACTTACAAGGCTAATAAAATGATTGGTATTTTGGGACATGATTCCTTTTATCATTCAAATGTTATGTAATAATGCACCGATTTTGGGTAACTAGTGTTGGGGAGTTACACAAGGACTCTCTTTTCTTATGAGATTCTAGTGTTGGCCGAAGCAGGTGACACTCCCTAGTGGCTGTTGAGCACCAATGGAGGTGGAGTTTATTTATTGAATCATAATATTTAATTTAATTAGAGATTAATATCCGCTTAAACACTTATACTAGGTACACACACTTGGGTGGTATCCTAATAAGATTCTTCTCAGACCCTGCACGGGTCTATCGAGACGTGTGTAGACTTTATGGATTTAAGTAAAAGTAAAGGATCTATCTTAGGAGTTGGATCATATTACTATTTGGAATGGATATTGACATAGACCTTGAGTTTGTGCCTAGATATATTTTTAATTTTGTTCAAATTTCACTCTTGTATCAGTATAATTATTTTTTATGTAGCTACAATGGTTATTCATGGGCTCCCTTGTATATTGACTTGTATGACCTACTATGGATGCATGTATTGTTTTTTTAGCAGTGGTTACAAGTGGTGTTTTTCATGATGATCTATTTACTTTCCCCATCTATTTTTGTTTATTTATCTCTTCCTCCTTTTATTGATATTGGATGTTCTTCCACTATATGGGTCTGGTTCAAGTCAGCTGAGTCATTTATTTCTACTGCATGTTATCTTATTATGCTCGGACCAGTATATTATCTATTCCTATAGGGTATATACTCCTTACTATACCCAGTTACACCCTTGATTCTAGTCACCAGCCTTTGGCATTCGGGGAGGTGTTCCTAGGGCCAGTGGTACCCAACCCATTAGCATTGATTAGGTGGCTATTCGGGCTGGGGATGCTACAATATGGTTGTCACCTAGAAGGAATATGGACCCTCTGGTGGGGGAATGATTTTATCAGGAATATTTACTAACAAGGATAGGAATGGAAGATCGATAATGTTGTATTTTAACCTCAGGGAGGCTTCCTACACATCCCATCGAAACAGGAATAAAAACATCATAGTTCAAGAACACATTTTAAGGTCACATGATAGGACTATACCATGTAGTTTTAAATTATGTGGCGAGTAAGTTACCATGAAATTTAATATCATGAGAATAGAACATTATTCACATAGTTTAATGACATACTAAAAGGATAGCTATTTCATGAAATATGAGAAAATAAAATATTTATTGGGTATTATGTATATGAAGCCACTCATTTACACTTTGGAGTGGATAAGATAAGTTTACAGAGTAGTCACCATTAATAGTGACACAATTAGGGATAAAACATGCACTGTGTAGGTGTAATTGGAAGTCAAAAGGAACTTATGCCACACATTCTAGGCATCATATTGGAGGCCTTCCCTTAGCCATGGGTCTGTAAGGGTAAATATATAGCTTATTCCAATTATGGATTCATCTCTCTTCAGGTGGACTTAGGTGTCTTCCAGCTTCCCATTCTGATCTAGGGTTAACAATGTTTTTTTGTATGTTCTCGGGGAATCCTCACTAGCATCCTTAAGATTAGGACCCCCATTATCAAAGAAACACACGATTGAAAAACTCATGGGGACCCTATCTATTGAGAGAGACACATGAGGGACACCTTTTATCAAGGTAATTCAATAACTAAATAGGAGCATGCTAGTGCAAATACCCAGATTCTATACATTCTATATCTTTAGAGTAGGCCACGATAATTTGAGATATAAATACAAAATTTTGATAAAGAATAATCTACCATTTAAGTCAGGATAATCAAGATTCTTAGGTAAAAGATAGAAAAGGGATAGTTTTCCATTGTTAAGGGATGAAATAAGACCTCAAACAAATATTTATAGGGAGAGTGACGAGGATTTACCCAAATAAAACTGGGGTGAAGATATGAGAGCTTCAAAATAATGATTATAGAGTGAATAGATGTGGGATTTACCCAAGTGATTCTAGTGTGAAGTGTTTATGAATTTACCCACGTGATTCTAGGGTGACGTGATAAGGGATTCACCTAGGTGAATCTAGGGAAAAGTGATTCTCTAGGATTCAGGACTTGGGAAAATATTTTACCTAGTTGTAGTGGGTCTCCACAGATTCCCTTAGAAAAGTTTCACACAAACCTATGGTTGGGAAAGGGTCCTTTGAACTAGTGTTATTTAACTAGGTATGAAGTGCTTCCTTTAAAAGTTTCTTGGTTTTTTAAGCCTTTGGGAAACTCAAATACCCACTCTTTTTTTAATTCCCTTTAGTTAAGTGTTTTAATAATATACCTGAAATATTTGAGGAGTTGGGTGAGAGAATAGATAGAAAATAAATTTAATTCATCTCTCAATATTTGAAAAAGTTTAACATAAGGATATCAAGGGTCCTATTTAAAGGTAAAATTAGGATTTTAGAGAAGAATGGTTTCCCATGCTAGTGATTCATGTAGGTTAAAGAAGGAAAAAATATTGGGCTGTGAAAGTTCCACATGAAGGGTCATCTTGGGTTCAATTCAAGTATTTTGGGGATTATTAAATCACCCTTAGCTAGGTCATTTCCTTCATGGGTTTGAGGTATTAATTCTTCAAAATATTCATCATTTTAATGAAATTGGAGTTCCAAAAAATTCCCTCATTAGGATTGGATCTGATTGGAATAATAAGGATTTAGTCATGAGGTCAAAGTGACACTGACATGAATTACTTTTTGAAAAAAAAATAATATTTAGATTAAGAATTGACTATATAATTCTGGTTTTATGGTCAAACCATTCATGAAAGTTTTCTATGATAACATCACAAGATCCCATCATGCATAAACCATCCACACCTATAAATAGTGTATGGGGGACCCCCTCTATTTGTACCTTTATGGAAAGGAATTGACTTATTGATGCCTTAATACACTAATCTTCCATGATAGCTTAAGGTACACACTCACCCAAGGGTTTCACCTTGGATTTATCATGTCCATGTTAGGAAAAAAGGTTGGGAAAAGATCTTGTGAGAGATCCTACCTTAAGCGATAGACTAGGGAGAGGTACTTGAGAAAAGAAAAAAGGAAATATTACCAATTTTAGTGAATATGTTAGGATAACTACTTGGGAAAGAAAATTTTGACTTAGCTATATTTATACCTAGTAGTTTGTGTATGTTATCTTCTTCTCTTGAGTACTTCAAATTATATCCTTAATTTTTTTAATAAACCATTACATGTTTTTTATATAAATATGATCATCGAGAAAGTGATACTCATTTAGAATGATGAGTATGCCACTCTCATCAAATAAATGATTGAGATTATTGGACTAGGTTACTACTATTCATGAAATATTTTTCTATCGCACCATGCAAGTCACTTGAAGAAGCATTATCTAGAGTATCCTGTATGAAAATTTCTTTGACTATATGGTCATGGGATTCTAATTGACTTGATCATATCAAGATTAAATGACTACATGCCATGATCTCAGTTTTGCGAGTATATTAACAATGATACAAATAATATTTCTGCCAAGGGTTACAAAATAAATGAAGGAATACCATTCTCCATGTGCCTGATGCACCATAATGTGAGTGATCTAGATATAAAGACTCATATTTTTGAGCTGATGACACATTTATTCTCATCCATTATTCATTGATCCACTGCCAATCAGTCAAAAGTTTGGAATGAAGATCAATACTTTAATACCAGAGGAGGATTAAATCCTTAATGTATGTGGTATTACTAAGTTTGTAAGATTTTCACCAAATTTAACGAATAGATTGGTGCAGTATCCATTTATGAGTCTATCTATATTTCTCAAACATATGTATACAAACATGATGACTTATTCCCATAGTTGTTGAGACGATGGAAACCTCAGATGAACACTTTATATATGGTTTAGGATGAAGCAGGTGTTAGTTTATGGGGTGTTTACAAAGTATCAGGGGGTACCCATCCTTGGGTCCAAGTATGATGAATTAATTCCTCTAAAGGAAATAGGGGAATGTACTAATTGGATGCCGAAATTGGCCCATGAATTATTAAAATTGACTTCAATGGTCATGGGGAAAGACCCTTTTCCATGAGTTGACATCCACCCCGAAGTATGGATGAATTCTTTCTTGAAGTCCTAGGTGAAAGGATCAAGTTGTAAGAGTATGGTAGGATACCCCAAAATGAAAAAGTGGGGAATCATGGATAAGTATTGGCCTATATTGAAACATGGTCAATATTAAGGAAGGGGTTATATTGTTGACCATGGTGTACTTGTGATCACTCCACTAGATAACTTTCTATAAATGTGGTTAAGAACTTATTTTATTCTAGTACATGATTATAAGGGTGGTGTGAGACTAAGATCATTTGTTATGCTAGAAATGTTAGCACAAGAGGAGAACACGGGATTGGAATCACTTATTTTTGAAAATATCCACCAGTTATTGATGCATGTTTATATTGGAAATTCCCCCTTTCATATTTTAGGTCCATTCCAGGTGTTGTGAGGATGGATATCAGTGAATTTTAATTCATATGTGGTACTTAGCGAATTTTGTATTCCTAAATTATGGTTCCACCCTTTCATTTAAGATGTCTCTAGCATATGGACCCTATCTTTAAAGTATGTATTAACTCTAAAGATTTTAAATTTTTCTAAAGAGTTCAACATCATCACATATGGAGACCCCCACTAAGACAATTATTGATAACAATCTCGATGAATATGATATGAGGTCATATATGATGGATTTGAGAGACCGTGTGTTGGAGACACAAATATATGGTGAGATCATCTATGAGGATTACACACCATAGAGGTTTTAATGAAAATTTAGGTGCCTAAAATATCAAAATGTATCACCTCTAGTGTAAATTAAATCAAAAAGAATCCAATAGTAGCAATAAAAGATATAGTTGATAATGTCCTAGTAAGTCTCTTAGGCAGTGATCAAGCTTCCACCACTAAGCGTATCTATTTGTCTAACCCCTATATATTCAAATTCTTGGGTTTATTCATATCCTCAAGGGATTCTGGAAAAAATGTTCCTTGAGTTGTTTCTATTATGACTTTAGGATGGGGAAAATTAGGCAAAAGGGATCCTTTATAGAGAGACAATGATGAAGTCTCTAAATCACCAAAATTACCACAAATACATGTTGCATAGTGAACCAGAGTGGAAGAGACTACATAACCTAAAATTGGGATAAGATATTCCCATCATCATCTATAGTAAAAGATCCAATCCCCTATTATTTAGACTACAATAGAGGTGGTAAGGCCTGAAAAACCGATTAAGTCAAAAGAATAAAAGCCCTCTTCACAACCAGCTAAGGTGTCCTCAGACTATGTACAACTTGAGGTAGTCTAATTATAGTAGAATGGTACCTCTGACATCTGGGATATATAAGATATTCTCTAAATCAATGTACATATTCTTCAGCTTGGGTATATTATAGAATCTTCAAACTTCAATTATGATACCAACCCTATAGATATAGAAAAGTTCCTCTGAGTACTATAGATGGATTTCTATGCCATAAAAAGAATAGATCCATTCAATGAAACGAGTGAGAGAAATGTTGGATTGATGCCCCACTAAAGGGGTGTTTTGTTGATCTACTTAAGAATGGGAAAAAATTTTTGATCTTGAGGACATAAGTCTCATAATAGAGTAATAATTTTTTTTTCTTTTAAATAGAAAAAAATTGCTAAAACAGACATCATATTAATTTGAAGAGGGTATATATAGAATAAATTCCAATGAAATCACCTAGGTATACTGTTGCTATCAGCCCCATTGGGGTTTAGAGGCCATATCCTATAGAGGCAGGGGAGTCATCCTTGGTCCAAAGGCCCATATAGGAAGAGATGGAGGGATGAAATTATCACCTATATCCTCTAATACCCATATTTTAGAAGGTGTGTACTAGTCCTCCACTATCTAAAGTCAAACATTAACAAAGGGAAAATTGATCGGCAAAAAATGAATTTTGTCACAATTAGTTCTCACAACCCATCCTTGATTTTTTCAACATATATAACCATGTTTATCAACTATATAATATAACTATCTCTCTTACCTTATGGTACATAATGATAATACTATATATATTGAGGAATATTACTTGGGTGGAGTGTAAATTCCTGATGAAGAACTATACCTTTAGTAGAATAAATAACAATAGACCATCCTTCTCCCATCATCAAAGGGGAAGAAAAGAATCAAGGTACAAAAACCGTACATTATTGTGATATCATGTAATGATTAATGACTTATCTTTCCATTTCCTAGATCCTAAGACACACTGGAGGATATCACGATAACTATATGTGTTACTGTCCGTCAAAATATCTCAAAAGGAGTTTATTAGGAATTTATGTCTCCTGATGTGAGCCATGAGCCTCCTGCCGGTGGTCTTTCCCATTTAGAAACCCATTTCCAACATATTGGGGGAGTTTACATTATAGAGGAAGGTTGAGGATCAATGGATAGTCAAACCGTGACATGGGATAAAGGTGATCCTAGTATGATAGGGCACATAGAGGTGGTAACTATCAATTCCCAAGAATTTTTCCCTATGCCTTCCTCAATCATACTTTATAAAAGCCTGGCCATCTAGACTGACTGAATAGCCCGAAGGCTGAATTTTTTTATTGATTTTGGATAGACCCCCTTTTAATGGTAAAGGAAAAAAACCAGGACTTTAGGGGCATAGAGACATTGAAAAAATGTGAAAATCAAAAGGGTTGAAATCCAACATAAGAATACATAAAAGTACTTCTTCCTAGCATCAATTTCAATAAGGCACACCTCCACCAGAGCATGGATACTCAGCTAGTAGTCCCATGCAAAAATGCACGGGCCCGGTATCGTTGGCAACACTATACCCTCTCAAACATCCAAGTTCTAAAAGCCACGCACAATAAAGATGACCAGCTCTATCCTCATATGATGTAACTCCTTGTAAGCTGTCTGGGTTCCCCATAGAAAAGAAATCATGTGACCGTGGCACCACCATCAAGGAAAATATTTTTCAAATCCCACTGCACTCCACGAGACACCCTACACCACCGCCAACATGTTCTAAAGATATGTTCACTAAGTCCATGGTGAGTGGAGTTGAAGAAAAGATGAATTTAGACCCTTATCTAAGTATCTCGAATGTTATTTCCACTAATGTAGATGATAAATAGATTGAAAATCTCTTGAAAACCCATTGGAAGTGGAACATATTCTCATGAAAAGTAATATTCCTGGTTATTTATAAGAGTTTGGTAATTTCAATAAAGAGTTGGAAGGACATAAATCCCCAATTCATGCCAAATTATTTTTCTTATGCATGATGTGCTGATCAAAATTTATGATATGTGTAGCTTTATCGATGGAGGATATCACAAAATAAATACATCACTAATAAATTGGTATTTATAATTATCTTGAAATGGAGGGATTACTGGATCAAAATCCTTAAAAGGTATATTCTCATAGGTCATCTAAGGTAGGCCTTGAAAATACCTAGGAAAACATGATCCCTCAACAAATCACCACTTTACGGGTTAATAAAGTTAGGAATGTGGAGAGAAACCCTAACCCACTGGTTGATCAATACATGGGTGAGTATCTATATATCCATTGATTCATTATCCTTCTATTTTTCTCTATTATCTAAACTATTGGAATTTCTCCTTGTTTTTATCACTTTCAGTGGTATCTGCCTTAATGAATGAGCCTGTAAAAGAGGCCCCACTCTGATTCAGTCATTAGAGCAAGCTAGGGTTGAAACCACTCAGGAACCAAGAATTTTTTTGGGTGAGATATAATACATTTTCCTTATTTAATTTATTTTAAGGTATGTATCATCTCTTGTTATTGGTTATGATTTAGACTTAGAGGTTAGAAATGATTTTCGTGTATCCCACAAATTTATTTGGTGTGACATATGGAGGTTGATTTAAAAGGCACCCATGTAATACCTTCCCTCACAACGTTACCATATCAATAGTATGTTTACCACATTGAGATATAGAATGTTCAATTATCCTGAAATTCATTATGACATGAAGGAGTTCATTCAACTATGAGAACATGATCAAGTGCCGGAAAAACTTCTTATCAAACCGTGATTGCTAAAAATATATATCGATCTACGAGTTGATGTGTCTCAATTAAAATTTAAACATGAAAAGGATATGGTGGAATATAAAGAATGTGTTTTTGAGAAATCTCTCTAGTTTATATATCTATAATAAGAGTTAGATTCCACCATGTAGGAGTTAGTAAAGCTCCACCAGTTGCCTAAGGAAATTCAAATCCTGGTAAAATATGTTATTGCAACTGTGATGGAAAATCTTCATCTTGCTATGGAGGATGAAGCTATGGAGATGGTTAATCTTCAGTAGAATGTCGATATGGCTTGAGTATATATCCAGTGACTCCATAATTATGTTTATTTCATTTTTAATGGATCATTTTAATGAAGAGAGACTCCATATTATGTAGAACCCACTTCTTCTATTTTAATAAATGGAAATAAATTTGTCCTCAATCACTTTTCAATTGTCAATTTTCTGAATTATTTATTTACTCTCATCATAATTTCTCAATAACCTATGAGATATTAGGAAATGAAACCAACATATTTTTAGTTCACTATACTAAATTTAGAATAAATAAAAATAATATTGAATCCCATACACTTGTGTCATGATGATTTCCACTTAGTCATTTCTCATGGAAAAATAAAGGCATAAGTACCATTATTATAACACTGGAGTTAGTATATATGGGTAAAATATTTCCATATGGGTGTCGATCATAGATGGTTATATACATAACTACCATCACCATAACACTATATTTGGACCATTTGGATTAATGAGTTAAGTCAATGTGATAGGGATCAAGAAGGGAGAATTTGGAATCTGGATTATTTTATTAAAAAGGGTACAAGAACCCTAACATTAAGTCTTAACACATTTCATGTGAATCAAATAGAATAATAAAATAGGGATGAGAGGTCCAGTGAACACTTTTTTTTCCTAAGATAAGGGTCTTAGTGAGCACAAAGTAACTTCTACCATAGTCATATTATGGACCCCAAAAAAATTAATACTTTTATTTTATTACCCTATCTTTTTCTTAAGTCTCATATTAGAGAGACCTAGTAGGAAAAGAATTGGAATTTTCTTAGGTTTTACTTTATAAATTTTCAACCAAATAAGAACTGTTCCTTTTTCAATTGTAAAAGCTAAGTTTTATCTGAATCATGTCAGGTTCATGTCTAGTGATTCAAGATTTAATTTTTTCCTAGTATGACCCCTTTATGGGTTTTTAACTTGGATAATTTTTCATCTCTTTTCTTATGTAGTTTTAGGTCATGAAATTTAGATTAATGTAGCTGATATTTAAGGTCTAACATATTTGAACAAAGTTTACATAGTTTAAGGTTATGATGCATGGTCCACATATTGATGAAGTTTAAGGTTGAATTGGTTTGACCAAATATATGGGATAGTTTCCCTATAAAGGGAAAGTGAAAACTTGACATGAATAGAGATCCAATTGATAAAGTAGACTACATAAAAAAGGGGGCATTCATTTTATGGTCATGAAGATTAGACTATCATATTATGTGATTTAGATCAACATAATAAGGAACAATTAAAAGTTGGAGGATGAGATGTTAAAATATTTCTTTTAAGATGAGTCTTGATATGAAAGTGTATAAATTTTAAGGTACTGGATCCACATGAATAGTTGGATTATAGATTGTTTAATCCATAGACTAAGGAGTTTTAATTAGGAGTGATATGGTGAGACACATATGTTTTTATGACCGCATACTGTGCTTGAAAGACAGGTTCCACTACATTGGTGTTAGGGTATAAAAAAATTAAATGATTATCATTTTTAGGACCAAGATGACTCTAGTTAATATGATATATCAGGGGAAATTATGTAGACCCATATCAATGGCATATTAGATATAGTTAAGAAAAGGTTTCCTTTGAAGTTGAATGTACTCATTATTGATATCCAAGGAAAGTTTTATGAATATTCATATACTTTTGAAATGAAGTCGATTCATAGAAGGAATAAATATTCAAGAAGGGTTTTGGAACCTTAAAGGATATTCAAATGTGTAAAATCACATGATCAGGATGAAGGAATATGATGTGTCTCCACTCTAACTTTTCCTAATACCTGAAGGTAAAAGGATTAGTGAGTAAATAATGAACTTCTTATCAGTATTCCCTTTATGAGTGTTTTCCTGATAGGTTTTATGTCATTTTAAACCTATAATCTAAGTTATTATGGATTGAAACATAAAGGGGATAGAGTTTAAGTACATAAAACTTTGAAAAAAATACATATTTTAGGGTTATATAGATTTGACCACATGTGAAGTGGGACAAATTATATGATAAGAAAGAGATATAAAATTGATGTGAATGGAGATTCCAATTCCATAATAAACAATCCCTTATAGGTGGTGAATATAGTATAAGGACATAGTTCTTAGACCAAAAGAGGTTGAGAAAAACCATTTAGTTGAAAAGGGGAAAGTTAACCCAATGTGAATGGAAGGCCCAATGCCACTATAGACTATATCAAAGGGTATGAGTACATATTTTATGGTCATGAAGCATGGACATGACAAATGAGAATAAAAACCCAAATAAGGCCAAATGGATAAGAATGTTCCAAAATCATTTGAACATAGAGTGGAGATTTCATAAATTATAGTTTAAGGTTCTTAGATCAGGAGAAGTCATGCAGAGAAGCTATGAAATGGATGACCATATGTCATATTTGAAAGATGGGTTCTTCTACGATGATGTGAAGGAATATCAAAATTAGAGGGTTTCACACCTGTGGGGTTATTTTGAGGTATTTTATCTTTTATTTTTGGTCATAATCATGTTATATAGATTTATTGAGTGTATTATTATAAAAATATTCATATTTGGGTGAAAAAAGATGAACACAATTGGAACATGGTTAGGGGAAATCATTTTCCAACCCTAGTGAAAACCATGCAGCCTATATAGTACAACTATCTAGGTTTCACTACTAGGAAAATGAGCGTTCACACCTCCCAGTAAAATTGTGTTGTTATCCCTCTTATTGGATAGAGGTGTCACATGATTGGTGTATGTTCTAGCATACCATGTTGCCAAACCGTGTGGCCTTCTAAATTCCTTTTTTAATTCAAATTATACCCTCCAAGATTTTAACCATATAACCCCTCTCATTCCACCCATTAATACCTCTCCATCCCTAGGTGCACCTATCCTCCTCCTCCACTACTTATTGGATCTAGTTTTTGGTGTATTTGATATTGTATCTTCAATGGATCCTCAAGTAAGTCCCTCATCTCTTCTCCTCTTTCCCACTCTTGATCTCCCCTATCTTACTTATTGGATTTTATTTTCTCTTGTGGGTGGGGTGATCTAGAACAAGTTTAATCCCATTTTGGATTGTTTTTTATTAATTCTGTGTTTTCTTACTTCCGTATGATCTTTTATTGATTCATCTTGTGGTTTCCAACCGGATTTGGGTGATTTCAAAGAAAGTTGTAGGCGGTTCTATGTTTAACTATTGTTTGATGATTTAAATATTTTTTTTTATAAAAATGAATTATATAATTGTGTTTGTACATGGAAATGAGGTGTTTCAAATATATTATAATATGGGAGGTTTTCAACCCGATGGAAATGGTGTGATATGTCTTAAGAATGAAGGGGGTTTTCATGGTTGATAAATGAGGTGAAGCACTTCAGAATCCTATGTAACTAGGTGGGATGAATAAGAAAAGTATGTTAGGAATGAATACCTCTACCTATAAGGTTTATGAAAAAGAACTAACAAAAAATTGATGATTAGAGTTGGTTGGATTGACCAGGAGATGGACCTTTATGTCCAGGGTTGATCACAGAGAGTATAAGGATTCTATGTCCACACTAACCCTAGTTGAGTAGGGATTATCCATGGTTCTTACGGTGTGTTTTACCTATTTTCAATTACTCTTGAAACCTTACATTTTATTTAAAATTTAAATCTCATTTTTTTTAAATTAAATTGTTTTATTTTATCAAAACTAGAATGTTTATTAATCTTATAATGGATATGCATGGAACATCTGGTGGGATCATATTGGGAAATTGAGACCACCCCCTACATACACCCTTGGGTATATGCAGACCTTGTTTTGTATGACCTAGTTAAGGAAAAATATTTATTTAGAGGTGGTGGTGGTTACTCATGTTAGTGGTCTATTTAAAAGGTGTTGGTGGAAGTAATATGATGGGTTCTAACCCACATGTCACGAGGAGGTTTTGTTCATCTAGTTGGTTCCCTCCCACATTTTGTTTATTTTGGTATCCATTTTTAAGTGTAAAATGTTTAAATTATTCTTGTGGTTTCTTATTTTTTTCCACATGTTATGGATGTGGGTCATGATGATTTATAGATTTTTTATTGATATTAGTTATTTTCCTAATGGAAAAAACTATTACCAAAGGAGTTCCACGATGACCAATAACTATTTTCTAGACTATGGGAATTAATATTTCCCTTTAGGCCATGCAATGGACTGGGTTGGGTGTTGGTTTCATGGATGACTAGGCCAGTTCATGAAAAAATGGTATGAGATCCATTTTTCCCTTTCATCAGGTTATGTCCTTTGGGAAGTCCGGATTGATAGGAGTTAGGACTGGAGTTCCCAGTCATTATCCAAGTATCACTGAGAGGGGGAGGGGTGAATCAGTGATCTTTTTCTTTTTATGTTTCCTTCTTTTTGAAACAACCTTCACCTCCTGTTAAAGAGTTTCTTCCCAACTGAACACACACAACCACATGAACACAATATTTACAAGGTTTACCACTCAACAGGAGTAGCTATGTCCTAGGTATGGTACGAAAACAATCTAGTACCACACAATCCACTCAAAAACAATCCTTTAATGTAGAATAAAATGAGTAGGATATACCCTTACACTCGTGTAGCACTTGGAAAACAATATGAAAGTGTGTGTGCACCATCTTATCACAAATAGGGAATTATAGTATTTCAGTGCTTCTTTTCAATTGAAAATTTGTATTCTTTGAAATAAAAATCTTCACTTTCTTACCTAGAAGCTGGTAAAAACTATCTTACGCACAAACTAATGCATGTGAAGGCCTAAAATATTTCATGCACCATTTTAGGTGTCTTGCACACAAATTCAATGCCACGTGCACAAGATTCAGCTTTTATCATGAAACACCTATTGCACGCAACTTTAATCTTGTGTGTAACTCTCTTATTACATGCAATTTTTCCTTCTTTCACACAAATCTATTTCTTTCATGCACTCTCCTTTTCTTAATATTTTTCTGCACCTAAAATCTTGGGATTTATCTAATTATCGAGCACCCACAGTGTGATGGGGTCACCTCTTATTTATATACCTCATTGACCCCTGTGTGCAAAACCCCCGATGTGTCACGCAATATCCTGACACATCGTGAACAACCCCATTTGACATCGCCTTGGGTGCGTAAGTCACGCATCGCGCAAAATCCCATTTGACGTTGCCTTGAGCGCATATGTCTATTTCATTCCAGCCTTATCTTTTGCGCACTTCTTTGAATCTTTTGCGCACTTCATGACTTCACAATTTTTTGATGTTTGGACCTCAAAACATGCCTCACACGCAAAACCCCATTTTGCGTCACCTTTGGCACGTAAGTATCTTTCATGCCAACCACTTCTTTCATGCACTTATTGAATCTTTCTCACGCTTCCTTACTTTTCCATTTTTCAAAGTTTGGACCTCAAATCATGCCTTGCACACAAAATTCCAAACTACCTTAAATCTTGTGTGAAAAACCCAATATTTATCATAATCCTCTCCTTTTACAGATTTTGATGTTCAAATAATGGAACTCTACTTGCACACATCATACCAAGACATCTTCAAACTTGTGCACAACATCCTTTTCTAAAAACACAATTCTTATCTCCCGATTTTCAGGCCCTAAAATTTGGCAAACACTGGAAGACGTCGCCACCTTAAAACGTTCTTTTGTGCCACCCCCAGATCATCCGTTCCTTTTTGATGTTCTCTCTTTACTTAATCCCATAAACATTATTCATCTTTCATCATGAAACCCACTATCGTGATATGTATCCTATGATCGAATAACTTTAGCATCATCAGATTTTCAATGGGAAGTACTAAAACTTCATTATCTTCCAACATCATCTTTCTTTCCAATCAAAACTTCATATGAATAGAATCACCTTTAATCCCCCTTTCTTCATAAGACTTACATCAAAAGTTCTCCAAGATTATGATATCTGTGAAATACAAATCAGAAAATCATCGTCTGATTTTATGTCCTTTACAAAGTGAATTGATTTATCTTCATTGACAACAAAAGACAAAACTCTGTAACAGAAAACTCTTCTTACTTCCTTATCCATCAAACTTGGTCCCAACATTATCTATTGGGGCTTAAGGATATGGTTATGAGTGGAATTTTTGGCCAACAAACCTTGTGTAAAACCTTGGGTCACCATGGGATGTGTGGGATTTAGTTTGACTCCCTCTCATGTATAATACATAGGCTACAGATTGGGCATGGACACTAAGGCAGGGTGGAGTTATTTCAATTGTTTCTTGTGATTTTTGTGGTTTTAATTTGGATTCTAGAGGGTGGTTAAATTGTGTTATTTACAGGTTTTAAATGAAATGATGTATTGATAGTTTATTTTTTTTATTGACTTTTGTAGTATCATGCCTCCTTGGAGACCTCCTATACATCCATGGGAAGAGGATGAAGAGAGTTCTACCTCACAAGTTGATTAGAGATTAGTTGAGGTAGTGGTTCGGTCTATCTAAAATCTAGATCAGGGAGTGAGCTCTAGTCCTACTCAGGATAAGGAAACAAAACCATGTATAAAAAGTGATAGGGATCATGAATTAATTCATAATAAAACCCTTTCCTTTTGGGGAAGCATGGATCTATAGGAAGTGAAAGATTGAGTTGAGAATATTGAGAGAATATTTTGCTTTATTGGGACTCCTAAAGCCATCAAATTGAAGTGATCTTGTTTATTTTAAAAGATACTAGTAATAGGTGGTGGTAGTATATGGTTCAAATAGGGATGTATGAGTAGATTGTCTTGAAGGATTTCAAGGTTGTCTTTAATGAGTAGTATTTTCTTGAGACGTTTTCCCTTACTAAGACCTGAGAGTTTTTGGACATCTACCAGGGAGAACGTTCAGTGTTGGAGCATACCAACAATTTTTTAGAGTTTTTCCATTTTTATCTTAGGGAAGTTTTCAATGAATAGGTGAAGAACCAATGGTTTGAGATGGAATTGTGGCTAGAAATTCAATCTCAAATATTCTTGTTCAAGTTGAAGGTGTGTGATGATGTGTTTGATTGATCCCTAATGGTGTAGATCAATTAGGTAGTTAAGTTTGTTTTCTCTGGGATAGTTCTAGCTATAATACAAGGTAAAAATGGAATGTTTGAAAAGAAGAGGAAGCATGCAGAGTAAGGTAGTAAGAGTGGAGGCATCTTTGGATAGATGTTTCAACCAAAATTTTTAGAAGCTTATGGTGGTGGATCTATTGTGTATCATCAGTGTGGGAGGCCTAGGCACATGCAGTCCATGTTTATGGTTACACCTAAACTCTTCCATAATTGTGGAATTAATGGTCACTTTCAAGGATTCTATAAGATTGGTCCTCTCTCTCAGAGTGGTGCAGGCTCCACAGTGCATAAGGAATTAACATATCAGTCTAGTGCATCTAGGTCTATGAGTTCTTGAACTTGTGGGAATAGTATAAAGGCTATATCTTCCTATAGAAGAAGTCAAATCAAGGAAAAACCAAAAGTTATTATCATACCTCATTCATTGGTATATATGAAGCACCTTCATTCTATGGATCAAGCACCCACAGAATCAGATACATGACCTATAACAGTTTGAGGTACTATTCTTATTGCATCATCCATATCAGTTTCTTTATTAATTTTATGTTATTATAATTCATTCAATTTTACTTTACTTTTGGATATATTGAAACTCTCAACTGATCTTATGCCTTATTCCATGGATTTGGTTATGTCTCTTGGAAAAAAGGAGAAATGCCTCATATGTCCATCAAGTGTTATCATACTACCAGAGGCTGAGTTGAAATGTGAATTCTTTGTACTAGAAGTGGAACCATCCAATGTGATATTAGGAATGTATTGAATGATGTTTTTAAGTCTTAAATCAAATACTATTAATAATGGGTGACTTTCATGGAACACAATGGCAGTACATAGGTCTTCCAAGGTGAATGAGATCCATGGTTAGGATGAGGTGGACCTCCACTTCTGAAGTTAGGAAGACTCACTTGCCAGGTATTTTCACTCATGATAGAAGATAATGGGAAAGGTTATGAAAACTAGTTGCCTCCCATAGTGGATGGGTTCCAAGAGGTATTTCCAAACTACTTTTCATGTTTACCACCAGAATGGGATGTGGAGTTCACCATGAATTTGGAATTGAGGACACATCTAATATCTATTCTCTCATATTGTATGGCCCCCACTGAGTTGATGGAATTAAAGTTATAGCTGTACATTATTAGAATCCAAAGGGTTCCTTTTTCCTGATAATCTCAGCTTGGGATACTCCAATGCTATTTTTTATAATAAGACTGATGAATCTCTTTGGTAATGCATTTATTATAAAAATTTAATTAGGTTCACTATAAAAAATAAGTACCCCTTTCCCTAAATTGATGACTAATTTGATAAGCTTAAAGGGGTGAGGTGGTTTTCTAAGATCAACCTAAATTTCAGATATCATTTGGTTATGATGATAGAAGAAAAAATTACATGGATAGTGTAAGAACCTGGTTCTTCTTTGAGGTATAAGTTCATTGTTTTCGATCAATTATTAGTTTATTTACTTAAATGTGACATAATGTGGCTGAAATTTGGGGTCACAGAGGGATTGGGGGTGTACGAGGCTGGTCTGAAGCCAAGACCCCACGTTTTGGGTGAAAATAGGAGGCTACAATCTTAGTAAAAACTGTGCAGGTTGGGCCGTATAGCTGTGCGGATAGGTCTGTATTTTTAGCATACTTTGACAGGGGATTTTCTCAAAGTTATTGCATGGTTAGTAAACCGTGTGGGGTAACCTTGTGGGTTCCCCTTGGACTATTGAAAAAAGTGTAGGTAAATTGTGAAACCTTATAATTCTAAGAATTTTAAATTTAGTTAAAATTATTGTATAACCCTAAATTGGGTTCTTTTCCCAAACACATAGCAAGGTGAACTGTGGGAGATCTCCTCTTGAGCTATCCTAGGAATTTAGGTACTGTATCTTTCCGAACACTAATTTGAGTATTGTCTTCTCATCATATCTTCAAAAATAAGATCTTAATTCCTTTTTATCCATTTTCCATTCTTATGGGAATCATTTTAACTATTTGGATTTAGGCTCAAATGCCCTAATTTATCATTCTTCACCCATTCTTCAGATTTCTTCCAATCTTTTTCGAATAAAATTCTGATACTAGACAATCTATCTAGCATGGAACTAAGGTAGGTGGTCTTGTACATTTCTCTTAAAGTTAGTCTGTTTATTTATGTCGTTGTGTCGTATGCCCAATTTCTGGGTGTCCCTTGAATTGAAATTAAATCCCAAGATTTTCTAGGCTTGTTCTAGGTGATTAAATAACATTTTTTATGCATGTTATAGGTTTTAAACCTTGAATATAAATCACCCCTTGAGTGTTAACTTAAAGGGAATATTTTATGGCTAGACCCTTGGATGCATATGAGGCATGCCTTTTACCCATTGTATGGGATGTCATTGTATATTGAATTGTAAATGAAATAAATTCAGGGTATGAGATGGATGTATTTCCCCTTGGCCTATGTATTCCATTTATTGTTTAATGCATTTTGCCTTGTATTTCATTGACCATGTGTGTAAAGTAGAGGCTATAAAATGAGTTGATTCAATTGGATTGAATTTCTCTAATTGTTGATTTTATCATGCGAGTTATATGATAACTAATCCATGTAATAGCTTGATAGTATTGTTAGAATTGTTATATTTAAAATGGACATGTGAGTATTTGAATGGCCCTTTAATTTCTAAACCCATGCGATCTAAAGGGAGTTTATTCCTTGTGATGGCTTTTTATGCATGTGACTCCTTGTATAGAAAAATTCCCTTGCGATTTATGTTGATACCATGATAAGTAATGAATTTATTAAGCATCTTAATATCTTTATCATGTTTTACCACATGAGTAAATGAAGTCCAAGCCTTATGAGGTTGGACAATACTTAAGTCACCCCTTGAGGTGGTTAAAGGATGATCTTGGATTTGACCATGGCATGTTAAATGAGTTGTTAAAATGAGATTGACTTGGTTAAATGATAAATATCCTTGGGTGATACATGGATTCAAATTATAATTCCATAGAAGTAATAATGTGTCTATTGAACTTTATACCTTGGGTGATACATGGATCCACCATAGGATTCAATGGATGGACTCAATGGTTAAATGTGATTAAGCCACAGGTGATACATAGATCCATTCAGGGATACCATGGAAGAACTCATTAAGTCTAGACTTACATGCTGAGTGATATATGGGTTCTTATGATAATTCCATGGATGGAATCAAAGGGAATTGGTTATATGTCCTGAGTGATACTTGGGTATTCCTTAGTAGGCTACCAAGGACAAAATCATATGTCATGGACATTATACCACATTTAGAGTGATACATGGGTTCATAAGTGGTTTTCCATGGACATGATCACATGTTGTTGGTTGATTACACCTAGAGTGATACTTGAATTCCACATTAGGAATTTCAAGGATAAAATTAGGTTATATATGAACTAAAGGAATGAAATGGATTGAATGACATGTATCCAAGACAAAGCACAATCTTGGAGACTGTCTTGACTTGTATAATTTAGTTGTCCTTCTAAGGCATCTGTTGTGATTCTAGTTAAATGAGGGATGCCGATCTTTAGCCAGATATGGATACTTATAAATGAAATGAAATTTAATTGTTAAATGAATATGAAATGAATGTAAATGAAAACTAGTGCATATAAGCTGTTTACTTTTGAGTACTTCCCTGCTTAATGATTTCCTTATTGCACACTGCTATTTATATATATTCACTGACTGTTGGGAACATACCTTGGGTGGTTGCCTACTGGGATTATATATCACACCCTCTTTGGGTAACCTTTTTGACCCAAATAGACTATATGATTGTAAGTGTTTATAAAGACAATCTCCCCCATACAGGTACTTGATTTTCTTCTTAGGATCATGAGAGCAGGGGACCAAGCTGAGGCTTGTGATGCTACTAGGATACCTTTTGGCATTTTTTTAATTTTTTTATATGGATTGTACATTTTACTTATATTCTTATTTTTTATGATTTATTAGAGACATATGGCATATAGAATCATTTTTTATATGAGACATGTTTTTCTATTGTCCTTTATTAGCCTTTCTCTATTTGTTTCTATAGTATTATATTACTACATCCGCTACTTGTATGATATTTCCACTCCATTACACCATGATAATGAGGGAATAGTCTCCCCAATGACTCACATAGACCCTCTATACTAGTTGGTAACCTTTGGAGTTTGGTGATATGTGTTTGAGGAAATGTGGCCCACCGGGCTTGGGGCACCTTTTAATGGCATCTAGGTCTAGGATGTTATAAAGTGGTATCAAAGGATTTATTTTATGGTTTTATTTATTATTTGGAGAAAATAAAAAGGGATTAAAAGGAATAGTAATTTGGTAATGAGCTTTACCCAGGCGTAGCTAACCCACATAAAGGAAAACATCAAATTACCTCGAATTGAATTACTATTTTCTAGATTTTGAATATTACAGTTGAATTGATTCCACTATTAGGTGATGAACTTGTTTTATGCCATTATTGTTGATATTATTTTGGGTTCTATTGTGTTATAACCTGATGATATGAGGGTATTCCATCCCATGCATCATATTTTCACCTGTTAGATTTTACATGCCATACCATTTATGATTCATTACTGATTGCATGTTGTTGTGATAGGTGAAGCGGTATATATGCATACTATTGTGTTCGGTATATTGTGATATATTATAGCATGGAAGAGATAAATTCTAGGATTTGGTCCCTATAGTGTATGGGCCCTCTTAGGTCAGAATTTGTTGGATCATACTCCATCGTTAAAGTGTATTGTGTTATGAAGTTCCACACATGGACACCAAAGTTTGATTCTTGGGGATTATGGTCCCCCACGGATTGAAATTCAGTGTTCCAGTAAATTTCATTTATAAAGAAAATGTGATAAAATTTAAATGAGTACCAATTCATGGAATGTGAATGTGAAATCGGTTTGAAATGAAACATTTATGATGAAAAGGGAAACTAAAATGTATTGTGATTGATAACTTGACCAGTAATGACATTAGAAGTGGGATTTTGGTAGCATTTTTTTGATGCCCAAACCTAACCCATGGGGCAGGAAGAGGGGTGAGTTCTTATAGAAGAATATTTTCACCTATCATGTTTTTGATATCTGTAATTTTGAGCTATGAACTTTGATAATGATCTATAACTGAGGTGTGTGTTTGGCATTTTGGAGTCATGCCACCATGAAGACCTCTAGTTTTACATCTGGAGGGTGGATATGATCACACTCAGAAGGTGGTGGGCTTTGAGCTACTAGTGGATCCTCTAATAGTTCCAGTTGTGGAACCTACTATTATACCAGATGTAGGTGCTGAGGAACAGTTCTATGAAGACTTTATGTGGTTCATGAATACCATTCAGGGAGCCCCACAACCTTCCTTGACTATGGAATAGTTGACACATGAGTTTTAGAAGCATCATCCACCCATGTTTTCAAGGGGGTGCTGGATCACATGTTGCAAATTAATGGCTAGAGTCCATGATTTCTATCTTATATCACTTAAAGACTCCTCCTTAGAGGAGGGTAAATATCACTACATACACATTGTGTGATTCCACCAAGAGGTGGTGGGATGTTATCACACAAACTGATCATCATCAAGAGATGTCCTAGAGGAAGTCTCATATAGCCTTCTATGACTATTTCTATATTAATACAATTAGGGTAAATAGATCCTAGGAGTTCTTACATTTGGAGCAGGTTTCACTATTATTCATGGACTATTTGGCATTCTTTACTGATCTCTAGTACTTTGCACCAATTCTGATGGGTGAGGAGTTATTGAAAGCTTGGAGATTCAAGGATGGTATCATATATGACATCTGATAATAAGTAAATGTCTTCTAGATGACTATTATATCTAGGATAGTGAATTAGGTGTTTATCACATATCATAACCTGAGGGAATCTAGAGGTGTGTTCCAGGGAAGCTCAACACCGAGATTTGTAACAACATCAACTAGTAGTAGGAAGTTTCATTTGGAGATTCCATGCGGGGATACTAGTAGTCAGAACATGTCTTCAGGTAGTCAGGTGAGGTGCTACCAGTGTGGTATACTAAGACATACATGGCTGCAGTGTACTAAATACCCAGTTGAGTGCCAATATTATAGTAATATGGGCCATCAATAATGACTTTGCAAAACATTTCCACCAACAGTCAATGAGAGATGGTTTGTACTGACTCCATGTTCAGGAGAAGGGTCAGAATCTTCTCATTAGATACGGATCCAGGGTATATCAGGCTGATCATGTCATGGTAGCTAGACCCCAGGTTCATAGCGACAACAGGGTATATCAGCTCAGGGTATCCAGGCAGTGTCACTGGGCCACAATACATACCAGGCATTTGCAGGGAAACAGACCCACTAGGAGAAGGATACTGAACCTTCTACTATAATAGATACTATTCTAGTAGCCTTCATTTTAGATTTATAACTCATTGATATAAGTTCTTCACGTAGCTTTATATATGTGGTTGTTGTGTAGAGACTTGGGATTAGTGTCCAGTCTTCTAATGACACCATGACTCTTGAAACACCTTTGGGAATTTGAAGGGAGGGTGTACGACAATGTAGAGAGTTCCCCCTTGAGGTTGGTGGGTGTCCCATCACATGGGACCTTTACATCCTCAAGATGATAGGATTCAATGTCATTCTAGGGATGAATTGTTTTGTTCCTTTTCATGATTTTTTTTTATTTCTATCACCATAGGGTGAGATTTACATCACCAGAGGGTGGATAGTTAATTAAAAAGGGTGAATGGGATGTCTAGGAGATCCAAGATAAAACCGAGCATCGTGGGATGGGTGGGATACCAACCCAGATTGTGAGATTATATCTGGATGATCTGGGGACAAGTTAGACTGATTTCACTCCATTTGTTGATCATTTCAAGGATGTATTACTAGACGACTTCTCAGTATTACCTCTAATGAGAGAGTTAGAGTTCTCCATCAATCTTGTTCCAGGAGCTGCATCAGTATCCATTCATCCTAAAAGGATGGCTACAATGGAGTTTCAAGAGATCAGGAGGCAACTAAAGGATTTAGTGGAAAAGGGTTTCATCGGACCCAATACTTCTCCATGGAGTTCACCAATCCTTTTTTTGAAAAAGAATAACAATACCCTTAGGCTATGTGTGGATTAATGGAAGTTGAAACATTTGATTGTTAAGATCCGGTATCCTCTTCTATAGATAGATGATCTCTCCGACCAGTTTTGAGGAGCTCAGGTTTTCTAAAAGATAGATTTGAGATGTGGTTACCATCAGGTGCATGTTAGACCATCAGACATACCTTGTAAAACTTTTTGAAGTAGTTAAGGTATTTATGAGTATTTTTTATGCCATTCTGTCTCATGAACACACTAGTAGTCTTGATGGAATTGATGAACCGGGTGTTCCATCCTTACCTCGATTTTTTTTTTGTGGTTTTAGTGGATGATATCTAGGTGTATTCTCATAGTCAACATGACCATGAAAAACATCTAGAGATAATTTTGAATACACTGAGAGAGCATCGGTTATATGCTAAGCTCACAAAGTTCCACTTTTGGATGGATCAAATTCACTACCTGGGTCACGTCATCTCAGAGAAAGGGGTATCAGTGGACCCAGATACGGTGAGAGTGGTAGTTACCTGGGAGAATATCAATAATGTATTTTAGGTGATGAGTTTCTTAGGGATAGATGGTTATTATAGGGGTTTAATACAATACTTCTCATGCTTAGAATCACTGTTTAAGGGATTTAATAACAAGGTTTTGAATTATGTATGTTCATATTACTATCAGATGGACTTTTAGGAGTTTAAAGAGAGATTGAATTTAGCACCAATACTAATTTTTCAAAATCCAGGAAGGATCTATACTATGTACAGTGATGCATCATGTATCGAACTAAGAGAAGTTCTTATACAGGGGGATCAATTTATTATGTATGGGTCTTAGCATTTGACGACACAAAAGATTAATTACATGATGCAAGATATCGAGTTGGATGTGGTTGTTCAAGCATTGCACTATTGGAGACATTACTTACTAGGAGAGCATTTTGTGGTGCACACAAACCACAAAAGCCTCAAGTATATAGTTACATAGAAATATATAAACCTAAAACAATGAATTTGGGTTGATTAAAAAAATTATTTTTACTTATATATTTACTACACACCTGGTAGAGACAATGTAGTGGTTGACGCACTGATTTGGAGGACTCAGATACAGGCAGTGCAGTAGGCTGGTAGCAAGTGATGGATTTGTTCTCTGAGATACACTTGGAGGTACATGATTTTTAAGGGTAGACTGTAAAGACCTGTAAAATTCAAGGGAAATTTTTTCTTAATTTTCTTTGGGATTTTACAAGAACACAGTTTCTGACGGCACCTGATTCCGAGGCCCGGTGTGCCCGGAATCAATTTCCGAAGTTTAACTTGGGTACGTTCAGTGAACGAGCGAGCGGGTTTTTCTAACTTTTGAACCGGTGCTCGGAATCGAAATCTGAGGGCACTGATGAAACCACAGCGTCGGTAATTGTTTAGTAACACCTTTTCTAGAGTTGAGTTTTCTCGTGTGTGGTTTTTTAAAAAATGGGTTAAGTAATGAATAAAATAAAATTTGTGCAACCAATTTTATTTTTTATTCTAAGTAGTTTAAACCTACATATGGAAGTTGAGTTGGGACCCACTATATTGTAAACCCTCATGATAGGATATTAGTGAGGTGGTCCCCACACGAGCCCCACCCTTTCAACTTCCATGAACCCCCATTAATTTTGTAACTCACCCGCACCCCCCTTAAATGAAAAGTCAACTCTCAACTTAATTGGATTATTAAACGCCTTTAGTTAAGTCAAATAATTAAATGCGATCTTTTGAAATTCAAAATGGATTGGCATGAGAAGTAAAATAAGGCAAAGCCTTATTTTATTAGGTTGTTTCGTTGTGTGAGAAGGATTTGAAGAGGAGAGCTCAAGTCTTGGAATCCTCATCTTCCTCCTTGAAGAACGCGAAGAACGCACCGTCACCGACAAAGAACGCTAGCCTCTAACGAAGGATGACGAAGAACGCAGAATCCTCGAAGATCGATGACGTGACGCCGTGTACCGTGACACCTAAGATTCTCTTCTCTGTGACGTCGATGACACTTACGGAACCTTGTTCTGCGACGCCGTCTTCCATGAAGATTATTTCCCACGATGAACCTTCGTTCGATGACACCTTGAGGTAGGGGTTAATTTTGTTCGTGGAATGATCATTGCTGTTCTTCGTCTTTTATTTTGGGCCGCTTGTTATCAACTTAACGGGAGGAGGCTGGACCGCACAAACATGGCCGACCCTCCCCCCCCTTGCTTGTTGTGTTTGTTTCGGCTTGAAAGAAGGCGGTGCGGTGCAATTACATCGCGCAGAATCATGGAGGGATGCAGTGAAGAAGCGCAGAGCCGTAGCGCCGCGCCATTGAGGTCGAACAAATCCGCGGCGCCATCGCGCCGCGCCGGAGAACCATGAAGAGGTCGCGGCCGGAGTAGGGCCACGGCGGAGGGGTGCGGATCTGCCACGCCGCGCCGGTCGGACAAGGCCGTATCTCAAAGCTGCGGCGGTTCAAGGTGGGGCGGCCGGAACCGCTGGCCGCTGGCACCTCGGAGGGCGGGACCGCGGTGGTCCCGCGGTGGCAGCATCGGCCGGCCGGACTGGGCCGACCGTTTCAGGGGGAGATCGGGGGTCGTAACCCCCAGCTGGAAAAAAGGAGCGGTCCCCACATGGGGGGTCCGCGGTTTCAATAAGGGGGCAGCGCACCCCCCCTTTTTCCGCTCATCTCGGCCATCACCGAGCTGGACACCCGCGAGCCGGGCCTGCGCCAGGCCAACCGGCCACCCAAGCCAGTTTGGCCGCACCGGGCCGGGCCGCGCCGTTGGGTCCGGGCCGGACCCGGACCCGGGTCGGGTCGACCCGGGGGGTCTCGGTCCGGGTCGGTCTAGGCCCAAAACCCCCTAAAACCAGGCATGTCCGTTCTTTTGCCCATATCTTGGGCTACGGACCTCCGATCGACACACCGTCAGTTGAGATGCGATCCTTGGATCAAGAAGGTCGTTTAGGTTTATTACACTCAAGGTTTCAGAGAACCTTGGGTATGGCCGGGTTGGTTTGAACCCGAAACCAACCGGGCCCTCGGAGCAGAAACACTTATAACTTGAGCTCCAGACGTCCGATTGACGTGCCGTCGACTTTGTTGATTCCTCTTAGTGATACAGACCTTTTTCCATACTCCAATCGAGGTTTGGACATAGTTGGAGTGCGGTCGGGTTGGTTTTGACTTAAAAAACCAACCGGGCCCCTGGAACGAAAAAGTCAATAACTCTTAGACCGGGCGTCTGATTGACACACCGTCTATCACGTTGAGTTCCTGTTGACGATACGGAACTTTGGGATACATCAACTCCGGACTTCATGTCAGTTGATGTATCGGCCCCTTGACTCGTGGAGTGGACCCGCCCCGAACGAGCTTGCTATGTGCGGGAACCCTAGAGCTGGCTGCGACTGCGACGATGATGAATACTGTACAGAAATTTTCCGTGGGTTCGACATCGATGACTACAACACTCAGTGATCCTGTATGGATCAGTGCTACTGATCCTGTGTGGGTCAGATCCTGTGTGGGTCAGCGCTCAGCGGTCCTGTGTATGCCAGCGCATACCGATCCTATGTGGGTCAGATCCTGTGTGGGTCATTACGGGGGTTAGTACCTATCGATCCTGTGTGGGTCTGACAGCTTAGATGAATCAGTGGCTACATATGATCATCTCTATTGTCTTACGAAGAAGTATAGCTGTGTGAGCTGAGTCGTGACTTTCAATCATTATCTTCGATAAGATTTACTTGATATCCTATGTGGATTACGTTATGCTTTCCTGTGTGGATTGGGTTGTGAATTCCTATGTGGAATGGGTTGTGTTTTCCTGTGTGGACTGGGTTGTACTTGGGCTTGGATTTTGGAGCCGAATCAGAATTGATGACTTAGGTATATGTATGGGAATATACCTAAGTAGTGTCAGATGTTACTTCGTGATTGTATCTTTCCTTTGTGGATTATCCTTTGTGGATTTTGGGAGACCTTTGGGGGTCTCGGGGTCCCTACTGAGTAGCGTATATTCACCCCTGCACGGGCTATGCCCGCACTACGTTGTGTTGGATGTAGACGACGGACAGCGCTGATCGTGGTTGAGGATGGTGGAGCAGGTCAGTACCTGGAGGTGGACCACTGGGCAGGACATACATGGAGCGGACAGCTAGACCGCGGAGCTGAGGAGATTATCTGTACCCACCCTTCAGGTGGGATTTCTAGTGGGCAGCTCGACGTTGCTGCTTTACTTTTAGTTGCTGTACTTTCTTTACAGTTGTAATTTACTTTTAGTTTGGGTTTGTATTCTGGCCCACTTACTTTTCCGCACCTACTACTGTACCAGTTTTACTTAGTGTTTACTTCTGCTCGCTTACTCTGTGTTGTTGGTTTACTTTATAAGGCAATGCCTTCCCCTTTTTGTTGGGATTTATGCCTTGGTGCTAGACACCAACCCCTGACCTATGGGAGGCAGGCTTAGGGTAGTCATGACACGGGTCCCGAGGACGGGTCATGACAAATTGGTATCAGAGGAGTTCGGTTCTACCGCAGAACTCAGGACTCTGATATTTCTTCTATGTGAAGCAATATTGTTAAGGGTATTGAGTGTGGTTATCAGTCCAGGGAGTCCAGTTTTGGTGCGGCGGCCGACGTATCCGTACACCAGGACCCTGACTTTTGATTTCTGACTCAATGTACGAAAACATTGATTGCGTGTGTGTTTCAAAAGTTTTCTTTGTGATTACTTTGTGTCAGCTCACCAGGTATACTGTTTTGACCGTGGCACACCTGTTTCTTTACAGGATGGCCCCACGATGGCAGCCAACTAGGGTTCCGAGCTTTGTGCGTGATGACAGCCCACCGAGCGACGAGGCCTCGGTGTAGGGCCCTTTTTCAGTGGAGGCAACGACGGTACCTCTACCCGCCTAGCCACCGATGCCACTAGCCCCAGCCGCTGAGAGTGCACGTCGCCTTAGTTCACTGCACGAGTTACAGCATCAAAGACCGCCCAGGTTCTGCGGGAAGGACCCTCAGGAAGTCGAGGATTGGATGGAGGCGGTTGTGCAAGTTTTCAAGTTAGTGGGGAGACCGGCTGACCTCATGGTGATCCTTGCAGTGAGCCTCCTGCACGCGGAAACAGACAGATGGTGGAGCTTGATGCTCCAGGTGCACGACGAGAAATCTCTTCTCTGGACGGACTTTGAGAGCTTCTTCCGCTCGGAGTTCTTCCCAGCCACCCTCCGTGAGGTGCGTATTTAGGAGATTCTACAGCTGCGGCAGGGCAACATGACGATCGCCCATTACTCTGCGAGATTTACCGATCTCTCGCGCTATTCGACGGACATGGTACGAGACCCATTCTTCCGGGCCCGGACCTTCGAGCAGGGACTAAGGCATGAGATCCGGGCATCGTTGATCTCCCTCAGCATTTCGACACAAGCAAGAGTACTGGAGCGAGCCCTTCTCATTGAGAGCTTTCTTGCTGAGTCTACACCAGCAGCGAGACCTACCGTAGGGCGGCACATAGCGGAGTCTTCTACAGCCGGAAGTAGACAGATGTCGCAGAGGTCCAAGCAGACCAGGCCATTAGGCGGACGACCACAGGATAATGGCTCGGAGGTGCGGGGTACACGCAGAAGAACTAGTCTTACGAGTGGCAGACAATGCTATGCATGGGGCGGGCAGGGCCACATGGCTCGTGACTACCCAACCCGCCATACAGAGGGGCAGTAGATGGTTGAGGGACCACCCAGGAAGAGGAAGAGGTTCGACCGTGGCGGTCCGCAGGGAGTAGGCGGACGAGGCCGAGGAGCTGGTCGAGCGAAAGGTGGTGGACGACGTTTTGAGGCTCTACCACCACCACCACCAGGAGGTCCACCCCAACCATAGGGTAGATCACAACTTTAGGCAGCTGAAGCTTACGATCATGGAGCTCCGGAAGCGGGTGGACAAGTGTAGAACTAGCTCCAGGCATGGAGGCCTTTGCCCATAATGCCTCTAGCTTCATTGTTTGTGTTGATTTTTGTCCTTGTACTCTGAGTTGAAGTAATAAAAGACACTTGCAATAGTGACCTTTTCTTTCTTGTCTTTTTTATGTAAATACTAAGAGGTTCCGGTTAAAAAAAACTGTTGACTTGACCCTCACATGCGAGATTCATACTGGAGGAGACCCAGTGACTACACACTGATGCCGACAGTGTGACTCAACCCTTGGAGGCGAGAGTAACGGTTGGATCTCTTGGTAGCAGCGTCGAGGCCTTACGACGTCATCCATGACATGAATTAACTGATCATGACGAGATTGACTATATTAGGCAAGGAACGTGGTTCATCCAGGGGATGAGATCAGATTTCTATTTTCGGAAAAGGAGAAATCTTTGCAGCTTTGTAGAATGTTAATGAAGAAGGGGAAACCCTTTGTGTGGTCATACAAATGTCAGCAGAGCTTCCAGGAGCTAAGACAGAGATTGACCAATGCACATATCTTGAGGCTACCGGAGGAGGGAGTAGGGTACGTAGTCTACTGCGATGAATCAGGGACCAGACTCGGATGTGTCCTGATGCAGGAGCGGTCCGTGATTGCCTATGGATCACGTCCATTGAGGCAACATGAGTAGAACTACGCTACCCATGACCTGGAGTTAGCAGCAGTAGTCTTCGCTCTGAAGATGTGGTGACACTACCTGATGGGCAAGCACTTTACAGTCTACTCTGACCACCAGAGTCTCAGGTACATCTTCTCGTAGAAGGAACTGAATCTGAGACAGCGATGAAGGCTCGAGTTCTTCCAGGACTATGAATTTGAGATAGTCTATACTCCTGGAAAGGGGAACGTAGTAGCCGATTCTCTCAGCAGGAGGACGGACATTCAGCTACTCGGGGAGGCAACAGAGTAGCTAGCCGCTTTTTAGATATCCTTTGTGGATAGAGATGGTGCATTCTTTCTTTAGTAACTCACAGTCACTCCTCCACTACTGCAGCTAGTCAGAGAGGCATAGCGTGGGGACGCTGACTGTGAGACGCAGCGTGCGCAGATATCCTCAGGACAGACACCTGATGGATTCTCTGTAAGAGGAGGGCACGTCTTCCTTTTTAGAGGACATACCATGGTACCCGTTGCTTTCCAGGAGGAGGTGCTGAGACAGTTTCACACTTCCCCTTTAATGGTACATCTAGGAGTGGCGTAGATGTACCAGGATCTCAGACGATAGCACCGGTGGCCGGGTATAAAGAAGGCTGTAGCAGAGTTCATTTCTCGATGCCTCACCTGCCAGCAGGTGAAAGCGGAGCACCAGGTACCAGTAGGCTTGGTACAACCCTTGGAGGTCCCAGAGTGGAAGTGGGATGGGATATCTATGGATTTCGTGACTGGACTTCCACACACTTCCAGAGGTCATTAATCCATTTGGGTGATTGTCGACCGACTCACCAAGTCGTCTCACTTCTTACCCATCAGAGAGCAGGGATCAGTAGGTTGCTTGGGACGTCTCTAAGTTCAGGAGATTATACAGCTTCATGGTGTGCCATCATCTATCGTCTCTGATCGTGATGCTCATTTTACTTCCCGACTTTGGAAGGGGTTGTAGGAGGTGTTCAGGACGCAGCTACGTCTGAGCACCGCCTTTCACCCTCAGACAGATGGTCAGACGGAGATGACCATTCAAACCCTCAAGGACATGCTCCGTGCATGTGTCCTCGACTTTGGTCATAGCTGGGAGGATCACCTACCTTTAGTGGAGTTTGCGTACAACAACAGCTACCACTCCACCATCGGGATGGCACCATACGAGGCATTGTACGACCGACCTTGCAGATCACCGCTGTGCTGGACAGACCCTGGGGAGTCAGCACTTGTGGGACCGGAGATGGTCCAGGCCATGACAGAGAAGGTCTAGGTCATCCAGGAGTGGATGAGGACAGCTCAGAGCCAACAGAAGTCTTATGATGATAGGAGGCGGAGACCACTAGAGTTTGAGGATGGCGACCATGTCTTCTTGTGGGTCTCACCTCGACGTGGTTTACGGAGATTTGGCTGAGGCGGCAAGTTATCTCCGCACTTCATCAGACCATTCTAGGTCCTCAGCAGGATAGGCGAGGTGGCTTATCGCCTGGCTATACCACCTCAGTTGCACCGGGTGCACAGCGTCTTCCACGTATCTCAGCTGAGGAGATACGTGCACGACCCGACGCATATCATCGACCATGGGGAGTTGGACATTGACGATGGGGAGACTTTTGCGGAGGTCCCAGTGGAGATCGAGGATCGATAGGAGTGGGCCCTATGTGGGTGGTCGAATCCTCTAGTGCGCATCAGATGGAAGCACATGAACCTCCAGGAGAGCACTTGGGAGTGGGAGGCTCAGATGCGTGCTCAGTACCCACTTTTGTTTCCCTAGTTTTTGATGTATCTTTATGGGGACATAAAGCCCTGAGGTGCGAGTAATGTAAAGACCCATACAATTCAAGGGAAATTTTTTCTTAATTTTTTTTGCGATTTTACAAGAACGCAGTTTCTGACGGCACCTGATTCCGAGGCCCGGTGTTCCCGGAATCAATTTCCGAAGTTTAGCTTGGGTACGTTCAGTGAACAAGCGAGCATGTTTTTCTAACTTTTGAACCATTGCTCGGAATCAAAATCTGAGGGCACCGATAAAACCGAAACGCCGGTAATTTCTTAGGAACACCTTTTTTGGAGTTGCGTTTGCTCAAGTGTGGTTTTTTAAAATAACGGGTTAAGTAATGAATAATATAAAATTTGTGCAACCAATTTTATTTTTTATTCTAAGTAGTTTAAACCTACATATGGAAGTTGATATGGGACCCACTATATCCTAAACCCTCATGATACGATATTAGTGAGGTGGGACCCACATGAGCCCCACCCTTTCAACTTCCATGAACCCCCATTAATTTTGTAACTCACCCGCACCCCCCTTAAAAGAAAAGTCAACTCTTGACTTAATTGGATTATTAAACGCCTTCAGTTAAGTCAAATAATTAAATGCGATCTTTTGAAATTCAAAAGGGATTGGCATGAGAAATAAAATAAGGCAAAGCCTTATTTTATTAGGTTGTTTTGTTGTGTGAGAAGGATTTGAAGAGGAGAGCTCAAGTCTTGGAATCCTCATCTTCCTCCTTGAAGAACGCGAAGATCGCACCGTCACCGACGAAGAATTCCAGCCTCCGAAGAAGGATGACGAAGAACACTGAATCCTCGGAGATCGATGATGCGACGCTGTGTACCACAATGCCAACGATTCTCTTCTCTATGACGTCGATGACGCTTACGGAACCTTGTTCTGCGACGCCGTCTTCCGTGACGATTATTTCCCTTGATGAACCTTCGTTCGACGACACCTTGAGATAGGGGTTAATTTTGTTTATGGAATGATCATTACCGTTCTTCGTCTTTTATTTGGGGTCGCTTATTATCAACTTAACGGGAGGAGGCCAGACCGCACGAACATGGCCGACCCTCCTACCCCCCTTGGTTGTTGTGTTTGTTGTGGCTCGAAAGAAGGCGGTGCAGTGCAATTACACCGCGCGGAAACATGGAGGGATGGGTGAAGAAGCGCGGTGCCATTGCACCGCGCCATTGCGCCACGCCATTGAGGTCGAACAAAGCAGCGGTGCCGTTGCGCCGCGCTGGAGAACCATGAAGAGGCCGCGGCCAGAGCGGGACCGCGGCGGAGGGGAGTGGCGCCGTCGCGCGGCGCCGGTCGGACAAGGCCGCGGCTCAAAGCCGCGGAGGTGCAATATGGGGTGGCCGAAACCACCGGCCGCCGACACCTCGGAGGGCGGGATCGCGGCGGTCTCGCGGTGGCAGCACCGGCCAGCCGGACCAGGCTAACCGTTTCAGGGGGAGACTGGGGGTCGTAACCCCCGGCTGGAAAAAAGGAGCGGCCCCCACGTGGGGGGGCCGCGGTTTCAATCAGGGGGCAGCGTGCCCCCCCTTTTTCCGTTCATCTCAGCCAGCACCGAGTTGGCCCCCCGCGAGCCGCGCCCGCGCCAGGCCAACCGGCCGCCCAGGCCGAACTAGCCACACCAGGCCGAGCCACCCAGGCCGGGCCAGGCCGCGCCGGCGGGGCCGGGACGCGCCGGTTGGGCCGGGCCACACCCACCGGGCCGGGCCAGTCCGCACCCTAATGGGCCGGACCCAGATTCAGGTCGGGTCGGTCCGGGCCCAAAACCCCGTAAAACCGGGCAGGTCCGTTCTTTTGTCCATATCTTGGGCTACGGACCTTCGATCAATGAACCGTCAGTTTCAATGCAATCCTTGGATCGAGACAGTAATTTTGGTATATTACATTCAAGGTTTCTGAGAACCTTGGGTATGGCCGGGTTGGTTTGAACACAAAACCAACCAGGCCCTCGGAGCGAAAACACTTATAACTTGAGCTCCGGACGCCCGATTGACGTGCTGTCGACTTTGTTGGATTCCTCTTAGTGAGACAGAACTATTGGCTTACTCCACTCAAGGTTTGGATGCAGTTGGAGTGTGGTTGGGTTATTTTTGACTTAAAAAACCAATCGGGCCCCTAGAACAAAAAAGCCAATACCTCTCAGACCGGGCGTCCGATTGACGCACCGTCTGTCACGTTGAGTTCCTATTGACGATACGAAACTTTGGGATATATTAACTCCAGACTTCTTTTCAGTTGATGTATCATCCCCTTGACTCATGGAGCGGACCCTCCCCGAACGAGCTTGCTGTGTGCGGGAACCCTAGAGCTAGCTGTGACTGCGACGACGATGAAGACTGTACAGAAATACTCCCTGGGTTCGACAACGACGACTACAAAACTCAGTGATCCTATGTGGATCAGGGCTACCGATCCTGTGTGGGTCAGCACTCAGAGGTCCTGTGTGGTCCAGCGCATACCGATCCTGTGTGGGTAAGATCCTGTGTGGGTCATTGCGGGGGTTAGTACCTATCGATCCTGTGTGGGTCCGACAGCTTAGATGAATCAGTGGCTACATCTGATCATCTCTATTGTCTTACGAAGAAGTATACCTATGTGAGCTAAGTCTTGACTTTCAATCATTATCTTCGATAAGATTGACTTGATATCCTGTGTGGATTACGTTATGCTTTCTTGTGTGGATTGGGTTGTGAATTCCTATGTGGAATGGGTTGTGTTTTCCTGTGTGGACTGGGTTGTACTTGGGCTCGGATGTTGGAGCCGAACCAGAATTGATGACTTAGGTATATGTATGGGAATATACCTTAGTAGTGTCAGATGTTACTTCATGATTGTATCTTTCCTTTGTGGATTATCCTTTGTGGATTCTGGGAGACCTTCTACGGTCTCGGGGTCCCTACTGAGTAGCATATACTCACCCCTACACGGGCTATGCCTGCACTACATTGTGTTGGATGCAAACGATGGAGAACGCTGATCGTGGTTGAGGTTGGTGGAGCAGGTCGGTACCTGGAGGTGGACCACTGGGTGGGACGTACACGGAGCGGACGGCTGGACCGCGGAGCTGAGGAGATTATCTGTACCCACCCTTTAGGTGGGATTTCCAGTGGATGGCTCGACGTTGCTTCTTTACTTTCAGTTGCTGTACTTTCTTTCTAGTTGTACTTTCCTTTCAGTTTGGGTTTGTATTCTGGCTCACTTAATTTTCCACACTTACAACTGTATTGGTTTTACTTAGTGTTTACTTCTGCTGGCTTACTCTGTGTTGTTGGTTTACTTTATAAGGCAATGCCTTCCCCTTTTTGTTGGGATTTATGCCTTGGTGCTAGTTTCCAGCCCCTGGCCTATGGGAGGTGGGCTTGGGGTAGTCACGGAATGGGTCCCGAGGATGGGTTGTGACACAGAAATTCCTTTCATTCTTCATTATGACATCTAAATTACTAGATAGAGTGAGTATGGGGAAGCTATCAGATTCTGAGGGCATCTTTATATGGGAGAGTATGGTATGTAAAGTCCCGTAAAATTTAAGGGAAATTTTTTCTTAATTTTATTTGAAATTTTACAAGAACGCGGTTTCTGACGGCACTTGATTCTGAGGCACGGAGTGCCCAGAATCAATTTCCGAAGTTTGGCTCGGGTACGTTCAGTGAAGGAACGAGCGGGTTTTCCTATCTTTTGAACCGGTGCTCAGAATTGAAATCCGATGGCACCGATGAAATCACAACGCCGGTAATCGCTTAAGGGAACCTTTACCGTAGTTGCATTTGTGCGGGTGAAGAAGTTAATTTATGGGGTTTAATTAAAAAGGTAAATAAAATTGTTGAATCAATTTTATTTCTTTTCAAGGTGGTTTATTTCTCCCATGGGAAGTTGGTGGTGGGGCCCAAATTCACCCAACTTCCCATGTGTGGATAATTGAAAGGGTGGGGCCCACACAAACCCCCCACCTTTTCAAATTCCTTAAACTCCCTAACCCCTCTTAACCCCTCACTTTCCTAACTCCCCATTAACTCACTTTCATTAATTTTTGACAACTTGTTATAATTAATAAAGTGAGTTACTTAATTTCAAACTCTTGAAATTCAAATGGTTAGGTTGTGTTAATAAAATAAGACTTGGTATTATTTTATTATTTTTAGAGTTTTGCAACCTTGGGAGGATTAGGAAGCGTGAAGTCTTCTTCTTCTTCAACCTCGATGAAGAACACGAAGAACACCATTCTTCAATGAAGAACATCTCCGCCGAAGAACGCGAAGTCTTATTCCAAAGACGTTTCCTCTTCGAACACGCCTCGACGACAATGGAATCGACGTTTGTCTTCCGCGATGCCGTATCCGCGACGCGACGTTCTTCTTCCGCGTCGTCTCTTCTGCGACGGTTTTCCGTGACGAAATCTCCGTCAACGACTTCGAATCCTCACTTCGCGACGTCGAAGTTCTTTTTCCGCGATGCCCGACCTCCGCAACATTTGTCTTCCGCGGCTCGTTGACGTGCACCGTTCTTGAAACCAAGGTAGGGGATTGTAAATAATTCTTTTGTTCGTGTTACATTCCTGAATTTCTTCGTGAAATTTTAAAACCTATTGTTATCGAATAACGCGAGGGGGTCGGACCGCACAAACACGGCTGAACCTCCTCCTTATATTCATGATTGATTCCTTTGTGGATTGGTACGGGAAGGCGTGGTGCCGTCACACCACGCAGAATCAAGAGAAAGGAAAATGCGCGGCGCCGTCGCGCCGCGCCGTGGAAAGAAGTTTAAGAATGTGACGCCGTCGCGCCGCGTCGAAGAAAACTGAAGACTCCGCGACCAGAGCGGGGCCGCGGTGGAGGGGCGCGGTGCCGTCACACTGACCTGGACGACAAGGGCCGTGTCCGGTTCCGGGCCGCGGTGGAGCAAGGTGACCGGCGGCCAGCCGGGCCGCCAGTGTCGGAGCTGGAAGGGGACCGGCCACTGCCGGTCCCGTTGAGAAGGAACAAGCCGGCCAGGTCGGGCCGGACGAAATGGGGGAAGCCAGGGGAATTAAATTCCCCCGACCGACTTCAAACAGCCCCCCATAAATGAGGGGGGCCGCAGGTACTCAAGGGGGCACGCGCCCCCCCCCCCCCCCCCCCCCCCCCCGTTTTCCAACAGCTCGGCCGAAGGCCAAGCTGGCAGTGCGCTAGGCGCGCTGTGCCCAGCCGGACCGGCCACCGGGCCGGTCTGCCAGGTCGGGCCGCGCTGGGCCAGGTTGACCGGACCGGGGCGGGTCGACCCGGTTCGGGCCGACCAGGGGGGGGGGGGGGTCTCGGGCTGGGTCGGTCCGGGCCCGAAACCCCCGTTTTCGGACTGTTTGGGTTCAAATGCCCATAACTCAGGCTATGGACCTCCGATCGATGCGCCGTCAGCGGTGAAACGATACTTAAAACGAGACGGTCTTTTAGAAATATCGCAATCAAGGTTTTGGAATACTTTGAGTTCGTCCGGCTTGGTTCGTACACGAAACCAACCGGGCCCTCGGAGCGGAAACACTCATATCTTGAGGAACGGACGTTCGATTGACGTGCTGTCAACTTTGTTGAGTTCCTCTTAGTGAGACAGATCTTTTGGCATACTCCGCTCGAGGTTTGGACGCAGGTGGAGTATGGTCGGGTTGGTTTTGCCTTAAAAACCAACCGGGCCCCTGGGACGAAAAAGCCAATAACTCTCAGACCGGGCGTCCGATTGACGTGCCGTCTGTGACGTTGAGTTCCTGTTGACGATACAGAACTTTTGGATACATCAACTATGGACTATGTGTCAGTTGATGTATCAGCCTCTCGGCTCGTGGAGCGGACCCTCCCGAACGAGCTTGCCGTGTGCGGGAACCCTAGAGCTGGCTGCGACTGCTACTGTGACTGCGATGACGATTGTCCAGAGATCCTCAGTGGATTCGATGACGACGACTTCAGCACTCAGCGATCCTATGTGGATCAGTGCTACCGATCCTGTGTGGGTCCGATCCTGTGTGGGTCAGTGCTCAACGGTTCTGTGTGAGCCAGGGCCTACAGATCCTGTGTGGGTCCGATCCTGTGTGGGTCTTTGCGGGGGTTAGTACCTATCGATCCTTTGTGGGTCCGACGAATTAGATGGATCAGTGATAATCTCTATCGTCTTTCTAAGAAGTATACCTGTGTGAGGTGAATCCTGTTTCCTTTCCTGTGTGGATTGTGTTGTGCTATCCTGTGTGGATTACGTCATGTTTTCTTGTGTGGAATACATATACTTTCCTATGTGGACTGGGTTGTACTTGAGCTCGGAGGTTGGAGCGTATTGGAATTTATGACATAGGTATATGTATGGGCATATACCTAAGCAGTGTCGGTTGTTACTTCGTGATTGTATCTTTACTTTGTGGTTTATCCTTTGTGGATTTTGGGAGACCTTCGGGGGTCTCGGGGTCCCTACTGAGTAGCTTATACTCACCCCTGCACAGGCTATGCCCGCACTACGTTGTGTTGGTTGCAAACGACAGACAACGTTGATCGTGGTTGAGGCTTGCAGAGTAGGACGGTACCTGGAGGTGGACCACTGGGCGAGACGAACTCGGAGTGGACGACGGGACCCGAGGAGCAGTGAAGCTATCTGTACCCACCCTTCAGGTGGGATTTCCAGTGGACAGCTCAGCGTAGAGGCTTTTACTTTTCAGTTGCTGTTTTCCCTTTCGAGTTGTACTTTACTTTCAGTTTAGGTTTGTATACTGGCCCATTTACTTTTCCACACTTACTGTTGTACCAGTTTTTACTTAGTGTTTACTTTTTCCACTTGCTTACTCTGTGGTGCTTGTTTACTTTACAAAGGAAATGCCTTCCCTTTTTACCAGGATTTACGCCTTGGTGCTAGTCGCCAGCCCCTGTCCTATGGAAGGCGGGATTGGGGTAGTCACGGCACGGGCCCGAGGACGGGTCGTGACAAATTGGTATCAAAGGGATTCGGTTCTACCACAGACTCTGATCTTTCTACTATGTGAAGCAATAATGTTAAGCGTATTGGGTGTGGTTATCAGTACAGGGAGTCCAGTGTTGGTGCGGCGGCCGACGTATCTGTACACTAGGACCCTGACTTCTAATTTCCTACTTAATGCACGAAAACATTGATTGCATGTGTGTTCAAGTTTTCTTCGTGATTACTTTGTATCAGCTCACCAGGTATACTATTCTGACTGTGGAACACCTGTTTCCTTTTTAGGATGGCCCCACGATGGCAGCCAGCTAGGGTTCCGAGAGTCGAGCGTGACGACAGCCCACCGAGCGACAAGGCCTCGGTGCAGGGCCCTTTGTCAGCAGTGGCACCGGCGGTAGCTTTACCCGCCGAGCCACCGATACTTCCAGCACCAGCCACTGATGATGCACGTCACCTCAGCGCACTGCATGAGTTCTAGTGCCAGTGACCACCCAGGTTCCGTGGGGAGACGGACCCCCAGGCAGCTGAGGACTGGTTGGAGGTAGTGGTACGTGTGTTTCGGTTAGTGAGGACACCAGCAGACCTCATGGTGATCCTTGCTGCGAGCCTACTGCACGCAGTAGCGGGTCGACGGTGGAGCTTGATGCTCCAGGTGCACGATGAGGCATCTCTACTTTGGAAGGATTTTGAGAGCCTGTTTCACTCAGAGTTCGTCCCAGCCACCCTCCGTGCGGTGCACATTCAGGAGCTTCTTCAGCTGTGGTAGGGCAGCATGACGGTCGCTCAGTACTCGGCGAGATTTACTGATCTCTCGCGCTACTCGACCAACATGGTACGAGACCCATTCTTCCGGGCCCGGACCTTTGAGTAGGGATTGAGACACGAGATCAGGGAATCGCTGATCTCCCTTAGCATTCCAACTCAGACAGGAGTACTGGAGCGGGCCCTTTTGATCGAGAGCTTTCTTGCTGAGTCTACACCAGCACCGAGACCCACCGCAGGGTGGCACGTAGTAGAGTGTTCTGCAGCAGGCAGTCGACAGATGAATCTTGGGTCCAGGAAGACCAGACCCTCAGGTAGATGACCTCAGGACACTGGCTCAGCAGTGCGGGGCACACAGCGCAGAGCCAGTCTTTCGAGAGGCAGACAATGCTACTCGTGCGGTGGGCAGGGCCACATCGCTCATGACTGCCCGACCCGCCGTGCTGAGGAGCAGCAGACGATTGAGGGACCACCGAGGCAGAGGCAGAGGATCGACCGTGGCGGTCCGCAGGGAGGAGGCGGACGAGGCAGAGGAGTTGGACGAGCAGTAGGTGGTGGGCGACGTTTTGAGGCTCTACCACCACCACCACCAGGAGGTCCATCCCGACCACAGGGAGCTGGCGGGCAGAGACAGGCACAGCTCCAGGCAGCAAAGGCCTATGACCACGGCGCGCCCGAGATGATTCGAGGTATTATCTGTGTCTATTCCACCCTTGCTGCAGTACTTATAGACACATGAGCGAGTCACTCTTTCATATCCGCTGCCCTTGTTCGGAGCTCGGAGATTCCGACAAAGCCATTGGCTCGATCCTTACGGCTAGAGACTCCTACGGGAGAAGACTCGATGATTATGCACTGGTTCCGACAGTGTGAGATTACTCTAGGAGGTGATAGCTTCTGCTGGGATCTTCTTGTAGCGGCGTCGAGGCCTTACGACGTCATCTTGGGCATGGATTGGTTGACTACGGTCCATGCACATATTGACTGTTTTAGGTGCAAGGTGCGATGTGTACGCACCGACGGGAGCAGGTTCACCTTCACCGACGAGAAGGGATCCTTTGCAGCATAGGATGGACTTCTGCGGAGGAGAGGACATCCCATCACTCATCAGTTGGCTAGCCTCTTCCTAGGAGCAGTTGACGTGCAGAGTCCTGGTTTTCCTGCAGTGGTGGATCAGTTTGCGGACGTCTTCCCCGACGACATTCCAAGGCTACCTCCTCTTAGAGAGGTAGACTTTTATATTGACCTGTACACCGGGACAACCCCGATATCAAATCCAGCATATCAGATGGCCCCTGCCGAGCTTCGAGAGCTACGGGTACAGTTGGGGGACTTGCAGGGCAAGGGGTTCATCCGACCCAGTGTTTCACCCTGGGCTTCCCCGATATTGTTCGCCAAGAAGGCGGACGAGAGCTTGCGACTGTGTGTCGACTATCGTCACCTGAACCAGGGGATAGTGATGAACAAGTATCTGCTACCAAGAATTGATGACCTCTTTGATCAACTCAAGGGAGCACGGTGGTTCTCGAAGATAGACCTCAGGTCAGGTTATCACCAGCTCAGAGTTCGAGAAGAGGATGTGCAGAAGACGGCCTTGAGATGTCGGTATGGCCACTATGAGTTCTTGGTTATGCCATTCGGCATAACCAATGATCCAGCAGTGTTCATGGCCCTCATGAAAAGGATCTTTCAGCCATACCTTGATCGATTTGTCGTGGTCTTCATCGACGACATTTTTATTTACTCGACGACTGAGGAGGAGCACGCCTAGCACTTACGGGTTGTACTAGACACACTCTGAGAGCACCAGCTTTATGGTAAGCTCTCTAAGTGTCAGTTCTGGATACGTGAGGTCCACTTCTTGGGTCACGTCATCTCTGAGGTGGGAGTTACAGTGGATCCTGCGAAGATCGAGGCAATGTTAGCTTGGGAGCCACCCAAGAGTGTGACGGAGGTGCGGAGTTTCTTGGGACTAGTTGGATACTACTGGAGATTTGTGCCAGACTTCTCCAGAGTTGTGGCGCCACTCTCAGCTTTGAAGAAGAAGGAGAAACCCTTCGTGTGGATAGACAAATGTCAGCAGATCTTCCAGGAGCTGAGACAGAGATTGACCAGTGCACCTATCTTGAGGCTGCCTGAGGAGGGAGTAGGGTACGTAGTCTACTGCGATGCATCGGGGACCGGACTAGGTTGAGTTCTGATGTAGGAGCGAGCAGTGATCGCCTATGGATCACATCAGTTAAGGCCGCATGATCAGAACTACGCTACCCATGACCTGGAGTTAGCATCAGTGGTCTTCACTCTGAAGACATGACAACACTATCTGATGGGAGAGCGCTTTACAGTCTTTTCTGACCATCAGAGTCTCAGATACATCTTCTCTCAGAAGGATCTGAATCTGAGACAGCGGCGATGGCTCGAGTTCCTCCAGGACTATGACTTTGAGATAGTCTATACTCCTGGGAAGGGGAACATGGTAGCCGATGCTCTCAGCAGGAGGACGGGCATTCAGCTACTTGAGGAGGCGACAGAGAAGCTAGCCGCTTTGCAGATATCCTTTGTGGATAGAGATGGAGCAGCCTTCCTTTAGTCTCTCACAGTCACTCCTCTACTATTACAGTGGGTCAGAGAGGCACAGCGAGGGGACGCTGACTGTGAGACGCGGCGTGCACAGATATCCTTAGGACAGGCACCTGATGGTTTCTCCTTTGGAGCGGAGCACAATATATTTTTCAGAGGACATACCATGGTACCAGTCACTTTACGGGAGGAGGTGATGAGAGAGTTTCACACTTCTCCTTTGGCGGTACATCCTAGAGTGGTGAAGATGTACCAGGATCTCATGCGACAACACTGGTGGCCGGTCATGTAGAAGGCTGTGGCAGAGTTCGTTTCTCGATGCCTCACCTACCAGCAGGTGAAGGCTGAGCACCAAGTACCAGCAGGCTTGGTAAATCCCTTGGAGGTTCCGGAGTGGAAGTGGGATGGCATATCTATGGACTTTGTGATTGGACTTCCACGCACTTCCAGAGGTCACGACTCCATTTGGGTGATTGTCGACCGACTCACCAAGTCGGCTCACTTCTTACCCATCAGAGAGAAGGGCTCAGTGGAGAGCTTGGGACGACTTTACATTCAAGAGATTGTTCAGCTTCACAGTGTACCATCATCTATCATCTCCGATCAAGATGCTCGCTTTACTTCCCAGCTATGGAAGGGGTTGCAGGAGGTGTTCGGGACGCAGTTACGTCTGAGCACAACCTTTCACCCTTAGACGGATGGTCAGACGGAGAGGACCATTCAGACTCTCGAGGACATTCTCCACGCATGTGTCCTCGACTTTGGTCGTAGCTGGGAGGACCACCTACCCTTGGTGGAGTTTGCGTACAACAAGAGTTACCACTCCACCATCGGGATGGCATCGTACGAGGCATTGTACGACTGACCGTGCAGATCTCCTTTGTGCTGGACAGACCCTGGGGAGTCAGTACTTGTGGGACAGGAGATGGTCCAGGCCACAACAGAGAAGGTCCAGGTCATCCAGGAGCGGATGAGGACAGCTCAGAGCCGGAAGAAGTCATACGCTGACAGGAGGCTGAGGCCACTAGAGTTCGAGGATGGCGATCACGTCTTCTTGTGTGTCTCACCACGACGTGGTTTACGGAGATTTGGATGAGGCGGCAAGTTATCTCCACGCTTCATCGGACCCTTCCAGGTCCTTAGCAGGATTTGCGAGGTGGCTTATCATCTGGCACTACCACCTCAGTTGCACCGGGTGCACGACGTCTTCCACGTATCTCAGTTGAGGAGATACGTGCACGACCCGATGCACATCATTGACCATGGGGAGCTTGACGTTGATGATGGGGTGACTTTTACAGAGGTTCTAGTTGAGATCGAGGATCGACAGGAGCGGGTACTACGTGGACGATTGATTCCTCTATTGCGCATCAGATGGCAGACCGGGAACCTCCAGGAGAGCACTTGGGAGCGGGAGGCTCAGATGCGTGCTCAGTACCCTCATTTGTTTCCCAAGTTTACGATGTATCTTTATGGGGACGTAAATCCCTGAGGTGGGAGTAATGTAAAGACCCGTAAAATTCAAGGGAAATTTTTTCTTAATTTTCTTTGAAATTTTACAAGAACGCGGTTTCTGACGGCACTTGATTCCGAGGCCCGGAGTGCCCGGAATCAATTTCTGAAGTTTGGCTCGGGTACATTCAGTGAAGGAACGAGCGAGTTTTCCTATATTTTGAACCGGTGCTCGGAATTGAAATCCGATGGCACCGATGAACTCACAACACTGGTAATCTCTTAAGGGAACCTTTACCGTAGTTGCGTTTGTGCGGGTGAAGAAGTTAATTTATGGGGTTTAATTAAAAAGTTAAATAAAATTGTTGAATCAATTTTATTTCTTTTCAAGGTGGTTTATTTCTCCCATGGGAAGTTGGTGGTGGGGCCCACATTCACCCAACTTCCCATGTGTGGATAATTGAAAGGGTGGGGCCCACATGAACCCCCACCTTTTCAAATTCCTTAAACTCCCTATCCCCTCTTAACCCCTCACTTTCCTAACTCCCCATTAACTCACTTTCATTAATTTTTGACAACTTGTTATAATTAATAAAGTGAGTTACTTAATTTTAAACTCTTGAAATTCAAATGGTTAGGTTGTGTTAATAAAATAAGACTTGGTCTTATTTTATTATTGTTAGAGTTTTGCAACCTTGGGAGGATTGAGAAGCGTGAAGTCTTCTTCTTCTTCAACCTCGACGAAGAACGTGAAGAACACCGTGCTTCAACGAAGAACATCTCCACCGAAGAACGCGACGTCTTCTTCCAACGACGTTTCCTCTTCGGACGCGCCTCAACGACAACGGAATCGACGTTCATCTTCCGCGACGCCGTATCCGCGACGCGGCATTCTTCTTCCACGTCGTCTCTTCCGCGACGAAATCTCCGACAATGACTTCGAATCCTCACTTTACGACATCGACGTTCTTTTTCCGCGATGCCCGACCTCCGCGAAGTTTGTCTTCCGCGGCTCATTGACGTGCACCATTCTTGAAACCGAGGTAGGGTATTGTGAATAATTCTTTTGTTCGTGTTACATTCCTGAATTTCTTCATGAAATTTTAAAACCTATTGTTATCGAATAACGCGAGGGGGTCGGATCGCACAAACACGGCCGACCCTCCTCCTTATTTTCATGATTGATTCCTTTGTGGATTGGTACGGGAAGGCGTGGTGCTGTCGCACCACGCGGAATCTAGAGAAATAAAAATGCGCGGCACCATCGCACCGCGCCATGGAAAGAAGTTTAAGAACGCGACGCCGTCGCGCTGCGTCGAAGAAAACCGAAGACGCCGCGGACGGAGAGGGGCCGCAGTGGAGGGGTGCGGTGTCGTCGTACCGCGCCGGACGACAAGAGCTGCGACCGGTTCCGGGCCGCGGCGGAGCAAGGTGACCGGCGGCCAGCCGGGCCACCGGTGTCGGAGCAGGAAGGGGACCGGCCACCGCCGGTCCCGTTGAGAAGGAACCGGCCGGCCAGGTCGGGCCCGCCGGAAAGGGGGAAGCCGGGGGAATTAAATTCCCCCAGCCGGCTTCAAACGGCCCCCCATAAATGAGGGGGGGCCGCAGTTACTCAAGGGGGGAAAGCGCCCCCCTTTTTCCAACAGCTCGGCCGAAGGCCGAGCTGGCAGCGCGCTGGGCGCACTGTGCCCAGCTGGACCGGCCGCCGGGCCGGGCCGTGCTGGGCCGGGTCGACCGTTCCGGGCTGGGTTGACCGGACCGGGGTGGGTCGACCCGGTTCGGGCCGACTGGGGGGGGGGGGGGGGGGGTTCTCGGGCCGGGTCGGTCTGGGCCCGAAACCCCCGTTTTCGGACCGTTTGGGTTCAAATGACCATAACTAGGGCTATGGACCTCCGATCGATACGCCGTCAGCGGCGACACGATCCTTAGAGCGAGACGGTCGTTTAGAAATATCGAACTCAAGGTTTTGGAATATTTTGAGTTCGGCCGGGTTGGTTCGTACATGAAACCAACCAGGCCCTCGGAGCGGAAACACTCATATCTTGAGCTACGGACATCCGATTGACATGCCGTCAACTTTGTTGAGTTCCTCTTAGTGAGTTAGATCTTTTTCCATACTCCGTCTGAGGTTTGGATGCAGGTGGAGTACGGTTGGGTTGGTTTTGCCTTAAAAACCAACCGGGCCCCTGGGACGAAAAAGCCAATAACTCTCAGATCGGGCGTCCGATTGACGCGCCGTCTGCGACGTTGAGTTCCTGTTAACGATACGGAACTTTTGGATACATCAACTCTAGACTATGTGTCAGTTGATGTATCATCCTCTCGGATCATGGAGCAGACCCTCCCGAATGAGCTTGCTGTGTGCGAGAACCCTAGAGCTGGCTGCGACTGCTCCTGTGACTGCGATGATGACTGTGCAGAGATCCTCAGTGGATTCGACGACGACGACTTCAGCACTCAGCGATCCTGTGTGGATTAGTGCTACCGATCATGTGTGGGTCTAATCCTGTGTGGGTCAGCGCTCAGCGGTTCTGTATGAGCCAGCGCCTACAGATCCTGTGTGGGTCCGATCCTGTGTGGGTCTTTACGGGGGTTAGTACCTATCGATCCTTTGTGGGTCTGACGACTTAGATGGATCAGTGATCATCTCAATCATCTTTCGAATAAGTATACATGTGTGAGATGAATCCTGTTTCCTTTCCTATGTGGATTGTGTTGTGCTATCCTGTGTGGATTACGTCATGTTTTCCTGTGTGGAATACGTATACTTTCCTGTGTGGACTGGGTTGTACTTGAGCTCGGAGGTTGGAGCGTATTAGAATTGATGACTTAGGTATATGTATGGTCATATACCTAAGCAGTGTCGGTTGTTACTTCGTGATTGTATATTTCCTTTGTGGTTTATCCTTTGTGGATTTTGGGAGACCTTCAGGGGTCTTGGGGTCCCTACTGAGTAGCTTATACTCACCCCTGTATGGGCTATGCCCGCACTACGTTTTGTTGGTTGCAGACGACGGACATCGTTGATCGTGGTTGAGGCTTGCAGAGCAGGACGGTACCTGTAGGTGGACCACTGGGCAGGACGCACTCGGAGTGGACGGAGGACCCGAGGAGCAGTGGAGCTATCTGTACCCACCCTTCAAGTGGGATTTCCAATGGACAGCTCGGCGTAGCGGCTTTTACTTTTTAGTTGCTGTTTTCCCTTTCGAGTTGTACTTTACTTTTAGTTTGGGTTTGTATACTGGCCCATTTACTTTTCCGCACTTACTGTTGTACCTGTTTTTACTTAGTGTTTACTTTTTCCGCTTGCTTACTCTGTGGTGCTTGTTTACTTTACAAAGGCAATACCTTCCCTTTTTACCGGGATTTACGCCTTGGTTCTAGTCACCAACCCCTGGCCTATGGAAGGTGGGCTTGGGGTAGTCGCGGCACGGGCCCGAGGACGGGTCGTGACATGGTAGGTGAGGAACCTCCTCTTGGTTGGATCGTAGGAGTGGATGAGATCCTAAGTGTTGATGGTCATGTATGGGTCTCTTCAGACATGCGAGAGGAGCTGATGTGGTATTTTCATGACTTTTTATGGGCAGTGCATCCTGGTTTCATCAAGATGTATCAAGATTTATGTTGTGAATATTTATGGCCAGACATGAAAAGATATGTAGCTAGCTTTTTTATTAGGTGTTCCACCTATCATCAGCTAAAGGGGGAACACCAACGACAAGCCAGACTTTTAAAGAATCTATCCATTACCGAGTATAAGTGTAATGATGTCACTATAGATTTTATGACCACTTTATCAAAGTATCCTCAAGGTAATGATTTTTTATGAGTTGTTGTGGATAGGCTCATGAAGGTTTCTCATTTCAAACCAATCAAGGAAACCTTCTGTGCTGATGATCTTGAGAGGTTGTACATCTGTGAGATTTTATGACTATATGAGGTTCCTCATACTACCATTTTAGATAGGTATGCCTATTTTACTTCTCTATTCAAGAAAGGGATATAGAGGTATTTGGGTACACAGGTGATTTTGAGCACAACATACCACCCCTGGATATATGGATAATTATAGTGCATGATTCAAGTGCTTAAGTTCATGCTGTGAGCGCACATCCTAGATTTTGGGGGCTCTTGGGAGAGTCATATACCCCTAGTTGAGTTATCCTATAATAATAGATTCTAGGATACCATATAAATGGAACCATATGATTATTTTTTATGATAATCCATACCAATCACCCCTATGTTGGCTAGAGCCAGGAGAGGTAGCTATGCCAGGACCTCATCTTATCCAGGACACTACTGGACATGTGTAGTTGATTCTGAAGTAGATGGATACTACACTGTATCATTAGAAATTATATGCCAATCACCATAGAATACCTCTGGAGTTTGGGGTTGGGGATCAATTATTCTTTCATGTTTCACTGAGGTTGGGACACAGGAGGATCACAAGACATGGTAAGCTTTCACTGAGGTACGTTGGTCCATTCGAGATTCTAGAGAGAGTCAGGATGGTAGACTATCGGTTGTAGTTACCTCAGAGGTACTTGGATATGCACAAATTCCTCCATGTTTCTCAGCCACAATATTACTACTCAGACCAATCTCATGATTTTCTGCCAGAGGAGGTTGAGTTACTAGAGGATGCATCCTTTTTTGAGCATCCTATACGTATTTTGGATCATAGCATGAAGGTTCTCTAATGCCAGTCCATTCCTTTAGTATGGGTTCTATGGAAGCATGATTGAATGAAGAATGATACTTGGGAGTGGGAGGCTAATGTATGATCATAGTGGTTAGAGTTATTCCCAGATCATGCTTCACCACCCTTGGAAGGGAAATTTAAGGACGAATTTCTTTAAGGGGGGAAGTTTGTAAGAACCCAATTATTCTTTGAGGTAGGTATTCATTGTTTTCTACAAATTATCAGTTTAATTTCTTAAATTTGGAATAATGTGGTTGTATGTTGGGGTCATAGAGGGATCAAGGGTGTCTAAGGTTGGTCTGGATCCCAGAACCCAAGTTTTGGGTGAAAAGAGGAGGCTTCATGGTTAGTGAAAACTGTGCGGGTTGGGCCACACATCTATGTCTCCAGGTCTGAATTTTTATCAAAATTTGATAGAGTCTTCTTAACTGGTTACCACATGGTTAGTAAACTATGAATATGCCCCTAGACTATAGAAAACCATGCATTGTTTCCACACCGTTTGAAAAACTGTGTGGGTAAACTGTGTGACCCAATAATTTTAGGAATTTTATAAATTTTAAATTTAATTAAAATTCTTTTATAACCCTAAATTTTGTTCTTTTCCTAAACACATAGTAGGGAGAACCATGCGATCTCTCCTCTTGATCTATCATAGGAATTGAGGTACTGTATCCATCCGAACTCCAATTTGAGCATCGTCTATCTCATCAGATCCACAAAGGTAAGATCTTAATTATTTTTTAGCCATTCTCCATTCTCTAGGTAATTAGTTTCACTATTTTTATTTAGTCTCATATGCGATAATTTCTCATTATTCATCCATTCTTAAAATTTCTTTCAATATGGGTCGAATCAGTGCTTGATACTGGAAGACATATCTAGAATATACCAAAGGTAGCTGGTCTCATGCCTTTCACTTAAAGTTAGGTTATTTATATATATCATTGTGATGTACTCTCAATTTATGGATGTCACTTGAATTGAAATTAAATCCCTATATTTTATAGGCTTGTTCTAGGTGATTAAATAATATTGTTTATGTATGTTATAGTTTGTAGACCTTGAATCTAAATCACCCCTTGTGTGTTTAATTAATGGGATCATTTGATGGATTGACCCTTGGATGCCTATGAGGAATACATTTTACCCCTTATATGGGATATCATTGAGAATTGAATTGTAAATGAAATGAATTAAGGGTATGAGAAATATGAATTTCCATGTTACCCACATATTCCATTTCTTGTTTAAAGTAAGTTTCCTTGTATTGCCTTTCCCATGTGAGTAAAGTATAGGCCATACCATGAGTTAATGAAATTGGATTGGATTTCTCTAATTTTTTTTTATTTTCCCATGCGAGTTTTATGATAACTAATCCATGTGGTATCTTGTTAGGATTTTTTGGCTTGTTATATTAAAAATGTCCATGTGGTTATTTGAATGACCCTTGAATTGCTAAGACCATTAGAGCTAAAGGGATTTTATTCCTTGTAATGGATTATTATGAATTTGATGCCTTGTATACAAAAATTTCCATGGGAGTTATGTAGATATCATTCTATGTAATGACTTGATTAAGCATGGGAAGATCGTCACCCTATTTTCCCACATGACTAAATGATGGCCAAGACTTTTGAGGTTGTCCAATACTTGTGTCACCCCTTGAGGTGATTTTTTTAAAGGATGCTCTTGGTTTTTACATTACCATGTTAAATAAGTTGTTAAAATGATATCAAATTGGTTAAATAATAAATATAGTTGGGTGATGTATGAATTCAATTTAGAATTCCATGGATGGAATCATGTTACTATTGACCTCTATACCTTGGGTGATACATGGATCCACCTTAGGAGGACATGGATGAACTCAATGGTTAAATGTGATTAAGCCATGGGTGATACATGGATCCATTGAGGGATACCATGGATGGAATCATTAAATCTAGGCTTATATGTCAAGAAATACATGGGTTCTTATTATAATTCCATGGATGGGATCAAAGGGCATTGATTATATATCCTGAGTGATACTTGGGGCTTCCTTAAATGACCACAAATGCCAAACTCATATGGAATGGACTTTATACCACATATAGAGAGATACATGGGTTCATGAGAGGTTCTCCATGGAATAGCTCATTGGGTGTTGGTTAATTACAGATGGAGTGATACTTTAATTCCAACTTAGTAATGTAAAGGACAAATTCACATTCTATATGAACTGAATGAATGAAATGGATTGCATGATGCATATACAAGACAAATCACAAGCTTGAAGTCTCTCTTGACTTGTATCATTTATATGGAATTCTTAGGAATCTGTTGTGCTTCCAGTTACATGAGGGATGATAGGCTTGATCAGGATCTCAAGGCTTATAAATTCAATGAAATCGAATTTTTAAATGAATATGGAATGAATGTAAATGGAAAATAGTGAATTTAGTATGTTTACTTTTGATTACTTCCTTTATTACTGCTTTTCTTATTACACACTGCTAGTTATATATATTCAATAATTTTTGGAAATGGACCATGAGTGTTTTCCTACTGGGATTATATCTCAAACCCTGTATGGGTCTCCTTTTTAAACCCAAAATGAATATATGATTTCAGGTACCGATAAGGGAAATCTCCCTCCTATAGGTACTTGATTTGATAATTAGGATCAGGAGTGCATGGGACCAAGATGAGGATTGTGATGCTACTGGGATACATTTTAAGATTTTTTTAGTTTTTTATATAGATTGTACATCTTACTTTTTTGGATGATTTATTAGAGACATATGACATGTATCATCATTCAGTATATGAATCATATTAAGTTGTTTTCATTTATTAGTCTTCTGCTATTTGTTTCTATTGTATTGTATTACTACTTCCGCTACTTGTTTAATATTTTCACTGTGTTAAACTCTGATAATGATGGAATAGTTTACCTACTGACTCACCTAGGCCCTCATTGATAGTTTGAAGCCTCTAGAGTTTTGGGATATGTGATTGAGGCCATTTGGTCCAATGGGACCGGGGCACATTTCAGTGGAATCTGGGTCCAGGACATTACATACAGATTTATGAAGTAGTTATGACCATGCTAAATACTTGGTTATGTCATTCGGACTAACGAATGCTCCTATGGTCATTATTGACCTTATGAACTGGGTGTTTCATAAATAACTTTACTCTTTTTTCATAGTGTTTGGGGATGAAATCCTAGTTTATTCTAAAATAGAGGAGAATCATGGCCCACATATGAGGAATGCTCTGGGAACATCACGAGATCACTATATTTATGTTATACTCTATAAGTGTAGTTTTTGGATCTATAAAGTTATGTTTTTTGGCCATGTGATATATAAACAAGGGGTTTCAATTGACCCATAAAAAATTAATATAGTAATTTCATGGTAGGATTTGAGGAATGTATTTGATATCAGAAGATTCTTAGGATTAATAGGATATTATAGATGATTTATGAGGAATTTATCTTAGCTTGCTTCACTAATGATGTCTCTCACATAAAAATGTTTGAAGTTTTTTTGGAGTCTATAACGCCAAGAATAATTTGAGGAGATTAATAAGTGTTTGAACAGTTCCACCATGATGATTTTATCTCGGGAAACAAAGGGGTATGTGGTCTATTGTGATGCTTCTGGTTCAAAGTTAGGGTGTGTGCTTATGTAGGGTGACTATGTGGTGGATTATATATCTCATCAACTATGAACACCTAAGAAAAACTAACCAATACATGTACTCAAGATTTAAGTGGTGATTCATGCTCTAAAATCATGATTCCACTAACTTTTAGAGGATAAATCTATGGTCTACCCAAACCATAAAATATAGGCCAATATTTTCTCCCAGAAGGATTTGAACCTGAGGTGGAAACGATGGGTTGAGTACCTAAAAGGGTTAAACTTTAATATATTATCTATGATAGGTAAAGGAAATGTGGCTGATAATGCCTTAAGTAAGAAAATTATAACCCAGACTCTGAAGGAGTCTATTGATGAGTCGAATATGATGGGACTCTTCCCCTAGATGCATAAAGAATCCAATGAGGATAGTGGAGGCATGTTCTTGGATACCATTCAGTTGACACCATCCCTTATCAAACTAATATGGAAGGAACAACCTAAAGATAATCTATGCTAGTAATATATGCATCTCCTAAATGGAGGGGAGGTTCTTAATGAATGGTCTATGTCTCCAAAGGGAATTATTTGCTTCAAGATATTCTTCACGGTTCCATTGTCCCTATAGAAGAATGTGATATATGAAAACCTCCATCCCAATGGGCCACACATCCTAGAGCTACGAAAATATTTTATTTCACGTGTCACCGGTTTTGGTGGCTAGGTATGAGGAATTCAATAGATGATTTTTTCTCTCGATGTTATTTTTTTCATGAAATAAATCCCAAAAAATAAAATCCATAATGCCTACTACTACCATTCCCCATTACTATCTGGAAGTGGTATGTGGTCTCCATGGATTTCATCATTGAGTTAGCACATACACCATGTGTAAGGTACACAATTTGGGTAGTTATTGATCGTCTGAAAAAAATTTCCCATTTATTTCGATAAAGGATTTGACTAAATTAGAATAATTGGGTAGATTGTATGTTCTGGAAATTTTGAGGCTACATATCATTAAATATTATATCAACCTTAACAGGGAATCACATTTCACCTCTTGGTTATTGAAAAGACTTCAAAAGGTGATGGGGTCATAGGTTATTCTTAGTACAATATACCTTATGCAAACAAATGGTCAGATAGAATGGGCCAACCAAATTATGAAGGACATGATTTGTGTATGCGTGTTTGAATTTTGTGCCTCTTGGGATAACCATATTGTATTATTGAATTTTTATTATTATAATAATTATTAATCATCAATAAAGTTTTATTTCTTAAAATCACTATATGGTTGACCATATCAGTCACCACTATTCTAGACATAAGTGGGAGATACCACTTTTCTAGGACCAAGTATGGTGAAAGAGATTTCTAGTAAAGTTTTGATAATCTGGTAGTAGTTTTTAGAATCTCAGATCCTTCATAAGTCCTATACTGATTAGAAACATCAAGATTTGGATTTTTTAGTGGCTGAATAGGTTTTTGTAAAGGTGACACCTCATTTGGGTCACTATTGTCTTGGTAAGTAGGGGAAGCTCTCACTAAGGTATGTCAAACTTTTCAAGAATACTAAAAAGATTAGTGATTTAGAATACCTAATAGAATCTATATCTAAGTTAACATAAATCCAAGACATGTTCCAAATCTCAGAATTAATGAATTATATCCCATATCTTTCTCACATACTGAATTGGGAAGAACTAGAGTTGGAACCTAATCTATTATATAGATTTTGGATTCTAATGTTAAATAGATTCATGGGTAGTCCAAAACATTTGTTCAGGTCCTTTGGAAAGATGAAAATGATTATCACGAGACATGTGAGATAAATTCTTGGGTGGAGGAGCAGTACCCACACCTATTCATTGATCAGACTATAATATGAATTTATAGGGATAGAAAGTTTTCATGGTAGGGAGAATTATCACACATGTGTTGTTATTTTGAGGAATTTTATGTTTTATTTTTGTTCTTACTCATTTTCTACAACTTTACTAGGTGTTTTATGATAAAAATGTCAGTTTTTGGGAAGACAAAAGGTGGCGCATGATTGGAACACGGTTAGGGGAAAAATTATACTGGCCCTAGTGAAAACCATGCGGCCTAGATAGTGACATTATCCTGGCCACATGGATAGGTACAAAAAAATGAGCCTATACTGGGAAAACCTTGTGGATCCCACTCCTATTGGATAGAGGTTCCACATGGTTGGCACACGATCTAGTAGACCATGCATCCAAACTATGCGACCTGCCAAATAACATTTTTTTTGAAATTCCAATTATATCCATCTATAATTTTAACCATCTAAACCCTATAATTCTACACTTTAGGACCTATCTAACCCTATGCACACCTATACTCCTCATATAATCCTTATTTGATCCATGTTTGGGTGGATTTGAGCTTGGGTTTTAAATTTTTTTTTAAATAAGTCCCTCCTCTATTCTCCTCTTACCCACTCTTGATATCTTCTCTCTTACTTCTTTGGTTTTATTTTCTCCAGTACACGAGGTGATCTATAATGGGTTTAATCAATTTTTTTGTTTGGGGTTTTATGTCTTTGGTGTGTTCTTGATCCCATAGGATATTCTCTTGATTCAGTTTGTGGTTTCTGATTATATTTGGTTAGTTTAAAAGAAAGTGGTAGGTGGTTCCATGTTTAGGTATTTTTTGATGATTTAAATATGACTAAATTGTTTTTTCAAAATTCATTCTAAAACTATGTTTGTGTGTGTGTGAAAATGGGTTTCTTTTAACGTATTGGTGTTTGGAAGGTTTTTTTCCCCATGGAAATGGTGTGTGATGGTTTGAGAAAGAAGGGGGTTTTCATGGTTTGATAAATGGGGTGAGCACATGGGAATCTTGGGTAACTAGGTGGTAGGACAAGGAAATTTATTCCAAGCATGAAATTCCCTAACTATAAGGTTTACGATACAACTCTTAAAAGAAATTGGTAATGGGAGTTAGTTGGATCAAGTAGGATATGAACCTTCACATATAGGATTGATCACTGTGAGTATGAGAATCCTAGGTCCCCAATAACCCTAGATTCTTAAGGATTTACCATGGTGCTTACGGTGTGTTCTACCTATTTCAATTTACTATTTCAACCTTACCTTTTCTTTCAAAGATAAAGAATGTTTCTTTAAAAATTAATTTTTTTTATTTTATCAAAACTATCATATTTATTTTTCTTATAATGGATATACATGGAACATCTAGTGGGATACTAATGGGAAAGTAAGATCAAACCCTATATACAGCCTCAGGTGTATGTAGACCTTATTTTTTATGATCTAGGAAAGGCCAGGGATTCATTTTGAGGTAGTTTGTTACTCATATTATATCCCCATTTGGAAATCATTTATGGTTGTGGCATGGCGGGTGTCGACCCACATGCTATAAGGAGGGATCGTTCATCTAGTTGATACCCTCCCCATTTTTGGTTATTTTGGTCTCATCTTGTAATTTTAAAATTTTTAACTTATGCTTATGGTTACTTCCTTTTTTTTCACATTTTATTGATGTTGTTCATGAATCTTTATGTATTTTTTTACTAGTTTTAGTTATTGTAATCATGGGAAAAAACCATTCCCAAAGGTGTTCCTTGATGCCCATACACTAGTTTCTTTCCAGTGAGGATTCAGAATATCCTTCAAATTATACCGAAGGTCATTTTAGGTTCCAATTTTGATGGAATCCTAGTCCGGTTCATGATAGAGGGTCTTAACCTTCAAAGAAAAAATGCCTATGACTGACAAACTATATCAAGGTAGCATATACAGAGCCATATCGATTGTATAATATTCATAATATAGATTAATTTCCCAATGTATTTGAATGTAATAATTATTGATAAAAAAGGTAGTTTTGAAAAAAAATCCAATATTATTAAAGCATGAAGTGTGGTTCATGAAAATGAAGCATTCAAAAAACATGGTGGTGGTATTTTGGGCCACACGTCAGAAGCTGCTCTGAGCAGTTTAAAGTCATATGGGGTGAACCATATATCATGTATTTTAATTTCATGTGATAAGGAATCAAATTCCATTATTTTAAAATGAATATATTTTATCATAGAATAGGTATATGGATATATCATAAATTCTTGGATGGGATAATTTTTTATATTATCTCCTTTATCAGTGTAGTTTTAGAAACAAATTTCCACTAGAAAATCCTATGTGTGAGATAAGAGGGAATTTTGGTTTATAGAATTTGTAATTAGACCTAGAATAAATGACTATAGAATCACTATATATCCTAAAGTAATCTGAAATAAAGCCACACATAGTTTATATAATCCATATTTATATTGATCTGACTTAGATACATGAGATAAAGAGAGAAAAATTTTGTTTGTGGGGGTTTCAGGTGGATCTAAGATCATAGATCTTAGAATCACTACATATCATATCAAAATAGGAATCAAGAAACTTTTAGTTCTTGATTACGAAATTCCTTCCAAAGATATAGCTTATATGAAAGGAAAAGTGAAGTTTTTTTTGATTCATAACTAGGCCTAGTGTAAATGATCCCGATGTCACTATGTATCCCAAATTAATCTAGAATCAAGCCACACATAGTTTTTATGAATGAATATCCTTTCATAGATCTAGATCATATGCAAGGATAAAGGCATTGGTATCCTTTTTTCCTAAGAATATTTTGGGGTAAGGATTCCTACAAAAATTTAGCTCTAATGTAGGGAAAGTAGGTTATGCAAAATGGGCCGCTCTAAGTAGTTTAAGGTCAGATAGTACAAACTTTTTTTCATCTCATATTTGGTCATGGTTCTCCTAGTTACACTAAATGGGATTATTGACCAATATCTCTAATCTCACATGATTCATGCTCAGTGTGAGAAACAAGATGCGATTGAAGAATAAACTTCACCTTACTAGGGCCCATGGTAGATAAATTTTCAATACATATCATAACATTTGGAATCCATTATATGGATATTATGATATAATTTAATGTCATATGATAAGTACATTTAAGAATCAGTCTAAAATCTTAGAGTGAGGATGGTAAACCTGTAGTTTTACATAGCATGGTGAAGACATTTTCATTCAGTTTTATATCATGTGACTATGATAATAAACATTTAGTTTAGGGTTTTATGGTGAGGATTATATTCTATGTAGTTTAAAGTCATACAACAAGGACTTTTTCCACACAGTTTAATGTCCTATTTCAAGGATGATCATACAATGTTGTTTATGGTCATATGACAAGGACTTTTTATACCTATGTAAAAATCATGAAAAATATTTCTTGATAAACCATGTATTTGTGGCTAGTGTAATGCATTATCCATACATAGTGGATATGGAGTAATCTTCATTAGATTATACCTTTTTATGATGTAAGGTCCATCCCACTTTGGTTAGAGATTAAAATGATTCTTTACTAGCATCATCGGAGTTCTGAGAACAAAAACTGAATATCCTTAGAGGAATGAATAAAGGTGAAATTTCTTATTGAAAGCTCATGAAAATTAGTTCTAGTGAACTTTAATGTTTTGAAAAGTGTGAAATATATTCTCATTGAGTAATTCCAAATCATCTATTCACTTATAATACTATTTATATTTAAAAAAATGGTAGTATATGGTTTTATAAAGTGAGGGAAACTAGACCTTGATGGGTAGGACTCCCTCTTTCCCATATATAAAAAAATATGGGGTTTCTTGCATGGTAGTATGGATTGTGGTGTGATACAACCACAAAGCATCCACATTTTTTTTTCAGGATAAGACTTATTTTATTTATCTACCATATATTGGAGTGTATTAGATAAATTCTTATTAAAGGACATAATATATCTATTTTCATTGAATGATAACATGATGAGTGGTTAGACTAAATACCATATTACCGATACAACTTTTTAAACTCGAAAGAGTGGAAATTGGTTCCATTTTACATCAATATCATATATAGGACACCAAAACTGGTAATTTGTTTGGTATTCACAAAGCTGGTGATAGAATTTGTTGCATCATTTTGACTGAGATAATCTTAGGCCAGTTAGAGAAGAAATCTGTGGTAGTACGGATGTACTTACAATTCTTGAATATATCAGGGGGATATGTCCCCATGGAATCTATTCCCCAAATAAATAATAACCATGAATATTTGGAAGTATATAAAAATTATGGGGGTTTATGGATAAATGTTTTATATAACTGGTAGGCATGACATTTCTTGGTGAATTCCATGAAAACCAATGCCATCAAAATACTAAAATACCCAAGATTCCTAATCTGATGAGTGAGATTAGTTCTTGACTAATGATAACCACAAGAACCTATATAGACTTATTATATAATGGTGAGAGTCTCTCCTCCTTCAATGAATCAGAGGAGGATTCCCTTAAAGACTCATTAATAGAGGGTTTTCTAAGTATTTTGGCCTTTATTAATAGTAAAATTGACTACCCAATGTTAGATATATTTTTTTCTGGGTCTAATGGAATACTTCCACTATGAAGGTAGTAAAATATAAGGGAAATCAATATAATATTAAAATTATTTTGTGAGGATACAGACTCTCCTGGATCATAGGTGACTTTTATCTGATTGATATCTCCCCTGATATTTCCAGTGAATGGAGATACTACCCTATGGAATACGATGATGATAACTTCCTCATCCTAGTCTATATCTGCTAAGGTGGTGGGTGCATTATCCAATGGATCTAACTATTTGGTTTAAAAATTCAAAACATGAGAGAATTTTATCTCAAAAAGTAATTATTCCATAATCCCTCACATATAATTGAATAAGGGAATAGATTCCACTTTCTTAATGGAGTATTCACCATCAATCTTCTTGATCACTAACTCTGAATTTACCTTAATATTTATATGGAACAATATAATTTTCATTTATAATTATAGGCCCACAATAAGATATTTTTACTTCGCCTTATTTTTAATGAAATCTTCTGATAAGAGAAAACAATAAAGCAATACTTCCTTAGTTGGGAAATTGAGGATAATTCCTAGAATGACCTAGTTGAGCATTGGATTCTCCATTATTTTTCCTACTAGGATTATTAAGGCACCAAGAAAGTATATTTCCATGATATGGGGAGTGTTTTTAATGGATAATACCTTTTTCATTAGGAATTTTAGAATCCATTGGTGTGCATCCTATGCTAGGATTCACTATAAGAAAGTCTGCCATTGCTTTCTCTTTGTCTACATTATGTGGTATGAAATGGATATAAAACTCTTATAGAATTAACTCTCACCATGATGGTCATCCAATTAACATTGTGAACTTGAGTATGTACTTGAGAAGATCACTACGAGAGTCCAAATAGTTCTCATGATGCTGTAAGAAATTCCTCAATTTAAAAACACTAAAGATCAATTCAAGGAATTTTTTTATATAAGAATATTGGGTCTCAATATATATCATGGTTCTAATTATATAATAGATACTATTTTCTTTAATTTCGTCATTATTTGTGTGTGAGAAGAGCACCGAACGATCGATCAATGTTTTCAACATATATGAAGAGTGACTTTCCATCTATTAAAAACATCAACACCGGTGGGCTCAAGAGACATTTATTGATATTTTAAAATGTCTCATGACTATAACACCCTAATATTTCAATATATAAATTCCTTTAATTGATCCAAGTGTGTTCAATAGATTTATCCTCACACAACAACAAACTTAAATGAAACCATGATAAATTTAGATAAAATATAAATATTTAAGAATAACCCTTAAAACCTAGCCATTGAATTAACAAAAATGAATAAGAGTAACCAATTTACGAAATATGTGTATAAAAAAATAAAGGATAATATTAATATGGATTAAATTCAAATAGTTTACCAAAAATAACTAATAAAATCATTTATTTTTTAGGAAAACAATTTCTAAAAATTGCCTTTTTTATGTGATATGAATTTATATTTCAAGAAACTTATGATTAATGATGAAAAATAATAATTGTTATTAATAATTATTAATTCCAATTTATTTGGTAAATGATATGAAGTAATAATAATAGAAATTAATATTTTAAAATTCCATTTTTCAATAAAAATATTTTTTCATTATATTTTATGATTTCACTAAAAAATTAAATTTATAAATTTTAGAATTTAAATTTTAAAAAATAAAATTAATTTTTAGTTTGTAATGTAAATATTATAATAAGATTATATTTTGGTATTTTTCTAAAATAATAGGGTTTCTAAGTGAATATTGAAAAAATCCGATTTTTCTAAAAATTTCCATTTTTATGATATTATCATAACACAAGAATGAATTAAATGTTTTTGAAAAAAGTTTCTATAAAATATATATATTTATATGTAACATAATTAATTTAAAATAAATATTTTATTTTTATAAAACCCATGCATATAATTTTGAAAATTTAAGCTAAAATTTTACACTAAAAAACTATTTTTATTCACTTATATAAAAAATTACTTTTTACCACGAATAGAAATTAAATCTATCAAAATGTATTTAATATATTAGATCATCTGCATTATATTATTTAATAATTTCAACTTTAATTTTGGGAATAAAATTATGATTACTAATATTAAAGTTAATGACCATGATAATGGTAAAACAGTTATTATAAAATAATTATTTTATTAATATTATGTAATTTTTATCTAATAAATTAAATTAAAGAATTTTAAATGATAAATATAATATTATTTTTTAAAAAATATATAATTATATCAACACAAATTTTATTTTTAACTAATTTTAAATAATATTAAAAACACATAATGGTTAAAACACCATTTTTTGAAAACAATCCGTTTTTATACACATAAAATGTTCTAATTTAAAAGTTAATTTCATATTTTTTTTGAAATTGAATTATAATAAATAGAGATTAAATTTATCTTTATTACAAATAAATTTTATAATATGGGTTAATTGTTTTTAAAATATAAATTACTTAGTTGAAAATTAGTTACCAAGGTAAAAAAAGTATAAGTAAAAAACCTAAGAACAATTGACTTACAACATGTTTAAAAAAGTGTTAAAATACTTCTCAAAGGATTTATCGACCCAATATCAACCAAAAAATTTATTATTTATAACTTTTTGATTCAAGTAACTTGGAATAGTGAAATGAGATCATTGAAAATTAAAGGTGTTATCAAAAGTACCATTTTCTTCACTTATAAAAGTTTACACTTCAGACCCTTCATGACACACCCATTACATATAATTACTTAATATATGATATTTATATCCAAATATAATCCTATATAAATTTAATAATCATATAACCTCAATTAGTTATCCTAAACTTTTCATTTTCAAGGATACTTTCAAAAGAAAGTTTGAAGTTCGAAAGAGTATTACAGAATCCTTAACATCGCGTTCTTAATATTTCTATTCAAAATTTGTAATAATAATAATAATATGATAAATTTAGTGTAATTATGATGCTTAAGTGTTTTTATATTAATTTAAATACTTTTTTTTTATTTCCAACGACTTAGAAAAATAAGAGGATGTTAACCGTGCATTGTGAACACTACCACCTCGATGAATTAATGCATTTTGTTTTTCATCTTGATTTTATTTATTTATACAAACCAGTTAAAATACAGTTAAAAAAATTAAAAAAACTACAAAAATATAAATAATATCATTATTCTTCTATTATAATAATATTATAATATTTCTTAACCTTACTCACCCATCGAGATATAGTGTGTTCATGTTTGGGTTGGTTTAACCACCTAATTGAATAATGTTATAAAACTATATCATGGATGACTATGATAAATTAAATTAAAATTTTATTAAAAGTTTATAAGAAATTAAATATTTTTTTGACTTTATTTTTTCTTTTAATTATTTAACTTATTATTAAAAAATCATTTTTGATTTCTTAAATTATCAAAATAGGCTGACACCGATTCAATTTTCATTCCAAAATAAGAAAAAACTATATAATAAATTAATTTAATATGATAATAAATGCTACATAATAAATTAAATATGTAATAATAATGTTACTAATAATGTTTCTAATAAAATTAATTTTATTATTTAGTAAGTTATGCCTATGGTTAGAACAAATCCAGAACAAGGTAAGGGTTTTCGACTCAAATTCCACTATTTGAGACATGTTTTATATTATGCACCTAATTTAATTTATGTAGTGTATATAAAAATTGTTTGGTATATAATTTCATGAATTATTATTTAATCATGATATTTTAATTTTAATCACAATACCTCTCTTTTAGGGGTTTTTATTAGAAAGTCACTCAAGGCATAAGAGTTTTTTTTGACTAAAACCTTAATTTCTTAAGGCATGTTTATTTTATACACCATGTTTTCATTTGAATGGTGTAATTAATACCCATTGATTTATATTTATAATATAGTTTTTTTATTAATGTGAAATAATTATCTAAATTGGTTCGTTTATTTAAAATGTATTTTTAATCAATTATTACCCCAGTTATAAAGCTTTTTGGAAACTCTGTTTTTATTCATTGAGTTATAATTCATCTTATTAGACTTAAAAGTTGGTTACACCCTAATTTTTTTTTATATTATGTGTTATTCTATTTGTTTTATATGTATTTACATTTATATCAAATAGTACACCTTTTTGAAATATTTCTTACTTCAAGGAGTATGTTGCTTGTCAGGGATATTGATAACTCAAGTCACCTTTCCTTGAGTCACACTGTTTGATCATGAAATTATTTTTTCCATAATTTGGTTATACCAAAAATAATATTTTATTATATTTTATCATATAATCCTATTTGGGAAAATTATTTTTTAATAAAAATAAGGTTTCATTACTCTATTTATAATGTTGGTTTTCAACAAAGGCAATTTTAAAGTATTAAATAGGTTACTTTCATAATCAAATGTTTTATATTTGGATCCACATTTTATTTACAATTTTTTTCCATTTTAAGGATAAATTATTTGATATTACTTTTAAAAAAAATGTTTTTCAAAATCTTTCAATTTACCACTTAAAAAGTAACTTTTGAAAGTGACATTCAAGTTTTTATTTTACATCAATGTTAAAAATATTTTCTAAAACATATTTTAAGTTTTCACCTCTATTTTCCTTTTCATATTTAAATGTATTTAAAATCATGGGATTTGTGTTACATGATTTATTCACCAATAATATATATATATATATATATATTATAATTTGTGGGATTGAACTCATAGTATCAAACAATTTCATTCATGATCCCCTATTATGTGATAAAGGTTAAAGCATTATTTTGAAAGGATTTTTTCATATATAACAACATAATTTTGAGTTTTTTTACACTAGGGTTATGTTATTTTTAAACCATCCAAATTATTCCATGAGATGGGATATGATAATGTTATACATTTTATTTAAAAGGTAAAAAGTATTGGAATTTCATATATTGTTATTCCGATATAGAAGTTTATTAATTACTTAGGAAAGTTGAATATGTATTATTTGACCATAAAAATAATTCCTCCAAATGATTCATGATCATGTTATATATTTTTTGACATGGGTAAAAGTATTGTAATTACATATGTTGGTATTCCAATATATATGATTATTGGAAAGTAGACTATGTATTGTTTGACTATCCACATTTTTCTCTGGATGAGTTATGATCATGTTATCCCATTTATTGACATGGAGAAAAGTATTGGAATTTAATATTTTATTACTCTAATATTTATGATTATTAGTGATGGTTTTTTTTCATTTTATCATATGATGAATTCATTTTATTTAAACAAGTGAAAGGTGCAGCCCAAAATTATATATCCCCGGAATGCATCAACATGTCTCATGAGAAAAAACAACTTGGATTTTGGTTTATACCTAACCCTTATTAGTATAGTGTCTTGACACAATGCCTTGATAACATATATTGATTCTAGTATTATGAATTACATCACTATAAGATCAATAATTATTATTATCCATATTTCTATTTATTATTATGGATATAACATGCTCTTAGCTTTAGATTATTATGAAATTATGATGATTTTTTACTCTGACCATAATATTTATTTCATGGTTATTCCATGATTACCTCAATTATATGTTTTCAATTACGAGGAATTTTATCTCACCTATTCTTATGTTTCCATTCCCCCAAGTTATGAAGAAAAGAATTACACATGATATATTTATCATGATAACTTGTGTTCAAAATTAGTGGGAGATGTTGAAGACTTTTTATATATTAAATAGTTTCTTATAGTGGAAAAAATATACTTTAATTGAGAAATAACAAGGGATTTATTTTTTATGATTTTTTTAATTATCAAATGATCTGAACCTAAAAGTTCTTGGGAAAGTATGTAATGAAATATTTTCATTAAGTCTTGTAAATATGCATAGTTATGTTTAGGAATATATATTTGGTACTGAATTCAATAAGTAAAGTATGTGTTATTCACACTATATCTAGAAGTGTGTGTTCAAAGCATCAAAATTGTTATCATAGTAGAGTTTAGAAAAATTTGGATATTATGAAGTTTTTGAGGATAATTTATGGTATGATAAGTTATGGTTGATCATAATTTAAATGGTATTGAATACCCTTTGGGATAGTAAATGATTTAATTTTAAGGTAATAATGTACTTTTTATTTGAGGATTATGATAAGATAATTTTAGTGTAAACCTTAAGGATATGTATAAGCGAGAATTCTAAGTAAAGGATAACATCCTAAAGTTTTGGTAATGTATATAATATGTGGTTAAAATTAAAATTAAATCCCTATCTAGATAATTTAAGTGGATATATTATTTGGAACAGATGTACCTAGGGGTAATAACCCCCCAAAAGGAATGATTGGTTATTAAGTCAGTCATCACCTAGTGCGTGATAAAGAAACCTAACTAAATACATGGTTTGACACTCCCGTGTGATATGCTTTGGTTAATTAAAATTATATTTATGAATAATTAGGAGGGATTTAAACATATTTAGGTTTGATAACCTAATTGTAAAGTTACCATGAAGAAAATATATTGAAACAAAGAGATTAATACGTTAAGGTACATATTAATTGAAATGTTCTTTCCTAGATAATGGATAAGTTGGATTTTGAGAGAATAGATTTCAATGATTTTTTGGTTAAGAATATTTTAAGAAAGTTCATGGTAATTTATAATCTTTATTTTGATTATCAGGTTAAAAAATATAATATAACCCAACTCAAGTAACCTAGGATTAACTAAGAATGATATAGGATAAACTGTGGCTAATATTCATTGAACCAAGTCTTATAAAAATTGAGTTTTAAGAAATATATGATAACATAATAGTGTTATAAAGTGGGACATCTTGAGGTTAAAATTTTCCTATTATTATTTATGATAATTACCATATAATGATCATCAATTTTGTTAACTATTTTGGTTTTAGTAATGAATGAGGCCCAAAGTAATCAAGTTAACAATGGATGAAATAGAAAATGGAGAAAAAATCCTTAGAAAAAAACAAATGAGGTAAAGTCTAGAGTGAAAAATACTGTGATTTTGAAAAACCAGATAACAATGATTTTAATTAACAATGTGAAAATATTTTAAATCTCAAACATACTAAAGAATAGAAGGATGTAATATCATAGAAAGTTTTTCAAAAAACACAATTAAGGAAAGAAGATTAAATTTCTTACATGGCTAAAAATAAGGGAAGAAGCATGGGGGAATTTCCTTATAAGGATAGGCAAATTCTATTAGTGTGGAGATGAATTTCATTAGAATAAATTGTTTAAGGTAAATATAGATGCTTAAAATCTATTACTTCAATTATAATAGAGTTGGGTGTTATGTGACTCAATGTCCCAATCTAATGAAAATGAGGGAAATAATCACCATAACCATGAAAATAAGGAAAATACTATGAAATTACTACTAATATAGTGGGTAGTGAGTCTTCAATCTAGATTTTATAGTGACTTATGTCATGAAAGCTTTCACCAACTATTAGATATTTGTTTTAAATAAAAACCCTAGTAGTATTATTATCATATAAATCATTTGAAAGGTTTGTGGGAAGTTATTCCTTATAGATATATACATTGTTACCACTGTATAATTTATATGAAATTAGGAACTATTTATCTCTCTTTATAAACCACTTATAATAAATTTTTTTATATTGCTAAATATCATTCCACTTTTGAAATAATCCCATGATCATCTAGCTGCCTATGGTTAATTTTGAGTTCCCTCTAGAAATTAATATGATCTTATGAGTAAAATTTCAAGGAAGAAATTTATTTATAGGGGGTGGAATGTAACTCCTAGATATTTTAATATATAAATTCCTATAAATTATCTAAATGTGTCTGATATCTTTATCCTCAAGAAACACCAATCTTAAATGAAACCACATTATATTTAAATAAAATAGAAATATTTAAGCATGATTATTAAAACAAAGGGGTTGAATTATAGGGAATGAATATGAGTAACTAATTTATTAAATATATGTATAAATAAAATAAATTATACTTCTAATATGAATAAAATTCAAATATTTTACCTAAAATGATTAATAATATCATATATTGTTTGAAAGGTATTTTTTTAAAAATTTCTTTTTTATGTGATACACATTTCTATTTCAAGAAACATATGATTAATGATGAAAAATTATGTTTGATGTTCATAATTGGTTAACAATTTTTTTTTCAAATGATATAAAATAAGAATAATAATAGTTCATATTTTAGAATATCATTTTTTTAAATAAAAACAATCTTTAATTACATTTTATGATTTAAAAAAAACTGAATTTATTGATTTTAGAATTTTAATTTGAAAAATGAACATATATTTTAGACTTATAATTAAAATTTTATCATAATATAAATTTTTGGGTTTTTTTCTAAAATAAATGGGGTTTAGTGTGAATAGTGAAAAAATACCAATTTTGCAAAAAACTGAACTTTAGGACATTATCATAAAATAAGTATGGATTAAGTTTCTTTGAAATTTTTTTATAATATATATATATATATATAAGTAAAATAAATAATCTAAAACTTGTTTTTTGTTTTTATAAAACCCATGTACATCGTTTTTGAAACATAAGTAATATTTTACTCTAAAAACCATTTTTATTCACTTATATTAAAAATTAATGTTCATCACTTATAGAAATTAAATGTTTAAAAATGGATTTAATATTTTAGACCAAAATTATCATATTATATAATAATTGTAATTTAAATTTTGGGTATAAAATTATGATTACTATGATTAAAACTAATTATAATGATAGTGGTAAAACTATTATTTTCAAAGAATCGCTTTATTAATATTGTGTAATTTTTATCTTATCAATTAAATTAACCTATTTTAAATTATAACCATAATATTATGTTTAAAAACATATATAATTATATTAGCACACATTCAATTGGTAACCAATGAAAAATAAGATTAAGAACACATAATTGTTAAAACACTGTTTTTCTTAATTTTTTTATTATATATATAAATTGATTTAAATTAAAAAAATTTCTATTTTTTATAAATTTAAATAGATTAAATATAGAATAAATTTAGATTTAGAACACCCAAATTTTATATGAGTGGTTATTTTATATTTTAGTAAATCATAAATTACTTATCTAAACACTAGTTACCAAGGTAGAAAAATGGTAAAAGTAAAATAATAGGAATATTTGACATCAAAAATTCTTAAAACATGTGTTGAAATACTCGGTTGAGGATTTATGGACCCAATACCACCGAAAAATCCATTATTTATAACATTTAGAGTCTTTGATCTATGAATAGTGTAATGATATCACTAAAAATTAAAGGGTATTCTCAAAAGTGTCATTTTATCCACTTATAAAAAAAGATAAATACACATATTCACGGAACAAACACTAATTTTCCAAGTATACTTTCAAGATAAAGTTTAAAGTCCTAAAGTGAGTATTATGTAATCTTTAACATTTTCTTATTAATATTTATCTTGAAAATATATCCTTACCATAGTAATATGATATCCTTCATATCATTATTATAAATATGTGTTATTGTATTAATTTAACAACCATTATTTGTTTTTTCATCCACTTATAAAAACAAAATGAAATTAACCATGTGTTGTGCAGACTACAACCTTCAAAAAGTAACACTTTTTTGTTTTTCAAAATGATTTTATTCATTTATAAAAATCACATAAAATATGTTTAATTAACTTAAAAAAATATAAATAATACCATTATTATTCTATTATAATGATAATATACACCTCTTTAATTGTACTCTCCCCTCAAGATATAGCGTACTCATGTTTGGATTTGTTTAACCACATACTTGAATAATGATATAAAAATATATCACAGGTGACTATGAGAACATAAATACTAATGTTATTATAAATTAATAATTAGTTCAATAATTTTTTTATTCTAGATTGGTAATATTAATCATTTAACTTAGTATTATAATATTATCTTTGATCACTAAAATTGCTAACATAAGTCGACACCGATTCGATTTTTAGGAAAACATAAAAAACTAAAAATAAATAAACAAAAAATGATAATAAATATTTTATATTAAATTAAATATAAAATAATAATATTTCAAATTAGGTACCTAATAAAATTAATTTTATTATTTAGTAATTTAGGCATTTTCCCAAAATGAATTTGGAACATAATAAGGTTTTTTATCTCAAATTTATCTCTTTGAAACATGTTTGGTATTATAAACCTAATTTCATTTATGTGGTGTATATAATTCCTATTTGGTATATCATATCATGAATTATATTTTAATAATGATATTTTAAGTTTAATTACAAGACCTATCTTTCAAAGGGTTTTGATTAAAACGGTACTCATGCCATAATAGTTCTTTATCCCAAACCACAATTCCTTGAGACATGTTTATGTTATACACAATGTTTTACTTTGAATGGTGTATTTATTACCCATGAATATATCATGATCATATATTTTTCTTATTCATTGGAAATACTAATCCAAATCAATTCCTTTACTTCAAATGATTTTTACTCAATTGTTACCCCATTTGTAAAGATTTTGGGTAACTCAATTTTCATTCCTTGAATTTTCATCCATCCTCTTGGAATTAAAAATTGGGCACACTCTACCAATTTATTATATTATATGGTATTATATTTGTTTTATGTTAATTTACATGTCTACTATATAATACACCTTTTTGAAATATTTCTTACTTTAAGGAGTATGTTTCTTTCAAGGGATATTAATAACTCTAGTCTCATTTCCTTGAGATATATTGTTTCATAATGAACTTATTTTTTTCATGATTTGGTTCTTCCACATTAATATTATATTATATTATATTTTATAATACTCTTTGGGAAAAGGAATTTTTAATACAAATAAGGTTTTATTACTCTATTTACAATGTTGGTTTTTAATAAAGGCACTTTCAAATTATTAAAAATTTCATTTCATAATCAAATGATTTATCTTTGGATCCACATTTTTTATAGAAAATTTTATGTCATTTTTAAGGATCCATTTTTTAATATTATTTTTAACATAATTGTTTTTCAAAATATTTCACTTTATCTATTCAAAAGTTTCTTTTTAAATTGACATGCAAGTTTATATTTTACATAAATGTTAAAAATATTTTCTAAAAGATATTTTATGTTTTCACCTCAATTTTTCCTTTCATGTTATAAGTGATTTAAAATCATGGAATTTATATTAAATGAATATATATATATTATAATTTTGGGGATTTAAATCATATAATCAAAAATTTTTATTCTTGATACACTCTTGCGTGATATCGTTCAAAGAATTATTTTACAAGGTTGTTTTTCATCTATGTCTACATACTTTAGAGTTTATTTTATTACACTAGGGTTATGTTATTTTTAAAATATCCACCCTATTCCTTTATTTTGGTTATTATCATGTTATCCCTTTTATTTACATGGGTAAAAATATTAGTGTCACATATGTTACTATATCAATAAAAATGTTTATTGATTACTAGGGCATGTTGACTATGTATTATTTAACCATCCACATTCTTCCTCCAAATAGGTTATAATCATGTTATCACTTTTATTTAAATGGGTAAAATTATTCCCGTTCCATATATTATTATTCCAATATGGATTATTATTGGAAAGTTTACTATGTATTGTTTGAAAATAAATCTTCTTTATCTAGATGTGTTATGATCACGTTATACATTTTATTGACATAGATAAAAGTATTTGTGTTCTATATGTTATTAATATAATATGGATGATTATTAAAGAAGGTATTTCTCAATAAATTTCTCATATGATGAATTAATTGGAGTCAAACAAGTGATAGGTGGGGCCAAAAAATTTATAGGACATAGATGTATCAACCCGTATCATGAGGTAAAACAAATTGGGTTTTTGTGTATACATATCCCAATATAAGTATAGTGTCTCAGAACAAGGACTTGACAACATGTTTTGATGTAAACATTATGAATTCCATCATTATGAGATCAGTAATTATTATTATCCATGTTTTAATTTATTATTATTGATATAACATGCTCTCAGTTTTAGTTGATTGTGAAATTATAAGGATTACTTACTCCTACCATAATATTTATGCCATTTTTATACCATGACTTCCTCAATTGTATGTTTTCACTTACTGGGCATTTTATCTCAACCCTTATTATGCTTCTAATTCCCATGTTACGAAGAAAAATGTTACACATGATATGTCTAACATGATATCTTGTGTGGATAATTTTTGGGAGATATTGAAAATTTTTTATGGATTAAGTTGTTTATTATAGTAGAAAAAATATCCTTTAATTGAGAATGAACATGAGATTTATTATTTTATAACTTTTCCTAATTCTTGAAAGATGTAAACTTAATAGTTATTGGTAATGTATGCAATTCAATATTTTTTTATGTATTGTAAATATGGATGGTTATGTCTCATAATCTAAAAAGTCCCCATGAAAACACACACTGTGTATTTATTATAACGGTCCAAGCTCTATGAACCTAAAATAAGATCTCCAATACTTTTGTCCCACACGACGTTAAACTATAGTTTAAGAACTACGTATGGCTTGATTCCCATCCTTATGGGATACGTAGTGAAGTCCAACATTTACATTCAGGACCCAGCCACAACATGATTATGGTTAGTATTGATTTGTGTATCTCTGCATACATTGGAAAATACCCATATTTATGTGTCATAATACTAACCTTAAATATTTTCAGATCTTCATAATCATTTTATCAACTTGTAGTCACAAAAATGTCAAACTTCTGAGAATTCTTTTGTCTGACTATGTAGTACGTGCCCTTAGGCGGCCTTGCATAAACAGTCTCCATAACAGATTTTTCAGCCAAAAGATGCTATTATTTGACTATGCAGCCAATGCCCTTAGGTGTCCCTGCATAATTCAACCCCCTAATGGGTTTTTCAGATACTGGTAACTTCATTCTTGGGAATAAATCCTCTTTTGTCCTTATTTGTCTTAAATAACAATATGTAGGGATCCGCAAAAATAGCCATCCTTAACGTACTTGTCCCATATCCTTTTTCATGATCTGAAAGTATTCAAGTCTATGGTTTATATTCTCCTTCCCTACGTTTGGGGTCAGAACATTGTAGGAGTGATATCCATACAGTTCTTTGATAATCTTGTTTGGAAATATCTTCTCCATATTCAAGTACCTCTTTCCATACAACAAACTCTATAATTTGGAAAATTTGAATCTCCATAAAATTTCAATGGATTTCTAACACTAGGAAAGTAAATTTTTGAGAGTTATTTTTCCTGACTATGTAGCACGTTCCCTTAGGTGGCCTTTCATAAGTAGTCTACATAACGGACCTGTCAACCAAAAGATGCTATTTATTTAACTATGCAGCTAATGCCCTTAGGTGGCCCTGCATAATTCAACCCCCTAACAGGTTTGTTAAATAATGGTAACTTCATTCTCGGGAACTACTTCTTATAATGACTTTTATCTCTTTTTCATATCATTCCTCAGATTCAAATATTCTTAAGTCATAGTTTACATATTTTCCCTCATACTTGAGTATGGTAATATGCTTTCAGATAAATTTTCAAGGAATTGAGTCAATTTTAATCCATTTTGGTCAATTATATTTTGACCTTAAACATTAGCCTCTTTATGTCTGACGTGCATGACTTTAAACTTCCCAAAAAATACAAAGGAACTATGAATAAAAGTCAAGTTCTATCTCACTAAAGATACATTTTGTATGATTTAGGTAATATTGAGCAACTAAGAGATTCAAAGTTTGTAGGGTTATTTATATTAATCCTAGTAAAAATCAAACTATTCTCACTAGTACCATTGGCTTAAGTAAATTTAATGTAGATAACAAAAGATAATGCAGGTACAAATGATTTAAGGTGAAAGTGTTTTTCATTGATGCAAAAGAGTTAGAAGGACATCCACAAACTGGAGTCTCTTCTCTTTTTCAGTAATTACAAAAGACTTTCAACATAACTCTTCATTTGATTTACGGCATCCCGAGCTTCATCAGAAGCCATATGGAATTCATTCATTCAACTATATACCATAAGAGATGCAATGATACCAGCTCTTCTTGGAACAATTGTAAAAGAATGTTCTTGAGTGTGGTTTGAGAAAATTTTCTGCTTATCAAATAGTGACTCTGTTTCTATCCAAGAGACTTGGAAGATGGATACATGGATTTGAGAATGAATCATTGGAAGTAAAGAGCCATTTGGAGAGAGTACTCTTTTCAGATATTGTTCTAATACCATATTTTTCTTCTCTCCACCAATTGGAAGTGGAAAAAATTTCAGCCCATGGGTTTTCCATTTTCATATCTGCAAGGAAATGACATGCAGGAAAAATTTGAAAGTTCATGCCAATGTTGTTCCTCTTAATGCATAGAATAACCGAAATAGAGGAGTAGCAGTGCAGCTGAATCTCAAGAATATAGTTCTTTTCATCTGGAACATTGACTCCTTGCAGATGACCATGACCATACAGGGGCAGATAAATACTTTGGGGGAAGTCACGATGATATTTCTTCAGATACTTAGCCAAATCCGAAAGAGTGCTACTTTTGAAGGTATAATAATCGTGGCCAATGATATCCATCATATCATCAAGATGTTTTATTGCCAGTTCATTAGCTATTCCGGTTCTAAGAGCCATTGATTCTGCACAAAAGTTGAATAAATTAACTCTTAAGTATGTTGATTTTTCATAAAATTTGTGAAGGAATTTCAGAAAAATGGAAAAGGCATTAAGGCATGCAAGTCTAAACTTGGCGTGAAAGTATGGATGTGTCATGCAAGTGTTAATGTGCCGTGCAAGTTTTTGGCATGCAAGTATCACCGCGCAAGTCCTATTACCTTGACAACAACGCGACAGTAAAAAGCAGTGGAAAACGAGCAACTTGCGCGGTGAAGGAGACCTGCGCGGTGATAGCTCGAAAATCCGGAAGTCATGTGCTATGCACGATAAATGATCACATATTTATAGGCTAGGCTACCCACCTGCATGCCTACAGCCGGCGCGCTCCAGCCCTGCGCGACTCACACCTGTACGATGATGCCTGCGCGACGCGCCCTGCGCACCTTTTTCCCTTTGGTTTTCTTCTTTTCCTCAGAGTCACATCCTTATTCTTTTAGATCCAACTCTGAGGGGGGACTTTTGTTGACGCTCCTTTTTCGTCACATTGTCTAAAAGAATGGAAATGGAAATGACTTAGCACAAATTGATTCATCCTTTGAAGAAAACCTCAAAAATCAACAAAGGCATGAACAAGGCTTCAAATGCACAAGGTTCACGCAAGTTCCCTCATTGTCGAGAAAGTATACTTACGTGCCGCCTAATGGTCACGAAAGTGACTTGCGCGCCCTAAGTGATAACTACCTGAGGTCTTCTACAGCCTATAAATAGACCCTGTGGGCCCCCCATTGAAAGGGGAATTTTTCCAGAATTCAGATATAGAGCTCTAAACGCCCAAGTCTCTTCTTCAGGTCTTCCGAACACTTCTAAGGTAATTGTTTACCAAGAATGGAAGGTATAAACAAGAGGAGTAAGGTATAAGTGTTAGAATTCACTAATACTTGCATGCCTAAGGTGTTTTACCCTTAAGGTAAATGAACATACTTGCGCGCCGCCCTACTTCTTCACCAAAACTTGCACGCCTCTCTTCGGGAAGTACCTCAGGATAATTATAAAGGCTTTGGTCAAGAATCACCCAAGTGTTACCCTACTGGTTAACAATCGCGCAAGTACCCATGTGTCGCGCAGGTATACCTGCGTGACCAGGACTTGCGCGCCCATGTAGTACCTGCGCGCCTGCGAGGACTTGCACGACCCTAACTTTTTGGGTGCCCTTGTTGCCCATTTAACCCCTCTTATTCCATCCCACCTCTCCTATTCAAGATTCAGTCTTCAAGACATTCTTCAAAGCCATTTATGGCATGTTTTCTTGATTGACTTCCTTATCTAAAAGGAATTCTGTGGAGCATCTCTTAAAAAACATAGTGATTCACATAATCTTTATGTCACTAAAGATTGAGATTTCATTCATTAAACCTCATCCTTTAAGATGAGAGAACCCCTTAACATGGGCCTCTTTTTCAGGAGTAAGTCCCAGTCATAATTCACATTAATTTTGGGAATCCTCCTTAGGAGTAAGCCCCAAGTCCCTTAATCTCGGAATCCTCCTTAGGAGTAAGTCTCAGTATTAATTTCTCTTAACCAGTCCTAATTTACTCTTTGATCTGGGTCTCCTTCTCAGGAGTAAAACCCAATCATAATTCCCCTCCTAATTTGGGCCTCCTTTTCAGGAGTAAGCCCCAAATTAGAGTATCCACATCTCCATAAAGTACATATACCTTTATGTGCCCTGTTCCTGGATTTCTTCCCTGAAGTAAATCCTAATATTCATCTATTTGGGCAGTCATACATACATAAGCCCCACATCATTTCTTATGATTGCATCTTTTATGGCACAAATTGTCTGGTTTTTCCAATACCTCTTGTTTCTCACACCGAGCATGACTCACCTGAGCTTAGAGTGTAAAAGTAATTATGACATATTTCTTTGAGCCATCAATCATAAACATCATATTCCCTTACCCAAACAACATGGGTTCTGATTCCTTTTTTTTAAAACAAAGGATACGTAGGTAGCCCATCTACGGGTACGATCACAACTCTGAAATAATCTATGTCCTTCTGAATGATAATAAAATTCAAGTTCCCCACTGAGTGGATTTAAAACCAGTATGGTCATCATAATGACCAAGATACTTTTATGTATTAAAGGATACCATTGAATAAGAATCTATAAACAAATACAAATGATTATCTATCAATGAAGAACCTCGAATACATATAAAATATTCTCTAAATTTTCTACATATCAATCATTGATTTTCAGCTCTAAAGGAAAGCTCATTTTATACTTGGTAATGTAATAAGGATTCATGAACATAACTTAAATCTATAAAGAGAGTCCCTAAGTAGATAATAATTCCCCTCAAAAAGGTGTGGTGAGTCCGACCTCCCATCCTCTCGACCAATGCAAATTCCTAAGCCTCATCAGTCTAAAACTAATGAGCGCCTACTTTTGGAAAGTAGGTTCAAATGGATATGGAATCATTGGATGTTTCCAGTTCTATGAACAAACCCGTTAGAAACCATTGGGAATGTTTGAATCTTAAATCAATGAGATCATCCCCAATTCTAGAGGGAAATAGATTCATATTTAATATTATGCTCTTAATTTCATTTACGTGGTGTATATACATCCTATTTGGTATATAATATTATGAATTATATTTTAATATTGATATTTTATGTTTAATTACAATCCCTATCTTTCAATGGGTTTTGATTAAAATGTTACCCAAGCCGTAAGAGTTCATTGTCTCAAACCTTAATTCCTTGAGACATTTTCATTTCATGCACCATGTTTTCCTTATAATTGTTTATTTAATATCCATGTAATTATATTTATCATATATATTTTTTATTCATGGGAAATACTAATAAAAATCAATTCTTTTACTAAAAATTGATTTTTACTAAATTGTTACACCAATTGTAAATCATTTTGGTAACTCAATTTTCATTCATTGAGTTATGATTCTTCCTCTTGGAATTAAAAGTTTTGTACACTCTACCAATTGAATATATTATGTGATATTCTATTTCTTTATATTAATTTACATTTCTAGCATATAATACACCTTTTTGAAATATTTCTTTCTTCAAGGAGTACGTTTCTTATAAGGGATATTGATAACTCAAGTCTCATTTCCATGAGTTATATTGTTTTATCTTGAAATTATTTTTTCCATTAATGGGTTGTATCAAAATAATATTTTTTGATCATATTTTTGAAAATGAAGCTTTATTAAAAATATTTTTTTATTACTCTATTTACCATGTTGGTTTTCAACAATGTTAATTTCAAAGTGTTAAAAAATTTCGTTTCATAATAAAACGTTTTATATTTGGATCCACATTTAATATAGAAAAATTTATGTAATTTTTAGTGATTAATTATTAATTATTCTTTTTAAAATTAGTTTTTTTTCAATATCTTTGATTTCACCTTTTCAAAAGTTACTTTTGAAAGTGAAATTCAAGTTTTTATTTTACATCAATGTTAAAAATGTTTTGTAAAAAGTCCTTTATGTTTTAACCTCTATTTCCCTTTTCATATTCAAAAGGATTTACACTCATATTATTTATGTAAAATTATTTATTATCTAATATATATATATATATATATATATTTTAATTATGGGGATTAAACTCATGATATCAAACAATTCGATTCTTATTCCCCTCTTGTGTGATACTGTTCAAATCAATATTTTATAAGGATGTTTTTATCTATGTATACATATTTATAAGTTTCATTTATTTCACTAGTGCAATTCTCTTTTGAAACCATCCAAATTATTCTAATGGATGAGTTATGATCATGGTATCCATTTTATTTACATGAGGAAAAGTATTAGCATTATGTATGTTGTAACTATGATATGAATGTTTATTGATTAACTACGAATTTTTTCTAGGTGTTGTTTAACCACACACCTTCTCTATCTAGATGGGTTATGATCATTTTTTGTCTTTTATTAACATTGGGAAAATTATCAGTATTCCATATATTTTTTTATAATAGGGTTGATTATTGGAAATGTGACTATATATTGTTTAACCATCCACCTTCTTTATCCAAATAAGTTATGTTCATGTTATCAATTTTATTAACATGTGGAAAAGTATTGTAATTCTATTTTCTATTACTAAAATATGGGGAAAATATGATTTTTTATTATTTATTCATTTCATATTATGATGAATGAATTTGAATTAATCACGTTTCTGGTGGGGTATGAAATTATATAGCCACTCAACACATTGAGGTTCACATGAGACAAACAAGATTGGGTTTTGGTTTATACCTCTCCCCATATTAGTACAGTGTCTTGTAAAAAGGCCTTGAAAACATATTTTAATGATATAAATTATGCATTCCACTAGTATGATATCAGTAATTATTTTTATCCATGTTTTCATTTATTATCATGGATATAGAATGCTCTCATTTTTAGTTAACTATGGAATTATAATGATTAATTTCTACTAAAATAATATGTATTCCATGCTTATTCCATGACTATCTTAACTGTATGTTTTCCCTTATGGATCATTTTATCTTAACCCTTCTTATGTTTCTATTTCTCTATATTATTAAGAAAATTATTTCACATGATATTTATATCAAGATAACTTGTGTGGAGAACTTTTAGGTGATGTTGATGAATTTTTATGGATTAATTAGTTTCTTATAGTGGGGAAAAAATACCCTTTAGTTGATAAAGAAAATGAGATTTATTTGTTTATGACTTTTCTTAATTCTCTAAATATATAAACCTAAATGTTTTTAGGATTTTATGTAATATAATATTTTCAAAAAATCATGAAAATATGAATAGTTATGTTTGAGAATCAATATTTGGTATCAAAGATAGTATGTAACGTATGCGTTATTCACACCAAATATAGGAGTGTTGGTATGAGGAGACACACTGATAATATTTATCCCATAGGTAAGGGACTCCCTTCTTCATAAGATTGGTGAATGGTAAGTGTCTATCTGTAAGGTTTTCTATAAACCATATGATATTAATAAGGAATCCTTGAAACCTTCTTAACTCTTTGTAGTTTTATAGTTATGAAATTCCAAGGATTAGTTTATTATTATCAAGGTTGAATTTGAAGTTATGACGGTGTGACATAAAGTTGAGGAACCTTCCAAAGGAAACTTTTAAACAACATTTCAAGGGGTTCATTTTCAAGATATACTGCCATAACTTGTTAAAAACTATCTCAATATTGGTAACATGATCACATTGTTGTTGGGATTTAACCACCACATCATTTACATAAAATTACACATCCTTCCATAATAATGGTTTAAAATATTATGTATAGAATATTGATATATGGAGCCAGTATTATTCAAGCCTAAGGGTATCAATCAATATAAATACACTCCTTGGGGTTATTTGAAATTAGTGGCCTCTTCATCTTTAGGATTCATATAGATTTAATTATATCCTGAATATCCAACCATCAAGAAGAGGGTCTGTTTTAAAAAAGATAAATCAATTAGAATTTATATAATTGGAAATAGGAAATCAACCTCCATGTAATGTTGTTTGAGATCCTTGAAATAAATTTAAGCCATGGGTTGTCCGTTCTTATTCTCTATCAGGACAATATTGGAAATCTATTTTGGGTACTAGACTTCCCAAATAAAATAGGATTAGATAATCTTGTTGAATTCATATTAAACATTGGTATCATGAGTCATATGCATTCTCATGGCCACCTACTTATAACTACAATGATCCTAGAGTAGGCCCAAATAATGAGTGGCCACATTGGGATCATGTCTCAGAATTTCTATATAATTCCAAGTGAATACATCATGATGATGATTCATAAAGGAGACAAACGTCTCTTGTTATTTGGGATACATGGAAGCACTAATTAAGGAAGGTCATGAGTCTTCCTCTATACCCAAATTCACCAGTTTGAGCTCATAAATGGTGGTAGAGTTGCCTTTCTAAAATGATGGAGGGTAATATCTGAGAATTTTTTTTATATTCTTACTTTTTTTCAATCTTAGTGGGAGTGGGTGATAAAGGAATTATTTCTATATTGAGAGAAAATGCGGGGGAATTTTGTTCTTCTATAAATGATGTAGATGATTCTCTGGGTCCTGAGAGTAATGATGTATGATCATTATGGTCTGATATACTATGGACATGCTCCCATTCCTCTCCATATACCTTGAACTTATTAGAAGTAAATGATGAAGGGTATTTTTCAAATACATAAGATGATATTAGATAATTTTTATCTTTTATGAATGATTAAGAGGTGTATATAGTCTCTAAACGTTCCATTTTTTTGTGCATTATCATCAGTAACATTCTAGATATGCTCTCTTTCATTTTTTTATTAATGGGGGTGGATGAAATGCCAACACTCTAGGATTTGAGATATTTATTAGGGGAATTTATATTTCCCTTTAGTGAATTAGGGGAATTTTCTAATATATACAATGATTCATGGGTATCTTTATATTTTGTATATAACATAGGATTACATTCCTCTAGTACAACATTATTATTTATGGGGTCAGATACTTCTCCTGAATGGTTTGATTTAGAAGGAATGGATGATATCATAAATACATGAAATAATGTTCCTAGGATACGTGTCCACCTATTACCCAAAGGGTTAAGGCTAGTCTGATCAATCATCCTTGGATGTCTGGTTTGAATATTTTTCAGACCAAACCACCTATTGATACATTCAAGAATGAGATTAATTTTCATGGGAAAAACATTTATCTATAACTTTATTAATAGAACCAAATCCTTGAGGGTAGCTGTGTGATTCCCCAGACCCACGCTCCTAGATCCCTTGATATAAACACCACTTTATATACTTTATTTAATACCAAATATAGATTCCTGAATATAACTATCCCATAGTTCCATGAATTAAATAAATCATTGAATTTCATAAATTACCAATACCTTTTAGGATTAGAGATTTGGAGAATTAGGAAAAAATATAAACTAATAAGTCTCATGTATTTCTCAACTAATGGAAATTTTTGTTCCACAATATAAGAAAATAATTAATCCAAAACAATTGTTCAATATCTCCAACAAAACTCTCCACACAAGATTTCTTATTGGGAATATCATGTTTAATACTTTTCTCCATAACCTAGGGAAATGGAAACATAGGAAGGGGTGAGCTCAAATTCTTATTAAGAGAAAAAATATAACTGATGTAATCCCAATAAAAACATGGCATAAATATTATGGTTTAAATAAGAAAACAACATGAATCCATAATCAAATAAAATACATATCGCAGTGAACACAATTATAGGGAGGCCTACTATTATGGTGTAATTCATAGCTATATGGAAGATTCCTATAATATATACCCTATAGAGGAACTTCAGGATGGGTTGTAGAAAGGGGAGTACTTTATTGCTGTATGATATTATGATCATGATGGGAAATTTCAAATTTATCACCATGATCATTCTTGATACTGCCATAAGGAGGACCTTCATGGATAGTGCTTTAAAGAGGGACTCCTATGATGTTGATAGTGATCTCATAGGGATGAACTTCACAAATACTATTGATTCCTTGATCTAATAACGAGTTAGTAGGATATTATGTCACTGTTGACAAATGTGCATGGGATTCAAGAATGAAAGCGTCAAGAAAAATAGGGATATGGGCCTCCTCTAAATATTTAGGTTTCCCTAAGCTACATTTATTTTTGTATACTCTCTGTTGGGTAACCAAAGTTATGTGTTGTGTAAAACTATTTTCATATTTGGGAGCCTCCTTGGGTGAACTTATGGTTTCCATTTCACTAGGCTCTTGGGATTCTTAAGAATGATTATGAATATGTTCCTACCTCTTGGTTTCCAATAGGATATGTTGATGACAATCAGTGCACTTTCTGGGAGTAGGAATACGTGCATGATTTCGGGCAACCACTAGAATATTCAGAAAATCTTTGAAAATTTGGAAAAAATATACTACAACCCAAAAGTGGTTGTTGAACTACAATTAGAATGAGAATATATGTCTAATATTATTGTTCATTCTTCACCAATATATACCATGATCCTACTGAATAGGTGCAGGAATGTGTGCCTACTTCTGAGTAGCTCTATATATTTATTGAGGAGTTTCTATAGTAATAGGGACAAGAGTATGCGCCTATCCACTGATGGATTCTAGGCCATGATTAAAAGTATTTTTTTCTTTTACTACCATGATATGTTAATTACTCCATAAATTGTGGGTGGGGATATAGGCCTACCTATGCATTACCTCCTAAACGTGTTGATGAGATTTTGCAGTGGGAATGGGGATATATTCCCATTCCTTGGTGGGAGTAGGCATATGAGCCTACTTATTTCCTCTAGTTATATCTAGGGTGACTGATTTATTTTATATGTGGGGGAGGGAGTATGTGTGTAACACCCAAAGTTTTTAAATTATATATTTCTTTAAGACCTAATATGTTTGATAACATGTGATACATGAAACACGAAAACACAAAGAACCACAAAAAAATATATAACCATTAAAATATAGATTTATAACTTGTGGATAAAAATATATGTAACTTAATTATAAAATATGTTAAAATAAAAATAAATGTCATTATCCATACTAAGGCATTGATAAATTAAATTAGTGTAGCTAAATGAATAACAAGACTAGTTTATGATTAAAAATGTAACACTTTGAAAATTGTATTTTATGTACTTTATTTTAAGACACTAAATATATTATAGATATAATATATTTTTGACAATATTAATATATTAACACCAATTTGATTATTAATTAAAAGGAAGTAATAATGAGGATATTTAATATATTTTTTAAATTTATTTTTCAATAAAAATATATTTCATCATATTTTTATGGTTTTATTTAAAATTTAAATTATAAAATTTTAGAAATTTCATTTTACAAAATAAATTTCATTTTTATGTTCAAGAAGTTAATATTATCCTAATATCACTTTTTTGGTATTTTTATGAAATAATTGATTTTTGGGTGAATGGTGAAAAAAACAATTTTTATAGAATTTGTAAATTTTATGAATTTATAATTTTATATAAATTATATAGAAGTATATAGAACCTTTTAATTTATAAAATATTAATTTAATTACTAAAAATATAATTTTTTACCTTTCTGAATTTAACACATTAAGAACTTAAGTGATATTTTCTAATAAAAACTATTTTTTCATCTTTTATTTTAATTAAATAATATTTTGCTAAAATTTGGTATTGAATTTAATTGAAAGCCACATAATTTTTATTTAATAAACCAATTTGTATCATGAAATTAAAATTTATTGATAATTTTACCCTATACACAAATTTTAATCTTAAGAGTACACTTTTTCTAAAACCGTTTTTTTACAAGTTACATGCACGAACGTAAAAATTGAGTTTTCATACACATAAAATTTTTATATGATAAAATTTATTTCAGATTTATATTAATTATTTCAAAATTATCTAATAATTTCCATCTTATTTTTTTGAATTAAAATTAAATTACTTAGGTAAAAACTTGTTACCACGGTAAAACAAAAAATGGTAAAGTGAAAATTCTAAGAGTAAAGGACATAAAAATATGTTTAAAACATTTTTTAAAATGTATGTTTAAGGTATGATCAAACTTATAGTGTCCATTAATCCATTATTTTCCATTATAGAGTCTTATTTAAATGTTAAACATGTTCTCTCTTTATATTAAGTTGAAATATTTAAAAACAATTACATTCTTCCCACTTATAATAGGGCCCCCACACCACCACTTAAATACCACTAAGAAATATGGTTTACCATTTTAAATATACCCATATTACTCACCATATTATCATACTCCAATATAGTAATCTTATGGTCAGAGGATATTATCCTAATCCCTCCCTTTTTCTAAAGAGTCCTCTAAGGGAAATCCCAAGTCCTCAATGTGAGTACTAATTTTCCCTAATTTATTTTATTTTATATATTAAATTTAAAAAACTATTTTTATAATTAATATATAATTAATTAATTTTTATTTTTATAGTTAATTTTATTATGCTAACGTAATCACTATTAACCACCTTTCCCCTTTTCTCTTAAGTAAAACAAAAATGACATTCGTGCATGTGTGCAGACTTCCGCCTCCACGAAGCGTCATGTTACATTTTTCTTAACCACCATAAAAAGATGATAATAATTTTTAATTTAACAAATTATTATGGTATATATAACATATTTTTAATTCTTAAATTATAAAACATATTATACAATTCTCCCATTCTATAGAAAATGAAATCTTCAACCATGCGTACATGCAGACTACCGTCTCCATGAATCGATTGATTCTTTTTGTTTTCATAATAACATTTTATGGATGGTCATGACAATCAGTTTAATAGATAAATATTCTTTTTATGAAATTATTTAGGTTTTTAAGAAAAATTTTGCAACCTATTTAAAATATGAGCAATAAACAACCATGGTAAATTCAACTGTCCAAAAATGCATTCTAAGAGAAAAAATGATTTATTCATACTATGTAACAACATCATAAAGGTTATATTTTTATTATAATTATTTAAAATTATGATATATTATACTAATAAAAAATAAATAAAGTCATTATTATTCTTTTATAATTATATGACAACTAAATCACTTCATACCATCCATTAATTAGTGTATGTTTTTGTTTGGGTTGATTTAACCAAGTGCTTGAACAATGCTATAAATTTATATCATGGATGAATATGGGGATTTAATTTATATTAATATATGATATAAATAAGTAAATAATTATTTTATTTTATTTATTTAATGGAAACTTTAATATTTAATTCATTATTTTAAACACCAATTTCCATTCGTGCAAAATCCCCAAAACACATGAATCACTGATTTCATCTTTACGGATCATAACTAAAACTTCCATAAATGAAATTATAAAATTATAAATAATTATTAAATAATAATTCTAGTACCTTTTATTATATTTTAATTATCATCTTTGAGATAATAATGAATAACAACACCACTATTATGAAACCAGTTCAAAACAATCAAGACCAATCACACCTAATATCAAAAATAGATAATAAATAACTAATATACATGTAGAGGATAATTATAAATTAATTTTATAAAGGTTTATACATATGAAAAATGTTCTTCAATGGTTTATTAAGATATTTATTTTTTATATAGGTTTCTAAAGCATATTTTTACTAAGTAGAAATTAAGGTAATGGTTTATGCTAACTCAATTTTATTCTGTTGAGTTAAAAAAATTATTTATAAAAAATTTATTATTCCAAAAATGATTTATTATACCTAATGAATAATTGGTATTTTATTTACTCATTATTTTCTAGGCCTATATAATTCTTTCTTTTAATTTCATTATCAAATTATTCTTACCTCAGTGATTATGTTACACATAAGGCTCCTTTATCCCAAATTTAAATTCTTTGAGACATGATTTTGTTATACACCATGGTTTCTATTGTATGGTGTGATTTCATAACATTTTATATTTTATATCATTATTCACTCATTATATATTTTATTTAATGTTCCATTTTAAATTTTATGTTTCAATGGGTTTTTGATTCAAAATATTCTAAATCCAGAAGTGTTATGTTTCTATATTTTAAATTCCATGTAACATGTTTTATATTGGACACTATATTTTATTTTATAGTGTATTACATGCCCAATTAAATTGAGTTAAAATTAATATCTATTATTTAATTATATTTTAATGCCATTTTATTCCTCTAGATTCCTATGTTACCTTACCATAAGGGTTTTTCATCTCAATATTTCTAAATTGATATATGATTCATATTAACAACCTTTCCCCCTTTTTGTTGTATATATTGGTCATGTAACACCTTTTAAATCGTCTCATACTATTTTATTTTTGGCGATTAAACTCATATAAATCTTTAATCTCCTTTTTCATTCCAAATCATCCTCTATTATAGACATAAATTTTCTTCTAATGAATTTCCACTATGAACATTTTGTATTTCCTTCCTTTGATTAAAGGGTGTTCACTTAGATTCTATATATCAATTTGTTTGGAAAATTATTTACTTAAAAGTATTCTATTACTCTATATAGTGTTATCATGTTGGTTTCTTATATAGAAATATATTCCTTTTACTGATTGGGGAAATTATTGACTTAGCCACATACCCCCTACTCTATAAAGTGTAAGTTTAAATGATTCTTACATATAAATATATTACATTTATTGATTGGGAAAATTATTAACTTAACCATATACCCCTTAATCTACACAATGTTAGTTTTATGGATTCTTACATAGAAATATATTTCATTTATTGATTGAAGAAATTTCTAACATAATCATATACCCCTTACTCTATATGGTGTTAGTTTAAGGGATGCTTACATTGAAATCAATTCCATTTATTGACTAGGAAAATCATTGACATAACTATATAACCCTTCCTTTATATAGTGTTAATTTGAGGGATTCATATATAGAAATATATTCCATTTATTGATTAGGGAAATATTGAAAATATGTATACAAATTATTCTAATACTAATGTTTATTAATTACTAAGGAATGTTAGCTATGTATTGTATGAATTATTCATTCCCTCACATGAATAATACATTGGAATTAATTAAAAAATGGTGGGTCCTAATATAGGTAGCATCTAGATTCATCTATAGGACTCATTAGATAAACTAAATTTTGTATTTTGGTGTATACCAACCTAGAACAAAATATTTTTTAAACATAGGGTCTTGACGATAATATCATAATGAATAAGTCCATGATGTCATATCTTAGGTCATTGAATTAGCTATCCAACATTATTAATTTCATCTCTAAGGAACCAATTATTTTTATACATGTGTTTATTTATTGATATGTCAACCATTTACATGTTATGTTCATAGTTTCTTCTTATTATAACATTATTTTGATTATTAATTACTACCATATTATTTATTCTTGTCATTTTTTCATTTATGGTATTTGATTTTTATCACTTATGTTTATGCTTACTAAGTGTTTTAAATCACACCTTATTACGTTTCCATTTCTCCAGATTATAAATAAATATATGACAGAAGATTTTAAAAAAATAATAATAGCTTTTGTGAGGGTTTTTTTGGAGGTATTCAAGACTTATTAATGATTAAATAGTTTCTTATATAGTGGGAAAATATTAATTTGATGAGATATACATGGGATTTGTTAGCTAAAATATTTTCTTAACTCTCTAAAACTCAAAAACTAAAAGGTCCTTCAAAGGTATGTGACTCAATATTTGTTTTTGATATTGTAATTATTGATGGTTAAAATTTGGCCTCTTTGTTTGATTTCAATGTCAGTATGTAAAGAAGGTATTTATGATCACATAATCTAGATGTGTGCATAAAATACATCACATTTGGTATCAATGATAGGTATAGAAAGATTTAATGATTTGGATGTCATCAGTTGAAGATAATTTAAGAGTTATAAATTTCATTAAGGGTTGATAAATTGAAGTTGATCATAATTTCAAAGGTATAATTAACCATTTAGATTATTTGAGATAATATTTAATATTTTAGGGATTAGTATAAGAGTACTTCAGTCAAATCCCTAGGATAATACTAAAGTATAATTCTAGGTATAGGATAAAATCCTGAAATTTTGGTAAAGTAAAAACTGTATAGTTCTCCAAGAAATTAAATACTTGTCTAGATACTTCAAGTGGATGTAGGATCTGACATAAATGTGCCTATGGGAAATAACTATGAAATGGGAAGATTAGGTATTAACTTGATCTCCACCAAGATCATGACAAAGAGGCCTACCAATACACCAGGTTTGACAATCATGGGGGATATTATTTGGTTAATCACATTCTATTTAAAAACCATTATGAAGTATTTGGGTATGATGTTAACTATTTAGGTTATAGAGCTTAATAAAAAAATGACCATGGATAACCAAAGACTGAACAAAGAGAGTCATAGGTTGAACTAAAAGAATCATATTTTAAAAAAAGATGTTACTGGAGAAGATATATTCATATTGGTGTTTTAATATTCATATTTTGGATATTATAATAACATTTTTTGTTTTAGTACATGGTTGAAAGAGGGTCACAAAGATGATGTTGAGAAAGGTATGTATCTAGAAAAAATTATGTTTTATAATCGAAAAAGGTAGAATACTTATATGTTTGAGAATATTAGTATATATAAGTTATAATAGGAAAATGTGGGTTTCCTAATCTTAACTAAGGCAGTGATGTTCACATATTAATAGAAATTAAATCTTGATAGTCTTATCTATTTTCATTTGAGAGTGATATTTATTAATGATATTATAGTATACTACAAAATCTATGAGGATTATGTGAAACATCAAAGGATTTTTCTTTAGTTGTTTGGCTTTCAAAGTTTAATAACATATATTAAATGGCATCAATAACCTTGAAATGTAATTTTATGATAAATTTATATTTTTTGGGGATAAATATTAAATATCACATGATTGAGGGATGAATAAATCCTTGGTTTAACAAGCTGTTGATGTTGAGATAATAATGGGTTGATTAATTTTGAAAAATTAAGTTATATAATATTTTTGACCTTAGGATTGATAATTGATTCATGATATTTTTGGAAAATTTCATCACATTTTTAGGAATGCGATATATATTGGACAATTTTTTATTTTATAACTGAGAGATTAATAACCTTTTAGGGTTAAATATAGTGTTATTTCTTTTAAAAATATATGATTCACTATGTTTTAATGACTTAGAGATTTATATGGGTTTTGGAATGTTATATTTTAAGGAATGTATGATTAGAGTATATATAAACTTGATTATATGATTTTATGAAAGATTAAGGTTGTTTGAGGAAATATAAGTAACATAATTTGCACTAAGAGAGTAAGGTTGACATCATATTAGATGTTATACCCAAAATGATAAATGTGTTAATTATATCCTCATTTACTTTCATCAGTGAGTAATAATTAAAATAGCGAGGGTGAAATTTATATTAGGGGTGGAATGGAACACCCAAATATTTTAAATCATATATTCCTTTAATAACTAATATGATGAATAACATGAGATACATGCAACACTAAACCAAAAAAACCACAGAACAAAAAATAACTATTAAAATGTATCCATATAATTGGTAGGTAAAAATACATGTAACCTAATAATGAATTATATGTTGATATAAAAATAAAGGTCATTATCTAGGCTAAACATTGATAAATTAAATTAGTGTTGATAAATAACCTGATTTAATGTGCTTTTATTTTTAAATACAAAATATAATGTGGATAAAATATATTGTTGTATTGAATAATATATTAATTCTAATTTTATTATTAATTGATAGAAAATAATAATAAGAATAGGTAATATTTTTTTTAAAAACTTATTTTCCTTTGAATTTTGTTTTCATTATATATATATATTTAAATGTTAAACTACCATTTTTTATAATTTTAATTTGAAAAATAGACTTCTTTTTTAGATTCATTATGTTAATATTAGCTCAATGGTGTGATTTCTATTCCGATCTCCTGGTTAGAGTTTGAAAAGGTGTCATCATTGCTGGATCTGACATTGGTGCTCACTTTGGGTGGAATTTACCCTCATTTGCATCGCTTGACAGGTATGTATCCTCTTCTTAGAATATTCATGAAGAAGTAGTGATAAGGCTCATGGATGTGAGACATTTTCAAATCCATTTTAGTAATAAAGATGATCTGGTCTATGCCTGGTCCACTACCCCACATTTAGTGGAGGGTCTTCTCTTTTTTATATTTCTTTGGTCTTTCTGGTTTCATATGCATCAAGATCCTCCATGGATGGCGCTTTGGATCACTCTCCCTGGTCTTCCATTGCCTTTTAAGAATTTGGCGATATTGCGTTTGATCGGGAATATGATTGGTAAATTTTTATGCACAGACCCTCCCACCCATTCACTCTGCCATCCAATTGCTCTGAGGATTTGTGTTGAGGTTGATGTATCTAAGGCTCCGATTGAGTCCATCTGTATCGAGGTTGAAGGTGAGCTTCGGTGGAAACAATTGGGTTTCTTTGAATCTTGGGCCCCTTTCTATGCAAAATTCTATTAGTTGGGGCATTAAGCTTAATTCTGTCATCATGGAAAGAGTGGAACGTGACACTCTAGTGGAGTATTAGTCTGTGACGAGGATTAGAAATTCTTTGGAGAAGTTTCATATACCTACTTTGAAGTGAAGGAGAATGGTGAAGCTGAGAGGGCTTCTCATGTGTCTCTAAAGAATACTATGGTTACACCCTCAAACCCAAGTGTGGATGAGGTTTTCAAAAGGCTGCATCATGATATGGGTGTGGTGTATTCATCAGGGATAGATGTATCAGTGGATATCATGCAATTGGGAATTGAATTTGGGGATGTTGTAACTACTCAAGTCATCTCTGCAGATAGTTGTAGTGGAGGAATGAGAAGGGAATCTAGGGGTGCCATAGTTATAATAAAGGAGGCTCCAAGTGTTGAAATTGGTAATAATTTTGAAGTGATAAGGAATGAGGATGCTAGTCTGGGAAAGGAAATATCTCGGGAGGAGGTTTCAGATAGATAGAAGTTTACGGGGCATGAGGAGTTGCCACCTGAGTAGATACGATTGCAGCAATTTTGCAGTGCTAGAGTGGAATAGAAGTATTGTGGGAATGCCTGTCTTAGTGAGGGACATTCCAATGGGAAGCTTGGTCAATTCCAGGAATTGATAGACAATACTATTCAATCATATTGGATGGAAAATGGTTTAGTGCATGCGGATCATCATAAGGAGAATGGATCCATGTATATACCAATTAAGTGGGAGGATGTCTCTGATAAGAACACGAAAAATGAAAGTCGCTCTCCCAATGTCCATGTCAAGGAATCCTATAGTGATATACTCAAGACTGGGAGGAAGAAACGAAATGATAATATGGGGGCTTTCACTACTCCACCAAAGAGAAAGCCAAGAAAAAAATACTCTAACATTCCAAGCACAGTGTCTGCTAGATTATCCTTCAAGGAATCCAAATGGAAAGAGATGGACCTGAAATGGGGGTGGGTTAACAAGCAGCTATCAAGGGAGCCATTGACTTCAGAGAAACTACGACTAAGGGAGAAATATGTTAAAATTCTCAATTCCTATAATTCATAATATGAATGGGAGTCGGCTGATCCGAATGTGGCCTTAGATATTGAAAATGGTGATGAGTATGAACCCTTTTATTTTTTTTCTTACTGGTCCTGTTGTCTTGTTCTGAACATTGTACTTTTTATCTTTTTTCTTCAATATATTTGGAGTACTAGGCATTTTTACCTGGGCCTATGGCTTTCTGGTACAAAACTTTAAATTTATGAATTTATCATTATATAATAAATTCTTAGAATTTTATTAAATATTTTAATTTATCAAATATTTATTTAAGGATTAAAACCTTACACTTTTTACCATTCTAAATTTAAAAATTTTATGAACTTAAGTAATATTTTCAAATAATTTTTTTAGTATTTTCTTTCAACTAAATATTATTTTGGTAAAATTTGGTTTTGGATTAATTTTTGAATACCCTTTGATTTTTTAGTAACATTTTTTATTTGTTTTAACATATATTATTTTGATTTTTTTTATATTTTCTAGTGATAAAAAAATTGTTGGAGTGGTTAAGAATGTTTTTCTAATAAAGAGTTGAAGTAGGTTAGGAAACGTTTCCTAAAATTTATTAAGAAAAATTCCTAAAATCATGTGATGATATGAAATTCTTCAAAGTTACTAACATCATGAAGAAAGTCACAATACAAGATGTTTCCATAAAAGGGGAGAAACAGAAAAAAGTTTCACTAAAGAAAATAGGGATGAGGATACTGAACATAGGTTACCAAACTGAATGATCGGGAAAATAAAAGAAACAGTTTAAAAAAAATATGTTTTTGTGCTTCTCAACAAAATGAAAGAAGTTTTTTTTGTGGGAGAATATTTATGTTTTAGTGATAGTACAAATTTGAAGTATTATTTCATGATGGAGAAAAGATTATCATATCAGATGATGGATGACCAAAGTCTTTGTTGCTCATTTTGAACAATTTCATTAAAAGAGTGATAAATATAAATTTTTATGCTTAAAAAATTTATTAGAGGGACCAAGGAAGTTATTAACAATCATAAGTTTTTATGTTTTATAAAAAAGAAACTTATCCTTACACATGGTTTCATCTTACCTTTATAGAAGTCAGGATTTTTTTAACCATATGTAAAGGGATAAGTATTAAAGTTGAATAAAAATGTTCAAACATAATGGGAGAGAGAATCAAAGTTTGATTCAATGTTATCATATGTAAAAATATTCTGTGATATAATTCTTTAGATTTTTTTAACAATGTTATCAATAATCAACAAGTCAAGTTCAACAGATATAGTTCTAGATGATGTATCTGGATAGACTGTCTGTATGAAGTTCAAGTGGAAAAAATTATGTTAAATGTTTTATGTTTTTTTTATGTCAGAAAGTTATAGAGAGAAATAATAAATGAATTCAATGGTTTGAGTTCATTAGAAGAGGAACAATCAGATGAATAAATTTAAGGGAACACAATAGATAGAAAATGTGAATGTTAGAATGAAGTTCCCATAATTAGTTAAGCTAATTCATTTGATTAGTTAAAGTTTCATCAGATAAATGAACATTGGACAAACTTTCACAATGTTATCAGATGGATGATTTTGAAAAGTTTTACCAAGAAGAGTTTTCTAATCCTTGTATTCACATTTTGATTGTACAAAATCAAGATAAAATGGATGAAATATTTCCAACACATTGGTCGAATAAAATTAGATTGATATAATTCAGACAGAGGAAAAAAGGATGGATAAATTCTTATGAATTCAATAGAAAATAATTTCACCAGAAAAAGTTCTTGAGAGCTTTATATAGACTTTATAACTCCATTAACATGACAATGATGAACAGATATTTTCAAGTGGTTAATTAAGTTGAGTTAAGAACGTCTTAATAATTTACTTAACATTGTGGTTAAAAAAGTTTGAAGAAGGCCACAAATTCTAGAATTCTCATAAATCTTAAAAAAATATTCCAAAAGAAAATAGAATTATTGAGAAGCATATAGTGAATTTTATATGAGAAGGAAAATGAATTTGAGTTCTGAATTTTTTCCTACAAGAACACCTATAAAAAGGGGTGAAATTACAAGCAGTACTATCACTGTTCACCCATGTGAAAATCTAAAATGATGAAGTTATTATGGTATAATAAGTTTCAAAAAAAACAATATTATTATTAAAGAAGAGAAACCTAAAATAGGTTTTATCAGAGTTAATGGAGAAAGTATTAAATATGAGGTATTGGATAAAGGTATCATTTAGAGATATTGTACATAGGTATTGGATAGATTGGGAGGTGAAAGTTTTTGTTCATTGGAAAGAGAAAAGATAAAAATACCTAGTTAGGGAGACACACCAGATGGAGTACACTATACAACAGTTGGGAACACTAGATGAACTCTTACCAAATATAGAAAATATGAAATATGATTTTCAGATGATATTTTAGTGATTTGTGATTGAAATTTTACTAACTTGATTTGTATGGGAGTTTCAAAAGAAGAATTTTGTGATTAGATGAGGTCAATATAATATCTCCTATTGGGAGATAAAATGATTATAATGGGATTTGGATAATTATATTAAATTTTTATATTATTTTGAATTTCCACAGGCCAAAAATAGTTTCTATGATAAGGATGTAGTCATCCGCATCAAGGGAGAACCTTTTAAATCTTGTGTGAATTTATTTTTCTTTTCTATATTTTCGTGCTTATAAAATTTTTATATAAGGATGATTAGGATAAAACTATATAAAGTTACAGGGGTTAATTTATTAGTGAATAGAAATGATAAAATATCACCATTGATTCAATCCCCTGTTCTTAGTGGTTCTCATGATCCTAAGGAACTTCAAGTGGTATTGAAGGGATTGATCCCACTATCATATACTTATCATGGATAATCTTAACTTAGTGGATAATATATGACTTCCTACCATTGAAGGAAAAAATTTATCATGTATGGAAAATAAAATGATAGCCTATATTCTGTCACTTGGATTATATGTAATTGATACAGATATAGTTGGGTTTCCACCCGTTAAAAAAAATGATCTTATGAAATTCATTGAAAAAATAGATCTTTAGGTATATGGGAAAGACATAAATTCAATTCTTATGTATTTTTCATAAAATTTTTATATTAATGTGATGGTTCTCCAGAATTATAAATAAACTTGGGACAATATTGAAAGTATCTTTGAGAGAAATATTAAAGTGAAAGATGAAAAGTTACAAATTTAGTAAAGTAAATTTTTGGACATTAGAAAAGAAGATGATGAAAAAATTTAAGATTAATTCACCAAAGTTAATAAAATTCCCTGTAACATAATAGGATTTAGATATTTCTTAGAATATTTTACTACTGTTAAGTAACTCATGAGAAACTTTTATGATAGGCTTGATAGAAAAATATATTCTTTAGAAGATAAATAATATTTTTGTCTTGATTAATTAAATAAATTTATTTTTGTATATGATATGAGTAAAATTAAAGGACTAAATAAGAATATAAAGTAGTATATGGACTTTGATACTATAAATAAGATGAAGGTTCTTGAATCTGAACATGTGACAATGGAACTCAATGAATCGGAATATAATGATGTTTATGTTGAGGAAAATGAAATAATTATATCTCTTATCTATAAAAATCATTGAAAATATAGAGGAAGGTTTAAAGGAAAAATCCCACTTAAATGTTTCAAGTGTGTATGAATTAGAAATTTTTTATTAATTTTACTAATAAGAAAGTTATATAATATAAATATGATTCTTAAAAAACCTTAGTGGAAGAAGTCTAATTGAACTACTAAGGAATATAATAAATCCAATAGATATAAGTAAACATTCTTTGGAAACAAATTAATTATGTTGAGTAAGGAATTTGAGTATAATTCTTATGATAAAATTGATATATAAAATAAATCACCAAAAAAAATTAGAACTTTTTTTCCTAATGTTAAAGATAAAGAAGATACTTCCATAAATAAAAAAGAAGAAGGTGAAGAAACCAACAAATAGTATTATCTAAGATAAAAACTTGTGGCTTGTCTTGATCAAAAGAAAAACTCAAGAAAGATATTATAATTTTTAATAAATAAATTGGAATTAATAATGAAGAAAATAAATATTTACTTAAAAAATATGTGTACATCGAGGAGATTAAGAAACTTAAAATAAGAGTTTCAGAATAAATAAATATGGTGGAATATCTTAGTAAGAAACTTTTTATTAAGGAAGATAAGGTTTGTAAAACCCAATCAATATTTTTTGAGGTATAAAGTAACTTAAAAAAGGTGAGAAATAATTTAAAAAAGCATCTATAGGTAAATGAAGAGTCATATCAAGCTACCAAGAAAAATCATTCCAATAATTAGGTGACATCTATATACACCAAACATTAAATTTCATCTTATTATTATTACTATAAAGGTGTTAGAATAAATGTTGGGAAAACTTGGGTTGAGGAAGGATGTGTAAAATCTACCAAATTAACAAATGTTAAAAATAAAATCTATAAGAAACATTTCCCATGATTTGTATTTTCTTATATAGAAATATGTGTTGAACCTCAACAAAGTAATTAAAATAAAGATCATTTTTCTATAAAATATCAAGATTCAGTGGATATTTTTGGTGATATAGTATATATGAGTACAAAACATATATTTTTTGGAAAAAATGTATCTCCCTATTACTAGTCATGAATAAAGGGGGGACACAATAAAATAAAAGGGAATAAATTTCCTAATCCACAAGAGAAAATAAAATAAAAATAATTAGAAGATAGAAATTTCATAAAGAAAAATTGATTTAATTTCCTAGAAGTATTTTTTGGAATTTGTGACTAATTGGGTAACTATGTTGAAGAATTTACAGAAAAACATTAGGGAAAGGTTTTCTATTATGAAAATAAAAGGAATTTGGGAAGAATAAAATTAAGTAAAGATGATTTTTTGTTGAGACTACTCCAAAATCTAGAGAAAGAAAAACCCTTAGGATATTGATAATGGTTATTCCTTATAGATGAAATATGATATGAAAATATTAATTTTTTTTTGAAAAACATGAAGGTAGATAAATTACCTTTGATAATGATAGTTCTTAAAAAATTAGAGGAATTGGAATAGCTGATATTAAAGCTCAGAAACCAAAGTAAATGAAAGTTTTATTTGTTGATGGGATAAAACACAACTTACTATATGTTAGCAAAATTTGAGATGGTAGTAAGGAAGTTATATTTCAGAAATATTCTTATATTATTAAATGTTTCAATGATAAATACATTTTTACAATGGTGGAAAGAACTAGAGTAAATCTATTCCATATTGAAAATTTTTGTAACACATGTTACTTAAGGGTCAAGGAAGAAAATAAGTTGTGTCACTGAAGACTTGAGTATCTTGTCTATAAAAGCACGAGTGATGTTTATAAAGTATATGTTTTAAGAAGCTTACCAATTCTAGAATATTCTATTTTTACAACATGTCATAAACGAAATATGGTTAGTACAAAACATTAGAGCATTAAAATCTAATTCACTAGACCTCTTGAGCTTATTCACTCTAATATTTTTGGGATGATGATACATCAATAAAAAAGGTGATTATTACTTTATCAAATTCATTTATGATTTTACTAGGATTAATAATATAATTTTCTTGAAACACAAATTAAATTCTATATAAATGTTTAGATATTTCCTAAGGTATGTTTAAAGTGATATGGGTTTTTATATATTGAAGGTCAAAAAATAAAACATAAATGAGTAAAATAGAAATAATTTTGAATCCTATATGAATAAATATTGAATCAAATACCAATATGGAGATCAATACACTCCATTAAAAATATAGTAGAGAAAAGTAAAAAATATAAGTTTAATATAAATTAGAATAATCATGTTCAATGAATAAAAAATTTATAAAATTTTTGGGAGAGAATCTATAATTACAATTGTACATGTGAAAACCATATGTATAATATGAAGAGATTCTAAAATGAATCCCTACGAGATGTGGTATAATAAATATACTTCAATGAAATATTTTAAGGTTTTTGTGAGTCCTTACTTCCGTAAAATCAAATATCGGGGTCTTGAAAAGTATTATGAAAAGGATGAGGAAGAAAATTTCATGGTTTATTCAACTAACGAGAGAATTTATAATTGTTGGAATGAATAAATACACATTTTGGTTGATTTACATGATGTTAAAGTACTTGAAAATATAACATCATTAATAAAAGTTTTTGAATATATTGTATAAGAAATATTGAATACATCTAATGAAAATAATAATAGAGAAGTTGGATACATGCCTACCATAGTACAAGGTGACTCATATCAGTCATGTGATAAGGAATATATGTTTGGAAGAAAATATTGAATGTTATGAACATTATAAAAACTAATTGAAAATGTTAATGTCATTGGAGACCAAAAAGATATATTTTATACTAGAAGGAAGATGAGATTGTTGAATTATACATTTATTTTCTTACAGGTGGAACCATAATCAGTTTTAGAGGCAATTAAATATAAATAGTGGTTAAATATGATGAATTAATAGTTAGATAAGATTGAGAAAAATTTCACCTGGGATTTTGTTATATGAAAAATAGGAAAGAATATTACAGGAGAAAAGTGGGTGTTCAAAAAAAAAATCAATTAACATGGAGAATTATCAAGAAAAAAAGAATGAATTATTTTCAAAGGTTACTTATAGGTGGAAGGTTTAGATTTTGGAGAAACTTTTTCACCTGTTGTGAGATTAGAAACTATAAGAATGTTCTTGTCAATTTTCACATTGAAAATATAAAGTATTTCAGATGGATATCAATTCAAATTTATTAAATATAGATATTATGGGTAAAGTGTACATTGATCATCCCAATGTTTTCATTATTGAAAATGATAGAACCATGTTATACAAGTTTAATAGATCCTTATATGGGTTAACATAGGCTCCATATACATGGAATTAAAAACAAGATATTTTCCAAAAATAGTTGAAAATTTATAAAGGAAATGTTTATAGTAACTTGTATATGAAAGAAGTATACACCTATACCTTGATTTTAATTGTTTACATTGATAATATAATTATTTCTAGTGATAGGGATACAACTTTTGTAGAGTTTTCTGAGAAAATGAATACGAAATTCGATATGTAAATGATTAGATAGTTAAATTTATTTTAAACCATAAAATCTAAAAAAAATAAATATATATCTTCATATATCAATAAAATTATACCAATGAGTTGTTATAAATGTTTTTCATGGGATAATAAAAATAAGTTTCTACACCTATCACTATTGGTGTGAAGTTGAGTAAATTAAAAGTTTGGAAATGTGTAAATAAAAATTAATTCCAAAAATTGATAGGAAGCTTACTCTATATCACTACCTCTAAAACAGAATTTGTTTATTCTATTACATTATTTCCAAGATATTAGAGTGATCCAAATAAATCACATATGTTTCAAGTTAAAATAATTATCAGTAATATTAAGGGAACAACATATATTATACTATTTAGTAAAAAAATTTGTGACATGAAATTTATTGGATACATGATGATGATTGGGATGAAGATTATAATTATAGATATTAAACATCAAAAGTAACTTTTTTCTTGGTATAATATTGTGTGAAATGGTATAGTAAGAAACAAATTTGGGCTACTTTGATAATAACATAAGCATAATATGTTGTCACTACCCATGCTTATATGCATATGATATTGATGTAAGTTCCTTAGGAATATTTGAGAATGAATGTTAGAAAACCATTAAATATTCTTTATGATAATAAAAGTTCTATTCAACTCTGAAAAAACCCACTTAAACTTTCCTTATCAATTAAAATTGATGTTAAGTATCATATCATTAAAGAGAAAGTGGCTGGTGGAGATGTTATTCATGATTACATTTCAACAAAGTAATAAATTTATAATTTTTTAATAATGATAATCCATGGTAAAGGTTTGATTAATAAATACTGAAACTATATTTTCATCGTTTAAAAAATAACTTATAAAGTTCATAAGGAATCCCCCATGATCCTTTAGATTCTATTATAAAAGGAGGATAAAATTTACAAATGTTAACATATATTTTCTAGGAATCAAAATCTAGTGTTATAATAAATAGGGGAGAGAAAAATATTAGGGGGAGGAAATATTATCATGAACACAAAATTTATTATCACCAAGGTATGTAATTCCTTAAAAAACATTGGTTTTACCAATAGTGTGGTGTTAATACATTCTCTATGAGAAAGGTTGTGATTCTGTGAAAGATTTTAAAAAAAATGAGTTGTGAAGTAGTGTAAGTTTTCAAGTTTGTTTTTAGAGTGCATTACCAACAAATAAAAAGGGGGACATTAAATTCCCTTTTAGAGTTTTTAGTAACAACTTTTTTATTTATTATCAATATATCTTTTTGCGTTTTTTTTTGTATTTTCAAGTGAGAAAAAGTTGTTGGTGTAAGACCCTATATTTTTGGGAACATTTTTTTCCAGATAAATTATTTTCATTAGATGTTATGTGTTTCATGCTAAAATAATTCAAAATTTCTTTATACGCTATACCAAGTTATGTTTTTACTTGATGAAACACTGACTTGGATGGCATTACACGCAACACTGAATTAATGTGATTTTTTTTTATTAAAATGATTTAAAAGGGATAGTTATATCATAACCATTATAATTAGTAATATGAATATTAATAAATAATTTTAAATAAGATTTATAATTGTTTTATATAGATAAATCATATTGATAATAATACATACAATTTTTTTAGTAAAGTCTTTATACTTTTGAAAATACTATATTCTTAAAAGAGATTATTTTTAATGTCCTTATACGAAAAATAATGAAAAAAATTTAAGATAATTTTAGAAATTTAATTTGATAAAATAAACTTCATTTTTGAATTTATAATGTCAAAATTATTTTATGCTTAATTTTTTGGATTTTTCAAAGAAACTTCATTTTTGATGAATAATGGAAAATTACTGAATTTTAATTCAAAACTACTTTTTTATATAATTTATTTATATATTTAAATTATATTTTATGTTTTTCTTAAAGTCAGAATATATATATTATAAATCTATTAATCTAATTTAGGTAATTATAATCATTTTATATTGAATTTAGATATAAAATCTTAATGAATATTTGAACATTTGAACATTTGAACATTCTCACATTAAAAACCATCTTCCTCACCACATCTGCGGGATTAACATTAAACTTAATTTTACCACTTATATGAACTCAATTTTGAAAAATAGAACTAAATGTTTTTAATAATTATAATATTTACATTCTAATAATATCAACTTAATTTTTGACCAAAAATATTAGTGAAAGTGATTAAAATTAGTTACAACGATTAAGGTAAAATTAAGCTTAACAAGGGACTAAACCTTAAACATAAGGGCCAAAATGACATAAAAACATAAACATCACCCATTTTATGGCCATATTTCGGCCAAAAACCTTCAATTATTGGGTTTTTATGGTTTTTGTGACTTTTTTAAGGTAAAAACGTGGGTTCCCCTAACTTGATTTAAAAAATGCCAAGTGTATCAACTGCCTCCCCTATAAAAGACCTCCATCTCTCCACATTATTCACAGCTATCAGGAAAATTAATGTCATACAAAATAGTTTCAATTAAATTAACAACATCCCTAATTGTATCCTTTAAACCTACCTTTGGGAAGAAATCAATCCAATTAAGCCCTCTGGTGAAAACCTAAAGGAGTTACCCAAAGAAGAGGTAACATCCTTCCTCAAGATCATTTCCTTTATTTTCTTTCTCCAATGCCTAAATTATTCTTATTAAATGAATAATTAATATCTTAGTTATCATACATATACTAGGATTTTTTATGAAAAGGATTATACCTAAACTTACACACACTTCTATCTAATGGGTAACAAACTTACCATTCCTGTGTACAACGAACTACCGCCTCATGAAACGATGTTGTTAATTTTTTCCTTTAACACCTCTCATGGATGGGAATTATGATAGAAAATATATTTTTCTATGAAATATATGAAATATATGATGTATTTATTCTTATTTATTTATTATATAACAAATACCTTTATGCTTTCCATTTTGTGCAATTTTTATAATTTTTTTTGGGGAAGTGTGGACTACTGCCTCCGAAAAGCGATGCGATTCATTCACAAACTACATAAAATGTATTAAGGATGGGTTTAGTGAAATTATTTGATATATATTAAATAATAATAATACTATAATGATAATATATGTATACATATAATTCATTTACCTTATTTATTTCAATATGTAAAAAAAAAACAGAAACAACAGTCATGTATACGTACGACCTACCGTCTCCATTAATGGTGTATTCTGTTACATATTTCTATATTATATATATTATTATAAATACATATATAATGAATATAAATTATATTTATATCATATTTTACATTTTTTAAATCATGATATAAGTATGAGGACCCAAAATATAAATAAAATTAAGACACATGTGAAAAACAAAGTGGATATTACCTAAAGAAAAACTTTAACTAGGAATTGTTAATAAGCGGGTAATGTAAAGTCATAATAAAATCATATATGGTATTTTATATAATAATATGGTTCTTCAAAATATTTTTATAAACTTATATTTATTATAAAGGATGTTTGTATGAGTATGTACAGATTCAAGACATAAGGTAAAGGGATTTCTATTCCCACTTTTGTTTTTGTGAGATTTACACCTTATTAAGCATTCATTTCTTTTGTGCAGTGTATACAATGCCCATGAATATATTATATGATTTTTATAATTAAATTTATGTGTATTTACATATCCATTTTACGATCTCTCTTTCATGGGGATTATGTTTCAAAAGTTACCAAATCGGTAAAGTTGGTTTGTCTCAATTTTCATTATTTGAGACACATGCTAGGAACTTTAAAAACCATGTTTTCAAAAATGTTTTAAAAAATGATATTTTATGATAATTTTAAATTAAGTAGGATTTTAAAAATGTTTTATGGTATTCAAAATATAATTTATCATTTTTCAATGTGTTTTCAAAGATATGGGTTTCAAAACATTTTCAAGATTTCTTTATAAGTTTTCAAACTATTTTCAAATAAATAGGTTTAAAAATGTTTTAAATATTTCTTTATAAGTTTTAAATATTTTTTCAAAGAATTTTTTTTAAAAATGGTTTCAATCTTTAATTATAAGTTTTCAAATATTTTTCAAATAAATGGGTTTCAAAACGTTATCCAGCTTTCTTTATAAGTTTTCAAGGTGTTTTTAATGAAATGGTTTTCAAAAAAATTTCAAGACTTATTTATATATTTTCAAGTTTATTTTAAAATAAAATTGTCTTCAAAAGGTATTATGTTTGGAAAATAATTTTTAAAAGAATAAAGGATAATTTCATCAATAAATTTTTTAAAAATATATTTTAAAAATATTTTCCATTTTAAGATGACATCTGTTGATGTTATTCGTACCTTTTTGTGAAATGATCCAAGAATACCATTTATATTAATTCTTGAATGGTTTATGACTTAATATCATGATCTTTATGAAACCCATTTTTCTTCCATGGGTTATATTATTTTGAAACCATCTTCTTTTCATGGGTTATGATTTGATAAATGATTATGAAGCCTATATATTTTCCATAGGTTTTGATGTGTTGAAATTTTTATGACACCCATTTAATTTCCTGGGTTATGATATGATGTTTATGAAACCCATCTCTTTTTATGGGTCATGATATGATGAATGTTTTATTATCTTGTGGAACATGAATGAATGATTTTTTTATGTTATGAGTGAGACCTATATCTACCTCTAATGCATTTAGTAAATATTTATATCTCATAAGATAATTCTGGGAATCAAGTCGATGGGATTGATACACTATGGGAAGATAAGGAAACCTGATCCCTTACAAGGAAAGTAATGTGACTAGGGATGGTGGTGTGTCCAGAACAATATGTGTAGTCACTATGAAGATGGTGTAACCTAGTCCACTATGGGAAGATGGGGAAAACTGATCCTCTATAGAAATACAGGGAAACCCGATCAACTATGGGATGATTGGGAAACCCGATCCCTTATAAGGAAATGACTATGACTGGGGATGACAGTGTGTCCTGCCCAATAGTTTTAGTCCCCATGAAGTTCCCTAGTAAGTTCTATCAATGTGTCTTGACTCATAGAGAATGATATTACATGTTTATGTGTATTCAAAATTTATTTTCTTACTTCTATGTTATGATTTAATGAATCATGTTCTTGATTATTTTATAACTCTTATCTTATGAACTACTAATCCTTATGCCCTGATTAATGTTTATGATCTTTTATATGAAAGGTATGATATTCTAATGTTATGATCACATTATAATACCCTTATTCTCATGTTCATGCTTACATATATCCCTTAGTTTTCCTTATTGAGCATCTGAGCTCACCCATTTTTATGTTTCTCTACCCAGGATATGAATATATGTATTAAGTATGATGTGTCTAAGAAGGATGATAGTCATAAAAAACCTAGTGAGATATAATATACCTCACTTATGTACTAGTGTTTATATTTCCATGTTTCCAAAGGCAATAGACTAATATGGTCTTTGGGTATTCGTTTTTGTAATTAATTAAGTGTTCCACAAAAGTGATGTAATGTTAATGTATGAAAAGAGAGGTTTGATATAGTTGGAGTGGTTGAGAATTTTTTTCTTATGAGTTACTAATGGATGTTTGGAAAGGTTTCATTAACTATGTTAAGAAAATTTTCTATAATTAGATGATGTTATGCCATTATTCAAAATTACTAAAATCATGAATAAATTAATCATCCAAACTATTTTAATTCAAGGGGAGAAAAGTAAAAAAATTTCATTTGGTGAACCAACATTGAGAATAAGAGACATAAGTTACCAGACTGAATGATTAGACAGATAAAATAAGGAAGTCCAAAAAACTGATTTTTAGGCTTATGAGCAAATTGGAAGAATATCACTGGTGTGAAACATTTATTTTAGAGATATAGTAACAATTTTAAGATATATTACCAAACATATGAGATCTTATGTTATCAGATAGAGGAATAAAAAAGTCCGTGTTTTTGATTTGTTATGCTTTCATGAAAAGGGAAATAAATAAAAAGGTTGATGCTTCACTAAGTTACCAGATAGTCCAGTCCAGTTGTTATTAGTTGGAGGTTTGATTTTTTTTTCTGAAAAGAAACTTACAATTACCCATGGTCACTTCTAACATGTTCACAAGTCATGAAATAATTGTATTACCCTTACACAAAGGTAGAAACACTAAAGTTTAATAAAATTGTTCAAACACAAGGGGGGGATAAAAGTTCAATTCAATGTTATCATACATAATAATATTTTGTGAAAAAAGTATTTAGAAGTTACAAAAATGCTATCAATAGCTAATAAACCGTGTTCACCAAATAGAGTTCAAGATTATATTTCTAGAAATACTGTCTATATAAAGTTCAAGTGGTTAAAATTATGTTACATGATGTATGTTGTTTGATGTTAAGAATTAATGGAGAGAACTTATAAAGGAATTTAATGGTTCAATTAAATCATATGAAGAACCATAAAATTAATAAATGAAGATAAGTTCATAATATAGAAAAGGAAAATGATCTAATAAAGTTTATAGAACGAGTTAAGTGAATTCTTATGATCAATAAAAGTTCCATCTGATACACAAACATTAGAAAAACAATCAATTTTTTTTTCAGATGGATGATTGTGAGAAGTTGTACTTGGAAGAGTTTTTCAATCCTTGTATTTTATTGTAGTATTTAAAAAATAAGGATAAAGAAAAATAATTCGTCCCAACACATCGGTCAAAGAAAATTAGATAGAGAGAAATAAAATAGATAAAAATTAGATGGAGATGTTGTTATGAAGTCTCTAGAAAAACATTTCACTGAATTAAGTTATTTAGATATTTACATAAACTTTTAAAATCTATTTACATGATAATGATGAGATGATATTTTCAAGAAGATTATCTATATGTGTTTAGAATTTATAATGAAGTATCTTAATGCTAAGGTTAATGAAGTTTGAAGATGTCTATAAATTATAGAATTATCAGGATGCTTTAAGAATATTTAATAAGACTCTAGAATTATTGAGAAGCATCCAATGGATTTCAGATGAGTGGGAAAATGAATTTTAGTTCCTACCCATTTTCCTATGAGAATACATATAAAAAGTGATTCAAGGATAACTAGTAATATCACCATTAAACAGTATGAAAAAACTAAAATTATAATGTTTTTGTGGTAGACTGAGTTTCCCACTAAAATAAAATTCTATCCAAAGAAGAGCTACTAGAGAGAGGTTTCGATCAGATTAAATACACAAAGTTTTCTATATAAAGTATTAGAAAGAAATTTCGGTCAGAGATATTAGAAAGAGGTATCAGAAAAATGAGGTGTATGTTTTTCTTAATTGAATAGAGAATAAAAAATAGATGTAGTTAGTGAGATATACTGGATAAAGTACACTGGTTGAAGTTAGGGAGCACTAGAAGAACTCTTATTAGATAGAGAAAATCAAACAGATTATTTTTGGATGATATTATAGTGATTTATGAAGAAAAGTTTCCTAATTTATTTTGGATCAGAGTTTCATAAATTTTTTATAATAGAAGGGAGTAAGTATAATCTTTATTATCAGGAGATATAAGGAGTCTAACAAGAGTTGGATTATTTTATTCTCTTTTCTATTATAAATAATTTCTATGGACCCATAAGAGTTTCGCTAGAAAGGATATAGTCACACTCGCTAGGGGAGAACATTATAAATATTTCATACCTTAATTTAAAATCTTAGCTTTTCTTGATTGTGAGATTTTTAGACAAAATTGATAAGGATAAAACTCTAACATGTTGAATGAGTTACTTTCTATTTGAAAATAAATTATAAAATATCACCACTGATTATCCCCATTCTCAATAGATCTCAATATCCTAAGGAAATTAAATTTTAATGACACTTAAATTTTGTTTTTTTTATAATACACAACTTTTATCATGAAAATAAAGTACATTGAAAATTTTACCATATAATTAAATTTTAATCGTAAAAATACACTTTTAAAAAAAATGTATTTTAACGCATTACATACGCTAATGTTAAAATTTATTTTCATACACATATAAATTCTTTCTATTAAAATGGATTTCATATTTATAATTTGTATGTATAAATTATCTAATACGGTCATCTTATTTTTAGGCATTAAAATTAAATTACTTAGGTAAAAACTAGTTACCATAGTAAACCGAAAAATGGTAAAATTAAAAATTCTAAGAGTAAAGGACCTAGAAACATGTTTAAATCATTCATGAAAATGAATTATTGAGGTATTATTGAACTTATCTAATACCTCAATCCATTATTTTACATTTTAGAGTCTTCACGATGTGTGAAACATTTTCTCTCTTTATATTAATTTGAAATATTTACAAGAATACCATTCTCACAACTTATAAAAGTGGCCTCTCACCACCCCTTCAATTCCACTCAAAAAATTTAGTTTCCTCTAGAAACTATGACCTTATTAATTTACCAAGAATCATATTTTATCCTTCTATTATTTTACTCACATGATATAATCCTAATCCCTCTCTTTAAAAGGAGTCCTCTAAGGTAAATCACAAGTCCACAACATGAGTACTAATTTCCCCTAATTTATTTTCTTTTATGTATCACATTTTCAACTCTATTTTTCTCATTAATTTATAATGAAATTATATTTTTTTATGATCGATTTTTTATTATAATTTAATAACTATTAAATACCTTTCCCATTTTCCCTTAAGGAAAAAAATGACATTTTTGCATGTGTGTGGACTATTGGTTCCACAAAGCATTATATTTTATTTTCATTGGAAACCATACAAGAATGGCCAAAATGTTTAATTAAGTAAATAAGTGATATATTTATAACATATTTTAGATTCTAAAATGATGAAACATGTTATACATTTCTCCCATTATATGGAAAATGAAATCATAAACCATGAATTTGAGAAGACTACCGCCTCCATAGAATGATTGATTTTTTATTTTCACCATTTCCTTTAATGTATGGTCATGATAATGGATTTAATGGATAAATATAATTTTTATGAAATTATTAAGTTTCTGTTTAGAGAAATTTGGCAACCTATTAATAATATGAGTAATAATCACCCATGGTAAATTCAACCATCCAAAAGAGAATTCTAAGAGAATAAAATGATTTATTTATACTTTTTAATATCATTATATAGGTTATATTATTATTATAATTTTTCCAATTCGGATATATCACACTAAAAATAAATAAATATGGTCATTATTCTTCAATTATTGTTATATAACAACTAAATTACATCATACCTATCCATTAATTATGGTATGTTCTAGTTTTGGAAGGATTAACTACTTACTTGAATAATAATATAAATTTATATAATGGATGACTATGGGTATTTAATTTCAAATTATATATAATATAGATAATTAAATAATTATTTTATTTTAGTTATTGATTTTTAACATTAATATTAAATTAAATACTTAAGATACCAACGTTCGTTCGTGTAAAATACTTGAAACATGATCATCATCGATTTCATCTATAACTATCATAACTAAAACCAGTATATAATGAAATTATGACATTATAAATAATTAAAAAAATAAATTCCAATACCTTTTATGATCTAGTAATGATGAAATTTAGTATAATAATGAATAAAAACCCCATTAATACAAAACCAGTTCGAAATAATCAAGATTACTCACACCCAATTTCAAAAAAATATAATAAATAACTAATATAAATGTAAGGAATAATTATAAATTAAGTTTATAAATGGTTATATATATGAAAATTTTTCTTAAATGGGTGTTTAAAATACTATATTTTTTATAATGGAGGTTAGAGTGAATTTTAACTAACCATTAATTAATGTATGAGTTTGTGCTAACTCAATTTTCTTTCATTGAGATATAAAATTATGTATTGAAAATATATTTATACAATATTGAGTTATTTACCTAATGAATACATGGTATTGTATTTCCTCTATTTTAATGGTTTTACAATTCTTACCTTTAACCTAATTATGAAATTATTCTTACTTCAATGATTAATGTCACTCTTAAGGGTTCTTCATCTCAAATTTCAATTCATTGAGAAGTGATTTTGTTATAAACCATGTTTTATATTACATGTTTTAATTACCACACTTTTGATATTTTATATAATTATAATCTAATTATTCGTGGTATTTAATTTCCATTTTAAATTCTATCCTTCAAGGCATTTTGATTCAAATGTTTCTAAATCCGTAATTGTTATTCATCTCTATTTTCAATTACACGAGACATGTTTAATATCACAAATCATAATTTATTTTTCATAGTGTATTTAATTTCATATTTAATTCATATGAAATGAATTTATTTAATTTAATAATATTGTAATTTCATTTCATTCCTTTCAGGTTCATTTGATTCTTATGTTACCATTACTATAATGTTTTTTGCATCTCAATTTTTCTTCATTGAGATATGATTTTTTTCACCACTTATTTACATTTTGTGGAATATATATTGGTCATTAACTTACATATAAATCCTATCATAATATTTTCTTTTGATGGATTAAACTTTCAGAAATCCATAACTACCTATGTCTTTCCAAATCATCTTTTTCTACATGAAAAATTCTTCTCCCAATACCTTTCCTATATGAACACTATATATTTACTTTGATTTAATGGTGTTAAACAAGATTATATACATTGATTGATTTGGAAAATAATTGAGATAACCATATACCATTACTCTATAGAGTGTTAACTTTATGAACACTTACATATAAATCTATTTGATTAATTGATTGGGGAAATTATTGACTAAAATGTATAGTTTCTTCTCTATACAGTGTTATATTGAGGGATTATTACATATAAAGTATCATGAACCTGCCTAGGTCGACCCTAAACCGGTCCCCCAAGTAGGTCCACAACATGTACCGAGCAGCATTCCCGATCCCCCTGGGATGGAAACTAGTATCAGGCATCAAAACTTACAAGTAAAGGGAAAACTTCAAGCCAAAAAGGAAGGCATGGACAAGAAAAATAAACCAAACAAACTAAAAACAGAGGAAGTCTTCCACTGAATCCCAAACAACAATTTAACTAGATTCAGTTATAAGACACAACTCAGTAGCTGAAAACTAAAATATAGAACTGAAACTAAATAAACAAACTGAACCACCACCACATGATCTCCATGTGACCTCTTAGTCACCTCCAACCACATGACCGGCCATGCCCCAACAAAGAGAACCCTCTAAGGAACCTAAAAAAAATGTTGAAACTACAAAACAATTCGGGTTTACTAACACCAAGTGGTATAGGTTGGGTGTGAGCTAACTACTCAGTAGGAAACCACCAAAGAGGCCATGTCACTTCTTCCAAAAAAACATCCCATTAATACTAGTTTTAAATACATTTATAAAGATAGATTTCATATTTAGTATTTTAAAATAAACAACATGCCCCATTTCCCTCATAGTTTAAAACTAGGCACAATAAGGGAAAAATTGAAATGTTATTTATTTTTAAAATATAAAATTAGAAATACTTTTTCAAACCAACCATGCATTTACAATTTTTACGAATAAAAACCAAAACTAGGTACAGAGAATAAGATTCTACATAATGAGGGAAATGGAACTAGTAATGCTCATAATGGGGAAACATGGTAAATCTTAGAAACTTAGAGGAATAGTTGAACGTACTATATATGTGACTCATCCTGAAGGAACTACATACTCAATGAAGTCATAATGCCCCAATTCTCGATTATCACCCTACCTGGCCTCGTTGAGGGGCCGAATCCCACAACAATCAACCCAATTCCCACCTAATATGGGCTACAATCTAGTACAATAACCTAGACTAGTGCAACAATCATTCTTAGTAAACCTCTTTTATACACTAGGTTATCATGTATAGTTATCAAGGAGGTGTTCAATACAATCAAACAATAAGCCGCGAACACACACACACACACACATAAAAACATGTCACCCAATCTAGAGCCACCCTAACCACCTCAAGGATTTTTTCCTTGCCTGAAAGTAATTACTATGCAATGGAGTCCCATATCAAGGACCCTTGCATATAAAAATCAACCAATGAGGTAAAGGATCTAACTCAAGAGGGGTTTTCCAAAAACCATTTCAAAATACCAAGTAGGAATTTAGTTCTACCCATCCATGGTACATATACCCAAAAGAGAGAAACACCATAAAAATTGCTTCCAATGATATAAAATATCATTTTTACCATACCTTTTACAAATGACCATTATGTTTCAAACACACACTCAAACACATTGCAATTTCTAAATGGGCCATTATTTCAAATCAAATTTACTACAAATTTGTTTTGAAAAAAAACACAATGCACTCAAAGGTTCCAAATGGGCATCCAATCATTTCAAGAATCATTTTCCTTTTATCCAACACCAAACAAGTCAAAAATCCTTTCACACAAACTTGAAACCACCATAATTCATTTTGTAAACAATGGAGTCATTTGTCAAAGGGGAGGGGAAGAGAAGGTATGATTTCTTTTTAGAAAAACAAAGGTTCAAGAAAAGGTCCACCCCAATGTAATCTTCATTTATAGGCCGATGCATGGGAGAAATCTATGCATCCATGGATGTGATCACATCCAATGGACTAACACATGTGGTCCCCTCCTAACCATTTTTAAAGAAACCACACACACACACACACCATTTATTCCCATTAGATGAATTGTCTCTCTTTTCTTTTGGAAATCAACTACATTATCATGAATTCTTTTCGTGAAGAAACTATGGTAGCGGGTGGTCTTGCCAATAAAGAAGTAAAACAGGGTGTTAATTGATAGGATATTTTTCATGGTGATTTTTTCCATTTTATGAGAAATATTTTAATAAGATTCCATCTTTCAGAGTCATGTAATCCTTCTTTTTTCTCTATTCAATAAATTGTGCCTTGGTATTTGACTGAGGCACCACCTTCTAAAAAAATTCACACTATTTATTAGAATAATAAACCATTTACATTGAAAAAACAATGTTTTAAAAATCCAACCAAAATAGGCTAATAAATTTCCACAAAGAAACTATTTATCTAGGAAAACACCACCCAACAAATCTAACACAAACATTTTTAAAGAAAATGACAATTATCCGAACTCAAAGGAAAGGGTACACATGGGAATAAATAGACAAACAATTTAATAACTATTTTTAATCAGACCTTAAAACAAGAAAATGCTATTAATAATAAACTATGAATATAATAGGGGTGTGAAACATGATCTAAGAATAAATCAAGAAAACCTGAGCATCAAATGGATTAAAAATGGAAGAAAATACATGGAAACACCTTCCAGTCTTGTGTGGAAGCAACAAAAATCTTAGAAAAAGAATATTAAGTCACTTGGAATAAACTAATAACCCTATACTCTAAGAAACAAAAGATAACACATGAACCCTAGCATTAGGGTTCAACCAAAAGAGGGATAACCAAAAGAGAAGCAAGAAATAGTGGAGGGGAAGACATAAAGGAGGTAAATCTACCCCAAAGCCTAAAACATAACTTGGAATCAAAGAGGATAAATCCATGGGGGAGGAGATCCAAGGGAGAGGGGGTTTTGGGACCCCTTTGTGTGGAAAAAATGAAGGGGGGGGGGGGGTGAAGAATCCCGATTTTGTGTAAAGGAGGGGAGTGGGTAGAATAGGTATTTTAAGTTTTAAAAAATTATGGTCTGACTGCACGATTTTCCAAACAGTGCGGTAATAGTGTAGACCCCTCTACCCATGGACAAAAGGCTACACACTTATATGGGATCGACCACATGCTAGTGCGCAAGCCGCGTGGTAGGTTCTGACCGACCTACACCTACCGCACAACCTCTCTGCATGGTTAGTGATAATAGTGTGGAAACCATGAAACCCCAATAAAATCCTCATATTTTTTTAAACATTGAAAATTTCGATTGAGTATCAACCCGAACCTTGAACAAAGAACACAATACTAGTAATTGAACAAAATAAAGGAGTATCTAAGGTCAGGGTGTAATAGAAAGGTATTCCATTTATTGATTAGGGAAATTATTAACTTAATAACATACCCCTTACTCTATATAGTTTTAGTTTAAAGGATGATTATATAGAAATTTATTATATTTATTGATTGGGGAAATTATTGAATTAACCATATACCCCTTAATATACATGGTGTTAGTTCAAGGGATGATCACATAGAACCCTATTACATTTTTTAACTAGGGAAATAATTAACATCACCATATACGTTTTACTTAATAAGGTGTTATTTTGAGGGATGGATACATATAAATCTATTCTATTTATTAATTATAAAAATATTGAAAATCCATATACTAATTATTCTAATATGGATGTTTATTGAGAACTAAGGAATGTGGGTTATATATTATATAGATTATTAACTCATTTATATGATGAATTAATTTTAATTAATTAGATATGGGTGTGGATTGGTATAGATAGACCCTCAATGCATTAATAGGCTTAATGAGACAAACTATATTGGGTGTTTTGATGTATGACTAACCAAAAAAAATATATTTACCAAAAACATGGCCTTGATAGTAAGATCATGATGCATAAGATCATGAGGTCTTAGTTTAGGGAATGGAGTTAGCTGCTCAAAATTATGAATTTCATTCCTAAGGAACCAACTATTGTTATCCAGGCCTTTATTTTTTGGTATTATAATCATGGATATATTATGATCATATTTTATTTTTATTATGGAATTATTTTGATTATCTGTTCATTCCATATTATTTATGATTATCTTATAATTACTTATTATCAATTATGTTTACCCTTACTAAATTTTTTAGTTTACCCCTTCCTTTGTTTCCATTTCCCTAGTTTATGAAGAAATGAATTACACATTATATGTCAGATAAATTAACTTGTTTTGGATAATTTTGTGGGAAATGTTGAAAAATATTATAGATTAAATAGTTTCTTATATAGTGTAAAAAAATTCCATTTGATGAGATATACATGGGATTTATTAGCTAAAGGTTTTTACTAACTCTCTAAAACTCTAAGATTAAAAGTTCATTCGAATATATGTGAACTGATATTTATTAGTGATATTATAATTATTTATAGTTAAAAATGGGTTGCTTCTATTCATTTCAAACCTAGTATGTAATGAATCTATTTATGTGCACTAGATCTAGCAGTATGGGTCTGGGGTCTCATAATGTGCAGACCCCTGGTTGTTGTTAGGATACACTGAAAAGATTCTCCGTATGCTGCCAGAGTATACGGGTAGGCTTATGGGGTACATGAAGGGGTGTGTTCATATTCACTAGCTTCCACTAAGATATGTTGGTGGGATTATTTGGTGGAAGTAAAGATATGGGATTACTTCATTGGGTTGGTATCTCACTATACCTGATGATATTTTTCTAATAATCAAGTTTTATTGACCAGGGTGAGAGTTTCTTGGATGGAATTATCTGTAGGGTTTGGAGGGGTAAATACCATAAAATGATAAAAATAGTAGTTTATAGGAGCCCTACTAGGTGTCTCTTAATTGGGGTGAAGTCATAGTTGACCTCTTGATTAACCTCCCTAAGATAGCGGGGGGGGGGGGGTATTTTTTTACTCTGAGGAAAGAATCTCTATGAGTTTTGAGGTGGAGGTAGGTGAAACCCAGTCCTTCATGACCCATCAATGTGTAGATGGTTGTTCATACTTCATGAAACGAAGGGATTCTCATTAAACCCACAATATTGGAAAGGTAATTATATATTACTATATTTTCCACTCAGTTCCTAAGGAATCAGGTAGGTGAATGATTCTTATGATTTGTCAAGGCCCCAACTTGTGAAGTTATTGAGGCATAAGTTTGTTGTTGAAAGGGATCCATTCAGATTGAAGGGAGTTTTGATTATGGAGATCTTGGGAGGGAACAAAAAAAATTAAAAACTTTTCAATATAAAATTACATGTAATAAAACATTATTAACTAATTGTATTTGAGAAACTCAATTATATTAGTTATTGAAAGTTTCACATTGGGTTTACTATTTTTATTTAGACCTAAAGCATGGGGTATGAGTGTCCCAATGCTTGATTGTGAAGGTCCAAGTGTGACTATATAGTATTTACATTGGGTAAATATTATCACTTTATATAGTTTCCAAAATGGTTTATTCATTGAACAAGAAACACCCAATAACTCCCACATCCATGACAGGGGTGTTATTACATACCCTCTTTCCAAAGACAAGTGGTCACTGGGTTTTCTCACCAATTATTATAATGAAATCACATTGGTTGATAGGATGGTAGTTTTATCTCATAACACCTTATTAGGGGGAATTATTTCATACTCTATGACTCTATTATATATCTTATTCATGTTCATAAATCCTTCCAAAATCTTAGTATGTGACTAGTTATACCCATGTTAGCAGTTAATTATTAGCACATGTCGATGTGAATGTACATATTTATTTGTCGTATCCCATTGATGTAAAAATATGTATATATAATATATTTTACATTAATGAAAATCTCTATATGTATCAAAGTCTCTCTATATTTATATTATTATTACTTAATGATTTCAATTTATAGGTCACTATGGGTTAAGGCCACACAGTTGGGTGCTCAAGAGTTTATCGCTGTCCTAGAAGGTGGTAGATGTTTGTGGTGTTGAGATTGGGTCCATGAAAGGGATTTCCTATGTATACTTGTAGAAGGAATTAGTAACCATAAAGTTCAATTCCACTTAACGAGGCCTATCTTACCTTTTTAAGGTTGTGAGACATGGATCGATCAATACATTTTAACATTGTATAGTATGGTCGAATAAATGAAAGATACATAGAAATGGTTGGTGTGGGACTAATGCATTAGAGGAACTCTCTAAGTATGAGTTAGTTTAGAAAATAATAAGTTCCATCAAGGGTAAGTGTGATCCCATTGGAAATATGGCCTAGATGAGGCAGATATAGTTGTCACCTAGAAGGAATATGGCCCTTCAGATGGGGGTATGATGTTATTAAGAATATGAATTGATGAGGATGGGAATGAAATATTGATTAGGTTGGGTTTTAACCTTAGGTATAAATACTATATATCCTATTGAAAGAAGAATAAAAAACCATGTAGTTTGAGACACAGTTTATGGTCATTTAATAGGACCGTACTGTGAATTCCCACATCATACAGTAAGGACATTATTGTGTAGTATAATATCATGTGACTAGGATGTAATCTATGAAATATAATTACATTATACAAGGATGAATTCATCATGAAAGATGATATAATAGGAGATCAATATGGGATTACCCATATGAAGCTACCTATTTCTACTTCAGTGTAGAGGATATAAATTTATAGGATGGAAACAATTAATATATCCACCATCACATCTTAAAAATCTATTGTAAAAGTGTGATTGTAAAGTATAACTTGTATATGACGCACATTTTAGGCAGTATATAGGTGGATTACTCCTAGAAAGGGGACTAAAAGTGTAGTTATAGAGATTACAATGAGTATGGTGTCCTCTCTCCTTGGGTGTAATTAGGTATACACTAGGTGACTTAGATGATCGATCTTGGATCTGGGTTAACCAAGTGTTATTAAATGTTCTTGGGGAATCCTCACCAGTTTTATTATGATTAGGACCCCTATTATTAAGGGAATACATTATTTAAAAACCCTTAGAGAGCATATCTGTCAAGGTAGACACACAATATAAAACTTTTATCAAGGGAATATAGGTCTAAAGAGGATAATGATGGTGTGCATACCCAAATTCCATACATTCGGTGGATTTAGAGGCGGCCTTCATAATTAGAGATCCAAATAGAAACATTGGATGAAGGAATGATATAACATTGAATCTAGGATGTTCATGATGCTTTTTCAAAAGAGAGAAAAATTATGGTCTTCCATTGTAAAGGGTCAAAATAAGACCTTTACCAAATTGTTCTAGGGTGAGTGGCAAGGATTTTCACAAATAACATTATGGTGAAGAGACAATAACTTTACCCTAGTGATGCTATGATAAAGGGATAATGGATTCAACCAATTGATGCTATGATGAAGTGACGAGGGATTGACCAAGGTAATTTTAGGGTAAAGTTATGTGGGCTTCACCCACATGATGCTTGAGAAAAGTGATTGTAGGTTCCAGGAATAGTGAAAGCACTTTGGTGGGTGAAAAAACAAGAATGTTATTTCAATTCGATGAATCATTCCTAGTATTTTACATGACATGAATGAAATGACCAATGAAAAAATTTCTATCAATATTGACCCAAATGAAAACTCGAAACGCGGAGAGGATCATTGAACATTAAATTTTTAATGAATTTATTTATGATCCGAAGAAGATGTTACCTCATCAAGGAATTTTCTTTGTTGATGATTTTTATCACCTGAAAACTCTTTTTTCAGATTACCTTCATCGTGATGAAAGGATCCAAGTATAGAATCCCTATAGTTATGATCCATACATTCTCCTATGACCTATAAATGTTGCTCATTGATTTCTAGGTGCTATACAAACTGATTAATCATATTGTGTTGTTTGATTTGATCACTTAAAGATCCTTCATGCTTGAAGGATTTCTTCTCATTCTTGAGAAAGTGAGAAGAATACTTTGAGAAATTCTTCTCATTCTTCAGAAGATGATAAGAATACTTTGAGATAGAGAAGTCTGTTGTGCACAATGATTCCCTATTCTCAATTTTTTGATTAACCCTACACAATAGACATAACCATCTATAAATATATCTAGGGTTTAGGTAAAGACATTATTTAATTTCACACCATCCCTAAAATAATATACCAATTATTAACAAACCCCAAGCCATATAATAGTAATATTATTATTTTTATTTTATAGATTAAGATAAACTTCACAATGATAAATATTATTTACCAGCTTTTAAATAATTATTCATCACCATAATTGATCTTGGTCTGCTCTATCTCTTCAATATTTATTTAATACTCAAATAAATTTTTAATTAAATATTTCACTCAACAATGAATATTTTTGTTCTATAAAACATGACTTAGATTTTTTTAATCATGATAATAATAATTATTTCATTAATTAAATTCATTTAAATTTTAATTGAGGTCAAGGGAAACACTTCATGTGTGACCCTCTAAGATTATTTCTCTTTAACATCAGACGAGATTTCCTAAAGTCAAAGATTATTATCTAGAAATAGGTTAAAGAACCCAATAGAAATAAATTAATTTTCAACATTGACAACCACATATGAACTCTCTCTGTTTAATATAACCCCTTTATTTAAATATATCATCAAGAAAGTTGAACATTTGTACTATGTAACGTCCCGGTTCTAGAAGCCACCCAGAGGCACCCCGTACCTGGTTGGTCACATGGCCTCAAGAGCATTTCCCCGAATGTCAGAGGCTGCCGACTAGCAGTGAGGGCCTTGAGTGTGATAGTGGGGAAACTATGCCCTCACTGGCAGAGTACACAACAGAAGTAAACAACACATACAATAGAACAGTAGTAAATATCCAACAATAGTAAACAACGGAAGACTAAAACCATAAAAAATAGGAGCATATATATATATGATATGATGCAAGATACATATGTCTAGGAAAGAATCCAAACAAGTCACAATTCTGAATACAATACTAAGCCAAAGTAAAAAAGAAAACAGATAAGAAACTCCTCAGCATCGCAAGCCTCATCTTGTTCCCATGATCACCTGCTCCAATGCAAGTCAAGTACCTGAAGTCGAAGGGTTCTTTCCCTTGTCTATACCTACAACAATATAATCTGTTTGGGCCTAAAAGCATGACCCAAACAGGGTGTGAGGCTAAATCCTAGTAGGAAACCACCCGAAGATCTGTGCCTAACAGTTAGTGAGTATATGACAGGTAAAGTACAGTAAGTAGTAAACCATAGGAAGTAAATAGGATGATACACAATAGTAAACAATCCACAGATCATCAAGCAGCAGTGGAGAAAACAGGTAACCAGAAATAGGAATCCCCCTCGGAAGTACTCACATCCATCCCCTATGGTCTTATCCAAGAATTACCAACAACCCTTTGGGCAGTACACTCAGCCTAACCCCTCTGGTTTGGTCATACAAAATTATAATAATATCTGAGGAATCACACTCAGTTAATTCCCCTTATAGTCTAAGGTTGTCAGGGACTCTCTGAGGAAGATCACATGGTCTAATACCCTTATAGCCTGAAGGTCTAGAGACTCTCTGAGTAAGATCACTAGGTCAATTCCTTTTATAGCCTCAGGTCTATCACAGACTCTATGAGGAAGCTCACTCAGTCAATTCCTCTAATAGCCAGGGATGGTTTAAGGAATTAAAACAAAAAAACACAGACTCTCCGAGGAATCTCACTTGGTCTACCCCTGTATAGTCTATGAAGCTCAAGACTCTCTGAGGAAACTCACTCAGTCCATCCTCCTGTAGTCTATAATATCCAAGACTCTATGGGAAGATCACTCAGTCTATACCCTATAGTCTATAATGTACAAGACTCCCTGAGGAAGCACACTCAGTCTATCCCCTTATAGTATATAACACCAGGTTCTCACAACCCCATGCTAGTCAGTGCATAATAATTCTATAAGGACAAAGTAAACCTACATAGCAACTTGGATAACTAGTTTGCATCATAAAAAGCATGTCCGGGAACAACACTCCACCCTAGGATCACAAGGCATGGAAAACAGGTATAACGGCCAAAGGCTGAACAATACCAAAAGGTCGTAATAGAGAAAGTCATGGGAAAAACATCAATGCATATAAATTATCCTCATACATAACCAAATTACCTCTACACAAGCATACGCGAAAGGTAGGAAAACAACAGGGGCAAAACAGTAAACACGCAGTACCCCATTCAAGTGTATTGGTCAAAATTGTACATAAAAATAAAGGACATAGAATGGAAATGAAAAGACCACCTACCTTGATGCTAGGAGGTCGATATAATTGAACAACAAGGCTTGAATCTCCTTAGAACGTCATAGGTCTACGAAAATGCACAAAACGTTCAACCCACGATAACTTGAAAAAGAGGAGGAATTAAAAAATGATGCTCTAGAAGAAGGAAGAGCTTACTGTTATGGTTACAACACAATCGACAACATTCGATTCGAAGAACTGAAAGAATCTTGGGGTCTCAGAGGAGATTCGCGGCCATACAGGACGCTCTCAGTTGAAGAAGATAGAGAGGAAGACAATTTTGGGGTTAAGACGCGACCCCGATTCGTTTAATGAAAAAAAACAAACTACATGGTGTGTAATTTTTAATTACATGGCGTGTACTCTACTTTTCCATACTCCACTTTAGGTAGCCTCCACATCACCCCTACATGGCCGTGGGTGTGGCCTAGACACGGCCAGCACACGGCCTCACTCGGTAAGGGAGTACACGGTGCATACTTATAAACTGCACGACATGTACTTCAAAAATTTCCAGAAACTCCTCTTTTCTCAAAACCTCCATAAAAAGTAAAAACATACCTGAAAAGAAGGTCCGAGTTCTTAAAATCTTCCCCCCTTAAAAAAATTCATCCCCAAATTTCCCTAGCGAGGCGTGGAAGAAGAAACCCCAAACAGCTCCGGCCACTGCGATTGTACATCGGCCTCCCTCTCCCAAGTCTCGTTCTGTACTCGCTGGTGCTGCCATAGCACCCGTACCATAGGAAAAGACCGGCCGTGGAGAACCTTAGTAATATGATCGGCAATCCAGATAGGATGCTCCTCAAAAGATGCATCCGCTTCGAGCTCAACCTCCTCAGGTTGAAAGACATGAGATGGGTCTGAAAAGTAACGTCAGAGCTGAGAAATGTGGAAGACGTCGTGCATAGCCCAGTACCTCTAAGGTAACTGCAACTGATAGGCAACCGACCCAACTATCTACAACACCTAAAATGGCCCGACATACCTGGGTGAAGGCTTACCCTATCTCCAAATCCTCTTGCTTCCCAACCTCGGTGCGACACGCAGGAAAACCCGATCCCCGACCTCAAACTCCGGAGGTCGTCTCTGCTGATCAGCATAAGAATTCTGCCGATAATTTGCCATAGCCATCCTCTTCCGAATCAACTCTATCTGCTCTAAGGTCTCTTGAACAAGACAAGGTCCCAAAAAAGCTGTCTCTCCCACCTACAACCAGTATAAAGCTGATCGGTATGGCCTACCGTACAAAGCCTCGTAAGGTGCCATCTGAATAGTATCCAAAAAACTATTATTGTAGGAGAACTCCACAAGATGTATATTCTTCTCCCAAGAACCTACAAAGTCCAGAATGCAAGCTCAGAGCATTTCCTCAAGCACATGAATCGTACGCTCGGACTGGCCATCTGTCTAGGGTTGGTATGCTGTACTCAAAAGTACCTGTGCACCCAAAGCCTTCTAAAGCCCCCACTAGAACCAAGAAGTAAAATGTACATCCTTGTCTGAAATAATGGAGTGTGGAACTCCATGTAGAAATAAAATCTCTCGGATGTAATACCGTCCCAGCTCATCAATGCTGAAGGTCTCCTTGATCTGCAAGAAATGAGAAACCTTCGTAAGCCTGTTGATGGCAACCCAAATAGCATCATTCCCTCGAAGTGACCTTGGAAAACCAATCACGAAGTCCATTGCAACATCGTTCCACTTCTACTCCGGAATGGGTAACTTCTTCAAATGACCTGCTGGTCGCTGACGCTCTGCTTTCACCTGCTGACAATTGGAACACCTCATGACAAAACCAGCAACGTCTCTCTTCATACCTGGCCACTAATACTGGAGGTGCAGATCACGATACATCTTGGTGATGCCAGGATGAACATTCCAAATGGAGGAATGAAAATCCCACATCAGCTCCTCGCGTATGTCTGTTAGCACCCATATGCATCCCTGGAAATGCAATATCTCATCCTCGCCTACTTTCCATCCAAGAAGAGGGTCCTCTCCTAACACACTCTCCCGCAGGACAAGACCTTCTGAGTCTGATAGCTGTCTCATCCGTACCCGATCGAGAATAGTAGAGGTAACAACTACAGAAGATAGAAATGTCTGCCCCAATCTGTCATGCACCTCAAAATGAATCTCAGAGAACAGATCCATAAGATTCCACTCACTACTAGCCTCCAGAACTTCCTGTATCTGAGTCCTCCTGCTCAACATGCTAGCCACTGCATTGCCTTTCCCAGGTGTATAGGAAAGATCAAATTCAAAAGACTAAAGATACTCAACCCACCTGCGCTATCTCAGATTTAGATCACGCCGAGTGAAGATGTACTTGATAATTTTTTGGTCGGTGGAATCCACAAAATGATCACCCAAAAGATAATGTCTCCAATAGTGTAAGTCATGAACAACAGCTACCAACTCTAGATCGTGTGTCAGGTAATTCCTCTCATGTGGCCTTAACAGCCGAGACCCATAAGCAATGACTCCATCTCCCTGTATAATCATTGCTCCCAGACCGATACCTAAAGCATCATAGTAAATATTATAGCTCTTTCCTGGCTCTTTCAAGACTAGTATTGGTGCTGAAGTCAATCTCCCCTTCAACTCAGGAAAGGCTGACTCACAAGAATCTGACCATAATAATTTCTCCCCTTTCTTGGTCAGACCTATCAGTGGTGCTGCTGGGCATGAAAAGTTCTTTTTGAAGCGTCTGTAGTATCCAACCAGACCTAAGAAACTCCATAACTCAAAGAAGTTCTTTGGATGCTCCTAGGAAACTACTTCCCTCACTTTCTATGGGTCTAATGGTACTCCTGTCTCTCAGATAACATGACCGAAAAAGTGAATCTGGTCCATCCAAAAGTGGAATTTTGAGAGCATAACATATAACTAATTCTCTCTTAGTGTACTCAGAACGATCTCAAGATGGGTAGCATGGTCGTGTTGAGTGTGAGAGTAAACCAAGATGTCATCCACGAAAACCACCAAGAAGGAATCTATGTATGGATGGATCACTTGGTTCATCAGTGCCATGAAAACTACAGGTGCGTTCGTGAGACCGAATGACATAACCATATACTTGTATAGACCATACCTGCTCCTAAAAGAGGTGAGAGGTATATCAAATGGTCAAAAACACAACTGAAGGTAATTGGATCTCAAGTCAATCTTTGAGAACACTCGAGCTCCTCGAAGCTGATCAAAGAGATCTTCAATCCTAGGAAAGGGATATAGGTTCTTGACCATAAACTAGTTTAGCTTCTGATAATCCACAAAAATCCTGAGGGTGCCATCTACCTTCTTCACAAATAGAATTGGTGAACCGCTAGGAGAAGTACTGGGTCTGATGAAACCCTTTGCCTGTAACTCCTCCAACTACTTCTTGAGCTCCTGCAACTCAGGTGTAGCCATCCTATAAGGAGGAATTGACACTGGTTCCGCTCCTAGCATGATCTCAATAGAAAATTATACATCACGCTTCAGAGGAAAACCTGAAAAGACCTCTAGAAAGATATCCATGAAATGATCTAATACTAGAGGAAAGTCTAACTGTGAAGTTCCATGGTCATCCAGATAAAGACTAGCGATCTAGGATGTTACTCCACCTAGCCCATGATTCTTGGGTCCTTCTCGACTCGCCTGGACATCCCACTCGCCTCTATGAAGAAAGGATCCACCCTATGGTGATACAAAACTCACCCTGCGGTGATAGAAATAAACGACTGCCTAGAAGGGGACTAACCTATCCATTCTGATAATGACATCATAGCTCGTCATCTCTAGGAAATAGAGGTCCCATAAGAAGTGACACCCTGTAACCTCAATAGGGCACTCTCTGCACTGACGTACACTAACTGCTCTAGTTCCCAATGATGTGTCTAGAGTAAAAGTATCGATAGAGGAAAATATGCAGATCCCAAGGCTCTCCACAACAAAAAAAGAGATAAAACTATGTGTATCACCAGTATTGAAAAGATATGAAGATAAAACTAAGGCTACTGATATCGTACCTCGAACTGTAGAAGGACCGGGATCCTGCTCCTGATGGGTCTTCTCCACTACAACGGTTTGGCCTGTACCGCTGCCCTGTGACCCTGGATGACCACTCTAAGCTGATCAACTCTACTGTCGCGGGTAACCTGGTGACTGACCACCACGGCTGCCACCTCCACCTCGGCCCGAACGGCCGGAAGAACTCCAGTTCCCATACTGGTGAGAAACTGGTGATGCATCTCCTGTACGCGGGGTCATAGAGAACCCCTACCACTAGGTGTAGGTGATAAGATCTGAAAGAAACACTGAAGATGACCCATCTTGCCGCAAGATCAGCACTCCATCGGGTCTCTCTAGCACTGAGGCCTAGTATGCCCACTTCTCCCACATTGGTTTCATACTACCTGGCTGTCCGAAGATACATTCTACCTACTCTGATCTCCTTCAGCAGACTCCCTACGGTGCTTCCTGCTATCAATTAGAGGAAAAATGACTCTGGATATTGAACCGCCTTGGATCACTGCTCCAGAATCCCTCAGATTGTGCTTAGTGATCAGTGCCTGGTTGAAAATATATGATATCGAAGTCAACCTAAATATGTTCACCTATGAGCAGATGTCGTACCTCAGACCATCCTTAAACTTCCATGCAAGAAACAGATCATCTCCTCCTGGAATAGGTGTGAAACGCTGAAACTCAATAAAATGAGAGTATTAATCTATAACCGAAAGAGTACCTTACTCCAGACTCATAAACTCTTGGGCTCGTTCGACCCTCAAGATCTCTGGGTAGAAGTAGTCATAGAAGATGTGCCAAAACTCATCCCAAGTAATACTCTGCTAGCGTACTGACTGCAAGATCACCTCCCACCACCTCTTTGCGGAGTCTCGGAGCATATAGGTAGAGAGCTTCAACCTCTTCTCTGGAGGTATCTCTAGATGATTGAAAATTTTCATCATGGCCTCTAGCCATGACTCTGCAGCCTGAGGTCCTCCAAACCCTGAGAAAGTAGAAGGGTGATGCTATTGGAAAACCCGTGCCAACTCTGCCATCGACGGGGCAGGAGGCGGTGCTCCCTGGAAGGTCTGCATCATCCTCATAAAATCTTCCCTAAACTATGCATCGGTTCTTGCAACTGGTATAACTACTAGTGCCAAGGCTGGCAAAACAGGAGGATCTGCAGGAGGTCCCTGATCGGCCATATCAGGTGTCTAATCACCGTCTGGAAGCTGATGTACAACCAGAGGACATCTCGGTGGCATAACTTTGGAAGGTCAAATGCATACCTTAGATCAGGATTATCAAAGACTAAGAACACAAGATTACAAGATGGGAACAGGAAAAAGAAGAATCCATTTTTTACAAAACACGACTACACGACGTGTATAAAAACTACACGTTGTGTTCTTTTAATCCATTCACATGGGTGTGTACTTTTGAAACAACTGTTCATGTAACTCCCCAACCACACGGTGTGTTGTCCCTACACACAGCGTGCACTTGAACTCTATTCCCCTACCCGAGTCTCCTTACACGGCTAACCCACATGGTCCTCTTAATCCTAGACTACACAACGTGTTCACGAGGGACACAACAAGTACTAGACAAGGTTTCAACGACCCGTGTTGTTAGTAACATGGACGACTACACGGTTTACTCTACACGGCATGCTCCCTGAGAACACAGTGTGCACTTGAAGATTTTCCCCGACCCGTGTTGTTCGTGGCATGGTTGGGTACTGAGGTTACAGGGAAAGACATGTGAAAATAGGACAAGAGGTATAAAGTCAAAGTTTCATCCATCCTTGTCGTTAGTCACACAGGTAGACACACATTCACTACAACACGGCGTGTATGTACCGTACACGGCATGTTCCTGAAGATTTTTCACAACCCCCTGTTCCTGCCCACACAGTCAGTGAAATGATTTATAAACTACACGATGTGTATTAATAAAGTACACACCGTGTATTCTGGGTTTTTTGGGAAGTAGCTCAGAAACTGCTCTGAAGCCCAGAAAACACAAAAAACAAGAGTTAAGGTTCCAAATTCCGATCCATGAGGGCCCATACTCCCCACGAATCAAAGTTTGGCATCTTATACAAGTTATAACAAGGAAACCAGGCAATGATCCACCAAATTCTAGTCCATGAGGGACCATAACACCTCAAGAACCAAAGTTTGGAATCCATCTAAGCAAAGTACTATACAAACAAATTCTCTATCAAACATCATAGATTCTATCAAAGCATCTATCACAACAGCATTCATAATCTACACAACGTCTCTCACAACAACATGCAATTGCTAATGCATCCTAGATGGCATGGAAAGAATGCATGGTATGTGAATTTTATAAAGTACCTATATGATGCATGAGATGGAAAACCCTCATCTCATCGAGTTTCGACAGAAATAGAACCAAAATAACAACAACGGTAACCACACAAAGAATGTGAATCACCCAACGGTGAAATCAAATCAACTGTAAAAGTGAAAACTAGTAAAACTACACTAAACGAGGTAGTATGGCCTTTCCCTATACATGGGTTAGTTACTCCTGATAACAGATTATTACCAAGTACCTATTCTGTATTATACCTGGCTATAGGATCCAAATAGTAATTCAGGAGAAAAGAATCCCTCTGATACCACTTTATAACATCCTGGTCCCGGAAGGCACCCAGAGGATCCCTGTACCCGGTTGGTCACATGGCCTCAAGCGCATTTCCCCGAATGCCAGAGGCTGCTGACTAGAAGCGATGGCCTTGGGTGTGATAGTGGGGAAACTATGCCTTCATTGGCAGAGTATACAGTGGAAGTAAATAACACATACAATAGTGGAAGTAGTAAATATCCAACAACAGTAAACAACAGAAGACTAAAACAATAAATAGCAGGAGCACATATATATATATATATATATATATATATATATGATATGATGCTTGATACATATGTCTAGGAAAGAAACCAAACAAGTCACAATGATGAATACAATACTAATACAAAGTACAAAAGAAAACAGATAAGCAACTCCTCATCATCGCAAGCCTCAGCTTGGTCCCATGCTATCCTGCTCCAATGCAAGTCAAGTACTCGAAGTCGAAGGGCGCTTGACCTTGTCTACACCTGCAACAATATATTCTGTTTGGGCCCAAAAGAATGACCCAAATAGGGTGTGAGACTAAATACATGTAGGGAACCACTTGAAGATCTATGCCTAATAGTCTGTGAGTATATGGAAGGTAAAGTACAGTAAGCAGTAAAAAATAGGCAGTAAATAGGATGATACACAAAAGTAAACAATCCACATATCATCAAGCAGTAGTGGAGAAAACAGCTAACCACAGACAGGAATCCCTCTGGGAAGTACGCACAACCACCACCTCTGGTCCTATCCAAGATGTACCAACAACCATTTGGGTAGTACACTCAGCCTAAGCCCTCTGGTTTGGTCATAAAAAATTATAAGACTCTCTGAGGAAGCACACTCAGTCAATTCCCCTTATAGTCTATGGTAGTCAGGGAATCTCTGAGGAAGATCACGTGGACTAATCCCCTTATAGCCCCAAGGTCTAGAGACTCTATGAGGAAGCTCAATTGGTCAATTCCTCCTATAGCCTCAGGTTTATCATTGACTCTCCAAGGAAGCTCACTCAGTCAATTCCTTATATAGCCTATAATGGTTTAAGGAATTCAAACAACAAAACACAGAATCTCCGAGGAAGATCACTCGGTCTACCCCCATATAGTATATAAAGCTCAAGACTCTCTGAGGAAGCTCACTCAGTCCATCCTCCTATAGTCTATAATATCCAAGACTCTTTGGAAAGCTCACTCGTTCTATCCCCTATAGTCTATAATGTCCAAGACTCTCTGAGGAAGCTCACTCGGTCTATCCCCTTATAGTCTATAGCACCAGGTTCTCACGACCCCGTTCCAGTCAGTGCATAATAATGCTATAAGGCCAAAGGAAACCTACAGAGCTACTTGGATAACTAGTCTGTAACATAACAAATGTGTCAGGGAACAACACTCCATCCTACGGTCACAAGGCACGAAAAACAGGTATAACGGCCAAAGGCTGAACAAGACCAAAAGGTCATAACAGAGCAAGGCATGGGTAAAACATCCAAGCATATAAATTATCCTCATACATAACCAAATTACCTCTACACAAGAATACAAGAAAGGTAGGAAAATAATAGGGGCAAAACAGTAAACACACAACAGCCCGTTCAAGGGTATTGGTGGAAATTGCACATAAAACACAAGGACTTCGAACGGAAAGGCACAAACCACCTACCTTGATTCTAGGTGATCGATATGCTTGAACCACGAGTCATGAATCTCCTTAGAACATTGTAGATCTATCAAAACACACAAAATTTTCAACCCATGATAACTTGAAAAAGAGGAGGAATTAGAAAATGATGCTCTAGAAGAAGGAAGATCTTACCGTCGCGATTCCAACGCAATCGATGGCAGTCGATTTGGAGAACAGATGGAGGATCGGGGGCTCTGAGGAGATTCGAGGCTGTACATGATTCTCTCGGTCGAAGAAGATGGAGAAGAAGATAGTTCTGGGGTTAGGACGCGACCCCGGTCCATTTAATGAAAAAAAACAAAGTACGCGGCATGTACTTTTGAAGTACACAACGTGTACTCATATTTTATGTACTCCGCTTTAGGTGTCCTCCACATCACACCTACGTGGCCGTGTGTATGGCCCAGACACAACCAGCACACGACCTTGCTCGGTAAGGGAGTACACGGCGTGTACTTATAAAGTACATGGCGTGTACATCAAAAATTTCCAAAAATGCCTATTTTCTAAAAAACTCTAGAAAAAGGAAAAACATACCTGAAAAGAAGGTTCAGGTTCTTATATACTATATGATTGATACATATTTCTTTGACTATCTAAAATAAACACATAATTACACCATGGATATGGAATTTAATGAGATAGTTTTATTCCAATAAAATGGAAGAGATATCAACTTCCATAAATATATAAGGGAAAAATCCTTCCTTGAATTAGTCATTAATAAGATGTCATTCATGATGCATGAAACATACCATACTTCTCTAAAACAAATGGAATTATAGTTTTCTTTATTAAATCTAAAAGCGTGAATCATGACATGCATTAATAATATTCTTAAACTCTAAGGAACATTACACATGCTCACTAATAGGAATATCCAATGATACCCAAACACAAAAAAATTCCTATTGGTGGGTATGTTCTCATAATCTCATATCATGGATATTACCAAGTTTGAACTTCATGAGATAAAGTCTCACACACTTATAATTTCTCAAAATTGATAGTCTATATACTATATTACCTATTATAGTGCGCTATCCAACCATAAAACTATATTAAAGAACATCATATTGGAACTTCAAGGTTATCATCATAGAGGGTAATTTATATGACCTTATCAATGAGACAAATATCCTAATACATTATTACATCAATGACATATATAAAAATGAAAAATATATAATAAGATGTCTCATTTATATTCATGAAATAGAATATACATGTAATAAAAAATAAAAGTAGCTGGTTCAAGAAAACTAACTCCAAAAAACTCCCACTTAGACTAGATACAACTGTCTATGACTTTTAATCTACTAGAACTCAAATGATGATCATGCTTCTGTTGAGTCAAGATTTTTCAAGGGGTCCACTAAGTTATATTCTATTAATATTATGCTTACTGTATCCTATCCTCTTTGAGAATAATCCCTCAAGAGAAGATGATTCCAAATTATATGATCCTTCCACTAATATAACCTTGTATTCTTAGTGAGATCCACCACTGCATTATTACAAAAATATATTGTGATTGTATATTTACTGCTAGGTACCATGTCAATATCATTGAAGAAGTTTCATATCAATAATAATTCTTTAGATGCCTCATAAGATACAATATACTCATAATCTACTATAGAATTCATGACCATAAACTACTTTGAGATATTCCTTCTAACATTACCTCAATTTAAAGTAAAGATGTATCCTCTCTATAACTTCAGATCATCTTGATCTATTTAGAAACTAGAATAGGAATATACTCTGATGACTAAATCCTCATCCCCTCCATAGACCAAGAAAATATCCTTAGTATGCCTAAAAAACATATGGATAATCTTTAATGCCATCTTATGACAGTCACCTGGGTTAGCTTGATATCTTCCTATCACACTACTACAAATATGACCTTTATTAGTGTTAGAAAAGTTGATTAACTGTGATAAAAAATCACTGTTAATTGAGATGAAGATATATAGGGGGTCCCTTTTATCAGCGCTCAGAAAAGCACTGATAAAAGTTGAAAAAAATATTAAAATAAATAATTTATTTCTAGTAATTTTGGGGCCTTTAGGAGCACTTAAAGCCCCCTTTATCAGCACTCACCGCCCATGGTAGCCCATGCACACCCCAAGCCAGCTCCACCCAGCCCCACCCAACCCCAACTCCCTTTAACAGAGCTTGGTAATTCCCTACACCTACACACGCGACCTGCCTCCCTCAGGATTCGAACTCGACACCTCCTGCCTGCACGCCTAAGCTTTTACAACTCCACCATATTGCTTTGATTTTCAATTATTACTATATATATATATATATTTAGTTATATTTACTCATATATTAATATATATGTATATTTAGTTATATTAATATATATATCCATATATTAATATATATATATGTTAATATATATATATATTAACATATATATATATATATTAACATATATATATATTAACATATATATATTTATATTAACATATATATATATATATTAACATCTATATATATATATATTAATATATATATATATATTAATATATATATATATATTAACATATATATATATATATTTACACAAAAATATATATATTTAGTCATATTAATATATACATATATATTCAGTCATATTAATATATATATATATTTAATTATATTAATATATATATATATCTGTATATTAATATATATATATATATATATATATATATTTAGTTATAATTTTTTATCCATATATTTATTTGTATATTAATAAATATTTATAAGATTAGTTTTAAATACATTTATAAAATATGTTTTCTTATGTGTTTTTTTATAAATAAATACATACATACATACATACATACATACATACATACATACATACATACATACATACATACATACATACATACATACATACATACATACATACATACATACATACATACATACATACATACATACATACATACATACATACATACATACATACATACATACATACATACATACATACATACATACATACATACATACATACATATATATATACAACACACACACACACCGATATATATTATATGTATATATGTAGGTATAATTATACATAATTATATATATTTATAAATATTATATATTAATATGTATATACAAAAGTGCTAGAAATGGGGTCACAAAAAACTTAACAAATCATAGAGTCACTGAAAAAGGCACAAATTCTGTTATGGGTGTCTGTTTCAGCTATGTGAATAGTCAATCCAAATATCATGGAACAAACTATGATAAAAAGGTGTTGAAGGCCGAACAGATAGACAGATCAGAAATTGTGACCGTTTTAAGAAAAAATTGATAGGGGTATGGACACCGAAACTGTGTTTTAGAATCCTTCTGGTTTTTTGGGATTTTGTGGATCATTTTATCTTACCCCTTCTTATGTTTCAATTTCACTATATTATTAAGAATAGTATTTCACATGACATTTATAAAAAGATAGCTTGTGTGGAGAACTTTTGGGTTATGTTTAAGAATTTTTATGGATTAATTAGTTTCTTATAGTGGGGAAAAATACCCTTTAGTTGATAAAGAAAATGAGATTTATTTGTTTATGAATTTTCCCAATTCTCTAAATATATAAACCTAAATGTTTTTAGGATTTTATGTAATATAATATTTTCAAAAATCATGAAAATATGAATAGTTATGTTTGAGAATCAATAGCAGGTATCAAAGACATTATGTAAAGTATGTGTTATTCACACAAAATATAAGAGTGTTGGTCTGAGGAGACACACTGATAATATTTATCCCATAGGTAAGTGACTCCCTTCTTCATAAGATTGGTGAATGGTAATTATCTATCTATAAGGTTTTCTATAAACCATATGATATAAGTAAGGAATACTTGAAATCATCTTAACTCTTTGTAGTTTTACAGTTATGAAATGATAAGGATTAGTTTAGTCTTATCAAGGTTGAATTTGATGTTGTGATGGTGTGCCATAATGTTGATGAACTTTCCAAAGGAAGCCTTAAAACCACATTTCAAGGGGTTAATTTTCAAGCTATACTGCCATAACTTGTTAAAAACTATCTCAATATTGGTAATATGATCACATTGTTGTTGGGATTTAACCACAACATAATTTACATAAAATTACCTATCCTTTCATAATAATGGTTTAAAATATTATGTATAGAATATTGATATATGGAGCTAGTATTATTCAAGACTAAGGGTATCAATCAATATAAATACAATCCTTTGGGTTCTTTAAAAGTAGTGGCCTCTTTATCTTTAGGAGTCATATGGATTTAATTATATCATGAATATCCAAACATAAAGAAGATGGTCTGATTTAAAAAAGTTAAATCAATTAGAATTTATATAATTGGGTCTAGGAAATCAACCTCCATGCAATGTTGTTTGAGATCCTTGAAATAAATTCAGGCCATGATTTGTCCATTCTTCTTCTTTCTCAGGACAAAATTGGAAATCTATTTTGGGTACGAGAATTCCCAAATAAAATAGGATTTTATAATCTTGTTGAATTAATCTTAAACCTTGGTATCATGAGTCAGATTCATTCTCATGGCCACCTACTTATAACTACAATGATCCTAGAGTAGGCCCAAATAATGAGTGGCCACATTAGGATCATGTGTCAGAATTTCTATATAATTCCAAGTGAATACATCATGATACTGATTCATAAATTAGACAAAAGTCTCTTGTTATTTGGGAGACATGGAAACACTAATTAAGGTAGGTCATAAGTCTTCCTCTATACCCAAATTCCCCAGTCTGATCTCATCAATGGTCGTACAGTTTCCTTTCTAAAATTATGGAAAGGAGATATATTTTTTATACTCTTACTTTCCTTAAATCATAGTGGGAGTGGGTGGTAAAAGAATTATTTCTATACTGAGAGAAAATTTGGGGGAATTTTTGTCTTCTATAAATGATGTAGAGGATTCTCTAGGTCCTGAGAGTGATGATGGATGAGCATTATGGTCTAATATACTATGGACACGCTCCCCTTTCTCTTCACGTACCTTGACCTTATTAGAATCAAACGATGAAGGGTAATTTTCAAATACATAATATGATATTAGATAATTTTTATCTTTTATGAATTATTAGGAGGTGTATCTAGTCACTAAAAGTTCCATTTTTTGTGCATTATCATCAGAAACATTCTAGATATGCCCTATTTCTTTTATTATCAATGGGGGTGGAATTATTTCCAACACTCTAGGATTTTAGATATGTTTTAGGGCAATTTATATTTACCTTTAGTGATGTAGGGGAATTTTCTAATATAGACAGTGATTCATGGGCCTCTTTATATTTAGTATATAACATCAGAGTACTTTCCTCTAGTGTATAACCATTATTGATGGGGTCATATCATTCTCCTGAATGGTTTGATTTAGAAGGAATAGATGATATCATAAATACATGAGAGAATGTTTCTAGTTTATGTGTCCACCTATTACCTAAAGGGTTAAGGATGGTCTGATCAATCATCCTTGTATATGTGGTTTGAATATTTTTCAGACCAACCCTCCTATTGATAAATTCAGGAATGAGATTAATTTTCATGGGAAAAACATTTACTTTATTAATAGAACCAAATACTTGAGGGTAGCTGTGTGATTCCATAGACACACGCTCCTAGATCCCTTGCTATAAAGACTAATTTATATACTTTATTTAATACTAACTATAGATTCCTAAATATAACTATCCCATAGTTCTGTGAATTAAATAAATCATTGAATTTCACAAATTTCCAATACCTTTTAGGATTAGAGATTTAGAGAATTAGGAAAAATATAAACTAATAAATCTCATGTATTTATCAACTAATGGAAATTTTTGTTCCACTATAAAAGAAAATACATAATCCAAAATAATTCTTCAATATCTCTAACAAAATTCTCCACACAAGCTTTCCTATTGGGAATATCATGTGTAATACTTTTCTTTGTAACCTAGGGAAATTGAAACACTAGAAGGAGTGAGCTCAAATTATTATTAAGAGAAAAAATATAACTGATGTAATATCATAAAAAACATGGCATAAATATTATGGTATGAATAAGAAAACAACATGAATCCATAATCAACTGAAATACATATCGTAGTGAACACAATTATTGGGAGGCCTACCATTATGGTGTAATTCATAGCTATATGGAATATTCCTATAATATATAACCTATAGAGGACCTTCAGGATGGGTTGTGGAAAGGGGAGTACTTTATTTCAATATTATATTTTGATCATGAAGGGAAATTTCAAAGTTATCATCATGATAATTCTTGATACCGCCATAAGGAGGACCTTCATGAATAGTGCTTTAAGGAGGGCCTCCTATGCTGTTGATTGTTATCTCATAGGGATGAACTTCACAAATGATGTTTCTTCCTTGATCTAATAACGAGTTATTAGGATATTAGGTCACTATTTACAAATGTTCATGGGATTCAAGAATGAAAGCATCAAGAAAAGTAGGGATATGGGCCTCCTCTAAAGCTTTAGGTTTACCCAAGCTATATTTATTTTTTTATACTCTCTGTTGGGTAGCCAATGTTATGTGTTGCGAAAAACTATTTTCATATTTGGGAGCCTCCTTGGGTGAACCTATTGTTTCCATTTCACTAGGCTGTTTGGATTCTTCAGAATGATTATGAATATGTTCTTACCTCTTGGTTTCCATTAGGATATGTTTATGACATTCAGTGCACTATCTGGGAGTAGGAATATGTGCATGATTCCAGGCGGCCTCTAGAATATTCTAGAAAATCATTGAAAATTTGGAAAAAATATACTACAACCCTTAATTGGATTTTGAACTTCAATTAGAATGAGAATATATGTCTAATCCTATTGTTCATTCTTCACCAATATATACCAATGATCTTCTTGAATTGGAGAAGGAATGTGTGCCTGCTTCTGAGTAGCTCTATATATTTATTGAGGAGTTTCTTTGCTAATGGGGACAAGAGTATGTGCCTATCCCCTGATGGATTCTAGGCCATGATGATAAGTATTTGTTTCTTTTACTACCAATATATGTTAACAACTCCATAAAATGCGGGTTGGGATATAGTCCTACCTATGCATTACCTCCTAAATGTATTGATGATATTTTGTAGTGGTAATGTAGATATATTCCCATTTCTTGATGGGAGTAGGTATATGAGCCTACTAATTTTCTCTAGTTATATCTAGGGTGACTGATGGACTTTATATGTTGGGGTGGGAGTATGTGTGTAACACCCAAAATTTTTAAATTATATATTTCTTTAAAACCTAATATGTTCAATAACATGTGATACATGAAACATGAAAACACAAAGAACCACGAAAAAATATATAACCATTAAAATATAGCCTTAAAACTTGTGGTTAAAAATATATGTAACTTAATTATGAAATATGTAAAAATAAAAAAAAATGTCATTATCCATACTAATGAATTGATAAATTAAATTAGTGTAGCTAAATAAATAACATGACTAGTTTATGATTAAAAATGTAACACTTTGAAAATTGGATTTTATGTACATTATTTCAAGACACTAAATATATTATTGATATAATATACTTTTGACATTATTAATATATTGACACCAATTTTATTATTAATTGAAAGGAAGTAATAATGAGGATAGTTAATATATTTTTCAAATTTATTTTCCAACAAAAATATTTTTCATTATATTTTTATGTTTTTATTTAAAATTTAAATTATAAAATTTTAGAAATTTAATTTTACAAAATAAATTTCATTTTTAGATTCAACAAATTTATATTAGCCTAATATTACTCTTTGGTATTTTTTCTGAAATAATTGATTTTTGGGTGAATGGTGAAAAATAAAATTTTTATAGAATTTGTAAATTTTAAGACTTTATAATTATATTAGAATTATCTTGAAGTTTATAGAACATTTTAACTTATAAAATAATTATTTAATTATTAAAAATATAAATTTTTACCTTTATGAATTTAACACATTAAGAACTTAAGTGATATTTTCTAATAAAAACTATTTTTTCAAATTTTATTTTAATTAAATAATATTTTGGTAAAATTTGGTGTTGTATTTCATTAAAATACACATAATTTTTATTTAATATTCCAATTTATATCATGAAATTAAAATTTATTGATAATTTTACCCAATACATAAATTTTAAGCTTAAGAGTACACTTTTTCTAAAAACTGTTTTTTACAAGTTACTTGAACGAATATAAAAATTGAGTTTTCATAAACATTAAATTTTTATATGATAAAATTGATCTCAGATTTATATTAATTATTGCTATATTATCTAATAATTTCCATTTTATTTTTTTGAATTAAAATTAAATTACTCAGGTAAAAACATGTTACCACTATAAAACAAAAAATGGTAAAGTGAAAATTCTAAGAGTAAAGGACATAAAAACATGTTTAAAACATTTTTTAAAAGGAATGGTTTAGGTATTATAAAACTTATAGTATCCATTAATCCATTGTTTTCCATTATGAAGTCTTATTTAAATGTTAAACATGTGCTCTCTTTATACTAAGTTGAAATATTTAAAAAAAATCCATTCTTCCCAATTATAAAAGGGCCCCTCACCACTACTTCAATACCACTAAGAAATATGGTCTACCCTTTATAATATACCCATATTACTTACCATATTATCATATTCCAATATATTAATCTTATGGTCATCGGATATTATCCTAATCCCTCCCTTTTTCTAAGGAGTCCTCTAAGGGAAAGCCCAAGTCCTCAATGTGAGTACTAATTTTCGCTAATTTATTTTGTTTTATATATTAAATTTAAAAAACTATTTTTATAATTACTATATAATTAAATAAGTTTTATATTTATACTGAATTTTATTATTCTAAGGTAATTACTATTAACCACCTTTCCCTTTTTCACTTAAGTAAAAATAAAAATGACATTCGTGCATGTGTGTGGACTTTTTCCTCCACGAAGCGTCATGTTACATTTTTCTTAACCACCCAAAAATTTGATAATAATGTTTAATTTAAAAAATTAGTATGGTATATATAACATATTATAAATTCTTAAATTATAAAACATATTATACAATTCTCCCATTCTATGGAAAATGAAATCTTCAACCATGTGTACATGCGGACTACCGTCTCCATGAATCAATTGATTTTTTTATTTTTATAATCACATTTTATGGATGGTCATGATAATCAGTTTAATAGATAAATATTATTTTTATGAAATTATTTAGGTTTTCTAAGACAAATTTTACAACCTATTAAAAATATCATCAATAAACAACCATGGTAAATTCAACTGTCCCAAAACGCATTCTAAGAGAAAAAATGACTTATTCATACTATTTAATAACATCATATAGGTTATATTATTATTATAATTATTTAAAATTATGATATATCACAATAATAAATAATAAATAAATTCATTATTATTCTTTTATAATTATATGAACACTAAATCACTTCATACCATCCATTAATTATTGTGTGCTCTTGTTTGGGTTGATTTAACCAAGTACTTGAACAATGCTATAACATTATATCATGGATGAATATGGGGATTTAAGTTATTATAATATATGCTATAAATAAGTAAATTATTATTTTATTTTATTTCTTTAATGGAAACATTAATATTAAATTCATTATTTTAAGCACCAATGTTCATTCATGAAAAATCCCCAAAACACATGCATCACCGATTTCATATTTAAGAATCATAACTAAAACTCCCTTAAATGAGATTATACCATTATAAATATTTATTAAATAATAATTCTAGTACATTTTATTATCTAGTAATGATCATCTTTGGGATAATAATGAATAACAACAACACTATTATGAAACTAGTTCAAAACGATCAAGACTACTCACACCTAATATCGAAAATAGATAATAACTAAAAAATACACATATAGAGAATAATTATAAATTAATTTTATAAAGGTTTATATATATGAAAAATATTCTTAAATGATTTATTAATATATTTATTTTTTATATAGGAGTCCATAGCATATTTTTACTGAGTAGAAATTAAGGTAATGGTTTATGCTAACTCAATTTTATTCCATTGAGTTAGAAACTTATTTATTAAAAATTTATTATTCCAAAAATGATTTATTTTACCTAATAAATAATTGGTATTTTATTTACTCATTATTTTCTAGGGCTATATAATTCTTCCTTTTAATTTCATTATCAATTGATTCTTACCTCAATGATTATGTTACTTATAAGGGTTCTTTATCACAAATTTAAATTCTTTGAGACACGATTTTGTTATACACCACGTCTTCTATTGTGTGGTGTAATTTCATAAAATTTTATATTTTATATCATTATTCACTCATTATATATGTTATTTAATGTTCTATTTTAAATTTTATGTTTCAATGGGGTTTTGATTAAAAATATTCTAAATCCATAACTGTTATTTGTCTCTATTTTCAATTCCATGTAACATGTTTTATATTGGACACTATCTTTTATTTTATAGTGTATTAAATTCCCAATTAAATTCAATTAAAATTAACATATTTTATTTAATTATATTTTAATTCCATTTTATTTCCTTATATTCCTATGTTACCTTTCCGTAAGGGTTTTTCATCTCAATTTTACTAAATTGAGGTATGATTCATATTCACCACCTTTCCCCTTTTGTGTTGTATATATTGGTCATGAAATACCTTTTAAATCCTCTAATACTATTTTATTTTTGGCAATTAAACTCATATAAATCTATAATCTCTTTTGTCATTCCAAATCATCCTCTATTATAGACATAAATATTCTTCTAATGAATTTCCACTGTGAACACTTTGTATTTCCTTCCTTTGATTAAAGGGTGTTCACCTTGATTCTATATGTCAATTATTTTGGAAAATTATTGACTTAATGTTATTCTATTACTCTATATAGTGTTATCATGTTGGTTTATTATATAGGAATATATTCCATTTACTGATTGGGGAAATTATTGACTTAGCCACATACCCCTACTCTATAAAGTGTAAGTTTAAATGATTCTTACATAGAAATATATTAAATTTATTGATTGGGAAAATTATTGACTTAACCATACCCCTTAATCTATAGAGTGTTATTTTTATGGATTATTACATAGAAATATATTTCATTTATTGATTGAGGAAATTTCTAACTTAATCGTATACCCCTTACTCTATATGGTGATAGTTTAAGGGATGCTTACATAGAAATCAATTCCATTTATTGATTAGGGAAATCATTGACCTAACTATATAACCCTTCATTTATATGGTGTTAGTTTTAGGGATTCATATATATAAATATATTCCATTTATTGATAAGATAAATATTGAAAATATGTATACTCATTATTCTAATAATAATGTTTATTAATTACCAAGGGATGTTAGCTATGTATTTTATGCATTAATCATTACCTAACATGATGAATACATTGTAATTAATTAAAAAATGGAGGGTCCTAATATAAGTAGCCTCTAGATTCATCTATAGGCCTCATTAGATAATCTAGATTTGGTATTTTGGTGTATGCCAACCTAGAACAAAATATTTTCTAAACATAGGGGCTTGACGGTAATATCAAAATGAATAAGTCCATGATGTCATATCTTAGGTCACAGAATTAGCTATCCAACATTATTAATTTTATTTCCAAGGAACCAATTATTATTATCCACGTGTTTATTTATTGATATGTCTACCATTTACATGTTATGTTCATAGTTTCTTCTTATTATAACATTATTTTGATTATTAATTCCAACCATATTATTTATTCTTGTCATTTTTTCATTTATGATATTTTATTTTTATCCCTTATGTTTACGCTTACTAGGTGTTTTAAATCACACCTTATTATGTTTCCATTTTTCCAGGGTATAAATAAATACATGAAACATGATTTTTTTTTAAAAAGAATAGCTTTTCTAAGGGATTTTTTTTGGAGGTATTCAAGACTTATTATTGATTAAATAGTTTCTTATATAGTGGAAAAATATTCATTTGATGAGATATACATGGGATTTGTTAGCTAAAATATTTTCTTAACTATTTAATACTCAAAAACTAAAAGGTCCTTCAAAGGTATTCAACTCAATATTTGTTTGCGATATTGTTATTATTGATGGTTAAAATTTGGTCTCTTTGTTTCATTTCAATGTCAGTATGTAAAGAAGGTATTTATGATTAGAGAATCCAGACATGTGCATAAAATAAATAACATTTGGTATCAATGATAGGTATAAAAAGCTTTAACGATTTGGATGTCATCAGTTGAATATAATTTAAGAGTTATAAATTTCATTAAGGGTTGATAAATTTAAGTTGAACATAATTTCAAAGGTATAGTTAACCATTTAGTTTAGTTGAGATAATATTAATATTTAAGGGATTAGTATAAGAGTACTTCAGTTAAAACCCTAGGATTAGACTAAAGTATAATTCTCAGTATAGAATAACATCCTGAAATTTTGGTAAATTAGAAATTGTATAGTTCTCCAAGAAATTAAATACTTGTCTAAATACTTCAAGTGGATGTAGGCTCTGACATAGATGTGCCTATGGGTAATAGATATGAAATGGGAAGATTGGGTATTTACTCGATCAACACCTAGATAATTACAAAGAGGCCTAAATGTACACTTGGTTTGGCAATCATGGGGGATATTATTTGGTTAATCACATTCTATTTAGAAACCATTATTAAGTATTTGGTTATGATGTTAATTATTTATGTTATAGAGATTAATAAAAAAATGACCATGGATAACCAAGGACTGAACAAAGAGAGTCATAGGTTGAACTAAAAGTATCATATTTTAAAAAAATATGTTATAGGAGAAGATATATTCATATTGGTGTTTTAATATTCATATTTTGGATATTATAATAACATTTTTTGTTTTAGCATTTGGTTGAAAGAGGGTCATAAATATGATGTTGAGAAAGGTATGTATCTAGAAAAATTATGTTTTATAATCAAATAAGGCAGAATACTTAAATGTTTGAGAATATTAGTATATATCAGTTATAATAGGAAAATGTGGGTTTCCTAATCTTACCTAAGGCAGTGAAGTTCACATCTTAATAGAAATTAAACCTTGACACTCTTATCTATTTTCATTAGAGAGTGATATTTATTGATGATATTATAGTATATTCTAAAATTTATGAGGATTATGTGAAACATCAAAGGATTTTTCTTTAGTAGTTTTGCTTTAAAAGTTTAATAACATATATTAAATGGTATTAATAACCTTGAAATGTAATTTTATGATAATGTTATATTTTTTGCGGATAAATATTAAAGATCACATGATTGAGGGATGAATAACTCCTTGGTTTAACAAGCTCTTGATGTTGATAAAATAATGGGTTGATTAATTTTGAAAAATTAAGTTATACAATATTGTTGACCTTAGGATTGATAATTGAATCACGATATTTTTGGAAAATTTCATCACATTTTTAGGATTGAGATATATAATGGACAATGTTTTATTTTATAACTGATAGATTATTACCCTTTGAGGGTTAAATATAGTGTTATTTATTTTAAAAATATATTATTCACAATTCTTTAATGACTTATAGATTCAGATGTTTTTTTGGAAAGTTATATTTTAAGGAATGTATGGTTAGGGTATATATATACCCGATTACATGATTTTATGAAAGATTAAGGTTGTTTGAGGAAATATACGTAACATAATATTCTCTAAGAGAGTAAGGTTGACATTGTATTAGAAGTTATACCCTGAATGATAAATGTGTTAATAATATCCTCATCTACTTTCATCAGTGAGTAATAATTAAAATAGTGAGGGTGCAATTTATATTAGGGGGTGGAATGGAACGCCCAAATATTTTAAATCATATATTCCTTTAATAAATAATATGATTGATAACATGAGATACATGCAACATAAAACCAAAAAAACCACAGAACAGTGTATAACTATTAAAATGTATCCATAAAATTGGTAGGTAGAAATACATGTAACCAAATAATGAATTATATGTTGATATAAAAATAAAGGTAATTATCCAGGAGAGGTGATGAGACAGTGGAGACGGTTTGATGCTGATGATGGTCTTTGGAATTATGGAGGGATGTTTGAGCAGTGACAACGATCATGGTGGCGGATCAGAGTCAGAGATGATGTTCGGTGCTGGTGACGAACATCGGAGAAGCGGATGATGGTGATGACCCAATGATTCCGATGTCGACGGGGATGGAACTATGTGATGGCAGGATTGGTGAAAAAAGGATTAGGTTGGCATAGTGATGATTGTGGCTATATCTCGGGTGATGGGTTTCTTTAACGATACCGATCATGGTTGGCGGTAGGCAGTGACGGGGTGCATGAAGCGGGATGGAACGTGGGTTATGATTTTCTTTTGAATTTTGTAATTTGAAATTTGGGAAAACTTTTGGGAACAGTTCTTTGGTTTTTTGAATTGGGCAAGATTTCACTTACTAGTTGGATTTGTATCTGGTTGTTTGGACTTGTGTTGGTTTCACAATTTTCCCTTAAAAGTGTCATTTGAAAATAAAAAAATTTGGATTGTGGTAAGGTTATTATCTAGGCTAACCATTGATAAATTAAATTAGTGTAGATAAATAACCTGATTTTATGTGCTTTTATTTTTAAATACTAAATATATAGTGGCTAAAATATATTGTTGTATTGAATAATATATTAATGCTAATTTTATTATTAGTTGACAGAAAATAATAATAAGAATAGGTAATATTTTTTAAAAAACTTATTTTTCTTTGAAAAAGGTTTTCATTATACATATATATTTAAATGTTAAACTACCATTTTTTATAATTTTAATTTGAAAAAAAACTTCTTATTTATATTAATTATGTTAATATTAGCTCAATGGTTTGAGTTCTGTTCTGATCTCCCGATTAGAGTTCAAAAAGGCGTTTTTGTTGCTAGATCTGATGTTGGTTGCTCAATTTGGGAGGAATCGACCCTCAGTTGCACCGCTTGACAGGTATGTATCCTCTTCTCAGAAGATTCGTGAAAAAGTAGTGATAGGGCTCTTGGATGTGAGACATTTTCAAATCTGTTTTATCAATGAAGATGATCTGGTTTATGCTTGGTCCTCTACCCCACGTTTGGTGGAGGTTCTTCATTTTTCTCTATTTCGTAGGTCTTTCTGGTTTCATATGCATCGCGATCCTCCGACGATGGAGCTTTGGATCACTCTCCTAGGTCTTCCACTACCTTTTCAAAATTTGGCGATCCTGCGTTTGATCGGGAATATGATTAGTCAATTTTTACGCACATACCCTCGCACCCATGCACTCTTCCATCAAATTGCTCCGAGGATTTGTGTTGAGGTTGATGTGTCTAAGGATCCAATTGATTCCATATGTATCAAGGTTAAATGTGAGATTTAGTGGAACCAATTGGTTTTATTTGAATCTTGGGTCCCTTTTTGTGCAAACTGCTGTCGGTTGGGGCATTCAGCTTCATTCTGTCATCGTGGAAAGAGTGGCACACGACACTCTAGTGGAGTCTTAGTCCACGATGAGGAGTAGAAATGCTTTGGAGAAGTTTCATAGACCTATTTTTAATTGAAGGAGAATGGTGAAGCTGAGAGGGATGCTCATGTTTCTCTAAAGAATACTACGGTTACACCCTCAAACCCAAGTGTGGATGAGATTTTCAAAAGGCTGCATCGTGATCTGGATGTGGTGTCTTGTAACACCCTAAGATTTTATGAGATAAATTATTTTTAATTTCTTTCATGTCTTCTATTATACTCTACACCAAGATTAGCTTGTACTATACACAACACCATATTAGCTTGAGTATACGAAACACTATTCTTTGCTTGTGTTACACACAATTTCAAGTTCGTTATGTGGAAATTATTTTACGCAACATTAAGTATAGATTTTTTTAATGTATAAATGAAATATGTTTTGATTATTTTATATGAACACCAAATGAATCTTTCACTGCATGCATCCCTGACTTGGCATGCATTACATGCAATCAAGACCTTCTTCGATAGCGTGTGTAGTATGCAATACGAAGTTTCACTAAACGAGATATTATTATAATATTATTATGAACTAGTCGTTATGAATAGTAATACCCAATTTTTGAAATTTTATAAATTTTATCTTTCAAAATGGACTTAATTTTTGGATTTGTAATATCGAAATTATCCTAGGGTGAATTTTTGGTATTTTTCTAAAAACTTTCATTTTTTGATGAAGAGTGAAAACACTGGGTTACTATTTAAAAATCGACTTTTTATTTAAATTATTATTTATTTTATTTAAATTTATTTTAGGTCAAAATTGATACATAATACCTATATAAGTTCAATATAATTCATTTGAGTCATTTTATAATAATTTTAGATATATAAAAATTTTATTGAACTTTTCACCATCTTTTACCCACCTCCTGGGAGAATTTGAAAATTTACATAAAACATAATTTTACCGCTTTTGTGAGAGGAATTTCAAAAATCCGAGAGAAAAGGTTAATATCAAGGAGTAAAATGTGGTTCAAAAAGATAAAAATAATTTTTGGCGAATAGTAACTTTTTACTTTTATTTACCAAAGTTAAAAGTAAATAGGGTAATTAAGGGTAAAAATGATATTATTATTACCCTAACACATGTCCTAATTCTATTGGATAAGTGTAATTAGACCAAAAAAACTTTTTGAATAAAATATTACCCTTTAGGTCCAGTTGGATTAGATTAGGAAACTTATTATTATTTTATTTAAAGAAGAGTTAAAATAGTTAAAATCAATGTTTAATAACTAAAACATTTTTAATATAGGGTTATACATAAGATAAATTCGACTATAAATATTAATTATAAATATAAAAATATTTACTACATAATGGTATTTTATTTATAATTTTTAGACATTAAATAATTTAATTTATTTATGACACAATGATGATGCCGTAATTACCTTATTGATGAAATATTAACATAATTGATGTTATAAATACACAAATAAATGTAATTTGAGACTTTTTATGAATTACACTAATTATATAGGTTAATATGACATGTTAATATTGATTAAATTAAATTTTTTCGAACTAATCATGTTGTTATTATTTTCACAAAAATCAATTACCAAATAGTGTCAAAATTTACATAAAATAGTTTTTAAAAAAAATATTATATTATTAATTGTTAGTATATTCCTAAAAAACTAAGATTCGGCCAAATGACTTATATAAGGTTATATATATTAATAATTAACCACTTGGGGTTCTTTTATCTTGTTATAGTAAGTTTATTAACCATGTAGTGTAAGAAAACAAGAAGACATGGTAAAAGTTAAATTATTTAACATAGAGTTAAATCTAAATGATAAGGTTACAATAGTAACCTAAACTTGTCTAAAACCTATTGTATGAGAGTATTTATACCCATACCCACTTTATCTTAGAAATAAATCAATTTTAAGCTATTATAAACCGAATATTACTTTATTATAAAATAATATTTTAAGATTTTCCTAAGGTGCCCCTCTCCTCCCTTATAAAAAGGGCACCCCTTCCCTCTTCTCTTCACACCCTTTTGAGCCTTGAAGCTCAGCCAACCCCTGAAAATTAATCTTCTCAACCTCTCTAGTTATATCATAGAGGTTTTGGTCTTCTCGAAAGACCAACTCTAGTGCCCTAAGAAGAAGTTTAAAGGAGGTGCGTCGAGGAAGAGGTAATCTCTTCTACTGACTCTTTCGAGTTTCTTTTTTATTCTAATTACTATTATTTAGTTGTTTAATTATAAAGTAATAAAATAAGTATTAATTATATTCTGATATTTTATTATAAATATGAAAAAAACCTATTTCACCTTCAATCCATCCTACGGAAAATGAAATCACCGCGCGTGTGTACGTACGGAATACCGTCTCCACGCTGTGGTGTAATCTGTTTTCCACCACCACCTTACTTGGATGGGTATAATGGTGTGAAGAATATCTATATATGGTTATTATAACATCATACTGATTCTGAAATATTATATCATCCACTCCAATTCCATTCAATAATTATGGGAATAATATTATCGCTCGTGCGTACGTACGGATTACCGTCTCCACGGCGCGATGAGATTCATTCTCCATGATAACCATTCAAGAATGATTATAAAGTATATATTATTAATAATAATGAAATATATGAAATAATGAAGCTACTGTATTTATGTATACATATATATATATATATTTCATCTACTTACTTCCATTCAATTCAATAATGAAAGGAAAACAACGTTCATGCGTACGTACGGCCTACCGTCTCCATGAACGATGTATTTTATTTCATTTATCTATCTATTATATATATATATATACTGAATATATATGATATGTACATAATTATTTATATTCTGGAAGTAAGTAAATCCTGATATAAGTAATAATAATATCAAGAACAACAAGTCCAAACACGTACGATAAATAAAAGAATTTTACCCAAAACGCTGCTTTAACATGGAATTTACAAAAGAATGGGTAATATAAAGTCATAAGTGAACCATATATGATATAATAAAAATGAATATGATTCTGTAATAAGTCAATGAAATTATTTAAATCATTATACAGGAGGTTCAAATATGTACGAAGCATATCGGACCAAAGGTAAGGGAAAATATCGTAATATAATTTTTATCCGAGATTGTTTATACTTCAGAATTTACTGGGGAATATTTATCATCCACATACATGTTTCCTAAATATTTAATATTATTTCTATTCTCCTACAATTTTTTAAATATAATTTTACCCATTGGTGAGTTTTTAGTAAAAATATATGAAAGGAATCTTTTGTCGTTTTTAGTACGAGGTACTTTTTGACTTTTCCGACCAAAGTATGAGAAGAATGTTTTTTAACTTATACGAAATGAATGGATTTTAATGATTTCATAAAACATGGTTTCCATGAATATTACTTTACATGTTTTAAAGTTTATTTTTAATCAATTTCTTTTAGTTTAAAATTGTATGACATGTTAAGAAAGGAAAAATGTTTTTGAAGTAGAAAGGATATTTTCCTCAAGAATGGAGTTCAAGCGTTTTATCAAAATTATTTTCCATATAAGATAATATAGGGTTATATTTCTATCCCTATTTTTACATTGATTTAATTATGTTATGATGAATTTTTTTTATGATTTCCTTTTATCTTATATGGATTATGTTATGATGACATGATGTTTAAGAATCCCATTTTATTACATGGGTTATGCTATGATGTATGATTTATGATCTTGTGGCACACATAATACGGTATCATTATGAGATGGGTGGGAGCTATATCCCCCTACAATGCATTAGGTAAAGATTTATATCTCATGAGATAGACATGGCTGGAATGGTAAGTTAATCTGGATCAGTGTTACAGGTATGAAACGAGGAGTGAAATCGATTTAAAAAGGGACTTTGTCCACTAAGATGGTCTTGGCAGCAATGCCATGGCTACTATGGAAATCATATCATATGATTAATGTTTTTCACAATTAAATGTTTTATTACCATTCTATTTTATCATGATTAATGTTTCTTTACGATCTATGCCTTACGTACTTCCATGTTTTATGTCATTGCTCAAGATTTTAATGTTTAAACATTATGTTCATGTTTTTTTAAAGTTCAAATATATATGATTTGTCTTATTTTCTCCATGATTACCCTTAATGAGAATTTGAGCACACCCTTTATATTTTTTCTTTTCCCCAAGATTTAAAGAAAGGTTTTAGGTAATAAAACAAAAGGGGAAGATTATTATGGGAGATGCTGAAGATCTTTCACCACGATTAGAAGATTATATTCCGAGTTTCCAAAGACACTAAACTATTACGGTCCTTATTTGTCTATTTTTTTATATATTAAGTATTCTTCAAAAGTAATATAATTTCCATGTACGTCAAGTTTTGGGTCTCTACATGTTTGCTTCCGGGGTAGAGGTAGTAGTGGATAGCACGCAATTGGGAATCAAATTTGGGGATGCTGTGACTACTCAAGTCATCTTTGTAGATTGTTATAGTGGAGGAATGAGAGTGGAATCCAGGGGTTCCATGGTTATAATAAAGGAGGCTTATAGTATTGAAATTGGTAACAATTTTGAAGTGCTAAGGAATGAAGATGCTGGTATGGGAAATGAAATATCTAGGGAGCTAGTTTCAGATAGATAGAAGTTTAAGGGGTATGAGGAGTTGCCACCTGAGCAGATAGGATTGCATCATATTTGCAGTGATGGAGTGGAATAGAAGTATTCTGGGAATTCCTGTCTTGATGAGGGACATGCCAATGGGGATATTGGTCAATGACTGGCCTTGATAGACAATAATAAGCAATACTATTGGATGGAAAATGGTTTGGTAAATGTGGATCATCATAAGGAGAATGGATCATTGGATGTACCAAGTAAGTGGGAGGATGTCTCTGATGATAACATGGAAAATGAAAGTCACTCTCCCAATGGCCATGTCAAGGAATTCTATAGTGATATACTCAAGACTGGGAGGAGAAAGGAAATGATAATGTGGGGGATTTCACTACTCCACCAAAGAGAAAGCCAAGAAAGGACTACTCTAACATTCCAAGGATAATGTCTACTAGATTATACTTCAAGGACTCCAAATGGAAAGAGATGTACCAGAAATAGGGGCAGGTTAACAAACAGATATCAAGGGAGCCATTGACTTCAAAGAAACTATGACTAAGGGAGTAATATGTTAAAATTATCAATTCCTATAATTCACAATCTGAATGGGAGTCAGCTGATCCGAAGGTGGCCTAAGATGTTGTAAATGGTGATGAGTATGAACCCTTTTGATTTTTTTCTTGTTAGGCATGATGTCTTGTTCTGAACATTGTACTTTTCTATCTTTTTTCTTCAATAAATTTGGAGGACTGGGCATTTTTTCCTGGGCCTGTGCCTTTCTGTTACAAAACATTAAATTTATGAATTTGTCATTATATAAGAAATACTTATAAGCTTACTAAATATTTTAATTTATCAAATATTTATTTAACTATTAAAACCATACATTTTTTACCATTATAAATTTTAAAATTTTAAGAAGTTAAGTAATATTTTTAATAATTTTTTTAGTTTTTTCTTTCAACTAAATATTATTTTTGTAAAATTTGGTTTTGGATTAATTTTTGAATATGCTTTTATTTTTTCAGTAACATTTTTTTATTTTTTATAACATATATAATTTTGAATTTTTTTATTTTTTCTAGTGATAAAAAATTGTTGGAGTGGTTAATAATGTTTTTCTAATAAAGCATTGAAGGAGGTTAGAAAAAGTTTCCTAAAATTTATTAAAAAAATTCCTAAAATCATGTGATGATATGAAATTATTCAATGTTACTAACATCATGAAGAAAGTCATAATCCAAGATGTTTTCATAAAAGGGGATAAAAATACAAAAGTTTCACTAGAAAAACTGGGGATGAGGATACTGGACATAGGTTACCAAACTGAATGATCGGGAAAATAAAAGAAATATTTTAAAAAACTATGTTTTGTGCTTCTGAACAAAGTGGAAGAAGTTTTTTGGCATGAGAATATTTTTGTTATCGTGATAGTACAAATTTGAAGTATTATTGCATGATGGAGAAAATATTATCATATTAGATGAAGGATGACAAAAGTCTATGTTGCTCATTTTGTACAATTTCATGAAAAGAGTGATAAATACAAATTTTTATGCCTCAAAAATTTATTAGAGGGACCAGTGAAGTGTTTAAGAATCATAGGTTTTAATGTTTTTTAAAAAATAAACTTATCCTTACACATGGTTCCATATTACCTTTATATAAGTGATGAATTTTTTTAACCTTATGTAAAGGGAGAGGTATTAAAGTTGAAAAAATATGTTCAAACATAAAGGGGGATAAAATAAAAGTTTGATTCAATATTATCAGATGTAAAAATATTCTGTAATATACTTCTTTAGATTTTTTAACAAGGTTATCAATAATCAATAACTCAAGTTCAATGGATATAGTTCAAGATGATGTTTCTGGATAGACTGTCTGTATGAAGTTCAAGTGGAAAAAATTATGTTACATGTTGTATGTTTTTTATGTTAGGAAGTTATAGAGAGAAATAGTAAAGGAAGTTAATGGTTTGAGTTCATTAGAATAGGAACCATTAGATGAATAAATTTAAAGAAACAAAATAGATAGAAAATGTGAATGTTAGAATGAAGTTCCCATAATTAGTTAAGATAATTCATTTGATCAGTTAAAGTTTCATCAGATATATGAACATAGGAAAAACTTTCATGATGTCATCAGATGGATTATTTTGAAAAGTATTACCAACAAGAGGTTTACACTCCTTGTATTCACATGTTGATTATATAAAATCAAGATAAAATGGATGAAATATTTCCAACACATTCGTCGAATAAAAATAGACAGATATAATTTAGACAGAGGAAAAAAGGATGGATAAGTTCTTATGAATTCTAGGGAAAATAATTTCACCAGAAAAAGTTGTTTAGAGATTTACATAGACTTTAGAACTCCATTATCATGATAATGATGAACTAATATTTTCAAGTGGTTAATTAAGTTGAGTTAAGATAGTTTTAAGAATTTTATAAACATTGTGGTTAAGGAAGCTTGAAGAAGGCCACAAATTCTATAATTCTCATAAATCATAAAAAATACTCCAAAAGACTCTAGACTTATTGAGAAGCATCTAGTTAATTTTATTTGAGAAGGAAAATTAATTTGAGTTCTGAATTTGTTTCCTACAAGCGCACCTATAAAAAGGGGGTGAAATTACAACCAGTAATATCACTATTCACCCATTTGAAAATCTAAAATGATGAAGTTATTATGGTATAATAAGTTTCCAAAAACAATAATATTATTATTGAAGAAGAGATACCTAAAATAGGTTTTATCAGAGTTAATGGAGATGGTATTCAATATGAGGTACTGGATAAAGGTTTCAGTTAGAGATACTATACATAGGTATTGGATAAATAGGGAGGTAGAAGTTTTTGTTCATTGGAAAGAGAACAGAGAAAAATATATAGTTAGTGAGATGCACCAGATGGAGTACACTGGAAAAAGGTTTGGAACACTAGATGAACTCTTACAAGATAGATAAAATAGGGAATATGATTTTCAGATGATATTTTAGTGATTTGTGATGGAAATTTTATTAACTTTATTTGTATGGGAGTTTCAAAAGAATAATTTTGTGATTGGATAGGGTCAATATAATTTCTTTTATTAGGAGATAAAATTATTATAATGGGAGTTGGATCATTATATTGAATTTTTTATTATTTTGAATTTTCATAGGCCAAAAATAGTTTCCATGATAAGGATGTAGTCACCCGCATTAAGGGAGAACCTTTTAAATCTTGTGTGACTTTATTTTTATTTCCTATATTATTGTGGTCATAATATTTTTATATAAAGTTGATAAGGATAAAACCCTAAAATGTTATAGAGGTTAATTTATTAGTGAATAGAAATTATAAAAGATCACTATTGATTCAATCCCCCATTCTTAGTGGTTCTCATGATCCTAAGGAACTTCAAGTGGTATCAAAGGGATTTATCCCACTATCATATACTTATCATGGATAATATTAACTTAGTGGATAATATATGACTTCCTACCATCGAAGGAAAAAATGTATCATGTATGGAAAAAAATGATAGCCTATATTCTGTCACTTATATTAGAGGTAATTGATGCAAATACAGTTGGGTCCCACCCATTGAAAAAATGATCTTATGAAATTCATTGAAAAAATACATATTTAGATATATGGGAAAGATATAAATTCTATTATTATTCATTTTTCATAAAATTTTTATATTAAGGTGATGGGTATATAGAATTCAAAAGAAACTTGAGATAATATTGAAAGTATATTTGAGAGAAATATCCAAGTTAAAGATGTAAATTTACAAATCTGGTGAAGTATGTTTGTAGACATTAGAATAGAATATGATGAAACTATTAAAGATTATTTCAACAGATTTAATGAAATTCCCAGTTACGTTAGAGGATTTAGATATTTCTTGGAATATTATACTATTGTTAAGAAACTCATGGGAAACTTTCTTGATTATCTTGATACAAAAATATCTTCTTAAGAAGATAAATAAGATTCGTGTCTTGATGAATTAAATAAATTTATTTTTATATATGAGATAAGTAAAATTATAGGACTAAAAAAGAATATAAAGTAGTAGATGGACTTTGATACTATAAATAAGATGAAAGTTATTGAACCTGAACATGTGAAAGTGGAACTCAGTGAATCGGAATATAATTAATTTTATGTTGAGGAAAATAAAATAATTATATCTCTTATCTCTGAAAATAACTGAAAATATAGAGGAAGGTTTAAAGTAAAACTCGCACTTAAATGTTTCAAGTGTGTATGGATTTGGATTTTTTTTATTAATTTTACTAATAATAAAGTTATATAATATAAATATGATTCTTAAAAAACCTTAGTGGAATAAGAAGAATTGAACTACCAAGGAATATAATAAATCCAATAGAAATAATTAAATTTTCATTGGAAACAAATGAATTATGTTGAGTAAGATATTTGAGTATAATTATTGAGATAAAATTTATATATAAAATTAATCACCAAAAACATTTAGAACTTTTTTTCCTATAGTTAAAAATAAAGAAGATACTTCCAAAAATGAAGAAGAAGAAGATTAAGAAACCAACAAAGAGTATTAGCTATGATAAAAACTTGTGTCTTGTCTTGATCAGAAGAAAAAAATCAAGAAAGATATTATAATTTTTAATAAATAAAGTGGAATGAATAATGAAGAAAATAAATATTTCCTTAAAAAATACGTCTACATTAAGGAGATTGAGAACCTTAAACTAATAGTTTTAGAATAAATAAATATGGCGGAATATATTAGTAAGAAACTTTTTACTAAGGAAGATAAGGTTTTTAAAACCCAATCAATATTTCTTGAGGTTTAAAGTAACTTAAAGAAGGTGAGAAATAATTTCAAAAATAATCTATAGGTAAATTATGAGTCATATCAAGCTACCAAGAAAAATCATTCCAAGAATCATTTGACATCTATATACAGCAAACATAAAAGTTCATCTGATTATTATTACTATGAAGGTGTTAGAATAAATGTTGTAAAAACTTGGGTTGAGGAAGGATGTGTAAAATCTACCAAATTGAAAAATGTTAAAAATAAAATCTATAAGAAACATTTCCCATGATTTCTATTTTCTTATATAGAAATATACGTTCAACCTCAACAAACTAATTACAAGAAAGATCATTTTTCTATAATATATCAAGATTCAGTAGATATTTTTGGTGATATTGTATATATGAGTACAAAACGTATAATTTTTTGAAAAATATATATCTCCATATTACTAGTCATGAATTAAGGTGGGGATATAATAGAAGAAAATGGAATAACTTTCCTAATCCACATGATAAAAGAAAATAAAAATCTTTAGAAGATAGAAATTTCATAAAGAAAAATTGATTTAATTTCTTAGAAGTAGTTTTTGGAATGTGTTACTAATTGGGTAACTATGATGAAGAATGTATGGAAAAAAATTTGGTAAAAGTTTTCTATTGAGAAATGAAAAGAAATTTGGGAAGAACAAAATTTAGGAAAGAGGATTTTTTGTTGAGACTACTCCAAAATATAGCAAAAGAAAAAACCTTAGGTTATCAATAGTGATTATTCCTTATAGATGATATATGATATGAAAATATTAATTTTTTTTGAATAACATTAAGGTATATAAATTAACTTTGATAATGATAGTTCTTTAAAAATTATATGAATTGGAATAACTCATATTAAAACTTAGAATCCAAAGTGAAAGGAAGTTTTATTTGTTGATGGGATGAAACACAACTTACTATGTGTTAGCCTAATTTGAGATGGTAGTAAGGAAGTTATATTTCATAAATATTCTTATATCATCAAATGTTTGAATGATGAATATTTTCTTACAATGGTGGAAAGAACTATGGGAAATCTATTCTAGATTGAAGTTTTTTATAACACTTGTTACTTAAGTGTCAAGGATGAAAATAAGTTGTGTCACTAAAGACTTGGGTATCTTGTCTAGAAAAGTATGAGTAATGTTTATAAAATATATGTTTTAAGATACTTACCACTTCTAGAATATTCTATTTTTACAACTTGTCATAAAGGGAATATAGTTAGTGGAAAACATTAGAACACTGAAATCCAATCCACTGGACCTCTTGAGATTATTCACTCAAATATTTTTGGGATGATGATACATGAATAAAAAATGTGATTTGTACTTTATCAAATTAATTGATGATTTTACTAGGATTAACAATATAATTTTCTAGAAACACAAATTAAATTCTTTATAAATGTTTTGATATTTTTGAAGGGAAGTTTAAAGTGTTTTGGGTGTTTATATATTGAAGGTCAAAAATGAAAACAGAAAGGATTAAAATAGAAATAATTTCGAATCCTATATGAAGAAATATTGAATAAAATACCAATATATAGATCCATACACTCCTTAAAAAAATATAGTAGAGGAAATAAAAAAATATAAGTTTAATATAAATGAGAAGAATCATGTTCACTGAATAAAAAATTTATAATTTTTTTGGGAGAGAATATATAATTACAATTTTACATGAGAAAATAATATTTATACTATGAAGAGATTCTAAAATGAATCCCTATGAGATGTGGTATAATAAAAATACTTTAATGAAATATTTTAAGGTTTTTTGGAGTCCTTACTTTCTTAAAATCAAATATCCAGGTCTTAAAAAGGATGGGGAAGAAACATTCATGGTTTATTCAACTAACGGGAGAAGTTATAAGTTCTGTAATGAATAAATACACATTTTGGTTGATTTACATGATGTAAAAGTACTTGAAAATATAACTTCATTAATAAATGTTTTTGAATATACTATATAAGAAATATTGAAAACATCCAATGGAAATAATAATAGGGAATATGGATACATGCCTACCATAGTACAAAGTGACTCAGATCAGTCATGTGATAAGGAATATAGGTTTAGAAGAAAATAAATAATGTTATGAACATTATAAAAATAGGTTGAAAATGTTAATTTCATTGCAGACAAAAAAGATCTAGTTTAGACTATAAAGAATATGAGGTTGGAGAATTATACATTTCTTATCATACAGGTGGAACCATAATCAGTTTCAGTGGTAGTTAAATATAATTAGTGGTTAAATATGATGAATTAATAGTTACATAAGATTAAGAAAAATGAAATCTGGGATGTTTTTATATGAAAAATAGGAAGGAATATTATAGGAGAAAAGTGGGTCTTCAGAAATAAACTCAATTAACATGGAGAAATATCAAGAAACAATGAATGAATTTTTTTTAAAGGTTACTGATAGGTGGAAGGTTTAGATTTTGGAGAATCCTTTTCACCTTTTGTGTGATTAGAAACTATAAAAATGTTCTTTTCTATTTTCACAATGAAAATATAAATTATTTGAGATGGATATCAATTCATATTTATTAAATATAGAGATTAAGGAATAAGTGTACATTTGTAATCCAAATGTTTTCATTATTGAAAATGATAGAACCATGTTATACAAGTTGAATAAATCCTTATATGGGTTAAAATAGGCTACATATACATGGAATTAAAAACTAGATATCTACCTAAAATAGTTTAAAATTTATAAAGTAAATGTTTATAGTAACTTTTATGTGAAGGAAGTAAACACCGATACCTTGATTTTCATTGTTTACATTGATAATATAATAATTTCTGGTGACAGGGATAAAACTTGTGGAGTTTTCTGAGAAAATGAATAAGAAATTTTACATTTCAATGATTGTATCGTTAAATTTATTTTTAATCATACAATATAAAAAAAGGAAATATATATCTTCATATATCAATAAAATTATACCAATGAGTTGTAATAAAAGTTTTTCATGGAATAATAAAAAGAAGTTTCTACACCTACCTATGTTGGTGTGAAGTTGAGTAAATTAAAAGTTGTGAAATGTGAAAATAAAAATGACTTCCAAAAATTTATAGGAAGTTTACTCTATATCACTAACTCTAGAACATAAATTGTTTATTATATTACATTATTTCCAAGATATTGGAGTGATCCAAATAAATCACATATGTTGTAAGTTAAAATAATTATTAGGAATGTTAAGGGAACGTCATATATTGTACTATTTAGTAAAAGAAGTTGTGACATGAAATTTATTGGATACTTGATGCTGATTGGGATGGAGATTATAATTATAGAAATTCAACATCAAAATTAACTTTTTTCTTGGTAGAATATTGTGTGAGATGGTATAGTAAGAAACAAATTTCTGTTACTTTGATAATAACATAAGCATAATATGTTGTCACTACCCATGCTTGTATACATATGATATGGATGTAAGTTCAATAGGAATATTTGAGAATGAATGTTAGAAAACCATTAAGGATTCTTTATGATAATAAAAGTTCTATTTATATTTGAAAAAACCCTCTAAAACTTTCCATATCAATTCAAATTGATGTTAAGTATCATATCATTAAAGAGAAAGTGGCGCGTGGAGATGTTATTCACGATTAAAGTTATAAAAGGTAATAAATTTATAATGTGTTTAATAATGATAATCCATGGTAATGGTTTTATTAATTAAGACTTAAACTATATGTTCATCCTATAAAAAATAATTTCTAATGTTCATAAGGATTCCCCCATGATCCTTTGTATTCTATTATAAAAGGGGGATAAAATGTACCACGGATAACATATATTTTCTATGAATCAAAATCAGGTGTTATAATAAAAGGGGGAGATAAAAATTTGAGGGGGAGTAAATATTTTCATGAACAAAAAATTTATTATCACCATGGTATGGAATTCCTTAAAAAACACAGCTTTTACCAGTAGTGTGGTGTTAGTTCATTCTCTATGAGAAAGGTTGTGATTATATGAAAGATTTTTAAAAAAATAAGCTATGAAGTAGTGTGAGTTTTAAAGGTTGTTTTGATAGTGCATTACCAAAAAATACAAAGTGGGAGATTAAAGTCCCTTTGGTATGTTTTAGTAACAAGTTTTTTATTTGTTGTCAACATATCTTTTTGTGTTTTTTTGTATTTTCAAGTGAGAAAAAGTTGTTGGTGTAACAACCTATATTTTTTTGAACCTTTTTTTAAATAAATTATTTTCATTAGATGTCATGTGTTTCATGCTAAACTAAGTCAATTTTTTTATACTCTATACCAATTTATGTTTTTACTACATGAAACACTGACTTGGCTTACATTACACACAACACTGAATTTCTGCGAAACAAAATTTTATTATTAAAATGATTTAAAAGGGATAGTTATAACATAACCATTATAATTATTAATATGGATATTAATAAATAATTTTTAAATAAGATTTATAATGGATTTATATAGATAAATCATATTGATAATAATACATACAATTGTTTTAGTAAAGTCTTTATACGTTTGAAAATACTCTTTTCTTAAAAAAGATTATCTTTTATGTCCTTCTATGAAAAATAATGAAATTAATTTCAGATAATTTTAGAAATTCAATTTTATAATAGAAAATTCATTTTTTAATTTGTAATGTCAAAATTATCTTATGCTTATTTTTTTGTATTTTTCAGAGAAACTTCATTTTTGATGAATAGTGGAAAAATACTGAATTTTAATTCAAAAATTCCTTTTTATATAATTTATTTATATAGTTAAATTATATTTTATGTTTGTTTTAAAGTCACACTACATAAATTATAAATCTAATAATCTAATTTATTTAATTATAATCATTTTATGTTGAATTTAGATATAAACTCTTAATGAACATTTGAACATTTTCACTTTAAAAACCATCTTCCTCACCACATCTGTGGGATTAACATTAAACTTAATTTTACCACTTATATGAACTTAATTTTTAAAAATAGAACCAAATTTTTGTAATAATTATTATATTTATAGTCTAATAACATGAACTTAATTTTTGACCAAAAATATTAGTGAAAGTGATTAAAATTAATTACAACGATTAAGGTAAAATTAAGCATAACAAGGGACTAAACCCTAAACATAAGAGGCAAAATGAATTAAAAACTTATAAAACACCCATTTTATGGCCATATTTTTGCAAAAAAACTTCAATTATTGGGTTTTTATGGTTTTTTTTGACTTTTTTAGGTAAAAATGTGGGTTCTCGTAACTTATTTTAAAAAATGCCAAGTGTATCCCCTCCCTCCCCTATAAAATACGACCATCTCTCCCCATTATTCACACCTATCAAACCACTTAATTTCATAAAATATCTTTTCAATAAAATTAAAAACATCCTTAATTGTCTCCTTGAAACATCCCTTTGGGAAGAAATCCATCAAAGTAAGCCCTTTGGTGAAAACCAAAAGGAGTTACCCAAAGAAGAGGTAACATCCTTCCTCAAGATAATTTCTTTTATTTTCATTCTCCAATGCCTAAATTATTCTTATTAAATAAATAATTAATATCATATTTATCATACATATACTGTGATTTTTTATTCTAAGGGTTATAACTACACTTACACACACCTCTATCTAATGGGTAACGAACTTAGCATTTCTGTGTACAACGAACTACCGCCTCATGAAATGATGTTGTTCATTTTTCCTTTACCACCTCTCATGGATCAGAATTATGATGGAAAATATATTTTTATATAAAATATATGATATATATGTTGTATTTATTCTTCTTTAATTATTATATAACAAATACCTTTATGATTTCCATTTTGTGTAATTTTAAAATTTTCGTTTAGGGAAGTGTGGACTACTGCCTCTTAAAAGCGATGCGATTCATTCACACACTACATGAAATGTATTAAGGATGGGTTTAGTGAAATTATATGATATATATTACATAATAATGATTCTATAATGATAATATATTTGTATACATATATTTGATCTACCTTATTTCTTTCAATATGTCAAAAAGAAAACAGAAACAACATTCATGCATACGTACGACCTACCGTCTCCATGAATGGTGTATTCAGTTACATATTTCTATATTATATATATTATATAAATACATATATAATGAATATAAATTATATTTATATCATGTTTTACATTTTTTAAATCATGATATAAGTATGAGGACCCAAAATATAACAAAATTAAGACACATGTGAAAAACAAAGCGGATATTACCTAAAGGAAAACTTTAACCAGGAATTGTTAATAAGCATGTAATGTAAATTCATAATAAAATAATATATAGTATTATATTTAATAATATGTTTCTTAAAAATATTTATAATAAACTTATATTTATTATAAAGGATGTTTTTATGAGTATGAAGAGATTCAAGACATAAAGTAAAGGGATTTCTAGTCCCACTTTTGTTTTTGTGAGATTTACACCTTATTCAACATTCATTTCTTTTGTGCAGTGTATAAAATGCCCATGAATATATTATATAATTTTTATAATTAAATTTATGTGTGTTTACATAGTCATTTTATGATCTCTCTTTCATGGGGATTATGTTTCAAAAGTTACCAAATCGGTAAAGTAGCTTTGTCTCAATTTTCATTATTTGAGACACATGCTAGGAACTTTAAAAACCATGTTTTCAAATTAAAAAAAATGATATTTTAAGATAATTTTAATGTAAATAGGATTTTAAAAATGTTTTATGGTTTTAAAATAATAATTTATCATTTTTCAAAGTGTTTTCAAAGAAATGGGTTTGAAAACATTTTCAAGATTACTTTATATGTTTTCAAACTATTTTCAAAGAAATAGGTTTAAAAATGTTTTAAATATTTCCTTATAATTTTTAAATGTTTTTTCAAGGAAATGGTATTAAAAATGGTTTCAATATTTAATTATAAGTTTTCAAATTGTTTTCAAAGAATTGTGTTTCAAAACTTTATCAAGCTTTCTTGATAAGTTTTCAAGGTGCTTTCAAAGAAATGGTTTTCAAAAAACTTTCAAGACTTATTTATATATTTTCAATTATATTTTAAAAGAAAATTGTTTTCAAAAGGTATTATGTTTGGAAAATAATTTTTCAACGAAGAAAGGTTAATTTCCTCAATAATTTTTAAAAAATGATATTTCAAAAATATTTTCCATTTAAGATGACATCTATTGATGTTACTCGTACCTTTTTGTGAAATGATCCAAGAATACGATTCATATTCATTCTTGAATATTTTATGACTTAATATCATGATGTTTGTGACACCCATTTTTCTTCCATGGGTTATATGATTTTGAAACTAGCTTCTTTTCACAGGTTATGAATTGATAAATGATTACGTAGACTATATATTTTACATAGGTTTTGATGTGTTGAAATGATTATGATACCCATTTAATTTCATGGGTTATGATATGATGTTCATGAAACCCATATCTTTTTATGGGTTATGATATGATGAATGTTTTATTATATTGTGGCACATATATGAATGATTTTATTATTTGATGAGTGAGACCTATATCTACCTCTAATGCATTTGGAAAAGATTTATACCTCATGAGATAATTATGGGAATCAAGTCGATGGGATTGATACACTATGAGAAGATACGGAAACCAGATCCCTTACAAGGAAAGGAATGTAACTAGGGATGGTGGTGTGTCTTGAACAATATGTGTAGTAACATTGAAGATGGGGGAACCTGGTCCACTATGTAATGATGGGTAAAACTAATCCTCTATAGAAATATGGGGAACCCCGATCCACTATGGGAAGATTTGGAAACCCGATTCCTTATAAGGAAATGACTATGATGGGGGATGGAAGTGTGTCCTGCCCAATAGCAGTAGTCCCCATGAAGTTCCCCATTAAGTTATTTCAATGTTTCTTGACTCATGGATAATGATATTACATGTTTATGTGTATTCCAAAATTCCATTTCTTACTTCTATTTTATGATTTAATGGCTCAGGTTCTTGATTATTTTATGAATCTTGTCTTATGAAACACTAATCCTTATACCATGATTAATGTTTATGATCTTTTATATGAAAGGTATGAAATTATAATGTCATGATAACATTATCATACCCTTATTCTCATGTTCATTCTTACATATATCACTTATTTATCCTTATTGAGCATTTGAGCTCACCCATTTTTATGTTTCCCTACCCAGGATATAAAGATATGTATTAAGTACAATGTGTCTAAGAGGGGAGATAGTTATGAAGAACCTGGTGGGATATAATATACCTCACTTATGTGCCAGTTTTTATGTTCCCATGTTTCCAAAGGCAGTAGAAAAATATGGTCTTTGGGTGTTTGTTTGTATAATTAATTAAGTGTTCCAAAAAAGTGATGCAATGTTAATGTATGAAAAGAGAGGTTCGCTATAGTTAGAGTGGTTGAGAATGTTTTTCTTATGAATTACTAATGGAGATTTGTAAAGTTTTTATTAACTATGTTAATAAAATTTCCTATAATTAGATGATGTTATGACATTATTAAAAATTACTATAATCATGAATAAATTCATGATCCAAACTATTTTCATTAAAGGGGATAAAATTAAAAAAAAATCATTAGGTGAAAAAACATTGAGAATATGAGATGTAGGTTACCAGACTGAATGATTAGACAGATAAAATAAAGAATTCCAAAAAACTGAGTTTTATACTTATGAACAAATTGGAAGAATATCATTAGTGAGAAACATTTATTTTAGAGAGATAACACAAATTTTACGATATACAAACAAACCTTTGATATCTTATGTTATCAGATAGGGGAATAAAAAGTTCCATGTTTTTTGATTTTGTATTCTTTCAGGAAAATGGAAATAAATAAAAAGGTTGATGCTTCACTAAGTTACTAGATAGACCAGTCCAGTTGTTATCAGTTGGAGGTTTGATTTTTTTGAAAAGAAACTTATAATTACCCATGGTCTCTTCTAAATGTTCACAAGTCATGAAACAATTATGTCACGCTTACAAAATGGTAGAAACACTAAATTTTAATAAAAATTTTCAAACACAAGGGGGGGGGGGTAAAGTTCAATTAAATGTTATCATATATTGGAATATTTTGTGAAAAAAGTATTTAGAAGTTACAACAATGATATAAATAGCCAATAATTCATGTTCACCAAATAGAGTTCAAGATTACATTTCTAGGCATATTGTCTATATAAAGTTCAAGTGGTTAAAATTATGTTACATGATGTATGTTGTTTGATGTTAAGAATTCATGGAGATCACTTATGATGGAATTTAATGGTTCAAGTCCATCATATGAAGAACCATAAAATGAATAAATGAAGATAAGTTCATAATATCGAAAAGGAATATGATCTAATAAAGTTTATAGAATGAGTTAAGTGAATTATTATGATCAATAAAAGTTCTATCAGATTCAAAAACATTAGAAAAACATTAAAAATTTCATCAGATGGATGATTTTGAGAAGTTGTAATTGGAAGAGTTTTTCAATAATTATATTTTCTTGTTGTTTTTACAAAATAACGATGTAAAAAATGAAATCTTCCCAACACATCATTCAAAGAAAATTATATAGAGAGAAATACAATAGAGAAAAATTTGATGGAGACGTTATTATGAAGTCTCTAGAAAAACATTTCACTGAATTAATTTCATTCGATATTTACATAAACTTTTTAAAACTTTTTACATGATAATGCTGAGATTATCTTTTCATGAAGATTATCTATATGATTTTAGAATGTTTAATGAAGTTTCTTAATTCTGAGGTTAATAATGTTTTAATATGACTATAAATACTAGAATTCTCAAGATGTTTCAAGAATATTTAAGAAGACTCTAGAATTATTGAGAATTATCCAATGGATTTCAGATGAATTTTAAAATGAATTTTAGTTCCTACCCCTTTTCCTATGATAACACATATAAAAAAGGGTTCAAGGATAACTAGAAATATCACCATTAACCAGTATGCAAAAACTGAAATGCAAATGTTTTTGTGGTAGACTGAGTTTCCAACCAAAATAAAATTCTAGCCAAAGAAGAGCTACTGGAGAGAGGTTTTGATCATATTAAATACATAAAGTTTTCTATATACAGTATTAGAAAGAGATGTCGGTCTGAGATATTGGAAAGTGGTATCAGAAAAATTAGGTGTATGTTTTTCTTCATTGAATAGAGAATACAAAATAGATGTAGTTAGTGAGATATATTGGATGAATTATGCTGTTTGAAGTTAGGGAGCACCAGATGAACTCTTATTGGATAGAGAAAATAAGACATATGATTTTTGGATGACATTATAGTGAGTTATGAAGAAAAGTTTCCTAACTTATTTTGGATCAGAGTTTCATAAGAACAATTTATAACTGGTGGGAGTTAGTGTAATATTTTTTATCAGGAGATATAAGGAGTCTAACAAGAGTTGGATTATTTTATTCACTTTTCTATTATAATTAATTTCTATGGACTAATAGAAGTTTCCCTAGAAAGATATAGTCACACATGCTAGGGGATAACCTTATAAATCATTCAGACCTTAATCTAAAATCTTATCTTTTCTTGAATTTGATATTTTTAGACAAAATTGATAAGGATAAAACCCTAACATGTTGAATGTCTTACTTTCTAGTTGAAAATAAGTTATAAAATATCACCAATGATTAACCCAATTCTCAATAGATCTCAAGATCCTAAGGAAATTCAATTTTAAAGACACTTAAATTTTGTTTGATTTATAATAAAAAACTTTTATCATGAAAATCAATACATTGAAATTTTTTCTATATAATTAAATTTTAATCTTAAAAATACACTTTTTCTAAAAATTTATTTTAATTCATTGCATGTGCTAATGTTAAAATTTATTTTAATACACATATAATTGTTTTCTAATTTAATAGATTTCATATTTATAATTTGTATGTACAAATTATCTAATAAGGTCATCTTATTTTTAGGCATTAAAATTATATTACTTTGGTAAAAACTAGTTACCATAGTAAACCCAAATAATGGTAAAATTAAAAATTCTAAGATTAAAGGACCTAGAAACATGTTTAAAGCATTCATGAAAATAAATTATTAAGGGATTATTGAACTTATCTAATACCTCAATCCATTATTTTACATTTTAGAGTCTTCAAGATGTGTAAAACACGTTCTCTCTTTATATTAATTTGAAATATTTATAAGAATTCCATTCTCACCACTTATACAAGTGGCCTCCCACCACCCCTACAATTCCACTAAAAAAATCAATTTCCTCTAGAAACTATGACCTTATTACTTTACCTAGAATCATATTTGATCCTTCTAGTCTTTTACTCACATGATATAATCCTAATCCCTCTCTTTAAAGGGAGTCCTATAAGGTAAAGCACAAGTCCTCAACATGAGTACTAATTTCCCCTAATTTATTGTAGATACCCGAAGCTTGACGTACATTGACATTACATTACATTTGAAGAATACTTAGTACATAACAAAAACACACACACAAGGATCGTAATAGTATAGTGTCTTTGGAAACTCGGAATATAATCTTCTAATCCTGGTGAAAGATCTTCAACATCTCCCATAAAGATCTTCCTTTTTTTATACCTAAAACATTTCTTTATATCCTGGGGAAAAGTAAACATAAAAGAGTGAGCTCAAATGCTCAGTAAGGGTAAACAAAAGAAATATCAATCACATCATATACATAAGCACATAACTTTTGGAAATCTTAACCTGTAAAAGAGATCATAATTTCATAACCTGGGATAACTCATGGCAGTGAAATGTAATCACAATAATCATAACTTAAAACATTAAACTTTGTGGCATGCACACATAATCATAGAGAATCATTTCTTGTTAGTCAAGACTCATTGCCAAGACTATCTTAGTGGACAAAGTCCCTTTCTGAACCGAGTCACCCTCGTTTCAGTCCTGTTTCACTGAACCGGTATAACCTACCATTCCAGCCATGTCTATCTCATGAGATATAAAATATTTACCCAATGCATTGGAGGGAGATATAGGTCCCACCCATCTCATAATTATACCATTCTTATGTGTGCCACAAAATCATAAACCATACATCGTAGCATAACCCATGTAATAAAAATGGGAATCTTAAACATCGTGACATCATAAAACAATTCATATAAGATAAAGGAATTCATAAAAATAATTCCATAACAACATAATCAAATAAATGTAATAATAGGGATAAAAATATAACCCTTTATTATCTTAGATGGAAAATAATTTTGATAAAACACTTGAACTCCATTCTTGAGGAAAATATCATTTCTGCTTAAAAAACACTTTTCCTTTCTTAACATGTCATACAATTATAAACTAAAAGAAGTTGATTAAAAATAAACTTGAAAAATTGTACAGGAATATTCATTGAAATAATGTTTTAAAAATCCATTCATTCCGTATAAGTTAAAAAAAAATTCTTCATACTTTTGTCGGAAAAGTCAAAAAGTACCTCGTACGAAAAACGACAAAAGATTCATTTCATATCTTTTACTAAAAACTCACCGAAGGGTAAAATTGGATTTAAACAATTGTAGGTGGATTGAAATAATATTACATATCGAGGAAACATGGATGTGGATGATAAAATACACCCTAGTAAATACCAAAGTATAAACAATCTCGGATAAAAATGAGATTGTGATATTTCCCTTACCTTAGGTCCTATTTTCTTCGTAAGTGTCCGAACCTCCTGTATAATGATTTAAATAATGTCATTGAGCTATTAAAGAATCATATTCATTGTTATTATATCATATATGGTTCACTTATGACTTTATATTACCCGTTCTTTTGTAAATTCCATGTTAAAGAGCGTTTTGGGTAAAATTGTTTCATTTGTCGTCCGTGTTTTGACTTGTAATTATTCATATGATTACTTAGATCATGATTACTTAATTCCAGAATATAAAACATGATTTATATATATATATATATTCATAATATACATATATATAATAAATCAGTAAATGGAAAGAAATACACCGTTCATGGAGACGGTAGGCCGTACGTACGAATGAACGTTGTTTTCATTTCCTTATTGAGTTGAACAGAATTAAGTAGATGACATTAATATATATACACATAAATACAGTATCATTATTATGTCATATATTTCATGATTACTTATTATATATACATTATAATCATTCATGAATGGTTAAAGTGGAGAATGAATCTCATCGCGTCGTGGAGACGGTAGTCCGTACGTACGCTTGAGCGATGATATCGTTCTCATGACCGTGGGACTGTATTGGAGTGTATGTATAATATTTCAGAATCAATATAACTTTAAAATAATAATATATAGTTATTATTTACACCATTATACCCATCCAAGTAAGGTGGTGGTGGAAAATAGATTTCACCATGGCGTGTAGACGGTATTCCGTACGTACGCACGCGCGGTGATTTCGTTTTCTGTAGGATGGATATATGGTGAAATAGGATTGTTTCATACTTATAATAACATATCAGTATATGAGTGATAATTATGTTATTACTTCATAATGAAACAACCTAAGAAGAAGAAGTGGAAGAAGAAATAAAGGTGAAAGAATCAGTAACGGAAATTACCTCTTCTTTGAAGCGCCTCTTTGAGACCTCCTCTTAGGGCACTAAAATTGGTCTTTGAGGAAGACCATAACCTCTAGGATGTTGATAGGGAAGTGGAGAAGAGAATTTTTCAGGGTTTTTCCAAGCTTTAAGGCTCAAAGTTTTGTGAGGAAGAGAGGGAGGATGTGCCCTTTTATAAGGGAGGAGAGGGGCTCCTTTGGAAAAACTAAAAATATTATTTTATTATAAAGTCAAGTTCGGTTTTTAATAGCTCCAAATTGATTTATTTCTAGGCTAAGGTGGGGATGGTTCGAAATCCTCTCATCCAATAGAATTTAGACAAGTTTAGGTTCCTATTTTAACCTTATCATTTAGATTTAACATTAAGTTAAATAATTTTTCTTTTACGATGTCTTCTGGTGTTCTTACACTATAAGGTTAATAAACTTACTATAAGAAGCCAAACGAACCCCAAATTGTTTATTATTAATATATATAACCTTATATAAGTTATTTGGCCGAACCTTAGATTATTAGGAATAAAATAACCATTAATAATATAATATTTTTTTTAAAAACTATTTTATGTCAATTTTGACACATTTAGTAATTGATTTTTGTGAAAATCATAACAGAATGATAAGTTCGAACAAAGTTAATTAAATAAATACTAACATTTCATAATAACCTATAAAATTATTGGAATTCATAAAAAGTCTCAAATTATATTTATTTGGGTATTTATAACATCAATTATGTCAATATTTCATTAATAAGATAATTACTGCATCATCGCTGTGTCATAAATAAATTAAATTATTTAATGTCTAAAAATTACAAATAAAATACCATTATGTAGGAAATCGTTTTATCTTTCTAATTAATATTTATAGTCGAATTTATCTTATGTATAACCAAATATTAGAAATGTTTTAGTAAATAAACTTTGATTTTAACTCTTTTAACCCTTCTTTAAATAAATTAATAATAAATGTCCTAATCTAATCCAAGTGGGCCTAAATGGTCATATTTTATTCCTAAGTTTGTTTTTGGTCGAATTACACTTGTCCAATAGAATTAGGGCATGTGTTATGGTAATAATAATATCATTTCGACCATTAATTACCCTATTTACTTTTAACCGTGGTAAAAAAAAGTAAAAAGTTACTATTCACCAAAAAATTATTTTCATCTCATTGAACCAAATTTTACTTACTGACATCAACCGTGTCTCTCTTATTTTTGAAATTCCACTGACAGAAGCGGTAAAATTAAGTTTTATGAACAATTCAGTTTTTTTAACTACCACTTAGTGGTTTCACTATTCATCAAAAATTGAAAGTTTTCAGACAAATACCAAAAATTATGCCTAAGCTATATTTGATATTATGAACTCAAAAATGATTTCTATTTTACCAAATTCAAAACATATCATTTTTATTAATTAATTTAAAAATTAATTCCCGTCGTCAAAACAAATAGCGTGTTTTTAAGAGATAATAATTATCAAAAGATTGACACTTGTTTATGTCTGGTTTAAATGTGAAATTACATCCAATGACCAACATTGTATTAAATTGTAAAAATATATTCTGAATATACTTTATAACCACTAAAATTAATAATTTATCACTATTAATTATTTCGATTGAAAAAGTTGTTTTTAATTAAAATTTTGTAATTTCCACTATTCATCAAAATATGAAAGTTATCTGAAAATTACCAAAATTTCACCCTAAGCTAATTTCGATATTCCGAATCCAAAACTGAATTCCATTTTGAAAAATAAAATTTACAAAATTTCAAAAAGTGGTTATTACTATTCATAATGGCTAGTTTTAATAATATTTTAATAGCATATCGTTGTTTAGCGAAACTCGGTATTGCGTACTACACACGCTATCAAGGAAGGTCGCGATTGCGTGTAATGAAAGACAAGTCAAGGATGCGTGTTGTGCAAGCTCCTTTTTGTGTAGCGTACAACACAATACATTAATGAAATTAAAAAGAATATTTTTCATAAAATATCAGGGTGTTACATTTATTTTCTTTTAGGTATCACATTTCCAACTCTATTTTTCTCATTAATTTATAATGAAATTATTATTGTTTTTATAACAGATTTTTTTTATTATAAGTTAATAACTATTAACTTAATTTCCCATTTTACCTTAAGGAAAACAAAAATGACATTTGTGCATGTGTATGGACTATTTTCTCCACAAAGCGTTATATTTTATTTTTATTATCCAACTTACAAGAATGGCCCAAATGTTTAATTAAGTAAATAAGTGAGATATTTATAACATATTTTAGATTCTAAAATGATGAAACATATTATACATTTATCCCATTCTATGGAAAATGAAATCATAAACCATGAATTTGAGCAGGCTACCACCTCCATAGAATGATTGATTTGTGTTTTTTTTATTTTCACCACTGCCTTTCATGGATGGTCATGATAAGGGATTTAATGGATAAATTTGATTTTTATGAAATTATTAAGGTTCTGTTTAGAGAAATTGGACAACCTATTAACAATATGAGTAATAATAACCCATGGTAAATTCAACCATCCAAAAGAGCGTTCTAAGAGAATAAAATGATCAATTTATACTTTTTAATATCATCATATCGGTTATATTATTATTATAATTTTTCCAATTCTGATATATCACACTAATAATAAAATAATAAGGTCATTATTCTTCAATTATAGTAATATAACAACTAAATCACTTCATACCCATCCATTAATTATGGTATGTTCTAGTTTTTGAATGTTTAACCACCTACTTGAATAGTACTATAAACTTATATAATGGATGACTATGGGTATTTAATTTCAAATAATATATAATATAGATAATTAAATAATTATTTTATTTTAGTTCTTGATTTTTATCATTAATATTAAATTAATTAGTTAATATACCAACACTCATTCATGTAAAATCCCTGAAACATGCTCATCTTCGATTTCATCTATAACTATCATAACTAAAACCACAATATAATGAAATTATGACATTGTAATAATTTAAAAAAATAAATTACAATACCATTTATGATCTATTAATGATTACATTTAGTATAATAATGATAAAAACACCATTAATACAAAACCAATTCAAAATAATCAATATTACTCACACCCAATTTCAAAAACAAATAATAAATAACTAATATACATGTAAGGAATAATTATAAATTAAGTTTATAAATGGTTATATATATGAAAAATGTTCTTAATGGGGTGTTTAGTATACTATATTTTTTTATAATGGAGGTTAGAGTGCATTTTAACTAAGCATGAATTAATATAAGAGTTTGTGCTAACTCAATTTTCTTTCATGGAGATACAAACTTATGTATTGAAAATATATTTCTACAATCTTGAGTTACTATACCTAATGAATACATGGTATTGAATTTCCTCCTTTTTAATGGTTTTATAATTCTTTCCTTTAACCTAATTATCAAATTATTTTTAACTCAATGATCATGTCACTCTTAAGGGTTCTTCATCTCAAATTTCAATTCATTGAGACATGATTTTTTTATAAACCATGTTTTATATTGCATGGTTTACTTACCACCCTTTTGATATTTTATATAATTATAATCTAATTATTCATGGTATTTAATTTCCATTTGAAATTATATCCTTCAAGGCATTTTGATTCAAATGTTTCTAAATCCGTAATTGTTATTTGTCTCTATTTTCAATTCCATGAGACATGTTTGATATCACACATCATAATATATTTTTCATAGTGTATTGAATTCCATATTTAATTCAAGTAAAATGAATATCTTTAATTTAATAATATTTTAATTTTATTTTATTCCTTTTAGGTTCATTTGATTATTATGTTACCATTACTGTAATGGTTTTTGCATCTCAATTTTTCTTCATTGAGATATGATTTGTTTTCACCACTTTTTTACCTTTTGTGTCATATATATTGGTCATTAACATACTTATAAATCCTATAATAATTTTTTATTTTGATAGATTAAATATGCAGAAATACATAACTACTTCTGTCTTTCCAAATCATATTTTTCTACATGAAAAATTATTCTCCCAATACTTTTCCTATATGAACACTCTATACTTCCTTTGATTTAATGGTGTTCCCCGAGATTCTATACATTGATTGATTTGAAAAATCATTGACTTAACCAAATACCATTACTCTATAGAGTGTTAACTTTATGGAAACTTACATATAAATCTGTTTGATTAATTTATTGGGGAAATTATTGACTAAAATCTATATTTTCTTCTATATACAGTGTTATATTGAGGGATGATTACATAGAAAGTGTCATGAACTAGCCTAGGTCAACCCTAAACTGGTCCCCCAAGTAGGTCCACAACATGTACTAAGCGACATTCCTGACCCCCCTGGGATGGAAACTAGTACCAGGCATTAAATCTTACAAGTAAGGGGAATGATTTCAGCCCAAAAAGGAAGGCCTCGACAAGAAAAATAAACCAAAAAAACTAAAAACAATGGAAGCCAACAACTGAATCTCAAAAAAAATATAACTAGATTTAGTTATAATATATAACTCAGTAGTTGAAAACTTCAATACAGAACTAAAACTGAATGAACAAACTTAACCACCACTACATGATCTCCATGTGACCTCTTGGTCACCTCCAACCACATGACCGACCATAATCCAACAATAAGCACCCTCTAAGAAACCCAAACAAATACTGAACCTACAAAACAATTCAGGTTTACTAACACCGAGTGGTATAGGTAGGGTGTGAACTAACTACTCAGTAGGAAACCACCAAAGAGGCCATGTCACTTCTTCTAAAAAACATCCCATTAATACTATTTTGAAATACATTTATAATGATAGATTTCATATTTAGTATTTTAAAATAAAAAACATGACCTTTTTCACTCATTGTTTAAAACTAGACACAATAAGGGAAAAAGAGAAATGTTATTTATTTTTAAAATATCAAATTAGAAATACCTTTTCAAACCAATATTGCATTTATAATTTTTACAAACCAAAACCAAAACTAGTTACAAAGAATAAGGTTCTACATAATGAGGGAAGTGGCACTAGTAATGCTCATAATGGGGAAAATTGGTAAATCCTAGAAACTTAGCAGAAGACTCGAACGTACTATATATGTGACTCATCCTGAAGGAATTGCATACTCAATGAAGTCATAATGCCCTAATTCTCGATTATCGCCCTACCTAGCCTGGTCGAGGGGCCCAATCCCACAACAATCAACCCAAGTCCCACCTACCATGGGCAAATATCTAGTATAATAACCTAGACTAGTGCAACAATCATTCTTAGTAAACCTCTTTTCTTTGATAGGTTCCCATGTATAGTTATCAAGGGGGGTGTTCCATAAAATCAAACAAAAAGACGTGCATGCACACACACACACACTCACATCCAAACATGTCACCCAATCTGGAACCACCCCGACCACCTGAAGGGTTTATCCCTTACCTCAAAGTAATTACTATGTAATTAAGTCCCATATCAAGGACCCTTGTATCTCACAATCAACCAATGAGGTAAAGGACCAATCTCAAGAGGGGTTTTCCAAAAACCATTTCAAAATACCAAGTAGGAATTTAGTTCTACCCATCCATGGTAGATTTAGCCAAAAGAGAGAAACACCATAAAAATTGTTTCTAATGATATAAAATATCATTTTTACCACAAATTTTACAAATGGACATTATGTTTTAAAAACACTCTCAAACACATTGCAATTTCCAAATGGGTAATTATTTCAAATCAAATTTACTACAAAAACATTTTGAAAACAAACACAACACACTCAAAGGTTCCAAATGGGCATTCAACCATTTAAAGAATCGTTTTACTTTTATCCAACACCAAACAAGTCATAAATCCTTTCACACAAACTTGAAACCACCCTAAGTCGTTTTTTAAACCATGGAGTCATTTTTCAAATTGGAGGGTAAGAGAAGGTAGGAGTTGTTTTTAAAAAAACAAAGGTTTGAGAAAAGGTCCACTCCAATTTCATCTTCATTTATAGGCCCATCCATGGTAGCAATCTATGCATCCATGGATGTGACCACATCAAATGTCATAACACAAGTGGTCCTCTCCCAACCATTTTTAAAGAAACCACACACATGCACAATTTATTCCCGTTGGTTGAATTGTCTCTCTTTTCTTTTGGAAACCAACAACATTATCACACTTTCTTTTCATGCAGAAAATATCGTAGTGGGTGGTCTTTCCAATAAAAAAGTCAACCAGGGTTTTAATTGTAAAGATGTTTTGAATGGTGATTTTCTACCTTTTTATGAGAATTATTTTAATAATATTCCATATTTCAGACTCATGTAATTCTCCTTTTTCCCTATTCAATAAATTATTCCTTGGTATTTTACTGAGGAAAAACCTTCTAAAAAAACACACAACATTTATTATAACAATAACCCATTTACATTGAAACACAATGTTTTAAAAATCCAACCAAACTAGGATAATAAATTTCCACAAAGAAACTATTTCTCTAGGAAAACACCACCCAACAAATCCAACACAACAATTTTTAAAGAAAATGAGAATTATCCAAACTCAAAGGAAATGGTACAAATGGGAATAAATAGATAAAAAATTTAGAACATTTTTTTAATCAAACCTTATAATAAGAAAATGATTCTAATAATCATCTACGAATATAATAGGGGTGTGAAACATGATTAAAGAATAATTCAAGAAAACCCAAGCACCAAATGGATTGAAAATGGAATAAAACACATGGAAACACCATCCAATCATGTGTGGAAGCAACGTAACTCTTAGAAACAGAATAATAGGACACTAAGAATAAACTACTAACCCTAGATTCCAAGAAAAAAAGATAACACACCAAACCTAGAATTAGGGTTTGACCACAAGTGGGATAACCAAAAGAGAACCAAGAAATAGTGGAGGGGAAGAGATAAAGGAGATAAATCTACCCAAAATCCTAAAATATAACTTTGAATCAAAGAGGATACATCCATGGGGGAGGATAGCCAAGGGAGAATGGGTTTTGGGACCCCTAGGTGTGGAAGAAATGAAGGGGGGTGAAGAATCCCTATTTTGGGTAAAAGAGGGGAGTGGGTAGAATAGGTACTTTAAGTTTTAAATTTTTTTGGTATGACTGCACGATTTTCCAAACAGTGCGGTAACAGTATAGACCCCTCTACCCACCGATTAAAGGCTTCACACTTACATGGGATCAACCGCAGGCTAGTGTGCAAGCCTTGCAATAGGTTCTTCCTGACCTACACCTAAAGAACAACCTCTCTTCATGGTTAGTGATAACCATGTGGACAACATGAAACCCCAAGAAAATCCTCTTATTTTTTTTAAACTTTGAAAATTTTGATCGAGTCTCAACCCGAACCTTGACCAAAGGACCCAATACTTGAAATTGAAAAAAATAAAGGAGTATCTAAGGTCGGGGTGTAACAGAAAGGTATTCAATTTATTGATTAGGTAAATTATTGACTTAACAACATACCCCTTACTCTATATGGTTTTAGTTTAATGGATGATTATATAGAAAGCTATTCTATTTATTGATTAGGTAAATTATTGACTTAACCAAATACCCCTTAATATATATAGTGCTAGTTAAAGGGATGATCACATAGAACCCTATTACATTTGTTAACTAGTAAAATAATTAACATAACCATATGCCTTTTACTCTATAAGGTGTTAGTTTTAGGGAAGGTTACATATAAAGCTATTCTATTTATTAATTAGACAAATATTTAAAATCTATATACTAATTATTCTAATATATATTTTTATTGAGAACTAAGTATTATTGGTTATATATTATATAGATTATTAATTCATTTATATGATGAATTAATTAGAATCAATTATATATGGGTATGGATTGGTATAGATAGACCCTCAATGCATTGATAGGCTTAATGAGACAAGCTATCATGGGTGTTTCAGTGTATGCCTACGGAAAAAAATATATTTACTAAAAAAATGGCCTTGATAGTAAGATCATGATCCATAAGATCATGAAGTCTTACTTTAAGTCATGGAGTTAGCTGCTCAAAATTATGAATTTCATTCCTAAGGAACCAACTATTGGTATCCATGCCTTTCTTTATTGGTATTTTAATCGTGGATATATTATGATCATATTTTATTTTTATTATGGAATAATTTTGATTATATTTTCATTCCATATTATTTATGATTATCTTATAATTACTTATTATCTTTGATTATTATCACTTATTTTTATCCTTACTAAAAATTTTTGGTTACCCCTTCCTATGTTTCCATTTCCCTAGTTTATGAAGAAATTTATTACACATTATATGTCAAATAAAATAACTTGTTTGGATAATTTTTTGGGAAATGTTGAAAAATATTATAGATTAAATAGTTTCTTATATAGTGTAAAAAATTTCCATTTTATGAGATATACATGGGATTTATTAGCTAATGGTTTTTACTAACTCTCTAAAACTATAAGATTAAATGTTTATTTGAATATATGTGAACTGATATTTATTGGTGATATTATAATTATTTATAGTTAAAAATGGGTTTCTTCTATTCATTTCAAACCTAGTATGTAATTAATCTATTTATGTGCACTGGATTTAGGAGTATGAGTCTAGGGTATCATAATGTTCATACCCATGGTTTTTGTTAAGATATGCTGACAAGCTTCTCCGGATGCTTCCAGAGTATAGGGATAGGCTTATGGGGTACATGAAGTGGTGTGTTCATATTCAACAGTTTCCACTAAGATATGTGGGTGGGATTATTTGGTGGATGTAAAGATATGAGCTTACTCCATGGGGTTGGTATCTCACCATAACTGATGATATTTTTCTAATAATCTAGTTTGATTGACCAGGGTGAGAGTTTCTTGGATGAAATTATCAGTAGGTTGTGAAGGGTTAGATACCATAAAATAATAAAAATATTAGTTGATAGGATCCCTAATATGTGGCTTCTAACTGGGGTGAAGTCTTAGTTTACCTATTGATTACCCTCCCTAAGATAGGGGGGGGGGTATTTTTTTACTCTGAGGAAAGAATCTTGATGAATTTTGAGGTGGAGGTTGGTGACACCAACTTTTTCATGACCCATCAATGTGTAGATGGTTGTTCATACTTCATGACACGAAGGGATTCTCATTAAACCACCAATAATATAATGGTAATTCTAAATTACTGTGTTTTTCACTCAGTTCCTAAGGAATCAGGTGGGTGAAAGATTCCTCTGATTTGTTAGGGACCCAAGTTGTGAAGTTATTGAGGCATAAGTTTGTTGTTGAAAGGGTTCCATTTTGATTGAAGGGAGTTTTTATTATGGAGATCTTGAGAGGGAACAAAAAACAAAAATTAAAGAACAATTCAATATAAAATCATATGTAATAAAACATGATTAACTAATTGTATTTGAGAAACTCAATTATATTGGTTTTTTAAAGTTTCACATTGGGTTCAATATTTTTATTTAGACTTAAATCATGGGACATGAGTGTCCCAATGCTTGACTATGAATGTCCAAGTGTGACTATAAAGTATTTAAATTAGGCCAATATTATCACTTTATATAGTTTCCAAAATGGTTTATTCATTGAGCTAGAAACACGCAATGACTGCCACATCCATGACATGGGTGTTATTATAGACCCTCTTTCCAAAGACATGTGGTCACTGGGTTTTCTCGCCAATTATTATAAGGAAATCACATTGGTTGATAGGATGGTAGTTTGATCTCATAACACCTTATTAGGGGGAATTATTTCATACTCTATTAACCTATTATAGATTTTATTCATGTTCATCAATCCTTCCAAAATCATAGTACGTGACTAGTTATCCCCATGTTAGCAATTAATTATTATCATGTGTCGATGTGAATGTACATATGTATTTGTGGTAACCCATCAATGTAAAAATATGTATATATAATATATTATCAATTAATGAAAATATCTGTATGTATCAAAGTCTCTCTATATTTATATTATTGTTACTTAATGATGCTGATTTATAGGTCACTATGGGTTAAGGCCACAAAGTTGGGTTCTGAGGAGTTTATCATTGTCTTGGAAGGTGGTTGATGTTTGTGTTGTTGAGATTGGGTCCATGAAAGGGATTTCCTATGTATCCTTGTAGAAGGAATTAGTAACCGTATAGTTCAATTCCACTTAACGGGGTATGTATTACCTTTTAAGGTTTTGTGATATGGACCGATCTATGCATTTTAACATTATACAGTAAGGTCGAATAGACAAAAGATACATAGAAATGGTTGGTGTGGGACTAATTCATTAGAGGAACTATCTAAGTATGAGTTATTTTAGAAAAGAATAAGTTCCATCTAGGGTAAGTGTGATCCCATTGGAAATATGGCCCAAATGAGGCAGATATTGTTGTCACCGAGAAGGAATATGGCCCATCAGATGGGGGTATGATGTTATTGAGAATATGAATTGAATGGGATGGGAATGTAAGATTGATTATGTTGGGTTGGAACCTCAGGTATGAATCCTATATATCCTATTGAAAGAAGAATAAAAAACAAAGTTGTTTGAGACACACAATTTATAGTCATTTGATAGGACCATACTGTGCATTTTTACATCATATAGTGAGGACATTATTGTATAGTATAATATTATGTGACTTGGATGTCATCTATGAAATTTAATTCCATTAAATAAGGATTAATGCATCCCAAAAGATGATATAATAGAAGATCAAGATGGGATTACCCATATAATGCTACCCATTTCCACTTCAGTGTAGAGGAGTGAAATTTATAGGATGGTCACCCTTAATAGATCCACCATAGGGTCTACAGAATCTGTTGTAAAAGTGTGATCGGAAAGTGTAATTTGTATATGATGCGCATTTCAGTCAGCATACAGGTAGATTACTCCGAGATAGGGGACTGAAAGGGTATTTGTAGGAATTATAACAATTATGGTGTCCTCTATCCTTGGGTGTAATTAGGTATACACCAGGTGACTTAGATTATCAATATTGGATCTGGGTAAACCAAGTGTTACTGAATGTGCCTGGGGAATTCTCACCAGTTTTATTATGATTAGGACCCCTATTATTAGGGGAATAAATGATTTAAAAAACAATAAGAACCATATATTTCAAATGAGACACACAATATAAAACTTTTATCAAGGTAATATAGGATCAAAAGAGGATAATGATGGTGTGCATACCAAAATTATATACATTCGGTGGATTTAGGGGATGCCTTCATAATTAGAGATCCAAATGGAAACTTCAGATAAAGGAATGATATAACATTGAATCTAGGATGCTCATGATGCTTTTTTATAAGAGAGAAAAATTATGGTCTTCCATTGTAAAGGGTAAAAATAAGACCTTTAACAAATAATTCTAGGGTGAGTGGCTAGGATTTTCACAAATAACATTAGGGTGAAGAGACAATAACTTTACCCTAGTGATGCTATGATAAAGGGACAAGGGATTCAACCAAGTGATGCTTTGATGAAGTGATGAGGGATTCACCAAGGTGATTCTAGGGTAAAGTTAGGTGGGATTCACCCCATGATGCTTGGGAAAAGTGATTGTAGGTTCCAGGCATATTGAAAGCACTTTGGCGGGTGACAAAACGATAATTTTTTTTCAATTCGATGGATCATTCATAGTATTTTACAAGACATGAATGACACGAGCAATGGGAAATTTTCCATCAATAATGACTCAAAAGAAAACTTGAAACCTAGAGAGGATCATTGAACATTAAATTTTTGATGAATTTATTTATGATCCTAAGAAGATGTTACCTCATCAAGGAATTTTCTTTATTGATGAATTTTGTCACCTGAAAACTATTTTCTAGATTACCTTCATCGTTCTAAAAGGATCAAAGTATAGAATCCATATAGTTATGATCCACACATTCTCCTCTGACCTATAAATGTTGCTGATTGATTTCTGGGTTCTAGAACAACAAATTAATCATATTGTGTTGTTCGATTTGATCACTTCATGATCCTTCATTCTTGAAGTATTTCTTCTCATTCTTGAGAATATGAGAAGAATACATTTTGAATTTCTTCTCATTTTAGAGAAGTTGATAAGAATACTTTGAGATAGAGAAGTCTGTTGTTCACAAGGATTCTCTCTTCTCAATTTTTTGATTAACCCTACACAATACACATAACCATCTATTTATAGAGGTGGGGTTTAGGTAAAGACATTATTTAATTCCATACTATCCATAAAATAATATAACAATTATTAACAAACCCCAAGCCATATAATAGTAATATTATTATTTTTATTTTATAGATTAAGATAAACTTCACAATGATAAATATTATTTACCAGATTTAAAATAATTATTCATCACCATAATTGATCCTGGTCTTCTCCAAATCTTCAATATTTATTTAATACTCAAATAAATTTTTAATGAAATATTTCACACAAAAATGAATATTTTTGTTCTATAAAACATGACTCAGATTATTTTTTAATCATGATAATAATAATTATTTCATTAATTAAATTCAATTAAAATTTAATCGAGGTCAAGGGAAACACTTCATGTGTGACCCTCTAAGATTATTTCTCATTAGCATCATGCGTGATTTCCTAAAGTCAAAGATAACTATATAGAAATTGGTTAAATAACCCAATAAAAATAAATTAATGTTCAACATTGACAACTACATATGAACACTCTCTGTTTAATATAACCCCTTTATTTAAATATATCATTAAGAAAGTTGAACATTTTTACTATATTCTTGATACATATTTCATTGACTATCTAAAATAAACACATAATTACACCATGAATATGGAATTTAATGAGATATTTTTATTCCAATAAAATGGAAAATATATCAACTTCCATTAATATATAAGGGAAAAATGCTTCCTTGAATTATTCATTAATAACATGTCATTCATGATGCACGAAACATAACATACTTCTCAAAAACATATGGAGTCACAATTTTCTTTATTAAATCTAAAAGTGTGAATCGTGACATGCATTAATAATAATCTTAAACTCTAAGGAAAATTACACATGATCACTAATATGAATATCCAATGATACCCAAACACAGAAAATTACTATTGGCAGGTATGTTCTCTTAATCTCATATCTTGGATATTACCAAGTTCAAACTTCATGAGATAAAGTCGCATACCATTTTATGTTCTCAAAATTGACAGTCTATATACTATATTACCTATTATATTGTGCTACCCAACCATAAAAATATATTAAAAAATATCATATTGGAACTTCAATGTTATCATCAATGAGGGGAATTTATATGACCTTATCAATGAGACAAATATTTTAATACATTATTACTTCAATGACATATATAAAAATGAAAAATATATAATAATATGTTTCATTTATATTCATGAAATAGAATATACATGTAATACAAAATAAAAGTAGCTGGTTCAAGAAAACTAACTCTAATAAACTCCCACTTAGAATAGAGAAAACTGCCTATGACTATTAATCTACTAGAACTCAAATGATGATCATGATTCTATTGAGTCAAGATATTTTAGGGGGTCTAATAAGTTATCTTCTATTAATATTATGCTTACTGTAACCTATCCTCTTTGAGAAAAATCCCTCAAGGGATGATGCTTCAAAATTATATGATCCTTCTACTAATATAACCTTAGATTATTAGTGAGATCCACCATTGCAGTATTATAAAAATATATTGTGGTTGTATCTTTACTTCTTGGTACTATGTCAATATGTTTGAATAAGTTTCATATCAATACTAATTCTTTAGATGCCTCATAAGATAAAATATACTCATAATATACTATAGAATTCATTACCATAACCTACTTTGAGATCTTCTTTCTCACATTACCTCTATTTAAGGTGAAGATGTATCCTATCTATGATTTCAGATCATCTTGATCTCTTTATAAACTAGAATAGGCATATAATATGATGACTAAATCATTATCCCCTCCATATACCAGGAAAATATCCTTAGTATTCCTCAAAAAACATGTGGATAATCTTCACTGCCATCTTATGATAGTCACCAGGTTTAGATTGATATCTTCTAATAACACTACTAAAAATATGGCATGTATTAGTGCTAGAAAAGTCGATTAACAGCACTCAAAAAGCACTGTTAATCAAGGAGAAGATAAAGAGGGGGTACCTTTTATCAGTGCTCAGAAAAGAGCTGATAAAGGCCCCTTTTATTAGCGCAGATAAAAGTTGAAAAAATATTAAAAAAATAATTTTTTGGCAATTCTGGTGGCATTAACAGCACTTGAAGCCCCCCTTTAACAGCGCCCTCCACCCATGGTAGCCCACGTAAGGCCAGATCCACCCAGTCCCACCCCCCTTTAATAGAGCTAGGTAATTCCCCACACCTGCGCGCGTGACCTGCCTCCCTCAAGATTCAAACTTGAGACCTCCTACCTACACGCCTAAGCCTTTACCACACCACCATATTGCTTTTCTTTTCAATTATTAATTTATATATATATATATATATATTGATATATTTACTCATATATTAATATATATGTATATTTTGTTATATTATTATATATACCCGTATATATATATATAGTAATGTATATATATAAATATATAGTCATATTAATATGCACATATATATTTAGTCATATTAATATAAGCATATATTTAATTATACTAATATATATATATATATATCCTTATATTAATATATATTAATATATATTTTTAAATATATTTATTTATTTATAATATTTTATCCGTATATTTATTTGGATATTAATATACATTAATATATATTTATAAGATTTGTTTTAAATACATTTATAAAATATGTTTTCTTATGTGTGTTTTTATAAATAAATAAATAAATACATACAGATATACATACATATATACAACATGAACACACACAGATATATATTATATGTATATCTATAGGCATAATTATACATATTTATACATATTTACAAATATAATATATTAATATGTATATACAAAAGTGCTAGAAATGAGGTCTAAAAAAACCTAACAAATCAGAGAGTCACTGAAAAAGGAATAACGTCGACTCTGGGTGTCTTTTTTAGCTATGTGAATAGTAAATCCGAAGATCATTGAATGAAATATGATAAAACAGGTTTCAGAGGCCGAACAGACACACAGATCAGAAGTTATGACTGTTTTAAGAAAAATTTGACTGGGGTCCGGACACGGGAACTGAGTTTTGGAATCCTTTTGTTTTTTTAGAATTTTAGGGTCTTATACTTGACTGTAACTGTGTTCCACTTATATTTCTATGTATAACTCATTTCTACCTTTGATTTTATATGTGGTAGAGCCCAAACGGACACCCAGAGCGAATGCTATGTTCATTTGAAGTTGGACTTTTTTTGTAGTGCTATAATTGATATATCTTTCGTTCGTTTAATATTATAATGGTTTCTACTAGACATGGTCATCACCCATTTCACGAGATTATATTTGAATGGTCATGGTTCTAAAATGGACAACCAGAGCATAATTTATTCCCATTTTAGTGAGTTGTTGATTTCTTAGTTTTTTAGGAGATACGAGAGTTTCAAAATTTCAAACGACAATAATTTCTGCTCAGAGTGTATGTTTTGGCTTTACCACATATCAAATAAAATCTTGAGGAATCCTACACACTTGTGTGATCACCGAAACCCCTTATCACATTCTTTGAGGTTCAAAAAGGACCAAAAATCCTTTGAACGGTCATAATTTTGGCTCTGGGGGTCTGTTTTTCCATAACTTCTCCTCCTGGTCTCTGTTTTGCCTCAACCACATATCAAATCGAATGTTACGACCAGACCTACACTACGGTGACCATTGTAACACCTTTTCATATTCTTCAAGGTACAATAGGGTCCATAATTCCTAAAAATAACCATAATTTATGCCCTAGGGTGTCCGTTTTGGGTCTACCACATATCAAATCGATCTAAAACATATTTCAAAAAATATTTATTATATTTATATCAATATTAAAATACTTATATAGAAATATATTATTTTTTATGATTTTTTTGAAATATAAACATTTATCAGTGCTAGGAAAATGCGTGCTGATAAAACCCCCCTTTATCAATGATACTAAAAAAAGCCCTGATAATGGGGGCCCCTTTATCAGCGCTAAAAAAGCACTAATAAAGGGAGGGGGGGGGCTTTATCAGCACTTTTTTTAGCTCTGATAAAGGGTGGCACTATGGAAACCCATTTTTGTGATATTGTAACACTCAAGGTGTAGGCGTCATCTGGATTAGTACATTGCATAACATATATGACTGGCCAAATTTCTAATGCATATGGTATCCTCTCCATTATATTTCTTTCCCCATGTGTCTGAGGACACATTTTCCTAGAAATATTAATTCCATGTCACATCAGAAACAATACCATCTTGGATTGGTCCATAGTAAATCTCTTAAGTATCTTGTCAATATATGTACCCTCACTTAGGATGAGATGTCTCTGGGGTATATCACAATAGATCTTCATCCCAAGAATATATGATTCCTCACCTAACTCCTTCATGGAGGAGAATTTATTAAACAAATATTTAACAGACTATAATACTAGTATTTCACTTCCATTATGTAATCTATCATCAACATATACTATTAAGAAAACAACTGAACTCCCACTAAACCCCTTTTAGACACAAGGATCACATTCATTATTTTTGAAACCAAATTTTATTATTTATTTATCAAATAGAATGTTCCATGAATTAGATTATTTATTTAATCCATAAATGTATTTTTCAATTTTCAAACTTTTTTGGAATTATTTTGAGTCACAAAACATTCATGCTATGTCATATAGACATCTTCCTGAAGGTTACCATTAAGGAAGGTTGTTTTGAAATCCATTTTAAAAATGTAATAGTCTTGATAATCCATATTGGAAAGAAGAATGATGATATATTTTAGCATTGAAATTGGTGAAAAGGATTATTCATAGTCTATTTATTGGTTCTTTTTAAGCCCTTTTGCAACCAATCAGGCCTTATATATACTGACTTGTCCATATATGTCTAGTTTATTCTTGAATACCAATTTAGAAACAATGGGATTTACATCCACTGGTAGATCTACTATAATCCATACTTCATTTTGGTATATTAAATCTATTATAGAATTCATAGATTCTTTCCCTTTTGCAACATTTATTCCACATATTTCTTACTTGTAAGTTAGAGGATCATTATTATCAACTAATAATGATCCATCATCCTTGGTGACTAGAAAATCATACACTTCTTCTTCTATAACATCTATTATACTTTTATGTAGTACCTGTATCTCTAAAACAACTTCTTCTATGGGGATTTGTAGAATTTGTTCATATTACAACTCTTATGTACCTTGAGCCTAGACTTCATAAAAGTCTATCTCACTCCCACTATCTCTTTTATATATGTTCTTCCTCTCATGTAATATGGTGTGTATTTCCACTAAGAACTTTTTCACGAGGGGCCATATCGACAATGTAGCCTTATTCCTTGGGTTATCCTATAAATGTAGACTTTATTCCTCAGGGTGAAGGTTTTTTACCTAAATAGGCCTTACTAAATTCTTTATAACCCAAAACTTGTAAGTATGATAACATAAGTTTATTTCCTTTTCATAATTGGTATGATATACTATCTGCCACATTATTTGGAACATTGTTTAGTATTTGTGATGTTGTTTACAATACATATCCTAAAAAGGATAGTTGAATACTTGCATGAATAATCATCTATCTTACCATACCAATAAGGTGTGGTTTCTACTTTTGCTTACACCATTCCACTAATATATATAAGGAAAATTGAGTTGAGATAGAATTCCAAACTCCCATAAACAATCATTGAAGTATTGATTAATATATTCTCCACCATGGCCTGAGTAGAGTTTATTGATATTATTACTAAGCTAGTTCTCATCTTCATTCTTGTATTCCATGATTCTCTCAAAGGAATCCAACTAACACCTCATTAAGTAGCCATATATATATCTATTAAAATCATTAGAAAAGTTATGAAATATGAGTACTAACCCATTTCTTCAACCAAAAATCGTCCATAAACATCAATTTGATCTAATTAAATAAGGTATTTGACCTTTTCACCTTTTCTGATAAATGGGGATTTGGTCATTTTTTCTTGTAAACATGCATGACATACACCAAGTTATTTTAGTTAAAAGGAAACTAAATATCCATATTTTTGTGGGTTTTCAAATGTTTTCCATTTACATGACATATCCAAGGATTCCATAGTTGGGTGTGGTATGTATCTTGTAAAGTAGTTTCATTATCAATTTCCATTAGTCGATTCATGTAATCCAACCCATAAATACTATTATTGAAATATTCCTTACCATAAAAAATGCTATATTTATAAGAGAATAAAAATTCATTTCTAAAATTTAATATAAATCCATACATATCATGTATGAATAGATACATATTTTTTTGTATAAAATTGTAAAAAATAACAATCCTTTAAAATAACAATTTTCCCATCGAGAACGTGGGTTAGTCATCCTTGAAATCCACAATAGATAGTTTGGCACCATTGGTGACTCTTATATCTACCTCCCCTTTGTCAATATTTCAAAATATCCTTGTTTCATATATTTGAATACATATTTGACCACCAAAACCATTATCTAATACCTAATTTTTAGAAATAGATAAATTGAACTCGATAATAAATACACCTAAATAATCCCCTTTTTTGTTGGGTGTATTTTTTCTTCCAGTGACCCTTATTTACACATAATAAATAAGTATGATACTTCTCCCTTGATTTACACTTTATATTTCTCTTCTTGGAAGGGAATTTTTAATAATATTTGGGATTATATCTCTTCTCTTGGCCTTTTCCATTATTCACCAAAAGGATATAAGGCTTTTCATGCTTCATATCTTAATCTACATGGGAAATAAGAGAAAGAAATTATAGGAGAGACTTATCAACGTTGTTCATGTTAAAAGTTTCAAAAAATATTGATAATATCTGAGGGAGTGATATAAGAATGATATTAGTGTATAGTTCATCACGGATTTTGAACCCTAGAACTGCTAGGTGCTCAATGAAGCCAACGAGCTTGACTATATATGGCCCATCTAGTGAACCCTCTCCAAGCTTAATTTGAAATAGTGGCTTGGATATCTCAAACCATGCTTGTCTATTAATACAATGGTAACGACCATGTATATTCTCCAGTATATTATAAGCACCCATCTTTTCATGAAACTTCATGATTTCACTTGATATGGACAAAAACATTAAAAACTAAACATCGAACAACTCTATCATGTGATTATCACATATATAAAACTATTCATCACTCACCTAATTTATAGGTAGATCAATTAATGAGGATTTTAGCACATAAGATTTCCATTCATTCCACAATACAAACCAAAGGTATTTGAACCATTCCTAAAATTTACTACTAGTGAGTAGATGTTCTTTATCAAATACCAACCATAGGGATAATATTGATGGTGAACATTCCATTGTTATACAATTATTAAGATATTAAATTATTATTAATTTCCTTAATTAAATTTTTTTATGATAAATAATAATAATTTATTTTATTAAGTCTCCCAATATTTTTCAATCCCCAACAACCAGAATGATTTAAATTTGAATGCCTAGTTTCTTAGAGATTATTGTGAAAATGATCCATATGATTCTTCAAACAAACCCAACGAGAGTTATTCAAGAAAATTGAAGGTATTTAGGTAGTCAGGTATTTTCCAATTACATGATTGAAACTCCTGATCCACTTAGCGGACTCCCCAATCTTGAAATCTTGACATGAATTTCCTTAGCACTTCCATCCAAGTTATATAATGTTTAGTGAGGGATACTTTTATTTATTCAAGATGGTTATGTCAACTCATAACCTTTATAATAACTCCAGGATAAAAGTAAGTTTCCCAACAAGGGCTGATCAAAAACATAGTTCTATGTATTTCATTCCTAATCAAGTAATATAAGACTATGTTTGACATAATATTTAGTTGATATTTTTTTGTTATGTGTAAAATTATCTTATTTTATTCTTTACATATCTTATTAATATCAATTTGATTTTACTTGATTGATTAACCATGTTTTCATAAAACATTTATAAATAAACCATTTATATATATATATATTCCATATTTACACATTAGTTCATATATTTATGTTATTATGGTCTTGAATCTATAAAATAAATAATTCATAAGACAGAAATGAATAAATAAATAAATGATCTGATCATGAGATTATATAACGATTGATTTATTTATAGGATAATAAATCAACCAACAACCTAGGGTAAAAATACTTGTGCTGGTCTTAACATGATTTGAAACATTCCACCTATACACCTATGCATCCCCTGGGTTGTTCTAATCTCTGTTCCTCCTTGAACCGCCTTTACATGCCTCAGTATAGTCCATTTATTACATGTATTTACAAATCAAACATAGGTGAGGGGAAACAAATGAATAATTTAGGGGAATTATATAAATAATCTTAGACTCCCAGGTCCCACATAATAAAGGAGGGAGATATGAATCACTAACCATCATATATAATTTATATATTAATAATTACCATGTCATAAATAAAATTAAATAATTCTAACACATAAAAAATTATTGTAAAAGCTCATGATTAGTTGCATTAATGAAACCGTTACATAAAAGTACACTTGTTATCATTAATTTCTATTCATTATTTATTATTAAGATAAAAATTCTTACGTTAATTAATTAACTAATTACATTTCATCTTAATGAACATATGAATTATATTGGAGATACCCATCAGAAATTAATTCATGGAAAATAAATAGCATAACTAATAGTTATAAATAATTAAAAAAATATTTGAGTATTTAATAATTTTTTAAAATAATTATTAAATTGTAAAAAATAATAGGTTCTAATCAATAAAATAAGTTTTTAATGCTACAAATTAAAATTTTATTTTATTTTATTTTTTACTTTATTGGGAGACTTCCAAAAATGTACTTAGGAGATACATGTCATGTACCTCAATTTTCATGTACCTGGGATAAATGGACAGGGATTTGTAATATACCTTAGTTGGACTATATAGAATGCACAAGCTAGATACACTCTTTGTATCATGATTTCCATGTGTCCATGAATCCGACCAAAAGACTCGGCATGATCTTCAGATGTAGGACCACAAGTCACATACTCCATCTACACACCATGTGTTCAACTTTCCATGTGTCTATTGGACTCACTAAAATTATTAACGTGTACTTTGGATGTGGGAAATAAAAAACTACACAGCATGTAAACTGGTTGCAAATCATTCATGTCATTATTGCTCCAAGATTCTAGTATCATGCAGTTTTTACCATGTATTTGACCCCCTTGATAGCATGATTTTTTCTTCTAAATATTATAAACTGCACAATGTGTATGTCAGCTACATGATGTATAATATTATAATACATGTGATAGGATTCCCTATTCTAGAAATGGTGTGTAATAAATACACTATATGTAATTACTTACTGGTGTGTTGTGTATCCCATGACATAACAAGGTGTTGTTCCCTTGCACACACAACATGTACTATGACTACTCACCATGTAGTCCCATGCTATCTGGATAGATTCCTTGGCACTTCCCTGTGGAATATCAAATCATTATTTATATTTTCTTAGTTTCTTAAGAAAATGGAAACACAATTGATGATAATTAAAATTTCAAAATCATGATAATTAAAATTGGATAAAGGAATGAAGAATTTTTTAAATGAAAATCTAACCACTATTTAAAATATAGATAAAAAATAAAATAAATAATTATAAATTTAAAATGTGAACCCTCTGATACCACTTATTGGTTTAGGGTTCATCGAAAGCACATTTGTGGGTGATAAAAGAAGATAGTTTTGTTGATTCAATGAATCATTCATAATATTGAACATGACGTGAATGCCATGATAAAAAAATCCCTCAAAATATTGAAATATAAGAAAACTCAAAACATAGAGAGGATATTTGCACGTTAAATTTATAATTAATTTATTTATGATTAGAACAAAAGGTCACCACATCAAGGAAGTTTCTTCATTGATGATATTAATCATTTGAAAACTATTTTCAAAATTTCCTTTCTCACACTGTAAAGATACAAGTGTAGAATCCCTCTAATGATGATCCACACATGTGAATTTAACCTCCAAATGACACCGATTGATTTATATCTAATAGCATGGTGAATCAATTATCTTACCTTGTTAAACTTGACCACATGGAGATCTTTCAGTATTGAAGGGGTTCTTCTCATTCTTGAAAAGAAGAGAAGAAATATTTGGGAGAGGGAGATAAATCATTTATGTGTAACAATTCCCTATTCTCAATTTTTATTACCCTTACACAATAGACATAACCATCTATTTATAGAATTAGGGTTTAGGTTAAGACATTATTTAATTTCATACCAACCCTTAAATAGTATAGTAATTATTTAAAAACACCATACCATATAATAATAATAATATTATTATTATTAATATTAATATTACTATTTTATGGATTGATCTAACTTGTGAAATAATATATATTATTTACTATATTTGAAATAAACATTCATCAATGGAAATGATATTAGTCTACTCCAACTCTGGAAAATTTATTCACCACTTGAATTATATTTAATTAAATATTTCATTAATTAATTAATATTTAGGATTGATAAATCATGAATAAAAATTATTTATCGATCTTGAGAATAATATTTATTCCCTTAATTAAATTAAAATATAATTTAATAGAGATCAACATAAACACATAATTTTTTAACCTCTTAGATTCTTTCTCATTGGAATTATTTAGGCTTACCTATGTACAAGATTAATCTATAGAAAAGGGCCAAAGAACCCAAAATAAATAACTTAATTTCACAATTTCCATAATTATATTTGGACACTCACAGTGTAATATTATCCCTTTGTATCAATTTCTCATCATGGAGGTTTCACATCTATGTCATCAACCAATATGATTGATATATATTTCTTTGAATATATGAAATAAACACATCATTACACCATGGAACTATAATTTAATGAGGCTGTTTTATTCCATTCAAATGGATGGGATTTCAACTTCCATAAAGATGGAAGGGAAAAATCCTTCTTTGACTTATTCATTAATAACATTCCATTCATGATGAACCCAATGTACCCTATATACTTTGAACATATGGAATCATAGTTTTCGTTAGTAAATATATGTTCATGATTCTTGACATGAATAAAAAATAAATTTAAAGTAAAAGACCATTATACATGCTTGAAGATAAAAATATATGATGACACCAAAACATACATAATTCTTATTTTCTGGTCTTTTCTCATAATTTCCCATCATAGAGATTACCAAGTGTGAACTTCATGAGATGAAGTCTCATCCACATAAAAGTACTCACACCAAACATTTTACATAATATGTTCCCTATCGAAGTATGTTATTGAACCATAGAACTATATTCAAGAATATAATATTGGAACTTTAAGGTTCTCATCATAGAGGGAAACTACTATGAACTTATTAATGAGAGATAACCTAGGAAATTATTACATCGATTTCATGTAAAAAAATAAAAATGTAAAATAATAGGGTTTATTAATATTAAAAAATTGAATATATATGTGATCCAAAGTAAAAATAGTTGGTTCTAGAACACTAACTCCAATAGGGATAAGGGATTCTCCTAGGAGATGATAGGAAAAATTATTTCTTCAGACATCATGAATTGGGTGAATATTTTCCCTAATTATAGGTTGTCTCCATATATAGCTATGGAAGAGTGAAACACAAACATATGTTTGGGTAGAAGTACTCCACCCTAGTTTTATTAGATCAGATAGTAAGTTGTTCCTGGAAAAGGTTCCTGGTGTTTTAAGCGTTTTGTGTACTTGAATACCCTCTCTTTTGGTAAATTATCATCTATTTAGTTCTTGAATAAGATACCTAGGGTATTTTAGGACTTCATTAAGTGAATATGGTGAGTAGGGATTTGGTAAATATATCAATCTTTTAAAAAGGATAAAATGAGAAGCCTAAGGGTCTTATTTATATGAAAAATTTAGACCATGGGTGATAGTGTTTTTTTGTTCTAGTGATTCTCCTAGGAGAAACCTACGAAAAGTAATTGGTTGTCCAAGTGTCGTATTCAAGGTAAACCTGGGGTTACTTTAAGAGTTTTAGGGAAGATTATATCACCCTTACCTATTAATTTTACATCATGTGTTTGAGGTATTACTTCTTTAATATCTTCTCCCTTTTTATGAAAGGAGAGCACCAATAATAATATAATCCATTTGTTTATCAAAATCTCATCTAACATGTTGCATACTTATTCCATCAACCTATATACTTAATATATTCATACAATGAACTCATCGATAAAACTTCCATGACCATGGAATTAATCATACATTTAATTCCAAGAAAAGGGAATGATATATCTACTTCCTTTAACTAGGAAGGGAGAAATGATTTTTTGACTTACTCATCAATGTCATATCATTCATGAAACACCAAATGTATCCTCACTATCAATAAACATATGTCATAATAGTTTTATTGGTATATAAAAGTATGAAACTAAAGATATACCATAATAATAATCACAAGTCTGAGGACCATACACACATCCATAAATAGGAATATCTAATGACACTTCTAACATGTGTAATTTCTACCGCCGATTATTTTCTCATAACCTCCTCTCTTGGAGATTACCAAGTGAAAACTTCATGAGAATAAGTTGAAATGTATTTTTATCCACCTACACCTAATAACCTACATTATCCAAGGACAAGAAAAAAAATTTCATTTAACCATATAACATATATTTAACAATACTAATTTATGGTTCTCATCATAAAGGATAACTCCTATGTCCATTTGATGTAAAAAATAATGTAAGGAAATTATAACATTAATGTTATATATAATAACACTCATAATTTGATAGGATATTAATATTAATATTCCAGAACTTGAATATATAGATAATCAAAAGTAAAAATTAGTTGGTTTTATGGAAATAACACTAACACAAAAAATACATAACTCTATTTTGAAATGAAAAGAATAATCCAATTACAATTACAATATAAAAAAATAAGGAAATAAAATATTTTAAAATAACTATAAAACCATATTTATTCAGATAAGGCTTGAGAAGATGTAAAAGCTTGATCATAGTTAACAATGAATGAAAAAATGATGATTTTCTCTAAATAATAACAATAGAAATATATTCATGATCATCAATTTTCAAAATTCTAACTATTTTTTCTAGTATTTTCTTAATCTATATTTATAAAGATATCTTCCAATAGTATTTATCATCAATTCCCTACAACCATTGGATACTTTCATTACGAAAATATTAGTCATTAAACAAATTCAATTTACCATGGGAATGGATTAAAAAATAATCTCCCCAATTTAACTCACTTGAAATCCTTATTTAAATAATCTCATGTTTATTGATCATCACAATCAAAAATTTCCAATTTATACATCATTTAAACTTTATTAAAATTCAATATTGAGGTTTTACCAAAATTTAATTAGAATTTATAATGATTTATTCATCTTAAAATATTCTAGGGGATATTATTACATGATAAAAACTCCTTGGATTATTCATACACAAGTATCAAGTTATGCGCAACTCATCTCATGCGAGAGAGAAAAACTCTTGATGTGGTAAAATTTATTATTATTATGTTGGAGAAAATAAAATCAAACTATCCTTACATAGCTCTATACTTTATGGTATTAATCATATGAAACATTCATTCATATATGAGAGAGATATATTAATGTGAGGATATAGTTATTCATATGTGGTAGTAGAACTAATGGAATTATCTTTACATAACACTCAATGAATATAAAATTGATTAACTATTCTATTTAAAATACTTACATAACTTGGAATGTATAGGAATGAAATTCTAATTTTTTATCATATGTATGAATTAATCCAAACTAAAAATGTTTACATTAGAACCATCTATGAATAAATATATTTACATTGGAATAACATAAATTTTTATCAACGTATGTAAGAGTAATATGTGGAATCCTTGAAATATGTATGTTTTTTTGTCACTTTGATAAATTCAATAATTTAAAATATTATTTAAGGTTTTTGTTTAATATGTAAGATACTCCATTTTACCAAAAATCGAATATAGAAGATGCTTAAATTCATAGATAATAAAAAATATTCATTTATAATATACATTAATTTTCAAAAATCTCAATGCATTAGATATTTACCTTTTTAAAAAATATCAACACACAATATTTTTCTCATTATGTACAATAATTTCCTTAGTGAAATTTTCCAACTCAAGAATCTTATTTAAGGGTCTTCCCATATGTAATATTCTATGATTTACTTAATATCCATCTTCAAATACATAAGTATTTTTACAATAAATAATGTTTTATAGTTTTCTGAATATCTATATGTATTATTTTACTCTAACTTCTTATGAATATGTAATAAATATACCTTCATGAATAATATCCTTGAATTTGAGAAAATTTCAGTACAAAAAAAATATTATGTACTTAAGATCATGTAATTAGAAAAACATCTTCAGTAAAATAAGAGAAATAGAATAATAAATTCCATAATAATAATAATTAGTAATAATAAAAAACTAATTAATAATATAAATAATAAAAAATAATAAACAATATAAGAGGGAGGTATGTAATTATTATAATATATAAATCAAAGTTGTAAGGAGCCACTCAACATTTTCCCCCTCTTTAATAATTATAAAATCTAGATAATTCTATCATCTCACCACATTTATTTTAAAGGAAATAACTAAGGACAAAGGTAATGCCAACTTCCAAATAATGAAAGGTTGTTTCTTAAAATACATTAAAATATAGGTTTTGGGTTTGGGCCTTCAGGTGTTCAAAAGGTTGGGGTTAGGTTTTTTAACACTAGAAGTGAAAAAGTCAGGTTGAAATGAGTTTTCACTCTCATTTTAAAGTTAATTATATATAGTGTATATCAAAATTCTAGTTTCAAGAGTTTTGAGAGTAGATATTGGATCATTTAAATTAAAACTAATATAAAATACTTTTTCTCTCTCTCCATTATTCATTAATATTATTCTTATACTCTTCATACTTATACTAATCTTATTATTTATGATTTATTATTCTTTTATTCATATAATTTGAAATTTTTATTAAATTACTATGATTTTTTTAAGAAATAAAATCCACCCCTCTTTGTCTCTTGACATATATAGTGTGGGGCCTCAATAAAAGTATGGGTACTACTCACTTAATTTCTACTCAAAAAGATTTATTACTTGATAAAATTTTTAATATATATCTCACGGAAGTTTTTAGGTAACATGAGACTCTGATTTCAATCATATCTAATTTAGATCCAAGGTTCACCTCTAAGTTCTATAGGAGTCCTCAACATTTTCTCATTTTTGAGTTAAAATTCACATGTCACCCATAATCTAATGATAAATTTGAATATAACATTCATGATCTTGAGGATATTATAAGAGATTAGTTGAATAAATTCAAAAGAGCATGAAATCAATATATTTCCTTGGTTTAGTTCTTATAAAACCAAAAATTCCACTCCAGTATTCATATGGACCCATATGAATCCTTATATGATAAAAGATATAGAACAACAACATGATAGGATAAAGTTAGCGAATTAAAGTAGTTGGGACCTGAACATGTGAAATAGATGGTAGAGAGTTCAATCTATTTAGCAACACATTAATGTAGAACAAATTCAATTGAAGAGATATTCTAACAACCAATAAAGAGACTTAGAGTTTGATGTTAGAGACAATGTTCCTTCAAGAATAACCCTATTAGAGAGTCATGTGGCATGAAAATAAAGGAAAAATCATCCCTAGGTAGATTATACCATTATAGATACTTGATCATATAGGGGTTGGTCCTATAGATCAGAATATCCATTAAATTTGGCTCAAGTGCATAATATATTCCATATCTCTCTCTCAATGAAGTGAATACCCGATCCTTTACATGTAATGAATATATAGATGGTAAAACTTGAGTAATAACTCTATTATGTGGAGAAAATAGTGAAAATCTTAGACTATAGAGACAAATTTCTACACAAAAATATATCTCACAATGAAAAATTACATTGAAAAAACCTTAAGTATGAAGAGGATACATGGAAACATGATGAGGTAATGGAATAAAAGTACCCTGATCTATTCTTTATGGTGGATATGAGTTGAAATTTAGACAATAAAATTTCTATAGTGGGGAAGAATGTAACAATCCATGCTTTTCTATAAGAAAAATTTCTATATAAATATGAGTGTCATATATAGGAACAAGGAATAGTATAAAACTCATACATTATGTAATAAAAAACTAAAATTAATTCCATAATACAAAAATTACATATATAGAATAAATAAAACCTCTAAAATTAAAAATATTCTAATGGGAAAATAAAAAAAATAATCAACATAGGTATAATTTTAAAATCCATAGGGTTGTGGTCATCTAGAAATGTCATAGCCCTGAAAAACATTGTAAATAGAAAAAAAATTAGAAATATGATTTTTAATTTCATAAAGGATATATAAAACCATGAGGGGAAACTAATGGAATGATGAATAAAGGAAATAAGATGTATTTATAGTAAGTATAAATAAAATATACACATTGGAATAATAATATGATTGTTAGAATAGTCACCAAATTGTTAGAATAGAAACTCAAATATTAGAATAATAAACCATCCTTTTTTAGAATAGTAACATGACCATTAGAATAGTAAAATGACATGTAAATAATATTTAATATGAATAATATAATAAATATATAATATAATTCCATTAAATACATTTAAATTAGGAATCTCACAAAGTATAAGGGGATATTATATGTTTATTTGAACTTATTTTATAAAAATGTTGACTTTTAAATAATAATTAAATATTAAAATTACCTAAGTTAAGAAATTATTTTGATACAAATAATTTCATTTTTGTAATTAACATATTGAAATTATCCAAGGTTATTTTGATAATTTTCTGAAAAATGTGAATTTTTATCTGAACAATAAAATTATTGTTTTTCCAAAGAAGCATGTTTTATGATATAATAATATTGCAATAATGACGTAATAAATTATAGAATAGTTATATTAACCAAAAATATATTTAATAAGATAAAAACTAATTTTAAAATAGTAAATTTAAATTACAAATCAGAAAAGTAATTTCCAAAGTCCAAAAATATAAAGGATCAAATCATTTGTTTTCCATTTTTTCTTCAATTATTTTATATAAACTTATAAATTTCATGGTTTATGGGTTCAAAATTCATAAAAAATTTATTTTTAATCAAATTCTATTCATATTCTCAATTAAAACCACTATTATAGGTCTTAGTCTCGACATAATATTTTATTCATTATTTTAACCCAAAACTCTCCTCCCCTTCGAGTATAAATAACCCTCTTAACCCCTTGGAAAATATTTTAACAAATACATTATATAAGAAAAACCTCTAATATTACCTTATCATAAAACTCATATGATCCTTAGAGATGTTTTGGTGTCATCCAACTACAATCCCTCAAGGCCTTAGTCTCATAACAATGGAGTAAGTGTCAGTGAAGTAGTACTCCCACCTTCCTCATAATTTCATTTCCCCCTTCCTATTATCTTACTATATTTTAATTTCCTAATATTTCTAATCCTATTAATTTAACATTATATGTAATATTAAATTCTATTATGATAATCTATTTACAACACACACACACCCTCCCTCTTTCTGACAATGTCCTATTAATGGTTGTTTTATCATCTTTGACATTGTTGTCAATTATTTATTTATCAATACATTTATAGCTAGTTTGTATTGATTACATATATACATATAATTTTTATTATTCTTTAATATATGTATTACTGGTTTCCCTCTCTTTTGACACTTCTCATTAATGGTCAATTAACCACCAACATAGACATTGTCAATTATTTACTTATCATTTCCTCCATGGATGGTTATCATAAATTATGTATAATGTATAAATATGTAATTTTTGTATTTTTAATATTTTGGAGGCAATGTTACTAATTAATAAATAAAAATTAATCAAAAAAATTAAATTGAATAAAAAAGGGTTAATTCCAAGAAGCATGTCATCAACCCATTTTATCTTTTAAAAAAAGATTAATAAATATATTATGCCGACTATAATTAATTTATAATAACTTAAATAAATGAAATAAACTATTTGTTTCATGTTTTAATAAACATATATTGATTTTAAAATAGGTTTAAATGTGACAAAACAGAATAAGACCTAAGGTAATGGGAAACCTAAACTCAACTCTATTTATTTGGATTTATCCAATATTTCTTTCTATTGTCCTCCATGATTCTTATAAATCTATAAAAATTTAATTTTAATATATTTAATTAATTTTACCATTATTTTTTGGGGAATATTCATAATCTATTACCTTGGGACTAATTTTTATCTTCCTCCAATTATTTTTATGAAACCTTTATTTTCATAACCTATCACAAATTATATTAATGTTAGTTATTATTCTACTCACGAACTCTACTATTTCATTTTTTGATTCCACCATTAAATATATAAAACAATTTTTTTTATTATTATTTTAGGAATATAAAAGTTTATTCATCCACAAATTATTTTCTATATTTTTATGAAACCCATTCTTTTCTCGTGGGTTTATTTATTATTTATGATTGATATACGTTTACTTTCAATGTGGTATGTGTGATTATGAGAATATTATGATGTGACAGGTGAGATTAAAATCCTATATCCTTCCAATGTATTAGGTAAAGTGTTATATCCCATGAGATGATTATTTGTATAAATGATGCAGTTTGATTTATCTTCAATGTTATACATGGACATGATGTTATTAGCTTTGTCCATAATGATTTGATGGATTCACAGTAAGCCATTCCTATGTTTATGATGTTTAATTTTTATGCAGGTTTTATATTATATGTCTTATTAAAATTGTTTTTATATCTTTATAAGGATTAATCTACTCTTATAATATAATGATGACGATTATACTCACCCATGTACTCATATTGATTCATGTATCATACTTTTCTATATTATTCATCCTCTTACTAAGTTGTTATATAACCCTTTATTTTATGTATACCTCTAGGTTATTACATGTACCAAGAGTATTATGAAAAATAATAGGAGGTATATTCTAAATATTTTAAATTAATTTTATTGTGTTATATGTTTTTATGTTGTATAAATCCAATTTTCACAAGACAGTAAATCTATTGATTATAGAAGCTGTATTAACATGTATTTTTGTCTTGGAAATGATTTAATAACCATGTATGAAATATGTGGTCATATATATAAATTATTTGAATAAAATTTTGGATTGATTTTAGGATGATGTTGGATTTTTTATAAACAAGTATTGACATTAAATGTGTTGTATTTTTTGTAAATACTTATCAGTTTTAGGTGTTGATGGTTTTGTAACAAAATTGTATAATACTAGAAGTTATCTAGAGGTGATAATATTATAGTAATCCCTTGATAAAAAATAGAGAGAAAAAATGAGTTCCATACCTAGTTGGGAACTACTAGAGAAAGTTCAACCCTTTGAAAACAACAAGATTAATGGTTACACTTGATGAGAGAAACATCATCACACAAAGAATGGAGAAAATATCAGTGTAGGGAGTTTCTAGGAATAATTATTGTTATGTGGGGATACACCTTGAGAGGATAACAATAGTAATTTAGAGAACCAAGACTTATTAACAAGTGATTAGAAAGGGTAAAACTCTAATGTGTGACTAAGGAATAATAGAACAATGAATAATGTTTGATCATGAAATGGATTGGGAGGATCATTCTATTGAGGTGGAAAATAACTATCATATATTCACCATTTCATGTAGCTCAACATTTAATATTGGGGATTTTTATATGAAAAATAGGGCATCCAAAATATTTTTTTTGTGGAATCCATCATCAAGGTTGTTGGATTTTATAAAAAAATGAATAACATGGATACCTTGAGATTCCAAAATGAGAAGATGAAGATAACCACAACATAATATAATCCATGGTGTGTGTGAATTGAGAAACCGCTAGAGACCATGCCATAGTGGTCAATATTGTGAGTTTCTAGAGCCTATTGAATTATGGGATATCTAGTGTTGAATTGGAAATGGAAAAGTTAGCATAGTATTAGATGTTTTATATGGTTATTTTCGATGGTATTTTACCTGCATAAAATGAGGAATTGAAACATGATTTTTTGGTTATTATGGAGGATTTATGAAAAATAATTAAAGTAGAGAATAAATCTCTATGACATTGAATCATCCAAGTTAGAGGGAACTATTTCATTAATTATTCCTTGACGTGGAATGTGAATCAATAAAATGTGGTCATGATATTAAAACTAATAGAGTATATCACCATTATTTTCTAGGATGGATTGATAGGATGAAAACCATTGACTTAATAAGTGGTTAATGACCAATTTTGATGACAAATTAAGTGGAACCAAGTGGAAAATTAGTGAAACGCATTTTTAGAGATACAATTACCTAATTTCAAATGGGGGATTAGTTGGAAAAAAGGATCCAAAGTGAGGAATACCATTTAAATAACTATGTATAAATAAGAAGAATAGATTTTCTAGTTCTATGTTGGATGGAAGACAGAGGAGAAATATCAGAACTCCCTAAAGAATTTTCTAAAAAAGAAGAAGGTGGATTAATTCCAAAATGACTCATCAAAAGTAGATAAAGTTTTTTATGGAGAGGTTCATAGACTACATATGAAGGAGAATCATATTAAGATCATAGGAACCACACTATATTCAGTAAAACCAAAGAAAAAAACCACACTATTATTTTAGGACATCTCCTGCATGTCAATTTGTCGTTCGTTCTAGAGAAGTAATTGAAGGAGATAAATTTCAGGGAGTAAACCTTTAGTGGTAGTGATCCAACCCTAATACTTGTAATGGGAGTGTCCTCGGTAACATGTGTGACCTAGTCTAAAGACACCATTAATTAGTGGAGTTAGTGGGTAATGGTACATTGAAACATTTTCAGTGTATGCTCCTTTGAGTAGCCAAGTGCTAGTGAACCGAGAAAAATCCTTGCATCCCATGCGAATAATTTTTTCATTAAACATGACACAAATTTGTAAAAGTAATGAAATAACTAGATAAACTAGTTAAGGATAAGGTAAAATGAAATATTAATCAGATCAATATCAAGATAAGAGAAAAATAATAACCCTGATAATTAGGAGTTCAATATTAGTGAGGATAGTGAGAGTTTGAGGGAAAAGACATGTAATTTGAAGTAGTTTTTATACCCTGATTCACCCCCTCTCATGGTATTTCTCATATAAGTACCTTATGGGTCCAAACAAATTTTATCAAAGAATATGTTTCTTTTAATAATTTTTTTATTTGGATTGATTCATTTTACTTTTTATGTTTTATGAAATTCTACTTTTACCAACTTTTGAAGACATTATAATAATAAATCACAATGTAAATACAATATATTGTGAAAATAACATTCAATGGTAGAAGAATTAGATGCAACACTACATCTAATCCTTAGTAATATAAGTTTTTACAAATTCCATTCATAGGATCTCAGTCAGTATGAACAATGAATCATTATCAGAAAGGGATCAAAAAGAGTTAAATATTGATTCCAAAGTAATAAATTAATTATAAGGATATTTCACCAACATAATCTACATGAAGTTAATGTTCTGTAATTCCCCACACATATTATTGGAAATATGGTCAATATTTATAACGGTAACTCAAAATTTTTATAAGGTAAACTAAAAATTCTATGGAATAACTATGAAGACATGAGGATTCACCAAATGATTTTTTTGATGCATTCTTTGATCGGGAAATTGTCATTTTGGAGGATATGCATTGAATTGGAGAAATACTCAAAGATTTAATGATCGTAAAGAAAATATTGATAATATTTCTACCATAGTTTAATCAAAAACATTTTTTTCTTGTGGATAAATATCCATATGAGCTGATTTTAATCAATCTTCATAGTACTCTTAATTTATATAAAATGATGAATGAGGAAAATGAGGCTATTGAATGGAGGGGTCTTGGTAATTGGAATTCAAGGGATTTATGAATCTTTCCAATAGAATGTATCCAGAATAAGAAGAGGTTTCATGGTTAATTTCATTCCATTACTCAAATATAAAAATGGAGAAAATGAAATTTTAAATATAAGCTTCCACTTGCTTGATTGCAGTGTGGACATGTAGGTTACCTTTCTGCAAAGTTTCCAAAGAGATACTAAGAGGAGGATAAATATGATGAAGTATCCTTAGATAAATATAGTAAGTATTTGGAAGGAAAGAGAACCATTAATGTTTTATTCAAGAGAAAGAATTGTATTTCAAATAAGGATGACAATTAAGAATAACTAGAAGAAGAATAAACTGAGAACTACAAATACCTAAAAGATGATGTTCTCATGGTTGTTGTAGATATATCACAAATTATTGATAATGAAGAAGTATAAGTGGAAGGGGTTTGGTTCTTTATATCATGTTAAAATATCAACTTGACAAGATAAATATTTTTATAACTAATACAAATAGAGAAAATGGATTTGTTAATGTTGAAAAACTCTACATTAAAAAGAAGGAAGAATATAAGTATGAGTTATGAATGGAAATTGGAAAACATAAATAAAAAAATTCCAAAAAAATCATAGAAATTTGTTGAGTAAAAACTCAATATTGAATAATAGAAACAAATTATCAATATTTTAACTATCACAATAAAAAAGGGTGTCAAACATTTTTATGAAATTGAAAGTGAAGTCATCATATTATGGAAATAATATAAGAACATGATACACTATTGAATCCTGATATGTCATCAAGAGTTCAAGGTGAACCAACTGTGGAAAAAGTTAAGGTGAAGTCTGGAATATCAACAATACAATTAAAGTATTTTTAATAGAAGAAAAAGAAATAAAAAAATTGACAAGGTGTATGACACACTATAATTGGATGCTAAAAAATACTATTTATATTTTTCCAAGTGTAACACAGTGGATAACTAATGTGGCCTCTCTTGAGGATATTTTACTATTAATCACTCACTAACAATTAAAGTCCATATCACCATTGCTCCATCATATTCCTTTACGATCATGGAAAGTGGGTAAAATAGTTCATAAGAAGATATTGGTCCTATGAACCCCACAGTGAGGACACACTGTCACTATTCCTCACTACTGATTATTCACAAAATAAATCTATATAGCTAAGAAACTTTAGATAGTATTACACAAGGACTTGGGTTCTATATTGGATTTATCCTTCAAGATCTTCCTCAAGTTATTTACTCATTATCATGAGTATTAGAGGTCATAGTGAAAAGGGAGTAATAGAGAGACAAGATAGAGAAACAAATAACTATTTATTAAATATAAATGCAAAGTGCGAATATAGTGGGAGATAATAAATATAGAGGAAAAATAATATAAAGTCTCATATAAAATTTCCCAGAAAAACAACATGAGAGAATAAAATCTCCCTTTTATTCATATATGAGTTTATTTAAAGGCATCCCCTACCCTTAAGTAATCGAATTATTCTTTTTAAAATATAATTTTCTATGTTATAAGAGGATATTTGTAGTGAAACATTCATTTAAACCAATTCCCAAATAGCCCGAAGGCCTTCATTTTTATTGATTTTTGATAAATCCCCTTTTAAGGGATGAGGGGGAACCCTTACAAGGCCCATAAGCTCAGAGATTACATGGCCCATAGGCTTAGGAGATTACATGACCCGAAGGTCTTAAGGAATTCAACCAGACTATCTACAAGGAACTGCCCCTCCCCAGCATCTTCATCTTGATAGTATCTCTCCACCTTTTCATGACCGTCTCGCTAGGATTCTGATGCAAGCATAGGATGGTACCGATGGCATAGCCATACCCTCTCATTCTGACAATCCATTTGGCTCTGCTCTGGTGAGTGCACCTGCTCTAAATCCTCTTCTCGGGCTGCTCCTTTTATGTAGTGTGTCTGGGGCCTGCATTCATGTGGCCCGAAGGCCTTGGGGTGGCCCTAAGGACTTAAGGTGGCCTGAAGGCCTTGAGAATCAACTAGCTCGAAGGCCTTGGGTTGCCCGAAAGCCTTGCAGGACCCAATGACCAAACTGGTGGCCCGAAGGCCCAGATGGATGAATAGTTCCGGCTGCTACAGTACCGAACAGTGCCTGCTACAGTTCCTGCTACAGTGCCTACTATAGTACTGCTACAGTACTGGAAATATGCCTCCACCCGGATTTGATCTCGGGTCTCTTAGATGCACCTAACGAGTTCTCACCAACTGGGCTGAAGCTCTTGTGCACATTTAAAGCAATGAAGATCTCAAAAGTTTTTAATTTAAAAATTGATTTTATAAGTTGTGGTATGAGATTTACATTCCTTGAGATTCTTTTAAATTGGTGTGGAACACTTCAAGAAAATAGCATTTTTGTGGAAGTTTTCAAAACCGCCGCAAATTTTTTGATCAGAAAAAATTTAGTGGCGGTTTTAAAAACCACTGTGAAAAAACAGCAGATAAATGTTTTAAAATATTTTTTATAAATTTTTTAAAATTTCTTTCAAAAAAATTAAAATTTTTTCGGAGCGGTTTTTAAAAAAACTGTTATGAAATTGAAGAAAAAATTCAAAAAAATTTATTTATTTATTAATTTTTATTTATTATTTACAATCAAATATATTTTATTATATAAAATTTTAATTATTTATAATGTGTCAATTAATTAGTATTTATAATTATTAGTTAATAATATTTTTAAACTGAAAACAAATCTTCAATTAGTTGAAGAACAGACTTCGACATCAAATGACTATAACTTCTTATTCAGGAGTCCATTTCAGCTCCACAACAAGTCAAATCGAATTTTATCAAATGATCTAAAACCAAGTGATATTTAAATCATGAGATAATCAAAGGAAAAAATATATTCAAATTTCAAAAGTTGAAAATTGAACTCAAAATTCAAACGACCATAAATTTTAATCAGACTGTCCTTTTGAGTTCTACCGCATATAAAATCAAAGCCTAGAGCGAGCTATTTTCCAGTTAGGTCAGGTACTAACTTTTAAAGTATTGTAACCATTTTTGTTTTCCAGAAAGGCCCATAAGGCCTCAAAAATAGAGGTTTTAGTTACAGACCCCGATTTCTCAAAATTGAAACGGTTATAAATTTTGATCCATGTGTCCATTCGGCCTATACCAAGTATCATATCGAAGCTCATTTCATGATCATTGATTTGACTGGTTATGGCCCTAATAAAGGAGTCCCAAATCAGATTTTATGGTTATTTTAGTGTTTTTAGGGTTTTTAGAGGTTCTTAATGTTTTCTGATTTAATTAATTAATTAATTATTTAATATTTATTTATTTAATATTTATTTATTTAATATTTATTATTAATTAAATAATTATTTATTTATTTATCAATCTATTTATTGAATTTTTTTTATTAATTTATTTCTTATTTAGTTATCATGTACACATTAATTATTAATTTATTTTTAATTTTTTAATTAATTATTAATTATTTATTAAATATTAGTCTATTATTCATTTATTATTTATTTATTTTTTTATATATTTATTCTTTATTCATTAATTATTAAATAATTATCAATTAATTATCAATTATTTATTTGTTAATTATTTATTAAATATTAAATATTAAATATTAATTAAGAATTATTAATTATTAGTAATTTATCTATCTATTTATTTATGTATTTATTTATTTATTTATTATTTATTAATTTTTTTAATTTAATAAATATTAATTTATTTTTAGTTTACTATTCATTTATTATTTATTTATTTATTTATTTATTTAATATTCATTATTAAATAAATATTTATTATTTTTGTATAAAAAATTTCTTAATAATTTATTAATTATTTATAAATTTTAAAATTTTAAATATTAATTATTAATTCTGAATGATCAATTATCAATTATTAGTTATTATTAATTACTAATTATTACTTATTTATTATTTACTATTAATTATTACTCATTATTTTTTATTTTTTATTTATTAATTAATTATTTATCTATTATTTATTAATTTATTATTAATTTATTTTTTATTTATCATATATTAAATTATTTTTTAATTAATTTATAATTTATACATTACTTATATGTTACATGTTATATATTATACATTATACATTATATATTACGTATTATCTATTTTCTATTATATATTTTATATTATGTATTGGATATTACATATTATATATTATGTATTATATATTACATATTATATATTATGTATTATATATTATATATGAAAAATTATATATTATATATGATATATGATATATTATGTATTATATATTATGTATTATATATTATATATTATGTATTATATATTATGTATTATGTATTATATATTATGTATTATATATTATATATTATATATTATATATTATATATTATATATTAGATATTAGATATTAGATATTAGATATTAGATATTAGATATTAGTTATTAGATATTAGATATTAGATATTATTTAGTATTTAGTATTTAATATTTAGTATTTAGTATTTAAAAGTTTCTATTTACTATATACTATTTTCTATTTATTATTTATTATTTATTATTTACTATATACTATGTACTATTTACTATTTGCTATTTTTTATTTACCATTTATTTCCATATTATATAATTCTTTATTTATTATTCATTTATATTCTATTTATTAATTATTAATTATTAATTATTAAATATTAATAATTACTTATTACTTTTTAATTATTAATTATTAACTATTGATTAATCATTATTGATTAATAATTATTGATTAATAATTATTGATTAATAATTATTGATTAATAATTATTGATTAATAATTATTGATTAATAATTATTTAGTGTGTATTTATTTGTTATGAATTATTTATTTTTCCATTTAATATTCACATATATATATAAGTATAGTAAATTCGATTTATTGACCACATGAAGAGCCTGCTAGAGTGGTAAAGTCTTTGGAGAATATGAAAGAGGAATGGGGTTTAAATCGCACCCAACACAAAATTTCTTTACATGGCATGGGCATGCGCATGGACATGGACTTGTGCATGGAGATTGACATGATAATGGTAATAATAAAAAATAAAAAATTAATAAATTACCAAAATAAATAAAATAATAATAATAATAGAATAAGTAAGTAAATAAATAAATAAATAAATTATGAAAAATAAATAAATAAAAACAATTTAGTGACAGTTTAAACCGCCGCAAGAAACCACCGCTAAAGCATTCTACGACGGTTTTAAAAAACCACTGCTAATTATTTCTAGATGCACGATTTAGCAACGGTTTTCCAAAACCGCCATAGAATGATTTAGTGGCAGTTTAAACCGCTGATAAATGAAAAAAAACACTGCCAAATATAAATTTTTGCATAGTGGAATCAGAGAAAATCATTTTATTTGGATATTTAGGTCCCCAATGCTTACCACATTCAAAGTCTCTCCAATTCACTTTATCCAACTTCAACTTCAAGCTCTCCTTTGACATCCACATAGGTTTTCAAAATTCTATAGTCTTCATAGAAGTTATGAAACTAGAGAACTCTAATATCTTCAATGGTCGTTTGGGGAATAACCATGGTAGATTTGATATCCCATATAGAATGTGGTAGTGTCCAACTTCATCCTCAATGTTTATGGAACATTTTGGAACAACTGGTCCACTTACATGCTCCGTTGGTTTTGAAAATATTCTTCATGGAGGTTCTAGGGATTTATAGTGGCACGAACCATGCTCTAGTTGTGATTTATTAGCAACTTCTTAGCTGATGCAGGCATGGAACAATATAGGTGAACCTGGAGAAACCCTCACACACAGAGAGGATATGATGAATGATGTTGTTTCTATAAGTGCACAATTCAAATATTTTTCTTTATCCTACAATGATGATAACTAATATTTCCCAAATTATTATTTATTTTCAATGATAATTATACCCTAATCCAGATAAAACTTTGGCAATTTATTCATTTTTTTTTTCACTTTTTGTAAATCTAAAATATAATTGATAAATGAATTTATACTTGATTTTAGTTGTTTTTTTATTTTTTTTGGAGTTAATTATGATTCCAAACCTTGATGATCAATTTTAGAATTTCATTGTTTAAATAATCTTAATCCTAATTTTATAATTTTTAATTCATTTTAAATTTATCCTGGACAAATCCTGTATTGAATGTTATTTTTTTCATGGGTTTCAAGTATAAAAAATGAAAAATTCATGAGGATTACAAAAGGAATTTCCAAAACAATAATATATTTCACATCTCACATAAGACATTTCAGGCACCCATAGGACAATTATCTCCATGTATGATGTTTCTAGATATTGGAAAAGGGGAAGGCCATATGATATTTCAAGTATCACAAGATATTGGGACTTTGTGGAAATTCTAGTCTTTCTCATAGTATGTTTTTCACAACATAAAGGGATTTTCCTCTAAATCAAGCCTTGTATGAATTTTCTATCAGTTCGTATGAGATTTCAAGCCCCATAAAACATTTCTTTGTGATATATGAAATTTTCACCCCAAAAGATATTCCCCCAACTATATTATTTCTAGAATTTTCTAAATTTCTAGTATGGGTGAGTGATATGTAAAGGTACCTCCACACTTCTAAAGAATATATAAGGGTAATCAAAGTACCTATGTAAGGGTTCCACTAGACTTGCTAATGATGTGTTAGGATATTCTAGCTATCGTGTAAAGGTAACATGGATAATGAATTAGGGTGAGGAACACACTATGAAGGCTATGTAATGGTACTTCACTATGAAACCATTCTATGTCATGGTATTTCTAAGGATAAAAGAGGGTAATCTCATAGAAATATAGCAACAAATGAGTACCCATGGTTAGATCAAAAACTGAATATCCCAAAATGGTAATGGTTAACCTAAAATCATTTTTCATTTCATTTGTTTGTCCAAATAAAGAACAACAAACACAATTGCTCCATGTAAAAATAATAATAATTAATAAGAATATATATATATGGGAGAGAATATTGTGTTAGTGGATGATTTGAGAGGAACCTAGATGAAGTCATAAAAACCATAAAGTTTTAAATATAAAAAATCAGTAGAGGATTATGATTGTGAGACTACTTCATTGAACTCAAGGAGAATGGGGAATAAGACCCATTACATCTATACATATGTACCCTTTTTCCAATTATAAAACATTTGGATCCTACCAATTTTAGCATAATAACTTTTGTAATGTTTTCTACATATTAATTCATTATGTTTTACTTACTATTCATTCTGTTATATTATCCCCCATTTTCTTCATGTTTTATCACTTCTATGAGGTCATGGAGATTCTCAAGATATCATCAATGATGATTTGATAATCCAAGAAACACCCACTGGGTAAAAATCGATAGACTAGAGTCCACACACTCACTCTATTTATTCACATTTTGTTCTATGGATTTTGAGACAGTGAGGGGATGAGGAGATTATTATACCTATTCTATTTTGTTTCCCATTTTACTTCAAACTATTTAAAACTATTTCATCTCACTCTATATAGATCACTAATATATAGGGGGATCAGTGGGTTGAGTAGTGGACTGATTCATAACTATGATATATTTGAGTGAGTGAGGATCTAATCACTTAGGGATTCTTCTTGAGTGCGAAGCCTATTCACACCAGCCAGGTAGTGAGGCTATATGTATCTAGTTAGAAAATATAGATAATAAGATATAGGGTCAATTTTTTGAGATAATGAAAGTTCACTATGGTTGAATCCATCAGTGTTTCTTTTCCCACAATCTTTTCTTCTTGAATTTTATTAAATTTTCCATTTTATGAATCAATCACCGTATGTTTCTTACTTTCAAAATTAGGAAAATGAAATAAAAAAACATAATTGCTATGATAGTGAACCTCTAGGCCTATATCTTTAAAATATGACAATTATAACCAATTAGTCCACATTCCATGGATCCAAAAATTCTATTTTTTGAGGGCCTTTTGACTGAATTCTCATCAACATGGAGCCATTTTTTGGAAGCTGGACTGAGTATTTACTATCTCATGCACATCTATAATTATTTTTTACAATTTCATTTGTTTTCCCATTTTTTCCTTCTTTCTTTATTTTTCTTCATTTCATTATCTCTATTTCTATTCATAAGGATGAGTAAAGTTAGTAGTCCATGTATCACATAATGGATTATTTTTTTGATCCAGTTAGAAGAGGATGACGATATTAAAGTCACAGTTAAGAAATTACTTAACAGATGTTCAAATGATTAAAATTTCCACCCACAAGTAAAAGAATAAATTGATAAAAAATCACTCAATATGGATGAAATGAGAAACCTATTTAATTGAGTCACATCCACTTTTCAACAACCTATGGAATAAGATGATCCAAATATGGAACCTATCATTATCTCAACAATAAAGGTGAATGAAGAAATAGAAGAAGAAACCCTGCCACTTTTTACACTTAGTAACATATGTCCAGTAGACTTTCATTTTAGAGAATAATTGAAAGATGATATCCATGAGGGTGATTATTATTTATTGAAATTATTTTATTATGAAATTATTTAGACTAAATTAAAATTAGATTTACCTTATGTTTATACCTTATTGTCATCACCATTATTAGAGGCACTAGATGATAAAGAAAAAGAAGAAATGAATGGGATTTATTTTAAATAGAAGATAGGATTTACACTATTTCCCCTTCAGACTAATTTCTTGGACTCCCTTCGGACTTTGAATCATATCATTTCTCATGTGTATCGGGAGGAAAATTCTGTGGCAGATGGATTGGCTAACAAAGGAATTGAAGATGCTGATTTCCCATGGTATTACAATCTCCCTGTTGCTTTATCCTCCCTTTTGAAAAGGGATTTGGAAAAAACTCATGTTTTTCGGATTTTTTATGTTGAACTTTTTATTTTAATTTAGGGGCCTTGCTTTTCTGGGTAAGGTCTCAGATTCTTCAAAAAAAAAAAACACTATTTCCCCTTCCATAATATAAGACTCTAAAGAGGAATTGTTCCTAGAGGGTGAACTATAAATTAAAATAAAATATTTATATACCACTAAACTAAACTCATTTTATTCTCACATTATTAACAATCATTGAAATAAGAACTCCATTATATGTAAAAAAAAATTATCTCAATTGATTCCTATCATGGATGATGATGAATAAGAATAAGAGGTATCCAACACAGAAGATAAACTAGAGCTTGAAATAGAAGAAAATATTTCTTAGTTTGAAGAAGAATATATAGATGAAAATTTATTTAACAATCCATAAAAATCCAATCTAGAAAATTTTTAATATGAAGTTTTACCAGTTGATGGAAATACTAGAATAGATATGAAGAGCGACTATTTTAAAGAAAAACTAATGAAATAATCCCTAGAAGGTGAATACAAGTCCACATAAGAAGTGAATAAATTAGGACAAGTAGTAGAATAAGTAGAATCTCTTGAGGTTCTACACAAAAAATATCCCCATCAAGAAAATAGAAAATAATATATAGAGGGAGGCATAGAAAAGGAAGATTCCCTAGTGGTCTCTCATGAAGAAACATAAGTACAAGCTATTACATATGGAGGGGACAATTTTAAATTCAACTCAACTTATTTTAATTTTATTAAAATTGAATTGTTCACTGACTCTCCCTTGGTGTAACATATCCAAAAAACATCATTTGGGAATCCACTAAAGAAGGTATCCATAAGGGTAGTGGTTAAGGATAACCCATAAATCATCTTTCAACCAAAACATAATAAGACACACCACACTGATTGGGGGGGGGGGTATATGAAGCACTCAATAAATTAGGAAATTCATATATAATTGAAGTTTATAATATATGGAATAATTAGGATGTGGTGGTTTTAATGAAAAAAATTCCTTTGTTTGGTGGATTGGGGATAAACATAGGATTGTCTACCCGTAGATATCCTAAATACAACCCATTTTGGGAGGGATCCACCCAAGACTATCCTCCTTTCTCTTTCTTCTTTAATTTTATTTTGTTTTAAATAAAATTTATTATTTTTTATTATATTTTATATTGGTTTCCCAATGTGGATAACACCTAATAGGAAAGATCAAGCTATCTATAAAGCACCCAGGTTAGAACTTAACTAGAAAATGCTAGGAATAATTAATCAACTTTTTTCTATCTCTTTACACTTGTTTATTATTTAAACGATATTAACATATTTATGAGATTTTAATGGGTAGTGTTGGAAAAGTATGGGGGTTGTTATAAAACCTATTTAGAGGCAGTTTAAAATATTCTTAGGATTTATTCATAGAAAAATATAAATAAGATTTTTTCAGCTATTTTCCTTTTTTTTCTTTTTAGGTTGTTTTTAGGGTAAAAACATTTAATTTCAATTATTTCATACCAATTAAAGATTCATAATGCTTTTTAGGAATCACTAATTTTAAAATTATTGGATTTTTATTATTGCTGAGTGAATTTTAATTTTATTTCCCTGGAAAATATATTCTAATAACCATAAAAAGGAGTACGAGTGAAAATGTTGCAGTGGAATAATAATCATTATATTAGGGAATAATATTTTTGAACATGAACCTAGATAAATTAGACTTTATGAAAAATAACACCCCAGGGAGAAAACTAAAAAGATAGTCATATAAGTCCTTTGAAATTGGAGTAAAATAGTAAATTGGGATCCCATAATGAAGTTCTGAGATGGTTAGACACCATGTGTGTGAGTAAGAAATTCCATCTATAAATAAATAATTTCTTTACACATACACATCCATGAAAAATTTAATAAGTTCCTAATTTTAAAAAATGAATATATATTGGGTGAGTTCAATATTGAAACTAAATGAAAAATGGTCTAATCGAGTTATAATAATATCATTTGGGTTATATCAAGGAAGTTGAAAATTGATCTTTGGTTTAAAAAACTTATGAGAAAGTCATAAATGAATGTTCCCCTTGTTAAAGTTTTAATTCCACTATAATATAATTTGATTCACTCTTATAAATTAAACATTAATTTGAATCATAGTGGAGTATTAGGATTAATTTGTATAGGATTAATTAATGTTCAAACAATTTATTAACATTTTTTTTCTTTATTATTGGTTGTGTATTTGAAACTAGGCCTGACTATAATTTTATTAGGATGAATTATTTGTATTACTTGGGAGGAAATTTTTTTAAGTTTGTGTATGTGTGTGGGTGAGGGGGTGGGGGTTATGAGATATAATATTTCATAATTGTTAAACTATTTTTAAATGAAAATTATTCCCTTAATCTAGATAAAACTTCTATAATTTATTGTTTTTTGTTACTTTTGTTAATATGAAATTTAATTGATAAATGGATTTAAACTTTATTTTAGTAGTTTATTCAATTTTTAGAAATTTTTTTGGATCCATAACTTGATGATAAATTCTGAAATTTCATTTTTTAAAGGATTTTAATTTTTATTTTATATTCTTTAATTACTATTGAATTTAGTTTAAACAAACCCTACACTGATTTTGTTTTTTTCAAGGGGTTCAGTTATGAAAAATGATTTAGGCCTGATGATTTAATAATATTTTTACAAGGTGGTAATGGAATTCAAATATTATGTAGGAAATTATAAGTTCTTGTAAGATATTTTTCACTGCATAAGTGGTTTTCAGACAATGGAAAAGAGGATAAATCATATTATATTTCAAGGCTTGTAAGATATTTGGACTTTACATAAATTCTAGCCATGCTCCTAAGAAATATTATATCCCTCGTATGAATTTTCCTCCATGGAAGTCCTGTTTGACTTTTCCATAATTATGTATGATATTTTAAGTTGTATATGAAATTTCTAATAATAATAATATATTTTTGACCAATAACAGATTTTATCTAATGTTTGAATTTAATACTTCAAATTTTTTTGAGTGTGGTAGATAAACATGTAATGGTACATCGACACTTCTTAAAGCTATAAAAGGGTAATCAAAGTAACTACGTACATGTGTTGTTGAACTAGAGGAGGTTGTTTTTGGGTATTCTATCTATTGTGTACAGGTAACAAAGATGTTTTTCTTGGGTAAAGAACAAAATATAAAGGCTAAATAAAGGAACTTTTCCATGAAACCACATTACATAAAGGTACTTTGGAGATTATGTGAGGGTCATCTCATGTAAGGTTATCTATATAGGGGTACCAATGGGGTGATCAAACAATGAATTTTCCAAAAAAAAAAGATTAACCAAAAATAAATTTTCATTAATTTGGTTTGGGAAAACAATAATAACATAGAAAACTAATCCATGTGGTGATCTTCAAGATGAAGAATAATATGGAGAACATGGGGATAATGTTGAGTAGTTGAAATATTCATGAAGAATTTTGATGAATCCTTCTTGACCCTCAAAGATATACACATTATGAACATCTAAGGAAGAGGAGATGGAGACCACTATATAGAACTCAAGGAGAAGGTGGAAGAATAATTTCAACTACAATTAATATTTTACATCTCCCCTGTTATAAAACTTTAATATCATACTAATTTTAGCATAAGAACTTTTGTAAAATTTTCTACATGTTATTTAATTATTATTTTGTGTACAATTAATACTATTATATTCTCCCCCATTTTATTCATGTTCCTAAACCTATGTAATTTTATGGTGATTCTTAATCTATCATTAATAATGAGAGGCTAACCTGAGGATCACCAACTAAATGAAAACCAGCGAACCAGAGTCCACATAACTGATCTTGTTTATCTTATTTTGTTCTAAGGATCTCAGGATATTGATGAGTTGGGGAGATAATTATACCACAAGTTTATTTATTTACCATTTAATTTAACAATATTAAAATCCATTTCCTCTTCATCTGTGTGGATAATTGATATATAGTGGGATTAGTTCATTGAGAATTAGATGGATTCTCGATTATGATTCATTTGAGAGAATTATGATCTAAACACTTGTGGATTATTCCTAAGTGATAATTAAATTAAAAAAATCTAGGTAGTAAGGATATGTATAGTTGGTTGGAATATAAAAATAATAAGATAGAGGGTCAAAGATATGAGAAAATAAAGGGCTGCTTACTTGAATCCATGAGTGTATCCTTTCTCACATTCATTGTTTCTTGTATTTTATTTTGTTTCATGTTGCATGAAAAAAACATCCATATTTCATACTTTTAAAATTAAGAAAATCAAATAAAAAAACACAACTGCTAGGATAATGTATTTACAGGACCCGATCCTTGATAGACAACCCTAGTAATCCACTACGCAGCATTAAAAGTTTTTATGAATTCTTTTTTTGAGGGGCCTATGACATGATTCTCATCAACATGGATCCATTTTTGGGGATTTGGGATTAGTATTTATTATCTCACACAAATATCTAATTTGTTTTCCAATTTAATTTATTGTACTTATTTTTTCTCTATTTTTCTATATTTTTTATTTCATTCTATCTTTTTGTTTACTGGTATGAGAAATGTGAGTAGTCCATTTCTTTCATAGTAGATTACTTTTTTTCTACCAAGATATAATTTTATAATGAGTATAAACCCACAAGCTTACCCTAAGGAATGGATTCATTTAATATTTTCTAAAACCTCTCTTCTTTGTTTGGTTTTCACTATTTTTGGGGGTTGGGAGTGACCCAAAGAGGGTTTTGGGAGAATCATGCTAGTTTTTAGTTAAATGGATTTAGAATAAAACCATTTACATTATGACACTATGTTTCATGGTGTGAAAATGGATAGATTGATTCGGATGACCTTATTCGAATAGACTATAATGTGAACATATAGTTCACACTATGACGTATTCTAGTGAGAAGAAAAATAAAAAAATAGTTTTTTTTCAAAAAACGTGGAAAGGAGAGAGGCCATTTCGGTCTACATTAGTGAATAAACCCCCTTTCATTCACGTTTGGATTCCAATTGGGGGTCATCCCTCATTTATTTCCAAATTTTAGTGATGTTCGTTATAGGAGGTATCATAGGGTAAGGATAACACCATTTCCACCTTATTTTAAATTTCCTCTCATTATTTGGAGGTGGTTCATGATTTATGGATATTATTCCTGATTTTAATGGTTTTTTAATTTCATTTATGATTCATTCCATTCGATCTCAAATAAGAGTCTTGTTTTTTATGGATATGAATATAAAATCATAAGGTGGCTGGTTCCTAGATTTCTCCTAATTTATATATCTTCTATATAATTAATGGTAAATACACATGAGTGGGGTGGTATTGGTGAGACTGGTTTTGTGATATTTTTAGTTGATGTTGTTCTTAGGATGCATCGGTGGATAGTATGATGCATGAAAGGGTATGGTTGAGCCTTTCATGAAATGAAAATTTCATATTTTGATTTTATGGTCAGTTGGGTGTGGTAACAATGGGTATAGAAATTATATCAAGATATGATAGATTATATTTTTTTGGTGGAAATTTGTTGATAATAACCCATGTGACTATAAGTGATGTGGATAATCATAAGTGAGGTGACATGGTTTATCATGATGAGGCAGATGGTAATGAAAATTTCTTCAGTTGAAAAAAATAGTTCAAAGGCAGTAATAATGTTTTTTAGAATTTTTCAATTAGGATTTTTGGGGTGGCCGTTCACTATGGTATTCTGATGGTATTGTCAAGGTTGTGTACATATAATATTGGGCCCAGTGAGGTGTTATTGAAAAACCATTATAGGTGCTGGAATCTATAGTTTAAGCGTTATAGAAGATGGTGTTGACTATCAAAATAGAGGATGTGTTAACTATAGAAGGCTATAATTGAAGGTGTGTGAGAACATTGTATGCAGGATGAGTCTCACCGATATATTGGGGTTGATGGTCCAGGAATATGGAAAGATGGAAATTTCTATGCCTTCGGATGTCGGGAGGCTGATCCGATGGTGGTTGAGTAAGAGGAATTCTAAGTGACTTGTGACATGCCTTGTGGACATGCCTTTGGGATGTTAGGTTTACTCAAGGTGGTCATGTGGAAATTATGGAAAATGATTTCATGAGGTATGTGATGTTTTTTAGTGTGTGATGCTAGGTGGAATGGGAACAGATGGAAGAATGAGGGTTCTTTCAGTGTGATAGACTGTGGATGTATTGTTCCACTATAAAATTGACCGAGGAAAGTAAGGGCTTAGTTGTTGTTATAGAGTACATGTGAATTATATTATGGGAGATGTCTTGGATAATATTTATTTACATTTATTCATAAATTAGTATATATATGGATGTATGTTAGGTACACCATTAGTGGTAGAATATCAAGTTCCTACTTACTCATTTCATGGTCCCTCCAAGAAACATACAGAATTTATGGTTTCGAGTATAGGTAAGAGACCAAGCTTGAGGTATAGAGATTAGTGAGAAGGGACATTAATTGGGTGAAAAGGCTTAATGGAATTCATTTTGGAAGATGGGATATGTGGTTCATTAGTGCCAGACTAGTGATCTTTTGGGTTGGATCATGTACATATATGATCGAATCTAAATGATCCTATTTAGTTTTGTATGACTAGTGTGATATATAGATATTATATGGTATGTAGAAGGTTTATTTTTGGTTTTTTATTACTATTATTTAAATTTATTTCACTATTTTGATTTATTTCTCCAACAGATTTATTGTTATTGTGAATATATGGTATAGTCTCCTCACTATCACCCAATAGAACATCACTGCTAGTTGGTGGGCTTTGGTATATAGAGAGTCATTCTTAAGGCCCAATAAATCAGGTATTTTTATTGTTTAGAGTATACCAAGGCAGGGATGTTATAAAGTGGCATTAGAGAACTGTTGGTGTTACAAGCTTTCATCAGAGAAATAAGGAATTTTATGTGAGTATTTGAGCAGTGTGGTAATAATGTAATACAAAGGGGGTTGATTAAAAGTGGTAATGAAATTCAGATGATATACAGACGGTATTAAAAGATGGTTATTGAAAAGTGGTTTGTTAATTAAGTTGTGGTATACTAGATTATAGGAATGTGTCATACCTTAGTATAATGGTTATGCTATGTTTCTAACAAGTACCTACATGAACTAAAGTTCAAGTTACGAAGGGAAATGAATTATTGTTCTAGTTTTTATTGTTATATCTGAGTTATTTGATTCATATTAAATTTTATTTTATGCTATTGATTTTTTGGACTCTTGGATCAAGGGGAAAGAAAGGTTATTCATGCATAACAATAGGAATTTTGGGATCACATGAAATATGTGTGTTCTTGTGATTACTTATTGGAACCTAGAATGAAAGAAAAGGGTTTGGGTAATTTAAAGTGACAATAATAGACCAAACAATGTTTTATCACATAGTATCTTGGTGTAATTATAATCAGTTAGACTAGGTATGTGATTCATGATGTGATGGGAATGTGATCCTTTGTTTATATAGTGTATGTGGTGCATGAATATAATATGGGTAGTTTTGGGGTATGAGGCCAGCTGATATATGGTATGGGTACGATAGGGAGTGTAAGGGTACTGAGATGCACTACATATTACAACTCCTCTATTTGGGATAATTGAACAATTATCTTTTGTGATGATCATGGTACTTTATTCTGAGCATTATACCACCTAAAATACCTCATTTTGAATATTCTAAGGGTAGAGATGAGGATCCACCAGGGTGCACATACGATGATTCCCCTAAGGGTATATGTGAGCATGAGCCATAAGTGAAAGCACCGAGGCTTGCAGGATAACCATAGTGGGTGGAGGAGTTTGGTCCATAATAGGAAGAGGATTTTGTACCATTGAAAGATGAAAAACACATAGCTAGATTGGTGTGGGTTATTTAGAGTATTTATCAAGGAACCTAGGGATTTGAGCCCTTCATGGAATATTTGATATAGGAGTTTCAGTCGTATAACCCTCCTTTGTTATAAGGAGATGGAAGATCATAGATACTAGGGTTTTGGATAGATCATTTTACACTATTTTTATCAGATCGAGACACCCCCAGGGTAGAGGGTGATGTTTTCTACATATATTCTCTAGGGACTAGTGATGTGTGGGTGGTCATGAGAGACTAATGTGGAAGGAATTCGAGGCTATATTTTCTTTGAGAACTTATTTCCTGAGTCCTTGATGGGGGGGGGGGGGTCAAGTCCAAGAGTTTGTACAATTGTAGTAGGGATAAAATTAAATTAGGGATTATTTTGAATGGTTCATAAAATTATTAGGGTTTTCAAATACCATAGAAGGAAATGAAATCTTCGTGGAGTGACTGTTCAAGAATGGTTTATGGAATTCCATTATGGTACCAATAAAAAAGTTCAAGTTGAAATAATTTTTAGAGGTGGTTAATTAGGAATTGATAGCCAAGCATAACTTAATGGGAAAGGCTATACCAATACCTACAACAGTGTTGGGTAAGATTGGAAGTGGATATATGAGTATCCGAATTCAAGGTTATTAGGATACCTAGAAGGGTAGTTAGACCAAATAATCAAGGATTCCACCACAGAGTAGATCATCGATGGTATGTTTTTAGTGTGGGTAGATGATACATGTTCTAGATCAGTGTGACTGGCCTCCAAAAGTGTTTCAGGCATGTGGATATATGGGGCATTTAGAGAGACATGTTAACAAACCTCATGGATAACTGAGAGTTAGGGACTATTTCAAACTCAAGGATTTTTTATAGGACGATAATAGATTTAAGGAGTTGGTAGTTAGGATATAGAAACAATCATGAGATGTATCAATGATAGAGATACTAAATAGTTGGGTAGTATCCTGTAGTGAGTAAAAATACTCAAGGATACATGAATCATTCAGTTAGAATTTAAGAAAGTTGCATGGAGTTGATTAGATATTTTTAGAATAGGTCAGAGAGCCAGTGACCATTAGTGACATACCGTGAGGGTGATCATGGTTTTTTGGTTTTTTATATTGGGTACTGGTGCATGTGGTTCATGTATGATAATTAAATTATCCATGTATTGGTTAATGTGAGAGAATAAGGTGTAATGACATTCTTTTAGTAGGAATATTGCATAATGTATTTCTTATGTGGGAATCAGGTGTTGTAACATCCCACCCTTATCATTGGCTTGAGAGAGTGGCATAATACTACTTTTCTTTATGTGACATCCCCAAGACCCCAAAGATTGGAAATAAATTCCAAGGGCTTAAATATAATTGGGGGATGATTTTACCTTTGAAATTAAATCCACCATAACCAACATACTATAACCAAATAACCTCTAACTGATTAATTAAACCATAGCTACACAACTCAATGTAAAATCAAAATATATCTCTACCATCTACACCATAACCAAAATATATCAGAGAAAGCGGAAGATAAAACCAACAAATCTCAAATACTACAAGTCACCAACTCCACAAATATCAACATAATCCACGATCCAACTCCATAATAAATTTCCAAGGTATCGTGAAACATCACTAAATAAATGACACACCTTGCCTTTAACTGTGTATTGATAAATAATATCTATAAACGCACGAAAGTTCCCAAGAAAGGGGTGAGTAAAGAAACTCAATATGTTCTCCCAAAATGACTTCCCCAATCAAACCAATATGATAGAACAAGTTAGAAATTTTATATTAAATAATTTATATAAAAGAATTCAAAATATATTATATAAAAAACCATTTCTAAGAAAAATAGTTTTCATACCAAAATAGTTTTCCAAAACAAATCCATTTACAAGGAAAGAAACCAAACAATTCTTTAAAAACACTTCTAAATTTTCCATTTTGGAATAAACCATTCCATTCCACATATCCACACATAAAACTATGCATGAAACCATGGACCTCCCTATACATGCAAGTGGTGAGTCATCCTTTCACCAAGCCGTCACTTGATGAAACATTTTGATGAGGTAACTTCACGGCCTTATCCATCACATTCTTTTGATGGGGAACTTCACATCCTTATCCATTCCAAATGCACATGAACACACACAAAACATTCATGCCAAACCATTAGTGACAATGATTTTCAACAAAAAAATATTTTTATTGAAAATACTTCCAACAATCCTTTTAAGAATATCATTTAAAAATCATTTTACAAATCAATTTTCACAATAATTCCACAATTCTAAAAACCATACCTAAAGAGGGTTTATACCCATATTTTTACAACAATTTCACAATAAATTTCAAGAAATCTAAACAATTTTAACCCAAGAAATCTAGTTATAATAAGAGGTGTTGAGACTGAATCCACATACCTTGGAAACTATGGAGAAAACAAATAACAACATGAATTATTCAATAAAATAAAGTTGAAACTCCGAAACCCACCTTAGATCTCATTACCAAACATACAAACAACCATATATAAACATTATTGGAATAAAATAACTTATATCCATCCCCAAAGGATTAGATCTAACATTCCAATAGAGGGAATAAGAAGATATCTTAGAAACCTCCCATGAACAAAGACTTACCTAGAAATCTGGCCTTCCATGCACCAAACTTTTCAAATAGATCACCCCCGGATCGAAGGGAATAGTTTCCAAAGCCTTTAGGAGGAGTGAAAAATGAGTTAGGGTTGTAATAGACAAAAAGGGGTTAATGGACTAAAATAATTGAGATCCATAATTTTAGGATCTCACTTTTAGTCGTGCATAGTTAGCTCACATGGTTAGGCAAACCATGCACTAACCTTGTATAGGCATCTGTCACAAGAAGAACCTCACATAGTTTATCATACAATTAGACACATCATTTTCCAACCATGAGAATGAAATATATCCCAAAAGAATGTTTTCCTCCGATTGGCCATATTGTTTGGCCAAACCATACACCTACCGAGTAGCCTCTTTCTCACTTTTCATAGTTTTCTATAGGTGTTGCATATTTTCTACTAATTATGCTCAAATCATGAACCTCCATAAAATCCACCAAAACATTCCAAAAGTCCTCCCATCCCTCCCATACTTCATCCAAACACTTTAAAGAATTAAAAAGATTACATAAAGGTTTACTTAATTGAAATGGGGGGGGGGGGGTTCTACATTCTTCCCACTATTGGATTTTCTATCCTCCAAAATTAGAAAACCACCGTTTCCTTGAATGAGTTCAATCCATTTTCGATCATTTTTTTTTCATATTCCCATGTTTTTTCCCAAATCTGACCATGTTTCTATAAAAAAATTCACTAGATCTATGATTTTACCATGTAATACTTTCACTTTCTTATCCACAATACATACCATCATATGAACCAATGAAGCATCCAGATCTAGGTTAACGTGATCCCATGAATCACATGGTCAAGATCAGGATGATACTTTTTCAACTGAGATACAAGAAAAAATTATACACCCAAATAAACCATTGTGTAAATGCCAACCGATATTCCACCTCAGAAACTACTTCAAATATCTTAAAATGGAATATTTATTGTGGATATAACTTTCCCTACCTCCTAAAATGATGATGCCTAAGGCTTAGAGAGATTTTCAATAACACATGAACTATCTTCTAGAATGAAAATAGATATTGAAGATGATATGGATATGAATTATAATGAATCTGTGGTGTCTCAATTCACTTATTGATCAACTGAATCTTCTCCATTGTGTCTCGAAAAAGGCTTGGTCCAACAAGTGAAGTCTCACCTGTTTCCACCCAACAACGTGGAGAATGAAAATTACGGCTATACAATTCTTAAAAAGGATACATATGTATCAAGGCTACATAACTATTTTTATATGAGAACTCCACTAATGATATATTATCTTCTAATTAGCCACCAAAATCCATTACACAAGCCCGAAGCATGTATTCTTACATTTGTATCTTCCTTTTTGATTGTCCATCTGTCTGAGTATAATACACCATATTCATGGTCAATTGAGTCCCAAGGTACTGTTGTAAGTATTTCTTGAAATGGGACGTAAACCTCATAACTCTTTCTAAAACTACAAAATTGGTATTCTATTCCTCTTTATCACTTATTAGATGTATATTTTAGTCAATTCCTCCACTGTATGAGATTCCAAATATGTATGAATGGGAATAATTTTTGAGTTGATCAACTAGCAACCATATGGAATTGTGTTTTTGAATTGTTCTTGGAAGGACTGTCACAAAATCCATAGAAATCTAATCTCATTCACAAATAGGAATAGGTAAAGTCTCCAACATACCTACTGGTCACTGATGCTCTGCCTTAACCTATTGATAGGCAAGGTATCCTGAAATGAACTCATTCACCTTCCTATTCATGCTAACCCACCAAAAATATTCTTTCAACTCCTTATACATATTTATTTTTCTAGGACTAATATTCCATATCAAATGGTGGTAATCATGAAGAATTTGTTATTGATAAGAAAAATGTATGGCTATCTAAACAATGAACCAAGAAACTAAACTCTTGTCTAGATTCCATCCCTCAATGGTCTCCCTACCATTGAATTTTGAAAAAATTGTAAAAAATTATGAATCATATGTCTATTACTCTTTAGAAATATTCACCAAATAAGGAACAAAAGTATCTAAGAGGAAAACCACAACAGTAAATTGAAATTCAAAATCCATGTTCATGTCTACAATCACAGACATCAAATGCCACTATTAGAAATCTTCTTTTTCTAAACGAGTATATAACTTTCTTATTAATGTATCCAAAACTAAATTTACTTTAACTGGTGTTTAAATCTTGTAAAAATTAAACATTTGGAGATAATCCATACATCTAATTTTTCTCATGTTTAAATCTCTTTGTGATAAAATTATTTTCAAGATTTTATTATCCATAAACATTGCGAATTTCTCCCAAGAGAGGTAATGGTGCCAAGTATTCAAATCATGAACTATGATAGATAAATCCAAATTATGTGTTAGATAGTTCTTCTCCTAAAACCATAACTTCCATGAGAAATAATAAAAAATATGATTTACCTATATGAGAACAAATACCAACCTATATCCCAAAGCATCACAACACACCACGTACCCCTGTCCGGATTCCAGAAAAATCAAGATTTCTGTTGATGTAAGGAAAAATTTAATATCTTGAAAAGGATTATGACATTAATAATTCCTTGTTAATGATAATTCTTCCTTTTCAAATATATCATTGGTGAGGCTAGTCATGAAAAATCTTGAACAAATAAATGGTAATAACCATCTAGACTAAAAAAACTGTATATCTCAAAGACATTATTTGGTAGTTTCCAAGAGATTACATATTCTATATTCTCTAGAACCATAGAAACAAATCTTATAGTGATTACATGGACAAGGAAACATACATTTTATATATAAAAATAACACTTTTATAATTATATATATAGAATATGATCTTGAAAAATTACTAAAACTGTCTCCAAGTGTTTCTCATGCTCAGATATTGTCCTTGAATACACCAATGTGTCATCCACAAACACCATCAGAAATTAATATAGATACCTTTGAAATATCTGATACATCGATTTAATAAAGTCTATTGGTGAATTTTTATGACCAAAAGGCATAAACACATACTCATAATTGTAATATCTACTTCTTAAATCTAATTTTGGAATATCCTCCTTCTAAACATGCAATTGGTGATATATTGAATTCAAGTAAATTTCAAATAACTAATGAGATCCATTAAATCTATTGAAAATATCATCAATGTGTAGAAATGGATACTAATTATATATCATAACAGAGGTAAGCTTATGGTAATCCACACACAATCGAAGAGTTCCATATGTATTTTTAATAAATAAGAGTGGTTCTGCCCATTGAGACATGATAGTCTAAATGAACCCTTTTCCTTCCATATCTACCAACAATACTTTAAATTCCATTAATTCTATTGGTTCCATCTGGTAAGATGGAATGGAAATAGGACTGGTCCCTGCGTGGAGATCAATCGTAAACTTCACTTATCTTATGGGTGGATCCCAGATAAATTTTAAGGAAAAAAATTCGAAAAATGGTCAATAACAATATGAAAACCACCTTTTCTAATCTCATCCAATGATTCCAAAGCTAATGCTACAAACTAGTTTGAGATAGTTCCAATTTATGGTTCCCGCAAGGTTGTTTCTCCTTCCTTTATATTCTGGAATCCTTTAAAGATATTCTCAATGCCATCATTATTCATAAAACTAATTCTTCATGTTTAAAAATTCATGTGATCCTTAAACATTATTAACCAATCCATCTAATGGATTCTGTCATAGACATCCATCTCAAGCAAAAAGAAATCCTATATCAACTTATCTCCATCAATTTTTATAAAACATGATTTTCATATAAATTCTTGACAATCTCTTTAAACAGGAGGAGTTTGATATTTCAAAATAGAAAAAACCATATCAACATGAAAGCTCATAATATCAACAATATGAGAATAAATAAACTAATGGGATGTAAAAATATCAAACAATGATTGAATAACTATGTAATTAAAAAGAATTTTACCTTTCACCATCGATGGTCCAAATTGATCACCCGTGATAACTTTCTCAAATCCATATAAATTCTTACTCAATTAAATTTTTTATTTATTTACCTATTATGTTTTCCCTTTATAAGGAGTCATGGTATTTCTCCAATATCCATGGCTAGCTCGACTCTTTTGATGAGAGGTATTCTGCTACCCTCACCATGTCGAAGCATCTGATGTCTGCAACACATGAGATGCTTCTCGAGAACCCAACCTTGGAGAATTGTGACAATATAAATGAAGTGTTAGGGCCAAGATGATAAGTAATATTACCGTATTTAGGTATTGTGTTTTTCTATCAAGAAAGGTCAAAAAGAAAATAAATCACCTAATTTTTTTGGGTGAAAATAGGTCTGAACATCATATTTAGAAAACCAGACTCTCAAATATTAATAACTTCCATCATATTGGGGATACCTTTTTTACACAAAAAGAATCATCAGACTCACATGAAGTCCGAAATGAATGAATTGATCATAATGAGTAAGGGAATTAGATTATGTATGAATTCAATAAAAATCTGATAATGTGTTGCTATTTTTTATTTCTAAAATATCGTAAGTAAGCTATAAAACATGTGATGCTATATTGATAAAAGAGAAGGCGAGAAGAGTTGATAAAATTTTTATTGAGAATAATATTAGAATAGAAAAGATGCTGAAAATCATATTTAGGAAAATCATATTTTGGAAGAGTATGAAAGAAAGATGTTGTTGTAGGAATAAGAAGTTACAATACTTTCCATTATAAGCTACATGATGCTGAAACTGATCTTATACATTTAAAATTCATGATTAAAATAAATAATATGGATAAGAATAAAATATTAATTTTATTCCACATGGTTCAAGAAAAAAGAAGAAGAGGAATATATTATTTTACATTTCTCTTCATTGTAATGTGGTAAGTCAAAATTAGAATCGGACTGGAGTTTTGTTATGCCTAGAATTATGCCTGAAGATTTTGAAAAAGATGAAAAAGTGTTTTCAAAGGTTAAATAGAAGCTCAAAGAATATGTTTTATTTTTTCCTTATCAGTTGAATTAGATAAATCATAATAGAGAAATTGGAATAAAAAATTTCAAAGGGAAAATCATAATGAAAAATCATAATCTGATTGAAGATTTATTAGAATAAATAATGGGGGATGAATTCAATAGAATATCCAGATTTCAAGGGTAATTTAATGAGGTAAAGAATGATATTTATTTAACATTATATTGAATGAGTCAAAGAAAGATATGAGATTTAAGGAAGATTGAATATTTGAGAAATTTGTAAAAGAGGGAAAACCTTTTCAGAATCCCAATTAAACCATTATTGTGAGCCTATAAAGATGAGGAGAGTACTTTATGTATTCTGGGACTTTCATACATCGATAAAGAGAAGATAGAAGCTTCACAATTCTATCAAGAAGTATTTTTTGAATTGTATCTTATTGAATATGTTAGCTAGATAGAATAAGTGAAGAAGACTATATTTAGAGTTTCCATAATCGGAATGACCTTCTCATATTGGGATTTTTAGACTCAGACAGATGCAGTCCTGATTTGTTTTATTGGTATTTTGACACAGTTAATTTTTTTCCTATTTAGAAAATCAAACATGGGAATTAGACTGGGTTTTGCAGGATCATATTAGAAGTTGTTCAGAATTGTCTCAATGGTATTCTAAAAGAAGTACAATTTCTGTATTGAGAAAATCGAACTAGGGAATCAGATTGGAGAATCATAATGAGTATCTTTAAAAAGTCTAGGAATTACTTTACCAGCTTCTGGTAAATAAAGTGTTGATTTTTTTTGAAATATCATATTTGAGAAAGGTGATCAAGAAGCACCATAACATGCTTGTGACAAAAATTGTATTACATCATTTCATGGTACTTGAAGCACATGCACTATTGTATTGAACATAGTGGTACACGAGTGTAAGGTAATAACATACTCTTTGTATTCCACAAAAAGGATTGTTTTATAGTGTATTGTGTGGTATTGGACTATTTCCAAACCATACCAAGGACTAGATACTCTTGTTGAATAGTGAACCTTGTAAATTCTGTTGTTCCTATGGTTATGTGTTTTATTTGTTTTTAGCAGAGAAAGGAATATCAAACTAGAGGTGACAGTTGTTTCATAATAATAGAAACTTAAAAGAAAATGATATCACTGATTCACCCCTCCCAAATCATAGTGATACTTGAATCCTAGTTGGGTAATTTCAATTGGTATCATAGCCAATTTCCCCTTCATTTAATCTTTTCTAATGTTTTTAAAAGAGAAGTTGTGATAAATAATTTTAATTTTTTCTAGAGTAAAGGTATTCTAATCTTTGGTGGTAAGAACTATCATATCTAAAAAGATAGAACGTTTCCTTATCTTTTGTACCTTGGGTATGATGTTCTTGAAGTTTCAACAGATGGATTTCCTCCTATTGATCATAAGGTCCCTCTTACACCTATTGATAATAAGAATCTTAGGAAATATATAAGAGTTTAAAATTATTTACTATCATCACTTTATAAAAGTGATTTTTTAATAGTAAACGGTTTTTCCATAACCTAAGGTATTCGAGATAAATTGAAAAACATTTAGGAAGAAAATCGAAAAGTCAAGAAGGAAAAGCTACAAATTTGGAGGCTGATGTATATAGATCTGAAAATATGAGAGTATGAATATGTTGGGGATTTATTTACTGAGGTAAATTACATTTTCAACATTATCAGATCTCCTAGTGAAAATTTAGAAGATTCTACTATTTTTGAAAACATATTAATAACCCTTCTTGAAAATTTTGATGCAAAAGTGTCCTTATTGGAAGAAAGATATCCTAAAACTCTATATCTGGATTATATTTAGGGTATGATAATTACATATGAAATGAGAAGGGAAAAAGATATGAGGAGAAATAAAAACGTTGATAGAGCAATGTCTTTCAGACATGCCATTAAAGAAAACACTAAGAAGGTTCTTATGGAAGATGATGTTGCAGACACTAACTCCAAAAATGAGGTATGTAAATTTTTTGATGAAATTTCATCCTTGTTTTCAAAAATGTGAGAATAGGTACACATAAATGCAAAGGAAAATATCCATTGAAATGTTCTAAATGTAGAGACATTGGGAAATTTGTGGTAAATTATCCTCAATGAAAGAAAGAAGAAGATAATGATGAAGAAGAAATAAGGCCAAGAATGTCATGGAAGAAATATGGTGATAAAGATAAATTTTTTTCCATAGGAAAAGATAAAAATTTCTTTAAATCTAAAAGAATAATATTTTTTTCTAAAGATGAAGAAGAAGAAGATAGTGAAGTTGAATCCAAAAAATATTTTGATGAGAAATCTGGAGAGAATACATTTATTTCATTAACGAATAATGATGATTTCAGAAGAAATAGTTCTAAAGAAGAAGAAACTCAACTTGAATCGCATTTGAAATAAGAGTTTAAAGGATATCTAATAATGATTATAAATCTTGACAATGAAAATATGAAGTTGGTAAAAAAAATTTCTAATAAAAAATCCATAAGGATTTCTTGATGAGAATGTCAAGATGTTAAAAGATATTGATTATTTGAATAACTCTCTTGAGAAATAAAAGAATCAAAATGAACATCAAAAAGTACAACAGAAGGAAAGGAAGTGTTTGGACTTTTCCAACAAAAATATATAAATATAAATGGAGTGGTACAAGTTTTAAATACACTATCTCTATAGTTGGTGAATATTATCATAAGTAGGAACCCAAGAAGGATTAAAATTCACCTTTAAATGTTGATAATAAAGCTGAAATATTTCTTAAAAAGAAAATTGGGATTTTTTCTAAAAAGAAGAAAGATATGAAATTAATGTATGTGTCTAAGACCAAAAAATTCACGAAGTCAGAAGTTTATAAAACTTCTAAGTATGAAAACAATTTATAAACATTCTAAATATGAATTTTTTAATGACTTTTGGTTTTGATATGTATGAAAATAAATTGGAGCTTAAGAATAAAGATTTGTTTGAAAATATAAAGGTTGGTGATCAACAAAGTTCTGTTAAGAAGGTTGCTGAAAAACACACTAAAAACATTGGTTAATGGGAAAATTTCATAGGAAAATACTATTTATACAGGTATTTTTGGTATTATGGTGGATTCTAGCATACATAAAATATGTGTTTTTTCAACCCACAAAAGTACTACTATTCTAGGGGTTGTGGAAGACAATGGTTTAGGGGGAGTCAGTCCTCTCAAAAGAAGAAGTCTGAGAAGTGTGACATCCCAAGAAAATATAGAATAATACCATTTCATATTTATTATTATTTATGAATTATATAGTAATTTTACTTTAAAAGGGATGTTATTTCTGATATATTACCCAACACACAACAATGAGTTTCTCTAAAATCTTACATTGCACACAAGACTGAGTTATACCTAAAAATACTATATTATTAATATTACTATTTTAAGTTGTAGTTATCACCAAGCCCTTAGAATGGATAGAGTGAACGATATTAACTAAATTATGAAAATAGGGTATATTCATGATTATATAATTATTCTTTGGTTAGAAAATTAATTATAAATGTAAATAAAAACCAATTGAATATAAATGATGTGTTTTTATGAAAAAATATTTAAGTGCAAATAATTGTGTTTGTAAAATAATAAAATAAATAATTTTGGATTATATTAATGAAATATTAATTCAATATAATATTTAAAATTTATATTATGTGTTTTCTAGACATTGTATAAGAACAAATACAATTTTAAGGATAAAATGAGTGTTTTTCTAAAAATGCACTTTCACCATTTTTTATGGAAAACCCATTTTACATCTGGTTTTTAACACATTTATAGGTTATATTGGAAAAAATAAACTTCTTATTTGGAATTGTGATGTCCAAATTTACTTTGGTTGATTTTTTTTTTATTTTTATGATAAAATTAATTTTTTAATTAATAGTGAAAATCACTGCATTTGAATTCAAAGTGCTTTTTTCATATAATTTATTTATATAATTATAATGTCATTTTAATTGGTTTTAAAGTTTAATTATATTATGTTTTTATAATTTAATCTAATTTAGTTAATTGGAAGCCATTTCATATTGAAATTAAATAGAAAAACTATGTGAAGTTTTGTAAGTTTTACTTAAAAAAATCATTTTCTCATTCCGAAAATTAGATTAATTTAAAATTGAATATTTCCACTTATGTGAATTGAATTTTAAAAAAATAACATACATGGTTGTGATAATTATAAAAAATTTGGTCTAATTGGATCAAAATAATTTTAGGTGAATAGTAACTTTAGTATTTTATTTACCATGGTTAAAGGGTAAATTAGGTAAATAAAGGTAAAAATAATATTATAATAATATAAAACTACCCTAACACTCATCCTAATATTATTGGATGAGTTATGGCTAACCAATTAAATACATGGACCGAAATTGTGGCCTTTGGAAGCCACTTGGGTGTGATTATGACATTAATAAAATTTTATTAAAGTAAAAATAAAAATATCATAAACATGTCTCTTATTACTCAAATAAATTTATTACGGGGTTATATAAGAGATGTATTAGAATATAAATATTCATTATAAATATAAAAATATTACCTACATCATGATAATTTATTTATAATGTTTAAGAATTAAATAATGAAATTTCATTATGTCACAATGATGATGCAATAATAGATTTATTAATTAGAGAATAAAATAAATAATATTATAAATATTAAAAAAAATATTATTTGACATAATTTATGCCAAACATGAATTTTATATATGATTATGAAATTTTATAAGTCTATTAAATAGTTTTTTTCAAATTTATCTCTCAGTTTGTATTTTATTTAAATTCAATGAAATGAATAGTTTAAAAATTTACGTAATTGATATTTAAAAAACTATAATTTATTAAATTATTTAAAAATATTAAAAATATTTTAAAATGACAAAGTTACTATACTATGTTTGAAAATTTCAAAAAATTTTCCAATTATGGGGAATTGACTCGATATAAGTAAAATCTATTGCCTCTTAATATTTAAAATGCTGCCACCATAATTAAAATTAAAATAGAAAAATTAAGGGTCAACAGTAAAGATAAGGTTTAAAATAAAATCAATACATGTATAAATATTATTAGATGAGATAATTTAGATATATAATCATATTATAATATACATAACTCAAGTTTAAGTCATTTGTATTAAAAAATTATTTTATATTAATTTAATATTTTAAGAGTTTCCATGGGTGTCCCTCCCCTCTTTTATAAAATGTACCAACTCTTCTCTAATGATCACACTCCAAGAGCCATTTTCTTCTGCCATGATCTACCCAAAAACTGTCCTAGTATCCCTACCCACATTCTTGAGGGATTATTTTAGGTATAAAAACCCTCTTAAAGGTGTCAATGTGTTCTTCAAAAGTGTTCAACCAAAGAAGAGGTATCATTTTTTTAAGTGTTTCTATTTTATTTCTTCTTCCATTTCCTTTAAATTTCCTTCATCCAAAATTAACTGGTAACTACAGTATCCTCGATATAATTATATTTTATTATATTAATATCATCACCTAAATCTATCTCAAATTTCATCAAATGGGAAATGAAAATTTCCTTTCTTATGTCCAGAAGACTACCGTCTCGTGAATCGATATAGTTCATTTTTTATTACCTCCTATAAATAATAGTTATAATGATGAACTAAATTTTTATATATGATATTAATGAAATATTTATCATTTTAAGACAATAATATTTTAATTATATTCTCACTTTATATAAATAGAAAAATTATAATATCATTCGTGCGTACGGGTGAACTGTCACCTCCACGAAACGATGTGAATCATTTTTATTCACCATATCACCTATATGATATATATAAGTATATTAAATTATTATTATGATGTTAATAATGTTATAATGTTTCTATAAAGGAAAAATAATAATTACCTTATTTTCATAATGATCAATGAAAAAGGGAAAACATTACTCATGTGTATGTACGACCTACCATCTCTATGAATGTAATGTTGTTCATTTTTGATACCATAAATAAATTGTTTGATTTAATAGTATAATTGAGGTACAAAAATTATTATTATTCCATGCATATTTTTTTGGAGATTATATACTTATGAACACATGGACAATTTACATCATAACAAGTTCATTTTCGACTCATGTACCGAATATCGTCAAAATGTCAAATATGAACATAAATAATTACGTAATTTTTAAAACATGGTAATAAGTTATATAAAAGGAATAATTAACATTAAAATTTTTTCAAGCATGTAAAAATTAACCAAAGATTATAATTCAGAACTATAACAATTCTTCGTGATGCGTTAGACTATAGGTAAGAGACTTCATCTCAATCTCATATCATTGTGGCATATTTTGATGATATACACCACCTTATTTTATACGGTGTATAATAAACCCATTTTAATTATAATTTCATTAAAATGTTTTCAAAATGAATATTTTTCTATGAATTGTTTTACTAAATGACAGAAGGAATGTTTTTTTACGTACACAACAAAACAATATTTCCTCTGCCATGACCATTATTTGATATTTGGCTTTCTCAACAAGCCATAACGTTTTTAAAATAAAAATAAATACCAAATTCACTTTTCTTGTATTTTAGTATTGAAAATGGTTTTTAGAAGATATTTATTATGTCAATATCTTGAAATTATATCTTGTGATTGCAATGTGGAAATTTTATTTTTCCTTCATGCCTATTTTTATGTGTTTCGATTAAGTTATGGTTCTTGGGAACTATTTATATATATGGGTGGTTCTATGATAAAACGAGAGCAGGTGAGCCCATGATATATCTCCAATGTATTAGGTTATGAGAAGGATTTAAACGATAAGGTTTATCCTAAGATATTTAGGGAATATACTTTGATGGATATTCCAAATGTAGCCATGAAGGTTACCCCCTATATAGCGGTGAGAGCTACAATGTTGGTTTGATATGGATGCCAAAAGTTACCTTAATGATTTATGATTTCTATGAGTTTTTTATGAAACTTATGATATAATGAGGTATGTTAAAGATCTAATGTTTTATTAGTGAAAAGTATGATTTAATGGGTTTATAATTATTCACGGAATAATTTTTTCTTTCCTTATTTTATATTCCCTAACTGATATTTTTGTACTCATACATTGTTTTTGAAATGTATTTCATAGGGTATAAGGATGGGTAAAATAAAATAATAAGTCAAGATGAATTTTATGAAGTTTTTGTTAAGAAAAACAAATCATGTTTTATTTTAGAGTTTCATTTTGTAAAAAAATGGATAATGAGTAGAAGTGTTTACTTTGTAATATTTGAGTTGTTATGTAATAGTTAGGACCTAATTATCAAAAACTCTAAACCTAAAAATATCCTCAATGTCAATTATTTATATAACTCATTATTATGTAATGTTTAAGTTTGGGTCCTTATAGTGGCTATCAAAGTTTAATTTAGATAACTTTAGAAGTTGGGGTGATATTTAAGAATAAGTTACAAGTTATATATAACCACAATGGTTTGGATAATAGAAAGAGTTATAGTTATTTTAGATAAATTAGATGAGTTTTAGATAACATGAATGATTATATATTAGTGTTTATATTCCTCATAATATAGTATTTTGTGATTTATTGGTGTACTCACACTAACCTTTTTGGTTTTATTAAATGGCTTGATCCACCAGGAACCAAAGTAACAAAGGATATAAAGGAAAATGTGGTGGTTCTCTTAATAAGCATCTGAATGAAATAGTATCTTGAATGATAACTCTTGTGGTTATTCTAAACCAACTATAAGGAGTCATTATTAACTACTAGAACATTGGTGAGTTTTCTAATTCATCATATATGGGAGAAATGAATACCTATGGAAGTTTATGTAATAATCATAAGGTAAGTATATTTAATGACGTGTGTTGAAGATGTAGAAATAAACACTTGGGAAAATGTTTTAAATGGATAAGAAGAAGTTATAGATGTGGTAATGAAGGTTATAAAGCAATAACCTACCATGTAAAAAGTAATCATTCATTTGACTCCAGGAAAGTAAAAGAAGTTATTTTATAGTTATCAATTGAATGTTTTAAATGTGGGGAGTATGGTCATTATGAAAATCAATGTCCTACTAAGAATGTTTTCAAATGGGATTAGGAGGACCATACAAATATATATTTAGAAATACCTAATTCCATTCCAATTAAATATGAGGAAATTGAAAATTACCTATGAAAGTTATGGATTATTTCTTGTCTCATGTTTTAACATTATTGAATTCATGTTTTTGTTTATAGGAAGGATGTATTATGGAATAAGATGGAAAGTTTTAGTTAAGGGAATATTAATAATGTTGAATTATTAATAACTTTATATATAATGGATTTGAGAGTTATGTTTGATCTATGGATTATGAAATGTTTAAAAGTATTAATGCTCTTTTGATGATGAGATTACCTTTGAATACTTTTTCTAGTATGTCTAGCCCTGAATTTTTTTATGTGAAAATGTTATTCGATGAAGAATTGTCTTCTCTTGTGTGGAAATAATTACAAAGGTACGGATAACCATTAGGGTTTATATGATCTTTTATTTTGTGGAAATTATTGGTTATTACATTTTGAGTTTCAAAATGAATTGTATGAGATAAAATTTGAGGATAAATCAATGTTATAGTTATTTTTGATAATTTTATATCATTTTGGGAATGTTATAAATTATATAATTTTAGGAAAATGACAACACATAGGAAGGGTGAAAACCCATCACATCAGACAAGGTTGTGGAAATTTGAACCCATAACCAAAGTGGTACATGGCTTTATCACTTACCACTATCCTACGAGAAGTCCTTGGTTAGTATTTCATTTTAATTTTTAGTTAAATGAGTCAATATAATAAGAATATGTTGATTTTGGGAACTTATTTTCATCAAATGGATATGATTGTTATAGGAAAATGATTTGGGTATTAAGTGATAAATGTTATTTTGGAATACATTTACTGTTTTGGGAACCCTATATTCCTAATGAAAATAGAATATTATGGACTTTTATTTGAAGAGTAATGGTTGAATTTTATTTTGGATGAATATATGTTTTTATTGTGGACTTATGGAGATTCAGGTTATTTATGGAAATGATTAACCTATCTTAGAGGATATTTGATTTTTGAAATTACATTTTTGGCATGATATATTAAGAGTGGTTGATGATATTTGGAGTTAAATGTTAGAAGTTATCTTGGAAGATTATTTGATTAAATTCTTATGATTTTTGGATTTAATCTTAGTTACAATATTTTTGCCTAATTTTAAGGATAGTTGTTTATTGAGTGGTCTATGATGGGATTTGGATATTAATTTTTAATTTAGGAGATTAAAAATAATGATTATTCTTTTACAGTTTATAATATTTGGGGAATTATATTATTTTTACAAAAAAAAATTATTGTTGGTTAATGTTTTAAGACATGATGAATAGATAGTTAACATTTTGTGGATTATGTGATTCTCAAGAAGTTGATTGTAGAGTTTTAGGTATGAATAAAATCCTATTAAATACTCATCATCTGGGAAAAAAGATGGGTTTGTGGTGGAATTTGATTAATAGATGAAACTCTACGTGTTAAGTAATTATATTTCTTTATGATCTTAGTCTTGGTAGTAAATGAAATCCATAACTTGATGAAAACGATCATAAAACAGAAAAAATTCTTTTTTACTTTTCCTACTATTAAATAAAAGACTCTTTAACCCATCATGAGTTTGTGGTTTTCTGATTGTTAACTTTTCCTGATCATGTGTTATATCACTCTTATAGTTGGGGTTTGGCTTAGTGGTTATCACCTCGTAATCCTACATGAATGATGGGGATTCAAAATCCATTGAGTGTATGTTACTGTAGTGGTATTGTAGGAGTAGAGACACTATAGTAAGGATGAAACTATAGTGGTGGAAGATACTGTAGCAATAGCAATGGAGGGTACTGTAGCAGGTGGGGTACTGTAGAAGTACTATTCACATAATGGGTCTTGGGAACAAATTTGGGCCTACACGCCATGTATTGGGACACATGCCCATTGGGAATTTGTGATACATATATATGATGTAATAAAGCGAGTGGTTAGGTGGGTTATCCCTTGAGGGCGGAATATGACCTGCTTTTCAGGCCAATTTTTTTGCGGTGTGTGTGTGTTTGATGTAATTGTACCCCCAAGCACCAAATATATATTTATATGTTTTCTGTCACTCCATATCAGAACATGTCGGTCAATTATTCTTCAATATACATGTTTTCTAATGTAGAATCCCGGTATGTGTTATCTCGGGTGACATTTTTACTCCACTTTCATTCTTTTAAATTGGCACTTTTAGTACCTCTTTTTCCGATGTGGGATTTCAATGAAGTAATTTTGAAAAGTGGAACCCTAGTAACCGAGCTTGAATTTAAAATTGCAAGGGTGAAATTTATAAAAGGGGGAATGATGTAACATTCCCGGTAATTATAGAATAATATGTTTTCATATTTATTAATATTTATGAATTAGATAGTAATTTTTATTTAAAATAGATGTTATCTCTGATAGCGTACTCAAAACTCAACAATGGGTTTCTCCGAAATCTTATGTTGCACACAAGACTGAGTTATACAGAAATATAATATATTATTATTTTTAGTTGTAGTTATTTCATATCTATTAAAATGGAAAGAATGAATAATATTGACTGAATTAGGAAAATAAGGTTTATCTATTTTTATATAATGGTTCACTGGTTATAAAATTAATTAGAAATGCAAATAAAAACCAATTGAATATAAAAGTTGTTTTTTTGAAATACTATTTAAGTGAAAATAATTATGATTATAAAATAATCAAATCACCCTTGTCAGATGATATTAATGAAATATTAATTCAATATAATATTTAAAATTCATCTTACTTGTTTTCTAGAATTATATAAGAACAAATACAATTTTATGGATAGAATGAGTGTTTTTATAAAAATGTAGTTTTACCGACTTTTGATGGGAAACCCATTTTAAATCCGGGTTTCGACACTTTTATAGGTTTTATTTGAAAAAAATAATCTTCTTATTTGTAATAGGGACATCAAAATTTAATTTTCTTCAATTTTGGTATTTTTATGACAATTTTTTTAATGAATAGTTAAAAACACTGCATTTTAAATCAAAAGTGTTTTTTCATATAATTTATTTATATAGTTATATTGTTCTTTTAATTTTTTTTAAAGTGTAATTAGCTTATGTTTTTATCATTTAATCTGATTTTATTCATTTTAATCAATTACATATTGAAATTTTATAGAAAAACTATGTGAACTTTTGAATTTTTTACTTAAAAAATAATTTCCTCATTCCGACAATGGGTTTAAATTTAAATTTAACTTTTCCACTTCTGTGAATTGAATTTTCAAAACATAACATAAATTCTTGTAATAATTATAAAAAATTTGGTCCAATAGGATAAAAATAATTTTTGGAGAATAGTAACATTAGTATTTTATTTACCATGGTCAAAGGGTAAATTAGATAAATATGGCTAAAAATAATTTTATAATAATATAGAACAACCCTACCGGTACTAATCTTGTTGGATGAGTTATGGTCAACCAAGAAAATACTTGTGCTGAAATTTTTGACTTTGGAAGCCAATTGGGAGTGATTATGACATTAATAATATTTTATTAATGGAAAAATAAAAATATCATAAAAACATCTGTTATTACTAAAAAAATTTTAATATGGGGTTATATTAGTGATATCTTCAACTATAAATAGTCATTATAAATATAAAAATATTACCTAAATAATTGTAATTTATTAATAATTTATAGTAAATAAATTAGTAATTTTAATTATGAGACAATGATGATGAAATAATAGATTTATTAATTAAAGAATCAAATAAATAATATTATAAATATTAAATAAATATTATATGACATAATTTATGGAATCTAAGAATAATACTGGTCACTATGACATATTATATGTCTATTAAATTGGTTTTTATGTTATATATCTATTTTTATTTTATTTAAATTCAATGAACTGAATAGTGTAAAAATTGACATAATTGACATTTTATAAAAATAATAATTTATTATATTATTTAAAAATACTTAAAATATTTTAAAATAAAAAAGTTACTATGATAGAGTATATAACTTAATAAATTTTCTAATTATGGGGAATTGACTCCATATAAGTAATATTTATTTCCACATAATATTTAAAATCTTGTTACCACAATTAAAACTAAAAGAGAACAATTAAGGGTAAACTGTAATGATAATGTTTAAAATAAAATAAATACATTTATAAAAATTATTGGAAGAGAATATTTTGAAAAATACTAATATTTTTTTTACATAACTCATTTTGTATTCATTTGGATAAAAAAAATATTTTTTATTAATTTATTATTTTAAGTGTTTTTAAGGGTGCCCCTCCCCTGTCCTATAAAAAGGTACCCACTCTTCTCCAATACTAACACTTAAAGAAAAATTGGGTTTGGTGAATATCTACCCAAAAAACTTCCTATAATTCCTCCCCAAATTCTTTTGGCCTTATTTTATGCATAACATCCTTGTTAGAGGTGTTAAGGTGTTCTTAAAAGGCGATCAACCGAAGAAGAGGTATCATTTTTAAGAGTTTATATTTTATTTCTTCGTCCATTTCCTTTAAATCTTATTAATCCATGATGAAATGATAACTATAGTATCCTAAATATATTTATATGTTATTTTGTTAATATCATCACCAAAATCCATCTCTAATTTCATAAAATGGGAAATGAACATTTTGTTCATGTGTACGACAGACTACCACCTCACAAATCGTTATAGTTCATTTTTCATTACCATCTAAAAATAATTATTGTAATTATTAAATCAATGTTTATTTATGATATTCATGAAATATTTATCAATTTAATATAATATTATTTCAATTATGTTCTTACTTTCCTTGCACAGAAAAATGATAACGTCGTTTGTGTGTACATGTGAACTATCTCCTCCACGAAGCGATGAGAATCATTTTTATTCACCACACCACTTGTATGATATAAATAAGTATATATAAATAATTATTATTTTAATAATATTATAATAATTCTATAAAGATAAAATAATAATTACCTTATTTCCATAATGATCAATGAAAAATGGAAAACGTTACTCTACGTACTTACGACCTACCCTCTCCATGACTATAATGTAGTTCATTTTCGATAACATAAATAAATGGTTTGATTTAATAGTATAATTGATGTATAAAAGTGATTATTATGTGATGAATATTATTCTGGATATTATGGACTTATGAACACATATAAAATATAAATCATAACACTTTCATTTTCGAATCAAGTACCGAATATCGACAAAACATGTGATATGATCTTAAATAATTTTGTAATTTTTATAACATGTTAATAAGTGATATAAAAGGAATAATAAACTTGAAAATGGTTTTAAAGAAATTACAAATTAACCAAAGTTTATTATTCAGGAATATAACGATTGAACGTGATGAGTGAGAGTCAAGTTAAGGGACTTCGTCTCAATCTTCTTTCATTGAGGCATATTATAATGATATACACCACCTTATTTTATATGGTGTATAATAAATCCTTTTTACTTTTAATTTAATTCAAAGGATTTAAAAAGGAATATTTTTCTATGGAGTGTTTTACTAAATGAAAAAAGAAATGTTTGTTTTTTTACGAATGTGGTAAAAATGATATTTCCACCACCGTGACCATTATTTGATATTTTGATTTCTCTACAAGATGTAATGTTTTTAAAAGAAAAATAAATAATATATTCCACTTTCATGTATTTTGGTATTGAAAATGGTTTTGATAAGGGATTGAATATGTCAATATCTTGAAATGATATCTTGCTATTGCAATGTGTAAATGTGATTTTTTCCTTTATTCTTGTTTTATGTGTTATGATTACACTAGTTCAATTTTTTTTACCACGTCGGTGTTTTTTATGTCGGTTATATATAAACCACGTGAAAAGATATAAAAATTTCTTTATCATGTCAGTTATAAAATAAATGACGTCATAAATCACCGAGAATAAATTTATAACATAGATTACTTTATAACTGATGTAAAAAATATCCTGATTTGATATATCACGTCGGTAATTTTATAAACGACATTATAAATCGATTCTCAGCAATTTATGACATCAGTTATTTTATAAGATAAGTGATATATCAAATTTTGGCTATTTATCACAACAGTTACTTTATAACCAATGTTATAAAATAATTTCTACACCAGTTATTAAATAACCAAAGTGATAAACATAAAAAACATTTTATTAGGTCAATTATTAAATAAATGATGTGATAAAGCTTTTAAATGATTTTTCGGAACCCGTATTCTATCATTCTATTTTCTTCGATCATCCGACCTGTAACACCCTGATATATTATGAGAAATATATTTTTTATGTTATATGCAACATCAAAGGAATCTTTGACAACACACAATACTGACTTGGCTTGCATTACAAGCAATCACAAACTTCCTCGATAGCGTGTGTACTACGGAATACCGGGTTTCACTAAAAAATGATATATTATTATGGACTAGCCATTATGAATAGTGTTAACTACATTTTTAATTTTATAACATTATTATTCATCTTACACATTTTCTAGAACATGTTAAGAGAACAAAATAAATTTTTCAGGAAAAATAAGTATTTTTCAAATAATGCTGTTTTGCCGCCTTTTGATGGCGCACCCATATTAAATCTAGATTTTGAATTGTTTATAAGATCAATTTGACAAAATAAAATTCTTCTTTTGAATCATGATATAAAAATTTACTTTGGATAAATTTTTGATATTTTTCTGATAACTTTCATATTTTGATGAATAGTAAAAATACGTTAATTTTTAATTAAAAACAACTTTTTTTCATTGAGATAATTTATATGGTTAAATTATAATATTTAATTGTTTTAAAGTATAAATAGAATATATTTTTACCATTTATTAAAATATATGTCATTATCATTAATTTCACATTGAATTCATAGGTAAAAACATTTCAATCTTTGGCAATGTTTTAGCTTCTAAAACCCATTTTCTTAACAACAGGATTAATTTTAAATTAATTAATACAACTTATGTGTTTTGAATTTTTAAAAAATGTATTCTATATTTGGAATCATTGGGTACAAATTATGTTAGCGGGCCACTTTTTATTTTTGGGCATTATGAATAGTAACTACGGTAAATTTTATTTACCATAGTTAAATGTAAATCGGGTAATTAACGGTAAATATAAGATTATAAAATTACCCTAATGCTTGAAAAAATCCTATTGGATAACTAAAATTCGACCCATATCACCTAAGGGTCGGATTAGATTCATTTAATGGGCTTTTTTCTATGAAAATAATTTAATTATTATTAAAAACCAAAGAAAGTGACAACATGTCACTTTCTTAAATATTATATGTATAATAATTTTAATTTAGAGATAAACTTAATTAAACTTAAAAAATTAATAATCTACAGAAATCTAATACAATTATCTACATCATATGAGTTTATTTATAATATTTAGGGATTATATAATTATCATTAATTATAAAACAATAGTGATGTTGAAATTATTTTACTAATTAAAATATCAAGTAAATGGTGTTAAAAATATTAAAATAAATATTATATGAACCATTTAATGTGTTCCACTAATTTTATAGATACATATGACATTTTATGAATTTATTAAAGCTTTTAGTTCGTACATATCTTCTATATATATTTTATTTAAATTCAAATAAATGAATAGTTTCAAAATTGACACTATTGTTATTTTATAAAAATAACATATTATAAAATTGTTTAAAAATCACAATAATATTTAAAAATTATAAAATAAAATTTATATGGTCTAAAATTTCATAAAGTGTCAAATTATGGAAAATTCACAACACTAATTATTTATAATAATTTAAAATTCAGAATATTATTACCACAAATAAAATTAAATTGATTAATAAGGATAAATCAAGTTGATAATGTTTAAAATGAATTCCTAACATGTCTAAATTTTTTTGGTTGGTGAGATTACAACCCTATCTCATCTAATATTCAGATATGAGTCATTTTGGAAGTTTTTAAGTGGGGTTGGGATTTAATATAAACTAATATTTCTTATATTTCCAAAGGTGCCCCTCTCCTCCCTTATAAAAGGGCACCTCCTCCCTCTCCTCCTCATACTAATTTGAGCCTCCAAGCTCGGCCAAACCCTGCCCATTTCACTTTCCCACTTCCCTAGAAACATCTTAGAGGTCCTAGTCTTCTTCAAAGACCAATTTTAGTGCCCTAAGAGGAGGTCTCAAAGAGGCGCTTCAAAGAAGAGGTAATGTTCGTTTCCAATTCATTCAACTTTATTTCTTCTTCTCCTTCTTCTTATTTAGTTGTTCCATTATGAAGTAATAACAACAGTATCACTCATATACGTATATTTTATTATAAGTATCAAACAAACCTATTTCACCATCTATCTATCCTACGGAAAACGAAATCACCGCGCGTGCGTATGTACGGAATACCGCCTCCACACCGTGGTGTAATCTATTTTCCACCACCACCTTACTAGGATGGGTATAATGGTGTAAAAAATTACTATATATGATTATTGTAAAGTGATATTGATTACGAAATATTATACATACACTCCAATACAATTCCAAAATCATGGGAACGATATCATCGCTCGTGCGTATGTACGGAATACTGTCTCCACGATGTGATGCAACTCGTTTTAAATGATCTTAATTGAATAATGATTATATAAATGAATTGAATGAATAAATATGATATATATTGCACTAATACCATTCTGGAAATTAGGTTTCTATGACCTAAAAATAGGAATAAGAATTTATTCGACAAAAGACACATACGAACATAAAGCAATAAACACCAGAATAACAAGTAGAAATGAAATATTACTAATAAGAAGCTAATAAAATGACCATATATGATATCATAAAAATAATTATGATTCTGGAATAAGTCAATGACATTATTTAAATCATTATACAGGGGGTTCAGACACTTACGAAGCAAATCAGACCTAAGGTAAGGGAAAATCTCGCAATCTCATTTTTATCCGAGATTATTTATACTTCAGAATTTACTAGGGAATATTTATGATCCAAATACATGTTTCCTCAATATGTAATATTATTTCTATCCTCCTACAATTTCTTAAATCCAATTTTACCCTTTGGTGAGTTTTTAGTAAAATATATGAAATGAATCTTTTGTCATTTTTAGTACGAGGTACTTTTTGACTTTTTCGGACAAAGTATGAGAAGAATGTTTTTTTTAACATATACTAACTGAATAGAATTTTAAAACATTATTTACATGAATATTCCTTTACAAGTTTTCAAGTTTATTTTTAATCAACTTCTTTAAGTTTAAAATTTTATGACATTTTAAGAAATGAAAAATGTTTTTGAAGTAGAAAGGATATTTTCCTCAAGAATGGAGTTCAAGTGTTTTATCAAAATTATTTTCCATATAAGGTAATATAGGGTTCTATTTCTATCCCTAGTTTTACATTTATTTTATTATGTTATGATGGAATTATTTTTATGATGTCCTTTTATCTTATGGTGGCATGATGATTAAGAATCCCATTTTTATTACATGGGTTATGATATGATGTATGATTTATGATCTTGTGGAACACATAATAATGGTATCATTATGAGATGAGTGGGACCTATATCTCCCTCCAATACATTGGGTAAAGATTTATATCTCATGAGATAGACATGGATGGAACGACAGGTTAAACCGGTTCAGTGAAACATGACTGAATGAGGAGTGAACTCAGTTCAGAAAAGGACTTTGTCCGCTAAGATAGTCTTGGAAATGAGTCTTGACTACTAAGAAATTATTTTCTATGATTATGTGTGTATGCCACAAAGCTTAATGTTTTAAGTTATGATGATTGGAATTACATTTCACTTCTATGATTTATCCCATGTTATGATCTCTTTTGCAAGATAAGATTTTCAAAATGTTATGTTCTTATAAATATGATATGTTTGATATTTATTTTGTTTTCCCTTACTGAGCATTTGAGCTCACCATTTTGTATGTTTTCTTTTCCCTAGGTCAAGAATAAGGATATTAAGTAGGATATTCCTAAAAGGGACTCTAGATATGATGAAATAAATGGGAGACAATGTAGATGCTTTATTAATCAGTTGTTTATGATTCCCAGTTTCTAAAGAAACTATACTTATACGGTCCTTTCATGGTTTTGTTATATGTTTTAATAAGTGTACTTAAATTTTGAAGTATTAACAATGTATTTAAAGTATGGGTCTTTATAGTTGGTATCAGAGGAAAGGTATATTCAACCTTTGGAAACCAGGATGTGAAAGCCTTAGTAAGAAACCTAAGGATATGTCTAAGCATAGAACACAATCTTAGTGTTTTAGAAATGGCCATGAAAAACCTATGATAACAACTTAAGTGTGAAATTTTATTCTTGATTATGTGGTTTTCCTATTATAATTAGTGTTTCTCACACTATTCTTCTTGGTTTTAGTGAATGGATAGAACTCGAAGGAACCGTGTTAATGTAGAATGCGACAGGAAATGCAATGATAGTACCCCTGAGAAACCAAATGTTATGGGAGCTGGAATGCAAAATCCTGTAGCCATTCTCACACAACTTTCTCAAGCTATGAATCATGTAGGACTTCAAAACGATCAAAGGAAGGAGCAAAATTCTGTTGAATCCTTCATGTGGCCGCGTCCACCTTCATTCAGTGGGTCTACAGATCCATTAGTTGCTGAACAATGGATCAGTACTACTGAAAAGATATTTGCAGTTCTTCAATGTTCTGAACATGATAAAGTCATCTTAGCAGTGTATCGTTTGGAAGAAGATGCTGATCAATGGTGGAATCTTATCAAGAATATGAGGCAAAGAGATGAAATTGATTCCATGGAATGGGATGAGTTTAAGAACTTATTTTTCAATAAGTACTTCCCTTGTATTCTTCGAACAAAGATGGAGAAGGAGTTTCCTGAACTGAAGAAAAAGGATGATGAATCCATTGGTACCTACGAAGCAAATTTTACAAGACCTGCAAGGTACGCTTCCAGAATTATAATCCAACCTGAGAGTAAGATTGATCGATTCTTTAGTGGCTTAAAACCACGTCTTCGAAGGGCGTTAGCCATAAGGGACTTCAATAGCTACGAGGAAATTGTTCAATGTGCTCTCAAGGTTGAGATGGAGATTGTTGTAACCCATCAGTCACATGGGTTTGATAAGAAGAGGAAAATGGAATTCAAAGGAAAATCTAAAGAGCACACTGAAAAGAAGATGAGTTTTCCCTTATGCTCAAATTGTGGAAAGAAACATGGAGGAAATTTTCTTAAGGGGGCAAGAAAATGTTATAAGTGTGGAAAAGAAGGTCATCGGGCAATTGAATGTCGAAATAATGGGAAGAAGATGTCTAATAATGAAAAAAAGGAAGGGATACACAAAATTAACCGACTACACTTCAATGTTTCATGTGAAAGGAGATGGGGAATTATGCCAATCAATGCCCAAATCCAAGGGTTGATGATGATGATCGACATCAAAAAACTCTTAAGGCCAAAGACAAAGGAAAGTCACATGAAATTACTATCGGCGATGTGGAGTACGATAACTAAGTGGTTAAATGTACACTTACCATCCACTCTAAAGTAGAAAATGTTTTATTTGATTCTGGATCCACCCACTCTTTTATTTCTGAAGAATTTTCTAAGTGTATCGCCGTATTACCTCAACAATTAGATGTTGAGTTGGCTGTGAAAACTCCTAATGTCACGACAGTCGCATCAAAAGTTTATAATTCTTCTCCGATTGAAGTTTGTGGGAAAGTGCTTCCTGCAAATCATGTGATCCTTCCTATAGTGGAATTTGATGGGATTCTTGGCATGGATTGGCTTTCATTATATGGATGTCATATCAATTGCCAAAGAAGGTAAGTCACATTTCATATTCCAGATCAATCTATGATCGTCTATCGATGCAAGGATGAACATAACCTTCCAGTGGAAATTTCTTCCATCTTATGGGTCTTGATTAATGAAGGTTATTTATCTCAAATGGTTGGAGAGAAACTCACGATTAAGAATATTCCCATTGTACGGGAGTTTGACGATGTCTTTCTGGAGGAATTACCGGGTCTTCTACCAAATCGTGATATTGATTTTTCAATAGAACTCATACCTGGTGCTTTGCCTATTTCAAAGACACCTTATAGAATGGCCCCAATTGAGTTGCAGGAATTGAGGAAGAAACTCCAAGAGAATCTTGATAAAGGATTCATACGCCCTAGTGCGTCACCTTGGGGAGAACTTGTTCTGTTTGTTAAGAAGAAAGATGGATCAATGAGACTCTGCATTGATTATCAAGAACTTAACAAGATCACTATCAAGAAAAAATATCCTCTCCCATGAATTGATTACCTATTTGACCAACTACATGGAGCTCAATAATTTTCCAAGATTGATCTTCGTTCAGGGTATCATCAATTAAGGGTCAAAAGGGAGGATATACCAAAGACGACTTTCCGTAAAAGGTATGGACACTATGAATTTATAGTGATGCCATTTGGTCTTACTAATGCCCCTGCTATCTTCATGGATCTGATGAATAGAGTCTTTAGAGACTCTCTTGATCAGTTTGTGGTAGTCTTTATAGACGATATTCTTGTCTATTCAAAGAGCAAGGAAGAACATGAAGATCACTTGAGAATAGTATTAAATACCCTGAGAAAGGATAATCTTTATGCCAAATTTACCAAGTGTGAATTTTGGCTTCAAAAAGTTGCATTTTTGGGTCACATAATCTCAAAATATGGGATATATGTGGATCCAGAAAAAATAGAGGTTATCGAAAGATGGTCGAGACCAACAACAGTAACTGAGATCCGAAGTTTTATTGGTTTGGATGGATATTACCGATGTTTTGTGAAAGATTTTTCAATGTTATCTAACCCACTCACCAAGTTGACTCAGAAAGGAGTTAGGTTTTTTTTACGGAGGAATGTGAAGAGTATTTCAAAGAGCTAAAAAGAAGGATAGCTAGTGCACCAGTGCTCACACTACCTTGCAGTAGAGAAAGGTTTGTGATCTACAGTGATGCATCCAAGAAGGGACTGGGGTGTGTTCTCATGAAAAATGATATGGTGATAGATTATGCCTCACGACAGTTAAAAATCCATGAGAAAAATTACCCAACTCATGATTTGGAGTTAGCTGCGGTAATATTTGCATTAAATATTTAGAGGCATTATCTTTATAGAGAAAGGTGTGATATTTATACTGATCATAAAAGTTTAAAGTATATTTTCACACAAAAGGAGCTGAATATGCGCCAAAGAAGATGGTTGGAGCTGATTAAGGATTACGACTGCTCAATTCATTATCTCCCTAAGAAAGAAAACAAGGTGGCAGACACATTAAGTCGATAAGACCATGCCAGTTTATCCATGATGAGGATCACAAAAGATCCAATATTTATGGATTTACAAAGGATGGATCTTGAAATTATAATGGAAGGGTAAAAATCGTATCTTTCTCAAATGAATGTTCAACTATCTGTACATGTAATGATTAAAGAGGCACAGAAAGAAGATGTAGAGTTACAAAAGAAGGTGAGAAATTTTCCTGAATTAAACCTTGATTGTGATGGGATAATACTGTTTAGGAATCAGGTTTGTGTTCCTCTCATCCCATAATTAAAGGAGCTGCTGGACGAGGCTCATAGTTCTTCATTCTCTATTCATCCTGGAAGCATGAAGATGTATAGGGACCTGAAAGAGTACTTCTAGTGGGATGGAATGAAAAGAGATGTTGCTGAATATGTCTCTCGATGCTTGGTTTATCAGCAAGATAAAGTTGAGAGAAAAAAGTCTAAGGGGATGTTACAACCATTACCCATACCTGAATGGAAATGGGAAAACATCACTATGGAATTTGTCACTGGACTTCCTAAAACATCCAAAGGAAATAATGCTATCTGGGTCATAGTTGATCGTCTTACAATGTCTGCACACTTCATTGCTATTAGAGAGGATTTCTCTCTAGATCATCTTGCCAGGATATATGTAAAGGAAGTGGTAATATTGCATGGAGTACCACTTTCCATTATATCTGATCGGGATCAGAGATTTACCTCGAAGTTCTGGTGAAGACTTCAGCATTCTCTGGATACAACATTGAGTTTCAGCACTGCTTATCATCCTCAGACAGACAGTCAGTATGAGAGGACAATTCGAAAGGCATGTTGAGAGCTTGCTATATGTATTTCAAAGGTGGTTGGGATCAACACCTATATTTGGTGTAATTTTCTTATAATAATAGCTTTTCACTCCAGTATTCAAATGGCTCCTTATGAAGCTCTGTATGGAAAGAAATACAGGACTCCAACTTGCTGTGATGAAGTTGGGGAATGAAAGTTATTAGGACATGATCTTGTTAATGAGATGGCAAAAAAGATCCGATCTATTCAAAAACACATAAGAGCAGCTCAGATTCGACAAAAAAGTTATGCCGACAACCGAAGAAGATACATAGAGTTTGAATTGGGTGATAAAGTGTTCTTACGAATATCTCCTTGGAAGAGAGTAATGAGATTTGGAATGAAGGGAAAGATGAGCACTAGGTATATCGGTCCTTTTGAAATTCTGGATCGTGTTGGGAAGGTAGCTTACCGATTGACGCTTCCACCGAATCTATCTCAAGTTCACGATGTGTTCTATGTATCTCTCCTGAGAAAGTACATACCCGATCCTTCACATGTACTCAGCTCAGAAGTTGTACCGCTGGAGCAAGATGTTTTTTATGGAGAACAACCGATAGAGATTCTGGATCATAGAAAAAATTCCTACGAAACAAGAACACTCGCTTGGTGAAAGTTTTATGGAGGAACCACCAATTAGAAGAAGCTACATGGGAACTTGAGGATATGATGAGGGAGAGGTATCCTCATCTGTTTGTAATGAAGTGGAAAATTTCAAGGGGGAAATTCATTTTAAGGGAGGTAGAATGTAACACCCTGAGATTTTACGAGAAATATTTTTTTTATGTTATACGCAACATCAAACGAATCTTTCACAACACACAATACTGACTTGTCTTGCATTACAAGCAATCACGACCTTCCTCGATAGCGTGTGTAGTACGCGATACCAGGTTTCACTAAACAAAGATATATTATTATGGACTAGCCGTTATGAATAGTATTAACTACATTTTTAATTTTATAACATTATTATTAATCTTACACATTTTCTAGAACATTGTAATCGAATAAAATAATTTTTTCGGGTAAAATAAGTATTTTTCAAATAATGCAGTTTTGCCGCTTTTGATGGAGCACCCACATTAAATCTAGTTTTTTACATGTTTATAAGTTAAATTTGGCAAAATAAAATTATTATTTTGAATCAGTATATAAAAATTTACTTTGGATAAATTTTTGATATTTTTCTGATAACTTTCATATTTTGATGAATAGTAAAAATACGCTAATTTTTAATTAATTTTTTTTTCATTGATTTAATTTATATGGTTAAATTATAATATTGAATGGGTTTAAAGTATAAATAGAATATATTTTTACTATTTAATATAATGTATGTCATTAGCATTAATTTCACATTGAATTCATAGGTAAAAACATTTCAATCTTTGGCAATGTTTTAACTTCTAAAACCCGTTTTCTTAACAATGAGATTAATTTTAAATTAATTACTGAAACTTATGTGTTTTGAATTTTGAAAAATGGATTCCATATTTTGAATCAGTGGGTCCAAATTATGTTAATAGGCTACTTTTTATTTTTGGGCATTATGAATAGTAACTACGGTAAATTTTATTTACCATAGTTAAAGGTAAATCGGGTAATTAAGGGTAAATAGAAGATTATAAAATGAACCTAAAACCTTCCAAAATACTATTGGATGACTAAAGGTCGACGCATATCATCTATGGGTGGGATTAGATTCATTTAATGGACTTTTTCCCATGAAAATAATTTAATTATTATTAAAAACCAAAGAAAGTGACAACATGTCACTTTCTTAAATCTTATAAGTATAATAACTTTAATTTAGTGATAAACTTAATGAAACTTAGAACATGAATAGTCTCCAGAAAGATAATACAATTATCTACATCATATTATTTTGTTTAGAATTTTTAGGGATTAAATAATTATCATTAATTATGACACAATAGTGATGTTGAAATTAATTTATTAATTAAAATATCAAATAAATGGTTTTAAAAATATTAAAATAAATATTATATGAACTATTTAATGTGCTAAACTAATTTTATAGATAAATATGACATTTTATTAATCTATTAAATCTTTTATTTCGAACATATATTCTTTATATATTTTATTTAAATTCAAATAAATGAATAGTGTCAAAATTGACACTATTGTTATTTTATAAAAATAACATATTATAAAATTGTTTAAAAATCAAAAAAATATTTAAAAATTATAAATTAAAATTTATATTGCCTAAAATTTCATAAAGTGTCAAATTATAGAAAATTCAAAACACTAATTATTTGTAATAATTTAAAATTTAGAATATTATTACCACAAATAAAATTAAATTGATAAATAAGGATAAATCAAGTTGATAATGTTTAAAATGAATTCCTAACATGTCTAAATTTTATTGTTTGTTGAGATTAAAACCCTATATCATATAATATTCAAATATGAGTTATTTTGGAAGTTTTTAAGTGGGGTTGGGATTTAATATAAACTAATATTTCTTATATTTCCAAAGGTTCCCCTCTCCTCCCTTATAAAAGGGCACCACCTCCCTCTCCTCCTCACACCAATTTGAGCCTTCAAGCTCGGCCAACCCCTGCCCATTTCACTTCCCCACTTCCATAGACGCATCATAGAGGTCCTGGTCTTCTTCAAAGACCAATTTTAGTGCCCTAAGAGGAGGTCACAGAGAGGCGCTTCAAAGAAGAGGTAATGTCTGTTACCGATTCTTTAAACTTTATTTCTTCTTATTCTTATTCTTCTTTAGTTGTTTCATTATGAAGTAATAACATCAATATCACTCATATACTGATATGTTATTATAAGTGTAAAACAACCCTATTTCACTATCTATCTAGCCTACGGAAAAGAAAATCACCGCGCGTGCGTACATACAGAATACCGTCTCCACGCCATGGCGTAATCTATTTTACACCACCACCTTACTTGGATGGGTATAATGGTATAAATAATGACTATATATGATTATTTTAAAGTGATATTGATTCTGAAATAGTATACATACACTCTAATACAATTCCACAATCCTGGGAACGATATCATCGCTCATGCGTACGTATGGAATACCGTCTCCACGAGGTGATGCGACTCGTTCAACATGATCTTCATTGCATAATGATTATATAAAAGAATTGAATGAATAAATATGATATATATTTCACTAATATCATTCCTTAAATTAGGTGTCTATAACATAAAAAGAGGAATAAGAATTTATTCAACAAAACACACATACGAACATAAAGTAATAAACAACCGAATAACAAGTAGCAATGAAATATTACTAATAAGAAGATAATAAAATGACCATATATGATATCATAAAAATAAGAATGACTCTGGAATAAGTCAATGACATTATTTAAATCACTATACAGGAGGTTCAGACACTTACGAAGAAAATCGGACCTAAGGTAAGGGAAAATTTCTCAATCTAATTTTTATCCAAGATTATTTATACTTCAGAATTTACTGGGGAATATTTATCATCCACATCCATGTTTACTCAATATGTAATATTATTTCTATCCTCCTAAAATTGTTTAAATCCAATTTTACCCTTTGGTGAGTTTTTAGTAAAAGATATTAAAGGAATCTTTTGTCGTTTTTAGTACGAGGTACTTTTTGACTTTTTCGGCCAAAGTACGAGAAGAATGTTTTTTTAACTTATACGGCCTGAATGGAATTTTAAAACATTATTTCCATGAAGCTTCGTTTACAAGTTTTTAAGTTTATTCTTAATCAAATTCTTTAAGTTTAAAATTGTATTACATTTTTAGAAACGATTTTTTTTTGAAGTAGAAAGGATATTTTCCTCAAGAATGGAGTTCAATCATTTTATAAAAATTATTTTCCATCTAAGATAATATAGGGTTCTGTTTCTATCCCTATTTTTACATTGATTTTATTATGTTATGATGGAATTATTTTTATGATTTTCTTTTATCTTATGGTGGCATGATGATTAAGAATCCCATTTTTATTACATGGGTTATGCTATGATGTATGATTTATGATCTTGTGGGACATAAAAAATGGTATAATTATGAGATGGGTGGGACCTATATCTCCCTCCAATGCATTGGGTAAAGATTTATATCTCATGAGATAGACATGGCTGGAGCGGCAGGTTAAACCAGTTCAGTGAAACAAGACTGAAACGAGGAGTGAACTCGGTTCAGAAAATGAGTTTATCCGCTAAGATAGTCTTGGAAATGAGTCTTGCCTACTAAGAAATGATTTTCTATGATTATTTGTGTATGCCACAAAGCATCATGTTTTAAGTTATGATTATTGGAATTACATTTCACTTATATGATTTATCCCATGTTATGATCTCTTTTGCAAGATAAAATTTTCAAAATGTTATGTTCTTATAAATATGATATGTTTGATATTTATTTTGTTTACCCCTACTGAGCATTTGAGATCACCCTTTTGTATGTTTTCTTTTCCCCAAGTCAGGAAGAAGAATATTAAGTAGGATATTCCAAAAAGGGACTCTAGATTTGATGAAATAAGTGGGATACAATATAGATGCTTTATGAACCAGTTGTTTATGTTTCCCAATTTCTAAAGACATTATACCTATATGGTCCTTTCATGGTTTTGTTATATGTTGTAATAAGTGTACTTCAATTTTGAAGTATTAACAATGTATGTAAAGTATTGGTCGTTATACGACCTGCGACTCATCTCTATCACATAGAAAACCAAGAAAGGATTCTTCAAAGTCATGCCCTTAAACCTCATTTTTCCAACATCAATCATCATCTTTATTATCACCAGATCTATCACGTCGACTCGCAAAAGTCAAGTAATCCTTACATGACTTGGTTTCATTGTTTATTTTTCACGATGCCTTAATTTTAGATTTTGAGATATTATTTTTCTATCATTGTAATTGTTATTATGGAAAGTTTCATAGTGTTCTTTTATAAAATGCTATGTTCTTTTTGGGTAAAATAAACCATGGGAGTGATATCATGCAAGTTCAACAAATTTTGTTGCTACCATGTGTGTTCTATCTTGTATGTGTGCGTGTACTTCAATGTGTGTGCTACCATGAAATCATTATCAACAAAGTTCCACCCCCACCCCCTAGACACCCCCACACCCACGGATAGCCACCACCCCCTGGACAACCCCCCACCCCTGGACACCCCTTACCCCCTTGGACAACCCCCACCCCCTAGACACCCCTGACCCCCTTGGAAAACCCCCACCCCCGTGGAAAGACCCCACCCCTGGACACCCCCTACCCCTGGACAACCCCCACTCCCCTGTACACCCCCTACCCCTGGATAACTCCCACCCCCTGGACTACCCTCACACCCAGGACACCCCCTACCCACTTGGACAACCCCCACCCCCTTGGACAGTCCCCACCCCTGGACACCCCCACCCCTTGGACTGCCCCCACCTCCCGGACAGCCCCTCCCCCATGCACTAGACACCCCCATCCTCATGGATAGTCCCACCCCCATGGACATACCCCCTAGACACCCCATACCCCCATGGATATCCCCCACCCCCTGAACAGCCTTCCCCCACCCCCTAGACACCCCACCCCTGGACACCCCCACCCCCTGGACACCCCCACCGCCTGGACACCCACACCCCTAGACATCCCCCACCCTTAGACATCCCTCACCCCCATGGACACCACCTACCCGTTGGACACCACCACCCCCTAGACAACCCCACCCCTGGACACCCCTACCCCCTTGTAAAGTCCCCCACCCCCTTGATATCCCCCACCCCTTGGACAACCCCCACCCCCTGGACAACCGCCACCCCCTTGACAGCCCCCACCCCTGGACACCCCCACCCCCTGGACTGCCCCCCTAGACACCTCACCCCCATGGACAACCCCCACCTCCCTGGATATCCCCCACCCCCCTTAGACACCCCACCCCCTGAACCCGTACCCCCTAGACATCCCCCACCCCCTGGACTCCCCCCACCCCCGTGGACACCCACACCCTCAGGGACACCCCACCCCCTAGGACACCCCCTACCCAATGGACAGTCCCCAACCCTAGACATCCCCACCCCTGGATACCCCCACCCTCTTCGATAGCCCCCGCACCCCCATGGACACCCCATCCCCTACCCCCTTAGAATTCCCCCACCCCCCTGTACAGCCCCCCCATGGACACCCCCACCCCTGGACATCCTCTAACCCCTTGGACACCCCCACCCCCTAGACACCCCCACCCCCATGTACACCCCCACCGAATATTGAAAAAACGTCTGATATGATCATAAATAAATTTGTAACTTTTATAAAATGATTATAAGTGATTTAAAAGGAATGATAAACTTGAAAATGGTTCTAAATAAAGTATAAATTAACCAATGTTTATTAACCATGAATATAATTATTGTAAGTGATGAGTGAGAATCAAGTTAAGGTACTTTGTCTCAATCTACTTTCATTGAGGCATATTTTGATTATATACACCACATTATTTTATAAAGTGTATAATAAACCCCTTTTACTTTTAATTTTATTCAAAGGATTTTAAAAGGAATATTTTTTTGGAGTGTTTTACTAAACGAAAAAAGGAATGTTTGTTTTTTAATATACACAGTGACAATGACATTTCCACCACTGTGACCATTATTTGATATTTGTCTTTCTCTATAGGATGTAATGTTTTTAAAAGAAAAATAAATATCATATTCCACTTTCATGTATTTTGGTATTGAAAATGGTTTTGAGAAGGGACTGAATATGTCAATATCTTGAAATGATATCTTGTGATTGTAATGTGTAAATGTTATTTTTCCATTATACTTGTTTTATGCATTTTGATTACACTAGTGAAAAAAAGGTTTACCACATCGGCGTTTTTTACATCTGTTATATATAACTGATGTAAAAAGCTGAAAAAATTACTTTATCATGTTATTTATAAAATAAATGATGTCATAAATCACTTATAATCAATTTATAACATCAGTTACTTTATAACCAACGTACAAAATACCGCGATTTGATTTAGCAAGTTTGTTATTTTTCAACCGATGTTGTAAATTGATTCACGAAGATTTATGACGTCGGTTATTTTATAACCGATGTGATAAATCAAATCTAGGCACTTTATTAGGCCAGTTATTTTATAACTAACGTGATGACATATTTTCTACATCAGTTATTAAATAACTGTCATGATAAACATAAAAAAAAGTTTATCAGGTCAGTTGTTAAATAACTGAAGTGATAGATCTTTAAATGATTTTCGAGCCCCGTATTTTTTCATTCTGTTTACTTCGATCATGGGACATATTACTAGTCTCTCTTGTGTGGAAAAAATAGAAAAGATTCTTCAAATTCATGCTCTTCAACCTCATTTTTCCAACATCATCTGTCATCTTAATTATCACTAGATCTATCAGGTCGACTCACAACACTCAAGTAAGCCTCACATCACCCAATTTCGTTTTTTATTTTCTGCGATGACTTAAATTTAGTTTTTGATATATTATTTTTCTATAATTACTCTTGTTATTATGGTAAGTGTCATATTGTTCTATTATACCAAGCTATGTTATTTTCTAGTAAAATAAACCCTGGGAGTGATATCATGCAAGTTCTACAATTTTTTTTCTACCATGTGTGTTCTACCGTGTGTGTGTGCATGTAATTCCATGTGTGTGCTACCATGAAATAATAATAATCAATGTTCTGCCCCCAGGCATCCCCACCCCCATAGACATCTCCACCCCCATGGATAGCCCCCACCCCCTAGACAGCCCCCACCCCTTAGACACCTCTTAACCCCTTGGACAGTCCCTACCCCCTGCACAACCCCCACCCCCATAGACACCCCGGACCCCCTTGGACATTCCCCACCCCCTTGGACAACCCCCACCCCCTAGACACCCCTACCCCCTGGAGAGCCCCCAATACCCTATACACCCCCTACCCCTACACAACCACCACCCCCAGGACTGCCCCCAACCCATGGACACACCTACCCCCTTGGACAACCCCCACCCCCTAGACACCCCCACCCCCTGGATAGCCCCCACTCCCCTGTACACCCCTACCCCCTAGACAACCACCACCCTTGGACTGCCCCCCAACCCATGGACACCCCTACCCCCTTGGGAAACCCTCAACCCCAGAACAACCCCAACCCTGGACACCCCTACACCCTTGGACATCCCCCACCCCCTGGACAACCCCCCACACCACTGGACACCCCAACCCGATGGACAAAACCCCACCCCTAGACATCCCCCCATCCCCATCGACACACCCTATTCCCCTGGACAACCCCCACACCCCTGGAAACCCCCTACCCCATGGATATCCCCCACCCCTGGACAACCCTCCCCCCTACCCCCTGGACACCCCCAACCCCTGGACACCCCCACCCTTGTGGACACCCCCTACCCCCTTGGAAAACCCCCACTACCTTGGACAACCCCCACCCCCTGGACACCCCTACCCACTTGGATAGTCCCCTACCCACCCTCAATAGCCCCCACCCCCTAGACAGACCCCACCCCCTGGACAGCCCCCACCCCCTGGACTACCCCCACCCCTGGACACCCCCACCCCCTGGACAGCCCCCCTAGACACCCCGCCCCCATGGACAACCACCACCCCCTGGACTTCCCCCACCCCCTTGGACACCCCCACCCCCTAGACACCCCTACCCCCTGGACAGCCCCCCAACCCCTGGACTTCCCCACACCCCCTTGGGCACCCCCACCCCTAGACACCCCCACCCACTAGACAACCCTACCCCCTTGGATAGCCCCCACCCCCTGGACAACCCCCACCCCTGGATACCCCCTACCTCCTTGGACAGCCCCCGCACCCCTGTGGACCCCCACCCCCTGGACACCCCACCCACTGGATACCCCCTACCCCCTTGGACAACCCCCACCCCTGGACACCCCCACCCATGGACACCCCTACCCCGTGGACATCCCCCCACCCCCATGGACACCCCACCCCCTGGACACCCTCTACCCTCTTGGATAGCCCCCACCCCTAGACATCACCCCCCATAGACACCCCTACCCCTTGGACAACCCCCAACCCCCCGGGATAGCCCCCCTGGACACCCCACCCCCCTTGGATAGCGCTCCCCCTCCCCCACCCCCTGGACAACCCCCACCCCCTAGACACCCTACCCCCTTGGACATACCCCACCACTAGACTTCCCCCATCCCATGAAAACGTCCACCCCCATGGACATCCCCTACCTCCTTGAACAACCCCACCCCCTTGGACAGCTCCCAACCCCCTGGACGACCTCACCCACAGGGACACCCCCTATAGACAACCCCCACCCCCTTGGACAACCCCTAACCTCCTAGACACACCCAACACCTTTACATGTTTTGGAAGTCATGTGTACAGGTTCTGGAAGTCAAAAATAGGATGATGGGTACAGTGATGCATGGTTGCTGGGTGAAGAGGGTAAGCTGCTGATTGTTGGGTGAAGAGGATATACCAACATTTTCATAAACCGTTGTAATAGATTATATACTAGTGAATGTATGCCAATGGTTCTTGAACCATTGGAATACATATATCCCAACAGTTTCCATTAAACCATTGGAATAAATTATATGATGGACAACATGAATACCAACGGTTCTTAAACTGTTGGTATATATATATCCCAATAGTTTCATTGAAACCCTTGACAAATATTAACTTCAGATAGTCTATATAGATTTCAAATTCCTCCACTTCAACTTATTTAGAGATAACATATTCATGAGAGAGCAATTTATTCTTTGTAAAGGATTACCATTCTAAATTACACTTTCCTCTCACACCCTATGACTAATTTTTTATCGGGTTTTTATCATCATGATAAAATAATTTCATTGGACACTTTTCTATGATATGACTAAATTTTTTATATCAATAGAAATTGAGTAGAATCTTTCCTTTGAATGTTCTCCAATCCAGGATTACTAACACATCTATTCCCAATTGTTTTTCAACAATTTTTTACTTTAAAATTATTTAATTTTTCAAATAAATATAAAACTATTACATCTAAATAGATTTTATTTTTAAAATTATTTCCATGCACATGTTTTTCAAATATGCATATATTTGTTTTATATTTCAAAATTGTTTTACATTCAAATTATGATATTTTTCATAGAAATATAAAATTGGAATATCTTAACAAGATGTATAATTGTGATATTTTTTATAGGTAATAATGAGTCGAAGTTGGATTACATCACATATAATTAGTAATGAATATGAGGAAGGTGTTGATGCATTTTGTTTTTGTAATTTTCTAAAAAAAATGTTCCAAGAAATGACATTTTTTATCCATTCCTGAAATGTTTGAACATGAAGAAGTTGAAATGTAGAGAGATCAAAGATCATCTGATTTTTCATGACTTTAATCCAAGTTACAACCATTAGATTTTGTATATTCAAACTAGACAGAATGTTAGATCTACTGATGATGATTATTTTCAAGATGGTAACTTTGATGGAATTGAAGAAATGATTTGTGATATTGCAGCAAAACAAATTGAGATAGAACTGATAGTTGTGCGTCTATTTGGTGATGCTGAAAAACCATGTATCATGGTTATACAGATTTTATAGTTTATTTGGCGGTGTTAAGATTGATAAACCTGGGTCCCAAACATGGATATAGTGACAGGAGTTTTACATAGCTTCTACAATTGTTGAACGACATTCTTCTAAAATACAACAATCTTCTAGATTCACATTATAAGGTGATGAGAATATTATTCCTAATGAGATTAGGATATAATAAAATACATTCTTTTCTGAATGACTGTATGATGTATAGGAAGGACTATGAATTTTTGTTAGAGTGTCCAAAATGTGGGACATCGCGGTATAAGTTGAATGAAAAATCACAGGCTCATGTACATATTACAAAAATTCCTACCAAGTTATTTTGGTGTCTTCCTATAATTCATCGTTTGAAACATTTATTTGCTAATTCACATGATGAAAAATGGTCAAGATGTCATGCTAATAATTGGACATTTAATGAAAAAATACGTCATCCAACTAATTTTCCATAATGGAATAAAATTGATGAGTAGTATCCTACATTCAAGAATTAAATTAGAAATATCAGACTTGGGTTGTGCACATATGGAATCAATCCATATCGACGCCTTAGTTGCACACATATTGCATGACCATCTTTATTGGTAATTTACAACCTATCTCCTGATGTTTTTATAAACCAAAAATATTTCATGTTGAGTATAATGATCTCTTGTCCAAAGCAACCTAGAAATGATAATGATGTTTTCTTGTCACCAATGATTTATGATTTGAAACTTTTATCAGAGAATGGTATTAGGGTATATGATTGTTATAAAATGGAATATTTTCAACTGCATGAAATGCTTATGTTCACTATAAATTACTTCCCATCGTATGTATTTTTTTGGATATAGTGTTAATGGGAATAAAGAATTTCCAATTTGCAAACAACCGAATTCATATTGTCAATTACATCATGGGAGGAAAACAATATACATGGTTCATCAAATCTTTTTCCTATAGATCAATCATACAGAAGACTAAAAAATGAATTCAATGGACTACAAGAATTTTATATTTCTACAAATACTTTATCCCCTGATGTGTATTTTAAGAGGGTGAAAAAACATGATGTGACATTGGGAAAGACACATAAATCTGGTAATTATAGTAATATTTGGATGAAAAGGTCAATAAATTTTCAGCTACCATATTAGAGATATCATGAAGTTAAACATAATCTTGACGTCATGCATGTGGGGAATAATATCTATGACAGTTTGATTGGAACATTGTTAGATATTAAAGGAAATATTAAAGATGGGTTGAATGCATGATTAGACTTACTATCAATGGGAATATGTTTGGAGTTATCTCCCACTCCTAATGGAAGACAAACATTTCTTCCCCTATCTTTTCGTACATTATCCATGGGGGAGAAAATTAGATTTTATCAGTGTCTTCATGATATCAAAGTGGCTTAAGGTTATTCATCAAATGTAAAACAAAATTCTGCTTTGAAGGATTTGAAGTTGATAGGTATGAAATATCTAGATTATCATGTCAGGATTCAACAACTTCTACCAGTTTCATTTCATGTAATATTTCCCATCCTTGTCATAAAGACTATAATGAAGGTGTGTTGTTTTTTGAATTCAATTTGTAAGAAGGTGATTAATGTGAATGCTTTGAACCTTTTGTAAAAGGATGCAATTTATATACTTTGTCAATTAGAAATTCATTTTAATCCTTCTTTTTTTATATAATGGTGCATTTAATGGTTCATCTGGTTCAATAAATAATGATTTATGGAACTTTATATCTTTTTTGGATGTTTCCTTTTGAAATGTATATTAAAATATTGAAGGGTTATGTTAAGAATCCACATCGACTTGAAGCCTCAATTATTCAAAATTATATTTCTGAGGAGGTTGCAGAGTTTTGTACGAGCTACTTGGCTGTGGTGGAGCACAAAGGTTTTCCTTTATCTCTCAATGAACTAGTTAATAATGAGGGAAAGGGGATTCTTGGCTTGAAAGTCAAATATTTATTAGATGAACAGATGAAGAAGGTATAATTATACATCTAGAATAACATAACTGATGCTCAACCGTATATCACATTACAAATTAATGAGTTGAAACAATGTCATCCAAAGAATAAAGAAATGTGGATTTTGAATGATCACTACAAAACATTTTTCCATGGTTTAAAAGACCTTTCATGGTAGATCAGATGTATCGGAGACATTAGGATGGTTAGAAGGTGGTCCAAGTTTAAATGTGATAACATGGTATAGGTATGACATTAATGGCTATACATTTCATACGAATGCTCCGGACAATATGGGTTCAGTTCAGAATAAGGGTCTATTGGTGTTTACAGAAGCAATGCATTTTTCATGTTCTAAAGACAAAAACCCAATTTCTGCATCAAGTGCATATTATAAATTCATTGAAGAAATATGGGAGGTTGATTACTTTAAAATTAAAGTTCATATTTTTAACTGAAAATGGTTTATTGGTAACAACAGTGTCAAACACGATGAATATGTAATGACAGTTGTTAATCAGAATAGATTGGAAGATACATAAGATTATTTTATAATGTAAACACATGAAAAATTGATTTTCTATGTGTTGATCAATTAGATATGCAGTGGTCTATTGTTTTACAAGGAAATAATATATTGGTGAGGATCAACTTGATGAAGATGCTGATTTATGTGATATACCTACTTCTATGAAAAAATTAGCAGAAAATAATGATGACTATGTTGAAGACATGGGTTGTGACATAAAGAATGATCATGACGAAGGAATTTGGGAAAAAAATCCATTTGTATATTCCTATTATTTTAGGTAACATATGTTCATTTCTTGTATACATTTTTTAATTTCATAAAATTTTAGATATTGTAATTTTTTTGTTTATTAAAATGTGTATTAAAATAAATAAGTAGAATTGTTTTTTTATTTTAATTTTTTTAGTTTAATTTATCATTTTTACCATTATGTAACTTATATATATACTAATTTTGTTTAATAATAATTACTTTACCATGTTTACCATGTTTACCATAGTTTACCTTTATGTAACTTAAATATTTGTTGATTTTGTTGAATGAAATTTAAAATACCATTTTTACCATGTATACCATTTTTACCATTGTCTAACATGATTACCATATTTACCATGTTTACTGTTATGTAACATAGTTTAGTTTTTCATTTTTTGTTTATATTATTATTGTAATATTTGAATTTGTATATTAGTGAACTAATGTTTTCTTTTTTGATTTGAAGGATAAGGATAGATCAATCAGTTAATCAACCGCATGATTCTAGAGATGAGAATCATGATCATGCCTCTGGGGAGGAACATTCACATGCTCTTGATGTTCCTCAATATTCCTCATGTGATCCCATAACAACAAATAAGAGTTCAAGAGTTGGTAAATGTGGCTTCACACGTTTACGAAAAATATCACTTGCCCGTAGCCAAGGCCAAAGGATACTCATTGATTTTGATGATGAGGATATTCCTAGAGGTCCAATTACAAAATATTTTAAGAGTTTTGTATCAACTCAGGGTAAAAGAAAATTAATCATTTTTTATGATGATTGGATAAGTGTGGACAATGAGAAAATATCTCAATTACGGGAGACAATTTGGATATAATATTTTTCTATTGTTTGACTAATATTTAAATGTATATAGTATAATATGTTTTACCTCTTCTTTATCAGATGACATTTGATATTCCTAACACTGGAGGAGTTAGGAGGAAATGTTTATTGATGGATGCTAAAAGATAGAGGGATTTCAAATCAACCCTCACATATGATTTCATTTTTGGTCATAAGAAACATGAATTTCCGTGTCACATATATCCTTTCATAGATGAAGACACATGGGAACAATTTGTTGATAGTAGAAGAAAAGATTCATTTTTGGTAAGGGAAATGTAAAATTTTATATGTTTTCTTATATAAATGATATTATTAATGTTTTGATAATGATTTCTTATTATTAATTTACAGAAATCTAGGGAATATCATCAGGAGATCTAATCTAAAAATTTATACCCTCATAGTTTATCTTAGGGAGGGTATATTTTATAGGAAGAAAAATGATGGTGGAAAATTTAAAAAAACGTAGAGTTTATTCTTCAAGATCTGGAGAGGTTCCCCTCCATCCCCTCCATGTATACATGAAACTTGGTAGAGATCTCGGATGAGAAAAAAGGGGAAATATATTTCGGAAGAATCGAGAATCATATCTGAGAGGATTGTAAGATATTTATTTTATTTATTTAAGTTAATTATATGATTTATATAATTTTAATCATTACAGAAATTTTAAATTAATTAATATATGATTATCATGAGGATCATAGCACACATGGGGTATTTATAGCTACTAAAATGAAAGATATTTTATCTGGAGCATTGGGAATGCTCGAACACCCTGGTTGTGTGCGAGGATACCCGACAGGTGTATCGACAAGAAAAGTGTTTCCACGTTCTTTAACTTCTTCCTTAGTGAGTGCTTATAAAAAAATAGAATCCTTGTAGGCTGAAGTTCATAATATCAATGCGACGGTGGAGGAAAAGATTAGAGCATCGGTACAATCTATGTTTGCAGACATGCAAAGATAATTTCAGACTGTAGATCCCACTCCTCAACCTCTCCCTATAGAACCCATTATTTATCCTCCACCTCTTCCAATAGCTCCCACTCCCCCACCTCCAAACCCCATTATTTATCATCCAACTCAACCTGTGGACTCCATTTTTTGTCCTACTCCTCCACCAAAGCCTCCTACTTATTGTGAGTTTCATGTTGATAATCCTCACCATCATATAGTTGCATATGGGTTGGTATACTATATAAGAGAAAAAGTTCATCATCCATGGTTAGAGGTAGATAATAATAGGGTCACTTTACAGGATATTATAGATATATTAGCTCAAGTACCATTACATACATATGAGGTGATAACAGTTGGACATAGTATCAGATAGTTTTTAGTTTGGCCATCCAGAATTCTGAGACTCATTAACATAGAGGTATGTATGTTATATCTTTTATTTTAATTTTTATTAAATTTGTTTTAACATTTTAAAAATGATAAAATTTTCTATTTATTTACAGGAATACTTAAATTGTAAAGAAATACTGTATAGGCAACAAAAAAGACAAATGGGTATGAAATTAGATACATATTCTAGTATTTTTGATAGATTCTCAAGATATTAAAACTTTTTGGTAGCTCATTATTTATTTCCAAGGGAATATCATGTCTATATACATGAAATAAATGTGTAGATTTTGAAAAATGATATCATGGAGCTTATTACTGGATATAAGTTGGGCATCAACGTGGTGCATATTTTTTCCATGTAAGTCTTAACACCTTTCCCTAAGTTATATTTATTAATAATGTATACTTATGTCTGTTTTGTATTAGGTATCTTTATAACTTTTGTGAGAAGAATGAGTAGACATATTTATATGGATTCAAGGACCTACATTTCATTTCCCCTGAAGCACATGCATTGGATGAGGAAAAAAGAACACTTTATATTGCTAAAAGATTTGAATAGAATACAATCACACGGAGTTGGATGATTCCTTTTTGTGAGATGTATTAAACATATATTTGGAAAAGTGTTCATTATCTTTTAAAATAAAAAACCAATAAACATGAATTTTCTTTTATATCAGTGATCTTTGGATGTTAGGTGTTTTTTTCCAAGGGAAAACCACTTTATTTGATATGCTCTATCCATGGAAATGTGCAGGGAAGTTTTACGAATATGTTGGAAAAGTAAGTTTCAATTTCTTAATAGTTTTTTATATTATAATTAATTTTCAATTTATCCCATTCATATTATTTTCCAACAAGGGATGAGCCTACTTTAGAAAAAACACAAAGAAAAAAAGTTCCAAGATCAAATATGTTAAAGTAAAGGTAAATATCCATTTATAATTTTTACATTTTAATGTATTACATAAAAATGATATTTTTAATTGACACTAATTTAAACAGAATTTTCATGAACAAAAATACGTCATCGAATGTGGATATTATATGTTAATATTTATGTATGAAATAATTACAATTGGAACACTTGTGAAGTATGACCTGGTAAGATCTCCTTATAAACTTTCCTACAATATTTCATTTGATTTATTCATAATACATGTTAATTTTTCTTTTAGTTATTAGCTATTTGATGACCCTCAACCCTATATTATTCAAGAGTTCAAACACTTACAAGTGGAATGGTAAAATTATTTTACAATTTTTATTGAATTTTAGTTTGTTTGTAGTGTAAAATGTAATTTTGAATATTATAATTATAATTGTGTATTTGGTAGTTGTTTTGGTTTCATTTAGGGTTTTTAATTGAAATTGTATGTTTTTAATGTTATATATGTGAATGTTTAATTTTCCTCTAGTTCTTTCTGTTTTGGTCTAGTTCTGATGTTTTTATGGTATGGATTCTGGTCTGGTTTTGGTCGGCTTTTAGTATCATTTCTACTTGTTTCATACTTTGGAAAAGAATAATAATGGTTTCAAGGGGGAGGGGGGGGGTGAGGGGTGTCTAGGGGGAGGGGAGCTGTCCAAGGGGTCGGGGGATGTCTAGGGGTGTGGGTGTCCAAGGGGGTGGGGGGATGTCCATGGGGGGGGGGGGGTGTCTAGGGGGTGGGAGGGTGTCCAAGGGGGTGGGGTGGGAGGGAGTCCAAGGGGTGGGGGGGGGGGGGGGGGTTGTTTAGTGGTGTGGGGTGTAGTCTAGGGGGCGGGGGGATGTCCAGGGGTGGGGGGCTATCTGGGGGGGGGCTGTTTAGGGGGGGTTGGAGGAAGGTCCAGGGGGTGGGCATGTGTCTAGGGGTTGGAGGGTGTCCGGGGGGGGGGGGGGCTATCAAGGGGGTGTAAGGGGGGGGGGGGGAGGTGTCCACGGGGGTGGGTGGGGGGGGGGCTATTTAATGGGGTGGGGTGGTGTCTAGGGGGTGGGGGCTGTCCAGGGGTGGGGGCTGTTTGAGGGTGGGGGTTGTCAATAGGGGGTGTCTAGGGGTGGGAGGGTGTCTAAGGGGGTAGGGGGGAGTGTCAAAGGGGTGGGGGTGCAGGGCTGTCTAGTTGGGTGGGGTGGTGTTGGGGGGGGGGGTGTCCAGGGGTTGGGAGGGATATCCAGGGGTAGGGTGTGTCCAGGGGGTGGGCGGGTGTCCAGGGGGTGGGGGAGCTGTCCAGGTGGTAGGGGCTATTTCAGGGGGGGGGGGGTTCTTGGGGTGTGTGTGGATTTCCATGGGGCATGGGGTGGTGTCTACGGGCTAGGAGGGTGTCAAAGGGGTAGGGGGAGGGTGTCCGGGGGGTGGGGGGGGGGGTCGTCCAGTGGGCTGGGGTGGTGTCTAGGGGGTGTGGGGGCTATCCAGGGGGTGGTGGGGATGTCTAGAGGGTCAGGGGTGTGTGTGTGTCCAGGGGTTGGGTGGGTGTGCAGGGGGTGGGGGGTGTCCAGGGGGTGGGGGTGGGGTTGGGGGGTATCCAGTGGGGTGGGGTGGTGTCTAGGGGGTGGTTGGTGCTGTCCAGGGGGGTGGGGGTTGTCTAGGGGGTAGGGGAGGGGGTGTCTAGGGGGTGGGGTGTCTAGGTGGTAGGGGGTGTCTAGGGGGAGGGAGGGTGTCCAAAGGGGTAGGGGGGGGGAGGGTGTCTAGTGGGTTGGGGCGAGGGCTGTCCAATGGGGTGGGGGTGGTGTCTAGGGGGTGGGGGATATCTAGGGGGGCTGTCTAGGGGGTCGGGGGTGTCCAGGGGGTGGGGGTGTCCAAGGGGGTGGGGGCGTCCAGGGGGTGGGTGTCTAGGGGGTTGTTTAGGGGGGGAGGTGGGGGTGTTTGGGGGGGGGGGCTAGCTAGTGGGTTGGGGGTTCCAGGGGGTGGGCGAGTTTCCGATGGGGTTGTCTAGTGGGGTGGGGGGGGCTTTACATGGTGGTAGGGGGGCTGTCTAGGGGGTGTGGGTGTCCAGGGGGGCCTTCCAGGGGGTGAGGTGTTTCTAGGGGGTGTGATGGTGTCTGGGGGGGGGGGGGGGGCTGTCCATGGTGGTAGGGGTTGTCCAAGGGGTTTTAGGTTTTTTAGTTGACATTCTATGTTTTGAATGTTATGTATGTGAATGTTTAATTTTTCTTTGGGTCTTCTTGTTTGGGTCTAGTTCTGATGTTTTTCTAGAATGTATTCTAGTCTACTTTTGGTTTGGTTTTGGTCTTTTTTCTACTTTTTTTGGTCTTCTTTGGAAGGACATAGTAATGGTTGAACAGTTTTATTAAAAAATCTGTTTTTACATAGGTTATTTTATAATCGATGTAATAAATTCATGGGAATGGTTTTTACATCAGTTATTTAATAAACAATGTAGTATATCTATTTTCACGTCATTTATTGTTTAACCGACATGAAAAAATGCTTCACAGACTGTTTTATCACATCAATTATTTTTATAATCGACATAAAAAACTTGTTTTTCATGTTGGTTTTCTAATAACCAACGTGAAAAATTCTTCCGAGGCATATTTTATTATATCAATTATGTAATAATAGACATAATAAAATATATACCATGTTTGTTATTTAAAAAATGATGTAATAAACCACAACTCTGAAGCGTTTTCCACATCGGTGTTTTAGGAACTAACTTAAAAAACACTTTGTATTTATGTTTTTTACATCAGTTTTAAAATAACAAATGTAAAAAAAATTATTTATAACATCTCCTACAATAAAGTCATCCAAAAACAGACATAAAAAAATAAGAGATGCAATTTTTTTTCTACACTAGTGTTATGTTATAGTTCTTGGGCATTGTTTAAGTATACGGTTGGTTCTGTGATAAACCGAGGGCGGGTGAGCACATGATAGCTCTCCAATGCATTAGGTAATGAGACAGAGTTAAATGATAAGGTTTCTTTGAAGATATTTTGGTAATATACTATAATGGGTATTCCAAATGTAGACATGAAGGTTAACCCTATGTAGATATGAGAACTAAAACGTATGTATGATATGGATGTCACAAGTTAACGTTATGATTTATGATTTCAATAAGTTTTTTATGAATCTTATGATTCCATGATATATGTTTGAGATTATGTTTTATAGATGAAATTTATGATTTCATGGGTTTATAATTATTCATGGAATAAGGTTTTCTTTCTTTATTTTATATTCCATTAATGATATTTTTGTTCTCATCCCTAGTTTTTGAAACATTTTTCACAGTGTATAAGGATGGTTAAAATACATAAATAATTCAATATGAATGCTTTGAATATTTTTATCAAGAAAAAGAAAACATGAATTATTTTAAAGAGTTTCATTTAAAAAAAATGGATAGTGAGTAGAAGTGTATACATTGTAATATTTGAGTTGTTATGAAATAGTTATTGCATAATTATCTAAAACTCTAAACCTGAAAAGATCCTCAATGTGAATTATTGATCTAACATAATATTTTGTAATGTTTAAGGTTTTATCCTTATAAGAATGATGTTCTGAATAAACTTGAGATGGTTGGTGTGAAAGTAAAAATTAGGTTCCAACTCCTAGAAAACATTTTTGAAATATGTGAACAACCTAGAAATCTTACAAATGGTTTTTTTTATGATCGGCACAAAAAAATTTCGTACTAATTCTCATAAGCTGAAGGGATAAGAAAAATCTCTTTTTGTGGAAACCATTTTAAAAGCTATAAATGGAGAATGACCTTGGATTCTTAATAGTGGGTGTTCTTCTCATTTTAGTCTTAATGTTTTTTAATAATGTCAAATATGACAAAGAATGAATAATTAAATTTGGAAATGATGAATCTCTCAGAATAAAAGGTGTTGTTTCAACCGTCATTGGGAAAGAAAAGATGAAATCCAAGAAATATTTATATATTGATAGATTGAAACACAAATTTTTGAGTGTATCACAACTTTTTGATGTGGGTAAAAAGTGTATATGAAAAAATGATGGGGTTTTTTTGTGAAAAGTGAGAAATATTGAAAAATAGTTACAAGAGGACAACATACAAAAGGAAACTTATTTCAAGTTGGTGAAATAAAAAAATCATGTTACTTGGGTATAGGGGAAGAAAATTAGTTGTGACATAAAAGGATGGGAGACAAGTGTCAAAGAAACATGAAAAAGATATCAAAACAAGATAGTGTATGTGACATTCCCGATATATAAAGAATAAGATATTGGTGTTTCATTATTTTTTAGAAAGGATAAATGAAAAACTAAGTGCATAATAAATTTATGATTTTTTAAAAAAACCTTAGAACATATTCATTATGATATTAGTGGCCCAATGAAAAAGAATAAACTAATGGATATAAGTACTTGTTCACTTTCATTGAGGACTTTACTTTCATTGCTAGTGTTATTTATATGAAACATAAGTTTTATGGTTTTAAAATGTTTAAAAGTTTTATTTGAAAAGTTAAGAAGGAATATGATTATTCATTGATGAAGTTGAGAACTCATAATGGTGGTGAATATAAGAATGATAATTTTGAAAGTTATCTTAGTAAGAATGAAATTTTACATTAGTTTAGTTCACTATACACACCTCAACAAAATGGGTTTTCTAAAAGAAAGAATAGAAGTACGATGGAGATAGGGAGAACTATGTTACTTGAACATGAAATTTATCATTATTATTGGAGGTCAGACATTAGTACAGTTGTGTATATTCAAAACCAATGTTTATATAGGCTAAATTCTAATATGAATCCTTATGAAATGTTTCACATAAAAACTCCAAGTTTGAAAACAATTACCGGTTTTTGGGAGTCCATAATTTATAAAGAAGAAAGGTGGAAACCTTGGAAGTTTTGAAAAGGGGAGGTGAATATGAATTTTTTCATGGTTATACTCAAGAAGGAAGAGGATATATATGTTTTAACAAATAAATGGAAAGAATTTTTTATTCTTTTGTTGTAAATGTTATTGAAAAACTTAGTAGGAAAAACATACTAATATTGATAATGAACTCGAGCAGGAGAAGGAATTTTTTGTTAACATTTATGATAAGGATACAAACAATTGTAATCTCACTCAAGAAGAAGAATCATACTTATCTATTTCAAGTGATTATGATGAAACTAAAATAACTCTTCCTAGGCTATGAAATCTAGTAGAGGATCAGAACATTTTTAGCAATGAACATCAGAAGGTTCAAACAATAAGAACATCAAAAAAAATTACACATAATTATATGTATTATAAAGTCATGTTGAATGATGTGAATGAATCTTTTGATAATTAAAATGGGTTCAGGCTATGAATTAATAAGTTGATCAGATAGAAGAGAATGATATTTGGTAACTCGTACCCAAATCAGATAACAAAAATTTTATTGGTTCAAAGTGTTTTTTCTGAAAAAATATGAATGAAGAAGGTGAAGTGATAAGGATAAAAGAAATATTAGCGTGAAAAGGTTACTCATAAATTGAAGGTGTTGATTTTGATGAGAATTTTCCTATGGTGGAAAGGTTAGAAAGAATTCTAATATTTCTTGCTATTACTACTCTATGAAGTTACAAAATATTTCAAATGGATATAAAGTATTCATTCTTGAATGGTTATATTGATGAGGAATTTTACATGAAAAACCTTGAGAATTTTTTATTAGGAATGATTAAAGTTATGTGTGTATGTTGAAGAAAGAATTTTATGGATTAATAAAAATCTGAGGGAATGGTATTCCAAACTGGATACTTTCTTGAGGAAGATTATTTTCAAGAAGGTAGGAGTTGGTAAAAATATTTAAATCTATTAAAGTCAAGTGTTTTCCATTATAATAATTGTTTATGTTGATTAAATTATATTTTATGGTAATTATGATATAACAAGTGAAATATATCCAAATGTCAGCATTATTAGCATCAACAAACATAAATACATCCCCAAAGTACTGGATATAATATTCTAATAGAGGTAAGATGAATAAATCTATTAAAAAACTACCAAGAACAGAGACTTACCAAGAAATATAGCCTTAAACATGCAAAGAGTATCCAATGGATTCACCCAAATCAAAGGTAAGAGTTTACAAAACCTTTGGAATGAGAGAATACCAAGTTGGGGTCATAATAGAGGAAAAATGATGGGTTAAGGGGTTGAAATGATTTAGATCCACAATTTTAGATCCCACTTTTATCCATACACAATTAGCTTTCACAGTTAGGAAAAATGTGCACTAACCATGCACATGTATATGAAATAATAAGTGACTCACACAATTGGATCACATGAGTAGAAAAAACCATACACTAGCCATGAAAATGATCTCTGTCCCAAAAGCACAATTTCTCTAGGCTGGTTGTATGGTTTTTCAAAACCATGTGCGTAACCATGCACCTACCCTGTAGCCTCTATCTCAATTTTCAAAGCTTGTTAGAGGTGTTGTATGGTTTTTACTAACCTTTTTAAAACTATAAACCTCCATAAAATCCCCAAAAACATTCCAAAAGTCCTCCCAACCCTCCCAAAAATCACCCAAACACATTAACTACTTAAAAATAATACATAAAAGGTTACTTAATTGAAACAGAGGGTGCGACATTCTCCCCACCATTGGACTTTCCATCCCCGAAAAGTAGAAAACCACTATTTCCTTGAATGAGTTCGGTCCATTGGTCAAAAAAATTCTTTTTCCCATTCCAAATTTTCGTCCCAAATATGACTATGTAGCCAAAAAACACACACTATAATGATTCTTTTACCATGTAAGACTTTCTTTTTATTAAGAAAATTTGTATTAGAATATGAACCAATGAAGTCTACAGATATATGTCAATGTGATCCATTGAATCACATAGTCGAGATTAGGATGATATTTTTCAACTAAGCTACATTAAACCCAGTATGCACCAAACTGAACCATGGTGGGAAATTCAGCTAATATGAAACCTCACTAACCCATTACAGTATCCCAAAAGGAACAATGTTTTGAGGATATAACTTATCATACTTCCCAAAACGACGATTACTAAGCCTTAGAGAGATTATGAGGAACACACGATCAGTCACCTTGAAAAACAATGACCATTGATGATGATCCACATATGATTTCAAATGACACTGATCCATCTCCATTCTATTCATGATCAACTAAATCTTCTTCATTGTCTCTAGGAAAGGATTGTTTTAACTAGTGAAGTATCAACTATTTCCACCCAATAAAGTGGACAATGACAACAGAGACCATATAATTATTCAAAAGGATCCATATGTGTTGAGGCATAATATTTTTTCTTATACGAGGACTCCAATAATGATATATTCTCATCCCATGAGCTGCTAAAATCCATTGCACAAGAACAAAGAATGTCTTATAATGTTTGTATCATCCTTTTGGATAATCCATCTATATAAATATGATACACCATAATAATAGTTAATTTATTTATAAGTTATTTTTTAAGGATTTTTAGAAAAGAGATGTAAACCTTAGATCTATATATGAAACTATTGAAACTAGTACGCTGTGGCTCTTTACAACATCTCAAATAAAGATTTTAGAAAATTCCTCCACGGTATGATATTCATGAATATGGATGAAATGAGATGATTTTGTGCACCAATCCATGATCACCCATATGACATTGTGTCTTTGAACCATTCTTGGGAGACCGATCTCAAAATACATGGAAATATGCTCCCATTTGAAAATATTAATAGGTAATGAATGAAACATACCTATTAGTCACTGATGTTTTGTCTTAACCTGTTGACGGGTGTGGAATCTTGAAATGATATAATATACCTCTTTTTCATGCCAACCCACCAAAACTGTGCTTTAAATGCCTTATAAATCTTATATATTCCAAGATGAAAAAAACATCTCAAATGGTGGTACACATGAACTGTAACACCATAAGTTTTTGTGAAATGGTTTTTTTTCAAATTAATTTATTATTATTTATATTTTTCTTTTTTCTGAAACATTAAATATAGTTTTTGTATTAAAGTACTATGTTTGGTTTTTATAAACTACATGAAAGACCTAGATTATCTTGTTCTACTTGCAATACAAACTTGTATAGCATTAAAAGAAATACTGAGTTTCTATTACATATCATTTTATTATTATAATTTTTTAAATGTGAAAGTTATAAATTATCTGTTAAAATTAGTAATATTAATACAAATAAGTAATTTTTAAATAATATTTATAATGTTTTTATATAAGTAAAACATATGTATAACCAAATATATAACATTGGTGAAGTCTTTATATGTTTAAAAATATTATTTTCTCAAGTGATCAACTTTTTATATCCTTTAGTGAATTATAAAAAAGTTATTTTTAGACACTATTATAGATTGAATTTGATAAAATAAAATTAATTATTTAATTAATAATGTAAAAATTATCTTATGGTGAATTTTTGATATTTTTATGAGAAACTACATTTTTGGATGAATAGAGAAAAATACTGAATTTTAATTCAAAATTGATTTTTTTCATATAATTTATTTATATAGTTAAATTATATTTTAATTTAGTTTAAAAGTATAATTAGATCTAATAGAATTTAGTTAATCCAATTTAGGTCATTGAAACCAATTTTACATTGAAATTGGATATAAAAGCATTCTAATCTTTTGAACTTTTTTACTTTAAAAACTTGTAGTGTCGTTTCATCTGTGAAATTAATTTTAAATTAATTTATGAAAAATATATATATGGAATTTCGGAAAATGGATTCCATATTTGGAATAGTAATAATTTATAATTCCTTAAAATGTCAACTTAGTTTTTTACTAATAATAGTACTGAAAGATATTAAAATTAATTGTAATGATTAAGAGAAAAATTATCTCAACAAAGGACTAAAACTTAAAATTAAGACCCAAAAAGACCAATAAAATTTTCCAAAAGACACTTTCTGGCCATATTTATACCCTATAATCCATTTTATCTAATTTTTACCATTATTGGATCCACTTTCCATGTGAAAAACATGGGTGGAATTTTCATTCCAAAAATTAACAAGAATATCACTCCTTCTCTACTATAAAAAGGCACTCACCCCCACTTAATCACACATATAAAGACACATTGGCACTACCATGATCTTCCAAATATATCCAAAAATATATTAATTCATCTAATAAGCCTAAAAATTATCATAAATCAATCCAAGTAGGCCATTTGGTGCAAACCAGAAGGAGTTACCCGAATAAGAGGTAACATCCTTCCTCAGCTCTTTAGTTGTATTTTTATTCTCCATAACCCGAATTATTATTATTATACGATTATATAATAAAACATTTATCATAAATATGACGATATATTTTTTATTCTAAGGTTTCTACCTACAATTATAAACATTTCCATCCAATGGGTGATGAACTTACCATTTATGTACGACGAAGTACCGCCTCACGAATTGATGAATGTTCGTTTTTTACATTACCACATTTCATGATAGGGAACTATGATGGAAAACTATGTATATATGATATATTTGATATTTATAATGTCTTTATTCATATCTAATTTTTATATATAACATACCTTTATTCTTTCCATTTTGTGTAATTTTGATAACTTCGTTTGTGGAAGTGTGGACTACCACCTTCTCAAAAAGATGTGATTAGTTCACACTTTTCATGGGTTGTATTAAGGCTGTTTTTATTAAAAATATATTATATATAATAAATAATAATTCTACAAGAATTATATTATATATATATATATTATAATTAATTTCATTCTTTCAATATGATAAAAACACAGAAGCAACATTCATGAGTATGTACGACCTATCGTATTCATGAACGATGTATTTTGTTTAGTCTTTATACATTATATAGATTATTAAAAATTCATATATAATTAATATATAATATATATACCATGTTTTACATATTTTAAATAAGTGAATCAGGATCTAACTAATATAATCAACAATAATAAATCAAAATATGTATGAAAAATTAAGAGAATATTACCCAAAACGTAATATTAAAATGAAGTTGTCAATAAAAAGGAAATATAAAGTCATAAAATAATCATATATGGTATTAGATATAATAATATGGTTATTTATTATATTTATAAAATATATATATATTTATTATCCATGATTTTTGAATGAGTATGAAGATAGTCAAGACTTCAGGTAAAGTAATTTAATCTCACTTTTTCTTTTCGTGAGATTCTTGTCTTATTCCCCATTCATTTATTTTGTGTGGTGTGTATACCAACTATAAATTTATTATATTATTATTATAATTAAATTATTTTTTATTTACATATCCATTTTATGATCTTTATTTCATGGGGTTTATGTTTCAAAAGTTAACAAATTAGTAAAGTAATTTTGTCTCAATTTACCTTAGTTGATACGCACCATGTTGTGCCCCTATATTTTTCTTTGAGGTGTATATAAATACTTTGGAATGTTAAAACATGAATATAATTTTGTAATGTTATTTTTGTTGGAACCACTCTATGTATAAGGTTGTATTTGTTGTCAATAGTTGTCAATACAGATCAAAATGAAGGTGATCATGAAATACTCCGATGAAGTAGAGGAGTGGTGATTCAGATGATTGTTGTACTGTTCGTAAGTTCAAAGAACATGTGTCAAAGGTGATACATTGTTTACAACAATGAATATTGTGAGGAGTAATCCATCCAAGGATGATTAAGGCAGGACAGTGTTTTTGGATGAAGACCATGCAATTCCTCATTATTGCATGAGAAAAATGGGTTTTGATGAAGACCATGCAATTACTCATGATTGCGTGAGAACCATGCTAGAGACTTCTATGACGGTTGATGAAGGAGGCAATGTGCCAATGCGTTGACTTATGGTGGAGTTTGTGATAAAAGCAAAAGAGTTGCTGAAGGATACAGATCACCAAGAAGAAGTGTTGTTGAGGTGATCGTGCTTGTCGACAAAGCAAACAAACGACATTCAAATTTGTTGACAAAGTAGATTCCATGGTGACATGTCGAGTTCAAGAGTTGTGGTCAACGACCTATGGTTTATTCAAGAACCTCAACAGAGGAATGGATGATCTGGAGGCGGTACGAAAAGAGCAGATACAAGGTGGCGCCATTTTCCAGTGTTTGCCAAATTTTTGGGCCTCAAAATCGGAAAATGAAGACATGGATTGTCTGCAAACGGAGGTTCGCACAAAAAGGAAGTCGTGCGCAAAATATAAGAGGCTTGCGCGAAATACTGACGTTAGGCGCGAAAAACAGCGGGATGCGCGAAATAGTGGATCAAGGTTTTTCGCGCAAACAGTGTTTCAGAATCAGAACGTTGAAAAATGGTAAAGGCATGGGCTGCGCGAAAAACCAGAGCTGTGCGCGGAAAAATGGGAATGTGCGCGAAAAATGTTGTGCGCAGAAAATCTGGGTGAATTTTTCGCGCAATTAGCGTATCGAATCAGAAATACAGAAAATCGGCAAAGGCAAGAGGCGCACGAAAAATCAGAGATGTTCGCACCATGTGCGCGGAAAATCGAACTGGTGCGCGTAAAGTTAGCTGTGCGCAAGAAGGGGGGTTTTACGCGCAGGATCACAAACGTCTATAAATATGAGGTGAATCCTTCTCATTTGGGAAGGCTCGACACATAGACAAATCCTGAGCTCCGGCGCGCGGAAAAATTAAGGTACAGAGGGTTGCGCGAAAAAGAAGGCGTTGCGCGAAAAAGGGAAGTTTTGCGTGAAAAAGAAGAGTTGCGCGAAAATCCTTTTACGCGACAAAAGTTATTTTTACGCGCAAGGTTTGAATTTTACGCGCAAGCCCCCGGGAAGGGTGCGCGGAAAATTTGGGGGTCCCGCAGGCCTTTTGACAGGTGCTTAGCACTCTCAAATCTGCTTTGCGAAGAGAAGAAGAACGACCGTGCAACCAAAATCTGATCTGTACAGAGAGAGAAATATTTCGATACACTCAGGTGTCAGAACTGGGAATTGAAGGAAGAGAAAGAGATTTAGTGCATTCAGGTATTGCACTGAAGTAGAATATTGATTTCAAAAGAGCATCAACTCAGGACTCTGATGCAAGCAAAGTCTCATGCTGAACAGGAGACAAAGACTTCAATGCATATCTATTGAAGAGACCTTCACGTCTATAAACTGAGTGAGACTTCACCAACGGCAGTGAGCCAGGGGGAGTCAACGGGAGTGACCCGAGGGATGCAGTGAGCTATCCCTGAACAATTGTAAAGGCAGTGAGCCTGGGACAGAGTGTCTGTACCCAAACATTTGTATCCGCAGCTAGTGAAGCATAGTGGATTTAGGTACGACCGGCAACCTGTCGGAGTATACTCCTTGGACGTAGCCCTCAGTGGTGAACCAAGTAAAAATAGCTGTGTCATCTGTCTTTGCATGTGAATGTTTAATTGCTGATCATATCCATCATACAGGTTTAAGTAGTTCCTACCAACGTGGGAACAAGATCCACAACTTTAAGAAGAAAAAGTTGTCACCCTGATTCACCCCTCCCCTCTCAGGGTGTCCCGGGGTCCTACAAGTGGTATCAGAGGGAAAGGTTAACGTATGTTGGATATTCTCCAGTAATTCTATTGAGAAGAGGATTTGAGTTTCTTTCCTTGAGTCAACAATGAAGAGCAGTCTTGTTAATGAAGCAGTCATTTATGAGCAGAAAACTATATCCACCAAGACTTTGACAAATAGGAAAAAGAAAGAGAAGAAGATGATGAAGAAGTCCCCCACATCCAAAGAAGATGCAGTGTCTTGTTCTCCATGCCAATCCAAAAATAAAGAAACATCAGGCATGGAAAGTATCGAGCAGGTGACTCAGAATTCTTCCAGAGGGAAGGATGACACCCCCAACTCATGCTTTCAAGAAAAACTCAAAACATATCTGCATGATATTCCAGAAGAAAGGGTTGTTATTATCTGTAGCCTATTTCAATCTATGCAGGTTGAGATCACTAGACTTGAAAGGGAAGCAGACAATATGGAAAAGGGGCTGGAAGGAAAAATTATTGAAAGTATGAAGCTCACCAAACGGGTGAAAGCCCTTGAAGAAAAAGGTGAAGTCAGCAATACTCTAGAAGAACGGATCCATGCACTTGAAGCTGAGTTGAAGAAGAGCAATGAAGTCAAGAATTTTTTTTTGGAAGAAACTTCCATTAAATTCAGGGAACTTGACTCTTTCTTTCAAAACAAAGTTAAGATGCATGAAGATGAGGTTGAAAGGTTGAAGAAGACCTGTGAAGAGAAGATGATCACTATTGAAGATCAGAAGATCATCCTCAATATTGTGAGTCAAAAATTGGAAGCTCAGTTGACCAAGATTGAGAACACACATATTGAGACTTCACAAAAGAATGAAATGAGTGATGCTTGCACTCAATGTTCGTTGGAGGAGTCTAAAGCTGAAATGCCTCCAACATGTGATAAGAAGATTATGACAACTCTTGATTATCCACATCAAGAATCAGTTGCTGCCGGTACTCAATTCTCAATGGAGGATTCTATTGTCCAAAGACCTCCAACATGTGATAAGAAGATCATGACTTCTCTCATCGATCTATCACAGGCAACTGAGAAAGTGAAGGTACCATCCAGACCATCTTGCACTCATGTTTCTAAATACAGTCCGACAATCAGTGCAGGTGGGAAGAAAAGCTCTAAACAAGTATGGATGAGGATAGGTGAGAAGAAGAAACCTACCACCATGACTAGGGTGGATGGGAAGAAAAAGGAGGAAGCTTCTTCCTCAAATAGAGCACAAACAACTAAGCAAATGGCCCAACAACTTAATACAGAAGACACAAAGAAGAAAAGATTTGTGGGTCAATGTTGGTGCTGCAATAGATTTGGGCACTGTGCACTGGATTGTTTTTATAATCCCTTTCATGGAAAATCACAGGGAAAGCCTATATCAAAGGGGAGGAATCCGGAGAAGAAGAAACAACATCCACAGGTCCAGAAGCATCTGTTTACAGCAAACAGATTTGGAATTCTTGATAACATCTGTGATGCATGCAATGGCAGTGGTCACATGAATGGTGCATGCCTAGGTCAACAGATATCCAGAGCTGATAAGAACAGAAGACCACACAAACCATCCAAGTACGAAGAAAGTACCTTGGGAAGAAATCAGAAGAATATGGCGAACACACCTCTCCCCAAGAAGATATCAAGTAGGCAAGCTGAGAAGACCCGGGATTTTAGATCCATGAAATTGAAGGGTCATTCATCCAAAGGAAACACTAAGTGGGATGAATCTCAGATGAACCCATGTGGAAGACCTAAACCAGCTGCAAAAGTTCCAAATGACATATTGGTCATCTGGCCAGAATATTTGAAACGAATGAGAAAACTTGAAGATGAAAAGGACAGGGCTGGTGATAAAGGAAAAGGAAAACTTTCACATGATGAAGACACGGTGCTTGAGAGATTGCAAACAAAGAGAATCACTCGTGTCAAAGAAGTTCTGTGTGAGAGATGCAAGAAATCTGGTCACATTGCAAAAGATTGCCTAACCTTAATACCAGAACAAGAAGCAGTCTTGAACAGAAGTAAGAATCTATCATTCATGATGGCTGCTAAGCAGAACAATTCTCCACACAAAGCAGAAGAGAATGTGAACAGAGCCATGCCACACCAACAGATGTCAGAACATACGTTCAGAGGAGCAGGCATGAAGACTAGAGTGAACAGAGGAACTTGGTTGAGAAAAGAACCTCAACCAAGCAAGTCTTCGTGATGAAGCAAGAAGGATACACCTTATTCCCGTAATCATTTGGGTATTGTATTTGTGCTAACAATGCAGGGAATTGAAGGTGAAGCATACTCTCAGGGGGAGAACCTGAGAAGTAGTGAATGCTGTCAACTCTTGATAGCGAAGCTGAAGAAGTTTCCATCCTTAGTGGATTCTTCAATTGATATTCAAAGATTATGATGATGAAGGATCACTCTTGATGATGATGATGAGGAGTGTTTCCCTTGAGGGGGAGAAAATTGTAAAAGATTCCATAATCACTGTTTCGATCAATATCAACTCCAGCTGGACTCAAAAGCAGTTATTCTATGAACTTCACGCCAATGGAGAAGGTATTCCATTTCTTAATCTCTATCCCTTGGTTACTCAAATCAAAGATCATTCTACAAAGGGAAAGTAACTGAATTGATCAGTGACATAACAAAAAATTGGAAGTGCCCCAAGGTCATTTTTCCTGCCGATTGCACATGAATATTTTTGATCCACATGCTGTTGTGAGTGCAGGAGTTTCAGGTTGGTCTTTCTCTATCATAGTGATTTTTTCTAATGCCTGGAATAAAAGTTGTAAACCCTTGAAGACAAGATACATGAGTTCTCATCTCATGTTGGTATCATGATCTGTGAGTAATGGACATCATTGTTGACTTAATCAAATCCTCTTGTTTTCTACATCGAGCACTGCTCAAGTAGACTTAGAGTGAAATGATTGATGAAACTTTGCTTAAGTGAGGATTGATACCCTCCCTACCATGCGCTTTGTATTTCTTGTCAATAAGGGGGAGAGAAAGTGAAATGCAGAAGATTCTCATTTTGACATTGACGGATTCATTTCAGAAGATGTTTAAGGTATTGACAAAAAAATACAAAGGGGGAGATTGTTGGAACCACTCTATGTATAAGGTTGTATTTGTTGTCAATAGTTGTCAATACAGATCAAAATGAAGGTGATCATGAAATACTCCGATGAAGTAGAGGAGTGGTGATTCAGATGATTGTTGTACTGTTCGTAAGTTCAAAGAACATGTGTCAAAGGTGATACATTGTTTACAACAATGAATATTGTGAGGAGTAATCCATCCAAGGATGATTAAGGCAGGACAGTGTTTTTGGATGAAGACCATGCAATTCCTCATTATTGCATGAGAAAAATGGGTTTTGATGAAGACCATGCAATTACTCATGATTGCGTGAGAACCATGCTAGAGACTTCTATGACGGTTGATGAAGGAGGCAATGTGCCAATGCGTTGACTTATGGTGGAGTTTGTGATAAAAGCAAAAGAGTTGCTGAAGGATACAGATCACCAAGAAGAAGTGTTGTTGAGGTGATCGTGCTTGTCGACAAAGCAAACAAACGACATTCAAATTTGTTGACAAAGTAGATTCCATGGTGACATGTCGAGTTCAAGAGTTGTGGTCAACGACCTATGGTTTATTCAAGAACCTCAACAGAGGAATGGATGATCTGGAGGCGGTACGAAAAGAGCAGATACAAGGTGGCGCCATTTTCCAGTGTTTGCCAAATTTTTGGGCCTCAAAATCGGAAAATGAAGACATGGATTGTCTGCAAACGGAGGTTCGCACAAAAAGGAAGTCGTGCGCGAAATATAAGAGGCTTGCGCGAAATACTGACGTTAGGCGCGAAAAACAGCGGGATGCGCGAAATAGTGGATCAAGGTTTTTCGCGCAAACAGTGTTTCAGAATCAGAACGTTGAAAAATGGTAAAGGCATGGGCTGCGCGAAAAACCAGAGCTGTGCGCGGAAAAATGGGAATGTGCGCGAAAAATGTTGTGCGCAGAAAATCTGGGTGAATTTTTCGCGCAATTAGCGTATCGAATCAGAAATACAGAAAATCGGCAAAGGCAAGAGGCGCACGAAAAATCAGAGATGTTCGCACCATGTGCGCGGAAAATCGAACTGGTGCGCGTAAAGTTAGCTGTGCGCAAGAAGGGGGGTTTTACGCGCAGGATCACAAACGTCTATAAATATGAGGTGAATCCTTCTCATTTGGGAAGGCTCGACACATAGACAAATCCTGAGCTCCGGCGCGCGGAAAAATTAAGGTACAGAGGGTTGCGCGAAAAAGAAGGCGTTGCGCGAAAAAGGGAAGTTTTGCGTGAAAAAGAAGAGTTGCGCGAAAATCCTTTTACGCGACAAAAGTTATTTTTACGCGCAAGGTTTGAATTTTACGCGCAAGCCCCCGGGAAGGGTGCGCGGAAAATTTGGGGGTCCCGCAGGCCTTTTGACAGGTGCTTAGCACTCTCAAATCTGCTTTGCGAAGAGAAGAAGAACGACCGTGCAACCAAAATCTGATCTGTACAGAGAGAGAAATATTTCGATACACTCAGGTGTCAGAACTGGGAATTGAAGGAAGAGAAAGAGATTTAGTGCATTCAGGTATTGCACTGAAGTAGAATATTGATTTCAAAAGAGCATCAACTCAGGACTCTGATGCAAGCAAAGTCTCATGCTGAACAGGAGACAAAGACTTCAATGCATATCTATTGAAGAGACCTTCACGTCTATAAACTGAGTGAGACTTCACCAACGGCAGTGAGCCAGGGGGAGTCAACGGGAGTGACCCGAGGGATGCAGTGAGCTATCCCTGAACAATTGTAAAGGCAGTGAGCCTGGGACAGAGTGTCTGTACCCAAACATTTGTATCCGCAGCTAGTGAAGCATAGTGGATTTAGGTACGACCGGCAACCTGTCGGAGTATACTCCTTGGACGTAGCCCTCAGTGGTGAACCAAGTAAAAATAGCTGTGTCATCTGTCTTTGCATGTGAATGTTTAATTGCTGATCATATCCATCATACAGGTTTAAGTAGTTCCTACCAACGTGGGAACAAGATCCACAACTTTAAGAAGAAAAAGTTGTCACCCTGATTCACCCCTCCCCTCTCAGGGTGTCCCGGGGTCCTACAATTTTGAACTTCATGTAACTAAATTTTCTTACATGGGGAGTGTAATTCAATGTTACATAGTGGTAAGAGTTTATTGAGACAATCTCATTGTTTTTTCGAGATTATTTTTTATCATACTTATATTAATGAAATATTATGATAAATATCTCTATAGAACTCATGAATTTTATTATACACTATATATTAATTATATTTTCACATGTTGGTACCATTTTTACACTCATTGGTACATACAATGATTAATAATGTGTTTTCAATAATGTCTGAAATTACATCTCTCTTTGGTTGTAATTCTATGTTCCTTAAAAACCATGTTTTATAAAAGGTTTATAAAAATATTCCACTATTACCATATGGTCATTAAAATAAATTTTTCCCATTTTTTAACATAAAAAAGGGATTTTAAAATAATATATTCTTATCGTTTTCCGATTGTAGCACTTTTCTAATATTTTTATGGAGAAAAAAGGAATGTTAATCTTGTAAAAATTTACCCACCATCATGAACGTCATTCCATTTAAGCTTCCTTTTCAATTCTAAAAAATTAATATTTATTTAAAATAATTTTTTTTCTTAATAATCTAGATTTTTTTAAATTGGTTAAAAAAGGGTTTAAAAAAGATTTATGTTTAAAAAATGTTTTAAATGATTTTCAAAACATCCTTTATATGTTTTAATAAAATGATGTTTTAAAATAAAATGATTTCATTGATCTCAAAGATTATTTTATATGTTTTCAAATTATTTTAAAGGAAAACATTTTTCAATGTGTTTTCAATATTATTTTACATGTTTTCAAGGAAAAGGTTTTCAAAATGATTTCAAGCCTTCTTTCTAAGTTTTAAAAGTATTTTCAAGGAAAATGGTTTTCAAAAGGTTGAATGTTTTAGAAGAATTTTTCAATTAAGAAAGGATATTTTCCTCAAGAAATATTTGTAAAGGATATCTCAAAATTATTTTCTATCTAAGATGACATCCGTTGATGTTACTTATGCCCTTATGGAAAATGATCCACTGTTACATCCATATTATTTCTCTGAATGGTTCTTGTTTTGATGGAATAACATTTATAAAAACACATTTCCCTTTAATGGGTTTCATGTTTATGAAATTCATTCCTCTTATATGGGTTATATATTTCTAAAATCCATTCCTCTTCCATAGGTTATATTCTTAGGAAACCCATTTATCTTTAACATGTTATACCGTGATAATTTCTTATGAAACCCACTTCCTTTCACGGGTTATTCATGGGTGAAATGATTTTCAAACCTATATATTTTCCATAAGTTATGACATGATTTAATTCTTTTGTTACCCATTTAATTTCATGGGTTAGGATATGATCTATTTTTATTGTTCATGAGATGATTCAAGTTTTATTTTCTTGTGGAAAATGTATTTTAGAGTTATTATGTGACTGTTGGACCTATATCTCCCACTAATTCATTGGGTAATTATAGATAAATCAATTTTATAAATGTTATACATAAAACTGATTACATTTTTGAAATTGTATACATGGACCTGGTTTCATGTCCATAGGTTTATGGGTGAACCTGATTACATGTACATAATGTTATGATTAAACCTTATTATGTGATCATAATGTTATGTGTAAACCTAATTACATGTTCACAATTTTAAGAATAGAACTGGTTTCACGTAAATAACTTATACATGAACCTAATTACATGTTCACAATGTTATGTGTGGACCTGGTCTCATGTCCATAAGTCTATACATGGGTTTGATTTCGTGTACTTCACTTAATGATCAAACCTGTTTCTACTTATACATGTTCAATGTGTATGCCACAATTCCATGTCTTATTCATATGTTAGGATTTCATAGATTATGTTCAAGATTATATTATGATTCATGTCTTATGAAATGATAATCTTTATTCCATGAATCATGTTTACTATCTTTGATACGATGGGTATGATCTTCTAATGATTCTATCATGTTATCACACCCTTATTCTCAGGTTATACTTATGTATTTCCTTTATTTACCCTTAATGAGCATTCAAGATCACTCATTTATTATGTTTTACTTTCCCTTGGTTTTGAAGAATTGTTTTTAAGTTCAATTAATAAGGGGGAGATCTTTTTGGGACACATTGAATGTCATTCACTAAGTAAGAAGATTTCTGTTCCAAGTTTCCAAAGGCACTAAAATAATATGGTCTTTGGGAATATGTTTGTGTAATGTATTAAGTATTCTACAAAAATTGATGTAATTTTAATGTATGTAAATCGAGGGTCGCTATAGTTGCTATTAGAGAAAAGTTTCAGTCAACCTTTGGAAGCTAGGATGAGATAAATTTAGTGAGATTCCTTGGAATATTTCTAAAGATATTTCTACGGATGTCTCTAAGGATAATTTTAAGGATTAGGAAAAGTATAGAAAAATGTATTAGAATTTTGGTAAAGGATAGAGATAGTGGTGTCCTAGCATTAAATACCTATCTAGATACTATATGTGGATGTAGATTTGGAACATATGTACCTAGTGGTAAAAACTCTGATAAGGTGTGATAGGCTTGACTCAACGTAACTTGGTACACAACAATAGACGTTGCTACACACATGATTTGAAACACCTAGGGGACATGTTTTGGGAATTCACAAACTATTCATGAACCATAATAATGTAATGAAAAAAATAAATTGGCTATGAATAAAATAGGATAAATCTAGGGTGTCATAAATTATGGAAGGTTTCATAATTTAGACATCAGTATGTTGTTTTTCATGACAATGTGGTTTCTCACTATAAAAAATGTTTATTAATTTATTATTTTTGGTTTTAGTGAATGTGAATTACCTAAAAAAACCCCATTAATGGTGACTACGATGGAAAATGAAATAATTTTCCTCTAGAGAATTCAAATTTTATGCGTAATGGAATGGAAAACCTCATTGCTGTGATGACACAACATTATCAAGATATGAATCATTATGAGATTCCAAATCAGAAAAGGAGGGAACAATGTCCCATTAAGTCCTTCATGAGGCTAAATCCACCATCTTTTAGCAGGTCTCTTGATCCAATTGTTGTCAAACACTGGATCATAATGACAGAAAATATATTCTCCATTCTCCAGTGTTCAGATCATGAGAAAGTCATTCTTTCTATTTATCAGTTAGAAGGTTATGAAGACTAGTGGTGTTCTACAATAAATAATATGACGAATCAATATGAAATTGAATCCATGGATTGGGATGGGTTCAAGAACTTATTCTTTAATAAGTAAATTTCTCTTGTTCTTTATGTAATGATAGAAAATGAGTTCCTTGAGTTGAACCAAAAGGATGATGAATCTATCCGTACCTATGAGGAATATTTTATAATACATAAGAGGTTCACTTCTAGTGTTATCATACAATCCAAAAGTAAATTTTATATATTATTTATTGGATTAAATACACATCTTAGAATAGAATTTTCCATAAGAGACTTTATCAGATATAAAGAGATTTTGCATTGTGAAATCAAAGTTTAAATGGAACTTGGAGTTATGTATCAATATCATGGTTTTAACAAGAAAAGGAGGATTAAGTTCAAAGGTAAATCTAAAAACCATGGAGAGAATAAAATGTTTCAAACTCCTACATGCCAAAACTATGGGAAAGATCACTTAGGAGAGTTCCCAAAAGGAGAAGGAAGGTGTTCCAAGTGTGTGAAGCCTGACCACTGAGAAAAAGAATGTATAATTGATGTGAATGGGAAATTAAATAAAATGAATGGAGAGGAATCTCAAACAAATTAACCACCCACAATGTTGTGTTTCAAGTTCACAGAGTTCGGTCATTGTGAGAATCAATTCCCCAATCCATGTGCTAATATGGATGAGATAAACACAAAAAAATATAAGGAAAAAATACAAAGTGAATGATTATGAAATCACAATGGATGATGTGAGTGATGATAATTAGGTAAAAACTTATCCATTCCCTTATTATTCAGGAAGTTCATTCTTGATTTTATACAAATAAGCCCTATGATAATATTATTGTACATCCTTTAGTAAAGTTTCATGTGATTATATCCCTCTACATGAATTTTGGAATAATAAAATCACATTTAATGTTTTATCGATGCAAGGATGAACCCAAGTACCTAATAAAAAATGTTTTTGGTAGAGACCTAAATCTTGGCGCACATGGAAATTACATTATTTTTTTTGGAATACTTAATACATAACAAAAACAAACACACAAGGACAGTAATAGTTTAGTGTCTTTGGAAACTCAGAAAAATAATCTTCTAATCATGATGAAAGATCTTCAACATCTCCCATAAAGATCTTCCCCTTTTGTTTTCTTACCTAAAACATTTCTTTATATCCTGGAGAAAAGAAAACATTTAATGGGTGAGCTCAAATGCTCATTAAGGTTAAACATATAGAACATAAAACAATCCATAATCATTTTAATGCAAAAACTTGAACATAAAATCTAAACATCAAAATCTTGAGAAAAGACCGAGATCTTGGAAGTACGTACGACATATATCATAAAGAAACATCAATCATGATAAAATATCATGGAGATAAAACATGTAATTGAGGCAAAAATTAAGCACAAGATATGACTTCCATAGTAGCCAAGGCATTGCTGCCAAGACCATCTTAGTGGACAATGTCCCTTTCTGAATCGAGTTCACTCCTCATTCCAATCCTGTATCACTGAACCAGATTAACTTTCCATTCTATCCATGTTTATCTCATGAGATATAAATCTTTACCCAATTCATTGGAGGGAGATATAGGTCCCACCCATCTTATAATGAAATCATTCTTACTTGTGCCACAAAATAAACTTAAAACATTCATCATAACCCAAAGAATAAAATGGGTTTCATAAAAATAATCTAATCATCACATAATCTATATAAAAAAAATGGATATCATTTCCTCATAAGAAAATTCATGCTATGTAAATAATATAGACATTATACTTGAAACATAAACATAGAAAATACTGTCTTTCTAGATGGGAAATAGTTTTGATAAAACACTTGATATGAGTTCTTGAGGAAAATATCAGTTCTTCTTCAAAATCATTTTCTTCTCATAAAATTACATGAAATTTTAAAAGAAAAGGTTTTTGTTGGAAATATTCATGAAATATTATAGAGTAAGATTCATGAAAATAAGGCATTATAAAACTGTAAAAATCCATTCATGCCGTATAAGTTAAAAAAACATTCTTCTCATACTTTTTACGGAAAAGTAAAAAAGTACCTCATATAGTAAACAAAAGAAAGATTCCTTACATACTATGTAGTAAAAGTCAAAAAAATTGGTAAAAATGACTTTAAACATACATGAAACCATTTTTAGAAAAGAGGGACATAGATTATAAATATAACCCCAGTAAATACTTATGAATATACAATCTCGGAAAAAATGAGATTTGAAAAATTATCCCTTACCTTAGGTCCGATATGCTTTGTATGTATACGAACCTCCTGTATAATGATTTAAGTAATGTTATTTACTTAATACAGAATCATATTCATTGTTATGATATCATATATGGTTCACTTATGACTTTAAATTACCCGTTCTTTTGTAAATTGCATGTTAAAGCAGTGTTTTGGGTAAAATCGTTTCATTTGTCGTACATGTTTCGATTTGTTGTTCTTGATATTTTTATTACTTATATCATGATATACTTACTTATAAAATGTAAATCATGATTTATATATAATATATATACAGAATATATATATATATATAATAGATAGATGAATGAAATGAAATCTACCGTTCATGGAGACGGTAGGCCGTAGGTACGCATGAACGCTGTTTTCCTTTCCTTATTGACTTGAATGGAAGTAAGTGTATGAAATATATATTTATATATATAAATAAATATAGTAGAATTATTATGTCATATATATCATTATTATTTATTATATATAATTTATAATTATTCTGAAATGGTTAACATGGAGAATGAATCTCATCGCGTCGTGGAGATGGTAAACCGTACGTACGCACAAGTGATGATATCATTCCCATAATTATTTGAATGGAATTGGAGTTGATTATTTAATATCTCAGAATCAGTATCATGTTATAATAATCATATATTGTTATTCTTTACACCATTATACCCATCCAAGTAAGGTGGTGGTGGAAAATAGATTACACCACGGCGTGGAGACGGTATTCTGTAGGTACGCACACACGATGATTTCATTTTACGTAGGATGGATATAAGGTGAAATGGGGTTGTTTCATATTTATAATAACATATCAGTATATTAGTGATACTCATGTTATTACTTTATAATGAAACAAATAAATAATAAGAATTCCAAGATGAAAGAAACTTGAAATAATCGGTAGAAGAGATTACCACTTCTTCGACGCTTCTATTTTAACCTTCCTCTTAAGGGACTATAGTTGGTATTTTGAAAAGACCATAACCTCCATAATGTTTCTAGGGAAGTGGATAATAGAAATAGGAAGGGTTTAGCCGAGCTTGAAGGCTCAAAGTGTTGTGAAGAGGAGATGGAGGAGGTTCCCGTTTATAAGGGAGAAGAGGGGAACCTTTGGAAAGTGTGGAAATATTATTTTATTATAAACTTATCCTCGGTTTAAAAAGGTCAAAAAATAGTTAAAGATGAATATAAGATGACTCATTGTAGAAATAAAATCATTCAATCATAATTTTAAATGTTTTGGATAATATGTTAATCATTATAATCTTATTTATTTAAATCATTTATTAATGAGGTAAACACAGCATCATTATTGTGTCATAAATAATTTAATTCATTTGATGTATAAAAATTATAAACAAAATACCACCATTTATAAAATATTTTTATATTTCCAATGAATATTTATAGTAGAAAATATAATTTATATAACCCCTTATAAAAATTATTTACTAAAAGATTTTTGTTAATGTCAATTTTGTCTTTACATTAAATTAATTAATCCAAATTGTCATTATCACTACCAAGTGGCTCAATGGGGTCCCAAAATAGACCCAAATATGAGCATGGTCGGCAAATACTCATCCAATAAGGTTAGGACAAGTGTTATGGTAATTTTGAATTATTATAATATTCTTTTAACGTTGAATTACCCAATTTACCTTTAACCGCAGTAAAAAAAGTCAAAAGTTACTATTTACCAAAAATTATTTTCATCTTATTGAAAAATATTTTACTTCTTGATAAAAACCATGTATTTCATATTTTTTAAATTAAATTTACAGAAGTGGTAAAATTTCATTTAAATTAAAGAGTCAGTTTTTTTAACTACCACAAAGTGGTTTCACTATTCAACAAAAATTGAAATTTACAGAAAAATACCAAAAATTAAGCCAAAGCTATATATGATATTCCGAATTAAAAAATGATGTCTATTTTTCCAAATTCAAAACATTGAAGTGGAATTAATTAATTTTAAAAATTAATTCACTTTATCAAAACAAATAGCGTGTTTTTAAGAAACAATAACAATCAAAATATTGACACTTGTTTATGTCCAATTTCAAAGTGAAACTAATTCCAATGACCAACATTGGATTAAATGGTAAAAATATATTCTAATTAAACTTTAAAACCAATTGAAAAGATAATATAACCATATAAATTATTGCGATGAAAAAATTTGTTTTTAATTAAAATATAGCCTCTTTTTACTATTCATTAAAATATGAATGTTATCAGAATAATATGAAAAATTTATCCAAAGTAAATTTTTATATCCTTATTCCAAGGAAGAATTTTATTTTGTCAAATTAAACTTATAAACATTTCAAAAACTATATTTAAAGTGGGTGCGCCATCAAAAGGCAGCAAAATTGCATTTTTTGAAAAATATTTATTTTACCTGAAAAAATTTAGTTTGTTCTCAAACCATGTTCTAGAAAATGTGTAAGATGAATAATAATGTTATAAAATTAAAAATATAGTTGATAATATTCATAACGGCTAGTTCATAATAATATTATAACCATATATCATTGTTTAGTGAAACCTGGTATTGTGTACAACACATGATATCGAGGAAGGTCATGATTGCGTGTAATGCAAGCCAAGTCAGGGTTGCATGTTGTGAAGGACTCCTTCATTGTTTCATATAACAGAGTCCAACAATATTTCATTTATACACATATATATATATATATATATCCACTCAATGTTGCATAGAATAAATACTATCTAACGAACTTGAAATTGTGTGTAACATGATCCAAGAATAGTGTTGCATATACTGCAAGACAATACGGTGTTGTGTTTAGAGCAAGGTAATATTGGTGTAGCGTAAAACATAAGATATGAAAGAAATAATATATCTCATAAAATATCGGGGTGTTACATTCTACCCCCTTAATATTAATTTCACCCTCGAAATTCTTCGGGGTTATAAATGGTTTATTACTTGAGAGTTTCTTTCATAGAAACCCACATCGTAAAAAGGAATAATAAAACATACTTTTAAAAATGAACATTAGAAAAAAATGGATACCCAAAGCAACTCATAACTTGGGTTCCCACAGAGGAGATCATAGGTGAAAAATATGGATATGGAAGAGAAATCTAACCATCATGTTCTGATGGAGTGTGGTAGAGAACATGGCTATGAAAAATCCAATAATCACAAAGCCATAAATTTGTGATGATCTAAGGTACCATCTAATTAATCAGATATGAGAGCACTAGGAATTTTTTTTTGGTTTTCAAGATCATTTCCCAAATGTTGAAGAATTTTTGAATTAAAATAAATACTTACTTGATTTTGGTACAATCTCAACGCTTCTCATGCCTCAAAGAATTTCCACTTCATCTCTTAATGAAATGAAGTTGAATTTTTATTTCGTGAAGTGTTAGAAGATCATGTGATAGAATGATGGGTCATTCTATATGTCTCAAAAAAAAGGTTATAAAAAGTATTCAAATATATATAAGACCATATATGGTGAGGTTAATCATATATGATTCCAAAAATGGAATTATACTTCATCTATCATACCGCTCAAAATAAAACTAGTTTCTACTAACCATGGACTTTCTGTAGGCCAGTGGTAGGCGATAAAGGCATGCCACACTTCGGTTGGTGGCTTGATTCCCACAGCCTTGTCTGACGCGATGAGTTGTTTCCCATCCTGTAGGATGTCCTTTTTCTAAAACTATATTATTATAACATCCCATCGATAATATCAAAAAAAAGTTCTAGCCTTAAAAAATAATATCTAATGTCCGACATAATCAATTCCAATCTTTAGACTTATCCAAAATACATATGTACAATATCATAGTATAATGAAAACGATTACTAGAAAGTTCATCTACCAAGCATGTGAATACCATCATTTATCCCCCATATATCATAAGATATATCTTTTTGGTCACATTCAAATCATTTGAATACCTCAATCATGTATTCTATTGAAAAAAATGAATACCCATTGAACCTTAGTGAAAAACATGAATGCTGTCAAAAGTTAAATCTTTCCACATACAAAAATTCCAAAATTTCCTTATACTCAAACCACGATATCACTTTGACCATATATCAGTCATGAGATTATTAATAATATCCAAAATATTATTTTCTCCTTATCCATTCATTATGCACATATCATATTCTTTCCAAAAATATCTGAATAACCTTTCATGGTTACCGGTACCATTCAACATATACTTTCAAATACATTAGGAAAAACAATAGTGTAACAATCCTTAGATGTTTCTTCATTCCATAGTACCATTACCTATACGACATAACCCTTAATAAACATAAATCATTCCACTACCTTCTTAAACCACCGATTGATCTTCATCATTTTTTTCATCTCATATATCATTTGTAGTCTCTTCATCATCATCCACATAAATACTACCCATATTACCCTGCTGATTCTGTTCATGAGATTTTCCCTTAGGGCATTGGTTTGCATAATGCCCATACATTCCACATTTAAAACATTTAATCACTGTTGACATCGTAGGAATACCATTATCCTTGTCCATGGTGTTAACTGAACCTTTTCCTTTGCACTTACTGGATTTGTGTCCTTCCTTTCCACAACCAAAGCATCTTCATGTTCCTTTGAAACATTCTCCTTGATTCCTCTTCCCACATGATTTACATGAGGGAAATTGAACTTTCTTTCCTCTATGATCATCAGGAAACTCCATCTTTATCTTATTATATGATTCGGGATACTTACCAAATTTGAGATTATTGATCATATTGTGAGATTTTTGATTAGGAAAATTAATGATATTTTGACTTCCAAATCCCGTTTCATTTGGTTTCTCATGATGAATATCATTCCATTGTACATCATATCCTCCATTATCGTGAATCTTCATACTTCCAGCCATTTTATAAAACCCAAAAAAATAGTATGAGAGGAAAAAATAATGCTAGGAAAACAACATAATAAATGGGGAGTACCTTCAATATATAACATCTTAGGATTAATTCTAAGATCTTTTCCGTAATTCTAGTACTATAACCTATACATATACTTAACCTTAGGGATATCCCTAGACATACCTTTGAAATATCTCTAGGGATCCCACTAAAGTTCTCACATCCTAGTTTCCAAAGGTTGACTAAACCTTTCCTCTGATACCAACTGTAGAGACCCAAATCTTGGCCTACATGGAAATTATATTACTTTTGCGGAATACTTAATACATAACAAAAACAAACACACAAGGACCATAATATTTTAGTGTATTTGGAAACTTGGAAAAATAATCTTCTAATCATGATGAAAGATCTTCAACATCTCCCATAAAGATCTTCCCCTTTTGTTTTCTTACCTAAAATCATTATTTATATCCTGGGGAAAAGAAAACATTAAAAGGGTGAGCTCAAATTCTCAGTAAGGGTAAACATAGAGAACATAAAACATTCCATAATCATTTGAATTCAAAAACTTGAACCTAAAATCTAAACATCAAAATCTTGAGCAAAGACATAAATCTTGGAAGTACGTAAGGCATATATCATAAAGGAACATCAATCATGATAAAATATCATGGAGATAAAACATGTAATTGTGGAAAAAATTAAGCACATGATATGATTTCCATAGTAGCCAAGGCATTGCTGCCAAGACCATCTTAGTGGAAAAAGTCCCTTTCTGAATCGAGTTCACTCCTCGTTGTAGTCCTGTATCACTGAACCAGATTAACTTTCCATTCCAACCATGTCTATCTCATGAGATATAAATCTTTACCCAATTCATTGGAGGGAGATATAGGTCCCACCCATCTCATAATGAAATCATTCTTACTTGTGCCACAAAATAAACTTAAAACATTCATCATAACTCAAAGAATAAAATGGGTTTCATAAACATCATCCCATCATCACATAATCATTATAAAACAAATGGATATCATTTAATTATAAGAAATTTCACACTATGTAAATAATAGAGACATTATACTTGAAATATAAACATAGAAAATACTATCATTTTAGATGGGAAATAGTTTTGATAAAAAACTTAAAATGAGTTCTTGAGGAAAATATCCTTTCATCTTCAAAATCATTTTATTTTCACAAAATTCCATGAAATTTTAAAATAAAAGGATTTTTTTTAAAAATAGTCATGAAATCTTGTAGAGTAATATTTATGAAAATAAGGCGTTATAAAACCGTAAAAATCCATTCATGTCGTATAAGTTAAAAAAACATTCTTCTCATACTTTTGCCGGAAATGTTAAAAAGTTAATCATATGGTAAACAAAAGAAAGATTCCTTACATACCATGTAGTAAAAGTAAAAAATGGGTAAAATGGAAATTAAACATACATTAAACCATTTTTAGAAAATAGGGACATGGATTATAAATATAACCCCAGTAAATACTTACGAATAAAAAATCTCTGAAAAAATGATATTTGAAAAATTATCCCTTACCTTAGGTACGATATGCTTCGTACGTATCTGAACCTCCTGTATAATGATTTAAGTAATGTCATTTAATTATTAAAGAATCATATTCATTGTTATTATATCATATATGGTTCACTTATGACTTTATATTACCCGTTCTTTTGTTAATTCCATGTTAAAGCAGTGTTTTTGGTAAAATCGTTTCATTTATCGTACGTGTTTCGATTTGTTGTTATTGATATTATTATTACTTATATCATGATGTAAATACTTCCAAAATTTATATCATTATTTATATATCATATATATTCAGTATATACATATATATAATAGATATATTAATGAAATGAAATACACCGTTCATGGAGACGGTAGGCCGTAGGTACGCATGAACGTTGTTTTCCTTTCCTTATTGACTTGAATGGAAGTAAGTGTATGACATATATATATATAAATAAATCCAGTAGAATTATTATGTAACATGTATCATTATTATTTAATATATATACTTTATAATTATTCTTAAATGGTTAACATGGAGAATGAATCTCATCGCATTGTGGAGACAGTAATCCGTACGTACGCACGAGCGATGATATCGTTCCCATAATTATATGAATGGTATTGGAGTTGATGATATAATATATCAGAATCAATATCATTTTATAATAACATTATATAGTTATTCTTTACACCATTATACCCATCCATGTAATGTGGTGGTGGAAAATAGATTACACCTTGACGTGGAGACAGTACTTCGTACGTACGCACGCGCGGTGATTTCGTTTTCTGTAGGATGGATAGAAGGTGAAATGGGGTTGTTTAATATTTATAATAATATATAATTATATTAGTGATACTTATGTTATTACTTTATAATGAAACAACTAAAGAAGAATAATTTTTAGAAGAAATAAATTTGAAAGAATCGGTAGAAGAGATTACATCTTTTTCGACGCACCTCTTTTAAGATTTCTCTTAAGGGACTAAAGTTGGTATTTTGAGAAGACCATAACCTCCAGAATGTTTCTAGGGAGGTGGAGAAGAGAAATAGGAAGGGGTTGGCCGAGCTTGAAGGCTCAAAGTGTTGTGAAGAGTATAGGAAGGAGTTTCCCTTTTTTAAGGGAGAAAAGGGGCACCTTGGGAAAGTGTGAAAATATTATTTTATTATAAACTTATCTTCGATTTCAAAAGGTCCAAAAATCATTAAAGATGAATATAATAGGACTCATGGTCTAAATAAAATCATAAATCATAATTGGACATGTTTTGGATAATATTTTAATCATTATAATCTTATTTATTTAAATCATTTATTAATGAGGTAAATACTGCATCATTATTGTGTCATAAATAATTTAATTTATTTGATGTCTAAAAATTATAAAAAAAATACCATAATGTAGGAAATCTTTTTATCTTTCCAATGAATATTTATAGTCGAAAAGATAATTTATATAACCCCTTATAAAAATTAATTAATAAAATATTTTTGTTAATGTCAATTTTGTCTTTACATTAAATTAATTAATCCAAATTGTCATTGTCACTACCAAGTGGCTCAATGGGGTCCCAAAATCGACTCAAAGATTCCCATGGTCGGCCGATAATCATCCAATAAGGTTAGTACAAGTGTTAAGGTAATTTTGAATTATTATAATATTTTTTTAACCTTGAATTACCCTATTTACCTTTAACCGCGGTAAATAAAAGTCAAAAGTTACTATTCACAAGAAATCATTTTCATCTTATTGAACCAAATTTTACTTATTTATAACAACCATGTATGTTGGATTTTTGAAATTCAATTTACAGAAGCGGTAAAATTTCATTTAAATGAAAGAGTCAGTTTTTTTAAATACCACTAAGTGGTTTCACTATTCATCAAAAATTGAAGTTTTTCAGAAAAATACCAAAAATTCAGCCTAATCTATATTTGATATTCTGAATTAAAAAATTATTTATATTTTTCCAAATTCAATACATAGAAGTGGAATTAATTAATTTTAAAAATTAATTCCCGTTATCAAAACAAATAGCGTGTTTTTAAGATACAATAACTATCAAAAGATCAACACTTGTTTATGTCCAATTTCAAAGTGAAATTAATTAAAATGACCAACATTGTATTAAATGGAAAAAATATATTATAATTAAACTTTAAAACCAATTAAAAAGATAATTTAACCATATAAATTATTATGATGAAAAAAGTTGTTTTTAATTAAAATATAACATCTTTTTACTATTCATTAAAATATGAAAGTTACCAGAATAATATGAAAAATTTATCCAAAGTAAATTTTTATATCCTGATTCCAAGGAAGAATTTTATTTTGTCAAATTTAACTTATAAACATTTAAAAAACTAGATTTAAAGTTGGTGAGCCATCAAAAGGTGGCAAAACTGCATTTTTTTTGAAAAATACTTATTTTACCTGAAAAAATTTAGTTTATTCTCATACCATGTTCTAGAAAATGTGTAAGATGAATAATAATGTTATAAAATTCAAAATCTAGTTGATAATACTCATAAAGGCTCGTTAATAATAACATTATAACCATATATAATTTTTTAGTGAAACTTGGTATTGCGTACAACAGACGCTATCGAGGAAGGTCGTGATTGCGTTTAATGCAAGCCAAGTGAGGGTTGCGTGTTGTTAAAGACTCCTTCGTTGTTTCTTAAAATACAATCCAACCATATTTCATTTATATATATATATATACACATATATACACTCAATGTTGTGTAGAATAACTACTATCAAACGAACTTGAAATTGTGTGTAATATGATCCAAGAATAGGGTTGTGTATACTGCAAGATAATACGGTGTTGCTTATAGTGCAAGGTATTCTTGGTGTAGCGTACAACATAATATATGAAAAAAATAATATATCTCATAAAATCCCGGGGTGTTACATTTTTGGTATAATATAAGATCATATTTAAAGAAGAAAGGGTGAATTATATTTTGTAACGATTATAAAAATTAAAATTTATGGAATTATTAAGTTAAACATTGAATAATGTTTTTATTATTAAATTATTATCTCAGCACATGAGGATTTATGCATATTGGATAAACTATTCTAACCACTTTTTGTTGATGGTAAATGAATACATATGGGATGAATTATCATGGATCTCATGATCTCTTAGTACTTTAGGAATGAAAAATTATACTTCATTTCTTAGGGTATTATATGAAGTGGAAATATATAAAGGAATAATTGAAGGGTGATATTGTGCATATTAAAAGGAATAAAATCAAGTCATCATATCTTCTTGTGAATTTTTTTCATTTTTAGGAAAAATGATCTTTAAACCTAAAATAGTATCCTAGTACCTTCATTTATGAGGAATAAAATGACCCTTAAATCATCAAAGATTTACAGATTTGTGATTGTTAATATTATCCTAACAATGTTCTCTATAAAAATTCGTTAAACCATAATAGTTATATTTCTATTCCATGTCCATGTTTTCACATTCCAAATTTGTTTTCCTATATGGGAAACTAGTTGTGAGAAATTTTGGGTGACTGTTGTGGTTTCATGTTTTTTAAATTATGTTTTAATGTTCATTTTAACAATGTGGGTTAGGAACCTGAAAGTATTAAACCATTGATAACCTGTATGAATTTCAAGGGTGAAATTCATTTGGGGGGGGGGGGGGGTTAATGTAACACCAAGAGTTTTTGTGAAATATTTATTTTTTTGAATTAATTTAATATTTTTGATATTTTGAATTTCATGCAACACTGGATATCTTTTTTTATATTAAATTACTACATTTTGTTTGCACACAAAACACACAAGATTTATATTCTATCTAACTACAAAAAACACTTACTTGGCCCACATTATGCGCAATATCAAGTTTCTATGAAACATTATTTTATTGTTATAGTTATGTAAACAAGATAGTTAAAACCTAAACATTAAACATAGTAATATGAATAGAAATAAATAATTTTTAAATATTATTTATACTATTTTTATATATGTAAAATATATTTATAATAAAACATTTAACATTGGTAAAGTCTTTATATGTGTGAAAATACTATTTTCTCAAATGAACTGCTTTTCATATCCTTCGGTGAACAATACTAAATTTAATTATAAACACTCTTAGATATTTATTATTATAAAATAAACTTCATTTTTCTGTTAGTAATTTCTAATTTATCTTAGGGTGATTTTTTGATATTTTTCCAAGAAATTTCATTTTTGAATGAATAGTGAAAAATACTAAATTTTAATTCAAAACTGATTTTTCAACTAATTTATAAATATCGTTAAATTATATTTTAATTTTGTTTCAAAATATAATTATATCAAATACACATAAACTCCTAAAATTTAGGTCTTTGGAACCAATTTCACATTGAAACTGGATATAAAAACATAGACTTTTTTGAACTTTTTTACTTTAAAAACAAGCAGTGTCGCCCCATATGCGGTATTAATTTTAAATTAATTTATGCCACTTCTCTGATTGGAATTTTTAATATTAGCTTCCATATTTGGAATAAGAATAATTTCTAATTTCTAATAATCTCAACTTTGTCTTTACCAAAAATATTTGTGAATTTGATTACAAACAATTACAATAATTACGAGAAAAATTAGCTTAACAAAGGACTAAACCTTAAAATTAATACCCAAAAGGACCTATACACTTTTCCTAAATCCATGTTATTGAAATATTTAGACCCTATAATTCCTTTTATTTATTTTTTCCTATATTTTATCCACTTTAAATAGAAAAAAATAGGTGTAATTTTCTTTCCAAAAATTTAGAAGAACACCACTCCTCCTTCACTATATAAAGGCACGTACCCTACCACTTTCTCACACCTATAAAGACAATATTTACTGACCAATATCTACTAAAATTGTTCTCAAAAATACCTCTCCTCAACCGAGAATCCTCACATTTTTTATAATGAAATCCAAGGAATCCCTTTGGTTCAAACCAAAGGGTGCTTCTCGGATAAGAGGTAAAATCCTTCCTCAAGATCTTTAGTTTTATTTTCATTATCCACCCCAAAAATTATTATTATTACAATATTATATAATAAAAAAATTATCCTAAATATATTTATTTTTTATATTATAATATGTTAACCTAAAAGTACACACACTTCCATCTAATGGGTAACGAAATAACAGTTTATATATAGAAAATTACTGCCTCATAAAATGATGATTGTACTTTTGTTTACATTAAGACATTTCATGGTTGGGAATTATCATGGAAAAACTATTTATATATGATATCTGTGATATTTATAATTTATTTATGCTTATTTAATTTTTATATAGAACTTAACTTTATTCTTTTCATTTTGTGTAACTATGATAACGTCGTTTGTGGAAGTGTGGACTACCACCTCCTCAAAGCGATGCAATTCGTTAACACTTTTCATGGGATGTATTAAGGATGTATTTAGTAAAATTATATGATATATATTAAATAATCACTCTATTATAATGAATATATATATATTTCAAATACTTTATTTCCTTCAATATGACAATAAAACAGAAGTAGTATTCTTGTATACATACGACTAACCGTCTCCATGAATGGTGTATTTCATTAAATATTTCTATATTATATAGATTATTATAAATAAATATAAAATGAATATTTATTATATTTATAAAATGTTTTAAATTCTTTAAATAAATTAATCATGATATAATTAAGGGGATCAAGAATAAAAAGTCAAAACATGTACGAAAAATAAAGCAGATATTATCTGAAATGTAACATTAACATGAAGTTGTTAAAAAAATGTTATATAAAGTCATCGAAAATAATATATAGGATTAAATATAAAAATATAGTTATTTCGTAGAATTATAATTAACTTATATTTATTATACAAGAGGTTTGAACGTGTAAGAATAAAGTCAAGACTTAAGGTTAGAGAATTTCATCTCAGTCTCTATGTTCGCAAGATTCATTCATTTTTTCCCACTCATTTATTTTGTGTGGTGTGTATACTTACTATCTATGTATTCTATTATCATTATATTTAAATTAATGTGTATTTTCACACCCATTTTATGATCATTATTTCATGGAAATTATTTTTCAAATGTTAACAAATTGGTAATGTAATTTTGTCTCAATTTTCCTTCTTTCAGACACATGCCATGCTATGAACTTATATTTTTCTATGAGGTTTATATAATACATTTGACAAGTTAAATAATTAATCTCATTATTTTATTGTTATTTAAAGGTTCATTTATTTTTATTTTATTACATGGGTAGTATAATTCAAGGTTACCAAGTGGTAAGAGTTTATTGAGACAATCTCATCATTTATAGAGATTGTTTATGATTATGCTTCCATTGATGAAATATTATGATCCATATATCAAGAGAACACATGAATTTTATTCTACTATATATATTAATTATATATTCAGGTATTGGTACCATTTTCCCCCACTTTGGTACATGCAGTGATTAATAATATGTTTTTAAGAATGTTTGACTTTACCTCTCTCTTCGGTCGGAAATCTATGTCCCTTCACAACCATTTTTTCTAAAAGGTTTTGAAAACTATTATACTTATACACTATTATAATTAAATGAAATTTTAACCCATGGTTTTCATTAAAAAAAAGTTTTAAAAATGTAATCTTCTTGTCATTTTATAATCAAGACACTTTTCTAAACTTTTTATAGTGAAAATGGATTGTTTGGCATGTACAGATTTACCCACCATCATGAACACCATTCCCTTGAAGAATCCTTTACAAGACAACAAAGCCATTTTTTATTTAAAATAAAATGTTTTACTAATATTCTGGATTTTTTTTAAATTGGTTTTCAAAGAAAATTGTTTCCAAAAGGTTTATATTTAAAAGGCATTTTAAATGATTTTCAAAACATCCTTTATATGTTTTCAAATAATAGGATTTAAATGATCTCAAATATTATATTATATTTTTTCAAAGTATATTGAAGGAAAATATTTTTCAAAATATTTTCAAGATTATTTTGTAAGTTTTCAAGGAATTGTTTTTTGAAAATGATTTGAAGACTTATTTCAAAGTTTTCAATGTATTTTGAAGAATATAGTTTTCAAAAGTTTTTATGTTTTAAAAATAAATTTTGAAAGAAGAATAAATATTTTCCTCAAAAAAAGTATTTAGTGGATATCTCAAAATTATTTTCTATCTAATATGACATATTTTGATTTTAATCATGCCCTTCATGGAAATTATCCAAAGGTTACATCCAAATTCTTTCTCTGAATGGTTGTTTTTTTGATGGCATGGAATTTATGAAAACCCATTTCTCTTTCAAAGGTTACATGTTTATGAAACTAATTACTTTTCTATGGGTTATAATTTTATGAAACTCATTATTATTCCATGAGTTATATGCTTATGAAACCAATTTATATTCATCAATTTATACTTTGATAAATGATTATGAAACCCACTTCCTTTAATGTGTTATTCTAGGATAAAATGATTGTGAAACCTATATATTTTTCATAGTTTGTGATATGATTATATGTTTATGTTACCCATTTCATTTCATGGGTTATGATATGATCTATTTTTATGGGTCATGATATATTACAGGTTTTATTATCCTATGTCCATGTATGTTAGATTTATTATGTGATCGGTGGGACCTATATCTCCCTCAAATTCATTGGGTAATGATGGATGACTCATGAGCATAAGTGTTATGCATGAACCTGATTATATGTTCAAAATGTTATGCACAGACCTAGTTGCCTATCCAAAAGTCTGTCCATGAACCTAATTACAGTTTCACAATGTTATGAGTGAACCTTATTATGTGTTCATAATGTTATGTGTGAACTTGATTACATGTTAAAAATGTTATGATTAGACCTATTTTCATATCCATAAGTTATTAATGAACCTGATTATTTTTTCACAATATTATGCGTAGACCTAGTTTCATGTCCATAAATCTATGTTATAACATGATTTCATGTCCTTAACTTAATGAGTGAACTTGTGTCTTCTTATATATGTTCACGTTGTTATACATTGATGTGTATCCCAAAATTACATGTCTTTTTCATATGTTATGATTTCATGGATTATGATCCAGATTATCTTATTATTTATGTCTTATGAACTGCTAATATTTATGTCATGGTTCATGTTTATGATCATTGATATGAAGGGTATGATATTTTAAAAATACAATCATGTTCTCATACCCTTTTATTCATGTTATGAGTTTTTATTTACTTTATTTACCCTTACTATTTATTCTAGATCACCACTTTCTTATGTTTCTTTTCCCCTATTTATGAATAATAGTTTTTTTATAATTACTAAGGGGGAAGTTCTTTATGGGATACATTGAAGATATTTCACTCATTTAGAATTTTTTTTTTTCAAGTTTCCATAGGCAGTAAAATAATATGATCTTTGGGGTTCTGTTTGTGTAATGTATTATGTATTTAAAAAAAAGTGATGTAATGTTTATGTATGTAAAGAGAAAGTCACTATATGAATAATTATTTCCTGAAAAGACAAAGGCACAACTATCCATTCTCTAAACCACAACAATAAACTCTTGTACAACTTCCATCCCTCAATGGTCTCCCCACCATTGAGTTTTGACCTCATTGTAACACATTCTAAATCAAATGTATGTGCCTCTTTAAACATATTCACCTAATCAATAACAAATGAAATTGGGAATAACACTACCTCAGTCTTCACAATCCTTGTGTATGTCAGCTATAGTCAACATAAAATGCCACTGTTTTGAAGTTTATTTTTCCCACTGAGAAAATGAAATTTTTCTTAATGTATATACCCCAAATTTTCATTACCCAGTTTATACATGAAGTCAAATTCAAACATATAGATATACTGCATCAATATTCTGTGTCTCATGTTCAAATATCATTGTGAGAAAATGTGTTTCAGGATTTTATGAACCATAAACACCATGAATTTCTCACCAAATAGGTATTGACGCCATGTTTTCAAATCATGAACTAAGAAAAATAACTCCAAATCTAGTGTTTGGTAGTTCTTCTTATAAAACTATAACTGTTATGAGCCATAAGAAACAACATGATCTCCCTACATGAGAAAAAATCCCAACCCAAACACTGAAGAATCCCAATACACCACATACCATTATTCTAATTCCAAAAAATTAATTATAAGGGGAACTTTAAGCTCTTGAAAATACTTATAACATTCATCATTACTTTAGAATATAACATTGTTCCTTCTCAAAATTTTCATTGTTGAGGCCAGTCATGAAAAATCATGAACAAATAATTGTTAATAATAAGCCACGCCAAGGAAACAATGTATCTCAAAGTCATTATTTGGCGGTTTCAAAGAGATAACATCTTCTATATTCTCTAGAGCCAAAAAAACACCTCTTTCAGATATTACATGGACAAGGAAATGTTCCACTTATATAAAAAAAATCACACTTTGATAATTTTTCATATAGATGATGATCCCAAAAAATTCCCAACACAATCCCCAAGTGTTTCTCATTCTCATCCCTTTTCCTTGAATACATTAATATTTCATCCAAAAACAGCACCACAAAAGAATATAAATAACTTTTAAATATATGATTCATCAATTACATATAGACTACTAGTGAATTCCTAATACTGAAAAGCATTACCCTATACAAATAATGTCTATATCTATATCTAAAATCTGTTTTTGGAATATCCTCCTTCCAAACCCACAATTGGTTGTCTCCTAAATGCAAGTAAATTTTAGAAAACCACTAAGCTCATATAAATTGTTTAAATAGATCATTAATGTGAGGAAGTGGATAATCATTCTTTATTTTAACTTGGTTATGATTATGATAATATACACATGACCAAATATTTTTATCCACCTTTTTCGCAAACAAGACTAGTGTTGCACATAGAGACGTGCTAGGATGAATGAATCCTTTTCTTTATAGATATTACAATAGTACTATCAATTTAATTAATTATGTTGGTTTTATATATTAAGTTATAAGGAAAATAGTACTGGTCCATGTTAGGATATAAATCATAAAATACAATTCTCTTATAGGTGGAAACCCTGAGAAGTTTTCAAAAAAAACATCTATAAATTGATCAAAAACTGCATGAAAACCATTATTTTCAATCTCAGCCCCTGATTCCAAAGTCACTGATGAAAAATGGTATGTGATAGTTCAAACTGTTGGTTCTAAAAAGCCTGTTACACCTAAATTTTCATTCCAGTCTCTCTCCTCTAAAGAGAATCTTGATGCCATAATTAGTCATAAAACTAACTCTTTAGGTATAAAAATCAATGCGAGACTTAAAATTTGTCATCCAATCCATACCATGGATTATTTCATAGAAATACATCTCAATTATAGATAAATATCATATCAACTCTGCTCCATAAATTTTTATAGAACATGATTTTCACATAAAGTCTTGACATTCTCTTTGACCAAGAAAAGTTTGATGTTTCAAAATATATAGAATCATTTCAACATGATAACCAATTAGATCAACAACACAAGAAGAAATAAACAAATGGGATGCACCCTTATCAAACAAAGCTTGTATAAGGATATAATTCAAATGAATCATACCTTTCACTATCAATGGTCCCAATAGATCATCCATGTTAACTTTCTTATCTATATATATCTTATTATGTTCTACACTTTGTTACTTATGGTCATATTGAGATTTCCATTTCCGAGGAGTCAGGGTATTCCAAGAATCACCATGCCTAGATCATCTCCATTGAGGAGAGGTATTCTAATACCCTATTCCCATCAAAACATACAATAACTTTGACACATGTGAGGTATCCCAAACACCGGACCTTGGATAACTATGATAATATCACCGAATATGTCCCACAAGGTTACAATTTTGGAACTCTCTAGTATATTTCATATAATCTTGCTTCATTTGATCTAAAGAAACACATTGAAAACAACCCAAAATTCTCTTAGGTTTTGGAGGAAGATTCATTGATCTAGCCATCTAATTCTAATTCATCCTACTACCATAGAAATAAGTGTTTCTCTTCCTCTTATTCCTAGCATTGGATTTCCCACTATTTCCTATTGTTATCATCATTCTCTCTCCACCGGTAGTTACGTAGATATCCCTTTCTACCACATTCACTCTATTGACTGTCTATGTATAATCCATTATAAAAAGAACAGAAATAAATGAGTGAATCTTTGACATCAAACCCAATTCAAAAAGGAATTCCTTTAAGGATACATTAGTAAAAAATTCTGGTGCAATATAGACTAAATTCATAAATTTATCCACACTCTATCACTGATATACTATCTTTCTTCAACCTGAATAATTACATCCTTCTAGTAATTCTAATTGTGTGCGGATATATTTTTTTGTTGAGTAATTCAATAAACCCTAACTTTAAATTCCAGGGTCTATTTTATCCTGAACTAATAAATCGATCAACTGGCATGCAAGATCCTACAACATGTACATCACCAACTAGTTTTTTTTCTCAGGTGTTGTGCTTTGGAAATTGAATATTCAATTCATGCCATTAAACCACACCTATGCCTTCTTTGGTTTTGAATAACCTCAAAATATTGGTGGATTCTACTTCTTGAACTAAAAAAATGATCCAATGTCCTTATTTCATCTCTTTTATTCCATATATCCATAACTTGAAAGGCTTGGACTATACTCTAAACCACCTATTGCTTCACTTGTGGCTCAGGTGAAACTGCATTTTCAGTAGGTTCCTTAGGTTGGTTTCTACGATTCCTAATGGGTTCCATTTCTACAACAAAAAAGAACCATCAGTCTCAATATCCTGCAACTTAAGGCTTAAAAATTTCAAATTTACCAAATCATAACTATAAAAGCAATGCTTTCCAAAAATCAACACATTCTGTTTTCAACCCATTTTTAAAAATCCCACCAAACTTTTAAAAATAAAATCATTTTAAAAATACCCAAACAATGAACTTTTCAAAATCTCTCATTTAAAAAAAATTCTATGATTTTTCAAAAATTAACATGTTTTAACTAAATAATAAATCACTACTCAATATTAAATATGCACTCCTAGTGGCAAGTCATTTCTAACAATGAATTTCATGCTCTTCTCATTGGATAAACCCATGATAATGAGACTACTACTCCTATAAGTGTCTCAAAGCACTCATGTACCCAATTCCCATGTATCTTGAGGTTCATCATAAATAAGCTAGATACACCTTTTTATGATCTACATTTCACATTCCGACAATCCTTCTCCTTCTACCATCCAAACTCAAGGACTAATCAAGAATGAATTTCTAACTCCAAGACTAACATAATTAATGTACAAGGATCCAAAAAACTGATACAATTTGAAATATCCCACCCCTCCTCATTGTATTGAGAAGGAGGTAGGATATTACTTGTCCTTAGGTGACAACCCCAAGACAACAAATGCCAGAAATAAATGCCAAGGGATTCAATTCAATTGTGGGAAAATTTTCTATTTTAAAATAAAACAACCGTAACCAACATACCATAAACAAATAATTTATAAATGATCAATGAAACTAGAGTAATCCAACTAAAATTAATATAAAAAGACAATAATACCAACTACACCATAACCAAACTATATCAGATAAAGAAGAATACAAAACCAACAAAGCTCAAAGACTCTAAGACACAAACTCCACAGCTCCCAACAAGATCCAATCTCTAACTCCAGAATCAATTTCCAAGGTATCATGAAAAATCACTAAATAAATGATATAACTTTCCTTTACCCATGTCTTGATATAAAATATCTATAAATGCACCAATGTGACCAAATAGACGTTGAGTAATAAAACTCAGTAGGTTCTCACCAAAAGAATTCATTATTCACACCACTAGGATAGAAAAATTTACCACATTTATATAAAAAAGTATAAAAAACACTTTGAAACATTTTATATCAAAATCAAACCATTTCAAAGAAAATCAGTTTTCATACAAAAATAGTTTTCCTAACAAAAACCATTTCTAAGGAAAGAAACCAAACAATTATTTCAAACCACTTCTCATGTTTCCATTTTTTCACAAACCATTCCATTCCACATATCCAAACATCCAACCATGCATTCAACCATGGAACTACCTATACTCATGAGTAGAGAGTCATCCATTCCCCAAGATATCCCTTGGTGAACCTTTTTTATGGGGGAAATTCATGCCCATATCCATCCCATTCTTTTGAAGGGGGAACTTCTTGCCCTTATCCATCCCAAATTCACATGAACATACACCAACAATTTATGATAAAACCACTCCAAACCATTTATGCCAAACCATTTAAATTAAACAATATTTTATTTATAATAGTTCTAAAAAACCATTTCCATGAATAAAACAAACAATCATTTTAAAATTGTCATTTTAAAATCATTTAACAAATTACTTTGTACAAAAATTACACAATTCCACAAACCATCACTTAATATGGTTTTTAATAATATTTTCACAAAACTTTCACAATAAATTTGTATAAATTAAATAAATTTGAAAACAAGACTTCTAGTTATAAAAAGTGGAGTCAATAGTGAAGCCACATACCTCAGAAACTATGGAAAAAACAAATAATGGCATGAATTCTTCAAAAAAATTGAATTGAAACCCCAAAATCCCACATTAGATCTCATTACATATCATCAAAACAACCACATACCAACATTATTAGTATCACAAAACCTTGATCCATTCTTAATGGATTGGATCTAACATTATAGGAGAAGGAAGAAGAAGAGATCTATGAAAACGCACCCAGGATGGAGACTTACCAAGAAATCTGGCCATTAATGCACCACAATTTTCTAACATATAACCCTAAAATAGAAGGTAAGAGTATCAAAAACCTTTGGGAGGAGAGAAAACCGAGTAAGGGTCATAATATTTAAAAACAAAGGGGTTAAGGGGATAAAATGAGTGAGATCCACAAGTTTCAGATATCACATTTATCCAGGTATAGTTTTCTCACAAACATTGGAAAATCATGTGCTAATCATGCACAATCCATTGTCACAAGAATCACCTCGCATGGTTGGTTTTCATGATTAGACAAAGCATGCGCCAACTGTGCAAATGATATCTATCCCAAAAGAATGGTTTATCCTAGTTTCCCTTATGGTTTGACTAAACTGCTCACCTAACCTTGCACCTACCCAAAAGCCTCTCTCTCAAGTTACATAGTTTCCTGGAGGTGTTTCATTGTATCTACTAACCATGATCAAACCATGTACCAACATAGAATCACCAAAAACATTCCAAAAGTCCTCCCAACCCCCCAAACATCACCCAAACAATTTATATACTTTAAAAGCATACATAAAGGGTTTCTTACTTGAAACTAGGGGTGCTAAAAGTGTGATTCCATATTTTAGTGAGTATTTAGAGTGATGCTAGACTTTATGGGTGTCATGTATGATGAAGATATGGGATGATAATCTGATGGGATATGGGAATGATGGTGTATGATAGTTGGAATATTTTTATTATAGGATTTTGGTTAGTGATGTACCATCAAGATATCAAGAAGTTTGGTTGGGAAGAAACCAGGTAGGTGATTCCTACAGTGGGGAGTTCCCACTAAAGGAAACTATCCGTTTTGTTGAATAGATGGGGTTTTATGTGATGTTTATAATGAAAAAAATTCTTTTAGAATAATATTATTGTTTGGATAATAGAATTAGAGGATTATCGAGATGGATGATTCTAAGTTGGTTTGTGTACAAAATAGGTTAAGAATGATTTATTATATAATGGGGAGGTTATAAAACCTCCAATATTCTTCTAAGGTAAAAATTAATCTACTTTTTTCTAAGACCCATGTGTTTTTTCTAGTTTTAAATATTATGGGAGTTGGCCTACACCTAAAATTGCCGTATATTGCATCCATTTATTCTGTGACACTATATATAATTATGTGAAAATGGATGGATAGTGTGATGTTCCCATATCTTGATAGATCATGGAGTGAACATATAGTAAACATCGTAACATAGTCTAGTGATAAAGAAATATTTTATTAAAAAAATAAAAGATGAAACGGGGGAGGAAACTTCACCTCGTAGTAGTGGGTGCACCCGTACTCATTCTCTTTTTTGTTTTAATTGAGGGTTCTCCCTCATTTAATTACAGATTTTTGTGTTGTTTATATAGGAGTTGTCCTAGGTTAATTATAATACCTTATATCTACTATTCTCTATATTCCCTAGTTTATTTTAGGTTTTTTTAACATTTACGAAAATTCAATCCAATTTTTATTGTTTTCATATAATTTTCTAATTCTTACCGTTTTAGGTTAAATCAAAGGATGTTTTCTAGCATGTAGGAATATGGAATCATAAGGTAGGTGGTTCCTAGATTTATCTTAATTTTTATATTTTTTACGTAATGTGCGGTAAATATATGTGATTGGGGTAGTCATTATGAGTTTGGTTATGTGATGATTTTAGTCCTTTTTATTACTAGGAGACATTAATGGGTAGTCTCATGTGCGAAAGGGAAAGATAGAGCTTGTTATGGCATAACAAGTGAATTTTGTGACTCGATGATCTGTTAGGAGTGGTAATATTGAGTTTGAAAATTTTATCATGATGAAATGGTTTCATGGGAACACATTGGTCCCGACCCATGAGGCTATGGGTGGTTCTGATCCCAGAAAGTGAGGTAATATAATTTATCATGATTAGTCTGATAGCGATTACCATTACCGAAGTTGGAGAATGTGGTACATAGGTGGTGAAAGAGGATAACTAGAGGTGTGACATAGGATTGTTGGTGATTACTTTCACTGTGGTTGTTGGATGGTTCCATTTTTGTTATGTGAACATAGTATAGGGAATAGTGAGGTGGTGTTTCCATCTCATTATGGGTCAAAGCCTCCATAGATTAAGTAACATAAGGGATGTCATTAACAGTCAGTATAGAGGATGTGATAACCATAAAATGACATTATTTATCGTGTCTGATACCATCATATGGGGTTTTATGCTTTCCACTATGTTAAGGATGATAGGGAAGAACTATAGAAGGACTAGTATCACCGTCTATTGGGATGTTGGGCTACTGAGCCAACTTTGGTCGAGTAAGAGGACATCTGATTGACTTGTAACATGCCTTGTAGAAGTTTATTTGGGGAATTAGGTTTTATTAATGTGTTTATATAGAAATTATGAAAAATAATGTCATGTGATATATGGTGATGGTTATAATGTGATGCTGGATGACATGGGAATGGATGAAAGATTAAGGGTTCTTTTCGTATAACAGACTGTGGATGTAAAGTTCCACTCCAATATTAGACAAGATAGGTAAGTCCTCATTTTTTATTTTTGAGAACAAGCATATAAGGTTATATAAGATGTGTTATTCTCACTTTATTTATGTTTTTTCATAAAATGGTATATGTATGGATGTAATCTATGGTCACCATTGGTGATGGCTACTCATTTCATACTCACACCTTGTACATGCCCTCTGGGAGACATGAAAGATTTATGGTATTGAGTATAGGTAAGGTATCTGGATTAAAGTCTAGTTTTTGATGAGAAGGATCATAGATATCATGAAAGTTCTTGATTTCATGACTTTTTGCAGATGGGTCAGGTGGTTCCTCAGTGCTAGACTGGTGATATTTTGTGTTATTTGTTCAAGTGCATATATGACCAGACACAGGTGATCCTATTTGATTTTTTATGAAAATAATTACATGTATATATTATCTAGTATATAATAGGTGCACGTTTTCCAAATTATTTCAATTATTTAATGTTATTACACTATATTTTATTTATTTCTTCTATGGTAATATTATCATCACTAGATTTTATAGTCTCTTCACTATCACCCAATAGACCCCTACTACTAGTCGACCGCCATTGATATATGAGAAGGTGAACTCAAGGTAAAGTAAATATATAGTCTAGTCATTTTAGATTAGTTTAGGATAAGGATGTTATAATTAGATTAAATCCATGGTCAAGTAATCACTTAACAAATATACAAATGACCAACATTTCAACCCAATAGTACAATATGGAAACGATAGATAATCACTCAGCATGGATTAACTAATAAATATGTTTAATTGAGTCATATAGAAATATTAGAGTCCTATAGAATAACATGATTAGATAACATTGTAAACTCTTATTATCTTAGTATTGAAGATGGAGGAAGAAATGGAAGACAAAACCCCACTACTTCTTACTCTTGAAAACATATGTTCAGTACCCTTGAACTTTGAAGAAGAGTTAGAAGTTGATATCCTTAAATGGGATTCTTCTTTCCTAAACTTATATTATTCCAAAAATATTAAATTTAATTATAGTCCTAGTAGTCCTATTTTTTATTTCTAATTAAAAACACTTCTTGTAGGCCCTAGATGATAAAGATAAAGATGGAATGAATGTGATCTATTCTAAAGAGAGTCTATAATTTCTAGTGCTTCCCCACGCTAACTAGAATAATTAAGATTTTCATTTAACTTAGTGAATGAACTATAATATAAAATAAAATTTGGATATACCACTAAAATGAAACCATTTTATTCCAACTTTATGCATATTACATTAAAATCTAACCCCAGTTATGCTTTAATAATAGTTTCAACTCAACTGATGCCCATATTGGATGATGATAAAGAAGAACCTGAGATAACCACCGTGGAAGAGAGGATGGGGAAGGAAATATATGAAAAGGATACCCAATATAAATAATAAGATATGGTGGTAAAGATCTTTTCTAATATGTGTAAATACACTCTGGAAAAATTTGAAGATGAAGTTGCACCAATGGATGATAAAAATAGAATAAACCATAAGATTAATTATTTTGATGAAAAAATGTAGCAATAAAACCTATATAGAGAACAAAAGTCCAATAAAGAAGTGTATATATTGAGAGAAGTGGTAGAAGATATATAATCACTTATGGATTTTCCCCAAAATTACCCCTCTAGAGTAGTAAAAAGAATATATGGAGGGAGGTATAGAAAAGGAAGAGTTTGAAATGGTCTCTCATGAAGAAACATAAGTACAAGCTGCTATTTATGAGGGGGAAAATTTTAACTTGAACTCAAATTATTTTAATTTTATTCATTTTTAATTTTTCATGGACTCTCCTTTGGTGGAACATATCCAAACAAAATCATTTGAGTAGCCACAAGAAGGGGAAACCATAAGGGTATGGGTTGAGGAGGACCCATACATCATCCTTCCACCACCACAATGTAAAAAACATAACACTTATCAAGGGTTAACATGAATAAATCTATCAAATGGGACCACCACATAGAAGTGATAGATATAAATTGTGGAAGGAAGAGGATACAGTGATTTTCATCACAAAAACCCTACCCTTAGGAAGATTGTGAATAATTATAAGACTATCCATCTATGGAAAATGTAACACCCCAGGATTTTATGAGATATATTCTTTTCAATTTCTTTGATATCTTGTGTTGTATGCTACACCAACATTATCTTGTGCTATATGAAACACAATATTATCTTATAGTATACATAGAACTATGCTTGTGTTGTGTTACAAACAATTTAATGTTCTTTTGATAGAATTAATTTCATTGAGTATAAATTTTGTTCAATGTATAAAAGAACTATTCTTGGATTATGTTATACAAAACAAAAAAAAGAAGCTTGCACTTAATGTAATGCTAACTTGTCTTGAAGTAAATGTAAGAGTGACCTTCCTCAATAGCTTGTGTTGTAAACAATACCAAGTTTCACTAAACAATGATATATTATTAAAATATTATTATTTAATGGGATATATACTTGCCATTATGAATAGAATTCACCACATTTTTTATTTTATATAACATTATCATTAATATTATGTATTTTCAAGAACATTATATAAGAAAAAATTAATTTGTTTTGGATGAAATAAGCATTTTTCATAAAAAATACAAATTTACTGACTTTTGAGGGCGCACCCATTTTAAATCTAGTTTTTGTCACTTTTATATGTTCATTTTAACAAAATAAACATTTTATTTGGATGAGAGATATAAAAAATTACTTATATTGATTTTTTGGTATTTTTTTTGATAAAATTTAAATTTTAATGAATAGTGAAAAATACTGCATTTTAATTCAAAAATACCTTTTAATCTATTTTATTTATCTAGTTAGATTATATTTTTAATTGGTATTAAAGTGTAATTATATTATGATTTTCTCATTTAATCCCATCTTGGTCATTGGAAGAAATTTCCCATTTAAATTGGACATATACACATGACAATCTTTTGATAAGGTTTTATATTTTTAAAAATCAATAAATAGAATAGTGTCAAAATTGACACTATTGATTGTTTATCAAAATAGTGTTTTATTAAATTATTTTAAATTAATAAAACATTTTTAAAAATATTGAATAATTATTATATAGTCAAAAATGTTCTAAATTGTTTATTCATGATCTAATTTACATCAAATAAGTAAATATTTTACCCTTTTAGTATTGAAATATTTGTTACCCAAGTTAAAATGAAATAGAATAACTAAGTGTTAAAATTGAAAAGGAAAGGTTTTAATGGACATATAAACTTGTAAAAAATTTATTGGTTGATTATATTAAAACACTATATCATATCATATTCGAAAATGGAAAATTTTGGAGCTTTTTGAGTGGGGTTTTATTTTATTATAAATTAATATTTTTGAGGTTTCCAAAAGTGCCCCTTGCCTCAATTATAAAAGGGAACATCCACCCTCACCACATCACATCATTTTTAGCCTTCATGATCTTCTATACACTTCCCAATTACCTTATAAACTTAACTAGTTACATTCTAGAGGTTTTTGTATTCTTTAAATACCGACTCTAGTTCCATTAAGAGGATATCTAAAGAGATACCATCAAAGAAGTGGTAATCCCCTCTACCGATTATTTCAAATTTATTTCTACTTATACTTCTAATTAATGAGTTTTTTCATTATAGAATAAAAAATCTAGTATCTATTATATACTAAAATGCTATTATAATTATGAAACAACGACATTACACTTTCTATTCATCCTAATAAAAACAAAATCACTATGCGTGCATACGTATGACTTACCATCTCCACGCCATGGTGTTATCTATTTTTAACCACCACCTTACTTGGATGAGTATATAAATGGATTTAATAATTATATATAATTATTATAATGTTATATTGATTATTAAATATAGTACACCATGCAATTTTATACAATTCAATAAATATGGGAATGATATCGTTGCTCATGCGTACGTACGAACTACCGTCTCCAAAACGCGATGAGATTAATTCTCCAGGATAACCATTCGAGAATGATTATAAAGTATATATAATAAATAAGAATGAAATATATGACAAAATAATTCTACTAGATTTATGTATATATATATGTGTGTGTGTGTCATTTACTTACTTCCATTAAATTCAATAAGGAAACAGAAACAACGTTCATGTGTACGTACGACCTACCATCTCTATGAATGGTGTATTCCATTTTATTTATCTATCTATTATGTATATATTTATATTATGAATATATATGATATATAAATCTTGTTTTACATTTTTAAGTAAGAAAATCACAATCTAAGTAATAATATCAAGAATAAAAATTCAAAACATGTACAATAAATAAAACGATTATTACCCTAAACGTTGCTTCAACATGGAATTGACAACTGAAAAGGTAATATAATGTCATAAGTGTTGGACTCCTCATGTTTTAATCATGTTTTAATGATCACAAATTTGTTAAATCTTGGTTGATCCTTATCAAATCATGTTAAAAGATGTTTGGTTTCATTATAATTTTAAATAAACTTACACTAAATCATGTTTGATTATTATAAAATATATTTAACATTATTCTATAATGATTTCATAAATGAATGATTAATTATAATTCATTCTATGAATATTAATTCTTAAAACTGTTTACAGATATTTGGATAAGTTTGGGAAATCATGAATCTGCTATCGGTTCTGGTTTTCTGGGGAAGGACTCAGACACCGTAACCGAGACACTGTGACCCAGACACCGTGAACCAGAAACCGTGACCTAGAAACCATGACCCAGACGCCATGATTCATACACCATAACTAGTTTTAGTTCTCATGAAATCTGTGACGCCAGTTCCCTACTATCATCACCAATACACTGTTTGAAGTTTCACTAAGCACTAGAAACCATGATTCTAACACCGCACCTGTGCTATCGGTTCCTAATCTCCATAAAACTATGCCACCATTATTGTATCGCCATTAAATGGAAATGAATAATACATTGTTTTGTTGTGACACCACTTCCAAGTGATACCGATTCTGGATAGAATGTGACACCATTATTTAATCTATTTTGTCGTTTTAAATTTAATTTCTAACTATCATATTTGAGTCATCTAAAGGCACTGACATAATTAATGTTTCTTTGTAGACATATCACCTGACAGTAAGAGGTACGAGGTGTAGAATAAATTCATCATGTTGGATTAAAAAAATGAACTCTGAAATTAAAAGAAAATAATGGCATTGGAAAAAGGAGATGGGAAGTAGAGCAGCAGACGTGCGAGCATTTTGAAAAGTGAACAGACACATGCAACATGAAACAACTAAAGAACACAAGAAGCACTCTCGATTCCAAATGCTGGAATACCATAGATAAGAGCCAAAAACATATTCACAGTACAAAATCCAAGAAGAACACACACTAGACAGTTTACACCATCGAACTGGAAGACTTGCGATATTCTATGTTCTCACAAGAGGACTCAATACTTGCATATGATTAATCCTATAAGTCCAGAGCTACATTGAACAACACTCAGAGCACTTATAAACTTTTTCTCATCATCTTTTCTCTATTGTGTACTATTTTCAGCTTTCGAGTAGTGTGTGTATGTCTGTATTAAAACATACATCATCTATCATACTAAACTAAAGGATACACGATATCTATCTTCTCATATCTATTTACATATGCTTACTCCCAAAAATAAGTGTGGAACATGTCTTTTTGTGACCTGGTAGTTTAAACCCACAAAGAACAGTGGAAGAGGTCTTGTGACTTGGATAGTCCTGTGCAATCTTGTTTACCCCAATCCAGGGTGTGCATCAAGTTTATAATATAAACTGCTTGGTGGTAGTTGATCACCAAGTGGAGTGTATTAGGTCTCGTCTTGAGACTGAACCACTAGTTTTATCCACTGTGTATTTTAATTTAGTTTTTATCTTCATTACTTTATATTTCAGAAAGCACTAGTTTTTTACTCTGATAGTTAGTCTTGGATAGAAGTTAAAATTGTTTTGTATTATTTTAATAGCTTCAAAATTAGTATCAATAACTCATATTGTTATTAGTGAGAATTAATCAATCTTCTTCGACATTATTTGAATAGTGAAACTTTTATAACAGTATTAACTTGATTGACTTGGGTGTATTCATTCTTAATGGGGAACCTTTTTAACAAAATTTTTTATTAGATACTCAATTCATCCCCCTCTTGAGTTCTCTACTCCAACCAACATTTTGTATCAAAGGATCTTATTCCAATTAAAAATATTTTTTATCTATTAAACTATTATTTTAGTTGTAATTTAAATATCTATATATTTCTGTTAATTCTAAATTTCTATCTATTTAAAGTATTTCTTTATTATGGATAATAGACTGGAAGGTGATGTAACAAACAGACCACCATTCTTCAATGGAACTAATTATTCAAAATGGAAAATTAAAATGAAAATGCATTTAGAAAGTATGGGATTTAAAATTTGGTCTTCAATTATAGATGAGTATAAGATTCCTACTATGATATAATTACTTGAAATGAACCAACTAGGACTTATTACAATAAAAATTGCAAAGCGATGAATTCTTTATAATTCTCTTTAGGAGATGAGGAATTTAACAAAATATCTGCTTGTAAACATGCCCATGAAATTTTGGATACTTTTTATGTTTCATATAAAAGAACATCTAGTGTAAAAGAAATGATACTCAATAATTATACAATTAAACATGATAACTCTAAAATGAAGCTTAATGATCCTATTTCTGACATGTATCTAAGGTTCGATTAATTTTCAACAGAATGATTTCTCTTGGAAGATAAGTCACTTCAAAAGAAAAAATTATGATGATTCTCAAATGCCTACCTGATAGATGGAGATGAACCTCTGTCTATATTAGAGAGTCATGCGACATCAAAAAATTACCTATAAAATAACTCATTGGGAAACTAATGATGTACTAAGAGGAGTTGAATGTAAACAAGGAAGAGGAGGATGAACCCAAAATAAAATTTTTAGCATTCAAGACCACCACCTCTAAACACAGAGAAAAAGGAGAAACTATAAGTCTCTTTAGAAAGTTACAGCAATGAACAATCATCTACTGAAAGTGATGAGGAGATGGCTCAATTATCCAGAAGGTTTAATAAAATTTACAAAAGGAAGAAATTTTTCAGAAAGCCTATCTTCAAAGGAAGATATAATCAAAAGGGAAGTTGGAAAAAAATTGGAAAATAAATGAAAATCCTGATTAGATAGTATGTTATGAATGTAAGTAAAAGAGACATGTAAAGGCTTAATTTTCCAAGATCATGTATAAAAATAAATATGCAGACAAATATAGAAAGTATAAAAAGGAAATTAAAGAAACATGGAATGTCTCTAAAGATAGTTCAAGTGACTCAATGTCTTCACATGATGAACATGATAACAAAACCAATATGTGTTTCATGAAAAACACATCTGAGGAATGACTAGAGTCTCCTGTACAAAATTTCTATTATTTTGGAGATGAATGTTATTCTGAAAATATGTCTAAATAAGAAATGTTCGAGTATTTCAATATGATTGAAGAGACATGTAATGAACTAAAAGATAAACACTAGTCTTTAAAGAAACACTACACTCTTACCTCAACTATTAAATCTGAACTAACGGTAGAAAGAGAGAAAAAAGTTCAATTACTCAAAGAAAACAATGATCTAAATCTATCTAATGGGAAATTAAAAAAGGACCTTTAAAGGTTTACTAATGGAAAAGATACCTTGGTACAAATTCTAGGTAAAATGATTTCCCCTAAATACATTTCTGGTTTTGGTTATAATCCTGGTAAAATAAATTTTGGAAAAACCAATTTTGTTTCTAAATCTAGAACATACAGCTTTACTCCTAGTTCAGGGAAACATTCTTCTATTTAATATTTTGATACACTATCTACTATTTAAAGATTTTCTAGACCAAACAGAGTTTATTTTTCAACTACTTTACATAATACATATAGGAAACCAATGAGGAATATGTGAGTTCCTAATGTACTAGTTACTAATATTACTAGCCCCAAAAAATATGGGTAATAATGTTTGTTTTTATTTGACTATTTTGTAGGAAAATTGTTTAAAGTGATCCTGTAAAATCTTATAGTACTTGGATAGTGGGTGTTCAAGACACATGATAGGAGACTATACATGCTTCAAGAACTTAATTAAAATTGATGGTGGACATGTCACCTTTGGTAAAAATGCTAAAGGAAAAAATCAATGTCCTTGGCCAAATCAGTGACTCTAACTCAGTTTTAATTTCCAAAGTACTTTTTGTCGATGGACTGAAATACAATCTACTTAGTATTTCACAACTATGTGATTATGGATTTCATGTTAAATTTGAGAATGATTCTAGAAATGTTTTTAATTATAAAATTTAGTTAGTATTTTCTGCATTGTGAAATGAAAATTTATACTCTATAAACATAGATTCTTTAGTTTCTCAAAATGTATCATGTTTAAGTTTATTTCACAAAGAGTCTTGGATTTGGCATATAAGACTAGGACACTACAATATTCAATCCCTTATAATGTTAACTATAAAAAGTTTAGTCAAATACCTACCCAAACTTGAGTTTCCAAATGATAAACTATGTAATCCTTGTCAAAAGGGAAAGAAACCAAAAATTTCCTTATAACCAGAGAAAAAAGTGTCAACTTCCCAACCTCTAAAGTTAGTTCAAATGAATTTGTTTGGACCATCTAGAGTTTCTAGTTTAAATGGGAAGAACTATGTTTATTTTATTATAAATGGCTTTTTTAGATATACATGGACCTTATTTTTTGGATCATAAAAGTGAAGCTTGTTCTCATTTCACAAAATATGCTAAAACTGTAGAAAATATTATTGGTCTTAGAATTAAATCATTAAGAAGTGATCATGGCCGTGAGTTTGAAAATCAAGAGTTTGAAACATTTTGATCACAAAATGGATATAATCATTATTTCTCTACCCCTATAACACCTCATCAAAATGGAGTTTTAAAAAGAAGAAATTGGACCTTGCATGAAATTGCTCGAACCATGCTTAGTGAGTATGACTTACCTTTTTATTTATGGGCTGATGCTATAAATACAACATGTTATACTAATAATAGAGTGTTGATTAGACCTTTTCTTAAAAGAACCCCATATGAGTTATAGAACAATAAAAAACCCAAAGTAATATACTTCAATGTTTATGGTTGAAAAGTATACATCCTTAATACTAAGGAAAATATTGAAAAGTTTTCATCCAAGAGTGATGAAGGAATTTTTATAGGATATTAAATCTCTAGTAAATCCTATAAAGTGTTTAACAAAATAACTAATTGTTTGGAGGAATATATCTATGTAAAGTTTTGATGAGACAGATCCACATGAGCCAAAGACCTCTCTAGAGAAACTGGAGGATAATATGTCAAATATAGACATCAATGTTAAATCCTCTAACCATACCGTAAAGGAATCTGTGAAAACATCTAGTTCTAGAAATTCTCTAGATTCAAGTCATAATGAAACTGAACCTATTAAAGAACATGAAATCACTAGAACCTCTTTTTCTAGAGCTATTATAACCTTTAAGAACCATCCTTTAGATAATATTGTAGGAGATTTAGATAAAGGAAGTAAAAATAGAGCTTCTATTAGAAATTAGGTTGAACGTCAAGTTTTCTTTTCACAACTTGAACCTAAAAACATTAATGATGTTATCAATGATGAGTTTTGTGCAATGGCTATGCAAGAAGAACTTAATCAATTTAAAAGGAACAAGGTTTAGATGATTGTTGACAGACCTAAAGACATATTTACCATTGTAACTAAATGGGTGTTTAGAAATAAGGTAGATGAAGCTAGTAATATAGTTAGAAACAAGGCTATATTGGTTTCACAAAGCTATAGTCAAGAAGAAGGAATTGACTATGAGGATACCATTGCACCTGTTTCTAGACACAAAGTTGTTAGAATCATTTTTTCTTATGCTTCCCATTTGGATTTCAAACTATATCAAATGGATGTCAAAAGTTCATTCCTAAATGGGTATATAACTAAGGATGTTTTTATTGAACAACCCACTAGTTTCACAAATCCTCACTTTCCAAATCATGTTTTTAAATTTTCAAAATCTTTTTATGGTTTAAAAAAAGCTCCAAGAGCTTGGTATGATAAATTAAGTACTTTTCTTATTTCTAAAGGTTTTACGAAAGGTATAGTTGATCCAAACCTTTTTATAAAATTAATTTCCAATGATGTTTTAATATTTCAAATTTATGTAGATGATATTATTTTGGGATCTTCAAGAAATTATATATGTACTGAATTTTAAAAAATGATGCAAAATGAATTTGAAATGAGTTTAATGGGTGAAATAAAATAATTTTTTGGATTTCAAATCTTTCAAAATAATGATGGTATAAATTAAAATCGAAGAAAATATACTAAATATCTTCTAAAACATTTTGTCTTGGATAGAACTAAAAGCAGTGACACTCAAATGAGCACTACTTGTAAGTTGGATCTTGATGAAGATGGAAAATTTGTTGATCAAACCACTTATAGAGGAATGATTAGAAGATTACTCTACATAACTACTAGATGACCTGAAATTATTTTTAGTGTTTGTATGTGTGCTCATTTTCAATAAAAACCTAAGGAATCTCATTTAAATGCTGTTAAAAGGATTTTAAAATACCTGAAGCATACACCCAATCTAGGATTGTTGTATCCTAGAGGACAATCATATGAGTTATTCAGTTATTCTGATTCTGATTTTGGTGGTTATAAGTTAGATATAAAAAGCACCTCTGGAACATGTCACCTTTTAGGCAAGTCTCTAGTATCATGGTGTAGTAAGAAACAAAAATCTGTAGCATTATCTACTGATGAAGCTGAATAAATAGCTGCTGGTAGTTGTTGTGCACAAATTTTGTGGATGAAACACACATTACTATATTATGGATATAAATTTAGGGATGTACCTATAAATGGTGATAATACATGTGCGATTAACATCTCAAAAATTCTTGTTTCAAAAACTAGGAGAAAACATATTGATGTAAGACATCACTTTTTGAGAGACCATTATCAAAAAGGTGATATCAATTTGGAATTCATTAGAACTAAATATCATCTTGCTAATATTTTCACTAACCCATTAAATTATGAAATGATAAGTTACATCATACATGAATTAGGAATGACAAATCTCAAGTAGAAAATGTAATGTTTCAAAATTTATTGTCTCATACATTACTGTTTCATAGTATACTGTTTCATGATTTATAGTTTCACAAGTCACTATCTTAAGATTAATGTATAACTCTCATAGTTCTACATGTTACTATCTTGAAGTTACTGTCTTATATTTACGGTCTCATAGTTACTATCCCTCGGTTAATTTCTTGTACTTAATATCTCAATTATACGGCTGCACTATGTGGAGACACACTATAAAAATGACTCTGTGAAAACCTGTTCTGGTCTCACCCTAAAAACCTGTTCCGGTCTCACCATAATGACACATTTTAATTTTATTTTTATTTTGTTACCCATATCACTTTGTTGATTATTTTATTATATTCATCCTGCACTTTTGAATTTGTGATGCTTGAAATCCCTAAATGATAAAAACCAAATGAATTTTTCTATTTTCTTCACTGGATCTCTCTTCTATCAGAACTGAAACCTTTCTCTCACAACCTGTATGACCCCCTTCAGCCCTTCATCTCTCTCCCTTGAACCCCTTGTTGAATGCCCAAAATGAAGTTCCCATCTCCATCAACTCCTGAGAAGCACATATCTAAGAAGAAAGTGAATAGAGAACTGAAGATAGTGCCCGAATGACCATTGAACCCAAACCTTGTTGATAGAATAGTGGTACTAGAAAAATAAATCTACCCTATGTGGTTGCCTTCAAGTAAGTATTTAGTTTTGAAATTACTGAAAGAATAGGGATGGTTGGATTGGTTCACAAAATAGAAAATATCGAATTATCCAAAGCTTGTTTCTTAGTTCTATCAGTTTGGTTAGTTTTATTTCAATACTAAAGATGGTTTTGTAGTAAGGAGATGGATTAATGGACTAAGATGCATATTTTCCTCAAGGATATGCGATTATTTCATGGGGATTCCATAGGAAAGAATTTTTGAGGACTACCAAAGAGGATATCCTCCTCAAAGTGATATTTTTGTTTTAGAAGAGTCCATAGGAAGCTAGACTAGAAATAAAAAAGAAAAGAAGAGCTATTTTTCATGAATTAGATGGTGAAACCCAATTGCTGTTTAAGTTTATTCAGAATATTATTATTCCAAGAAAAGGATATTTTCTACCCTAAAATATCAAGATATATTTTTGATAAATCTTATGAATAATGGAAACCAGATTAACCTGTACAAGTATGTTATACTTAATATGTGTGAGTTGATTAGGACAACCTCAAAGTCTACCTTCTTGTTGTACTCAAGGTTAGTCTCTACTATGTTGTATGCTAAAGGAATGGTTGGACTGAATGAAGAGGTAATCAAAGACTATGAATTTTGTATCTCAAAGGTTATCGTAAAAATGATGAAAATGAGTTGGAATATGTGGAATAAGTCTTGGGTGGAGGATAATTAAAGGTTATATGAAAAGTTTAATCCAATTGAGAATCTTTCCGAACCTAAGAACATATTTGATCTTATATTGGAACTAGATAAAATTGTCCTCCACCCAAGACTTTCATTATCCTCTACCCAAGACTTTTTCTTCAGATTCCAACTTATTTTCACCATTTTGACTATAAACTTTGAGATAAAGAATTCATAGTCTTTGGTGACTTATTTTGAATATCCAGTTGAAGAAAAAGAAGTGGTAGTTGTAGAACCTATGGAAGAAAATATTTTGGGAAATGAAGAAAATATTCTACAAGTTCCACAAAACAAAGCTGAGAAGGAAGAACCTGTTAATGAAGAAAATTTTGATTTGGAAGAAGAAGTTGCTTATGGAAAAGAATCTATTGTTAGTGTAAAAGAAAAGGTTTTTACTAAAAATAATCTAGAAGAAGAACTTTCTCTTGAGAAATAATCTTTGGTTGAGGAACAAGATAATCCTGATGTTATCCTATCTATTGAGGAAATAATGGAACAAACCTTCTAGTAGGCCAGAAATGAAATGAATGAGAGTATTAGAGATGATATTTTAGAACCGGATCAAGGAATTGAATCTATTAGTCCTGTGAGAGATGGACATGTGGAGGGGGACAAGAACCCTGGTCTAGAAATTATTGATGTTCCTAATCATTTTGATCAAAGATATGTGGATACCTGTTATAAGTTCCCTAGCTACGTTGATGTGGATGATAACCAGGAAGCCTCAGTTAAAGGAATAGACCTGTCTAGTTTGTTTCAATTGAAACCGGTCTTTTCTCTAGAGGTAATCTTTTCCAAAGAACCTGAGACTGTCTAAACTCCTATTCTGGAACCTTTTCAAGAAATTCATGCATTCTTTAGTCGGAATGATTTGAAAGCCTTGGGGTTACTTTATTAGCTAGAGTTGAAAAGATCATGAACACCCAACCTGCTCCTATAAGAAATATAAGTAAAAGAGATGATACCTTTCTATTAGAGAAGTTCATATGGTAGGTTCATCCAAAAATTCTTCATGAAATACAAGAGGTTAGAATTGAGAACAATCAATTAAGTGATGATGTGAAGTCTATCTGAGCTATAGTTAAAGATATGCAAAAGGTTTTGAAATCGGGAAAAGCTCATGTTGCTCATTTTTTTGAGGATTTTAGTAGTCAGATTCCATAGTAATTTGCCTTTGTGATTCAATCTAACTTGACTTCAATATTTGAAAATGTGTCTAAGAGAAAAATCCAGATAGTTCAAGACTTTCATTGGCTTGTTTTTTGTCTCAAAAAACTAATATTTGAGTACAAGGTATGTCTATAGAAAGCACTCAATCAACTCAATTAACTCACTTTAGATGTTATAGATTCTAATGCCTCTTGACAGTCATCTCAACCTATTGAAAATGATCTACTCGTAATTGTGGTTAAGGAGGAACTTCATTAAGTGTTCAATGGTTTTGACAGGAAGAGTCTATCTACAATTGACACGAATAATGAAATGGTAATTGATTTAGTGAGTATTTGTTTCAAGATTACAAATGATTATTAGGAAGAAATTACCAAGAATGTGGATTTATACTTTAATAGGATCTTCTCTAAGCATGATATGACCAATAAATTAATGTATCATATATAGAATATGAAAATTCCTCCTGTCACTCTAGAATTCAAGACTCAAGTTCAAAAGCTGAAAGATTACACTCTTCTATTGGAGAAGTTCATGGAGAAAAAAGATGATTTTGAGAAGGCAATGCATTATGGTGGTGAGATTATTACTGAATTCATTTAGATGTTGAAGCCTTATCTTCATGTGTAGAGAACTGATATTGTGTCTCCTACAGCTGCACCTCTATAGCATGGTTTACCTCCTTCCTTATCCACTACCATTTCATCCACCTCAATGTCTGTATCTTAGGATCTGATCCAGATTCGACCTGTTATTCTTTACCAAAACATTCCTCGGTCTTCCTCCAAACATAATTTGGAACCTTCTGTTTTTTAAGGACTCCCTCTTCCTTCTCCGACAGTTGGATCACTCCCTTCTTCAACTTCTACTTATTCTCCTTTTCTCCTTCTTGTGTTGCTACCAAGGGAAAAGAGAAGATAACTAGTGCTGTAGAAAAGAGAAAATTGTATCTTGATATGGATTTTTTTATTTTTTCCTTAATGATTGTAATGTCAGATCTTTTTCCCTCTAATGAAATGCGAACTTTTATTATCTATTCTCTTTTTTATTTTCATTATTTGTTTTTATTGTACTGTTTTTGTTAATCCCAAAGGGGGAGAATAGAACACTAAGGACCTAAGGGAGAGAAAGCACATTAATAACCTATATATAATTCATATGATCCGTGATAATAAAAAATAAGGAGATTTTTGGACTCCTCATATTTTAATCATGTTTTAATGATCACAAATCTAGTAAATCCTATTTAATCCATCTCAAATCATGTGTATAGAAGATTGGTTTCTTTATGTTTTAAATAAACTGCCACTAAAGACTGTTCGATTATTATATTCTATATTTAACTTTTTCTATAATGATTTCTTATATGAATGATTAAGTATAATTCATTATATGAATATTACTACATAAGACTATTTATAGATATTTGGCTGAGTCTGAGAAACCATGAGCATGCTACCAATTCTGGTTTTTTGGAAAAGGACCCAGACACCGTAACCCAGACACTATAATCCAGACACAGTAATCCAGAAACCGTGACCCAAACACTGAGACCCAGACACCATGACCCAGACACCGTGACCTAGACACCGTGACCCAAACACCATGACCCAAACACTGTGATTCAGACACCGTAACCAGTTTCAGCTCTCATAAAGTCTGTGACACCAGTTCTGTGTGACCACCACTAAGACACCATTTGAAGTTTGAAAAAGCACCAGAAACCATGATTATAACAACACATATGTGCTACCGGTTCCTGATCTAAAAAAATTATACCATCATTACTATCTAACCGATCAATGTAAAAGAAGAAGACATCGTGTCGTGTTGACACTATTTCAAGGTGATACTGTTTCTCGATAGACCGTAACACTGTTCATTAATCTATTTTGTCATTTTAAATTTAATTTCTAACAGTAATATTTGAGTAATTTAATGGAACTGACAAAATTAATGTTTCTTTATAGACATGAAACTTTATTGTATGAGGTACATGGTGCAGAATACATGCATCCTGTCGACGGGAACACATGCACTCCGAAATAAAAATAAAAGCATGTAACTAAAAAAGGTGATGAGAAGTAGAGAAGTTACATGCGAGGGTTTTGAAAAGTGAACTGATACATGAAATAAGAAAAAATTAAAGAACACATGAATCAATCTTGATTACAAAGGCTAGAATATCGTAGATCAAAGCTAAAAACATCTTTGCAGTAAAAACTCCCAGAATATCACATGCTAGATAGTTTACACTATCAAACATGAAGACTTGCGATACTCTATTTTTTCACAAGAGGACTGGATACTTGCATTTGACTCATCCTACAAGTTTAGAGTTACATAAAATAACACATAGAGAACTTCTAAACTTTTTTTCACCATATTTTCTTTGTTGTGTACTATTTTTAGCTTTCTAGCAGTGTGTGTATGTCTATATTAAAACATACATTTTTTCCTATAGTAAACTGAAGGATACAATATATCCTTCCTCTCATATCTTTTACATATGTTTACTCCCATAGATAAGTGTGGAATAGGTCCTTGTGTGACCTGGTATTTTATACCCACGAAGAATAGTGGAAGAGGTCGTGTGACCTAGACAGTCCTCTTCACTATTATTTACCCTGATCCAAGGTGTGGATCTAGTTTATTAATATAAACTTCTTAGTGGAAGGTGACCACCAAGTGGAGTGAATTAGGTCTCAGCTTGAGACTGAACCACTAGTTTTATCCCCTGTGTCTTTTAATTTAGTTTTTATCTTCTTTACTGTATATTTCAGAAAACACTAGAATTTACTTTGATAGTTAGTCTTGGATAGAAGTTAAAATTGGTTTGTATTATTTGAAAGAGTAATTTTTAATATAATTTTTTAATGGATACTCAATTCACCACCCCCTCTTGAGTACTCCACTCTGACAACAAATAAGTGAATCATATATGATATCATAAATGTTATTATGGTTCTGTTAAAAGTTAATAATATTTTTAAACCCAATATATAGAAGTTTTGAGCACATATGGAAGAAATTGGACCTATGGAGTGGGATAATTTTTCAATATCATTTTTTTCTGAGATTTTTTATAGATAAATATTTACTGGGGGTATATTTATCATCGGTGTCCATGTTTTATAAATTTTTTTCATAAAATGTATAGTATTATTCAATGTTTGTTTAAAGTCATTTTTACACATTTTGACTTTTAGTACATGGTATTGAAGTAATATTTTTTTTATACCATATGAGGTACTTTTTGACTTTTTTGATAAAAGAAGATAATGTTTTATTTAACTTATATCACATGAATAGATTTTTACATCTTTATTATGCCTTATTTCCATGAATATTCCACTACACATTTTCAAGTGTATTTTCCACTGAATTATTTTCTTCTAAAATTGCGCGACATTATGAAAAAAGAAAACGTTTTGAAGAAGAAATGATATTTTCCTCAGGAATTAAGTTCAATTGTTTTATCCAAATTATTTTCCATTTAAGATGACATAGGTTTATGTTTCTATCCCTAGTATTAATTTTATTTTATTATGTTTACGATGGAATTATTTTTATGAAATCCCTTTATTTTATATGGATTATGTTATAATGGAACGATGGTTTAGAAACCCATTTTATTTCATGGGTTATGATATGATGAATGATTTATGTTTTGTGAAACATGTAAGAATGATTTAATTATGAGATGGGTGGGACATATATCTCCCACTAATGCAATGGGTAAATATTTATATCTCATGAGAAGGGCATGACAGGAAAAACAAGTATATCTAGTTAAGTAATACATGTCTGGAACATCAAGTATATCTGGTTTAGTAATACATGGCTGGAATGGTATGTAAATCTGGTTCAGTAATACATGTCTAGAATGATAATTAAATCTAGTTCAATAATACATGGTTATAATAGAAAATAAATTTGGTTCAGTAATGGAATTTTTCACTGTGATGGCCTGGGCAGAAATGACTTGGCTACTATATAAATCATATTATATGCTTATTTCTTCCACAATTTCAAGTTTTATGCCAATTATATTTTATCATGGTCAATGTTCCTTTATTAACTATGTCATACAAACTTCTATGATTTATTTCACGAATCATGGTTTTGATGTTAAAACATTATGTTCATGTTTTTATATTCTTATGTTTGTGGTTTGTTTTTTATTCTCAATGTTTACCCTTAATCAGCATTTGATCTCACCCTTTTTTATTTTTTCATTTCCCTATGATATAAACAATGTTTTTAGTTAGGAAAACAAAAGGGAAGATATTTATGGGAGATAGTGAGGATCTTTCACCACATTAGAATATTATTTTCTGAGTTTCCAAAGACACTAAACTAATACGATATTTGGGCATCTGTTTGTGCCATGTATTAAGTATTCCAAAAAAATTAATGTAATGTCCATGTACATCAATCTTGGGCTGTTTGAGAAAACCTATATAAAACCACCCCTCTAGAGGGATCCACCAATGATTTTATCCCTTAATCTTTATTTTCAAATTTAATATAGATTTCAATAAAATGTATTTTGTTGTAATATATTTTATATAGTTTCCCTAAAGTGAAAAACAAATAGGAATTTATCTCAATTTATATATAAAACACCCATTGGAAAACATAATATCAACCTATTGGGAATAAGAAACTAGGTTTTTTCTATATTTTTTCACTTGTTTATTTATTATAAACTGTCTAGATTTTGTTAAGATTTCAATGGAATGTATTGGATAAGTCTTGGGAAGGCTTTCAAACCCATTTATAAGCAGTTTAAAATTTTCTTAGGAAATATTCTTAAAAATTAGTATCTGAAATGTTTCTTCTATTTTTATTTTATTTTTTTACTGTTTAATGTTTTTTTAGGTTTGTAAGGATACATTTTATTTTTTTCCTGCCTAATAAAAATGTATTGTACTTTTTAGGATTTATTGATTCCAAAATTAATAGTTTCATATGATTTTTGAGTTAATTTTAATTTTTTTCCCTATAAATTATGTTTTATGTACTAGAAAAATATGTGTGGTTGAAAAGGTTTAAGTGAAAATTAAATCATTATAGAAGGAAACTCGATTTTTGAACATGAATCGAGGTAAAATATACTTTATAAAAAGTAACACATTAAGGATCAAAATACAAATATATTTATATAATTCCATTGAAACTGGAGTAAAATAGTTAATTAGGATCCTACAGTGATGTTCTTAGATGACTAGGCACTAAGTGTGTGAGTAATAAATTCCCTCCATAAATTCAATAATCGCTCTGTACATGCATGTCTAGGAAAAATTAAATAAGTGAGGAATTATAAAAAATTAATTAATTAAGGATATTAGAATAATAAAACAAAATGAAGAAGGGGGAAATTGATTTATAAGAATATCATTTTATTTTTATCAAGGAAGTGGAAAATGGATCATTTGTTTAGGGAACTTAGAAGAGAGTGATAAATGAAAGTGACCCTTGTAAAAGTTTTAATTTCACTATGTTTTAATTTTTTCACTCATGGAACATGAAATTTGATTTGAATTGAAATGGTGTGGTAGAGTTAATTTATCATGTAGGAATGACATTTCAAAAAAATGATGATTTTTTTCATTCTTCTTTATTGGTTCGGTACTTGAACCTCAGTAGGATTATAATTTTGTTAGGATGAATTCTTTGTATTACCTGGGAGTGTAATTATCTATGTGTTGGGGAGTGATGACATATGGAATTTCCAAAAAAAAAACATTATTGTTTTTTTAATGATATTTACCCTATTATATAGATAAATCCCAAATAGTTTTTTCATTTTTGTTACTTTTTTGAATCTGTAATATAATTGATAAATGGATTTAAACTGGATTTTAGTGGTTTATTAAATTTATAGAGTTAATTTTGAAGCCATAAATTGAGTATAAATTCTATACATTCATTGTTTAAATTAATTTAATTTGGAATTTATATTTTTTAATTATTTTGGAATTTAGTTAGGCCAAATCCAATATTGATTTTTGTGTTTTCATGGGTTATAAGTATGAAAAATGATAAATACATGAGGACTTTGTAATGAATTTCCAAGCCCATAAGAGATATTATATCTCAGGTTGGACATATCATGTGCTCATAGAATATTTATCCTCACATATAAGATTTCCATAGAATATATTATGGGAACCCCATATGATATTTCTAGTATTTTGGTAATTTTTGACTTTTGAAAATTTCTGTTGCACTCGTCGTACATTTTCAAGTGCTCATGTGTCTTTTACTCTATGGTAATATATCAAAAAAATTTCGATCATCCCATGAAAATTTTCAATCCTCATACAACATTTTAAGGAAATGTTGGACATTTTCACCCTATAGGATATTTCCTCCAATATATGACTTTGAAAGTTTTCCAAATTTTGATTGTTGGAAAAAGATATGTAATAGTACATCCACACTTTGGAAGGATAGAAAAGGGTAATTGAAGAACCTACATAAGGGTAGAACCAAATTTATTGATACTATATTAGGTTATTCCATATATTGTGTAAATGTAATAAGTCCATCACAATAGAGTAAATAAACCACTCTAAATGATACAAAAAGGTACTTTGACATGAAACCAGTCCATATCAAGGTGATGCTAAGGCTACATGAGGGTCATATCCTAGAAAGTTTTATACATAAGTGTACACACTAGGAGTTCAAACACTAAATTTCATAAAATTTCAAATTCTGACCTTAGATAATTTTCCCTTACTCTAGTTCAGCCAAATAAATAAGTGATTCAATAGTCAATCCATGTGTCGATATCTAATATAAAGAATAATATAGAGATAGTGGAGACAATTATGTGTATATATATGTTTTAGGATGAACCTGACTAAGTCCACCGTGAACCTCAAAGTTATAAATATTCCAATCATGCGAGGAATATGATCTCAATTCCAATACACTGAACTCCAAGAGAAATAGGAAGATGACCCACTATTACTATAAATATTTTTATTGTCTCTCATTTTAAAACATTAACCTCCATTATATTCTTGTGTAGAAACTTTTATAAGTTTTTTTTCAAGTTAATTTATTTGGTTTTGTTTATTATTAATGATATTTTATTCTCCCCCATTTTCTTTGTGATTTTATAGATCTTTTATGTTGTGGTGAATCTCAAGATCCCATCAATTATAAGAGGATAACCCGATTATTAACCATTAGATGAAAAATAGCAAACCAAATTCAACACAGTACATCTTGTTCAATCTATTTTTTAAGGATATAAAGAGAGTGAGGGTATGGGGAGATGATTTCACCTCATTCTTATTTCATTCCCATTGACTTTATCTCTACCAAAAACCATTTCCTCACCCTTTTTGTAAATAACTATTGTAAAATGAAATAAGTGGTTTGAGTAGTTCATGAATTTATAATTATAATCCACTTGAGAGAGTGATTAGTTCATCACTTAAAGATTCTTCCTTTTAGTGAAGCGCGTTACCACCATCTAGACCATGATAATGTGTCTATCTAGTTGGAATATATTGAGAATAGGATGAAGGTTCAAGGATATGAGAAAGAAAAGTATCACTGTGATTAAATCTAGGGTTCCTTCTTTATTTCATTTATTTCATCTTTCATTTAATTCTATTTCCTGTTACACGAAAAAAATCCCCCTATTTTCTATTTACAATGTTTTTAAAAGAAAATAGAAACAAAAATAAGTGTTAGGATAGGGTATCTACAGACCCAAATTATTAAGATATGACCTTAGTTAGCCACTTAGGTTCATTCTAGGTTTTAATAAATTATTTTGACGGATGGCCGCATGATAGGATGCTCATCACAAATCAATTTTTTTATTTGAGTTTTCACTACTGTATCAATTGAGATGATCCCCATTTCCACCATGAAAATATCATGGGATCTCCCCAATCTTGGAGTACTCTATAAAACGCCACATGGTGGTTCTATATTTCACCCAATGACACCCCAAGGTAGGTGCGCTCTCCACAATAAAGTGATCACCTATGTAGGACTTACTCAATACTCAACCATGCTTGGAGATATAGTAGAGATTGGATGGGTTCCTCCTGGTAGACGGAATAAAATCCAATGGTGTTATACTGGACTGAGCCCTATTTTTATTTATCAAACTATAGAATGAACCTTATGATAGTAGGCCAAATCTATAGTGTTAGTAAGAAATATCTTCAAACCCCAATGTTGAACTCTATGAAGTGGGGAACAACATTATTTAGTTCATTGGATATATGATAAATATTTAATTTAATAATGGTTTAAACCATATAAAGTGTGAAACCCCTTAATTTTTTTTGTTCGCTACCCTACCAAGTTTATAGGACATTGTCCTTTTTTTCGGATTCCAATATAAAAATTCCAAACATCTCCAAATAAAATAAGAACTTCTTTAAATTTTTTTAAAACATAAAAAAGAGGATAATTAATTGTAAATCATCCATTTATTCAAGAATTTAAATAAACAATGAAATTCATAATTTGGAAATTTTAATCAATATCCACAAAATCAAATGAATTGAAACTTTAATTATAATATTCCATAGAACTAATTGAATTAATAAAAATGTGGGAAAAATGAATGAAATGTTGATAATATATAACGAATTTATTGAATCGATAAATTCACCCACATTTAAACATTACACTCTTGGGAAATTATCTTATACTAAGGTCAATTCTAATTTCCTAAGATATTAGTAACAATAACCTTCAATTTAAACAAAAAAAAATATCTTAACTCTTAAATGGGTCACAATTATCTATTTACTCATCGAATCATAAAATTTAATTCAATTTCATGTTAATCCTCATGTGAATTTTTTACTTAAATCTATGTAAATGTATATCTCTTCAATCAAGGATTTTGAAATTGATATTTTTTCATTCTTAAGAATATGAATCATTTTAATAATCTTAATTCCTTAATAGAATCAGTAATTCATAGAGTCATAAAGGTATTTCAATCATGTGGAATTTATATGGGATTTTCAATGGCTAAAGGGTTTTCATGTTTTAAATGTAAAAACTATTAAGGTGGAATGTGGAGGTATTGGATAAAAAATGAATTAAGATGCATCAAAAAAATTTATATTCAATAATTGTATTATTCTCACTTATTTATAAAAAAACTAAACCTCCATAAAAATATTTATTTACTTTGGTACCATACACTTGGAAATTTTAACATTAATAATATTTTATTCAATATTACCCTATTTTTTAGTACGATTGTTTTAGATTTTTAAATTTGGAATTTTAGTGAATATTGTGTTTTTGAGGGAAAGAAGGTCTCATTTGGTCTTAAAATAATGGTGAACTCCCAAACCATCTTTGAATGATATTTTAGTCCTAGAATTTTTTTCCCACATGATAGAAACACCTAGATTATTCTCTAACAAATTAAATTCATCAGATATAAGTAAGCTACATACCTTATTCAACCATGATCATGAAATAAATTCTAGAGAAGGTTGGAAAGGGGTAAAATTATTTTAATATAGATGATTAAAAAGGTATTTTATGGATACTATATTCTTAAAAAAATGTCAGATATATGGGTAGTCTTGAAATAGAATTTCAATATAAAAATGGGTTTGAAAATAGTGCTTCAATCATAGTTGAAACCATTTTTAATCTATAAAAACATTAAATAAGAGATAAATAACAAGCTATATATATCACATCATGCCTCAATACTCGGAATAAAAAGATAAATTTATATAACATATAATTTTTTTTATAAAACTCTAAAGTTCGGAAAAATTAAACATTATACAACTCTTAATAATTTGAGTTTCATATTTAATCAAACTTCATTAAATAACGAGATTGGAAATAAAGAAACAAAATCCATTTCAGAAAAAAAATTAAACCATATAAAATAAAAAATAATTTTTTCAAAAACACCCATATGGTCTTGAATTTTTACATTACATTTTATAAAGCTCAAAATATCATAAAATTAATACAAAAACGAAAAAAAAGGAAATAAAACTGGAAAATCCTAAAATAAATTAGTACCCACCTCAAACATAAACTATTACTACCCATTTTTTTATTTAAAAATTGATCATAATATATTTTCACATAGAATTTAATTTGGAAAAAAATATAAGCTATAATGGAGTGATGTAACTAGATTTATTATTTGTTTTATATTTTATGTTAATCTCATAGATTTGTTTTGTAAAAAACTTACAAGTAAAAGTAATAAATAAAACTAGAGAAATTTATTGAAGGTAACATGATGGAAAAAAGACATAATGTGAAAGAAAAATAAATTGAAAAATATTTTTTTGGACACCCTAAGTGGGTAATGGAGTTCTACTACCCCTAGAAATGCAGTTCTAGTGGTTATCCAAAAAAATAATAGTGGATGTAGTTTGTGTGATTTAAACCATAAGAACTTATTCCTTTTAGTGATCTTCATATTTTATTATTTATATAAGATCCCATAGACATATTATAATAGGTCCATCCCCATTGAAATTAAGTATAAATTGTATGGAAGGGGTATGTAAAATAATGGGTCCCCTGATTATTTGGCTGATACATTTTTAGATTATTATTTTAATCTAGTTCTTTCTTATAACATGATGCATCAATATAATTATCAAATTCAAAGACATTGCATAATACCATTTGAAAAAAACAAACAATATCAATCAATATTAAAATCTCCCCTACAAACAATTAACTAATGACTCAGTATATTAAGCAAAATCCACTATAAACTCATTATTTACTCCCTTAAGAATATTATCCATGGGTTCAGATAGATTCATGTATTACTCATCATGTTATTTTCTATTTTCTTCTCCATTATCTAGGAAAATACATAAGTTTATTTAATATAAAAATCTAAACACAATAGGTAATACTAAATTATATCCCAATAAAATTAGAAATAGATAAATAAAATAAAATATTATCTACCTGAGAAGGCTCGAATTTAATATACTCCTTAATGTTAAGTTCCCCTTGGGGATGAGTTTTGATTGATGTAGTTAGGTTTTCAATATCCTACAATATCTCTTTAAATTCCACCACTTCAATGGTGTCTTCTAAAAATATTGGTGGGAAAACGTCTTCTTGTGATGGCCACTTCTTGATGGAAATACAGAAATTAGCGAGATAATTCAATGAGCTCTTTGGGTAAGTCTTTTAAAGTTGGTTTCTAAGGTCCTCCTATAAGTCTTGAATGAGCTCCTAAAATTCCCTATCTCTATAGTTGGATTGTCATAATACCCTAACATACCCTAAAAATAAATAAAAAATACTTCCCATTGGTGAGGGTAAGTAAAACAATGTTTCAATATTTTTATATTTTTAAATTTAATTTAAAATAAATAAAAAATTCACTAAATTGAAATAAATAATGAGTGACATATAGGATTTTCTCCCAAGAAACACCACCATATTTTGACCCACCATTCACAATGTAGTAAAAAAATATTATTTATATTTTTATAATGCAACATAATGGTTTACTTGAGTGATATATCTTTAATATATTTTTTAATTAATACCTCCCTAATCCTAAAAAATCATTGTATATTTTTTATTTTTTTATATTTATAAAAATAAAGAAAACATGGGGTTTGAGAATTGGAATGCAAGATTAGAAAGAATCATTTAATTTTAATGTATAAAGAATGAATGATATTAGTAAGAAACAAAATTCACCCAAAATAATCATCAGGAGTAAGCCTCCACTGTCTCATGGCCAATTATATCCCTACATAATGAACACAACCCATAGTAAGTCTGATAATATTCTTCTACCTCGATTGTGAATATATAGTGCACCCAATGATCTCCAAGTCCACTACACAACCACCTCTTATATGGTTGTAATGTTAAAGGTATCCTTAATTAATATAATCCTCTAACCCACCTTTTTAGTATGAAATTTCACTGAATCAATAGTAGATCACCAATGATCCACTGTATTCCTTTGACATCATGGAATAGAGTGAAAAGCATATAAAGGAACATGTTTTTCTTAATATAATAAAATTGAGGACACATTCTCACATTCCACAATAAGTATTACCCATATAATAACTGTAATTAAATAATAAAAATTAAACATGAATGCATATATAGTTGGGTTCTACACTAGATTAATCCACTAAGAGATTCTTCAGTTTAATTACTCATTATCATGAGTATTGTATATCATAGTGAAGAGGGAGGAAGAGTGAGATCATATAGATAAATAGATAACTATTTATTAAATATAAATGTAGATTATGAATAGAGTGAAATAAAATAAATATAGAAGAAAATTAATCTAAAGTATTGTACATAATTTCCCAAGAGAACCCCAGAAGAGAATTTGAACGGACTGCAGGGCATCATTGATTCCATGTGAGAAATAATTTGATTATAATTCATAAGATTCTAAACTACACTTATCTATAAAGTTATAACATAGTGGAAGTGTGGGGTCGAACCCATAGAAGAATGATAGAGGAATGAAACCATATGGTTAAAACATTAGGGAAGGATTCCTTAAAAACTCTCATTGGTTTTGTTTGATTAAGACTACTTATCTTGGGTTTTAATTCAGATGAAAATAAGTGATAAGAATTAATTTCATGGTTTTTCCAAAATAGTAATCCTAAATATATCTTGGTATAATCCAATGGATTAGGCTGCAAAGTGGTGATAAGTTCACCAATTGGTTATTGTCAAAACAAATGGATATACCTAACCTGAAACTATTATTTGGTCCATAAATTTAAAACAACCAAGAAGGAGTTCACTTAGCTTTAAAGGAAGAAACTGGCACAAGATATTGGTCCTAGATTCCTCAACTCCAACTAGGTTAGGGTCCCTTGATTACACCTCCCATGATCAGGGTTATGCAAAATAATGTGATAAATAATTTATTTAAACCTAATTACTAGCCATAGGGTTAAAAAGTTTAGATTTATATATTAATCATGTTTGAAAACACCCTTACTCTCAATTCCAGTCCGTAAGTGGAAAAGTCAAGCATGGTGGAATTAAGTGAATGCGAGGAAATAAGAATCATGATCAATATAAAAATTAAACACTTTAAATATTTGAAACCCATAATCAAAACCATATAAAATCAATCAAATATTAACATGAATGGATGACCAATTAAAAATGTAAACCTGGATGAAGTTGAATAGAAATAAGAATTAGATTCAAATGTCGAAACAACAATAATAAATGAATGAGTCTGGGAACATTAATCAATAATAAAGAAATGATTAAAACTAAAATGAAAATCCTGAAAAATATATTGGAAATAAAATGGAGAATAAATGGAGAATAAAAGTTAAATGGTTCGATTGTTTCCAACTCTTCTTCCATCATATGGGTTCTTAGATATATATTGGCTGGAGTGATTAACGATGTGAAAATAATTCACATCATGAATTTTTTTTAAGTGAATTTTTCATCAATACATTCATGATGAGTATTTGGGTTTCACATCTTCTATATCAGATTTCCAATGGTCTCCAAAGATCTCAGATCTTTTAGATTTTGATGACTGGTATCTTTAGTGGGATTTAGATTTTGAACTTTCCAAGACATGTAAAATTTTGAAGTCATGAACATCATCAGGTTTGAGATTTTTAAGCTTTAACATCATATAATATCTCCATGTAATGTACTTTTTATTCTTGTAATATAAATTGGATTCAATCCTTGTAATTTTTTTCATTGGATAAACTTCATTCTTCTTGGGGAATAAACATCATGAATTTGCGTTTCACAATGTCTAATGACCAATATTTTCATATTACAACCATTCTTCCATTGAGTCATGAATTTATAATTCCTAAAAAAACCAACCAAAACCTAGTTCATTATCAAATAAATCACTCATAAATATTAAATAAATTTATCCAAAGTATATATATGAATTTATATTATAAAATTACCCAACACTTTAAATATTTATTGTCCTCAAGAAAAAATTATATCAATAGGGATTCCAAACAAACTAATTTTTAAACAATAAACATGAATCAAAATTAAACAAATAAAAGTAAGTGAAAGTTGAAAAATAAAGTCCTCAAGAATCAATCCTGCATAGAAAATTATTCATGCCTCATTGTTAAGTTCTTTATTCAGATTCTTTCTTCCTTTAATTATAATTTTCCACTATTTCTTAGAATCTACTACCATATTTCAATTTACCGCACCACAAACTTTATCTCATAAATTTAGGTAAAATGAAAATGGAGTTATTATAATAGTATCCAATAATAATTAAATTAAAATAATTCAGTAATATAAAAATAAATCAAGTAATAATTTAATTAAAATAAATTTAAAGAATATATAATTAGAATTAAATTACTCATCTCACCAATAATACTAAAATTATAAACATGAATAAAATTTTATTTTAATAATCTCAAAACCAAAAATTGTCTTTTATTTAAATGGGTTTAATGAGGTTTCATGTTAAATCATTATCTCAATGGAAAATGTCTCTTAGAATAAAAAAATAAGAAAAAAACCACGTTTACTAAAAATAAATCTCAATAATGACTCCCCCAAACTTAAAATGAAGCAGTGTATGAACTGTTCTAGAAAGATATGTGGGAGAGATAGTAATATAAGTATATATAGATTGGAGATAGAAATTAAGAATTTAAATCAGGGAATCAAGATCTCCCTATAGTGAAATTCATTCCATTGGGGTAAATGATGGATGGTGATATGAAATTATGTTTCCTATAATAACTATTAGACAAAAAATACATCCACTAGATAAAACATTAGTAAATAGGAGATAATCAATATGTAAGTATAAAAATGGGTAGGTGCACATGGTCAATAATAGAATACAATAGCTCAGATAAATACATGAATTGGATATAATGAATTTTTGTATGATCAATGAAAATAATGTTCTAGAAAAGAAAATAAAAGTTATTACGCACTCCAAGAAAAAAAAGTTTCCTAACATAAAGAGCTAAAAATGAATTCTTTATCCATATGGATAGAAAAAAATAATTAGTTGGTTTCATCCATTAGTTCAGATGTCCTCTACCTCCTATAATAAATAGTGGCGGTGTTGTCGGGCGGATATGCGAACTTGGTGGGGTTAAGCATCTCAAGAATGGGTTGAAAAAATGATCAGGTGGTAGTAGTAGCATTTATGAAGGTCATGGAGGGAGTACTATATAGTACAAAGTTGAATCTACTTAATATAGTATTGTATGTCAGCCATACACTCATATATCTCATCTGGGAGGCCATATGGTGCCCGATAGATTCGTTAATAACCATGGATGATGAAGTAAAGCTAGACATGGATAAATTAATGTATAAGTAAAAATGAGTAAAATAATAAAGTATTATTTTTTCAAAACTATGTCCCATCCACAGATAAGATATTTGATACATTAGGGAATAAGGGACACAAAAAAAGTACAAAAAATAGGCACATAGAAATAGAGTACAATGGGGGATGGGGGAATAGGCATAACAAATATGAGATTGTAGAATCTCCATGAGAATCATTAGTTTTCCACTCTAGAAAAGTGGGTTTCGGAAGATTCCCTATCATATCTATGGAATAAATGGTATCTTTTGTAGTTTCATTGACCACCATAGTGGGTTCCATAATACTGGAAGTGGGCTCACCTGTGACAAGTGGTGGGAAGGTGTCAATCCATACTATGGATGAAAGTCTTGTAGCTGGATCAATGAGAGGTACCTTAGTTGTGGTAGGTAGGGTGGGGCCCCTTCCTTATCGATCCTTCTCTGCTATAAAATCTTGCTTGGTGGTAGGGTTTGTGAGCTCTGGAGGTAGGCCGATCTAGGTGGGAGATGAGGTGGTCATGGAGGACGATGTGAGGTAAGGGATATCAAGTGGTGGGTGGTTAGATATATGGGATGATGTTGGGGTGAGGGTGGTGAACTGTGATGGATCGGTGAAATGGATGTGTAAATGCATGAAAGTATATCTTAGATTATCCAAAATACAACAGAGAATAAACAAGATATTGGAGGGGATGGATTAATAGGTATAGATGTGGAAGGGGGAGGTGGAGTGGTGTTAGGTGTTGAAGATGTAGAAGTAAGGGATGAGGGTTTAGTGGATGGTGTTGGTGATATAGTAAGATTATCAAAACCATAGAACTCATCAATGAGAGTAGGTATTGGGGAACGATGAACTGGGGACTCATCAGTGTCCTCGATGTAGTCGGGGGCCCATTGGTTACTTCCCTCAAACTCCCTTAAGATCACCATCTTGTGAAGAATGAGTAGGTAAATGGAATACTTATTCCCAAGATATTAAATATAATTAATGGTGTCAAATACCCAGAGATTACAAGCAAGATGGGTGATTAAGCTTCCACCTATCATGGTACCTCGATCCCACCTCTCCTGTTCCTGGTAGTATAAATTGAACTGGTGGGCCATGTTTATGGTTGGGATATCCATGAAAGAAGCTAAGATTATGACCTTTATCTAGGTAATTATCCCATGAGCATCACCCCTGGCTAACTAAGCATGAGAAAGAATGTAACGACCTAAACTTTTATCAATGGAACTTCTCTTATTATAATTATGACCCAAATAAAAATTTTATTCTCATAGAAGAATGTGGAAATAAGTGGTATTTAAATAAATTAAAGAACATATACTGAAGGAAAAATAACATGGTCCTTGGAATAGTAACATGACTATTAGAAATAGTAATCCGAACAATAGAATAGTAACCTCACCTATGATATTAAAATTTAAATTTCGGCACATCATAAATGAAAAAATGATATAATTATATCCTAGTATAAGTAAATAAATGTTTTAAAAATGATAAATTAACTAATGGTATTTTTTTGGATGTAAATGTTTATTTATAAATTTAAAATTAATATAATGATATAAAATAAAATTTATTTTTCTAAAATAGACTGATACAATAATTTTTTTTTTCTTATGATTATAATATAATTTAATGAGACCTTAATTATTTTTTCAAAGTTTCACAAAATTAGTTATAATTTTAAAATTATTATTTTTCTAATAAATGATGATTTTAATTAAAAATAAGATTTCTCATATTTAGAAAATTATTTTCATTAAATGGAGTTAATTTTTAAATTATACATGTTTATAAATGGTTAGGGTGTGTTGGTATTTTTCTAAAATAATCGATTTGGATGAATAGTGAAATACGAAAATTTAGCATATATATTCATTATAAGTTAAATATGCTATTAATTGAGTCAGTGGTGATGAAAGAACCATAATATCAAAATCTGCTTCATTATTTAATATATGAAGTGATAATTTTAAAACTATTCATAGTCTTGATCCAAAATAATAAACTAATAAATAAAATAATGATAAAACAACCCTCTCCTCTATAAATACCACCCTCAACACCTCTACACCTCACACCTTCCAAGTATTGAAGCTTGTCCATGTTCTACCCAATCCTCTTCCCAACCCCCTCCCCCACATCCAAGAGCCCATTTTCTCATCAAAAGATAAAAACTGTTACCCTATGGAGGTTCTCATGGAGGAGAAATTCAAGAGGTAAAATACTCATTCTTTTCCTTTTAATTTCCTTCCAATTTCATTTCTTTTATTGTCATCTCTTAACCAACTATAATGGCCCAGACAATGAATCATTAAGGATTTTTCCAAAAACTCAGTTCCATCAAACGGTTCCACTGAAACGGTGGCACCGATCACAGTTGCACACTGAAATAGTGGAACAGCTTACGGTGTCCCACCAAACTAGTGGCACCGTGATGATGACACCATAATGGTGGCACCATAGCAGTCTCACCTTCATGGTTGCACACTGATACAATGGCACCATGAAGGTGGCACCGTGACGGTGGAACTGTAATGGTTTCACCATCATAGTCACACACTAAAACGGAGGCACCACTTATAATGGCACTGTAGTGGTCGTACCATCATGGTCACACATGAAAACGGCGGAACTACTTACGGTGGCACCAAGATGGTGGAACTGTGATCATGGAACTGCTCACAGTGTCTCACCAAATGGTGTCCCACCCTTGTTTCTTTTTCCTGTTCCGCTCCTCACAATGTATCTTTTGACGTAAAAGTGTTTCAATACAACTTTTGAACCATTAAAATCCCCTAAATGATATCTAAAATCCCCCAAGAGCCAAGAGAAACTTGAATTACCAAAACGTGTGGCTTTTTCCTCGATGTCACACCCTTTTCTTGTATTTTCCATTTCCACCCCTTTTATGTGTTTTCCTCTAATTAAAGGAAATCCTTTAACGCACCATTTTTATGACCACGTCTCTGATTAGAATTATTAAATAACAATTAATTCCATCATGTGTAACCGTCCAACAGTGTGGTGAAACCACATTATACCTTTAAAGATATTCAAAATTCATATCCTGTAACTCTAGGATCTTTCCATTTTATCACATGTGAATTCTTTATTTTCCTTGGCTCGTATCTTTTTTATTTACTTGATGTGTTTGGAGTCCCCCTTCCCAGGGCTAGTGGTGTGCCTATTCTGGATCCATTCCTGCTCAGTCTTAGAATCCATGGAGTTCTTCCCCTATAAGTCGCGCATCCCCAATTCTTGGAACGTGGAGAAAAACATCGATTTTTGATCATTCAAGTAGGGTTCTTACTTTATCTCTCTTATAGTGTATCATGTGGGGTGGGTATTACAATGTTCCATTGGGAATAGATGAAACAAAACCTTAACGAAGATAATAAAATAGACTTTCAAAGAATGAAGGGGTGTGTTTGATGCTGCTTTACTCTTTTACCCTTGCTTATATGTTGTGAATTTTATGGTCTTATTTACACGGAAAATAATGGTTATTGGTGGTCTTTCCTTGAGAACTAATGAACCCTTGTATTATGTGATGATTGAATGGATGTAACATTGAAATTTGTTAATCACATAAAATTGGTTGATTAAATCAATGTTCAGAGAACAATAATCCTTGGGAGATCACCCTGGTCAACCAAACGGAAGGAATGAACTTAATAAATGATGTGTTTGAATCTGAAAAACTCATTTTCTATGTCTTGGAAACATGTGTAGTTGTTCTGCTTGATGCTTGTGGGGTGACATGGATGGGGATGGGATCCCCTATTGTGGTACAATTGTTGGTTTGTGGATATGAGGCCGTGAGGGTACATATGTTGGGTCTTAGTTTGGTTTCAGTACTTCAAGGGATCTCACAGATCACTTTTCTGGTTGTGAATTTATATGAGAACCAGGAGTGAATGTTTAATCTACTGCTTAGTTATTTTTCCTTCCTTGGCCTATCGCTATGTCAGTTAGTTGCCCAGTAGTGAATAATTATTTAAATGGGAACACTTAAAAGTGATAACAACAATGGGTTCAATGAGGAATTGTTTTCCAAGAATGATTTGTGACTTGGTTGTGGCTGTTGTTCTTTTTATGAATGAATAGTAATGAAGGTGTTTGTGTATGGGCTAGTTTTGGAACCCCTAGGTTTGGGTGAGTGTTTGTTTACCTATATGTATAATTTATTTCTTATTTTTCTTATTCATGCCCCACCCAAGTTTAGAACTTCATGCTGAACACCCCCATTTCATGGGGGAGGGTTTTTTTCCCAAACACACATATGAGTGGATGGTTATTATATCATTTTCTACTCCCTTTCCCAAGAATCCCTAGACTCTTCTGGCAGGCTGTGATGGCCCAAGGTCCATCATAGCCTAAGATTCTTCAGGCAGGGTAGTTGTGGTGGTTAGCCCAGGTGTGTGTGGGTAGGTTGTTTCCCAAGTGTCTTTGGGATGAGTCCCAGGTCTCTTAGGGTGTGGCAGTAGTTGTTTGGCCACGAGTGTCTTTGGGAATGGTGGAAGTTGTTCGACCCCAGGTGTCTACGGGCATGGTTACGTGTGGTTGTGGTAGCCTAGGTGTGTGCGGGCGGGGTATGGCAGTGGGACTATGGTGATAATGGCGGGACAGGTCTGATGTATAGGATGTCTTCAATAACCAGTGGTAAAGTGGTACGGGGTACCCAAAATTGATGTTCTATTATATGGAGAGTGTTCCTTGGTGATGTTGGGTGGATAGTATCCTTTCTAGGTTCTTTGGTTATCTCCTTTTTCTCACAGGTCAATATAATGCCTCCACACATGTGCATGAGAGCTTTTGGTTTTCCCTACTAAATATACTTGTATACTCACCCTACATATATAAAACTACTTTCAGGTTTCTAGGAGGACCTGAAGGACCGTGCAGGATCTTACTAGTTCGGACATTGGGACATTTTTTGTTGCTATTTTTATTATTTTTGGTACTTCCCTTTAGAGTTTTCTTGTATTGTAGTAATTATTATTGAAACATGCATAGGGGGATTTATTGTTTGGGATTTACTTTTACATCCAGTTTTGGTGTTTTTTGGGATTTACTAGATTATCTCCTGATCCTACAAAATAAAAAGTGCAATGTATTCTATTTTGTGTGTGATTTTATACCCTTGGTGGTAGTCACCACTGTAGGACCTATTGAAGGTGGGTCTCTGGGGTCATTATCTCTCCTTCTACATAAAGAAGAACGGTCTAGTAATATATTGTCCTTTCCCACATCTTGGTGAAGGTGGGTTATGATATAATGGTATCAGAGCGAGGTTTGTCGATAGATATGATGGAGTTCGGAGTTAGGCATAGTGAGGATTGCATGGTATGGTAGGGGAACAATGTTATGGAATATTGGCGTGTGAGATAGGATAGGGAAGACTAGATATGACCTGAGATTTTAAGCCCCCCATGATATGATGCAAGGAATCTGGACCTATCGAACTACCAAGTGAGGCTACACTGATTGCAGGGTAGAGAGATTAGGAAAGATACATGCATCATAATGACTTGTGTTCTTGTGTGTCTTGGGTATTTTGGAGATTTTAAATAAATAAAAAGTCTAAGAAAAATTTACATTCAATCTTCTACACTACTTGGGATTAGGAATTCCTTGTTTTCCTTGCAGCTATGGCACCTGAACGGTGACCACTGGTAGTGTGGGAAATCGAGGACTAGGAGAATGATTTGGATGATGAGCATAAGGCTGATTGGGAGGAGGAGGATGACCAGTGGCAGATGAATCTTCGTGCCATTCAGCTGTATACCCTTCAGAAATAAGTGGCCAGCATCTCAGACATGGAGATAGAGAGATGGCTCAAGGAGCTAGTGATAACTTTCAGCTTGATCTATGACCCAAAGGAGTACTAGGTTCCTCAAGATAAAATCTATATGCGGGGAGAAGCATGTAAAAAGTGGACCATCATGATATGATTAAACCATTGGGGTTGACTTGACACAAGACACTGACTATGATGTACCTATGATAGGCCTGTGGCTAGACCTAAAATTCAATTAATTATGGATACCAAGTACCATCCAAGAAATTTATGTCATTTATATATCAAGTACATGTTCACTCGTCATTATGGTGGTCTGACTCAATACTCGATGCCTTAAGGATACCATGTAATATGTTTAATGCACTTTTGGATTGTTCTTGGTCTCATCTAATGTCTTTTTTTATCCTTTTAGAATGGAGTTGTAGCAGGTAAGACATGGGGTCATCTCATCTTGGATAGTAAATAGCCTCTTATCACATGGTTGATTGATTATTTATTCATTCATATACCAAGCATAAACAAAAAAACCCACACCTAAAGTTAGAATTTTTTTTAGAAAATTTATAATATTAAACTTTCCAAATATAGTTGAATGAAAATACACGTAACTAAAATTTATGACATGATTATTATTGGTTATTATTGAAACATTAAATTTATTATTAGTAGGGTCAAACACCTAATATATCAAAAGAGTTATTTTTTTGAACCCATATGTAATATTATTTATAAATCATAGAATATACATACCTCAAATTCTAATTAGACTTAATAAATAGTTCACAAAAATAGATTGAATATGAGTCATATTATATTGGGAATAAGATTGTGAATAATTTAATTCCTACAATTACACTGAATGATATGAGATATAATATATAATAATATGTCAGAAAATATAAACAAATTAATACAACTAACCTTATCAAAATTAGTAGTTTCCGCAGTTGTGATTATCGCATATATGAATCGTAGAATATAATAACCACATTCAAAATTTACTTTATGGAGATGAAAATATAGTTATAAAACATTAAACTGTTAATAAAAATTAATATATAACAAAAAATCAGAACAAATTATAAAATAAAAACTAATTACCTATACTTCCACATATTTGATATTATTCGGTGTCAATCGATTTTTATTCCTTGTTAAATTTTTTCCATGAACTGCATTTTCATATGTATGAACAACTAATACATATCTAAACAATGAGAATAAAACCTATTGAGATTATAAAAAATAAAATAAAACATTCCTTTCAAATAAAGGGGATATTTTTATGAACATTCCCTAATATAGTGAAAAACCAGTATACGATGCATTAACTTGAGCATAATACGCCCAACATACAATGCCCCCTAAAATACAAAAAGTTCACAATTAATGACATTATAATGATCATTAGTTCATAATTTATGTTCTTACTTATCAAGAAATGTCATAAACTTGCACTGAATCATCGTATGTGATAATACCTCACACATATATGCAACTCATTGAGGATTCTTCACATGCTGCACTTATATGGAAATGAATTCTGGATCTATAAAACTATAAATGTCTATACTTTTATTTTTTATAAGAAGCAAGTGTAGATACATAATTTAAAAAGAATATATAGTTAGTAAAGTTAAAATCATATTTTATTAATTAAATACAAATTCAAATGTAAATTTACTTACATGGAAAACAACGACACCACATTCATGTCGAGCTCTTCAAAATATACTAGATGCATGATATCTTCATTGATTAATCTAAATGGATATTATCTTATGCATATATAGTTTATCATCTAAAACTCATAGATATAATTCAATGAATAAGATGAATGAGATAATCTTTGTATCCCATGAGAAATATCGGAAGTATCTACAGTCAATTGTTCTTAAAAATTTTGTTTCATTTGTGCAGATTCTTTTTCTTTCAGATAATCCAATATAAGTTAAATTTCATAAAACATTATAATTAATTTTTAATCATTTGTAATTAATATTTTAAAAAACACATACCTCATAGGAAATACAATGAAGCAAACCAGTAGGCCAAAGTAAAATTTATCCAAAAAATCCCCAACTCTAGTGATCTTTGTGGTAGGAAATGGTAGTAGAACATTAGGATCTACAATATCGAGTGTTGATACTCCTACCTGACTCATCTACATAGGCTGGTGACGTACAGAATCCCCCAAAAAATGCATGAGTCCAAATTCAAAAATATTAATGTGAGGGTATCTAGCAAACAACTCATAATATATGTTTTGGTCTGAGTGAGGTGGCGGAGAATCAAAGTAATCAAATGGGTCAGGGTAGTCTAGGTTAGAAGGCTTGGAAGGTTTAAAAATTAAAAGTTTATAATAGTGTTAATAATTTATAAAATATAAAAAGAGATAACAAATAAATAATATACCTGGGAGGGACGATCATACGGGGTGGGGTAGGGAGATGCAACAGGGTAATCCGGGTGAGCAGACTAGGTAGGCTGAAAAATGAAAAAGTTATATGAGTGATTATAATTTATAAAATAGAAAAACTAATAGAAAATATATAATATACATGGGAAGGCTGGTCATACGGGGCTGGGTAGGCATATGGGGTAGGGTAGTCTAGCTGAGCAGGCTGGGAAGGCTGAAAAATGAAAAAGTTATAGTAGTGATTATAATTTATAAAATAGACAAATTAATAACAAATAAATAATATACCTCAGAAGGCTGCTCATACGGGGCGTGGTAGGAAGATGGGGCAGGGTATTTCAGGTGAGCAGACTAAGAAGGCTAAAAAATGAAAAAGTTATATTAGTGTTTATAATTTATAAAATAGAAAAATTGATGAAAAATAAATAATATACCTGGGAAGGATATATAGACTATGACTATATTACCATTTGTTCTAACAAAACCTTATGTACTGCTTCTTGTATTTGATCACCCATAGAATATTTCATATATTCCAACTCATATTTTAAGGAATCTATTTATAGGTTTCTTGATTGATTACTCTTACTAAAAACCTTCTGAATACTAACACATGTCATATATACTCTGACACAGCCTGGGTGTTCTGCCTTTCTCAAAGTAGTGGCTAGGATGTCCATCCTACCCTAGGGGATAAAAGAGCCCTGTGTCTCCTGCTCTTTAAGTTCATCCTAAAATGAAAAATAAATATTTTATATTAGTGTTTATAGTTTAAAAAATAGAAAAATTGATAAAAAATAAATAATATTTACTTAAAATTTTATCAGCTACTTGTTTAGCTTCCTCCATAAGATACTGTTCATTTTTCCTTCGTCTTGCTCGTTTCCATTTTTCATGGTGAGTGGGAGGAGGAGGAGGACTAAATTGGACCACTTCTGAACCACTACTAGATCGTTCTCTTAATGATTCAAATTTTTCTTCAATCATTTTCTACTCCAAATACAAGTACCCCTATGTGATAAAGTTTGAGGGTATGTATTTCTCAACTGGATATTATGAGGAGATCTCCAAGAGGCATGTTATATAAATATAATATAATATTAATAAAAAAAATATATAATAAATTTTACAATATAAAAAAATTATCATACCTAAAATTTTTCTTTATTACAAATGTCAAAAAATTGCTTCCATATATCTTCATCTATAAAAGGTTACTTGTGGCATCTAGAAAAACATATTTTTTTTAGTTTTGTTTTAAAATGTCTCCATCGAACTACTGCTAATGAGAGATGTCTTTTATTAATTTCATCAGTTTCCTAAAAATTCAATGTCATCTGTAATTGAATAAATTAAATATGTGATTTAAAATATATAATATTAAATAATTTGGTAAAGGAAAACGATTAAGATATTTTACCATCACGGCCTCCCAAAGATGTTGTTTCACCATCCTATCCACTGAATTCTAATGAAGATATAAAATACTAATCCTGAAATAGCTCTACAATGCTATATAATTGTCAAATTGAACTACATTTGGGCCAATTGCATCATTTTCAATATCAAAATGGATGTGTACTCTGTCATCATCATGAGAAAGTGATAGTTTTGTTAAAAATTTAATACCATGTTTACCAACTTGAGAACATGATTTGGAAGTAGTAACATGATAAGTCTCCTCCACCAGGGACGCATTAGTAGTCCAGCAAAAAAATTGTAAATTAACAGTTTTATTTAATTAAATAAGTATATTGCTGAATAGTTAATAATATGGAAAAATAAATATACCATGGTAATTGCTCCTATCTATTTGTATCTGACATTTATATTATAAAGTGTAATGAAATTTTGTGTACCTTCATGTAATTAGAAAACTGAATATTTAGAAACAAGACAAATAATAAGTTTGTATAAAAAGATGCATGCATTTTTATGTTTAAAAAAAATAAAAAATAAATAAATATTTCTAGAAAAATTAAGAGACTAATTTAGTGTTTTCCCACATGCCTTCACCATGATCATTAAATACTACATGCACTATTTCTATCTTATATTCACTGTAATCATCTGAAAATTGTGTAATAGATGAATAAGGCTTTTGTAAATCACTAACATCATCAGCATCATCCTCATCGCCCAAATGGTATCTGTTTCCTTGAAAAAAACTGACCACTGATCATTTTATGGATCAAGGACATAAAATAATTGCTTTTCATGTGTCACCATGATAAATGGTTCCCCATAGTAATTAAATATTTTCAAATAAACCATTTTAAAACCATATTCATCTTGTTTCACACCACTATTACTATCAACCCAATTACACTTAAAAACAGTGAATCAAAATTTAATATAATCAATTTCCAATATGTATTCTTCATCTTCAAAATATGGTGTTGATGTAGAATTTTGGTTTTTATTTTTGGCACTTGAAAAATTCACTGCTTCAGCAAAAACCACCACACCACTATTCTAAACAGCACTCCTGTTATCCAAGTTTTTTTTTAAAAATGTTTAGCCATTGATATAAAAACCAGACCATGCGATCACATTAAGAGATGGTCCCCCTGATAACCACTTCAATGTTTCTATTGCAGATATACCTGGGGTGACATTCTCTTTAAACCATGAAACACATGTCTTCTTATACTCAATCATCTACCACTTTTCATTTCTTTTCAAATATCATAACTTTAATTCCACAATATGTGAGGATATATATGATTGAACCATATCTGAGTTGTTAAAAAGGTATAAATGTGCCTGAATCACTTCATCACATGGAATGAACTTTACCTTTAAGCCTCAAACCCCTCTACATTCACTATCAACTGTCATATGTCGAGATACAGGAATACCAATATACTCCACCTCATACAAATAATCATCACAGAACTTAATCACCTCTTCTGATACATATTTTTGAACTATAGAGGCCTCTAGTTGACAAGGATTTTAACATATCCCTTTGAAATTTTCATATATCTTTCAAATGGATACATCTATCTTAAATAAAAATACCCACATATTCTTATCTCACGCACCAAATGAAACACCAGATGAATCAATATATCAAAAAACATGGGTGGGAAATACATTTCCAGTTGACAAAGAATAAGAGTTTCTTCATTCTCCAATACATGTAACAAATTTGGATCGACGAACTTGCTAAAAATGGATTTGAAAAAAGTACATAACCTAATGATAGTCTTTCTGAAAATTATCATCAATATTCCACACACTACTACTGGTAGAAGTTTTTACATCAATACATGGAAATCATGAGATTTCATAGCTATTAATTTACAATCCTTCAATGACACAAAATTATTCACATTTTATGAAAAACCATTGGGTAATTTATTACCTTGAAGACCCTCACAGGAATTCATCTTTTCAATATTTCCTAATGTGTGACAAGCTGGAGGTAATTATGTTCTATTTCCTTTCACAATGGGAGCTAACTCCAAATGTATTGTCATTAATATCAATTACAATATAGCATGAATTATATCTTTTTTCATTCCTTTTATGTGTAACAAAGTTCCAATAAAACTTTAACATATGTTTTTCTCAACATGCATAACATCGATGTTATGTTTTATCACAAAAAATATACAATAAGGTAGTTCAAAAAAATAGACTACTTCTTCCAGATATTTCTTTGAAGACGATAATTTTTTTTCCAAATGTCGATTCAATATCTTTCACCCTGTCATAATATTCATCACCTGATAATGGTCGAGGGGAATGTTGTATTCTTGTAATCTATTAAATGATTTTTTCAATATAATATAAGGATGATAAATTCTAAAAAATCTTCTTTGTCCCATGTACAATATCTTTCTTCCATTCTTCAATTGATAATATGAAGCCTGTTCTTCACAAATTGGACATTCTTTACGCCCCTTAACACTATATCTAGATAAGTTTCTATATGCAAAAAATTCATTTATAGTGAACATTATCATAGCAAAAATTAGAAAATAGTCTTTCTTGTATGCATCAAAAACCTTAACATCTCCCTCCTATAGTAGTATAAAATCACCAATCAATGGGGAAAGATACACATCAATATCCTTTCCCAATTGTTTGGGTCCAGAAATCATCAAGCTCATCCTAACATATTTTTTCTTTGTACATAGATGTGGCGAAAAGTTGTAAACTACCAGAAAAATTGGCCATGAACTATGTTAGACACTAAGGCTTAGATATGGATTCATTCCAATTGTACAAAATCACATTCTTAGATTTCTAACTTCACTTCCAAAATCATGAAATTTTTAATGAAAACTCTTCCACTATGGTGAATCGGTAGGGTGATATAAGTTACAATCAGAGATGCACTCATATGAATGCCATATTAACATTTTTTTCCATTGAATTTGTAAATAGATACTTCAAATGAGGAATTTTTAGAAGGTACCAAACTTCTTTAGCATGAGTTTTGATTCTTGTACCTAAAAATGAATCACAATTGAAATATCATAATTGTATGAAAAAAATATTGGATGATATCATTGGAAAGTACAAAAAAATATTTTTCATAAAGTAAGATGACATCACCTGAGAATGAATCTAAGTTTGCTTTTTCATATATCTTACAGTGCAATGTACCACATGTAGGATAACTTGATAAATATTCATTTGATTTCTTATACAGTACACAATCATTGGGGAAAGCATGTTTCTTTTTATACCCCAGTCCCATTGGGAATAATATTTTCTTCGCCTCATAATTAGAATCTGGAAGCTTGTTTCCTTCTGAAAGTATCTCCCTTAAAAGATCAAGTAATCTAGAGAAACTTTTATCACTCCACCCATTTTTTCATTAAAGTTAACTAATCTCAAAACTGCTGATAACACTATATATTTACTATAACCTGGGAATAATGGTTTCTCAGAATCTCCATAAAATCATTCAACAGTTTCTATTTTTTCGATGGTTTCAACACCTAAATCATGAATTAATTATTTAATATGATCCTCTGCCTCGTTTTGAATAATTTCATCCACATTGGATATTGAATTTTAAGTTCTTTCACCATGCCAGATCAAACATTTATAATTATGGCTAAATCCACAATAAATGAGATGGTCCTTGATTTCTATGGAGTTTAACTTTCTTATATTTAAACACTTCACACATGGATAGAAAATAAAAACAATGTTTTGAATATGTAGTTTATAAAATTACAATAATTCATCTACTCCTTTTTTATATTCACCAGTGGTTCTTTATAAATGAATCCAATTACAATCAATTCAATATCTAATATCACAAAATAATTGGTGAATATATTAAAACATATAAACATTTAAATGAATATATATAGTTATAGATAAATTGTAAACAAAAACACATTTAATAAAAACTATTTATAATTAGATAGAAAACATTAGATATGAAACACATTTAAAAATATTAAACATTTTATTTTCATATTATATACATGTGTTATATTGATATTATAATAAAATTATAATATGAATCTTCTAAAATTTACTAGTTCATTTTACACATTTGTTGCATTATTTTGATGTTTCATGTGTCAAAAGTATTGAAGATTTCATTAATTTAATCGGAGAAAAATTAGTTATTATTAGTAACATGAAATAATAATTATAGTAAATGTTTATATTATAAGTGAAATCAATCTTAATACTGCCAAAATTATGACCGGTGAAATTAAATACATAACTGAATTGATATATCTTACAACACATTTGGGTGAGAGAACAATAGAATCATTTGAGGAATAATACATGGTTGTGGAGGTGGGCTTTGGGGGTTACCAACATCTTCACAGTAGACCCAAGAAGGGTTCCTAATGGAGGAGAGTTGAGAAAAAGTGGCATCAGATATTTTGGATAAGAGTTATGGCAGGACTACATTTAGATACTTGTAATGATTGCATGGGTTGGTAGATAAATAATACTAGTATATCCCAGTGCATGATATATGCCAGGGATACGAGTTAGGATATAGGATTTAAGATCCCTTCATGATTCAATGAAAGGAATCTAGGTTAACCAAATGACCACGTGAAATGGTGATGCTTTCGGGGTAGAGACCTAGTAAAGGTACACACATCACACTTGTTTACATTTTTTTGACTGAGGGATTATATTTAGAAATTAAATGATCTAAATTAAATTAATTTTACTAAATAAATTCAACGCTACCAATATTTCATAAATGTGTGGGTAAGTGTGAATAAAAACATGGTTAATTTATCAACACCTCATTTAAACATGTTTTGGTAAAATGTGGGAAAATACAATATCCATGCTTCTAAATAAAACTAAAGTAAAATAAAAACATGGATAAATGATTTTTTATTGTGACATAACCTAATCAAGGCACAATTATTTTCAATTCTAGAAAAGCATAAGAGGTGACACAACATAACCAATCCATATCAAGAACATTGACTAACCACTCTTAAGTATGACTATTAACAATGTTCAAACACATTTTAAATAAACGATAAACTAATATTTGAAGAAAATTAAAATTAAAATTAAATTATCAATGATTTATCTTCAAAATTTAAAAAAATTTACAAATTTCTGAATTCAACATGGAAATAGATCCCCAATCCAAGCTTTGATCCGTATAATGATTTGGAAAATTAATCATTATAATATATACACAAAAATTTATTATAAAAATGAAAAATAAAAATAAACAATAACCTAAAATCAAACCATAGTTTTAAGTCACTCAAAAATTCATTCAGAAGAATAAATAATCCGTAGAAGATTAAATAAGAGAATATAATGAAGGGAGAAGACCACCGATCATGAAAATAAAAGAAAATCATCAACAATGGCGGTTGGAGATCACAAATAAAGAATTGAAGTTATAGAAACTAGAGAGGATCTGCCATGGGTTTTTGTTTCGAAGAATGAAGAAGAGGATGTTTTGCTGGTCTTTCCTTTTTTTAAATGACTTTAGGTGTCGGTTTTTACTAAAACCGACACCGATTTTTTTTAAAAAAACAATGTCAGTTTTTCTTAAAACCAACACTAATAATATATATTATTTTACTTTCTGCATTGGTATTGGTAAAAACCAACATGGAATGTATTCGGTATTTTTATTTTCAGCGTCGATTTTCCAAAAAAACTTACACCAAAAATTAAAACTATGGTGTTGGTTTTCATGAAAACCGACCCAAAAAACCCGTCTTCTTTTATTTTTGGTGTTGGTTTTAGAATAAACGGATGCCAAAAATCATCGCATTCTGCCCCAGGTGTCTATGTTCATGGTTATATGTGGTTATGGAAGCCCAGGTGTGTGCGTGAGGGGTATGGCGGTGGGACTGCGGTGAGAATGGTGGGATAGGTCAGACGAGTAGGATGTTTTCAATAACCAGTTGGAAAGTGGTGCGGGGTAACCAAAATCGATGTGCTATTATTATTACTTTACTTGACTTGTGTTATTTAGGGTGTGTGCCTTGGTGAGGTTGGTTGGATAGTTTCATTTCTCGGTGATTTGGTTATCTCCTTTTTCTTAGAGGGCATTATAATTTCTCCCCACTTGTGCACGAGAGCTTTTGGTTTTCCCTACTGAGTATACCTGTAGACTCACCCTACGCATATAAAACTATTTTAAGGTTTCTTGGAGCACTTCAGGGACCTTGTGGGAACATACTAGTTCAGACATTAAGACAGTTTTTGTTTCTATTTTTCTTTTATTTGGTACTTCCCTTTATATTTTTCTTATATTATAGCACTTATTATTGAAACATGCATATGGGAATGGATTGTTTGGACATTACTTTTACTTCCAGTTTTGGTGTTGTTTGGGATTTACTGTCTTATCTCTTGATCCTACTAAATAAAAAGGGTAATTAATTTCATTTTTCTTGTGATTTTATACCCTTGGTGCTAGTCTCCACTCCGGGACCTATTGAAGGCGGGTCTCGGGGGTCATTATCTCTCCTCCAACTTGAAGAAGGAAGGGATTTGCAATCTTCTATCGCTTCCCTCATCTTAGTGAAGGTGGGTCCTGACACCTAAAATTATCCAAGTGGAATGATAAATCCATTATATTTTATATACTATAATTTTATCATGTTAATGGAATAATTCACCTTTACATCTCTTTCCTTCTCCATTTATTTTAAAAATGAAAATATCATCTGTGGTGTGGCGATTTACCGTCACCATAGACAATGTTTTTTCATTATTCACATCCCCCATCAAGGTCGGTCATAAAACCATTATTATAGTCAAATAATATTTTATTAAACATATTATAAGTTTTATAATTTTCTAGAAATAATATATATATATATATATATATATGTGGTGTTAAATAAAATGATATAAGATCATAATGGTCGTAAAAATGCCAAAATAAATTAAATCATTTTTATTAACATTCTATATAATAAATCATACCCAAACCATATAACCAACTTAAATATAAGACCAATTAAAATTCTGTATGTTCATTAATAACATATAATTTCAATTCTAGAGAATAATTCTTATTATACATGAACTTCCATTCTTATAAACAGGTGAACCGATTAGTAAAACCATGAAAATGAACACTCCCGATCACTGAAATTGAAATCTACAACTCATCCAAAAGTCTATAAATGAACTTAATAAACCTATAATAAATCAAATACTTGTATAATAGGTTATTTATTTTTTAATTAATGACATTAATTAAATTATCTAGGATATTATAGTGAATAAAATATTCAGACATATGGTAAGGGGATTCTTAAACCCAACTCCATTTCTTTGGGTTTTCCTTCTATCACTCCATTTTCAATATGGATGTTCCATTAATGTTTCTTAAATATAATTTATATATCTTTACCTTATATTTTATAGGATATACATATTTAAAATATTATTTTATGACAAATGAAAATATTTTTTAAAAAAGAACTCTTATTTCAAAAAATACACCCTTTACATCTAATGAGATTATTTCTTCTTGATTATTATTATACCATGTATATAATTCCCTATTTATTTTGGTAACCCAAAAGTTTATTCATGTATATATAATTAATGAAATTAAACCCATTCCTTTCCAAGTGATATTTTATTCCAATTATTGATATAATTTCTATGTGGAATGTATGATTATGTAAATGTTATTATGTGATGGGTGCACCCAGAATTATATAGATAATGTAAATGTTATGATGTCATAAGTGATCCTGGAACTATATAGTGCTCTAATTAAATGGCTAATGTGATGTATCTTATGATATAAAGTGAAATATTCATGTTAGTTTACAACTAAGTCTTGATGTTTCATTTTTATGCATTGGAACATTCCATGCAATTATCGAATGCTTCCTCTCATTTTTATTATAATGATGTATTGATGATGATTATGCTCACACCATATTATATTGATTCAATTTCTTATCTATCCTCTTATTGAGATTTTATATCACCCCATTCTTTTATGTATATACTCTAGGGATTACCTATACTAAGGAGAATACAAGGTCCACTAAGTTTCTAGAGAAGAAGGAATTAAATAAACGTTTATGCTTTATTATGTAAATGTTATATATGGTCCTAACATTACTAATATACTAATACTTTGGATCCTGGTTTTGTAACACTTTTATACTATTTATCTTTAAAAGTGATGTAATAGTCATGTAAGAAATATAGGGTTTCTATAGTTGGTATCAGAGCATGGTTTATTTAATTTGGAAATTAGGATTAGAAAACATTGTTGAAAACACTTTGTATGAGACTAAGAATAAGTAAGCACCGAAAAATATTTGTTTTGAAAAATTGTAAACACATGGATCCCAAAATATATTACTTTAGTGTTAATTTCAAAATATAATAAATTATTCATGACTTGTTTACAAATGTTATGTTCAATCCATTTATATTTTAGAAAATGGTCAGAACTGGGAGAAAACAAGCCAAAAAATCATGTGTGGGACAATTCATTGATTTCCGAAAAAATATTACCAATTCCTTGGGTGTTGGGGTTCACAATTTCATGGTGATTCAATTCCAGCTATCTTAGGCTATGAAAAAAACTGAACAATGTGGAACATATTCCTTAATATAAGAGGGAGAAACTAGCTATCAAGTATTTTATATGGAAAACACCACCATATTTGGTGGATCTTCAGATACACTCATCACAGAACACTGGGTAAACTCAACAGAAAAGATATTTTCTACACTTCACTATTCTAATACGGATAAGGTGACTGAGTCCATTTATCATCTTGATCGAGAGGCCAACCAATGGAGGATGTTAATTAAGAACACCAAGATGAAGGATGAAATTGAAGAGATGGAGTAGGGAGACATTATGATCATGTTTCTTAACAAGTTTTTAACTTCTACTCTTTATTAAAATATGGAGAGAGAATTCATATAGATAAAGAAAAAGGAAGGAGAATCTTCACATCCTACAAATCAAATTTCAAAATTCCTTCAAGGTACATTTAGGGGTTTGTGATAAAAAATTATAGGAAAAATGATAGATTATTTAGTGATTTAAAACCACTACATCAAAAGGATCTATAAATTCTAGATTATGGGAGATATAAAGAATTTATTCGATGTGATTTGAAAGTGAATATGTAGTTTAGAGAATGGTCCCATTGATATGGTGATAAGAAACAAAATATGGAGTTTCAAGCTGAGGGATATAATGAGAAGGGTGGAAAGAAATTTCAACAACTCACATTTAAAAAATGTGGTAAGAAGCATCATGTGAAGTATCTCAAAGGGACGATGAAATGATATAACTGAGGGATAAAAGCCGAAAAAGATCACGAATGTCATAGATACATAAATAATCCATACAATGTGATGGTGGAAAAGATAGAACCAACCATGGTTCAATGATTTAACTGTAGGGAGAAAGGTCACTATGTATGTTACTAAACTAAACCTTGTGTCCTCAAGGTTAATTAGCATCATCAGTCACTAAAGAAAAAGGAGAAAATGGAAAGCTGATTCAATAACTAATGTTGAAGTGGAGAAGGAAAATGAAGTCATACAAGGTATACTTTCTATTCAATCAAGAATGAAAAAATAATTATTTTATTATGTTTTTATGCTTTCCTATATATGTTGCAATTTTTCTAGAACTATTGAATCAAATCCCTAAAACCATAAAGTATAGATATTGGTAAAAGAACCAAGTGGTGAAATAATTTCAACTCATGTGTTGGAATATTATCCTGTTGGTGTATGTGGGAAAATTAATCCAGTGAATCTCATGATACTTTGATTAGTGGAATTCAATACTATACTTGGGATTAATCGACTCTTGTTATATAGGGCACACATCAAATGTTAGTAAAAGTGAAATATCTTTTCAAATTATGATATATCCCATGATCCTATAAAAATTCAATAAGGACCAAGAATCTCCTTTGGAAGATCTCTCAAATGTGTGGGTGTTGATTCTCTTTGAAGAAGAATACCTTGCCCAAATGGTTGATTCAAAGGAAGGTATCAACCCAAGGGAAATTCCTATTATGAGGGCGTACAATGATGTTTTTTCTGAAGAGTTACCCAGAATTCCCCCAGATCGTGAGGTAGAGTTATGAATAGAACATATAACTGATGATACTCCTATCTCAAAATGTACTTATAGGATAGACTCTATTGAACTGGAGAAGTTGAAGAAGAATTTGCACAAGAATTTGGACAAAAGGTTCATATTCCCTAGTGCATCAACTTGGTGTGTAGTAGTGATATTTGTAAAGAAAAAGGATAGATCAATGAAATTGTGTATTGATTATTGAGAATTCAATATGATCACCATAATGAAAAAGTATCATCTTCCAACAATTGATGATTTTTTGGATAATATATGAGGATGTAAATACTTATAAAAGGCTGATCTTCAATCCATATATATTCAATTGAAGGTGAATAAGGAAGATATTCAGAAGACTGCTTTCTGTACAAGGTATATGCACTACGAGTTTTTAATGATTCCCTTCAAAATTACTAATTCCCCTAAAATATTTATAGATTTTATGAAGAGATTCTTAATAAATTATCTTGAAAATTGTTTGTAAGTGTTTTTCAATGACATTCTCATCTACGGTAAGAGAAAGGAGGAACATGAAGAACGTCGTAGGATTATTCTGGTGGCATTGTATAAGATGAAATTTTATTTCAGGTTTAGTAAGTGTGACTTTGGGATATAAGAAGTCACATTCTTGGGACATGTGATCTTTAGTGATGGAATTTCAAAGGACCGTTAAAAAAAAGGCAGTTAAGGAATGGACCAAAACATCTAGTGTCATAGAAATCCACAATTTTCTTGGATTAGAAGGGTACTATTGATGTTTTTTGAGAAATTTATCATGATTTCCTAGCCCTATAACTTAGTTACCAAGGAAAGGGTTAATGTATGTCTGGATGGAAGAATGTTAGGAAAACTTCAAGGGGATAAAGAAGAGGAGGATCATTGTACTTGTACTCACATTACCAAAAATTTTAGAAAGTTTTTTGACATACAATGTTACTTCAAATAGTGTCATGGGTCGTATACTCCTGAAAAATGATAAAGTGATAGCCTAAATCTCATGACAGTTAAAGATCCATGTGCATAACTACCTGATGCAAGATTTGGAGTTAGAAACTATTACTTTTTTCATTGATAATATGGTATAGCTACCTTTATAGAGATAAGTGTAACATATATACCAATCACAAGAGTATAAAGTATGTATTCACACAAAAGGAACTCAACATTCATCAAAGGAGTTGATTATAAGTAATCAAGGACCATAGTTTCTCTATTCACTATCATCCTGGGAAGTAAAAAAAGGTATTTAATGCTCTTAGATGAAAAGAACCTACCACACTATCAATGTTGTAGATTGAGAAAGACCCTATATTCATGGATATGCAAAGGATGGATTTAGAAATCATAACGACATAGAATACATACCAGCTTTACAAAATTATTACCCAACCATCTATCCAAGAGAAGATCAAGGAGCCTTAAAGGGATGATTTGGAGCATCAAAACAAGGTGAAAGCATTAATCAAAAGGAATATAAAAGAGTTCCATATCAATGAAAATGGGGTGATTCAGTTTGGGACTAGGATTTGTGTGCCAAAATCACCTGAGATAAAGAAGGATCTATTGGATAATTCACATAGCTCAACTTTATCTATCCATCCTAGGATTACCAAGATGTACTGTGATCTTGTAGAACTCTTCTAGTGGGAAAAAATGAAAAAGGATATTGTCGAATATATCTCACAGTGATTGATATGTCAGAAAGTAAAAGCATAGTGAGAGAAGACCAAAGGGATGATGCAACCCTTTCCTATACCCATGTGGTAATGAGATAATTTCACCATGGACTTTATCACAAGTCTCCCAAGTACATCCAACAGAAACAATGTGATATGGGTTGCGGTAGAATGACTCACCAATACTTCCCAATTTATTTCTATTAGGGAAGTTATATCACTTGAACAACATTCCAAGATATATGTGAAGAAAGTGATTAGACCGTATGGAGTTTCACTTTTGATTGTCTCTGAACATGATCTAAGGATCACATCCAAATTCTGGAGAAAACTATAATATTCTTTGAGTAATGAATTAAATTTTAGCATGGCCTATCACCTCCAAATTGATGTCCAATATGAATGGACTATTCAGACACTTGAATAAATTCTAAGAGAATGATCAATGAAACTCATAATTTAGATGAGATTAGCATCTCCCATTAGTTTAGTTCTCATATAATAATAGGTTCTAGTCAAGTGTTTAGATGGCTTCAAATGATGCTCTATATGGAAATCAATGTAGAACTCCAAATTGTTTGGATGTAGTTAGTGAAATGAAGCTACATGGACCCGATCATGTGTAATATATGAGGGAGAAGATTCAAGAATTCTAGAAACACATCAAAGCTGCTCAGATTTAGAAAAATAGCTATGTTGATATCTGTTGAAGGGACTTGGAGTTCTATGTTGGATATTAGTCCTTTATTTGAATATAAGCATGGAATAGAGTCATGTGGTTTTGAAATAATGGGAGGCTTATGCCAAGGTACATTGTCCCCTTTGATATCCTTGATCGTCTTATAGAAGTGGCCTATCAATATGAACTTACACCAATTATGGCTCAAATTTATCACATGTTCCTTGTATCACTCACGGGGAAGAACATACCAAATCCCTCACATGCACTGAACTCAAAGTTGGTACAATTGGAAGATGGTATACCTTATGAGGAGTAGTCGGTAAAGATTATGGACCAAAGAGATAAGTTTTTACTCCACAAGAAAATCAACCTAGTCAACATGTTTTGAAGGAACCATAAGCATGAATAAGAAAATTGGGAACTCGAGGAGGTGTTGAAGGAGAAGTTCCCTTGCCTATTTCTGTAAAATGAAATTTAGAGAGAAAATGTTCAAAATGGGGGAAGAAGGTAATGAAACAAACTTTTATTGATGGAACATACCTTCTTATAATTATGATCCCAATAAAAACTTTATTTTCATAAAATAATTACAAAATAAGTGATATTTAAATAAATTACGGAAACTATACTGAAGGAATAGTAACTTGACCATTAGAATAGTAACATGACCAATAGGAATAGTAATCCATCCAATAGAATAGTAACCTCACCTATGAAAGTATAAGTAAAATTTATGCATCTCATAAATGAAAATATGACATAATTATATCATTGTAATAGTAAATAAATTTTTTCAAAAAAGATTAATTAAGTGAGGATTTGTTTGTAAAACATAAATGTTTATTTAAAATTTTATAATTAATATAACAATTTAAAGAATTTTTTTATTAAAATATACTCCAAAATTAATATTTTATTGTCTTATGATTATTAGATAATTTTTGGATACCTTAATTAATTTTTCAAAGTGCCATAAAATGTATTATAATTTTAAAATTTGTATTTTTTGAATAAATGGTGATTTTAGTTAAAAAAATAAATTTATCATACTTAATTTTATTTTCATAAAATTGGGTTCAATTTTTAATTATTCACATTGAAAAATGGTTAGTGTGATTTTTTGGGAATTTTCTAAAATAGTTGATTTTTGGTGAATAGTGAAATACAACGGTATATATACATTATATGTTAAATAAACTATTCATTGATTAATTTCTAATGTAAGAACCATAATAATGAACCCCATTTCATTATTCAATATATTTAGTGATAATATTAAAAAAATTATATTCTTGAGCCAGAATACTAAACAAATGAATAAAATAATGAGAAAACACCCCTCTATTCCCCTATAAATACCACCCTCCCCACCTCTTCACCTCAAACCTTCAAAGCCTTGAATATTGTCCAAGTTATAACTAATAAACCTTCCAATACCCTCCCCCATGGTTAGTATCCCTTGGTCTTATCAAAATACTAAAACCATTTCTATAAGGAGTTTCTCAAGGAGAATAAATTCAATGGGTAAAATCCTCTTTCTTTTACTTTTGATTTATTTTCAATTTCACTAATTTCCTTATCCTATAAAAACCACATATTATCCAAATGGAATGATAACTACAGTATATTTTATATACTATAATTTTATTATATTGATTAAATTATTCATCTTCAAATCTCTTCCCTTTTCTTTTTATTTTAAAAATGAATATAACATCCGTGGTGCGTCGATTTACTACCATCGCGGGTGATGTGTTTTAATTTTTCACGACCACCTTAAAAGATGGTCATAAAACCATTATTATGGTTAAATAATATTTTATTATAAAAATTGTAAGTTATATAATTTTTTATAAAAAATCTATAAACATGATATCAAATAAAATGATATAAGCTCATAATGGTCATAAAACAGCCAAAATAAATTAAATCATTTTCATTAACATTATATTAATAAATCATCCTAAAACAATATAACCAAATTATTTATAAGAACAATTAAACTTATTTATTTCCATTAATAACATATAATTTAAATTTTCGGTAATCATTCTTATTATACATGTACTTCTATACTTATAAACCAGAAAACTGATCTTGTTTACCAAGAAAACAAACACACCCAATTGTTGAAATAGAACTATTAAACTAAAAAAAAGGCTATAAATGAATTTAATAAAACTATAAAAAATAAAATACATATATAATAGGTTCTTTATTTTCTAAATAATTAATTTAATATGATTTAATATTATATTAAAGTGATGAAATCATTCAGACATAAGGTAAGGGGATTCTCGAACCCAACTTCATTTCCTTGGGGTTTATCCGTCTCAATCCATTTTTAGTATGGGTGTTACTTTAATATTACTTAAATATAATTTATTTATCCATACCATATATTTTTTGGGATATAAAGGTTTATAATAAGATTTTAGGAAAAATGAGAATATTATTCCAAAAGAACTCTTCTTTAAAAAAATACATCTTTTACTTCTTATGATATTATTTCTTCTAGACAATTCTCATTCCAAGTATATTGTTCCCTATTTCTTTTTTGGACCCCAAAGTATATTCATGTATGTATTATATATGAAATTAAACCCATTCCTTTATATTGGTTAGTTTATTTCTAATATTTTTATACATTCTATGTGGCATGCATGATTATGTAAATGTTTGGATGTGATGGGTGCACCCGGAATTGTATAACGCATGTAATGGTTATGATGTGATGGGTGCACTGGGAATTATATAGCACTCCAATTAATTTTTTAATGTGATGTATCTAATGATACAAAGTGAAATATTCATGGTAGCTTACTACTAAGGCATTCTGTTTCATTTTTTTGCATTTCCAATTTCCATGCCATTATCTAATGCTTCCTCCCATGATTATGATAATGATTAAGCCCACCCCATGTTATATTGGTTCCTTTTATTATCTATCACCTTATTGGACTTCTATATAACCCCTTTATTTTATTTATATCATTAGGTTATTAATTTTACTAAGTATAACATAATTTCCCACAAGAAGGTAGAGAATAAGGAGTTAAATAAATGTCTATGTTTTAATTTGTATATGTTTTGTATGGTACTAATTTTACCAATACACTAAAACATTGGATCTTGGTTCTATATCACTTGTATGTTGTTTATATTTAAAAGTGATTTAATAGTTAGGTATGAAAATTTGGGTCTCTATACTTAACATAGATTAGAATCCATAGAGTGGCACCCCACAGATGGGTTCTCTTCACCATACACAGACTGTAAAAGCTCTGAAGATTCTGGGCGATCAGTGGAAAACTCCCCAATAAATCTTCCTTTTCTGAGTCCATACACGTAGAAGTGTAGGTAGAGAAAGTAATTAAATCAATGATTTAGATACCAACCTCAATACTAAAGTCTCTGAAAGTGATATCCCATGGCCTTCCACCAAGTCGAAAGGTGAAATGAACCATGTAGAGCTCCAGAATGGCCAAGAAATCTATGAAAAACTCCCAGTATGGCTCCTCACATACGTTGGTGATGTTGGAGAGGTGAATCTAGCCAATGATATCTAGGAACTCCTCATGAACTTGTATATTCTTGATAATATCCATGTAAAGACTCTTATTGGCCCACAGTGTAACGTCTCAATCTATAAGCCACTTAAACACTACTATGAGTTAGTGGGTCACATGACCTCAAGAATTCCTCCTCATAGGCCAGAGGATTATGAATATTAGTGAGGGCCAAAGGTTGTTCGGTGGGGAGAATATTCCATTATATCAGAGTGGCATAAAATAAAGAAATATAAATAATAAATAATCAACAATATAGGATGCATAATATAACTAACATCATAGTAGAACATATACCATATATAAGCACAATGAAAATAGTAAACATCCAATAAGTAATAATAAAAAAACCATAGGTTTAGTCACATACAAAATTATGTCATTGAATACTGATGTAAAAAATGGGATATATGGGATAAAGACTATAATCATATATAACATTCTATATAAAAGTACAAAAGACAAAAATAAAACTCCACTTGTATAATGAGAATAGGCTTAGTCCTATACTCTCACGCTCTATGCTATAAGTAAAATAGATCAAGCATCCATGATAGTGTGATTTCCTTTATCAACACCTAATATCATAAGGTCTACTTAGGTACCAAGGGAGGCCTAAGTAGGGTGTGAGATAAACATAGCAGGACACCACCAACGATGTCTATAATAATCCTGTCAGTGTGAATATCATCATAGTGTGTATGTATAATGAATAATAATCAATGCGAGAAAATAAATACAAGTTGGATTAGGTTTCGGTAGGAGATATGGCAGACTCTACCTGATTCATCATTGTCTGAAAGAAGTCTGATTAGTTTACCATTTATAAGTAATCATATAAATATATATATTTAATATATATAAATGTATATACACACTATATGTAAGGACATTTAGAGACACATACTTGGATACTAGGTGCTAGTTGGACATGGGGTGTAACTCAAGCATCCATAACTACTCTAATTGAGTTGTAGACTCCAAAAAAGGTATGACCGTAAATCTCAAATGAATGTGATACATTATTACCCTCACTTAAGATACTAAAATAAGTTCTCAATCCCAACACTTGATTCAAGGGAATGTGGAATGTCATTCCCATCTTTTAGGTTAAAGTAAACCATGTTATATTCCATTCCCATCACCCTATATAAGGGAGCATGAAACACCATGCTCAATAAATCCTTTAACTATTGTCCAATAACCAATACCCATGGTCCCGTAATAATAATCCTTATAGATTACCTCTAAATAATTTATAAAAATTAAACCTAACTAACCATGGGTGTTATAACTTATATAATTTATATACATAATTATTAAACAAGTGACATATCCTTTCCACCCACTTTCATTCATTTAAATTAATACATTTAATTTATATATATATATAAAATACATTTTAGATTTAATCTAAATACTTATACAATGTTTTATTCATTTAAAAATTTAACTAAAAGAGGGTATTTAATTCAGCACACCCATAGGGGTGGTAATGAATGAGGTAGTCATTCTTTAATAGTTCCTCAAGGATATAAGGGAATATTGTAACATGGTGTAAATAATTAGAAGGTATAAAACATATTAGGGAAACACACAAAAACATATAGCATGTGGAACATCATAAAATACTATGAAAACACCTCAAATTTTAAGGAAAATTTCCAAACCACCTACCTTAGGATTGTAGCACACTCCTAGTCCCGTTGTGGTCTTTTAAACAAGATAGAATTTTTAAAAAAAAAGGAAGAATAGACCAATTCCATCAAAATAAAGAACATGAGATTAAAAAAATGCAAGATATGGGAAGATAGACTATGATATAAAGGAAATGGATTACTAAGCATACCGTTACAGATCCAATGCACATGAAGGTGATGAATATCGAGACTAGACATAGAAGTTTTCAAGAATCCTATCTTGGCACGAGAGTGGAGCTTCATGTGAGGGGATAAGGATATTCCCTAGAGGAGAAATGGTGGTGTAATAAGAAAGAAGGGTTAAAAATATTTCAGGAAAAAAATGGAAAATTCCCTCTTATTTAACGGGTCTCATAGCTTGGTTTCATAGTTGGAAAAACTATATGCTAACTATGTGACCATCACTACCCAATAAACCCCCTCACATGGTCCAAGAACATGGTTTTCCAAACCATGTGTAAACCATGAAAAAATACAATGTAGAAAAGTATGCATCACCCGCATGGGTGTGCATCAAGACTCACATGTTTAGAGAAAACTGTACATCCACCTATTGTGCACTACGTTCCTTACATGGTTGTGTCACACATTTAGCACTAACCCTTAACTAACCATGCAACTCAGTCTATCTCTCCAATTTCATGAGGTCTAGGCTAAGAACAAGACCTTGATGATCATAAGACATTCCTAAGCCTATAGTTCACCCTCACTATGATGAAACAAATTATTTAAACAAGAAAAAAAGATCCATACATTCAAGAAATTATGGGTTGTTACAACCTCCCCTTCTTAAAGCAACTCATCCTTGAGTTAAAATTCTGAGGGTAAAGATGAATCATCTAAGAAAAGATCCATCCACAGAGCACATATGTTAGATTCCCAATCCCAGGTCTAATCATTTAACCAACCATGCTACCATAACACCCGTAATAAAGGAACCGAACTTCCTCATAGAGTCTTCATGCTCTGATCCATGATACGGACTAGGTACTCCTCAAAAGAAGAATCTAGATATAAATAAAACTCATCCAGATGTAAAACATATAATGGGTCTGGACAACACTAGAGGATATAAGGTACAAGAAAAATTTCATTCATATATGTATATCTATGAGGAAGTTCTACCCTATAAGCCACTGGTTTGATTTTCTGTAAAAACTCATTGGGTACAAAAAATTGATGTGAAAAATTACCCTTCCCATGAATCTGTCAATGGAACAACCTAGGAGACACTAAGAAAAAAACCCAATCCCCAAACATGAACTCAATAGGTTTTTGATGGCAGTTAGAATATGACTATTGTCTAGATTGGGCTATCAATATGTTATTCATGATCAATTTTACTTTATCTAAGTTTGTTGAATAAGACATGGTCCAAGAAAACCTACCTCTCCTACCTCTTACGAGCACATAGGTGAATGAAATGTCCTACCAAATAAGTCTTCCCAAGGATCCATATTTATAGTATCCTTAAAGATGTTATTGTATGAAAACATAACTAGGGGTATATGTTTCTCCAAAGAACCCCAAAAATCAAGTACACATGAAAAAATCATGTCCTCTAACACCATAATAGTTCTCTTTGTCTATCCATCAGTTTTAGGGAGATAGGTTGTGCTCAGAATAACCCATCTACCCACGGACTTCTTCAACCCCTACTAGAACCTAGATGTGAAGCAAGAATCTCCATCAAATATAATAGAACATGGATATCCATGAATATGTATGACCTCCCTAACATATATCTTCCCTAGTTCATCTAACGAGAAGTTATCTTTAACTAGTATAATATGGGTGACCTTCATTAAATGGTCAATGATGACCCAAACCATATCATTTCCTCAAGGAGATCTAGGAAAACCTATCATGAATTCTATAGATACATCATCCAATTTCCACTCAGGAATAAAAAAATGATATAATAGTCTCTATGGTCACTTATGTTCCTTATTCACCTATTAATATGTGGAACACTAATTAATAAAGATGTATTTCTCCCATTTCATATTAGGCTACCAATACCAGTGGCATAAGTCTTGATACATTTTAGTGACCCTAAGATATTCTACCCAAGATGAGGCATGAGATTCTTTCATTAGTTCCTACCAAATATATTATAGAAAAAATAAATTACCATTAATGCATAAGGTTTCAACCTTATCCATGGTCCAACCAAGAAATTAATCATCTTCTAAGACAATCCCCCTTAGGATCTAAAATTTACCTCATCTTTACCAATTCAAGTAGGGTACAAATCACTGCAAATTCCATGAGGACTATCTGACCATGATCTACCTAAACCTCAACATGCATCTCTAAGAATAAGGCCATAAGCTACCAATCCCCACTGTACTCCTTAATTCCTTGTGTCTAAGTATTTTGGCTCAATGAATTGGTTATAACATTTCCATTTCTAGGTATATGGGAAATCTTCGAATTTAAGTAAAGTTGGTAATCAAACCATATTCACTACTTGAGATTCAAATCAAGATGTGTAAATATATACATGAGGATTTTGTGTTCAGTTAATATCAAAAAATTCTCCCCCAACAAATAATGTCACTAGTAGCATAAAGCATGAACTAAAACTACTAGATCGAGATCATTCATCAAATAATTTTTCTCATGAGGCTGAAACTGATGAGAAACATATGACTCTACTGGCTCATTCTATATAAAAAATGCTCCCAACCTGATACCCAATGTGTCATAGTAAACATTATATATTTTTACTGACTTTGGTAGACTTAGGATCAGCACTGAAGTCAACCTACCTTTTAATTCCATAATGTTTCTTTCTTAAGATTCTAAACATAATTTTTTTCACCCTTCTTAGTCAATCCCATAATAGTCATTATTAGGCATGGTAAATCCAGGAAGAAGCAACTATAGTACCCAAATATCCCCAAGAAACATATTATATCAAATATTTTCTTGGGATTCAATATGGAAACTAAATATATCACTTTTTATATGTCTATTAATAATCATATATCTGAGATTATATGACCCAAGAAGTGGATTTTGTTTATCCACAAATGGAATTTAGTGATATTTTTTTAAAGATTATTCTATCATAGTGTATTCCACTTGATACTAAGATGTTGGACATGGTAATGTTGAGTGTTAGAATATGACAAGATATCATCCACAAAGACTACCATAAATGAATCCAGATAAAGGTGGAAAACCTGATTCATTAGGGATATAAACACAGATGGTATGTTCATGAGAGAAAACAAAATTACTTGGTACTCATAAAGACCACCACTATGAGAAATCACATCTATACCAAAGCCCCAGTCCCAAAGGTTTTCAAAAACCTATTGGGATAGGGCCATCTAGAGAGTAAAAAAAATGATGGTATCCCAACGGTTTCTTGAAACTGTTGGGATAGATCACCCTAACCTAATTGTTTTTTCAAACTATAGGGATAAGTATTCATAAAATGAGGGAATTATTACGGTTTAAAAAACCATTGAGATAGGTACCCACATTCCAACGGTTTCTAAAACCGTTGGGATAGGGTACCCAAAATTAGTTCCCATTAGGTTTTAAAAACCATTGGGATAGATTTCCCACAAATTCACCGCACCCAGCCTTCCCACTCCAGAACCAATTGAGCCAAATTTTTTCCAAAATGAGAGTGATTCCCCCCCACGAATGGTTATTCCAAAAAATTATCCAGATTTTTTAAGTCATTTTTTCTTCCACTTCATATCGTTAAGTTCTAACTATGTTATATCTTCTATCTCAATTTATTTTGGATTTTTTCGTTCTACTTTTGTTGTAATCTCCTCATGTTATTTTGTGTTTGTTTTAGTCATATTGAATTATTATCCCCTTATGTAATTGATTGTTTAAAGTCATAATTCATAAAATTTTGTACACCTCCTCCTAAGTTACTTTTATATTATTAAAAAACATTCAAGGGGGAAGTGAGAACCTGCACAACTAACCAGGTCAGCCAACAAAAGAAACTACAAACTTATCAAAGAAAAGTTTAAGCCATTTGGACTCAATTTCTCTGCATAATTTCCAAGGGATAACATTACCTAGATGTCTGGGTCATCCTTCAAGAAGTCTTCATAGTTTTGTGCTAGATAATCCTAAGAGAGAATGTACTCCAATTTTCTGATCTTCTCCATGTTAAACCCTCAAATCAATATACGGTCTTGCTTCTCTATCCAATCACCTTTTTCCCTGGTAACAGTAACCTAGATCATTCTTTCCATCATTTGAAAACCCTCTTCCTTTGTTTCCTTAATTGTTTGGAAATCCTACAACATTTCTTCTTCCGAATGCATGGGAAATTCCATATGGGGGTCCATAGACGCATCTTCCCATTGTTGAGTACCAATAGGAGTCCCTGACTCCCGATATTGTGTAAAATGGAGGATAACCATCTCCTCTAATCGTGCATCACCTAGATGCAGTGAAATCACCCCAAGTTGACCCTTAGTCTCATCTGCTTGAGGAGACTCCAAAATATCCATGTACCCCTCCACCTGCTACATTGGGGAACCATTGTGTCCTACTTGTTGTTCCACCTTTTCACCAGTCATGGTGCCCATAGCCAATGAAAAATCCCCTTCTTCCATAGGTTGAGGTTTCTGTTCGATGGACTTGCTACCTTTTTTGGCTGACCATGTCTCTATCGGCTTAGGAAGATATGAGTAGTCTCTTCTTCCCTTTTATTTATGCTTCTTGGTGAAAATGAAACTTATGGGGTCCCTATTTTCTTTATTCCCCTTATTCCTCCTTGGGTTGTGTTGGACAATACCATACTCTCCTATTTCAGCTGAGGGTTGATCTCCATTAGACTCAGCTTCTGAGGGACAAGTGTTGTTATATTCAGCCTCTACTTCAACACTCAATGTATCAAAATAGTTGTTAAAATTGAGAGAGGACAAAGTTCTAGGAATCTGTTTTTTATTCGACTAATATGTTCCATGGCTTGCCACCTCCCACTACTGAACAAACTTGGAACATCCCACGTCTATATTTCCTACACGCACAACCATGGAATATGTGCAGGACTTTGGATCCCCCATGGTATTTGAATTGTAAGCCCCATCTGAGCCCACTTGAGTTTGATCACTGGAAGAGTGCCTATCCAGCATTTCTCTTTTCTGTGTAGTACCTTCATTCAAGATAGGGGGCCCTTCTAGATATCTTCTCAGTCTAGTGAAGATATCAGTTACTCTCTGCTCCAGAGGTATCATCATGTCATTCTTCTAAGAAACTTCAACCGAGCTCGCACTGCCAACCACCTTGTCATCACTTTGAGAGACAGTTTCATCCCCCGCTGCTGCCTTGGCCGCTTCCACGTGAAACCCATCATAAGGAGTAGTAAGAGGGGGGGGGGGGGAGCTTCACCACTCCCTTGTCGAACCCTGATTCCTCTTCGTCATGAATGGGGTAAGAGCCCAAGGCGAGAGCACCATGAAAAGAAGTTCACCAAGGATTCGAACACCACATGTTGTCTCCACCAAAATTCTTCTCCTATCGTTATCCACACACATTCAACCAGAGGTCTAGAAATGTAAACTTCGGCACAAATACATGGGGAAATATGATAAAAAACAGAGCTGGTTCTTGAGTCAGAGTATTTGTAGCATCCAACCATGTTCCCAATCATACAGATTAGAGAGGGATTCTCAAAAAGAATAGGGAGTTCGGAAAAACATACCCACAACACCATGGATAGGGCATCACAGTTCATATGATGATCATAAGATCATTTGAATAGTTGATTTTTCAGGCCATTGCAGGATCGAGGGGCTCTAGACCACACCGTGATTAGATCCTCCATGGATTCAAAGCGAATCATGATATTTCGTTTGTTTGGAAGACCAATAGTCGCCCGATCATTAAGTCCTCAAGATTTGAAAACAAACCTGTCAAAGGAGTCCACCAAAGGGTGCCACAAAGGAAATCGAGCAACCAAGGTGAGATCATTGAGAGCTGAAGCATCAGTGAATTCTGCAATTGAAATCGCGAGCTGAGGGTGGCCATCACGATGATCCGAGGCCTTAGGGTAAATTGAAATTTCAGGAAACGGAGGGAAGAAATCTAGGTTTGAGAACAGAATAAAGGGGGAAATATTCTCTAATGCAGCAGGGCCGACCCCCCCCCCCCCTACGGGGGAGGGTCCGAGACGACGTCCATCGTGCTCCGCCTAGGTTAGGTACAAAGCGCCTCAATGAGGTCTGAGCATCCTACACCTAAACATAGAAAAAAACATGTTGTGTGTTAATCTTGAAATTTTGGGAAAATAATATTTTAAGAGATTAATAAATGTTTTTGAAATATCTTTTAAATTGTAATTATGGAAATTATGGTGGTTTATATATATTTCTATACATTGCAGTGTGTCTTCTATTTTTTACATTGTGATTTTTTAGATAATTTTGGGAAATTATAGTGATCGTGGTGACCATTTTTGTTATAGAAAGTATTGAACAAGTGAGGTTGTGGATGGATTGTAATGGGACATGTTGAGGTATATTTAGTACGAATGGAATATGGTTCTTTTTATGTGATAGTTATGGCGTGGTGCTGGTTTAGTGATGGGATGTGCTCTCGATTATTAAAATCTTGATGTGTTAATGTGTGGTGGTGTATTTTTAGTTTCATAGTAGCTATAGAATATGATTATTAATAATAAAATGGGTATAACATCAACTAAAATTAAAAAATTATGGGATGGAATATAATATGTGGAAATTGATTAACAAATTGAATGTTGATAAATGAGAATAAATGTGGGTGATAAAAAGCGGGATTTCAATAAATATACAATTAAATGGATATTAAATGGATCTTGTTTGATAAATTATAAAATATAGAAATTGGTTAAAATTGTAAATTAAAGAGAGGAATTATGGGTTGTGTGTCATAGTTTTGTGTAGTAAGTTGCGTTTTTGTGGTGGAAAAAGTTTATAGAGGATTTTTTGGACTGATTTAGTAATGATTTAAAATGTATTTAATGATATATATATATATAATCTATATTATTATTTTAATAAAAATTTAACTTTTTTGGGTCTATAATACTTTATAAACCATGATAATATTATTTTTTATATATGTTATTACAATTTGGGGTTTATTGTGAAATAATTAAGAGAAAATATAGTGCTAATTGGGTATGTTTCACAACTAGGATATAATAAGATCATCCACCAATATAGTCTTTATATAATGATTTTCTATCACATCCACTACATTTCACATAATATCTCAATTTAATCCTTGTTATGATGTTCAACTAAATAAACTAAATTGAAATGAATTGATCAGACTCTAGGAAAACTAAATTGTACTAAACCGATCATTTGTTTTGACCAAGCATGACCAACAACATTACCACTTCTTCGACATCCATCCCCAAACCAAATTGCAATGATTTGTTATTTAATGAGTTACGTTTATTTATTAACAATATATTTTTTTCCAAAATAAATTTTTCCAAAAAATTATAAAGAAAAATTAGTTTTTTAAATTTTTAATGTTAATGATAATTTTCTATCTAACTTATTATTTTTTATAATTTTAATATTCTAATATTCCTTTTATACACTATAAGATAACATTTCCACATGCTATTCACCGTTTAATGTGCTTTTTCACCAAGGACTGTTATCGTCATTGTGTTCCATGCACCGTAAATTACTATGATAAAACCCTAATAGGCATAAACCAGCCCAATTCAAATAGAATAACCAAACCCAACCAATATCATGATATTATATTAATTATGTAATTCAATATAATGGTTTTATATTTATTGTATATTGTTATATATATAGTATTTTTCTATCTTTTATATTACGATTCTCTTATAGAGTATTGTGTTAGTTATGGTTTCATATAAATTGAACAATTATCATTTACATAAATATATTTTTGACTAAAATTAAATCGTGTTGAATTTATTTTATGAAATTATTTATAATAATTTTTTACAGAATGGATAGAGGCTAGATGTATGAAACCGATCAGATATCAAGTGATTTTAAAATCAATTTGGAGAATTTTTTATATTTTTCATTTAATAATTCTTTAGATAGTGGTCACAGACACTTCCCATGTTATAATTGTGTTGGAAGACCTTGGTTTAGCCGTGAAGAAGTTTTCTACCATATAACCAAATATGGTTTCCAAAACAAACTACTATGTGTGGTATCACAGTGGGGGGAAAATGGAATCTGAAAATTTCGAGGATCCAAATGAGTGGACTGAATTGAAGAATTTTTTATATGATCTGTTTCCGTTTATTCATAATCATGAGAAGCAAAGAATACTGAACCAAGAAGACTTTGATAAGAGCACACATGATGTGTCTAATGAAAATGACGATGTTAACAATGTGATAAAATTAAATGATGCTATCACGACTCCAGTATATTAGAAATGTGGTAAAATGAAAAAGTTGAAAATTTTGACCTGATTGTATCATGGGAAAACCATGTATGGGATTTCTAATACTACAATCAATTAAATTCTTACCTTCTCAAAGGACTTACTTCCAAATGAAGCAAATATTCCCTCAAAACACTATATGTCATGGAATTTAGTTGAGGAACATGGATTTTTTAAAAACAAAATTCATACTTTCCATAAATATTGCATATTATTCTAGGAGGAAACTAATGAATGAAATGATGGTATAAAATGTGGCACATCTCGATGGAATCCAAAATCTAATGAAACACCATACCATTTTCCACATAATGTAATGTGACACTTTCCATTGATCCCCATACTGCATAATATTTTCATTCCATATGAAATATCAATAAAAATGTGATGGAATGATAGCGAGGGAAAGAAGAATAATGATGAGTTGGTTCACCCTATAGATGTATTTTTGTGGCAGATATTTGATTCTTGATATCCTAATTTCACAACTGATGTGCGTAATGCAAGGGCGGTACTTTCATGTGATGGTTTTAATATATTTTGGAAGATTCTTACATAACACAACACATGAATGGTTTTCACATACATTTATACCCTTCCACAATGGTTTTGTATGAAAAAACTTTTACTTTCTTGGTTATACTCATATCAGGACCTTATGATCCTGAAAATGATATAGATGTATATATGAAACCTTTAATAGAAGAGTTGATACTTCTTTGGGATGTGGGTGTGTGCACATACGATTCATGTTCTAAAGACATATTTCATATTCATGCTATGCATATGTGGATGATCAGTGATTTTATTTCTTATGAAATCAAGTTTGGATATAGAATGAAGGGAAAACTATCATATCATATTTCTATGAAAAAGACATGATCCAGAAGACTGAAATATCATTGTATTTTAAATTTTATGGGACATCAATGATTCTTGACAATGGTCCATCCATATAGAAATAATCATCAATGATTTGACAATACCATAGAGACCAATGATCCACCTTAGCATATGTATGGAACTGATATGATTAATGAATTAAAACATTTCATCATTAGAAAAGGGTCAAATGAAATCATGAAAGATGATGAATATCTCTATTGAAACCTGTTTCAATTGGAAGGAGAGGAATAACTTCTTTGAGTGGCCTTTTTGGTCAACCAATTTGTTACTTCATTTCATATACTTAATGTACATTTAGAAAAATATTTTTAAAATATTTATTTTGATTCTTTTAAATGATAAAGGAAAGACAAAAGATGATTTACAATCTCAACGTGACTTGGTGGATAAGACCAGAATTGCATCCTATGTATACCAGTGAAAATAAATGTAATGTTCTATGTTCTTATGTGATGACACCTACAGAATAAAATTAATTTTTGGATGTACTAGAGACTATTAAAGTTCATCATAGATAATAAAGAAACATATCAAAATGGGTCAATAGAAGAGTGCTGATGTTGAAATATTTGAAGACTCGTGATTTTCACATCTGTCTATATGATTTGATTCTAATAGAAATTCATCATAATTTTTCCAATAATATAAGGGTGTCGGTTATTCAATTTTTCCAGTTTTAGAGATCTTTTTTACAAGTATATGTCAAAGTATTTCTTGAAATAAATGTTGGCATATGTACCATTAATTTTTTGTGAGTTGGAGATAATTCTTCCTCCATCATTTTTCACACACATGTTGCATCAAACTATTCATCTTCTAGCAAAAATACTTATCTGAGTACATGTAGCTTTTTCATGAATGTATCCAACTAAAATAAATTTGTTCACATTGAATTAGTATGTCTATAATAGGAATCATATTGAAGGTTCTATAATAAATATTTACTTGGATAAAGAATTTATGGATTTCTACTCAATGTATTTGTTTGATCTTACAATGATAATGAAAAGATTAATGAGAAATGAAGAATAAAAATAGGAGATTATTTAACCCAATTTTCCATCACTTCTTCAAATTAGAGGACTTCCCAGATCAAATACATTATTGAAATTATGCCTTGAAGAGTGGGAGATGGCATATCACACAATTTTGTTCAGATATGATTTGTTCGATGACTGCATAATGTAAGTAAATTGAACTTTTATATATTATATTATCTCAGGTAATTTTACATATATATTAAACTATTTCTATTTTTATCTGAAGGGAACATAAATAAATGATAAATAGAAAGTGTCTTTCTTTATCTTTGATAAGGAGAGAGACTTTTTCTTGTAAAGAGTTTTCTACTTGGTTGAAATTGAAGGTAGAAAATAAAATAAATATTTAATTAAGTTTAATATTAATTTATATTTCAGGTGTTGAGTGTTCATGTTGACTCTGTCACAAATTAAATAAGTTCTTTCGATTTTGGTCATAATACCATTGTTCATGACTATAAATATATTGTGATCGATGGATATAGATTTATTATCATTGAACGAGAAATGAACATGAGAAAACAACATGATGCTATTATGATAACTACCATAACAGAATTTTATGCCAATTCATCAAATAGAAGACCTATAGTTTAACATGTATCTTATTATCAATTTAATGAAATAATAATAATATTGGATTATTAATCTCATAGTCTAGTCACTATGATGGAATACCAGTTGTTTGATTCGATGATGGGGAAGGGCACATTTATTGATGATTATGGATTTCGATTTATTGAAATGATTAGAAATATAGCTACCAATGAACCATATGTATGAGAATCAATGGAAATACAATTTTTTTATATCAAAGATCATATTCAAACTGAATTTGGTGTCATTAATAAAGTAATTTAAAGATATATTTTTGAGGATGGTGATGATGGAATTGACATCATCTCTACTACCATTGGCCATGATCCATTTATAACTTATGACGACTTAAATAGATTAATTTTTAGAGTTGATTGTGTACCTAAAGTTATGGTGAAAATATATAAAATCATCCATTTATAATAAAAATTATTTTGGATTAGTTAGAATTGGTTTGTTAAGGTTGGTACTACTCAAATTGATTTAATATTGATTACAAATATTTTGTATCTGACTTGAACTTGATGTGAATTTTCATATATTTATTCGTGGTAGTTTTATTTTATTTTCATTTTATAATATTTAATTGAATTTTATTCAAACCTATAAAACAAAAATGATCTGAAACAATTAAATTAGAAAAAAACAAGAGTAATTTAATTAGACATATTAAACTTATTGATATGAAAATCAAAACAAATGAAAATAATGACCTAATAAAAAAATAGAAAAAATTACCTAACCCAAAATATGAACCAAATAAACTAAGACATTTAAAAATAAAAAAATTACCAAATAAATCAAAAAAATTGAACCAAAGGACCAAATAGAAATAAAAAAGGACAAATGAACTAATAAATTGACAAAAAAGAACCAACTGACATAAGAGAAATAGAAATGGATAAATTAATTGACTGAAAATGAATTTGATCCAACTAAAAATAGAAGAAAACTATGTCATAAATATGCTAAAAATGTGAATTTTAATGTATTTTTTATTATATGACATGTATTCTATTTTCATATATTTTTCCCACTAAATTTAAAATTGTTTTTGTTATATAACTATGAATCCTATATTTTGTTTGATATGTGTTATTCCTTAATTAAGTTAGGAATCATATTTTTTGTGGGTAACACATTAGTTACCCAATTATAATTTATTTCAATTTTTTTCAAATGCCAGAAATGAAACCTATTGAAGAGATTCGAAGAAAAGGGGTGATAAGCTACAATCGCTAAATGAATCTGATGGGAGTTCCTCCATTAGTGCTTATTGTGAGTATTTTTTTCAAATATATATATATCAATAACATATAATATCATGTGATTATTATTTTTAACTTTTATGTAGTATAATCCACTTAGGATCCATTTATTAGATGAGAAGCCTAGTGGTCCTAGTACTCAGGCCGGCAGTATGAGGGAGGGTGGTACTAGAGCTAGGAGCTCTAGTGGGTGTACTCGATTAGACCATGTCCCTACCACTGGCTTACCATATTCCACACATTCTATCACTATAGAGTTTTTAGGGACACACGAGATATTTAGGCCTCTCATGTTTTCACATTCATTTACATACGATCCTCCTCACCCATCTTTCCTGTATCTGATGATGACTCATACTCCTCCATATCATAAATTTGGCCATCCATCAATGCCATATTATTTTCCTTACACTTCCTTCTCTCCAAGATTATACGTTCCTTATTCTACAACTCTTCATCCGACACATTATGAGCCTATGGAGTATACATTGAGACCCACTCCATCTATAAAAGGTGATTTTCTTTCATTGCCTATAGATCCAGCGATGCCCATTGATCAGACTACCACATGTATATTTATAGAACACTAATAAAATTTTACCATAATTTATTTTTATTATAATATGTATTGATATAATATTTGGTTTTATTATATAATAGGTAGATCTATTGATAGGAGGTGTGGAACTACCACACACAGTTGATGGTGTTGAAAGTGGGTTCCCAAGACCCAAATTGTGTTATAATTTGATTACCACTAACTGTATGCAGTTTATTATGTATATCCGTGTTTATATTTCCATTGTAGTTTAGAGACTTATGAATCATCTTTTTTATGGAAATTTCCTTAGATTACATGTCATATCAAATGGTTATAGTAGATCCCAGGATATAATGAGAACTCCAAGATTCCATGACAGTAATCTTAAAGTAATGTCTTGTGGTCCAGTTACATCATTCTGAAAGGGTACAAATGATGTGTGGCCATTAGGTCCCAGGGGATTATAAGCATTAAGACTTCTTCTCATGAAGTATGCACTTGATGATCTCTAGTAGTTGAGATCATGAGGATTGACTCGCATAATGGGAACACCACATGATACATGTGTCATTGGTTATTCCTATCTACAGACATGTGTAATGGTCTCCAGACTTGAGATTATTATCATTGTATGTCATTTAATTGCAAAAATTGATGCAAGGAGAAAACCATGGTGACAAAGTTATGGTGAGTTAGTTTGTTTTGGGTATGTCATTCATGACATGACATTGATTTAATGATCAAGATAGGATTTGTATCTTCGGATTTGATGAAGAGATGTCTCAGTCATGTTTTATTAGGATGCTTGCACCTTAATTAATTCCAAGTCCATGGTAGTGGTAGGTAAGACTGTACGGATAGATCAACAAATAAAATAATGCATGATAGAGGATGATGACACTAGTGTGCATTCTTCTTTATTGAGATATCAATGTCAAAGAGATTATTTTACATCGACCACATTCGTAGGAAGGTAGTCATTTATTTGACATTAACTTATCTCTATAGGAGTCTCGATGGGTTGCTTGACCCTGATCTTTGTCATTGAGTATTATTCACTCCTATTGAGATAAGGGCTTAGAGGGTCACATAATATAGCACTTTTAAAATCTTACCTATTATGGGAATAAGAATATAGAACTTCGTGGGCCTCATCAAAGGGTTCAAGCATTATCCAAGTTCTATGGATCACCATGTAATAAATAAATTCTTTAATTATTCAAGTTTTAAATAATTTTTTGAATTTATTTATAACATGTATTAACTTGTGATTAATTAAATTCAATGATACAATATTATTTGAACATATTTAATTATCCCAGGTCTGTTTAATATTTTTCCTGAGAATTGAGTTGAGTTATAGATTCATGATTATCACGCAATACATATTTAATAAATATTATAGACAGTGATAAAATTTTAAATATTATTTATGGAATAATTTAATTTTTCATTAATAAATATTTACAACACTTATATTATGAATATATATTAAAAGAGGGCTGGGAACCCATAATGGTTATTTTAGATATTCCCTATATAAGTGAGAGAGAGGCTCTTTCCAATGGAACTATTCATGTATTGGAATTGAGAGCCACTCTCTCCTCCTGGATTCTATAGAGAGATTCTCTCAAGAAAGCAAGATCTTCAAGAACCTTCTTTTTGGATCAAAGACTCTTTTTTGCTGTGATCGCTGATGCATCAATGTTAATGATGGAGTACTACACTAGAACCCGAATTCCAATGAACGATGTGCAAGTAGATTTAAGAGGTGTGTGTGGATGATCTAGAGGGCTTCAACATCAGAGTCTTTGAGCAATGGTCACAAGCATCCTATGATGGACATTCAAATTCCATATCTGAACAAGGTACATGTTCCATTTTATTTTTGGGATCTGTCTAATCCACACATGGTCCTCGGAAAGTACTGAGACTAGATCACTAGAGTCCATGTTGTTACGTTGCTCTGGTGATGCAAATTTTTTTAAATTCCAGGCCCATCAGCTTTCGTTACCCATCTCGGTACCTAATAGTGGTATCCAAGGGAAAAATGGTTTCTTAGAGTCAAAGGAAAAATAAATTTCATTAAATTTAAGTACGGGGCATGAAATCAATTCCAACCGATCCGATCGTATGTCGATTAATTTCTAAATACCCAAGTTACTAATGTTTGAATATTTTAATGGGATCAACGTCCTCAGTTTTAATCTATTTGGATTATTTTTTATGAAAAATGCGTTTTAATTTAATTATGTGTTCTCTAAAGTACTGAAATCTGGTCACTCTTTGGCTGGAATCTGACCATGCTTTGGCCAAAATCCGGTCGCCAAAATTTTTCTTGTGGGTTTATTTTTAGGAGATAAATAAAATATATTATAATATAATATTATTTTATTTCTCTCAAATAAAAATAATTTTTTTTAAATGGTAATTCGTTTAAACCTTTTTAGTCAAGTCATATTTATTATTAAAATCTTTAGACATTATAAATTTATAAAAAAAATTGGAGACCAAGACCGCAATTAGGTATTCTGATTTTAATTAAAATAATAGAAAGGTATGGATTTTCTTTTTCAAATGAAAAAACAAATAAATAAAAAGATGAAAGAAGACCCAAAGAGTCTTCTTCATTGTAGAAGTGACATGCACCCCCTGGAAAACCCTATCTGCCTTGTCCAGGTCGTGCTGCCCCAGGCCGCCTCCGGCTCTCCGTCCCAGACCCCCTCACTTATATCAGCTCTTTGTCTTGGACTCACGCCATTACCGACTCACGCTTCCTGAACACCCTCACTATTTTTGGCTCATACTACCAAGATACCCTCACCGCCGCCTAGTCTAGGTAGTGTTGCGCTGGTCCTCCTCTTCCTCACCATCCCGACCGCAAGAAAGCCCCAAGCCCTACCTCTCTGTTGGGTTCACTAGACAACACCCTCCTGGAAGAACACCCACCTCGCTATTATCTCAGCTAGACCAAGCCACCACTGGATCAGTAGGCTATCGCCCTTGGTTCTAGCCAGAGTAGTGGGTCGTCGCCCTCACAGCTCGCTGGAGTAGCAATCCGCTGCCCTTATGCCTCGCCGGAGGATTCCGCCACTGCCCTTATAAGGTCACGCCTCACCGGAGGATGCTTCTTCCACTGGGTAATGTTGGATAGGGTGAAACTGTCACAGACATGCCACTGTCATGCCGCGGTCAAGCTGTGGTCACGCCGTGGTCACATCACAGTCTCGCCACAGTCTCACTCCAGTCACGTCATTGTCGAGCCACAGTCATGCCATGATTTATCCCTAGTCCAGTAAGAAACCCCCATGGAAGTTTGTAGTTCTACTGGACTCCATCCTTAGCTAAAGGTAATGTTGATAATTAGTTTTAATTAATTTAATTTTTTAAATTAAAATAATTATAATTATTTTGGGGTTTATGTTTAACTAGATTATGAAACATTAATTTTATTAAGATTAAAATTAAATTAATGGTTTATTTCAATTTCATAATTAAAATTAAATTAATGGTTTAATTTAATTTTTGGGAATAAAATTAAATTAATGGTATAATTTTATTATTGGAATTAAAATAAAATTAAAAATTGAAACTGATAAAATAAATTAATAGAATTTATTGAAATTCATTTAATTTATTAGAGCGCCCTTGTACTATTTAAATTTATTACAGTTTAATTTTTAATTACGCTTAATTTATACCGACTGGTTTTGATAAAGTGACAGAACTGTGCATGTCAGTTTTATTTATTTAATAATTTATTCAGTGCGTGCGATGATTGTAATAATGAATTAGATAAATGACAGTCTGTGAATCATATTTTAATTTAAATATATATAATGTCCTCCACGTCCAATTAACTAGTTGTATTTTTTATCGCTAGACCACCTCGCCAGAGTATATTTTTAATTATACAGTGATGATCTAAGACACAGACCCCTCCATGTCAAGGCGGTAATCCAGATGGGAGCTGATTGCATTGTACTGGGGCTAATAGCAAAATGAGTTAGGTGTCGACTCTGGTATGGATGCCCCTAGGTCAGTATTGATCCATTATGGATCGATCTTAATAGAATTATCCAGACTAGTTGGATTTAATGATTTACCTTTATGCATTGTTTATTATTTTTTGCGAGTGAATGATTATTTCTTGATCAGATAGAATAAAAAACAATATAAAAATGAATAAAGATGTGAAAAATGTATTTCAATTGCATGTTCAGTTGTGAGTGTGACAATCTAGTTTGAATATATAAATAGAAAAGGATTATATTTTTCAATAAATATCAAAATCCCTCAAAAGAGATATTAAGTCCAAATGCCTTCCATTTCTCACATTTAAATAAAACTAGGTGTTTTGGGGTCTCGTCATCCATAGTTGAGAATTCCTCTTACTAATGGGGTGTTTTCATGAGAGAACTTAGTCGACTTAACTAAAGTGATTAGTCAAGGATTAGCCATAGCTAACTTACAATCACTTTATAGGCAAGATGTTTTGAGAATCAGGTTCAGATTCCAAAAGATGGGACTTACTCAACAATACCCAGAACCACGATTCAAGTTGTTGGCCATCCTAGTGCCTACCTTGAAACCCTTAGAGTAGTGGTGTTGCCATAACTTGTAGACTATGAAGGAGTTTTCAAGGATCCTTTCCACTAGAGTACTAATGATACCGAGTATTTTGAATCTAATAGTGAGGGCTATTAAGGTTTAATAAAATAGTGGGAGACATTAAAATGATATAATAATTTATTAATTAGAAATGTCAAAAGGTAATCAAGACAAAGTAATCATGCTAATATTTATCTGATGTATATTTAAAATGGAAATCACCAACACCACAAGTACTTTATCACTATGATCAATTCTGGATAAAGAAAATATCCTGACCAGAAATAACTTCTAGGAGTGGTATAGGTGCTTGCACATAGTACTATACCAAGAAAAGATGTTATATATGTTGTAATACCTAGTTCCTACTGAGCCTCCTTAGGTAACAAGTAAGGCGGAAAAAGATAAATGGAAAAAGAATATATAAGATGCACATGATGTTCAATGCATCATGTTCTCATACATATCAAGAAAATTTCAAAAAATAAATGAGGATGAGGATGCCTAAAAGATTCTTTCACATCTCCAAGAATTATATCAGGAGTGGGCCAGGCAGAAAATGTATGAGATACTATGTGCCCTTTATAAGTTTAGGCTACCAGAAGGGCACCAAGCCAGTCCACATGAACTCAAGATGATTGGGTATATTGAGAGGCTTGAATACCTTGGGTTCAAAATGAACCATGAACTAGCAGTGGATCTCATTCTTTCTTCTTTACTACCAATCTTCTTGACTTTGATTATCAATTATAATGATAATGATATGAAAAAACTTCTCCCAGACCTTTTGGATAAAGTTCGCAAAGATGAAAAGGATATAAAAAATACCAATTCATCTGTCCTTATGGTGAACAAAATAAACCAGGGTAAGGCAAAGGGGCCTAAGGCCAAGTCAAGGACAAAGACACCAATGCATCGTCCTACAAATAGGCCAAAGCTTCTGAGGCAGAGTAATAAGTAGGAAGCTTTCTACTTTGTATGTGGAAAGAAAGTCTACTCGAAGAATATTTTTAGAGCTGGTAAGAAGAAGCAAACTGATGCTTCTACTTCAGGTATTTTTGTCAATTAATACAATATATATTTATCTACAAGTTTGGTATTGGATACGGCTTGTGTCTCACCCATTTTTATTCATATACAGGAACTAATTAGGTTCCAGAAGATTTCAAAAGGTGAAGTGGATCTCTGATCTACGAATGGTGTATGTCTGGAAGACTTGGCAGTAGGATACTATCACTTGACCATTCCAAGTGGTTTGTTTCTAGTTTTAAAAAATTGTTTTTATGTACCTTATGTAACTAGGAACATTATCTTTGTGTCGAGTTTAGACACTATGGGATTTTATTTCAAGTTTGGATGTTAATATTGTCTCTTTTATAAGGATAACATATTTTTTGGTATGGAACATATTAACAATGGTTTATACATGTTGTAACTCTAGGACACCATAATGGAAATCAATGAAAAAAACAGCCAACATGACTCATATATAACCCGCCAATGGAACTTTAGGCTAGGTCTTGTAAACAAGAACTGATTGCGAAGATTACATCACGATGGGCATTTATACTCTGTGAAGTTAGAACCCTTGGATGTATGTCAATCTTGTTTACAAGGAAAAATTACCAAAGCACATTTCTTAGGAAAAGGAGAATGAGCCAATTCAGTACTGGAATTAATACATACTGATGTATGTGGTCTATTACTAGTAGAGGAAAGGGGTGTGTTTTCAGACTACATTACTTTAACCTATGACTATAGTAGGTATAGATATATCTACTTAATGTGGTATAAGTATAATTCCTTTTGGATATTTAAGGAATTCAAAAATGATGTAGAAAACCAACTTGGTAAGAAGATAAAATCACTCTGCTTAGACCGAGGCAAAGAATTTATTAACCAAACATTCATTGATCACTCGAATGAGTATGAGATAGTATCCCAACTCACTCTTCCTCATACACCACAATGTAATGGTGTCAGAAAATGGTGGAATATGACCTCCCTTGACATGTTCAGATTAATGATGAGTAATACAACTCTTCCATTATCCTTTTGGAGATACACTTTATTGAAAACAACATATACCCTTAACCAAGTACCAACTAAATATTAAGATGGGATTCCATATGATTTATGCTATGGAAATAAACCCAGTCTTACATAAATACATGTATGGGGGTGAGAGGCAATTTTCAAGACTTTACAAAGTGAAAAATTATAATTTAGAAGAACGAAGCTCATATTTATAAGTTATCCTAAGGAAACCAAAGGATATTACCTATATAAACCTTTAGATATAAATGTTTTTGTGGCAAAGAAGCATTTGAGATCTATCTCAATAGATCTTTATCCCTATAATGTTGGTTGCTTCACCTAAGCCTTTCATGGAGAATAATTCATTTAACCAAGTCTTAACTGACTTTAAGACCTGCACCTCGTTCTTCATGTCCTCCACACACCAAGAACATGAAGAACTTTTAGTGAGAGGATAAATAGATGATAGTTTCTAGATAGATCATGATGATTTGATAATGTAGTTAGGCTACATATTTTTCTTGAATGGTGGTATAGTGAGCTGTAGAAGCTCGAAGCAAGATATGTTAGCGATTCTTTAGTAGATTTTTTATATATTGAAACTTCCGATGCATCAATGGAATTAGTATAGATACACAACTTTATCTTAGACATAGGTATTATTCCTAGCAGTGCATACCCTGTTCTGGTATATTTCGATAATACTGCTGGAGTTGTGCTTTCCAAGGAGCCCAGGTCTCTCTAGAGGACAAAGCATATTCTTCTAAAGTTTCATCTCTTTTGGGATTTTCCTCAAATAGGTGAAGTCAAACTTAGTAGAGTATCCATAGAGGATAACATGGAAGAACCCCTAACTAAATCCATTTCTTATCAGACACATGATTCTCATGTGAGAGGTAGTGGATTGAGACTTGTTAGTAGTTGGCTCTAGTGAAAGTGGGAGCGTTGAAAGTGGGTTCCCTAGACCCAACATGTGTTGTAATTTTATTACCACTATATGTATGTGGTTTATTATATATACATGTGTTAAAATTTCCATAATATTGTAGATACTTCTTCATCCACCTTGTTTATGTCAATTTCCTTATATTACATGTCGTATCAAAGGGTTATAATAGATCCCAGGCTATAATGAGAACCTCGAGATGCCATGATAGTAATCTTAATGTAATTTCATATGGTCTAGTTATATAATTATGAAAGGGAACATATGATGTGTGACCATCAGGTGCTGGGGGCTCATAAGCATTGAGACTTCTTTACATGAAGTTCTCACTTTATGATATCTAGTAGTTCAGATCATGATGATTGACCCGCATAATAGGAACACCACATGTTTCAGGTGTCATTGGTTGTTCCTACATACAGAAATGTGTAATGGTCTCCAGAATTGACATCATTATCAATGCATGTCATTTAATTACATACATTTATGCAGGGAGAAAAACATGATGATAATGTCATGGAGAGGTAATTTGTGTTGGGTACGTCATTGATGACATGAAAATGATTGAATGTTCAATATAGGATTTTTCGCTTCTGAGTTGAGGAAGAGATATCTTGGGGCTGATTAATTAGGATGGTTGCACCTTCATTAAATCCATGGCCATGGTAGTGGAAGGTAATACCTACCAGACAGATCAACAAATAAAATAAAGCAAGATAAAGGCTGCTGACACTAGTGTGCATTCTAATTTCTTGAGATATCAATAACGAAGAGATTATATTACATAGAACATGTTTTTAGGAAGGTAGTCATTGATTTTACTTTAAATTATCTCTATAGGGGCCTAAATGGGTTTCTATACCCCGCTCTTGGTTAGTGAATACTATTCAATGCTATTGAGATAAGGGCCTAAAGGGTCACACACTATAGCGCATTGAAAATCATCCCTATTCTGGGAATATGAACGCAGAACTTGGCGGGCCCTACTAAAAGGTCTAAGTATTATCGAATTTCTATGGATCACAAAGTTATAGAAAAATTCTTTTATTATTCAAGTTTGGAATAATTCATTTAATTTATTTATAACATGTATTTAATAGTGATTAAGTAAATACATAGATAAAATATTATTCGAACGGATTTAATTATCCTCGGTTCATTTAATATTTTCTAGAGAAGTAGGTGGAGTTATATACTCGAAATTATCACAAAATATATATTTAATATATATTTTAGTTGGTGATAAAATTATAAATATTATTTATGAAATAATTTAATTTGTCATAAATAAATATTTATACTACTAATATTATAAATATCTACTACATGGGGGTCGCGAACCCATACAAGGAATTTTAGATTTTCCATATATAAGTGAGAGAGAGGCTCCTCCCATGTAACTATTCATGTGTTGGAATTGAGAGACTCTACTTCCTCTTGTATTCTAGAGAGATATTATCTCAAGGAAGCAAGATCTTCAAGATCCTTCATCTTAGAACGAAGACTCTTACTTGTGGTGATCATTGTTGCATTTAAGTGAATGTTGGAGTACCACCCTATCACATAGATTCTAATGAACAACATGCCAGCATATTTAAGATGAGTGTGTGGATGATCTATAGGTATTAGACATCGAATTATTCAAGAAATAGTCACAGACATCCTGCGAAAGACTTTCACACATCAGATCTGAACAAGGTGCATGTTTGTTTTTATTTTTTTGCTCTATCTAATCCACGCATGGTCCTCAGACCGTACTGGGACCACTTCACTAGATTCGACGTTGTTACATTGCTCTAGTGATGTGAAAAATTTTATATTCTCAGACCATCAGCTTCTGCTGCCTGCTCTGGTACCTAACAGATGGTGGACTACAACGAAGATAACTAAATGGTTGATAAAATCGGGTGGGAATGTAGGATTTTTTGGAGATGATTTCCAAATACTACGACACCATTCCCATCTATGTACTATCATAAATAAACCTTCCAAATGATGTTAAGGATAAAAATAGGGAAAAATTATGGGTAAAAAAAAACACTTGGATTTAATTTTATATTATTATTGTATTTATATGAATTTTTATTTTGGTTCCAACTTCATTTTAATTTTCCCAATGGTGAGGGTGCAAGGCCATCGTAGCTATTGGAATTATTTGAGTTGTGGAGTGTATATATGCATGATTTTTATATTAGATGTCATGCTAGAGTTTGCATGGATTTAGAGTCCATACTTGTCATGGATGATTGTCTGATAGAACATTATTAACAAATGATTACTCATTGGATGAGTACCATGTTAAAGGTATTGACCGAATTTGAGGTTTTTAAATGAAAATATTCATGATTTTCATTAATAATTTATTATTTTTTTTGAAATCATCTTGAAAAAAAAAATTGATGTTAAGAAATTCCACCATACATTTGGGTGGACTACGATGTCAGACCGTGAGAGGAAGTAGGTATGACAGTCATTTGTAATTTTTCTTTAGGACGTGGTCTTTTTATTGTTTCCTCCACAATTCATTATATTTCTAAAGTTTTTTAGAGTAGTGGATATTTAATATCAACCCAAACAACACTAAACTTTAATAAAAAGAACTAAAAAGAATAAAATCAACCCATATGTTATTCTTTTCAACTTCATTTAAAATTAATATCAATTAGATTTTAGTCATGAAATTCATTATTGGTAAACAATTTTCAATTGTGGAATCCTAAACTCAATGTGATTTCTGAGGGTGGTATTAAATATTAAAGGACATGCGCCTCAAGTAAAATAGTTTTCCTCGAATAGAAAAAAAATATGGAAGTGTGGTTAATTAACCGACACAATAGCTGATTGTACATTTTACATTGTTGATTTAAAATTTTAATATCCATTTTTTAACTTAATAAATTATATGTATATATTTATTAGACATATTTGGAGACCCTGGATGCCTTGGAACCTGGAAATTTTGGGCCAAATGATAACTACATCATGTTTTGGGAGATGAACACCATGACCTAGTACATTGATGACCTGGGAAGAGTATAGCCCCGGCGAGATATTGGCACAATTTAGGTACTAGTTGTAGTACCACTACGTTATAAAAGGTTAATACATGGGTAAAAAAGGTTGAAAATGGTCTCACATGTGGAAGAATGGGTTAAAAGGGAAACCACTGAATTCATGAAACTCATAAAATTTTATGTTCGTCACTTCCAACAGAGACCACTGCGGATTGTGATGCATATATGTCATCAATTAATTCGTTATATATTGAAATATGTGGTATTCCTAGTGGTGGTCAAGTGGATTATATTTCCGGTGGTGGAGATGGAGGTGGTGAGGATGATGGTGAGAAAGAGGACGAGGTCAAGGATGAGGCTAAGAATGAGGCCAAGGCTGCGGTAGAGGAAGAGGGAGAGGATGAGGCCGAGGATGAGGATGGGGATGAGGATAAGGATGAGGATGAGGATGGGGATGAGTATGAAGAAGAGGATAGGGCTGATAATGAAGGTGATTATAGTGATGGTGATGAGGGAATGATTGATCTGTTACATTTTCACTGATATTTATGATATTTGATGTTTGATGATTTTCTATGACTGGATATATGTGTGATATTTTGTATGTTTTTTATAATTGGTTAAATGAATCAGTTGATTTGTTCTGTTATCATTATTTATATATTGTCTTGTTGGTATTTTAGGATGCTCTATTAGTTGTATTGTAGGTTCTATTGGTTGATGATTTTTTTTGGTTTCGTTGCTGGTTGAGGATGTTCTATTGGTGTTTTGATTGTAGTGGGTAGTTAGTTTCAATATTTACTATGTTATATTTTAATTTTTAGTAGTTATGATTGAAATTGAATTATGTTTTGATTTTTTTATTACATGTTTATTTCATTTTAGGTATTTTTATTTTGTAGGTGGTGAATTAGGTTCTAATTGTAGGTTGTTTTGAGGTGCAATGTAGGTGCTGTTGTGATGAGGTTCATTGAATTGTAGGTATCTTTATTAGCTAGGGTATGATAGAATTTTACTTTGAAAAAAATTTCTAATAAATTTATCCAAGGATGTTTGACAGTATATGGTGTGATTGTTTGTATTAGATATGTTTTTGAAAAACATAGTATACCATTGAGTTAGGCAGAATAAAATGAATAATATCATCCATAATGTTTTTTCATTGAGGAATGATTAATTAATTAATAGATGAGTGAATTAAGAAAAATACATTGTATATGTTATCCGAAATGGGGAGATTGTAACAACTTGGGAAGACCAACCATCAAATACTACTTAGGTTTCACAAGGGGAAAATGTATTCGTCATTTTATTAGAAGTTAAAAAATAGATTCCTAGAGCATGATTAGCCACCACTAAATTATAATCTATTAGTAAAAATAAAATGAATGAAAAAACTATATGAGGAATGGATTAAACTCTTTTGAAATATAGGAAATCCACCACCATATTTCACATAATCCAAATATTTTTAATGAATTGTATTCTGATAAAGGAATTATTTTCATTCTAAAATGATGAACACTGTAGAACAGTGTACTTGATATGTACCTTAATGAAATTAATGATTAAATATAATATACAATCTACCATTAAGGGGAATAATATTCCTAGTCCTATAATGAATTAGATAAATGAACATTGAGTTAGATTCGTATTATAGAATACTAACTTCACTATTGTACATACATCATGCATCCCCTATTGTTCTATTCATGAATAATACCACTTTAGTTTATAATGAAATTCTAGAAAGATATATTGGAGATATGATTTAGGAAAGATGATGGACAAATCCAACAGACCCATTGGTAAGTGAGCCTCTCTTTGACAAGACATATAACATTTATACCAAATAAACTGGTCTATTTTGAAGTTCCATTGAAAAAGTGTCTAATATTTCAATCAACAAATTTAGTTTCTATGTAATTTATCTAAACCCATGGTGACTTCCATGTAGCATAAAACTATTTTGAATATCCCAAAGAACCCATAAGACTACAATGAGAGTCACTATATTAATATATCCATGCTTATATTAGATAGCTACACCATCAAACCATTAATAATGAAATGAATCAGAGGAATTATTATGGGGGTTAACAACTATACGATGTCCAAGATATGAATTAGAGGAATAATCATATTGTATATTCTCAATGATGTTCTGATATTTAATTAAGGAGTGTCTTAGGGATATTATGAATCCTCTGAGAATATTTATTATTTTGGGTTTTTTTAAATAATTAGAGAAGTGGGAGGAATACCTAAGGTTAAATTATGCCACTAGTCTCAATCACCTATGGAGGAGCAAAATGGAAACTCCATGAAAACCAGAAAGTTGAAAGGCACATGGGGGATTTCTAGGGAAAATATTTAAGAGTGTAAATCAAAGGGTTAGTGTTACTCATGTAGACAAAATTTACTATTTGGTATCATAAGATATGACCTGAAGAAGGACTCCTATATACTTTTTTGGAACATCAGTGAGTAACGGGAGGAGAAGAATATTGAGAAAGCTCATGTAAAAGGGAATTAAAATGTACTTAATGGGAATCCAACTTGGGGACAAGGTGGTATTTGATGGAGAGTTATTTTTTTAAGAAGTCTACATGTAGTCAGGAAAAGGGGGGTGTCTATGCTGGCTAGCTCATGTGTTGTGTTGTGTAGCTCATGAAGTGAATTGTATTAGGTATCTCTGGTGATTGTTCATTGGATAGATTATTTGTTTTGAGTAGCTCATGTGATGTGTTGAGTACTTCTGGTGATTCTTCGATGAAAAAAACACTATGTGATAAACCCATCCAAATGATTTCTATTTTAAAGGAATACATTGGAACACTTTATCGCATTTATTCAATGAAATAACATGGAAAACATTCTGGGGTTCCATTCTCGAATATTATCCCTAATTTTCACGGTTGAAATGGATTGATTGTAGTTTGGATGTATATTTCCATCCTTCCCCACATCTTTACATAATTAATGTTAACTATTCAAATACATGTGTCACCAAAATAGATAAAACTGTTAATTTAACATAGTGAATGACTGTAGTTTAATATTATGTTATTTTCAATTGACCTAAGATTATACAATTTACATTTATGTTGAGTTTTATTATTTTTCCATGATTGTATGATTATCATCAAAAGATAACATTTTTTGAACAAATGAATATATTTCCCATAGGTTAATAATTTAATATGAAAACAATTATAATGTAATTGAAATACAAAAATTATATATGTGTCTATAATGTTTCACTTTCCATTGATATGTATAAAATTTGAGCTCAGGTGGCATGTTGTGCATTCCATTATAGTGTTTTTTCATAATTTTAGCATCAATATTTGGATATGAATGATTTCTAAACATCTGAATTCATCATAAATTATTCATTATATTGTCTGCATTAGTTTTTTCGAATTATATACATTGTATTAGAATGTATTTTTAGGTGTGTAATTAGTTTATTAATTTATTTATATCGTATTATAGTGTTTTTGTAGATGTTTGTGCTTTGTGCAAAGGAGGGGAGGCTACAGTATGCATTGTTGGAGGTCATGAGGGTCTGTTGTCTGGAATTGTGGAGAACTCCATTCCAATGATTTATAAAATATTGGTACAGTTTTGAGAAACCATATATATACAAACATTTATCAACAAAATTTTGGTAAAACTCTATTACAATGGATCATAAAGCATTGCTATCATTTTAAGGCTCATGATATATAAAAACGGTTTACAAGCTTTTGTTAGATATCTATACCAACCGTTACCAACAAATTGTTGGTATAGTGTTACTTCCAGTGGCATATAACAAATGTTGATGAATAACTTTTAGTATATTCCTATCCTCATTCCATAACACCCAAAAGTTTGGAAAACCATTAGTATAGGATATACCAATAGTTTACCATCCTACACCAATGGTTCAAAACCATTGGTATGGCCTTAGTTTCCTGAAGTGCATACATGCTCCAGAAAGCTATATGAGGTGTGTATAAAGGCTTGAAACACACATGATGATATCTTAACCTCAAATTGATATTTGAAAATTCCATTTCCCATCAAATATAATCAAAGAGGTCATCTATTTGAGGCAGTGGATACATATTCTTTACCATAAGCTAGTTCAACCATTGGTAGTCCATGTAAAGCCTAAGGTAATCATCTGTCTTCTTGGAAAAAAGGACTGGTCAACCCCAATGAGTAGTGTTGGGGCATATTTGAACATAATAATCTAAGTCCTCTAACTACTTCTTGATCTCTAGAAGCTTCATAGGATCCATCTTGTAAGTAGGAATGGACACTGGTTTCACCCCTGGAATTATATCATTGTCGAATTGTACCTATATTACTAGAGGTATCCTAGAAATTTTATCACAATATACATCCATGAAATGAACCACTATAGGTGTTAAAACAGCATAATTTATCCCCAGATCATTAAAGTAGAGACTAGTGAGCTAGGCTATCACTCTATCCAACCCTAGCTTCTTAGGTCCATATCATGATGCATGAGCATCCCATTCTCCCATATGAACATGTGAACCTCCCTTTGGTGAAGTAAATTTCACCCTCCAATGATTACAACAATTATGGGATTGATAGGTAACTAACTAGTCTACCCCAAGAATTATGTTGAACCTTGTCATGTCAAAGATGAAGATATTCTGCATGAACAAATAACCACTTATCTCAAGGAACCATTCCTTACATCAGTGAACAATCGTTGATAGGATACCCAATGGGGCATCAAGTTTCATCATTAGAGAGAAAATGTTCTATCTTGGGGACAAGAATCTCTATAATTTCTACATATACAATAGATTTTGATGAACTTATGTCAAATAAAGAAGACACTAGGGTAGATTCTATTAGAATAGTACCTCAAATAGTAGAAGGTCTATCACTCTTCTCCTCCAGTATAAGTTGCACTGCATGCAACTTGGCTCTATCGTGACCCTAATTCAATTCCTGACTACCCTATGTAGACCCACTCTGCTGGAACTATATGTCATAAGTCAGATTCCCCTTCCTTAACCACATCCTCATCCTATGTGGTCGGTTGTATTCCATATTCCCACTGAGTGAGATATTACTGGTCTCACTCCAAAGTGTGGAGTCAGTGTAGAACATCTCTCATTAGGTACTAGTGGAAGTGTCCTATAGAAGCACTGGATATGCCCCATCCTTCCAAAACCTCTACACTCAACAAGATCTCGCATATACTATGGTTTTGTGCGTCCTAGATTCGAACACCAGTGACATATAAGGAATTTTTCAGTATGAGTTTTGTGACTTCTACTACCCCCCATTAGCAGCATCAAAACACCGATTTCTTACACTAGAAGAAACATCAGTTAGTTTGGGTGATAAACTTCCATGGATCACACCATCGTCTTCCCTTAAATTAGACTCTATAATGAGGTTATGGTAGCCTATATCAAAAAATAGTATTCAAGCGAAAAATATTACTCTGTGATCAGATGTCATATATTATCCCATCCTCAAATCGAATGGTAATCATGATCTTATCACCCTCTAGATTCGTTGAAAATCATTGTAGCTCTATAAAGTAAGAAAAATACTCCATTTTAAAAATGGATCCATGTTGCAAGTTCAGGAACTCTCTAGTCTGATATTCCCTCAAGGTATGTGGAAATAAGTAATTATATAAGACCATTTAGAAATCCCTCCAGATCATATGACAATTTCTATATGACTGAGTAATGAAATCCCACCACTATTTGGAAGAATCACATAGCATGTAGACAATGATATTGAACCTACTCTCTGACGATGTTGCTAGATGATCGTATATTGTAAACATTTCCTCCATACATGATTCGATAGTCTGGGGTCCTCAATCCCCCCAAAAGGTGGGAGGATTCTGCTATTGGAACTCTCGAGTCAACTCTTCCTTAGTCGGGGTAGGTTGAGCAATATCTTTCATAGACTAAATTGTATGAATGAACCCCTCTCAAAATTGGGAATTAGTGCCCATGTTAATAATAGAAGGTGGTGCCTCTGGTGGAACTATTGGAGGTAATACCGGTGGATTAGGGCCTACCCCTTCAGTGCATGGTCATCACAAAATTCATAGAATATGACTTGAGGATGTTGTAGTGTAATGATTCTAAAATTAAAAACACACAACTCATAAGAATATTCAATATCTAAGAATATCACAAATACATAATATTATAGGTACATATCCTTCCTATATAAAAGGTCACACCTCTCTTCATGCTCCAAAATCCAGGTCTAGGTTATAAAAAAAGACCATAACAGGCTATAAGAATCATAATAGACACACCTAACTACCCACCACAACGTATGGGATTGGGAATAGGTCTCATATCACATGATATTGGTTTCTGAATATGGAGTTTCAATTACAAGGTATAGAGTAAAGAACCTATCACTTTTCAATTGGAATCCCATTTTGTTGAAACCATTCCATTAAACGTCTTAATTCCATTTATGTTTGTACTCATTGTGTGTTTGTATATATATACATTATGGTCCATTTAAATGAATCACCAATATGATTCATAAATGACCATTTTAGTTCAATTAATCCAATCAAATAATGTTGTTTTGGTCCATGGAACCAATAGGTCCAGAACCCACAAGATGGTATAATTTTCCAATTATGGCGTTACCATCAATACATGTAAGAAAAAACCATTTAGATTGTTTTGTAAACTTTAATTAATCCAATTATGTTATCCCAGTAAGAAGCATTATAGAATTTAAAATACATAATATGGTACTAAGGTATATGAAGTAGGGAAATGAATATAATAAGTAAATGTGACGTGGAAGGATGCAAGAAATATAAGTCATATAGTGCCTATGATGATTCATGAGATACTACCTCCATGTCATAACATATCAAGGGTAAACAAATTCTATAATAATAACAACAACAAAAATAGAATCTCAAAACATATGTGCCACCTGATGGTGAAATAAGTCTAATTTTAATAGGATAAAAGAAGAATCTAAATAACCAATCCCAATTAATTTCGGTTTCCACTATACATGGGTTATCTACTCCCAGGAAAAATATCTTTAAAAAATTCTAAAATATTCCTAATCTTATATCTAAGATTTCCAAATGATAGAAAAAAATAAAATAAAACCTCTTCTGATAAAACTTTGTAACCTCCCGACCTGGGAGCCACTTAAACAATGCTCCGAGCCAGTGGGTCACATGTCCTCAAGCATGAATCCTTTTACGTCAGAGGATACCGACTAGAAGTGAGGTTCCAATGTGGTTTGGTATAGAGAATATACACCCATATTAGTGTTTCACAATGAAAATACACATATATAATAAATAAACAATAATAGAGGAAGAATAATATAACTGAAAACACAGTGGATCATACACCATATATAAGCACAATGAAAATAGGAAACATCTAATTAGAAATAATAATAATCAATATTTATAGGTTGAGTCATATAAAAAATGGTTTCATGGCATGCATATATACAAAAAGGGAATATAGGGTATATAGAGTACATGAATATACAATATTCTATAAAAAAGTACAAAATACCAAAAGATAGCTCTGTAATCATAATGAATATGTTCTCATTCCTCTGCTCTCATGCTCTATTCTATAAGTAAAACAGATTAAGTATCCATGATATGATTCTTTCTATTATCCACAATAGTAATCATAATGTTTACTTGGGTACCAAGGGCGTATCGGGTAGGGTGCGAGATATAATCAATTTTCAACCACCAATGATATCTAGAAAAATCCTATTAGTGTGTATAGAAAATTATTATGCATGTATAAGAAATAAAAAACAATAAAGGAAAATAAATACTAGTCATATCAAGTTCTGGTAGGAGACCCATAACCCTATCTACTTCAGCATAGGATAGAAATATTTTGATAATTTTACCATATATATGTAATCATATATATATATATATATAATATGTATACATGTATATAAAATCTATATATAAGGACATTTAGAAGAATATTCATGGATATATGGTTATAGCTAGACCTAGGGCATAACTTAGGCATCCATAACTAGTCTAATTAGATGTTGGATCCAAAAAAGGTAATAGACTTGAATCTCAGATGAATGTGAGAAATCATTCCCATCACTTGAGATAGTGTGGCGAGTCATCATTCCTAACACCTAATACAAGGGAACTTAGAATGTCTTGTCCATTGTCTATATAAAAGTAAACAGTGTGAGATTCCATTACCATCACCCAATGTAAGGGATCGTGAAACACCATGCTGTACAAATCCCATAACCATATTCAAAAGTCCAATATCTATGGTCACATAATAATAATAATGAGGGACTACCTATAAAGAATTTCTAAACATTAAAACCAACTAACCATGGGTGTTACAATTTATATATTTCCTATATATAATTATTCGATATGTGGTGTGTCTTTTCCACCCACTTTAATTCATTTAAATTATGAAATTTAATTTATATATCATAGAAAATCCAATTTAGAGTTAATCCAAACAATTATAAAGTATTTTGGTCATTTAAATTGTTTCATAACAGATGTCATTTAATTTAGTACACCCAAAGGGGTGGGAATCAATGAGTAAGGAATCCTATAATAATTAGACAAGTCTCTAACAGTGTATTATATCCTGTGCAATTAATTATAAGAAAAAAATCATATTAGAGAAATTCATGGAATGTTAAAACATGTGAATCATTGTAAAATACTATTTAAACAACAAAAATCATATTGAAAATTAAAAGACCACCTACCTTAGGTCTTTAAAACTCTCCTAATCTATTTTCAGTATTTGAATCAAGCTAAAATGGGAGAAATCTGAAGAACATAACAATTCCATGAAAATAAGGTATATAAACTCACACCAAACTAGAACAAGATATGAGAATATAAATTGTGATAGGAAAGAAGAGGATTATAGATCTTACCATTTCGAATCCAACACATGTGATGATGATGAATAGATAGATCAGATGGAGAAGTTGTCAAGAAACCTAGATTGACTTGAGATAGGATATTAATATTAGGGGATGAGGTTTTTTAATGGAGGAGAAATGGGAGATGATGAATAAATAAGGTTTAAAAACATTTCAAGGTAAAAATGGTAAATTCCCCTTCATTTAAGGGGTCATATGGTTTTCCCTCCCGGTTGGCCAAACTGTCCACAACTATGCTCCCATAATTACCCAAGGATTCCCTTGCACATTTTGGCGAACACTATTCCTAATAATGCACAACCCATTTGAAAATCAATTTTCAAAAAGTATGTATCACACACATGGTCATGCATCCCAACTCTCATGGTTAGGGGAAACCATGCAGACTCCTGTTGTACACAGATTTCCCTACACGATTGAGTCACAATGTTAGCATGAACCATGCACTAATCATGTGGCTCAGTCTATCTCTCCCATTTCTAGAGCTCCAGACTCCAAATAAGCCTCAAAATCTCATAAGAACTTCCTGAGTCCATATTTCACCCTCACTATGATGAAATAAATAATTAAAAAAATAATTTTCATTACCTTCAAGAAAAGTCGGGTCATTACATGCATCGACTTAGCTAGAAGATGGACCAACTGTACCTACTGATCATGCTAAAAAAATAGAGGCATGAGTGATGGTGTAATAATAAGGAAACACCCTAGGATGGTCTATATGAGAACTAGAACTTTAGGGAAGCAGATAGAGTGGAGGAACCTGATGCATATGTTGAGGGGGTTAGTTTTGTAGGTGGTGGTGGAGGGTCCAACGCTGAATGATTGGTTGGTGGAAAAGGGTATTCACATTGAGCTGCACAGTTTATGATTTTGGTGTTATCCATTTTAGAAGGATGAATAGATCAAGGATGGGCTAGAAATGGGAGGTCTATTCAATTTTGATTGGGAGAAGAGAAGGAAGGGATAAGGATTTGATGATCGTGGTTTCCCTCTATGGAGAAGGATAATCAACGACCTAGACAGAGGAGGGTGTATGAGAGAGGAAAAGATAGTTGGGTGGGGTGGGGGGGGGGCTTGATCAAGAACTTAGGGTTCAAAGATTTAAAATATTCCCTGATGATTTCACATTTTTTATTTATTACATGATGTGCAAAACATGTTTTTTATTTTTTTTGACCCTGAAATTTTCACATTGTGTAAATAATTCACAATGTGAATTTGTACATTTATTTTAGAAGATTAAATTTGTTGACATAAAAACATCTCTACCATATCCAACATTTTTAACCTTCATAATTTTTAAGAAATATTATCTATCATATTAGACCTATCCTAGGTTGCCTCCAAGCCAGTTCTTTATTTAACGTTGAGAGGTTGACAACTTAGGGATTGTATGGTGGGATGATTCCCCTCATGAGTGGTTCTGTGAAATTTACATCCCAATGATCACTATATTTATTTTCATCATTATATAAGTAATATCTATTATCCTCACTAGAAAAATAATAATCATTCTCATCAGTAAGAAATATGTCTTGACAATCAAATGACTCGCCACTTTTATTGGTGGATTTCACTAAGTCATAGACAACTTGTTATTTGTTGAATCTAAAAATAAACCTTCAATATTTGACATTAACCAATGTATTAATAATGGTATGAAATGGTCTCCCTATAATTATAGCAGAACATCCTTCTTCCTCCATGTCTAAGATAAGGAAATTAGTGGGAAAGATAAAGTTACCAACCTTGACTAAAAAATCCTCAATAAGTCCTCAAGGGTACTTGACTGAGTGGAAATATAGTTGAAGTGAAAATATTATTGGTTTAATTATTTGATCCCCATATTTTAGTATACAAACATGTGTACGATATTGATACTTTAACCAAGATCTCACAGGGGTATTCAAAAATTTCATGTCTCTATAATGCATGGAATAAAAACACTTCTGGTATCTCACATCATTGGTGGAAGTTTTCACTGAGAGACTCTAAGGAATTATTCATTTAAGAAGATGACTCCTAGGTATTCTATTTTTGTATTATTTGAAAGTAATTAGTTTAAGAACTTTTCATAAGAATGCATTTGAGTGACGAAATAATTAAATGGGATGTTGATGTGCAATTTCTTAAACATTTATAAAAACTTTTTGTATTGACCCTCTCTTTTTTCCTTGTCTCATCCTCTCTGAAAAGGGTAGATGGGGTTTGTATGGTAATGGTTCCACGTAGAATTATTCTATTTTACAATGAAATAATTTCATATTTTGTTCTTGACCAACATTATTTGTGTTATTATAATTATCCTTTATAATGATTGAAGCACATTTTTTAGGTCATTATAGTTTATTTTATTCACCTAGAGATGGTTGATGGAAGTCCAAAAATCATCAGATCCTAAGAAACAAAACCTTATACTCCTCTATCTAATTTTTCTTATTATTATTTGGAATCTTACCTGGTAACTGATCTGATAGAATTTTAGAGATTTGTCCCGCTTGGTGATCGAGGTTGTATAGGGTTGCCCTTTGAATTTTCATTTTAGTTTCTTGGGTTGTAATCCTCTAATATTATTTTTTCACGAACACAATGAGAAGATTTTAAATATTTGATTAATGAGGTGGGGATTTTAATTTCATCCTTATTAAATATTTCTAAAATTGTTTTTACTGGGCTCTAATGGTAAAAGGCTGTTTATGAATTTTTTTTTTCAGTTGGTGATCTTGATTCTATGGTTGGTACCCAGGTGGTCCATGATATCATTAGGTCTCCTAAACACTCCTCCATTGATAGTCACCTTGTTTTGGTTGTTGTAGCTGCTGATCCTAACTATATTTATAAGATTGCGGATGGTATTATTGGTGTTAATGAAACTTATGATTTTTTATTGTAATTTACTTAATTGTAATATTGTATTTGAGGTTTCTCCATACCTGCTCTAAAATCCTGATATGGGTGATGGCCTTTCCACATTTCTCATGATTGGATTTCTATAACACATGAAAGAGGTGGTGGGGGTGTATTAGGTTGTTGAAAAAATTCAAATATCATTTTAAGGGATTCAACCAGGGCCACTAAGAGGGTGTTATCTTACAACCGATGGATTCTGTGCCAAGGTGGTCCTCTATCATTGAACCACGGACATACATTGTGGTAAATATCATCTAAAAGAGATTTGATGAATTTTGACATCTTGATCATGAGTCATCCATTAGCGAGGAAATCCACATCTATGTGTTCAGCAGGTTGGAGTCCTTAGTATAATGTTATCACCTTTATCCACACATAAATTCCAAGATGTGGGCACTTATGAGGTAGAGTTTTTATAGTGGGTGAGCTTGACCCAACAAGAACTGTACTTTTTGATCACCATATCTTGTACCCAATAAGATATACAAGATGTATACTTACAATTATAGTGTAGATATGTCTATTCCCACTACTAAATAGCAATGTCCATAGATTAACTGGTGTATCAAAATATTAAGGAAGATGACATGATATAATGAGAACCTCAAGATACTACGACATTAATCTTAATCAAAGTTCAGATGGTCTTTATAAATCATAAAAACTAGATATAGTTGATATTATAATATTAGGAGGGGGGATCATAAGCATTGCGACTTATTTCCATGAAGTTTTCACTTGATGATCTCAATCAGTGATATCATGTGGAAAAATAGACTATTGGAACACCAATTGTTTTGGGTTTCATTGGTTGTTCCTATATAGGAACATGTGTATTGGTCTCCTAACCTGAGATCATTATCAATGTTTTCAATTTTATCACGTACATTGATGTAAGAAAAAATCCATGATAATGAAATCATGGAGAGGTATCTTGTGTTGGGTGCATCATTGGTGGTATGAAATTAGTTGATGGCCAAGAAAGAATTCGTCACTTCCAGGTTGAGGAAGAAATATATTATGGGCCTTATTGATCATGATCGTAGTACCTTCGTAAGTCCTTAGAAAAGGAATTCAAGGGTAAATATATCCAGTTATATCAAAAAACAATAATTTAATATAGGAAAATGACACAAGATTTTGTTATGATTTATGAGATATTTAAATAAAAATAGATTATATTACCAAGTGTGTGTTCATAGGTTGGTTTCCATTGCTATGACTACTCATTATATCTTTAGGGGCCTTGATGGGTTGTTATACTCCACTATTGGTCTATGGATATTATTCCCTACTATCAAGATAATATCCTATAGGGTCACACACAATAACATGTTCAATAATCTACCCTATTCTGGTGAAAAGGTATATCAAACATGGTGGACCCCACCATGGGGTTCGAGTGCTGTCCAAGTTATCGATCACTGAAGAATAAATAAATTCATTAATATTAAAGTACAAACTAAATGGTTTGAATTTATTTCTTAAAATTATTTAGAAGTCATTTAAATTCAAGGAATAATATTAATTGAACAAATATTATTTTAATATCCCTCGTTCGTTTAATATTTTTTGGAATTACAAGTTGAGTTTTTTTAATGGTTGGGGTCGAAGCCTCATTTTATTATTAAAGCAAAGAAATTACCTCTTTTAACTTGGTATAGGGAGACCCATTACATAGCCTGAAGGCCCAGTGGGAATTTATCCCTTTAAATGGCCTGTTGGCTCAAATTTTTTGCCCAAGGCCCATTTTATGAATAGCACTGCTACAGTACCCCCGCCCTACTACAATACCACTCAGTACCCACCATTGCTACAATGCTATGTCGCCGCTATAGTTCATGTCGTCTCTATAGTGTATGTCGTCGCTATAGTGCCCACTGCTGCAACAATCCACTATAGTACTGCTACAATCCTTACGTCCAATGGGTTTTGAACCGCTATTTTTCATGTAGGATTAAGGGGTGCTTACCACTAATCCGAACCCCAACTACAGAATTATGAGATGAGTTAAATGACTTGGTTTTATCATGAAATATATTTAATATATATTAAAATTATGTGATAAAATATAAATGATATTTATTATTTGGTTTAGTTCATCATAAACTTATTTATTTCTACTTTAGTAGGCGATATATTTCTGGGGTCCGGGGGAACCATCTAGGTATTTCGACTCCCACTATAAAAGTAGGAGAGAGGCTCATTTTTGTCATGTTGCTCTTAACAAAAAAGCGAGAGACTCTTCTCCACCCATCTCATAGAGAGGGAGAGAGTCTCTCTCTATGTTTAGATATAAGATCGCCTTTGATGGATCAAAGGCAAGGGATCAAGGTGATTGTCGTGACACCAATGGATTCATTGGAGCTATATGCTAGAACTCTAATTACGATGAACGGAGAGTGATGAGATTATTGGAGTGTGTTTGGGAGATCTTGTGGGGTTCAGATTCAGATCCTCAAGAAACCTTTACCAGTGATGAGGCATTGTTCAGTGCACTCTGATTCAGAATGTGGCAGACATTCTATTTATTTTGTGTTCTGTTTAATTTACACAATATTTTCAAACTGTACCAGGGCTTAGATCATCAGAGATGACAAGTCTCGTCATCATGAGCATGAAAAATTTTAAATCCCTTACCCACCTGCTTCCACTTAACACCCAGGTACATTCTATTGGTATCAGAGCGATAACGTAAATTTATGAGCTAAGAAAATTAAATTAGCTTTAAATTGATTTAAAGGGTTTGAGAACGGTTTCAACAGTTCTGATCTAAAGTCGATTCGAGGTCGGATGATCATTTTATGACTAACCCAATAAAATTATGGATCATTTATGGTTTTACAAGTATTAAAATTGTGATAAATCTATATATATACATGTTTGTTTTGAAAACCCCACATCTCCGATCAGAAACCAGTTCCCGAAAAGTTTTTCTAACTGGAGACGTTCCCCCATAATGTGGATTTTTATTTTAATAATAATAATTATTTATATTATAATAAAATAAAAATTATTTTTATAATAAAATTACTATTATTATTATAATAAAAGGCCAATTTTATCACCTATGATTTTTTTAATGAGATGCTTAGCTGGATGTGTGGAATTATCCACACAAAAAAGAAGAAAAATTTGTTGCACCATTCGTGGAATTATACACTATAAAAAAACCGGCTTGCGGCTAAGTGAACAAAACTAAACAATAAAAAGGAGTGGGAATGGGGTTTTCCCTATCTTTCATGGCATGATAGCCAGACTATCCACCCTAGTGCTACCCTTTAATTCGGTTAGACCACCTCTACAATACCACATGGTGTCCCTCTCCCCTTGCATCAAAGCCCTGTAGAGCCACCTCCTGCAGGCATATCCCTCCTAAACTGGAGCCTTCCAGCCACACCACCCTAGGTACATAGAGTTTCTACCCTATACACATCCCCTCTATGTCTTCACCATCCACATCCAATGACCATCCTAACACTACATACCTTCTCTGGCGATAACCACAGTGGGACCGACCTGATGACCAGATGTTCCCTACTGATGTAATCCAGACTTTCCTCCTTTGCACAAACTCCTGAGTACAGTTCCCCTTTCAACAAACCCCACAGGTTCCTCTACCATCGGGAGACTCCACCGTATTTCTGCCTCATTGCTGAACTCGCCTTGCACTGCCCCTATGAGTCTGTCACCATCTGCCACACCCCGGGCACACCCTACATTGCTTGACTGATCCCTATCATTGAGGTAACACCAATACAGTGCTTCTCCCAGTTCTGTTAGACCTGTATTTCCCTGCAATGGGTATGGGATGGGTTAGACTGACCCAGAATGAGTCTGGGCAGACCAATCAAGTCTAGGAAAACCCTGTACGGGGTTTACAGGGCCCATTACGGGTGTACATGGGTTCTACACGACTCACAATGGGCTAATATGGGGTTTTGGGGCACAAGAAGTTATTAAATTAATCAAAATTAATTAATTTAATTTAATCATTAAGTTAAATTAAATTAAAATAACTATTCTTTAAGATATAATATTAATAGTCAGGTAAAATTAATTTAATTTTAGAATTAAATTAATTAATTTAATTTTTTAGTTAAAAATATATTAATTAGGAGACTGAATATAATTAAATTATTTCAATTTAATAAATTCTTTTACTTTAATTAAATACCATCATACTATAATTCATAGCAATTTAGTTTTATCGCACAATTATTTTCCTCGATGATTGGTCTTGATCACCGACCTTTGCATGTATGATTTATCTGATTAGTTATTTAACTACGTGTGGTAATTGTAAATAATTAAGATAGTCTCTACATAATCATTTACTTTTCATAAAAATGTATAAGGTAATGCACATACAATTGTATCTGATGTATATTGCGGCCCTAACTCCCCTTTCATCTGATAGAGTACATTTGTACTTTTTGATGAAGATGATATAGACATAGACCCTACCAAAATAAGGTGGTATGCTATGATGAGGATGGTGTAATATGTAGAAAATGCTAATTTGAGGTGAAGTCTAGATGAGTTGTGGACAGAATTGATGGGGACAAGCTGCCTTAAGAGTCATTCTATAAATCGGCATGTTACACCTTGGTCGGGGTTGGACCATTGAGTTTAAATGGATCAACCGGTTTTAGACGCTCAAGACTAGTAAAATAGTTTCTTTTAATTATGAATTGGTTTATTATTATATGCATTTTATCACAGTGGGAAAATATATAAAATAATAGATAGTAAAACACATAAGGAAGCGATGGATGTTTTTATATTAATGTTCAGTTGTGAGCATGACAACATAGAATGAATTATATTAATAGAAATGTATTATATTCATTGGAAAAAATACAAAAACCCTCAAAGAAATATTAAGTCATTAAACACCTTTCATCATTCAAATTTTAACAAAACCGAGTATTTGGGGTGCTCATTATGGAAAGTTGAGGGTTCCCCTTACTACTTTGGAGTTCTTTTGAGAGTGATGAGCTAACTAAATTAATGTTTTAGCAAATAAGTATCAAAATAAATCTTGTTGTAATTTTATAGTCGAGTGTTGAAAAAATCATGTTTATGATTTTAGAAGCTGGGAATTTGTAACACCCTAAGGATTTACAAATAAACTTTATTTAATGCATGAAACACTGAGTCTCTTCATAACAACACTATTTTAAGGAGATAGTTATAAACTAGCCATTAAACATAATTTTTCCACTTATGTTTCGGGAATTTCAAAAAACGGACATACACGATTGCGATCAGTATGTTATTTTGAGTCTGATAGCACCGAGTTAATTTTTGGTGAATAGTAACATACCCTTATGAATAGTAACATACCCTTATGAATAGTAATATGACCCTTAGGAATATAAAATTTACCAAATTTATAGTAACCTCACCCATGAATGTATAATATGAAAAACAACTTATAAGTGATAATATGATCATTATATAAGTGTTGGTATTTTGGAAAGTCATAGATATTTAATTACAATTATATGATTAATTAAATAATTTATATAAAAATTTATTTTCATAAAATGTAAATATAAAATAATATTTTATTTTATTATAGTTATAAGACAATTTTATGAGACATTGATTTATTTTTTAAGGTGTTATAAAATGAGTTATAGTTTTAGAATTGTTATTTTTGAAATAAATTATGATTTTATTTAAAAAATAAATTAATCTTATTTAGAAAATTATTTTAAAAAAAATAGTTCATTTTTTAATTATAGACATCAAAAAATTGTACGGGTGAACTTTTGTGATTTTTATGAAATACTTGAATTTTTGGTGAATAGTAAAATTCGATAATTTATGAAATGTGCTAAATAAATGAATTTCTACGTCATGGGTTAATCATGGATGATGTAAATGGAAATTATCTTGAACCCACATGAACTTATTACTATTTTGGGTAACATGAATCAATAATATCCATATTCTTTAGCAAAAATATAAAACTAATGATTTAAATAATGTAAAACCCCTCCTCTCCTCCACTATAAATATCGCCCTCTCCCCTTTTCCTCTAACACAACTCAAGAATTGATCCTTGTTAAATTTCTTCCAAATACTCTTCTCAATACCCTTCCCCATGTAAAAGACCTAATGGTCTCAAATAAATGCCAAAACCAAGTGGCTTAAGGAGGATCTCAATGAGAGGAGATCAAGAGGTAAACATCCACTTTCATTTTCTTGGGTTTTCTTTTCAATTCATTATTTTCATATACTATCTTCTCATCACCTTATACAAGAGGAATGAAATCTCCAGTATTATATATATTCTTAATTTTTATCATGTTTAGGAAAAAATTCACCATCATTCTTCCTCTCCTTTTCCTCTTATTCTAAAAATAAAAACACCATATGTGATGAGCCGATTTACCAAAATCGTGGATGATGTGTTTTCAATTTCCATTACTTTTCTTTAACACTGGTTATAAAAATATCTTAATGTATGAAATTTATTTTAAAGTTTTTGATACACCCTATTTCATGTTTGGGATTTAACATATATACATAATATTATGTTATATAATGAAACTAGTTCATGATTATTAAAGAACCACCAAAATGAACTAAGAAGACATCACTAAAGATTTATCTAATGATTCATCCTCATACCATATAAAAAAATGATTTATATAATCATTTATTATTATGTAAAAATATTAATACCATTTCATTCCACTTATGGGATTCCATTTCCATACGATAAGAAAAATCAAATTGAAACTAGCCATGGAGATCATGTAAAGAATGCACCCGATATAATGGAAGGAATAAAATACTAATAATTATAGGGAGAAATATGTTATGAAATGATCATATAATGTGTTATAAACATGAATATGTTTTTGTAAGATATTAATAACACCCTTTTAACCATTATACATGATGTTTAAACATATTTTAATATGACGAACCTGAGGTAGGGGAATTCTTAACCCAATTTCCATTCTTCGGGTTAACCTTCTACTTTATTCATTATGTGGTATTAAGATTATTTGGGTGATGAATTTTTGTTTATATTATGTTTTATTATTTGTATTTATATTGTATAATTATATCCATTACATTCCAATAATTACCACTCTAATTATGTTTTAAGGGAATTTCCTTTTAAAATAATTTTTAAATTCTCTTTAATGAAATTCAAAAAGGCTATTTTTATATATATGGAAGGAGTGGTTTATCCTCATTTCAAGATAATTTATTACTATTAAATGTTCCTTGGACATATATATGTTGGTTGGATCCCATTATAGCTCAATATATGATGGGTGATCCCCATTATTGCTCTTCAATGCATTGGGTAATCCATATATTGAAGTTGACTGAATGGTTGTTCCATGTGTAAGGGTATTTTATGAGTGATATAGTAAATATGTAACAAGGAAACTATATGATGCTTTTATTCATGCTAATGACTTTTACAAAATTAGTTTTATTGAGTTTTATGTTATCACTTAACTAAGTATTTCATTATTTATATCCCTTACTAAGATTTTAGGGATTATCCTATGTTTCTAAATTTTTTTCACAAGTTATAAGTATGTGTAAGAGAAAGAAGGAATACAATTTAAATTTCATGAATATTTTTAAATGAAATTATGTTTTATTTGAAAAGTTTTATATTTTGAAAAAAATTGATACTATTTTAATAGTATCCATATGTATGATTATGAGATGTTATGTATGTTTTATGTCTTAATTACCTAGAACTCTAAACCGGAAAGGATCCTCATTGTTTAAGACTGTATGTTCTTGTCTAAAACTTCAGATTATGTAATCTATTAAGGTTGCATCCTTATGGAGTTCACTCAATAGATCAATGAACTGCAAGTTAATGTATTTGTCCAGTTAAATGTCTACCTTGAAATCTTCGAGTAGTGGCGTACCCAAAGCTTGTAGACTATGAGGGGAAGTTTGATGATCCTTTCCACTAAAACACTTAATTGACAGAGTATTGTGATTCTAATAAATTGGTTTCCTAGTATTTCATAAAATAATGAGATACATTGATTGATATAATTAATAAATAATGTATAATTCAACAATCAAGATAAAAGTAAAATATATTAGAAATTATTTTTGTAGAAAATGTAAACTAATACCATAAAGAAACACTATGATAATTTTGGTCAAAGTCAATGTCTTATCCATCATGAGTTTCCTAGTATAATGTTGGTGCTTGTGCAGAATTCTATGGTATATGAAATTCAATGTGTTGGTGTCCCCATACATATTAAAAAACCTCAAAAAGTAAGGGTGTAAAATTTCTTAAGAGACTCATGCATAGAGTATATGATGGTTATGTCATTATCATAAATGTCTTATGTTATTAGTGGTTACTACATCTACACATGGATGATATAATATGCAGTCTCATAACTCTGAAGCTTACAAAAAGAAAGATAATTAGGATATGAATGATTGATAATAACATTGGTCATGTGTAAATATGAAATACATATCCTAATCATTCAAGGAATACCATTATTATATATTTTTCACCCAACTAATCTAGTTTAATTTAAATAAAAAAATATAAAAAGGATGGACTAAATGCTTCATTATCTTTTAGGTAAGGTTCACCAAGTAAATAAGAATATTGAAGAAATATTAACCATGAAGTATTATGGAGATCAATTAAAAATACAAGGCAATATAGAAAATGATAAGAGTGATCCCAAAGAAAACTTAACAACATAATTCAAATAAATATGTACAAAATAGGATGTTATTTGTAATTTATATCAATAAATAATTCTAAACAAGATAAATGCAATGAACAAAATTGAATAAGCAAGTACCCACATCTTATTCAGTGATTATTCATCAATTATAAGTATTTTTTTGACATAATTATTGTCTATTAAATGAAATATGTTTATCACATATGTTTATAAAAATATAATAACCAAGTTAATATAGAAATATTACAAGAAGTAAGGCATATTCTCTAAGTTTCTGAGAAAGGGTGATTCCTAAGTTAGCTTTGAGAAACAGATAACTTCTAATTTCCAAGGTAATGATTCAAGTACATCTATCGTTGAGTATAACAAAAAAACTATATCATGTGTCCCTCTAACACAATGAGAAATTATTCCAAGTTTAGTAATGAATGTTTTTGGTGTCTCATACTCATTCAATAGTTTAGTGATACTTAAATCATAGTCAATACATGATGAATATAAAATATAAGACTTATTTTCCCAGTTGTGGTAGGATGATTCGTTGTTAAGTAAAACTAAAAGTGGATGTGAAGGACATAACTTGTTGGGTATTTAGATGTAGTAAAGATAAAAACATTAGGTATTATCTACATATAAACTTATTTATCTTAGACAAAGAAACCATAAAAATAATGGTATGTCACAAAGATTTTAGGGTTAGTTTGGATAGATAGAGTAAACTATTACAAGGTTAAACTTGTGGTAAATATAATTTATAATATTATTTTAAGTAATTAAGTATTGTGAAAATGAAGAATTCAATTTCATGGTTAGAAAATATGAGTTTCTTTGAGGTGGAAATCCATATAATTTCATGACCATTCATTCATCGATCAATATAATATAGCGTAGAGTAATTCTAAAATGCACATTAACATACCTATATAACACTGTTGATGTAAATAAAGAGGGTTGATGGTAAGTCTTATATATTATCATTGATAAAAAATTTATCATGCAGAAATTTATAAATTCACATTTTATACATCAGAGTCATGATGTAAGTATTGTTAATGTTGCTACTTGAAAAAGCTTCCATTATATTTCAAGACGTGCTTCAAAAATAATGGAGATATCCCAGAACCACATGCCAACTATAATTACTAATGAATATAATATGATTCATAGTACGATGTAAATCTATTATTTCATAAGAAATGTGGCTAACACAAAGTGTTTTTTTATATATAAACAAGCATACATTCAGAAAAACAAAATGTGTATCTAATGTAATTGTATGAAAAGCTTCTTAGTATATTACAGAAATCCCTATGATAGAAAGATATAGTTATGTTATAGACTATTTATATATAAGTTTTAACATCTCTACTTGATATAGTGAGAGAAATATTTAATAGGTTTTAGTCAATTCTTATGATTCACATGTAGTTGTTATATGAATGAGTTCCATAAGAGGCATGGAAGAGAAATGTTCTAGAGACACATACAATATAAATAGTTGGAAACCATATTAATGGTTTTATATTCAATGAAATTGGTGATTAATTATTTATTATTAATACTAATTTATATATGCAAATAGTATTTTGAAATTAGCTAATATTGACAAGGTCATTTAAAATTAACACTAGTAGAAAAACTAATTTATACAGTGCAGTTTTCGGGTTGGTTATTTATAACCGGCATGAAAATTTGGGCATATTAGTTTTTCACATCATCTTTTTGAATAACGACATGAAAAAGTGGGTATTCAGCACTCTTTCACGTTAGTTCTATAATTTAACTGATGTGAAAGAATGGGTTTTTGACATCGGTTATAGTATCATTGAAATGAAAGACCTCAAAATATTCATTTTTCACATCATTTATTACATAACCGACATAAAAAACATTTAAAAATTTATATATCAAATGAGGGTTTCATTTCCATGTCTGCCAGTTTTGTGATGGAGCTCTCTTTTATCTCTCTCTAAATCCCAAAAATTATGGTTTCTTTGATATAGTGGTCCAAATATTGCCTTACGATCTAAATCAAACCACAGATCTTGATCCGCCTCAGGTTACACATTTGATGTAAGTCTTAAACATTTTAGTTTATTCATTTTCATTTATTCTTTCTCTTTGAATTTCTAACTGATTATTGTTAAATGAGGTATTATTCATTTTCACATTACCATATTCATAATTTCGGGTTTTTTCATCATCATCATTACACATTAAATTATAGATCTACTCGTCTCAAATTAGTTCACATGAAGGTTTGACTAAATTTTATAATGTTTCAATTAGTTATTGCTGAAGTGATAATTATTTTTTCTGTAGGGATTAATAAGTATTTCATTAGAAAAGTAATCTAGTTTTTCTGTATTTTAATTAATAAATTTCTTTATCTTCAACGGGGTGATAATTTCATAGTGGTAGAAGTGGAAGGTTGTAATGTTTAGTGGTTTCTTCATGTTGCGGCTTCCATAATTATTCAATTTTTGGTGTAATCAAATATAAATTAATGATACTTTTTTTATTTTTCTATTTTTTTGAATTTAGCCAAATGTTACAACTATATACTAAGAAACCATGACACCCCTCCACATTCAAGTTCAATTTTGTAGTAATGATAGGTTTTGTTCACTTAATGACGGTTTTGTTTTGGTGATGGTTTGGTTTTGAAGATTTTTGAAAAATATGATGGTGTTTTTTGTTTAATATTGAGTGTAATTAATTTTTTGGATATTTAAATAACTATTTCAGGGAAATTCATTTTTCTTAATCTTAAGGCTTCATATTTGAGTTAGTAACTTCTACATGGGTGCACTATGTAAAATTTATTTTTAGTTACTCTATTTTACAAACCAAATAGAAATTTTTTCCCTTTGTGTTCTTATGGAATAGTTACCATATTTTTACTCTTCCATTTTGTGAATCAAACATGTTAATGAATTGTAAATAATTCTAGGTGACAAATTTATATCCTAGTTTGTCATCAGAAACTTTTGATTTATGATGGCTTCAAAGTTTTAGTTTAATAGAGTATCCCCTAAATATTTGATAGTGAAATATAAAATATATTTTAAATTATAATTCCATTTTTTGTTTTCCCAATTGATTTATTTGATTATAAGAAAGTACCAAAGTAATAAAATCTAATGTGGTAGATATTTTTTAGGTCTGAAGCTTATTGGAACAAGATAAAGTTGAATTCTCAGTGCACACCTCACATAATTGAGACTATATATTCTATTTCTTATTTTATAATGTGTTAATTAGTTCCTGATTTTATTTAATGTGAAATTTTTTTAAAACTAAGACTGAATTAGTCATTAGATTTTATTATTAATTAGGATATAGAAAAATGTTTTTATTTTTATAAATAATAAACTATGAATTAATTGTTCTCATTCTATATATTTTTTATGGATACTATTTTATGGATATCATGGTACATTTTTTTAATATTCTCATAATGTTATATTCATTTATTTTAACTTGAGACATTTTTTAGATGAATCTATTTTGTAATTCGTTCGACAGGATTGAATTTTCTCATATAAAATTTCTATTTTTCTTATACTGTTTACATTCTTTATTTTCTATATTTTTCAATGTCACTTCTAATCTCAATATTTTATAAATTACTAAATTTTTTTATTTTTATTTTTGATATTTATTATAGATAATGAATCGAAGTTGGATTGATGAACCTCGAATAGGTGTTGAATATGATGAAGGCATCGATGATTTTTTAGAATTTCCTAAACGAAATCTTCCAAACAATGACATGTTTTTATATCCACTCCTGAAATGTTTAAATTTGAAGAACATGAAAAGCAGAGAGATCAAAGATCATTTGATTTTTCATGGTTTTAATTCAAGCCACACCCATTGTATTTGGCTTGGTGAAACCAGGAAAAATTCTAGATCTATTGATGATGGTGCTTTGTAAGATGATAAATCTAATAAATGTGATGGAGTGATTTGTGATATTGAAGTAGAGGCAATTGAGAATCAGCCGACAATTGAGCGTTTATATAGTGATGCCGAAAAACCATTGTATCCAGGTGGTATGAAATATATGGTTTTATAGATGGTAATAATATTGATAAAAATGAAGGAAAAACATGGATATAGTGACAATAGTTTTATAGAGCAACTAAAATTATGGGAATACAATCGTTTTAAAGACATTGATCTTCTAGATTCAAATTATAAGGTGAAGAAAATATTATTCCTGATGGGATTGTGGTACAAGAAAATATATTCCTACTTGAATGACTATGTGATATATTGTAAAGAATATAAATTTCTACTAGAGTTTCCTAAATGTGGAACATCAAGATATAAGTTGAAAGAAAAATCATAGGCTGATTCAGATGTTTTAGAGAACCTTACCAAATCATTTTGGTATCATCCTATATTTCCTCTTTTGAGATGTTTATTTTCTGATTCACATGATTTAAAAAGGATAATATGGAATGATGATGAGTAGATATATGATGAAAAAATATTTCATATAGTAGATTGTCCACAGTGGAAGAACATTGATGACCAGTTTCCTACATTTAGAAATGAAGTAAAAAATCTTAGACTTGGACTATGCACAGAAGGAATGAATGCATATCAAAGACTTAGTAGCACACATAGTTCATGGCCTATTTTATTAGTAATTTAAAACATATCTCCTGAAATATTTATAAAGAGAAAATATGTCATGTTGATTTTAAGGATCATTAGACCAAAACATCCGAAAAATGATTTTGATATTTTATTGTCTCCAATAATTGATCTTTTGAAACTATTATGGGAGGAATGTATAAGGGTGTATGATTCTTATAAAATTGAATATTTTCAACCGCATGCAACGATTACATTCACTATAAATGGATTTCCCGTATATGTAAATTTTTCTTAATATAGTGTTAAGGGCCATACATATTTTCCAATTTTTGAACAACATACTTCATATTTTCAAATGCATCATGGGAGAAATACAATATAACAAGGTCATTGAACATTTTTTCCTATAGATCACTCATATAAAAGATTAAAAGAGGATTTCATTGGCTCATAGAAATTTGAAATTTCTCCAAACTATTTATCCATACATTATTATTTTGAGAGGGTGAAAAAAATTGATGTGACAGTTGGAAAGACACATAAATTTGGTAATGATAGAATCCTTTGGAAGAAACGATAATTTTTTTTTGATCTACCATATTGGAAATATCATGAGGTGAAATATAAAAATGATATAATTCATGTGAATAAAAATATATTTGAATGTTTGATTGGAAAATTGTTAGATATTAAAGGAAAGATTAAAGATTGGTTGAATGTAAGAATATATTTATTCTCAATAGAAATACGTTTGGAGTTAGATCCCATTTCTCATGGAAGGTGAACATTCCTACCCATGACTTTTCATAAGTTGTCCAAGAGGGATAAAACTATATTTTATCAATGTATTAATGATATCAAGGTTCCACATGGCTATTCGTAAAATGTAAAAAAAATTGATTCTATAAAGGATTTGAAGCTGATAGGTATGAAATCTCGTGACTGTCACGTCATGATGAAACAAATTATACTAGTTTCGTTATGTGAAATATTTTTCACCCGTTTCAGAATGACTATCATGACGGTGTGCTAGTTTTCAATTAAATTTTTAATAAGGTGATTGATTTGAATGCATTGAATATTTTGGATAACAAATTGTTTTCTATAATTTTTCAATTGGAAATATATTTTCCTCTATATTTTTTTGATATCATAGTTCATTTAATGGTTCATTTGGTGCGAGAAATAAAGATTGTGTGGATCTGTATATCTTTGATCATTATATCATTTAGAAAGGTATATGAAGATATTGAAGGTGTATGTTTAGAATCCATATCAACATGAAGCATCCATTACTGATATGTACATTTTTGAGGTGGTTTCAAAGATTTTTACAAGCTATTTATTTGATGCGGAGCACATCAGATTACTTAAATATATCCATGAACAAGTTAACTTTTGGGGAAAAGGGATTCGTGGATTCAAATTCGAATCATTGATAAGTGAAAAGATAAATAAGGTACAATTATATAACTTGAATAACATAGATGATGCTAAAACATATAAAACATTTGATATTAATGATTTGAAACAATGTTATCCAAAGAAGAAAGATACGCGGATTTTTAATGAGCATAACATATTTTTTTAGGGTTTAAAAATACCATGAACCTAGATGCATCAGAAAAATTGAGATTGTTATTAGGAGTTCCAAAATTAAATTTGATAACATGGTTCAGCTATGACATTAATGGCTATACATTTCATATGAAAGATCAGGATAATAGAAGAATAGTTTAGAAATGTAACGTATCAGTGTTCATAGAAGAAATGCATTTTTCAAGTGCTAAAGAAAAAACCCAATATCCGCATCAACTGCATTTTATGGAGTCATTGAATAAATATGGGAGGTTTATTACATTAAATTTCAAGTTCAATTGTTTATGTGTAAATGTTTTATCAGTAACAACAATGTCTGAAAAGATGAATTTCGAATGACACTAGTTAATCTGAATAAATTATATTACAAAAATGATCCTTTTATCATGGAGACACATGAAAAACAAAATTTCTATGTTCTTAATCAATCCAATATAAATCGGGATATTTTTACATGAAAACAATATTATTATGGTGATGATATACTTGACGAAGATGCTGATTTATGTGATATACCTACATCCATAGTAAAATTAACAAATAATATTGATGAACACATCGAAGACATGGTTTCCTCCATACAAAATGATTGTGATAAAGGAATTTGGGAAACAAATATTTAGTACATTCCTAATATTATATGTAATATTTGTTTAGTTATGGTTTAATTTTTTAAATTTCATAATTTATATATTTTATTTTTATTTTATTTACAAAAAAACATATTATAAGTAATAAGTTAAAATGTTTATTAATATTAGTTTAGTTTCGTCTAGTTTCCCATATTTACCATTAAGTAACTAAACTATTAATTGATTTTTTTGAAAAACAATTAATCTAAATTCAACATTTTAATTAATAACAAAATATATTTTATAATAGTATATTATAAAATAATTTTTCTGTTGTAAAATTGATTTATTAGGTTTGTGAATTTTTACTATTTTATTTCATCTCTCATTAATATTTTTAGTTTTCATTCCTTTATGTCATTACATCTCCCATTAATATTGTTATAAATTTAGTTAAATATGAAAAATTTGAATAAAAATGTATTACACTTATTTTACTTTCCTTTTTTTATAATTGATAAATTTTTATTTACATTTGGATGTAATTTTTGGATTTTTATATTTTTGTACACATTGATGTTGATTTGATTTTTATGATAATGACAGATCAATCCTCTAATCCACTACATATTTCTAGAGATGATCATACTCATACCCATGAGGAGGAACTTAAACATGCTTCTTTTTGATGAGCCTTCTCATATTTCTTTACATGATACATGGACTTCCATTGGGGAAAAAAAGAGAACGAGAATTGGTAAAAGTGGGACCACATGTTTACCAAAATTATTAGATTCTTGTACCCCAGAACAGAGGATACCATTGGACTTTGATATTAATGATATTCTTATAGGTCCAAAGGCAACATATTTAAAGGCTTTTGTATCAGTAAAGGATAAAATCAAAGTCATTATTTTGTATGATTATTGTAATAGTGTTGACAAAGTGACATTATCACTATTATGGGAGACCATTTTTGTAAGATTGTTTTCTATTATTTTACTTATCATTAAATTTTTATAGTAATATATGTTTTTACCCTTGTTATTGATGAAATATGATATACCTGACATTGGAGGAGTCAAGAAGAAATGTATATCATTAGCGGCTATGATATGGAGGGATTTTAAATCATCCCTCACATCATAATTAATTTTTGGTAATAGAAAACATGAAAATCCATGAAATATATATCCATTTATAGCTGAAGATACATGGAAACAATTTTTTGAAACTAGACGATGAGAATATTTTTTATTAAGTGCAATTTTACCTTTTTAGATGATTTTTAAATCAATGACCATATTAATGTTTTATTTATTCTTAATTCTTAATTTATAGAAATCATGGAGATCTCATCAGGAGATTCAAGATGGAAATTTATACCCTCATATGTTATCTCCGAGATGATATAGGTTATTGAAAGAACACATGCTTGAAGAAAAACTTTAAAAGATGAGAGATGAGTTATCAGTATCTCATGTGGTCACCCGTCCTTCCTCCCACTAGACATGAAAAATAGAAGAGGGCTCAAATGGTCAAAATGGAAAATATCTTATAGAAGAGTCAAGAGTTATAGCTGATAATATTTTAAGATGTTTATTTATTTATTGAAGTTAAATATACTCTTTATATATTGTGATTCATTATATATTTTTTTCAATTATTCTATTCTGGATTATCTTGAGGAGAAGAGAACCCATGAGATCTTTATTGCTAAGGGTAAACAGGATATTTTAGATACAACATTAGGAAATCCCGAACACCCAGGTCGCGTACAAGGATAACCAACATGTGTATAGGTAAGAAGTGTTTCCATGTTCGGAAGATTCTTTAGTGGAGCATTTTTATAAAAAAATAGAATCATTGGAAACCAAAGATTATGATATTCAGGCGATGATGGAGGACAAGATCAGAGCTTATATACAGGCAATGTTTGCAGAAATGAAAGGATGGTTTCGACATGATGATTCAAATTTTACACCTATGATAGAAGATCCCACTACCCTTACTTATCCTACTCACACATATGTGTTTCTAGACTATACTCCTTATTCTACCCCAACACCCCCTCCTCCATATCATACAAGTGACTACGAATTAATTGTTGATGGTTCTCATCATATTGTTGTATATGGGATGATATATTATTTTTGTGATAGCATTCATCATCCCCATATTGAGATAGAGCATCATAGGGTCACTATACATGATTTTATAGATAAATCAGAAAAAAATACTGTGTCCTACAGATGAATTGAGTATTATTGGATAGAGTATCAGTCATTTTTTTGGTTTGTCTATCTAGAATATGTTGAAATATTTCCATATAGGTATGCATATATGTTATATTTAATATTATTTTGTTAGTAATTTTTTTATCATTTTAAATTCTATATATTTCTCTAATTTTTTATAAATACTTTAAAGGTAAAGAAATACTATATATACAACAAAAAAGTCAAAGTTCCATGACTTCAGATACAAATACTACTGGTCTTGATCAATTGTCAACATACTCAAAATTTTCATGGGGAGTATATGAAATTATATTTGAGGGTTCTATTTGTGGGCATGAAATGACTATGAGCCTTTTAAAAAATAATATCTTAAATCTTGTAGATGGAGATCAATTGGGAAACAAAAAAATGCAAGTTTTTTCCAGGTAATTCGATTAACAATTTTTTGTGTTTCTTTAATTTATTGAAAATTTATAATTGGGTCTACATTGAATTAGGTATCAATATAAAATTTGTATAGATCATGATAAGATATATTTATATGGATTTATGAACCCACATATTATTTCTCATATAGCTAGAACAATGACCAATGCTCAAAGAACAATTTATGAAGCCGAAATATTTCAGAAGAATGTCATCATTTAATATTGGATGTTTCCATATCATGAATGGTATGAAATATTTTTTCTCACAATGTGTTATATATCACTTAAAATATTAAAAAATCATATTAAATTTTATTTTATATCATTGATCATTGGTTTTTGGGTCTTTTTTGTCCAAGAGAGAAGAAATTATATTGGCTATGCTCTATACATAATGAAGTGAGAGAAAATTTTAAGGATATAATGAACACATATGTTTTCTTATTTTAATAATTTTTTATATAATAGTGAATAAAAGTTATTATATTCCTATTATTTTCAAATAGGTCATTTAATTTATTTAAAGAGTTGACAAGAAATAATAGCACCAAGAGAGAAAAGATCTAATTTATAAAATCTAAGGGAATTATCATTTACAGTTACTAAATTTAAGATATATTAATTAAAAATTTTATTTTGAAATAAAATCTATTTGAAATAGTGTCATAAACAACAAGGTGGAACTGAATGTGGATATTATGTTTTAAGATTCATGTATGAAATAATTTCTACCTGGATATTTTCAATGTTTTATAAGGTTATATTTCTTTATAAAGCATTCTGTAATATTTAATATGTTTTATTGAAAATTAAATTCAATTAATTTTTTGTATTATTTTTGAATATTTTTAATGATGAAAGTTTATATAGTGTATACGAGTTGATACATTTAAAAATTGAATGTCCAAATCATTTTATAGGTATGATTGGTTTGTAGTTTATTTTAAAGTTCAATAGTAAGTGCATTTTTATAGATTTTGTGTTGCCTTTTCTGATTTCTCTTGTGAAGTTTTTGGGATGATGTTGGTGTAAGAGATGAATCAATGTACATTGGTTTTTATTTTATTATAATTTTCTATGGTATGTGTATTTGGATGGATTTTGTGTTTCCTTTTCTATTTTCTACCTATTGTGCAGTTTTTTGGCTGTTGGTGGAGGCCTTTTCTGTTTTATGAATGATTCTTGTGGAGGAGATAAATCAATGTATGTTTTTGAAATAAAATCCTATTTTTCACTATAGTTATTGGATAAACGAAGTTATAAATACATTTTCACAATTTTCACATTATTTTGTAAATAACTGTCATTGTAAATGGTGAGAAATTGATTTTTTCATGTCGGTTATTGAAAAAACGATTTGAAAAACAAACTATACATGGTTTTCCACGTTGGTTATTTAATAACTAAAATGAAAACCCATTTATCATGTCATTTATTTAAAAATATCAATGTGATAAATGAAGGGTATTTTTTTCACATCAGTTATCTGATAACCGATGTAAAAAACCTATGGAATAACTTATTTATAATGTCTATTTTAAGTAACCAATGTGAAAAAATTATTTACTACGTCCCTTATAACCACGTCACCTAAAACCGGACATGAAAAAACATACAAAATTGACATGAAAAACCCTTTATGAACTAGTGTCAATAAGGTATTCCCTATATCAAAGAGAAAAGAGGCATATTATTTTAAATACCATGATGAGTATTCAAGTGAAATATTAAATGGGTGGTTCAAGCGTGGCACCAATAAGGATGGATTGGTAATACCAGTCATTATGCCTAAATCTATTAGAATTTTACATTTCATAGCTAACTTCGATGATCATTTTATTATGTATTTGATGTCATGAAAATCAATAATGGATGGTGTCTATTCAATGAAAACAAAAATGGATAGTGACATTAGTGAATTCTAGTAGGGTTACACGGTACTTAAATATAGTTTAGGATCAACATAAGCAATACAATCTTAAAACATTCATTGGAAATGAATCAATTCCATGTGCCTACTAGAGTTTAGTGGGATTCTCATTGTTTTCTATGTGAAATATGTTCTGTAACATATGGAATAAATATATTTTTCTACGAGTTATTTAAGACACAATTAAATGGTATACTCTAGTGATTGAATTAAAGTAGAAACATAAGTTCTAGGGAACCATATCGATTGAGGTATACCTAATGGTTTCTTGGACCTAGTCATTCATATATATTCTAACATGGTATTGAAAAATAGAATTTGGAAAAATTAGAGAGAGAATTGTCGCCGATATCATATGGAATAAATACATGCAAGAAGACATGCTTGGGAATATAAGGTGATTAATGCGCTGAGTTGAAATTCCATACAATTTAGAAATGGTTTAATCATATATGCTATAATATGTACATAACATGATATTTCCAACATATAATTTATGTTATGAAAATATTAGTTATATTTTGGATAACTGTAAATGAAGAAATCCAAACTATCTGATTATACTTGGGAAAGTACAAAAGATATGTACCTAGGATGTGGACTGGAAGGATACTAGTTTTAAGGGGAAACAATCTAGCCTTCCTTAAGTAAATGTGACATATATTGTATTTAGGCTAAAGTGATTAATGAGAAAATATCATACATGATATTGGAATGCATACCTACAAACCTAGAGTTCATTACATCTTTTGAGCACTACTGGAAATCATGTCTTTCCCAACGGTTCTGAACCATTGGGAAAGGCTGCAGAACCATTGGTATATGTTATAATAATGGTTCTGTAAACCGTAGGGAAGTAATCCATTGGGAAAGATTTTCCCAACGGTTTACTATGAACCGTTGGTATAGGGTGGGGAAAGCCAACCCTATCCCAACGGTTCTGCCGAACCATTGGGATAGTTTTTTCCAACGGTTCTGCCAAACCATTGGGATAGTTTTTTCCAATGGTTGGGCCTCAACCGTTGGAAAATACCATGGTTTCTCCTCTTTCTCAATGGTTTGAAAACCGTTGGGAAAGGTGTTTTACGAACGGTTCAATGAACTGTTGGTAAAAAAAGCATCTGAGATGCTATGCCAAGGGTTTGGAACCGTTGGCATAGCCTATGCTTTGCAAATTGCACAGCAGCCTACAATTTGCACATCAGCTCTCCAATTTGGACAACATGCCTCATTTTGTGCATTCCCTCCCATTTTCAATCCAATTATTGTACCTGAAATAAACTAACACATGCCTATAAAATTATTGTACCTGCAATAACCAACTAACACATACATATAGAGAACAAATTCAAACACATTTAACATATAATTCATCTTGGAACTATACACATCCATAATTAAATTAGAATTCATAACGTAATTATAAACATACATAATTCATTTAGAATTCAATTTAAAATTTAGATGACAATTATATGTGGAATCCGGAATTCAATTCATTATTTGATCGTTTTTTTGTATACCATATATTTTTACTTGAAATGATGTCCATTTTAAACAAAATACATATACTTGGAGTGATATCGGCCACACCATACCTCAGATTGAGGCGAGGTTAACTCGTACACGTCACAAATGACCCATCGATCGTTTACCTAAAGTATCAACTTATTCCGAAAGCATTTTCTCAGTTTTCCGTATGTCAGTTGATGTTTTTCACATAAAATGATTTCCTTTTGAAACAAAAGACAAACACTTTGAGTGGTGTCAGCCACACTGCGTCTCGGATTGAGGCGGGGTTGATTCGTACACGTCACATATGACCCATGGATCATTCTCCTAAAGTTTCAACGGAAACCGAATGCGTTTGGTCGGTTTCCTCTATGTACATAAAATGCTGTCCATTTTAAACAAAAGAGAGACACTTAGACAGATCTCGGCGACACCGTGACTCGGATTGAGCCCGGGTTGGCTCGTACAAGTCACATATGACCCATGAATCGTTGTGATAAATTATGAACAGATTCCGAATGTGTTTGGTCGGTTTTCCATATGCCAGTTGTTCTTTTCACTTATAATCCTGTCCATTTTAAACAAAAGAGACACAGTGAGAGTGGTGTCAACCACACCGCACCTCAAATTGAGGCAGGGTTGACTCGTACACATCACATATGACACATGGATCATTTTGATAAAGCATCGATACAATCAGAATGTGTTTGGTTGGTTTTCCGTATTCCATTTGGTGTTTATCACTTAAAATAACATCCTTTTAAACAAAAGACAGACACCTTGAGTGGTGGCGGCCACAATGAGCCTCATATTGAGGAGGGGATGACTCGTACCCGTCACATATGACCCATGGATTGTTCTCCAAAAGTTTCAATGGAAACGAAATGCATTTGGTCAGTTTTCAGTATGTACTTAAAATGTTATTTATTTTAAACCAAAGGGAGCCACTTAGAGTGATCCCGACCACACTATGCCTCGAATTGAGCCCGGGTTGACTCGTACACGTCACATATGACCCATGGATCGTTGATCTAAAGCATCAGCAAAATCTGAATGCATTTGGTCAGTTTTTCGTATGTCAGTTGTTCTTTTCACTTATAATCCTGTCCATTTTAAACAAAAGAGACACTGTGAATGGTGTCGGCCACACCGCGCCTCGGATTGAGGCGGGGTTGACTCGTACACATCACATATGACCCATGGATCATTTTCCTAAAGCATCAACACATTTTGAATGCGGTTGGTCAGTTTTTCATATGCCAGTTGATCTTTTCATATATAATCATGTCCATTTAAAAAAAAGAGACACTATGAATGGTGTTAGCCACACTGCACCTCAGACTAAGGAGGGGTTGACTCGTACACGTCACATATGACCCATGGATAGTTTTTCTAAAGTATCAACACAATCAGAATCCGTTTGGTCGATTTTCCGTATGTACTTAAAATGTTGTCCATTTAAAACAATAGAGAGCCACTTAGAGTGATTCCGGTGACACCGTGCCTCAGATTAAGGAGAGGTTGACTCGTACACGTCACATATGACCCATGGATGGTTTTCCTAAAGAATCAACACATTTCAAATGCGTTTGGTCAGTTTTCCATATGTCAGTTGTTCTTTTCACTTATAATCCTATCCATTTGAAACAAAATACCTACACAAGGAGTGATCCCCCCACACCGTGCCTCGGATTTAGGAAAGGTTAACTGGTACACGTCACAAATTACCCATCGATCATTGTCCTAATGTATCAAAATATTCTGAAAGCATTTTCTCGGTTTTCCATTTGTTAGTTGATGTTTTTCAATTAAAATGACGTCCTTTTGAAACAAAAGATAGACACTTTGAGCGGTGTCGGCCACACCGCGTCTCATATTGAGACGGAGTTGATTCGTACACGTCACATATGACCCATGGATCGTTCTTCTAAAGTTTCAACGGATACCAAATGAGTTTGGTCGGTTTTCCGTATGTACTTAAAATGGTGTCCATTTTAAACAAAAGAGAGACACTTGAACTTATCCTGGCCACACCGCGACTCGGATTAAGCCAGGGTTGGCTCATACAGGTCACATATGACCCATGGATCATTCTCCTAAAGTTTCAATGGAAACCGAATGTGTTTGGTCAGTTTTCTGTATGTACTTAAAATATTGTCCATTTTAAACAAAAGAGAGACACTTAGACTGATCTCGGCCACACCGCGACTCAGATTGAGCCCGAGTTGGCTCGTACAGGTCACATATGACCAATTAATCGTTGTGAAAAATTATCAACAGATTTAGAATGCATTTGGTCGGTTTTCCGTATGCTAGTAGTTCTTTTCACTTATAATCCTATCCATTTTAAACAAAAGAGACACAGTTACAGTGGTGTCGGCCACACTGCTTCTCGGATTGTGGTGGAGATGACTCGTACATGTCACATATGACCCATGGATCATTGTGCTAAAGTATAGACACAATCCAAAAGCGTTTGGTCAGTTTTCGGAATGCCAGTTGATGTTTTTCACTTAAAATGACTTCCTTTTGAAACAAAAGACAGACACTTTGAGTGGTGGCGGCCACACTGCACCTCGTATTGAGGCGAGGTTGACTCGTACACGTCAAATATGACCCATGGATCGTTCTCCTAAAGTTTAAACAGAAAACGAATGTGTCTGGTCGGTATTCCATATGTACTTAAAATTTTATCCATTTTAAACAAAAGGGAGCCACTTAGAGTGATCTCGGCCACACTGTGCCTTGAATTGAGCTCGGGTTGACTCATACATGTCACATATGACCCATAGATCATTGACCTAAATCATCAACACAATCTGAATGCATTTGGTCGATTTTTTGTATGACAGTTGTTCTTTTCACTTATAATCCAATCCATTTTAAACCAAAGAGACACTATGAATGGTTTCGGCCACACCCCACCTCAGATTGAGGCAGGGTTGACTCGTACACGTCACATATGACCCATGGATCGTTTTCCTAAAGCATCAACACATTTCGAATGAGTTTGGTCAGTTTTTCATATTCCAGTTGATCTTTTCACTTATAATCCTGTCCATTTTAAACAAAATAGAGACACTATGAATGGTTTCGACCACACCATGCCTCGGATTGAGACGGGGTTGACTTGTACACATCACATATGACCCATGGATCATTTTTTTAAAGTATCAACACAATCAGATTCCGTTTGGTCGGTTTTCCATATGTACTTAAAATTTTGTCCATTTTAAACAAAAGAGAGACACTTAGAGTGATTTTGGCCGCCCCGTGACTCGGATTAAGGCATGGTTGACTCGTACATGTCACATATGACCCATAGATAATTTTCCTAAAGAATCAACTCATTTAGAATGCGTTTGGTCGGTTTTCCGTATGTTAGTTGTTCTTTTCACTTATAATCCTGTCCATTTGAAACAAAATACATACCCAAGGTGTGATCCCGCCACACCGTGCCTCGGATTGAGGATAGGTTAACTTGTACACATCAAAAAAGACCCATTGATTGTTGTCCTAATGTATCAACATATTCCGAAAGCGTTTGCTCGGTTTTCCATATGCCAGTTGATGTTTTTCAATTAAAATGACGTCCTTTTGAAACAAAAGACAGACACTTTGAGTGGTGTCGGCCACACCGCGTCTCAGATAGAGGCAGGGTTGATTCGTACACGTCACATATGACCCGTGGATCATTCTCCAAAAGTTTCAAGGGAAACCGAATGCGTTTGGTCGGTTTTCCATATGTACTTAAAATGGTGTCCAATTTAAACAAAAGAGAGACACTTGGACTGATCTCGGCCACACCGCGAGTTTTATTGATCCCGGGTTGGCTTTTATAGGTCACATATGACCCATGGATCGTTCTCCTAATGTTTCAACGAAACCCGAATGCATTTGGTCGGTTTTCGGTATTTACTTAAAATGTTGTCCATTTTAAACAAGAGAGATCCACTTAGAGTGATTTCGACAACACCGTGCCTCAGATTAAGGCGGGGGTTAATCATACACGTCACATATTACCCATGAATTGTTTTACTAAAGCATCAACACATTTAAAATACATTTGGTTAGGTTTGCACATGTCAGTTGTTTTTTTCACTTATAATCATGTCCATTTTAAACAAAAGAGGGACACTGTGAATGATGTCGGACACACTACGCCTTGGATTGAGGCGGGGTTGACTCGTACACATCACATATGACCCATGGATCGTTGTTCTAAATTATCGACACAATACGAATGCGTTTGGTCGGTTTTTCGTATTCCAATTGATATTTTTCAATTAAAATGACATCCTTTTGAAACAAAAGATAGACACTTTTAGTGGTGCCGGCCACACGTCATCTCAGATTGAGGCGGGGTTGATTCATACATGTCCCATATGAACCATGCATAGTTCTCATAATGTTTCAGTAGAAACCGAATCCGTTTTGTCGGTTTTCCATATGTACTTAAAATGTTGTCCATTTTAAACAATAGATATCCACTTAGTGTGATTTCGGCCACACCATGTCTCATATTAAGGCGGGGTTGACTCGTACACATCACATATGACCCATGGATCGTTATGATAATGTATAGACACAATCTGAATGATTTTGGTCGGTTTTCCGTATGCCAGTTGATGTTTTTCACTTAAAATGGCGTCCTTTTGAAACAAAAGACAGAAACTTTGAGTGGTGGCGGCCGCACAGCGCCTCATATTGAGGCGAGGTTTACTCGTACACATCACATATGACCCGTGGATCGTTGTGCTAAAGTATCGACACAATCTGAATGCGTTTGGTCAGTTTTCCGTATTCCAGTTGATGTTTTTCAATTAGAATGATGTCCTTTTGAAACAGAAGACATACACTTTGAGTGGTGCCAGCCACACCGTGTCTCAGATTGAGGCGGGGTTGATTCGTACATGTCACATATGACCCATGCATCTTTCTCCTAAAGTTTCAACAGAAATCGAATGTTTTTGGTCGGTTTTCGATATGTACTTAAAATGTTGTCCATTTTAAACAAAAAGGAGCCACTTAGAGTGATTCTGAACACACCGTGCCTCAGATGAAGGCAGAGTTGACTCATAAACGTCACATATGACCCATGGATCATTGTGCTAAAGTATCTACACAATCCGAATGCGTTTGGTCAATTTTTCGTATGTCAGTTGATGTTTTTCACTTAAAATGACTTCCTTTTGAAACAAAAGACATACACTTTGAGTGGTGGCGGCCACACCGCGTGTCAGATTGAGGAAGGGTTGACTCGTACAGTCACATATGACCCATGGATCATTGTGCTAAAGTATCGACACAATCCGAATGCATTTGTTTGGTCTTCCGTATGCCAGTTGATGTTTTTCAATTCAAACGACGTCCTTTTGAAACAGAAGACAAGCACTTTGAGTGGTGCCGGCCACACCACGTCTCAGATTGAGGTGGGGTTGATTCGTACACGTCACATATGACCCATGGATCATTCTCATAATGTTTCAACGGAAACCGAATGCGTTTGGTTGGTTTTCCATATGGACTTAAAATTTTGTCCATTTTATGATAATCATCATGTGTCTATTAGTGGAATGGTATTTACTTAAAATCTTGTGGACATTAATATAAAATATTTTTATATCATTCTTAGTATGGATTAGATTTTAGTTTATCATGCTATGAAACATTTCAAAGCTAACAATGTCATGCCCAACGAATACATCTCTTTTATAACATACAAAAAATCTATGATATTGATTAGATGTGTAATTTGATTTACATTGATTATCATGATGAAAATAAATAAAATATATATTATAGATTTTCTAGTAGTAAATGAAATCAAGGAGGGTGGGGGGGGGAGGCTGTCCGGCGGTGCTGTCCGGGGGGCTGTCTGGTGGGTGTCCGGGGCTGTCCAGGGGTGTTCGGGGGGGGGGGGGGGGGGGGTTGTCCGGGGTTCAAGGAAGAGGGTGGGGGGGCTTTCTGGGGGGCTGTCTGGGGGGCTGTCCAGGGTCCAGGGAGATGGTTGGGGGGATGTCCGGGGGCTGTTTGGAGGGTTGTCCGGGGGCTGTCTGAGGGCTGTCAGGGGGGTGTTTGGGGGGTTGTCTGGGGTCCAAGGAAGAGGGTGGGAGGGGGGGGGGGTTGTCTGGGGTCCAGGGAGGAGGGTGGGGGGGGGCTGTCCGGGGGGCTGTTTGGGGGCTGTCCGGGGGGTTTTCCGGGGTCCACGGAAGAAGGTGGGGGGGGGGGGCTGTCCGGGGGGATGTCCATGGTCCAGGGAGGAGGTTGGGGGCTGTTCAGGGGGATGTCTAGGGGATATTCGGGGGGTTGTCCGGGGTCCAAGGAAGAGGGTGGGGGGCTGTCTAGGGTTCTGTCCGAGGGGCTGTCCGGGGTCCAGGGAGGAGGGTGGGGGGGGGGGGGCTGTCCGGGTGGCTATTCGGAGGGCTGTCCGGGGGCAGTCTGGGGGTGTTAGGGGGGGTTGTCCGAGGTCCAAGGAAGAGGGAGGGGGGCTGTCCGGGGGCTATCTGGGGGGCTGTCCGAGGGGCTGTCTGGTGTCGAGGGAGGATGGTGGGGGGGGGGGCTGTTTGGGGGCTATCCGGGGGCTATCCGGGGGGTGTTCGGGGGGTTGTCCGGGGTCCAAGGAAGAGGGTGGGGGGGGGGGGGGGGGGGCTATCTAGAGGGATGTCTGGGGGGCTGTCTCGGGGGCTATCTGGGGTCTAGGGAGGAGGGTGGGGGGCTGTCCGAGGGGCTATCCGGGGGGCTGTTCAGGGGGCTGTCTGGGGGGGTGTCCGGGGGGGGGGGGGTGTCCAGGGTCCAAGGAGGATGGTGGGGGGTTGTACAGGGTCTAGGAAGGAGTGGGGTTCCCAAACAGACAACCACTAAAAGACAACAACATCCATAAAAAGAGATAATATATAAAAATAACTCAACTCCAATACTATACTATGAGTCTAGATAAAACCAACAACTAGAATAGATAAAATATCAAATCTCAGTAATATTAGTAAAAAATGTAATGGATAAATTTGTCCCATATCACCATCACCACCATCACCATCATCATCACCCTCGTCCTCATCACCATCATCGTCCTCTCCCTCCTTAGAGCCCCCCTTCTCACCCTCGCCCTCCTCCTCGCCCTTGCCACCCGCCTCGCCCTCCTCCATTCCCTCCTCTTCCACATCAGACTCCTCGCCATCATCATCGTCAAGCTGGACATCATCCTGACCACCACTAGAACTACAACCGGGTGCACTATATATAGAACGTATCGACGACATATATTCATCAAAAGTTGGGCTAGCCTCTGCTGGAAGTGTTGGACGTAGAACATCAATAAATTTCATAAACGCTCTGTTTTCCCGAGCAAACTGTTCTGCCGTCTCTGTGGCCCTTTTCTCTTTCGAACATGCATCATATGTGCACACACCCATATCCCAAAGAAGTTTCAACTATTTTATTAAAGGTTGCATGTATACATCAATATCAATTCCAGGATCAGAAGGACCAGATATGAGTATACTCATGAATGTGAATGGTTTTTTCATACACAACCACTGGGGAAAGATTATAAATGTGTATAAAAACTGGCCATGTGCTGTATGAAGTAAGAATATTCCCAAACGGATTAAAACCATCGCATGAAAGATGTAGCCTCACATTACGCACGTCAACTGCAAAATCAGGATGTCGAGCAGCAAATCTATGCCATGAAAATCCATCTGCAGGATGAACCAACTCATCATTAGTATTCTTTCTCTCGATATCATGCCATCTCATTTTTGTTGATATGTCACCAGACATAAAAATATTCTAGAGTCTGGGGATCAATGGAAAGTGCCACATTACTTTCTGTGGAACGCGGGATGGTGTTCCATCAGATTTTGACTTCTAAAGGGATGTGCCACATTTTATACAATCATTTCGTTCAGCGGTTTCCTCCCAGAATAAACTGCAATATTTCAGGCAAGCATGAATTTTTTTTCTTGAAAATCCAAGTTCCTTAACTAACTTCCTTGCCATATAGTGGTTTTAGGGAATATCTGCATCATCTGAAAGTAAATCTTTCAAGAGGGTAAGAATGTAATCGATTGCTGTATTAGCAATCCCATACATAGTTTTCCCATGAAACAATCGGACTAAAAATTCCACCCTTTTCATTTTATCACATTGTCGATATACTGGAGTCATGGAAGCATCATTCAATTTTTTCACCCTATCAATATCATCATTTTCACTAGATGCATCATCTGTCCTCATATCGAAGTCTTCTTGAGTTGAAATCCTTTCTTTTTCATGATGATGAATAAATGGAAACTGATCATCTAACAAATTCTCCACTCCAATCCTTTCATTTTGATCATCACCAATTTGAGATTTCATTTTCTCCCCATTGTGATAACACACAAAGTAGTTTTCTTGGAAAACATTTTTGGTATTGTGGTAGCTGACTTCTTTACAGCTCAACCAAGGTCTACCAACACAATTGGAACATCGACAGTGTATGCGAACACTATCTGAAGCATTGTGAAATGAAAAATCTATTAACTTCTCCAAATTGTTTTGAAAATCGCTTGAGCTGCGATCGGTTTCATACATCCAACTTATGTCCATTCTGTAAAAAGAATTTATATAATTCATTTTGTCATAAACAATTCAATAGGATTGAACTTTAATAGAAAATATCTTTCAAAATCCATTTTAAATAATAAAATCCCTTTGATAATTTTTAACAAATATTTGGAGTATTCTCAAGGCAACCCATTTGGAAAAGTCACATTAAATTCCCAATTTCAATGCCAAACCATTGAAAACAATTAACAAGAGACAATCATCGACCATAAATAACATAACTATAAATTAAAAAAACAGAAACTAAATGTGATATAGAATTTAATGTTAAGTTAGGGGAAATGAGATTAAATAGAGACAACAACATCATAAATGGTTCCAACAACATAACTTTTTATTAAATCCACCAATAATAGGAATGAGAATGCCTCATACACCTAATCCCTAATAAAAAAAACCAAATATCCAATTAAAACATTGAATTTAGGGTTTCCACCCCACTTGGATAACCCTACCCCCACCCCACCCACCCCACTTGGACAGCCCTACCCCCACCCCACTTGGACAACCCAGCACCCCCCACCCCACGTGGACAGCCCTACCCCCACCCCACATGGAAAACCCACCCCCCCCACCATACATGGACACCCCTACCCCCCACAACCCACTTGGAACCCCCCCCCCCACCCCACCTGGACAGCCCTACCGTCACCCCACTTTGACAACCCACCCCCCCACCCTACCTAGACAACCCCTCACCCACACCACTTGCACACCCTCCCCAGCCCACTTGGACAACCATGCCTAGACACCCTCCCCCCACCCAACCTGCACACCCTCCCCCACCCCAAACAGCCCTACCCCCACCCATTTGGACAACCTAGCCCCCTCCCCCACTCTACCTAGACAGCCCCTCCCCCACCCTACCTAGAAAACCCCTCCCCCACCCCAAACAGCCCGACCCCCACCCCATTTGGATAACCCATCCCCCTCCCCCACCCTACCTAGACAGCCCCTCTCCCACCCCAAACAGCCCTACCCCCACCCTATTTGGACAACCCCGCCCCCTCCCCCACCCTACCTAGACAGCCCCCTCCCCCACCCTACCTAGACAGCCCCTCCCCCACCCCAAACAGCCCTACCCCCACCCCATTTGGACAACCCATCCCCCCCCCCACCCTACCTAGACAACCCCCTCCCCCATCCCTACCTAGACAGCCCCTCCCCCACCCCAAACAGCCCTACCCCCACACCATTTGGACAACCCAGCCCCCTCCCCACCCTACCTAGATAGCCCCCTCCCCCACCCTACATAGACAACCCCTCCCCCACCCCAAACAACCATACCCCCCACCCCATTTGGAAAACCCAACCCCCTCCCCCACCCTACCTAGACAGCCCCCTCCCCCACCCTACCTAGACAACCCCTCCCCCACCCCAAACTGCCCTACCCCCACCCCATTTGGACAACCCATCCCCCTCCCCCACCCTACATAGACAGCCCCTCCCCCACCCCAAACAGCCCTACCCCCCACCCAATTTGGACAACCCAACCCCTCCCCACCCTACCTAGACAGCCCCCTCCCCCACCCTACCTAGACAACCCCTCCCCCACCCCAAACAGCCCTACCCCCACCCCATTTGGACAACCCATCCCCCTCCCCCACCCTACCTAGACAGCCCCCTCATCCACCCTACCTAGACAGCCTCTCCCCCAACCCAAACAACCCTACCCCCACCCCATTTGGACAACCCAGCCCCCTCCCCCACCCTACCTAGACAACCCCTCCCCCACCCTACCTAGACAACCCCGCCCCCACCCCAAACCACCCTACTCCACGCCATTTGGACAACCCAGCCCCTCCCCCACCCTACCTAGACAGCCCCTCCCCCACTCTACCTAAACAGACCCTCCCCCACCCCAAACAGCCCTACCCCCACCCCATTTGGACAACCCATCCCCCTCCCCCACCCTAACTAGACAGCCCCCCCCCCCCTGCACCCTACCTAGACAACCCCTCCCCCACCCCAAACAGCCCTACCCCCACCCCATTTGGACAACCCATCCCACTCCCCCACCCTACCTAGACAGCCCCCTCCCCCACCCTACCTAGACAGACCCTCCCCCACCCAAAACAGCCCTAGCCCCACCCCATTTGGACAACCCTGCCCCCTCCCCACCCTACCTAGACAGCCCCTCCCCCACCCCACTTGGATACCCCTCGACATCCTCCCCCACCCCATCTTCACACCCTTCCCCACCTCAAATTGAACCATAAATTCATCCAAATCAAAATCCAATTTTCATCTAAAATAAATTCCACCAAAAGTACCATATCACCCCACTAAAAAAACCCTTTATCATTTTTGAAGTGTAGAACAAAAAACAAAAAACAAATCCAAGCATTCCGTAGACAACAACCCTAATTTAGCCTAAATCAAAACATCAAACACAAAAAAAAATAACGTTAAAAATAAGGTAACACTTACTAATTTGAAGTGTGAAATAATATTTTGTTTGATTGAAGATGGATCTTGGGTGGAAAGAGTGTCACTGCCGAGAAGAATTCAGGAACTGGGTTCTGTCTACAATTTGCAATCAGGCTGGGTGGGGGTTCGGATGGTCTGTATTTGGGGGAAATCTTTCCCAATGGTTTGTAAAAACCATTGGGAATGATAGATTTTTCCCAACGGTTTCATTAAACCGTTGGGAATACTAATTTTTCCCTATATTTCCCAACGGTTTGATGAAACTGTTGGGAAAACTAATTTTCATCCAATCTTTCCCAATGGTTTCAACAAACCATTGGGAAAAATCACCTATACAAATGGTTCAATAGAACCGTTGGTATACAACTGTTGGGAAAACCATGATTTCTAGTAGTGGAGATAGATAAGAAGAACTGTAAAATACACAACTATTTGATCCAGTTCTTATAATCATACCAAATAAAGGTTTATCATGATGACAATTCTATTACTGGTACTAGAAAATAATTTTATGTATTTATGATGGAAAACAGAGGATACACTCAGGTTTTCCATCCCTTGATATGTTTTACTCAAGGAGATGAGGTCACATTTAAGAAAACTTCCATATTGAGTAAACATCGAAGAACCCTCAACTAAAGTCGTGACTCAGCAAAATAATGATCTTAATCATGTGAGAGATGATAAGTATGGTTAGAAAGTTGTATCTAGTTAAAATGTGAGTGTTGTAATCGTGTGTTCCCTAGACCTAACCTGAAAAATACTTTTTGATTATCATATCATGCATATAGTTAGATATACATGACTTATACTTTCCATTATAGTGTAGATATTTATTTATCCTATATTTAATGGTTTTGTCCAAAGATTAATTTTAATATCAAAGGATAATAGTATATCTCTTGATATAATGATAACCTTGAGATACTATGAAATTAATTTTAAAAAACATAACCATGGTTTAGTTAAATCATACTGAAAAGACACAATTGATGTCCAACTATCTAGTTTTGGGGGATCATATGCATTGGGACCTCTTTTCATGATGGTTTCACTTGGTGATATCTATTATTGAGATCACGAGTACATACCCACCAATAGGAACACCACATGTTTTGGGTGTCATTGGTTGTTCTTATCCACGAACATGTGTATTGGTCTCTAAAATTGAGATCATCATCAATGTGTTCCATTTGATTTCATACAATGATGAAAATAAAAACCATGATAATGAAATAGTGGTGAGGTAGCTTGTGTTGGGTTTGTCATTAGTAGTACATAATTGGTTGAATGGTCAAAAAAGTATATGTATCTTGTGGGCTAAGGAAGTAATATACCCCAGGCCTTGTTGATTAGGATGGTAGTACCATCATAAGTCCTTGGAAACGTAAGTCAAGGTTAAATCCATCCAGTTAGATCAAAAAATAATAAATCAAGAAATGATGATGATATAAGAGTGAGTTCAACTTTATGAGATATTTAATGACAAAGAGATTATATAACACAGTGCATGTTCATAGGCTGGTTGTCATTACTATGAATTCTCTTTATCTATTTATGGGTCATGATGGGTTACTAGACTCCTCTCTTGGTTTGTATATATAATTCACTTATATCAAGATAAGGGCCAAGAGGGCCACACAAAATAGTGTATTCAAGAATCCACCCTACTCTTTTGAATAGGTATATCAGACATGGTGGGCCCCACCATGAGGCCCAAGTGTGGTCCAAGTTATCGATCACTACAGAATAAATAAATTCACAATTATTCAAGTAAATAATAATTGGGTTGATTTTATTTATAAAAAGTTTTTAATTTTTAGTAAATATGAGGAATAATATTAACCAAAAGAATATAACTTTAATATTCTCAATTCATTTAATATTAGAGAGATTTATGAGTCAAGTTAAATTAATTAGTTTTATAATGTAATATATTTAATATATATTAAAATAATATGATAATATATAAATAATATTTATGATGTAGTTTAGTTCTTCATAAATTTATTTATTGATACTTTAGTGGGAGATATATTTTTCAGGGCTGAGGAACCCATTCATGTATTTTGACTCCCACACTAAAAGAATGATAGATGATTAAATATGTTATGATGTTCATACCAATGAAGTGAGATCCTCTATCTCCCCCATCTCCTAGAGGGGGAGAGTTTCTTTTTCTAAGTGTCGATCAAGGATCACCTTCGATGGATCAAAGAAAAAGGATTGAGGTGATCAACGTGATGATGAAGGATTCTTTAGAACTATGCTCTGACACTCGAATTACGATGAACAACGAGTGTGTGTATTCTTGGAGTGTGAGTGGATGATCTATAGGTTTTTCGCTTCATATCCTCCAAGTAACGGTTTCTAGTGATGAGTTTCTATCGAGCATACTCCGATTCAGAATGAGGTATATGTTTTATTTATTTTAGTACTTTGTTTAATTTTTTAGTCATCCTCAAATTTTACTTTCACTCATATCATCATATATGATAAGTCTATTCATCCCGATGATGAAAAAGTTTAAATCCCTAGACCAGTGGCTTCTACTTCACATCCGTGTACCTTCAATTAGATCCTTAAAATGATCTGAAGCTTCCCAAGCTGATTCTCCATCTACCTGATTGAAGTTATAAATTTCATTCATTAGCTTACATGTTCGTATTTTTGGGAAGTATTTATATAAGAACTTATTTTATAAATCATCCCAAGTAGTGATGGACTTGCGAGCTTTGATTTTGATTCAATCCTTGGCTCTGTCCCATATGGATAAAGGAAACACTCGAAGTCTAATAGCATCATAAAATACACCTTGATTGAAAAAGGTGTCGCATACTTCTATGAAATTTGATATGTGTTCATGGGGATATTATCTTTGAAGTGATATAAACATCCCCATGTTCGGGATCATGTGGATGAGTTTAGGTTTAATTTCTGATTAATGTGTTTGGATAAGTGTACACAAAATGATGGGCACAACACCAATGATGGATTGAAATTCATAGTCTATGTAGGTTAACACTTGGAGCACTAGTCACTCTCCATGATGTTTAAGTGGTGTAAATGGGAGGTTTTTCCAGTTAGGAGGCACAAGGTTGTTTCATTCATACATGTTTTAGCATCGACATGTAGATATGTATCTTTCAATATCAATATCGAACAAAAGTAGTTCCAGAGCATCATTTCTCCTTGAACGATTCAAAGGGAGCTGACACATGCACTAGGACAAAGAATAAGGGATTTAAGGTATAATTCATAGGAAAAAACATAAAATGAAAAGGGGGAAAAAGTTAGAGTTTGAGAAAATCAAAGGTTCACTCTAAAGGTTACAATGCCAAGGCACAACAATGTACCTAGAAACAAAACTAAAAATTTTCTATCCTACACAGTGTCTTCGATTCTTTATGAGTATTGATCAAATTAAAATTTATATTATCCCATAATATAGTCAGGTATGAAGGAGTAGCATAGTGGTAGTGTGGGTTCGATCCCACAGATGAAAGTTTAAAGCTAAACAACCAAGCAGTTAGAACATTATTGAAGGATTTATCAATAACATTCTTTGGGTTAGTTTTATTAATACTACGTATCTCGGGTTTTAATTTGGATGAAAATAATGGATCAAAGTCATTTTCAGGGTTTTGAAAAAATATTAATCCAAAATAAAGATCAGTATAATCCTATGGATTATGCTTTGAAGTGGTGAAAAGTTCACCAATTGGTTATGTTCAAAATAATTGGATCTACCTACGATACAACCATTAATTGGTCTATAAATATAAACTAACCTAGATGTATCATGCTTATCTTAAAAGGCATAAAGTATCATAAGATATTGGTCCAAGATTTCTCAACTCAAACTAGTTCAGGGTCCTTCAGTTACACTTCCCTGATCAATGTTATTAAGAAGAATTAAATAAAAAATAGTTTTTATCTTAATTACTGGACATAGTGTGACCAAGTTTCAATTAAGATATTCATTACAAATAAACGGACATTTACTATAAACTACTAACCCAAAAAGGATTAGCCACACAGGAAGGTATTAAGAAAAATTAGGAAATATGTAGAATTCTTGAAATAACAAATAAACAATTTAAATTGGCATAATCAAAAATTAAAACTATATAAAATCCATAAAATACTAACATGAATGAATGGGAATTGAAGAATGAAATAGTGGAGGTAGTTGAACGGTAATGATAATATGATTCAAACATTAGAACAAAAACATGAAGTGAGTGAGTCATGGAATGGTAAGTGGTAGAAACAGAATTATTAAAACAAAAATTAAAATAAATAAAAATATGTTTGAATTAAAATGGATAAGAAATGAAGAAGAAAAGATTAAGGGTTTGGTGGTGTCTAAATTTTATTTCTTCATATGGGTGCTCAAATATTTATAGGTCTAAGTGTTTCACAATTCATAAATGATTCACATCATGAACATGTTTTAAGTGACTTCCGCATCAAGACATTCATGATGTTTAATTGGGTTTCATGTTGTGTACTTGATATCTATAAAGGTCTCCAAATTTCTTGGATATCCTGGATTTCACATCTTGTATCGTTAGCGAGATATATATTTCAATCATTGAACGATGTGAAAAATTTTCATGTCATGTACTTCATTAATTTTCAAATAATGAATATTTCACATCATGTAATATCTTCATGTCATGTACTTTGTATTCACATCATGAAAATTGGATTCACATCTTAATAATAGTTTCAGGGAATGGTCTTCATTCTAGTCAAGGAATACATGTCCTGAATATGTGTTTCATGATGTGTGATGTTCCATTTTTATATTTTACCAACATTCCTCCATTGAGTATTAAATTCCTAAATCATGTGAAAAGCAACGTAAACCTAGTGCATTATCGAATAAATCATGCTTAAATCTTAAAGAAATGTATCCAAAAAAATATATATAAAATCAAATTATCAAAATATAAACTACATTTTATTTAGTGTTATCTATAATTTATTTTCATCCTACACCATCATATAATTGACATATTATTTCTAAAATACAACTTTATATATCATGTCAGGATCTTGGCTGAAATACATGCACTCAAAATATATCATAAAGTCATATTTATAATTTCCCTATTGACTGTGTAAGTTATGATGTCAGATTCACATGCCTTAGAACTCTTATGAATGGATATGGATGGGAAAAAACTACCTCTTCTTTCTACAACCAGGTCCCTAATGCTTTCCATATCAAAAATATCCTTTATTTAATACATATATATTTGCATTTATGTTATACTTTTATATCCATAGTGGTTTTTAGAATAATCTAGTCTTTATATAAGTAATGGGACTTGACATACTTAATGGATTCAATAGTGGTTGTAGGACTAACAGTGGGAGATTTGGTCTCTTAAGTAGAAAGTAGTAGTGTCAAGATTTTTCCTCAAAAATCATAGTGATTTGTGGTATAATTTGTTCCCATTAAAATTCATTACTGTTAAAGAGCTTTTTAATTGGAAGTTTTGGCACTCTATAAAATTGTATATTTCTCTATATTGCTTCTGTAATTATAGATTTTTAGTTTATGTATGCAGGTCACGATGTAGGTGAATCGGGACAAATCCTCACATGTGTAGAAGAAATGGAAAATGATGTTGTTTCTATAAGTTCAAAATACTAATATTTTTACACTTCTCACATAATTTTTGGATTATGGATTTTCTACTATATCAATTAGGATACTTACAACCATCCATCCATCCAATGGCCCAAATGCCTTCAAATTTTTTATTATAATAAAACCCCTTTTAAGGGAAGAAGGGTGGAACCCAAATAGACAAAAAAACACCAGACATATCATGACGTGAAGATCTTATAGAGTAAACTAGACTAACAACAAGAAACTGCCCCTCCCTAGCATATGATCCAGATAATGCTCTCCCCCATTGCATGGCTATTCATCGACCAAATGTCCTGTGTCAAAGCACAGGCCCGATCCGATGGCAAGTTCCATACCCTCTCAAACATCCAAATATGAGAAGCTCTGAAAATTTAGGATACTTATAACCACTATTATGAAAATATCTTAGGGATTCCTTGCACTAAGAGTTCATTGTGCCACCACACATAGTGGTTCTGTCTTTCACCCAATGTCATCCACAATGGGTGTTCCCTCCTTAGGCCAATGTCGACCCAAACTAGTATTACATCATTATCTCCCATGCTATGATCTGTATTAGATATTGGTCAACTACCTCTTGGTTTCTATCATGATCTATTAAGGTTCTATACCTAATTGGGATCTATTTTTTTTATCAAACTCTAGAATGAACCTTGCAAAGGAAAGTGAACTCTATGAAGTTAGTTGGGGAACTCTATGAACACCAATGATGAACCTTATGAAGTGAGAATCATATTTATGAATTTCCTTCGATGCCAATTTAATAATGAATTTAATATAGGGTTGAACCTTACAAAGTGGATGACAACCATATAAAATATTGTGCTATACACTGTAGAGTCTGCTGGACTTTGTCCCTTTTTTCAATTTCCAATACAAAAAATCCATATTTGTCCAAATAAAAGTAACGCTTATTTAAATTAATTAAAAATATAAAATTTAAAGAGAATTAATAATAAGTCATATATTTGTTCAAGAATTTAAATAACCCATTGAAATAAATAATTTTTCCATTTTAATCAATATTTTAAAAAATAAAATTATTTGAAAATTTAATTCCAAAATTCCATAGAACACAATGAATTAAAAAATATGAGGTAGTAAAATTAATGTTATATTAATAAGATAGATGGAATTTATTGACTTTTCCAGCTAGTATGGGTCTTAACTATAATCAAAAGTTGGTAATAGTTCATATAAAGGTGTAAGCACCCACTCCAAAGAAGAAGGTCAATTTGGGTGTAACTCAGATTTAGAACCATAAAGATTTAAAAATATAAAAATAAGATACATTAAAAACCTAAAATAATACATCTCAGATCATATTTCATTTTTGTTAAAAGATGGGACATAATCAAAGAGTATGTTCCATATCCTAGAGATACTAGAAGGTAGAAGTGAAGCAAAGACATCCCAATAGAATTCAATATTTTAGTAGTGGTTTTGATGGATAATTTTTTTTATGGTGGATATATTATTATGGATAGGTATTTCTCATTATAAATGTAGAATAATATTCCTTTATAGGCCCTAATATTCTATATAAAGGAATAGAAGAAGTCATCAAGTGGGATAACCATGTAAAATCAATTTATAACCTTATAAGATGAACCACATATATCATATTTAGTCAATAAACAAATATGTAAATAATTAAAAAATATGAAATAAAATATATGGTGTAAATTTGGAAACAAACGGTTAGATAAATACGATCAATACAATATATAGTTGAGTAAACTATAATAGTCCCTTATTTCATGTATTTAAATGCTTTTAACTATTGTTGAAATGTTTTAGGTTTTAGGGAAGATATGACCCATGGAGAATTTGCATCAATAGTTCCAAATAGATATTTTTACGTGATCTAAAGTTCCAACAAATGCTGGAATTATCACAAGTGGCACATTGTTGAAGTTGGAATTGCAAGAAAATAATTGCAAGGATATGGGTTGGAGAAAAAAAATATTGGTTTCATAAAGTGGTTTCAATGTTCAATTGAGGTGTTTGTGTTGAAGACACATAAAATAAATTGGTATTATACCTTGACAATGGATGAATATATATCAATGGAATAGTATACCAAAAAGGTTTTTTCATGATTAATATATTTTATGATAACATGTGATATAAACTAATGGTTTTCATTATATCAAAGGATGCTACGGGGATGATTTTTATAGCTACTAAATCATTTTACACATATTATTACATTATATTTAACATAAACATATATTAATACAAAATAAAGATCTTAAGGTCTGGTGTATAGGGAATACTAGATTTAGAATATATCAAAAGGGAAATAAACATGAAATCCATATTTTATTCTCCATATTGAGCTCTTAAATCCAATTGATCTCGTAAAAATATGTTGGATGACTGGAGAAAATACATAAAGAAATGGGTGAGCTAAAAATACCTATAAAGAAATAATCATGATAAAGAAACATAACATGCAAGTCAAAGGTATAACATGATATCATAAAATAGAAGGCTCATGAGTAATCACACGGAAGTATAATATAAGGAACATGGTATCATAAAATATCATTTATATATATGAAATGTGGTAGAGAAATAAAACATAACATAAACATAAGTTAAGTATAACCACAATGACAACATCACATGGTGGACATATACTAATAATGGATTTGGTTTACTCTTTAATACCATACATGAAATCTCATGAGACTAAAAAATTACCCAGTATAATAGAGGGATATATAATTCTGATCCCACACATCACATTCACATCACAAACATGCATATGTTTTCCACATAAGGAAATCAATATTAATGAATAAAAATAATAATTACCTATGGAAAAAATTGTTTTCATAATCTTTTCTCGTATCCCTATAAAAATATATTTCTTAAGGAATTTGAGAAATGGTCATTAGGTATGAATTTCCCAATTAATGAAAGGAATATTTAACTAAGTATAAATGTAAGATAAATATATTTTGAGTCTAGAATCATTCTATATCATTAAATATAATGATAATGTGATTGATAGAAAGAGATTTTATAACCCAAAAAGGGTGGTTTTCAGATATCCCTTAGCTCGAGATTTATCCATCATGTGTGTTATTTATCTTCTTAAATAATAAACTTATGTTAATTATTTACTTTATTAAGATTTTTTTAAATTTACTATTAATTTTATTTTATTCATTATCATTTTATATTCAATAACTTAATCATTTAGGTTCAAGTTGTATGTTTTAACGATTTTTATCTCATGTGTCCAAAATCCCCTTGGAAGGTTGACTATGGTCAAAGATATATTTATTTAATAATAAAAAAAGAATAATAATTTGATAATTATCATTTTATACATTAATAATACTTTTTTAAAAAAAATCACAAGTTATGGTTTTGAAAAAAGAATTATGTTACAATCATAAAGACGGTAGGTCGTATATACACATGTGTAATGCTTCCATTTTTCAACAATCATAATGGAAAGAAGAAAAATGTTAATTTCTATTTATATAATTTTAATTCTATCATAAATACAATTTAATTTCTTTAAATACATTTACATATACCATCCATGTGACATGGTAATAAGAAACGATCACATCACTTCATGAGGCGGTTGTCCATCATACACATGAATGAATTTATCATTTTTCAAAGGATGATAAGGTAAAAAGGAATATGATATATTATTTTTATATAATTATAAATATTTCATTAATATAATATATAAACATTAAATTCATCATCATGAATATCCATTTGATGTAATTATGGAAACAAAATTACATCAGTTCATGAGATGATAGTCCTCTGTACACATGAATGATGGTTTAATTTCCTTTTGATATAAGTGGATATATATTTAGGGTGTTAAATTAATAGAATAAAATTAAATTATTTGATAGATACCAGTGTTATTATATCATTATGGATGAATAATATTTCAATGGGGTGGAAAAAGAAATAAAACAAATATGCTTAGTTAAGAATGAAACCTATTCTTTAGACCGCCTCTTTAGGATTATCCCTAAAGTCTCCCTATATTGGATTTATGATAAAAAATTTGAATCTAGAACATGGGTATGTAATTAAGGAATATATTTGGTCTCATAATTTCCAAAACAAAGGGATTTTGAGGTGTGGAAATGAGTGGAGAGAAGGTGACCTTTTATAAGTGAAGGGGAGAGACATTTTTGTAAATACCCAAATCTATTCAATAATTAGAAATTAATGTTGAGAAAAGTTCCCAAAAAATGATAAATAATTGAGATTATGGATGATATAGTCGATCCATACCTCCACCATTCAAAAGAATCATTTTTAAACATGTTACCTTATTAGTTTAACCCATGATAAAACTGTTTTAACATCAACTGTAATAATTAATTTTTATTTTTTATACAATTCATTTAGACAAAAAATCATGTTAAAATAGTTATATAAAATTAATTATAATTATTAAATATATATAATACACTTTTTAAAATTCAATTCACATAAATGGAAAAATATAATTTAAAATTAAACCTATTGGTGTGATAAAAAATATGTTTTCCAAAGAAAACGTTTTCATAAATATAAAAGGTTTTTTATCTCAAATTAAACATGAAATTAATTAAAATGAACTAAATTGAATTAAAAATAACTAAAATGAAATAATTTTACTTTTAAAATAATTATAAAAAAATATTACACCTTTTAAATGATTTAAATAAAAAGTTAGTATTGAATAATAACAAATATGTTTCACTATTCATTAAAAAATTAAACATTTTATAAAAATAAAAAAAAAATCTATGAAAATATTGACATTTTTATTCCCAAAAATAAGTTAAATTTTCAGAATAATCTTTTTAAAAGTATCAAAAATTAATATTATTTTTTAATAAAACCAATAAAAAAGCCTTTTTTAGAAAAATAATTTTCCAAGCCTATAAAGCATTTACCAAAAATTATGTAATTATTTATAAATATATTATATTTATCCTTTATATTAATTTTAAAAATGTGTCAATTATTATTAATATAGAAAAATTTAATGCCTATTTTATAATGGTCATGTTTAAATAATATTAACAGTATATTGAGGTTTGTCAAAACATGGTGTTGCATGTCGCATATGCTATTAATAATATATTTATTTAATAGAACTTGGGGTGTTACATGATTTCCCTTTTTTGAATTTTTCCCTCGAAATTTTCATACCTTGATTCATTCCCTCAGAAAAGATCTCCTCAATTTCCCTTGTGGGTCTTTACATGAATTGATACATATTTTAAACAATTCTATAAAATATCTGTTACATTAATCCAAACACCTCCCATGTATAAAGTAATCTTGAAAACAAGTGATAAGGCCATACAAAAAGTAAAAAAAATACATTATAAAAATATAATATAAAAATGGAGGGAAAATAACCAAGATACTCAATGTTGGATGCCCAGTCAAAACCCATCCAAAAATGGTTTCAATCACCAAATAAAAGATACATCATACTATTACCCATACCCTCATGATCATGATTATAATATGTATGCTCAAATATTGAGAACATACAGGTTATGTGATAATAATATCAATAGACCCATAAAGTCTAAAAAAATATATTTGGATTTTACCTATGCATTTTTGTGTAATATGATATAAAATAAAATGAATAAAATAAGGATGAAAGATCTAAATAATATATAAATTCTATAGTCAAGTGATTTTCAGGATATCTCAATGAAATAATACATGCTTCAACCAATGCAAGAAAGAGTTTGATGCTCTCAACCATTTATTATAAAACCATTGACATGATAATATCACCCAAAATACCATACACATGGAATATCATATTTACTTTTCCTCATCAAACCAACCCCTACACATGAAATTCGTGGAATATTTTGGATTAAAATGACATAGGCTACCCCGTGGATCAAAAAAACAACTTGTAGTACATCACCAATTATACTTATCTAATAAATGATATCCACATTTCCGTACAATTATTTTAATATATATTACCAAAGACCTCAAATAATTCCCAATAAATATATTTTAGATTATCAACTATCATCAAATCCACTAATCAAACAAATCATAGTCTCTAAATGAACCATTTTAAAATCATGTTTCTTTAGAATTTATCTTTTAAATATTATCTTGAATCCAACCAAACACTTAAATTAATTCCTAAATAAAGAAAAAAGGTAAAAAAATAATCCACTTAAAATAAACACATCAATTACATATAATAAAATTAAATTAAAATATAAAAAATACTTATTTCACAACTTAAATTCAAAACAAAACTCTTTGTTACTCATTTTATATCTTATTCATTTTCTTATCAACAAACATAATTCATAATATAATAACATAAATAATTACAACTTAACTTAATATATTTTTATCATAGAATATTATATTTTTCCAAAATTAATTTTTTTCTTTTCTTTAATGTCATATTTATATAAAAGATATACTAGAAAATCTCATCAACAAAAAATATTAATCATAAAAAATTGGTTTAAAAAATATATTTAATATATTAAATTTTAATTAATTTATTTAATTAATATAATTTCTTAATAAATTCATCATAAACAACATATTTTATTAAATTATTCTTAATTCATCAATTACAAAACTCCAAAAACACATAAAAACACATAATAAACATATGAAAATATTGCAATCACCTACCTCAAACAGGAAAAAGTTTTTCACAAGAATAACAGTTTAATAGTCTATCAGAAATTTAATAATACAAAAGTATCAAAATATGTGATAGGAGATATAAATTTAGGTTTAAACACCAAACATAACCATGAAACCTTCAAAAATAAATCAAATACATACCTTATCCTAGTAGATCCCACTTGAACATCAAATATAGATTGAAAATCCATCAAAAAATGAACAAGAAATGTATGATAGAAGATAAAAACTTATTGGGTGAAAGAGAGGGGTACTTATGCTGCATACAATCTACTATCACTCAAAGCACCATTTGTGTCCATATTTTATTTTAAATAATAAATATATTAATGTTTTCAAAATTTAAAATATAGCAGTGTCCCAATTTGGTATCCTGGTTAATTAAATAAACATAATGCTTGATTCCTATTATATTCTGATATAAGAATATATATATATATATATATTTATTTATTTTTAAAACAGAGCATTATGTTTTACCCTACTGTAATTTTCTATAAGTGGTGGGGGAGGGGGCTTCAAGTCCCCCTTGATTCAAAATATAATTATTTAAACAAACCACATATAACAAACATATAGTTCAATATTCTATTTTTTAAACCTATCAACAACAAATACAAATAAAAATACCATACAAAATTATAATTGGTTTTGAAAAAAATATCCATAATTTAATAATAAAAATATCTATATCATTTTTTTTGTGATTATTATTATTATTATTTTTATAAGTTTCTTTTCTCCACAAAACAAATATAAAAAATTTAAAATAATTACTATTCGTAGAAGTTATTGGAATATTACAAAACCCCAATATAAAGTTTCTCATCCTCCAAAAGCATCAATGAGAATATTCAATAAATAACTTCATCCATTAATATAGCATAACTGGTTCTTGTCCCCAAGTTTCCTCTTGAGACAACCCATATTTACATAACACATGAACAAGAAGAAAGATCATCCCCCATGATACTTTCAAATTAAAATCCCTAAAACACAATAAATGTTCATCAAACAATGAATATGGTTCTAACTCAACATCATCACTATGAAATGTATAAGAAAGGCCTAAATTATACATTCCTATTTTTAAAAATTGATATAAATTATCAATCCCATAATATCAAAAGGATAAAAGAAATTGATAAAATGTATCTCTAATTTTCTGAAGGATCCTAAATAGGCCCATGAATTGTGGTTCTAATTTGTGATGCTTTACTAGCTTCATGTGTCCCAATCATAGTGAAACCAAATAAAATACATGGTCACCAACACTAAATTACAAAGGTTGATGCCTTATATATATATATTCCTTTTGTTTACTTTGAGTCACAATAAACATATTACTAATAAAAAAACATGATCATAGGTATCTTATACCAGACTAGAACTAAGAGAAGAAGACTCACCTATAAGAATCTAATAAAGAGTCTATTCTCCCAACCTCATATAAAAAGATTCAAATAGTTCCATTTGAATATATGTTTGGTTGATTTTGTTGTAAGAAAAATATACCAAATACAAATAATGCTCCCATATAACAAAAAAATCAAGGATATATGTTCAAAGACAATCCTAAAAAATCTCAATCATAATTTTTGACTGACCATATATTTGTGGATAATACACAGTGATCAACTTCAATTGCATGCACAAAGATCACTGTCAATCCTAATATAACATAGAAGAAAATATCAATTCCTTGAAGAAAAACTTTCTTCTAGGAACTTAATTCAGTATAATAACCTGACACAAAGAAAACAACCTTGACATTTCAACTATCTATGTTTCCTAAAATTGTAATAAATGAGCTAAATTTTTCAACCGATCAACAACTACCAGAATTATATCTCAACCATTAAGTGATCTCATAAGGTCCATCATGAAATCCATCTTTTCGTCATCTTATTTACAAACAAGAATATATAACGGCCACATTATACCTGCAAACTTTTGATACTCCAATTTTTCATACTAAAAAGTAAGACACCTTGATAAAAAATAAACTATATCCTTTTTCACCCCGAGTTATCAAAAATGTCAACAAAAACCATGTTACAATTTCTCCAATTTGGAAATAATTTCCCTAAATGATATATAATAATAATGCATAACCTATTCTCATACTAAATATGGAAAAAATCACCACTCATGTATACATAGAAGAAAATCAGTTTTCGTAGTCTACCTAGGGAAAAAGTCTCTAATATATAAAATTTCATGAGAAACCTTGAACATTGAGTATGAAATCTGACTCTCTTTCACCGACTTAATCAATGCTGAAGGTTATTTTCAAGTGTTCCAGAAACAAAATTTACAATCACCATTGACACATCCAAATGAATCTATAAGAAAAGACTTATAAGTTTTCATTCATCCTTAGCATCCTAAAAAATCAAACAGAGACTTATAAATTAGTAAATTAATGACAACAGTCCACATACCATATGTATACTCCATATCAATGTTAATGGACCATAGATACTCTACCCAACTCCTTTTCCAGATATTTGGATCCTTCTAAGAGAAAATAAACTCTAAAATATAATGGTTAGTGTAAATTAAAAATATATCCGCAAAGAGATAATGTCATAGATATTTAAAAGTATGAACTTCCACTTCCAACTAAAAATCATGATCCAGGTAGTTCCAATCATGAGGTCTTGGCTGATGGGGGCAATATGCCATAACTCAACTCTCTTTCATTAATTAGCTACCAAAGATAACACCAGAGACATCATATTATACCTCATAAAATTATCCTAACTCTTGTAAAATGGTAATTGATAGTTATTTCAATGTAATATCCCAATATATCAAAATAAAATTGTGTTTGATAGCGTATACAACATGCAACTCCATGGTTAAACGAATTATGAAATATTATAATTTAAATATTATAATTATAACCTAGATATTAAATTAGAGGGTATGAATATGAATAATTGAATTATGAAATATTTATAATATTACTACCAAATAAAAATTTATTAATTAATTCTTAGGGTATAAGTGCTCAATTTTTTCTCAAGTCATTTTCTTCTTAAAAAATATATTTTCTTCAAAAATGAAATTTATTTATTTTGACTAATGAATATTATAACTAATTTATATAAATTTTAATAATTTTTCTATATAAAGTATATAGTTTTTTAAATAAACATATTAATAATTATATTAGGGTGACATGTTGGAATTTTTCTGAAAATATTGATTATTTATTATATGGTAAAAAATACCATTTTTTGTAAAACTATCATTTCCTTTAATTAAATTATGTAATTTGAAAGAAAAATTATGATTGGAATTTCATCTCAAATTAAAATTAGTATTATTTAGTTATATATATTCTAATTAGTTATATTTTAATCATCACTATACTTGATTTTAGAAGAAGTTAATTTTTGAGTTTAGAGACACATTTATCTAAAAACAGCTCTTCATTGCATTTTAAAAATTTATATTAAAATTTATTTATGAAAATTATAAGAATTAAATCATGAAAATTTGATTCCATATTTGGAGTCATGAGGCCAAAATGTGGTAAATGAGTCCCTTTTATTTTTATTCATTATGAATAGAAACTATAGTAAATATTTGTCACTTCGATAAGAGTAAACCGGGTAATTAAAGATAAAAAAATATGATAATGACTTAAATTAACCCAAAAAATTTATCTCTAATATATTTTATGAGAAATTTTATATCGTCCTCATCCATGATTCTAATTTATAGAAATTGTGTTAATTTTTCATTGAAAACTAATTATATATTACTTTAAGTATATATAAATTTAATAATGGAAATATTTTTCTTTTAGTTTTCATAAAATATCATGACTGGGATAAAAAAACATATGTTGAATTATAAATGTTTTCTTAAAATATAATATTTTTTATCATGGATTTTTTAATTTTTAGTGGTAAAATAATTACCAAAAATGCTTATACAATGATGACATAGTGCATGTGCAAGCAGTAAAATTAATAAAGTAAAAGATTTAGAAAATTCGAAAATTAATATTTTTTGGGTGAGTTATGATGCCCCTAGAATTTTTGAAGATACATAGAACATATTAGATTTTTTAAAGTTTTCTATTCAAATTTATTTGTGTACATGTTGTTTTCGAAGTCAAATTAAGTGGACAATATCCAAAATGAAATTAATGATATTTTATGTTAAATAATATTTTATTAAAATATTTTAAAGTCATAAATATATATAAAGAGGACAATTAAAATTCTAAATGGTCTAAAATAAAATACTTTTCCCATTTTTGAGTCAATTATCACATCATAATTAAAAATATAACCCTTTAATATTAAAAAATATGTTACCACGACCTAAGTTAAAATTATTTAACCAAAGGGTTAAACATATAGATAAGGTTTAAAATAATATAAAACCTATAAAAAATAGACTGGATGATTATATTAAGAAAATTTCTTCCTTATCTTGAAAAAAATATCATTTTGGAACAATTTTCCATGAGTTAGACACATATTATATTATAATATTTCTTGTATTTCAAAAAATGACATTAATTATATTTTATGATAAAAAAATTTATTTAGGGTGTGCCTCAATGGTAATGTTTCCCACAATACGACATGATTGGTGTATAGTTGGGGTTCAATTCCCCCAGGTGTGATATTATTGAATTTATTTGGGGTGACACATTTTGTGGGCAGATGCTTCCCATGTGTGGTGTAGGATCACTATTTGATGATGCATAAGTGGGATGACTAGGGAATGCAGATATGGCCCTATGAACAAGAATTATCAGTGAAATTGAACTTTTGGTTGCACATATACAGGATGGCTTGGGGTGTGGAGGCTACGATACATCGGTGATAAGGTGATGCTTGGAGGCTTAGCGGTGTTGTAAAATAGAAGGGTCATCAGACGGATCAAGCATGATAGTGACATGTCTCTAAATGGGATGGTTTAAAAAATCCAATAAACCATCGAGTGTTGTGTGGGGGATTATGAGATTATTAACAATTTATAGAAAAGTTACTTGACGGGTAGGTTATCCCCAAGGGGGGGGGGGGGTATGAACTACCTCTCTGGTCCTTTGGGTGTGTGTGTTTGTTTGTTTCAATATAATTGTATCCTCAACAACCTATTATATATTATAAAAAATATTTTATTAATGGATTTAAAATTACTAAAAAACCTCTATTTAGAAAAGTGTATTGGATTTGGTTTAAAATATTAACCATATACTATGCATGGGTCAATTTTTCTTTTTATAGTAACTTTTATGACCTATAAATAGTTAAAAAATTTATATCTTTGTATTGGTTAAAATGGTTAACAATTAGATAAAATCAAAGCGTAAGGATGAATAAACCACCTAAAATTGAGAATATTTATTAAAAGATAATATTTCAACTCATACTCTGTAGGGTCCTGAAAATTCCGCAAGGGGGAAATCCAATTATCGAAAGACTTGGAAAATGACCGAACCGGTCCTCGCACTGGCTCAATGCAACAGCACGTGATCGGTTCAGCAGATAGCCCTCCCGCAATTCCGCAGACCAGCGTCGTCCGTGAAATAGAGGCGGAGACCCTCTGCGGGTGCGAAGCAGGACGGGCGCCGGCCGGTCCACCATCACAAACCACCCAGCCATGAACCGCGCCAGCTGGCCTATGTTGCACGCGCCGTCATTTGTGAAATGGAGGTGGAATCCACCACGAGCCGCCCCCTCCGCGATCCACTGTTGTTCACCGGATAGAGGCGGATTGGTTCACAGCCGTGGAGCAATTCTGCAAAACTCGGTTCCAAAAATCCTTGGTTGAACAAGTCGTTCACGGGTGAGTATTCCTTCATGGGGTTCTAAAAAACGTGTCGTGTACCCATCAATACAGCCTTATCGTGACTTTATAAATAGTAACTAAGGGGCACCAAAAATGGAGGGAGAGGAAGGATGGGTGAAAACCCATGGGGAGATGCTGGAGAAATCTCTCACAGCAGTAATGTTTCGCGACCATCCGAGGACCCCATATTGTCCGTAGATGCACTCTCCTGCATAGTGGAGAAACCAGTCCATGAACCACATGCAGATAGCTCCTCCACATCCATCCCATATCAGCCATTTCCTCCGTGGATAGTTCCCCAGGCGGCCACACCCTCCACAGATGAGTGTCGTTCGCAAAATGGAGGTGGAAACCCCTCCGCAGGTGCGAAGTAGGACGGGCGCCAGCCCCTTTGCAGACACCCTTCGCGGATGGCCATCCTTTGCGGACGACCACCCTTCGCGGATAGAATCTTTTGTAGATGTAACCCTTCGCGGATGGCCATCCTTCACGGACAGACTCCTTCGTGGACATAATCCTTCACGGACCGACTCCTTCGCGGCCGACTCCCTCGCGAACGACTCCCTCATGGACAACTCCACTGCTGACACTCCCCTTCATGGGAAACCAAACCACGAGCCACATACAGCCATCCTAACGCGGCCGGCTCCTTTGCGGATGGCTCCTCCACGACAAGTCCCTCATGGCTGGCTCCTCGCGGCCAGCTCCTACGCAGCCCGCCCAGTGAAGAAAACACCATGCACTCGCGGGTCCATACGGCGGGGGCTACGCCCCCACACCCCTTCTCGGGTTCAGTGTTGGGCTGCAGTCTCGGCCCTCCGGGACGATCCCTTCGCTACCATCATTGACCCCCATGAAAAATGGACAGTCGCAATGCGAACTTTTCGGGCTGGGATGTCAGGATTTTCCATTGCACCCTTGTGTTGCCCCAAAATTCTTCCTATAAATTCAATGAGTTGAGATACTCCTCATGACTCTCATTTTACCCTCATTTCCTAGCTCCCATTATAGGTTCATCCCGAAAGGGCCGCCCTTGTGTAAGTCCCACACCAACCATTGATAGGTCTCTCCTACCTAGTCGTCCTGGCCACATGATGTTAAACTGTATGGCCCTCGTCCTTACCACATGACGTTAAACTGTATGGCCCTCATCCTGACCACATGACGTTAGAATCTACGTCCCTCATCCTAACCACTTGACGTTAAACTGTATGGCCCTCGTCCTGACCACATGACGTTAAACTGTATGGCCCTCTTCCTATCCATAAGATGTTAAACTATATGGAAAAAGTCCCTACAACACGACATTAAACTGTGATGTCTTCAGTTTTATCTACATGACTTTAAACTATAGTAATCCTTATGCTCCAAGAATAAGATGCCTCATTCCATTTTTACTGTGGCATGACTTCAAGAGCACTGGAATCCATTAAAACATTCCATCACTCCACCCCACACTTTGTGTGTCCTTCATTTGGATCTTCATTCCCCTGCATGTCTGACGGGACCCCCTGACGGTCTGGTCCCATGTCGCCTCGGCTCACCTACCGTCCTGGGCCAACACCCCTGAATGACTTTGGGCAACACTTCGAGTCAGGTCCTATGTTTCGAACATGGTCAGCAGTCAACCATCATTTGTTCGTCCCCATTTTTGGATAATGTGATATGAATACTGTGTTTCGAACATGTTCAACAGTTATTCTCCATCACCATGCCACCCTCATTTTGTTTCGAATCTCGGACATGTAATTCGCACTTTCCATCTCCCTTTTTTCAGACTGATTCCAACACCCTTGGAGTTATCTCGCTTTTGCACTCGCACATAGGCATTGTCCCCCATTATATTCCGCAACCCACCAATGGGTTGGGATTCCCTCATGGCCAGACATGAGAAATACACCATGGGAGTCCATCTCAGAGTAAGCCCCGACCTTATGGGATTCCCTCATGCGTAAGCCACACTCACTTTTCACGGACGCACCTTTTGCGACGTGATCGTCTGGTCCATGCCGCCTCTTGGTTCTCACACCGAGCATGACTCAAGTGGGCTTAGAGTTATCATCGACCATGACGTCCTCTTATGGGCCTCCTCAATGTGAAATCCCCAATCTACACCTTGGGCATCCTCAGATTGTATGCCCCAAGCCTATGCGAACTACGAGGACTTTCATCCCTATCTCGTAGGCAGGGTACATAGGAAGCCTCCTAGGAGGTTCAGGCTTGAACATCGTCGAACCACCCGGGTCCACATTCTTGTCAGATCTCCGAAAATCCATTCAAACTATGTGGACTTTGATCCCTTTCCCCTAGGCAGGGTACGTAGGAAGCCTCCCTGAGGTTCAAGCTCAAAAATTTGTCGATCTAACTATCTTCACATTGGTTCACCGAGCTGCTCCTAGAACCGTCTCAATGAGTCCAGACTCCTCGGGGTCATTAATCCAACGAGGGATGGTAAACCTCGAGCTTAAATGATTTCAAATCCCATCGTCCAGCTGACCATTGCCAATCAAGAGAAGTCTGTGGATACTATGCTTGGGTATAAACCAAATATTTGCGAACATATGAATACATCTTAAATCTATAATAGAGTCCTAGAATAGGCAATAATTTCCCCCAAAAGGGTTCGATGTGCCTGACTTCCCATCCTCTAGACCAATGTGAGTTCTTAAGCGTCGCTGGCCAAATTTCCCGGCGAACACCTACCTTTGGAAAGCAGGTCCACGTGTCATCGGATATAGAACCATTGGGAGTTTCGAGACCGACCCAGAACATACTCATATAAAATTCTATTTATATTAAATTTGATCCATTTTATAATGCAAATTAATTTATATTAATTTAATACTTTAAGAAATTCCAAGAATGCCCCTTCCCTCACTAAAAAAGGGAGCCTCATATCCACTTTTATTGACACTTAAAGTACCATTAGGTTCATCCAAAATCAACCCAAATACCATACATAAATCCATACACACATTATATATGTCTTATTTTGGGAATTAAACTAACCTAAGAGGGATTAATATGTAAATCAATGGAGGTTTTTAGAAGAAAATATATAACTTTTAATTGATTGTTTCACTTTTATTTATTACTACACCATATTAAATAATTCCTAAAGCATGATGAAGTAATAAAATAAATATCTTATATATACTTATATGTTATTATGATGACATAATAAAATATATCCATCTCATCTTCTAACAACTGGGGAATGAAAACATCGTTCATGCTTACATGTCCTCTACGAAGCGATGTGTTTCATTTCAATCATCATCTCACAAAACTGGTTATACTGATCGATTTAATGTATTTATATTATATTAATGACATAATTAAAATTATTTAATTATAATTTATCATCTATTTTTTACCTTTCCATTTATTGAAAAATGATAACGTCATTTGTGCAAACATGTGCATTACCACCTTCATGAAGTGATGTGATTCATTTTTCATCACTACATAACATGAAAGGTATATATAAATTCATTTAAAGAAATAATATGGAATTTATTATATATATTTATTTATCTATAATGATAAAATAATACTTACCTTCTTTCTATCATGTTTTTTAAAAATTGGAACGTTACTCATGCGTATATACGTCCTACTATCTCCTTGATTGTAACATATTTAATTTTTCATAACCTTATTTCATGGTTAGATTAAAAAGATTAATTGATATATAAAAATTATAATTTTTCACAATTATTTCACAAGATATTAGGGAACAGTTAACCCTTTGACCATTATCAAGATTCAGAAGCTATTTTGAAATTATGAACTGAACATCATCAAAACACCGAAAATGGAATCAACTGAGTATGTATTTAAATATGCTATGAAAAAAATGAATTTTTTTTATATATACGGGATTAAAACTGAAAAAGGTTCTTAATAATTCAAATAATTGATAAAATTTTATTATATAAGAGTTATAGGACATACATGTAAATTCTGGACTTGAAGTATGAGATTTCATCCCAATTTCTCTTCATTGAGGTTTGCATTAATGTTATGCACATAATTTCGTTTATTAGGTTTATATAATACCCTGTTACAATTTAAATAATTAATCATTATTAATTCATTATTTTTTTTAGTTTCAATTAAAATTATTTAATCCAAGGGTATTTGACTTGAATGTTATCATGTTGTAAAGTGTTTCTTAACTCAATTTTCATTCATCAGGATATATTTTTACTCCATTGGCACTGATTTAAAATGATTATGTGAAAATTAATATCTAAATTAGTTTACTATATATTTAAATATTTTTATGAGTATTTACATATGTGAAGATAATAACTTCAGGGATTTATTATCACTTTAAATATTATGATATTTGCAATGGTTTTTATTGTCTGAATCTTATATTCAAGCGATATGATTCAATTCTATGAACCCTGATTTCCTTTTATAGTGTACTTATTACCTCATGAATGAATTTTGACATATTAAATGATGAAATTCAAGTTCTTTATAGAGTCATATAATATTATTACTTTCAATTAATTTTTATTTGAAAGTTATCAATGTGGTAAAGGCTTTATGTTACAATCTCCTTTATTATCGAGAGTTTTTTTTGTCAAGGTTCCTTTAGGGTAAATCATATACTGTAATATTATTTTCCCACAAAAGTTTTTTTCTTTTATGGTTATGATTGTGTTTTATTGTTTTTAATTTATATTTCCTCCCCCATTTTTAAAATAAACACAAAGAATGTTGTTTGTAAGTGATACCAATCTTAGGTGTTCTTTTATATCAGAAATCTTTCTCTTATATATCCATGTTTTCTAAAATATTCTCAATAATGTTATTTTATAAACATAAATGATTTTAAATGATCTTATATCTTTATTTAAAATGTTTTAAAAAGGAAATTACTAAACATTTTCCACATGGGTGTCATTTTACTCTCCTTAAAAAATGTTTTTTAATAATGATTATTTTTATGGTTTTTGACTTGAATGGAATTTACTCCCATCATTAACATTATTTTCATTTAAGATAATTTATAATTTTACATGGTTATTTTCACTAAAAATATTTTTATTAAAATATTAAAATTTTCTATAAAAAATTAATCAAAAGGTCATTTTCCCTTATTTTTAATGAAATGTTTTAAATTTACTTTTAAAGGTATTTTCCTCTATGTCATCACAATTTAATGAATTTTATAATTATATAGGATTATTATATTATGATACCATCCATAATATTTTTCTACATGTCGTACAATTATTTTTATCAGATTTTCATGAAACCTATTTCTTTTCCATGGGTTAAAAAATATATATTGGAATGAAATTTATTTTAAACGGTGTAAATTGAAATATTGTAATTTTTTATTTGTGGATGGTACTTGGAAATTATTTATTATTAGTGGGTGATAATGATATATCTTATACAATAAGTGTTCCCCATTATATCTCTCTAATTAATTAGTTAATGTTCCTTGTCTTTATAGGTTAGGAAGAGAGAGTTAACTAGGTAGGTTTCTACTATTTATTTAACAATAATCCAATGATTTCTGGTACGATTTTAACAAAGGTTATAAAGATAATGTTCCCAGATATCAATATGTTTTTTAATGATTTATATGTGTTATAAATATTTCCTTGATCATTATTTACATCAAATGTATTATAATTATTAATTCTTATAACTCTTATATTATGTTAAATATTAATTCCATATTCCATGATAGATGTTCTAGGTATTGATTGGTATGAGTTATCTTATGTTATTCTCATAGAAATTGATTATTTCATCATGCACATGTGTTTATATTATTATCATTGATGACATTAAATTGTTAATGCTTATGTTTACCCTTCATAGGAATTTAATCTCAACATTATTATTTTTCCTTTTCCTAAGGTTGTAAATAATGGTTTTATGTATGTTATACATGATAAGTGTACAATATGTGAAGAACTTGTTTTTGTATCCAAATTTTTATGTAAGAGTTTTTTCTAATTCTATAAAACTCTAAACCATAAATATCATTAGGTATGTAAGTGAACCAATATTTAATTTTGATGTTATATGTTTTCAAAGGTTAAAATTTGGTCATATTTAATAGTTTCAAATCAAAAAATGAAAATAATTTTTTTTTCACCGAATCCTAGAGTGAGGGTTTGGGGTTGTTATAATTGGTATCAGAGGAAAGGTTTAGATAACTTTGGAGATTAGGATGTTTTCATGTGGGGTTAACTTAAGAGTTATAGATAACACCATGATTTTATAATATTAAGTTTGATCATATGTTCATAGACTTAGATACCCAATTTCAGTTTTTAAGTGATTGTATTTTCAGTTAATTCATGTTTTTTGGGATTATTTTTTATTGGGTTGAGGTATATATAACCCACAGGCTCAACATGAAGGATTATTTCAAAATAATTCTATTACTTTTTGAGGATGTAAGATGATGTGTATGATATAAGATTTGAGGCTAAAAATTTCTTCAACATTTAATTTAGTACAGTTATTTTTGGGTTTTCATCATATTTTGGAGAATATCATAATAATTATATTAATATAGTTATATTAAAAGGAAAAATTAGACGTCAGACGATAACCCATCACATCCAAAAATGTTGTAAGTATTGAACCAAAAACCAAAGGATGACAATGTTGTAGTTCTTATGACTTTACTATAGGACATATTAGTTATTATGATATTGTTTTTACAAGAAAGAATTGAATGATAAATATTAATATGATTTTTGGAACATATGTTTTATAGAGAACTATGGGATTAAAAAATGAAATAGATAATAAGTTATTAATGTTATTTTAGAAATGTTTTCTATTTGGAAAAAATTATATCATTAAGTTAAATAGAAATACAAAAGAGTAAGATTATATTTTATTTGAGGAATAATGGTTCAATTATCTATTGAAAGAATATATGATTTTATTTTGGTATTATGATGATTTCAGTAATTTATTTAAATGATTAGTATATTTTGGAGTTTATATGATTAGGTTCACATAAATTTTTGGGTGTATGACATTATGAGTGAATAATGTTGATGAGGTATGTAACACAACAAAATTTTATAATTTTTTTCCAAATAAATTTAATGTCCTTGATTCATTACTTCACACACAACACAAAGTTTTAACAAAATTTGACATAATATTAAAATATTATTTTTTGAATACAATTACTATCACCTAGCTGTTGGAATAGAGCTTTTGAATAGGAATAAATAAATTATAAAAATATATGATTTTAACATGTATATAAAATGAATTATTTGCTGACCAATTAATTAGAAATTAAAATAAAAACCATTTGAAAATAAATAAGATATTTTTCCGAGAAAACTATTTTTATACATAATTTTTTTTTACTTCAATAAATTTAAAAAATAAATTTTGGGGGATGATATTAATGAAATATATAAATTAAATATTGAATATAATACTTAACATTAACTTCTTTTGTTTTATGGTAATTAGATAAAATAAATCCAATTTTATGCTTAAAACCTACATTTCTCTAAAAATTAGTTTTATCACATTTTTCACACTTAAATTAAAATTAATATTTAAAAATTTAAAAACATTAATTTGGAAAAATGAAATTCAGTTTTTAGATAATAATGGTAAAATTATCTTCGATTTATTTTTTTAATGATTTTCTTGAAATGTATTTTTTTAGTGAATAGTCAAAATACAGTTTTTTATTAAGAATTGTCTTTTCATTTATAGGTTTCTAAAATATAAAATTTTTTCAATATGGTTTTAAAAAAATTAGTAAAATTATATATTTATAAATCCAATTTAGGTAATTGGAATTTATTCCAGGTTGAATTGGGATATTAAAACTTTCTATATACTTATTAGAATTTTCTCTTTAGAAAACTGCTTTCTCATCGCATCTTCATGTTTAAATATAAATTAAATTCTTCCCATTATATGAAAGGAACTTAGAAAAATATAATCTATAATTGGAATAAAAATAATTTATGTTATCTAATAATTTAAAATTAATTTTTTAATATAATGAATAGTAAAAATAATAAAAAATAATTACCATGGTTAAGGTGATAATGAGTTTACCAGGGGTTAAACTAAAAATATATGGGGTAAAATGTCATATAAGATTCTCAAACACACCTATTGAATGACCATATTTTGACCATATATCTTATAGAATCTATAATGGTCTATTTTTTAGACTTTTGACTTGATAAAAATGTGGGAACACATTTTTCTCTTCAAAAAGCACAATTGTTCCACTCACCTCACTTATAAAAGGTGACCCCACCTCTATTTTATTCACACCTTCAAAGTCCTTTGGATTGGCCCATGTCCATCCAAATATCTTAATTAATTCCCTCACCATTATTTAGATCCATTATTTTTATAATAAAACTATCCTAATAATCCATTTCGTGCTTATCTATGGAGGTTTTCTAAAGAAGAGGATGTTCGAACATGAATGAAGAAAGTCAGGACTTAAGGTAAGATATTTCTATCACACTTTTTAACATCTATGAGAAATACTCTATATTCACCACCTATTTCTTCTATTTGGTGTATATACTATGAATTGAATTATTTTATGATGATTCTCCTAAAAATTATGGGTATTTACATATCCATTTGAGGATATCTCTTTCATGGGGTTTACAATTCAGAAGATACAAAAGAAGTGAGGGATTTTTGTCTCAAATTGCCTTATTTGGGACATAAGATATGTTATGAAACTATATTCTTATATTTAGTGTATATACTAAAAATTTGACATATTTTAACATGAATATACATGTTTTATGATATTAAATTTTTTATTTGAAGTTATTCTTTAATGGGGATTAGGATTCAAAAGATACCAAAGTGGTGAAGGTTTGATGTTAAAATATCATTATTTATCAATATTTATTATGATTATGATTTCGATGATGAAATATTATGATATATCTCTAAATAAACTCATTTTTTATTATCTAATAGTTATTTGATGAGAATATTTATTGTTTGTTCATTTTATTTTCTTTATATACTCATGATTTTAATAGAATTTAAAAAAACAGACTTTATTTATCTTTATGTTCTAAAATATGTTTTATTCCATATCCATGTTTTATAAAAATGTTTTCAATTTTTTGAATGTTCATACGAGATTGTCTAAAGTATTTTTTACCCCTGTCAAAATTTATTATTTTTTTTAAAAGGAATCATCATGTGGTTTTTATAATAAGGCCCATTGGGATTTCATAGAAAATGTGAAAGGAAAATTTTTCACATGTACAAAATGAACATTATTTACTTCCATCATGAGCACTCAATGATTTAAATATTCCTTAATAATTTTAAAACATTTTGTTCAAAGAAATGAAATTAAAATTTTTTTATGACTCTTTAGATTTCAAAAGTTATTTTTTCAAAATGGAAAGGATATTTTCCTCATGAAATATGTTAAATAATTTTCAAATCATCCTTTATATGTTTCAAAATATATTTTCAAAGATAATTATTTTCAAAATGATTTATGTTTTAAAATCTTATTTTCAAATTGGAAGGGATATTTTCCTCATGAAATGTCCCTAATGATCCTTCATAGTCATTTTCAGTATAAGATGACATCCTATTATGTTACTTATCTTTTACTGGGGATAATATCGAATGATACAACCATTATTATTTTTCTATATGGTTAATGTTTATGTTGATGAAATTTTTATGAAACCTGTTTACTTTTCATTGGTTATACTATGGTGAATTGATGAAATGTTTAGAAAACCCATTTTCTTTATATTGGTTATGATGTTATGTTATGATGAACGTTTTATAACATTGAGGTACAAATATATATTGTTTTTATTATGATGTGGGTGGGACCTAAATATCCTTCCAATAAATTGGGTAAATATTTATATCTCATTAGATTATGATGGGAAATAATTTGATTCATTTGATCCACTATTGAAAACAAGTGTGTCATAATCCACTATGTGAAATTGGTGGTTTCATATCCTTAATGGTAAATAGGTGATAATTAATAATCAACAATGTTGATGGTATTGGTAGTTATCCATTACATATGACATGGTTTTCTATATTGATGATGTTCCACACTTTTATGACATAATCTCATGGTTCACGAATGATTATTATGCTTTCTCACTCTTATGGTCCATGTTTTTAGAAATGATAAAGTTTTGTGTCATGAATAATGTTTAAGATCTATGACAGGTTGGGTATGACCTTCTTAAGTTATGTGCATAGTCACAGGCCCTGATTCTTATCATATTATTTCATATGATCATCGATTGATATCTCCTATGTTCATGAGTTCACCCACTCTTATGTTTACTTCCCCATGTTACGAAGAAAGGATTAGGTAGGAAATGACTAGGATGATTAATACGTGAGAAGATATTTATGGGAGATGTTGAATTTATTTCCTGAAATAAGAAGATTGTGTTTTTAGTTTCCAAATACACTAAAACATTATGGTCCAAAGGAATTTATTTATTAAATTTATAAAATATTTATCTAAAAATTTGTGATATTTATGTATGAAAATACTAGGTTATTATATTTGACACTAGATGAATGGTTTTTTCAATCCTTGGATAGTTGATTTAGAAATAAATTAGCAACGAACCTAAGGATATGTCTATATATAGGATAATATCCTAATGTTTTTAAAGAAAGATGTTATGTTTTATTTATAGCATTATATCCATGTCTAGATACTAAAATTTTATACGGCTCTAGAATAGTGGTACCTAGGGGTAATAACTATAAATGGGTACATTGAGATTGACTTAATAATCACTTGGGAATAAAAATGGACCTTGCTGAAAACATGATTTGAAACTCTTAAGGGGTATGATTTTTAAATTCAAAAACACTTTACAAAACATCATGTAGGATTTGAATAATGACCATAAATAACCTTGGTTAAGACTAAAGTTTCATATTTTAAAAAGAAGGTGTCATGACTTATACATCTTATGAGTGATTTTTCAGGATTATGTGGTTACCCATTATGATTATTATTTCTTACACTATCATTTTTGGTATTTGTCAATAGAGGGAACCCAAAAGAACCAGATTAACATTGAGTGTGATAGAAAATGTGATGATGCGAAACCAAATGGGATGATTACTATAGTAAGTGATATTTCAATTTTGCATAATTATTTATAATGAAATATTATGAAAAACATACACCTTAACCAACTGTAAGAATCAACAAAAAAGATATTTATAGAGTTATATGAGAGTTTAGGTGGTGGAGACAATAGAGGAAATAAGATTCACTTTTATTTATATCGAGAATGTGGAAAGAATCTGTCTAGGGAATTTGACAAAGGAATAAAAAGATGTTTTATGTGTGGATAAGAAACACATAGAGTAAGATAATTATTATAAAAATGATATTTTTTTAGCATAATGGATAAGAATAATGGTTTCCATATTTCATCATCAATGGTTGAATGTTATAAATGTGGAAAGTGTGGGAATTATACAAATTTATTTCCTATGGGGAATTCTCAAAAACAGGATTAGAAAGTTGGTACAAGTAATGGTTTTTTTGATGATGAGGAGACTACAAATGAAATATGAAAGTAAGGAGGTATTAAGAAATAAGATGATGAATCCTAATTAATGGTTTAAAAATTAAGTATAACGGTTTAAGTGTTTACATATTGGAATTCAATAATATTGAAATATATATGGATTGTTCTGTATATGTTTTTTGTTACATATTTTTTAGAATATATTGAATAACACCGATGAAATAGAAAATTGATTTAATAGAAAGGTAATATTTTATGAAAAACACATGACTAAGGGAACATAGACCTAAATATTTTCTAGATGTTGAGATAATGATGTTGGGATACATAGATGATGGACATGAATTAAGTAAATTGGATAGTATTGATTATCTTGGAAATGATTAATTATTTTATGATAGTGTTTTATGTTATCATTGATAGAGTTTATAAATTTTTGGAATAATGGAATATATTAAATTATATGTAATTTTAGGAGGAAAGGGTTAATTTTTGAAATCATTTTTATTTTCATTAATGTTTTATGATAATGTAGGATATTAAAATTTTTATGGAGAATATACGATCAATGTATTCACATATTTGGTAGGTGACATTATGATTTAAATTATGATATTTGGGGGATTAATGAAAAGTTTTTTTTTGAAATTTAGTTACCTTATTTATGATTTTTTTTTTGGATTTCATTATTGGTCAGTTATGGAGGATCCTTAAGGTTTACTATTTATGTAATTTATTATGTTTAACATTGGATGTTATTGGATAATACATTCTAACAATTTTTTTGATAATAACTAGAGATAGAAGGAATGGATTATAATTATTTTTTAGATCTTATTATCTGTTACTGCTTCTGACATTAAAAACTCATCTCTGAGAGTAATAGATAAAGTGGAAATTGATCAAGGCACAACGATTGGAAGAGATTTTGCTTATGAAATGGATATAAATCTAGTAAGTATATTTTCTCATGAGAAGTATCGAAATTTAGAAAATGTATCTTGAAATAAGATTTTATCTTATAACCATCATTTTTTATGATATTAGTGACCTTTTTCACATCTATTTCATTTAAGGTTTTGTGGTTGTTGATTTTCTCCTAATTATTCAATTTCCTATGATCAAGGAGCTCTGTCACTCTTTATCATTATTTGAAAATTAAACATTTATTCCATGTCTAAATATCTACTTCCCACCTATGTTATTATATTTGTAAACCTATTATTTGTATTTTATATAACCTTCAAACATCCCTTTATATATTTTCGAGAGGATGTTTTATTAACCCTTTTTACAGTATTGGTTTCCCTCCAAGGGATTTTCAAATGTTAAACCATTGATTACCAAGAAAATGTTAAAATTTATAGCATGAAATTCATTTAAGTGGGTATAATTTGAAAAACAATAAATTATGATTTTTTAAATAAATTTAATATCTTTGATATCTTGGGTTGGTCACAAAATTGAGTTTTGATGAAACCTGACATACTGTAAAAATATTATTATCTAATATGATAATTATATGGTTTAAACATGAATATAAAATAGATTATTTGGTGAATAATTAATTATAAATTTAAATATAAAATATTTGAAAATAAAGACAATATTTTTAAGAAAAACAATTTTTATGTGAAAAACTGTTTTTTACAACAATAAATTAAAAAAATATATATTAATGAATAAAATTAATTAAAATTATATATTATATATTCAATCTAATATTTGACATTAAAATTATATGTTTTTTATTCATGAGATAAAATAAATTCAATTTCAGGCTTAAAAACTGTCATTTTCTAGAAAATAATTTTATTGCATTTTATGCACTTATTTTAATTTTATTCCACTTATAGAATATTTATTTTAAGAAACAAAAATAATTTTTGAAAAAAAAATTAAAAATTTATCATTGATATTTTTTTTGATAATGTTCTTAAAATTTAATTATTTAGTGAATAATGAAAAATACGTTTTTTTATTTAGAATTATCTTTTCATTTAAAACTTTTAAAAACATTTTTATTATTTTAATACGGTTTTAAAAGTAATAATAGTTCAATAAATTATATTATTAAAACAATTTACATCATTTTAATCAATTCCATATTCAATTAGTATATTAAAACTGTATATATTTATGAGAATTTTCCCTTTGGAAAACTGCTTTCTCATTGTGTCTATGTGTTTAATTTTAAATTGCATTCTTCCACTTATGATAATGGAATTTATGAAAATGGATTCCATATTTTGAATCAGAATAATTTATATTATCTAATAAGTTAAAATTAATTTTTTACCATAATGAATATTAATTTTTTTAAATATTAATTACTATTGTTAATGTCGAAATACGTTTACCTGGGGGTTAAACTAAAATGATATTGTGAAAAATAACCTAGAAATTTACCCAACACTGATTGAAGGCCACCCCTCTTCTCTAATCTTCACATCTTTAATGCCATTTTATATCAACCAATACCTACCCAAAAATATTCCTTACTTTACTCACCAAATCTATATTCCTCAGTTTTATTATAAATCCATCCTAAGAATCCTTTTATGCTTCCATAAAGAGGTTTTCTAAAGTAGATGAGGTCCGAATAGGTATGAAAGAAGTCGAGACATATATTGAGGGATTTTCATCTCACTTTTTTACTTATATATGAAAACTTACATATTCATAACATATTTATTTTAAGTTTTTATCTACTTTTCATTAATATTTTGTGTGATTCTTGTCCGAAAAATTACAGGGATTTTTATATCCATTGGAAGTTCACTCTTTAATGGGGTTTATAGTTCAGAAGATACCAAAGTGATAAGGGATTTTTGTCTCAAATTTCATTCTTTGTGGAAAAACTATTTTTTGAACCTATCTTATTATATCATGTGTATATACTATCCCTTTTATATTTTCTATCATGCATCTCCTTTATTTCATGATATTGAATGATTAATTTCATATTATTATTTAATGGAGGATATGATTCAAAATATTCCAAAGTGGTAATGTTTTGATGTTATAATATCATTTTTGTTAAGATTGATTATGATTATGATTTTTATGATGAAAATTTTGTTCTATAACTAAAAAAACTCATGAATTTTATGGTCCAACAGTTATTTCATGAGAATACTTATTTCCCATAATTTTCAACTCTTTATGTACTAATGATTAGAAAAATAATGTTTTTAAAGAAAACAAACATTATTTCTATCTTAAGTTGAAATTTCCATTTCCACTATTAATAAAAATGTTTTCATGTTATTACATGTTTTTTAAATTCATTTTTACCCTAGTTTGAATATTTTTCAAAATGTTTTAAGAGGAATATCCATCCCATTTCCAAAACAGGTCCCATTTGGATTTTACCAAAAAATGTAGAATGAATATTTGTTTTAACATGTACTACATGAACAAACTTTTCCATCATCATGAACACTTAATGATGTAAATATTACTTTATATGTTCCAAAGTTTATATTCAAATAAAATAATTTCTAAAATATTTTATGATTTTTTTCAAAAGTTTTTTTTCAATGTGGAAAGGTTATTTTCATCAATAAATTTTTTAAATAATTTTTAAATATTACTTTCTATATTTCCACTATTATTTTAATTAAAATTTATTTTGAAAATAATTTAGGTTTTAAACTTTTATTTTTAATGTGGAATGACTATTTTTCTAAAGAAATTGTCAAGTGATATTTAAAAATTATTTTCCATCTAAGATTACATATTTTAATGTTACATATGCTTTACATGGGATAATATTGAATGAAACAATCCTTATTATTTCTCTATATGTTTATTGTTTATTTTGATTATGTTGTTATGAAACCTATTTATTTTTCATGGGTTATTATATGGTGAGTTGATGAAATGTTTATGAAATCCATTTTTTAAACATGTCATGAAGTGATGATGTGATGTATTTTTTATGATATTATGGAACACATAATTATAATTTTAATTATGATATTGTTGTGACCTATATATCCCACCAATTAATAGGGTAAATACTTATATCTTATGAGATAACAATGGTAAACAAGTCTACGGGCTTGACCCATTATGGGAAATAGGTGAGTCCAAATCTATTATGGGAATTAGGTGCATCCTGATTTATAATGGGAAATATATAATTAGTCCTGGTTCACTCTATTTATGGTATAACAATATAACCACAAAATATGAAATTATTTTATATATTTTTTATGGTTCCACGCTTTTATGACATGATATCATGGTTTATTATTTCTTTATTGTGATTTCTCACTCTTATGGGCCATGTTTTCTAAAATGATAAAGTTTTAAGTCATGGATCATTTTTATGATATATAAATGGTTGGATATGAACATAAAAAGTTCTATTCATGAATACATACCCTTATGTGTATATTATTATTTCATATGATAAAAATTGATATATCTCTTTTTACCCTTACTAGGCATCTATGATTTACCTTTCTTATGTTTCCTTCCCCATGTTATGATGAAAGGTTTAGGTAGGGTATGTATAAAGGATTATTTTGGGAGAAGAGATTTTTGGTATATGTTGAGGATATTTCCTGAAATAAGAATATTTTTTTTCTCATCTCCAATGAAACTAAACTTTTACAATTCTTAGCCATGTATTTAAGAAAGGTATTGAATATTAATCTAAAAATATGTGATATTTATATATAAAAATCATAGGTCTTAATAAGTCATAAATTTCAAATTATTCTTGAAAAAAATATTTAGTCAAAACACTCTAATTTTTGGGATTCAAAATTGGTCTAGAATATTTTAAATAATATTAAAGTTAGTTATTTATTAAATAATCTAAGTTTAACTTTGGATGTTATTATTGAGGCTTCAGGGATTAATGTTGTATTTCTTCATTTGATGGTTTATTCATTTTGGATATTATCTTAGCATATGATAATAATTTTGGAGTTGGTAAATATCCAATGATATAAGTAATAGATTGTTATCATTTTTTGGAATTGTGTGTTTTGTTATAAGTTTATTTTAGTACTTTAGGCATGAAAAATTTATCTCAAACAATCATATTCTTGAGAAAAGGATGAGATTATAGTGGAAATTTATTAAATGATGATATTATAATTTCCAAGAAAGAATATTTCCTAATGTTTCTAGTCTAGATGGAAAATTAATTCCTCAACTCTAGGAAAAATGATCTTGACACAAAAATTTTATCATATTATCTTTATTTTTGATGAATCGATTTTCTTTTTTACATCACTTTCATTTATGGTTTTGTGGTTGTTAACTTTTTCATGATCATTCACATTCTTATGATCAATGTTCTCTGTCACTATACATAATTATATGGAAGTTATATGTTTCCTTAATATCCATATTTTCACTTCCCAATAATTATATCCTATTTGGAAACATAGTAATGTGTTATTCAATATGACATTTTTAATTCCCTCTACCTCTTTTCAAGAAAATGTTTTATTATCCATTTTTACAATATGGGACTTCGATAACGATATTTTCCTATTTAAAATCCTAGAATATAGATATGAAGTAAAAAATTATTAGCATGAAATTAATTAGGTGGGTTAGAATGTAATATCCCATCGTTTTAAAGGAGCAATATATTCGATAGCATATACAACATGAAACACCGAGTTTAAACAAACAATGAAATATTATTGTTTAAATATTTTAAATATAACTTTTCCCTTAAATTGCATGATATAAATAGTGTTAAACATATTATGAAATATATATAATGGTCCCACTCAGTATAAATTTTATTATTCATTCTTAGGTAATAAGTACTAAATTTTTAGGAAACTCATTTTATTCTTCAAAAATACATTTTTTTAAAAATAATTTTTATTGATTTTTTGGGAGGGAATATTATAATTAATTAATATAAATTTTATTTTAAAAAGATTATTTAAATTTTTAAATCATTATCTCAGAATTAAAAATGGGGAAATTTTTTGTATTTTTCTGAAAAATTTATTTTTAAGTAATAGTGTTAAATACCATTTTTTGTAAAACTGTTATTTATTTTAAATAAATTAAATAACTTAAATGTCCCATTATGTGTTGAATTTGATCTAAAATTAAGATAAGTATTATTTAGTTATATATAATATAAATAATTACATTTGAATTATCATTATACCTAATTATGGAATAAATTTATTTTTAGGTTTAGAAACACATTTTTCTAAAAACTATTTTTCATTGTGTTTTATTAATTTATATTAAAATTTATTCTTAAAAATTATAGTAATTGAATTATGAGAAATTTATTTCATATTTGAAATCATGATATCAGAATTTTTTAATTAGTGTTTTTTTATTTTTGGTTATTATAAATAGTAACCATGGTAAATATTTGTCACCACTGTTAGGGTAAATCGTGTAATTATTGTTAAAAATATTATGATAAGGACATAAAATGACCCTAAAAATTGGCTAAAATATATTAAATGAGTTTTTCTTGAATATGCACATACATTATTTTAATTTATGGTAATTTTATGCCATTTTTCTTTTACAATGGCTTATATATTATTTTATGTAAAAATAATGTCAAAAATGTAACTCTCTTGATTTTAATACATTTAATATTATTCTAGGGATAGAAAAACATATGTTCATTTATAAATTTTTATTTGAAATATAATATTTTTTTATCATCATAAATCATTTTCAAATTTTAGTGATGAAATAATTAAACTAAATGCTTACGAAACACTAATACAGTGCTTGTGTAAGAAGTAAAAAAATCGATTAAATGATTTTTAAAAATCTAAAAGTAATATTTTTGGGTGAGTTACATTTTCCAAAATTTTCCTAAGGAATATACAAAATATTGGAGATATTTGAAAGTTTAATATTCAAAATCCTTTACTTTAATGTTATTTTCAAAGTAAAATTATCTGAATAGTGTCTAGAATGATATTAATAATATTTTAGGTCAAATTATATTTCATTAAATTATATAAAATTCATTTTTTAAATAGATAAATTAGGATGATAAATGGTATAAAATAGAATCCCTTTTAAATTTTTGGTCCGTTTTCACCACTTATAAAAATTCACCACCCATTAATATTAAAAAAGACATTACCACGGTTAAGATTAAAATTAGTTAACTGAAGGTTTTAACCAAATGATAAAGTTTTAAATGATATCATAGCGAGAAAAAATTTGATTATAAGACTATATAAATTCAATATATTCCTTATTTTTTAATTAATATCATTTTTAAACAATTTTAAAGTAGTTCAATCGATATTATATTATAATATTTCATGTATTTCTAAAAATGAAATTAATGTTATTTTATAATAAATAATATTTTATTTAATGGTTTAAATTTCATAAAAATAATATTTTAGTCCAATTTATGAAATATGGTTTAAAATACCAACAATGTTATATTTATGGATCACTTTTCAGTTTATAGAAATTTTATTAACCCGTAAAGAGTAAAAAAACATTGATATTGTTGTAGTTTTCCAAAGGGTAAACAAGGGGCTCAAAACCAAATGATAAAGAAGAAAACATCCCCATAACTTGTAAATTTTTTATTCGATGATAATATTTAAAATAATTGTAATATTAAATTTCAATTATATAAAATTTTAACCACATTAAAATGAGTAATTAATTTATATTAATTTAATAATTCAAAAAATTAAAATAATACCCCTTGGCCCACTAATAAAAGGGAACCTACTCTCCTCCTCTCTTTTCAAATAAAAATAAATTGTTTTAGAAAATACCCTAGAAAATATATTAATAAGATCCCTTCAAATATTTTGGTTGTATTATTTTGGGTTAAATATAAACCTTATAGATATTTTGGTGTAAAGAAAAGGTGTTTAACCAAATAAGAGGTACACATTTTAACTAGATGTTTTAGAATTTGTTATTCTTTTACCGCATTAAAATATTATTAAACCATGATGAAATAATAAAATAATTATATATTATATGATTATATCTTATTTTATTAATGTCATAACCTTTATCCATCCCCAATTCAATCAAATGGTGAATGAAAACATCATTCTTGTGAATGTGTAGACAACCACCTCCCCAAAGTGATGTGGTTCATTTTCCATCATCACCTCTCACGACTAATTATATTTATTTAATTAATGTATATATATATATGATATTAATGAAATAATTATAAGTAAATAATTATAATATATAATCTATTTATTTACCATTCTATTTATTGAAAATTATAACATCATTCATGCATACATGTGGATTACCACATTTATGAAGCAATGCGAATGTTTTTTTCATCAGTGCATCACATAGATTTAATATATAATTTTATTTAAATAAATAATACATTAATTATGATATAATTATCATTATGTAAATATAAAATAAATCATACCTTCTTTCTATAATGATCATTGAAAAATGGAAATGTTACTCATGAATATGCATGACCTACAATCTTTGTGATTGAAACATAGTTTATTTTTCATAACAATAAATCATGGTTGGTTTCAAAAGTGTAATTGAAATATAAAAATAATAATTATTTTATTATTATTATTTTGGAGATTAATGGATAATTATCCCTTTGACCATAATCAAAACACCGAAGCCATTTGGAAATTATGAATAGTACATCCTCAAAACACCAAACATGGACTTAATTTATTTATTGTTTAAATATGTAATTAAATTAAATTAAATAAATGGTTAAAGTATAAGGTATTAATTATATAAATTTTTATTAATAAATATAATAATTTATATAATTTTATTATACAGGAGTTAAAGGACATATATGGAAATTCTGGACTCGAGGTAACAGATTTCATCTCATTTTCACTTTATTGAGGAAGGATTTAATGTTATGAACCTAATTTTCTTTATATGGTTTATATAATAAAATTTTATATGTTATATCATGATTATTTTATACTTCATGGTATTTTTATTTTCAATTCAGATTATTCTATCCATGGGGATTTGAATTTAATGATACCAAGTGGTAATGTGTTTCTTTACTCAATTTCCATTCATAAGGTTATAATTATACATCATTGAATTTTTTGTCCCATGACTATATGTGAAGTTATCTATAAATTGGTTTATTTCATATTTACAATTTTTTTTTTCAGGGATTAAAAATTGTACACATAATCTCTTCATTGATTGAATGTCACTTCAAATGTTATGATCATTACATGAGCCTTTTTTCTCAATCTAATATTCTTGAAACATGATTTAATATCAAGCATCTTGATTTCATTATATAGCATACTTTATAGTGACCCATACACTAAATACATTGATATTAAATCTTATTGATTATTATTCATTATAAAATATAAATATCCATGATATAATTATATAGATCTGTTATGATTGGAAACTTGGATACATTAACAACTGGTTCATAAGTGTGGTAAATAATCTCCAACGAATTTATTCATAGCTTGGACCATTTCTAGACTAATCATATGTAATACATTTCTTCATATCCTAGGGGAAAAAATATAAGAAAGGGTGATCTCAGATACTTAGTAAGGTTAAAAAAGTGAGATATCAACATAACATGATCACAAGGGTATTATAACATGAGAGTAACATTTGAAAAACCATACCCTGGATATCATAGATAATAATATTAAGTCATTGCATAAATATTGGTAGTTGAAAATTCATTAATCATAATAGAATAAAAAACCTAATCTATGAGAGCATAATACTTGAATAAGATATATGTTTTTGGTATACACATAATAATAGAAAATAATTTCCTATGTTTTTATCGATCACTTTCAAGGATATCATAATTGATTGGGTTTACTCCTATAACCATTACATTAATCAACGTTCACTCCCAATAATATCATTTTCGACATTGTCCCTTACCAAATTGGGTTCACTCTCTATTCTAGTCTTTTTTATCTTATGAGATGTCCATATTTAACCTTTGAATTGGTGGGATATATAATTATATGACTAGATATAACATAATTAGAACTGTACATATGTTTTCCAAAAGATAATAAAATAGTTATCATATAATAACCTTTGAAAAATAAATTGATTTCATAAAAATTTCATCATAGTATAAACCATGGTAAATAACATGTTTCATGAAGAATATTTTTTATCATAATCATAAACCTTATAGAGAAAAATTTATAATGGTATCCTTGGATAATATCCCTATTAAATAATAATTAACATAAAATTATTTTATCATAAATGATAAAGTTCATTAAAATATTACTTGGATCATTTCCCAAGGAAAATACCCTTTTCCATTTGAAATAATTTATTTAAAATATATATAATTGCCAAAATTTTTTGGGAAATTTTTTTTTCAAAATAAACATGGAAAATAATAATGGAATCTTTAAATCATTTATCATTCATGATAACTATAAATTATGATCTTATCGTATAATTTAAAATAAAACATTCATTTCACACTTTTTTGTAAAAAAGTAAAAAAATACCTCATTTGGAAAATGAAAAATAATATTCCCTTTAATTTTTTTTATGAAGTAAATCATATATAAAAATTACTTTAAAAATAATAGGATAAAAATAAAAACATTCCTGAAAACATTTTTCAAAAAAATGGATATGGAAGGAAAAGTTTTTTCGACTGGAGAGAGAAATTAAACAGTTTTCATTAAAAATTATCTTTCAGTATAAAGAGTACTTAATGTGAGGAAAATGAAATTAAAACATGTATTTTAAAGAAATAAAAATATTAGAGTAATATTTATGATTTTTTAGATGTTTATTATATGATTCCATCATCTAAAACTTAATCATAAACAATCTTGAAAAACAATGGGGTTGTTAACATAAAACCCTTAACATAGGTTTGAAATCCATCATATGTGTTCAAAAATACTATATAAATAGTATATATTTATTATAAATATATTAAATAACTATAATAATGTATATAAAACCATATATGATTTATATATAACATTTTATTACCCATTTATTAAAACGTTTTTTTATTAAAATCACTGTTCTGGGTAACAACTGCTTCATTTTTCATGAATGTTTTGTTTTTATTGTTTGGGTACTTTTACGTTGATCAAGGTTACATAACATAAAATTGATAATAATGACATAAATTTCATATATATTGAATATATATATATATATATATCATTATCCTTAAAAGTATAGATAGAAAAATTAATTACATAGTTAATAGACACAGTTGGCTATACATAAGCATGAACATTATTTTTAATTTTTGATCAATGGAAAAAATATATATATTAATAACAATTAAACTTTATTAACTCATTATTATTTCATATAAATATCACATATACCTAAAATCCATCTTCATTACCATCTTTGTAAAGAATAAATGAAAAATTAATCACATCTCTTCATGGAGGTGGTAGCATACATGTACATAGGAGCAATGTTATCATTTTAATTTATATTTTAATGTTATAGAATAAATCATAATTATATTATAAATAACATATATAAATATTTAACCCATTATAATACTCATCCACAAAATATGGTGATGAAAACTGAATTGTATCACTTTATGGAGACTGTAAGTCTTATGTACGCACAAGCGATACATTAAATTCCCATTTGAAGGAAAAGATTGTGTATAATTGTGATTTGATTATAATAATACCATAAAATATATTTAGGATATGTAATTTATTATTTTATGATAAATACCATATATTTAGTGGATAAAAATCAAGAAGTAAAAAATAAAGTGATCGGTTAATAAGATTACTTCTTCATTGAATGTACTCCTTTAGATATCATCTTAAGGATCCTAGGTTTGGTATTTTGAGTATAAAAAAACTCTAATATTTAATTAAACAAGTTTATATGTGATTTTTTATGGGTTTTCCATTCTAGAATTCTCAAAGTGGTGTAAAAAAGACAGAGGTGGGGTTTCCTTTTATATAGGAGGGATAGAGTACTATTGGAATTTCTTAAAATATTAAAATATAATAAGTACATTGTCATGAAAAATGTTTCAAAATGACTATGAATTATAATAAAAGAAATTATAGGGTCTAAATAAAACTATAAAATTAAATTCATATAGGGTTTTTTATTTTTTATAAACTTTATCTGTTTGATTTACCCATTCATTAACATGTATTGATCTTAACCACGATAACAACTATTTACTTCTTAAAGGGTTAAGAATATTACAAAAAAATGGAAAATTGTCTAATAAATGGTAAATGGTAGATCTGTTCAATCTTATTACATTAACATGTCCAAATATAAGTCTTTTATGAATTTTAAGTCATTTAATAATATATTATTTATTATAAAATATCATTAATGTCAATTTTGGAACTTTTAATTTAATTAGACATTATAGACACCAAGAAAAATATGGAATTAGATTATAATATTTTAAATCATCCCTAATATTTCATATTTATCTAAATAATTCATGGAACACAATAAATCACTTAAATTTTATTATGTTTAATATTTTTAAAATCATTTTTTATTTTTCTATTAATTGAATAAATAATGTGTCCATGGTGCGTAGACATTTCAGGCCATTATTAAATTAATAAAAAATTAGAAATAAATTAATATGATAATAAAATTGATTTATATTTCAAATAAACATTAAAACCAAACTTTACCTCCTTTTATCCTTATGAAATTTTTTTAGAGATACTAAAGTAAAGAGAGAGACATTTTTATTTTTTTTTTGAAATAAATATAATGGTTATAATAAAAGATATATGTTACAAAGTGACCATATATTTTATAATTTAATGGATATTTCTGATACACACTCATAAAATAGGATAAAGGAAGGTGTTCGTTAAATTTCAAAGCATTATCCCAGTGTTTAAACCATATTTGACATTTTTTACCCTTTTGAAGGTGAAAAAAATTCACTATGGTTACTATTCATGATGAAAAAAATAAAACAGGCCTATTTACAAAATATGAACCACATTATTCCAATATTTAATCAATTTTCAGGATTCAAACTTTATTAGTGGTTTAAATTAATTTATGATAAAACATTAAATTCCAAATTAAACAATTTTTGAAAAAAATGCCTTTGAAGTATAAAAATGTTTTTATACCAAGTTTAACAACAAAATTGAATCAAATAAACTTAATTAGATTATAATTAATACAATATAAATAATTTTAATTTTAAACCACTTTATGGCACAGTAAAAAATCTTCATGTTTGAATGAAAAATACATTTTCAATAAAAAAAGTATTTTTCACTATTCACTATAAAAAACCAATCTTTTAAAAATCCTAAATTATTACCAAAATCAAATTTTGATATGATGAATTTAAAAATTAATTTCATTTTATCAAAAAAAAAATTATAATTTTTAAAAAATTAAATATAATATTTTGTCAGAAAATGAAATAAAATTAATTTTTGAAGGAAATGTATTTTTTTAAGTATAATATAACTTTACTAAAAATGAAATAATAATTTACAAAGGATTAATCAATAAAATTTTATTGAGTAGGATGTTCATATACAAATTTAACAATTTAGCTATTCCTATTCACTCACCAGTTTAATGTCTAGGCCAATTTGTAACAATAAATAATAATATTATAAAAGTATATCATAGTTCTTTTAAACATGGTGTTGTGTGTAACAAAAAATAAAAGAAATATAGAACTATATAATAAAATATTGATAAGATACATAATCAATACCCCATGAATGAATTTTTACATATTACTTCAAGTAATTCATTTTATTTATAGAGACATATCATATTCTTACATTCAATGACTTTTGATTTAAAATTTATCAAAGCCATAAAGGATTTATGTTAAAATCTCCATTATTTATAATATTTTTTATATTCAAGGTTACTTTAGTGGAAATAATATGCTATTATTTTAATAAACCAGATATAGTTTCCTCTCCTCTGGATATAAATGTTTCTTTTATGTTTAATTTCCATTTCCTCCCTTATTTATTAAAGAAACACCAAGAATCTTCTTTGAAGTGATACAGATCTTGTGCCTTCTTTTAGATTAGGAATATTTCTATTCAAAATCCATGTTTTCTAAAATGTTTTCAAGAATTATCTTTCTAAACATAAATAATTTTATATGATCTTTTTTCTTCATTTAAAAGGTTTTAAAAAGTAAATTTTTAAACATTTTTGGCAAGGGTCTCTTTTTATTCTCCATATAAAATTATTAAAAAGAATTTCTATTATTAACATTTAAGACATAAACGGATTTTTCCTCCATCATGACCATTATTTTATTTAAATATTCATTTATAATTTTACATGGTTATTTTCAAGGAAAACAATTTTCCCAATATTTTGTAAATTTTTATAAAATATTACTTAATAAAGGGTGTTTCCCATTATTTTCAAAGAATTGTTTTAATGGTTATTTTAAAGGCATTTTGGACTAAGTCATCATACTTTAATTATTCCTCTACTTAATTGGGATTATTATATTGTTATACCATCCATATTATTCCTCTATATGGATTACAATGATTGATTTAATGAAATTTTCATGAAACCCATTTCATTTCCTCGGGATAACAAAACTTCAAGGGAATCCAAGTTGTTTTAAAGGGTGTAAATTGAAAGATTACAATTGTTTTATTAATTGATGGTAATTGGAAATTATTGATGATGAGTGGGTGATCTCAATATATCCTATATAATGGGTGATACCCATTATAGTACTCTAATGATTTGGGTAATGTTCATTGACTTTATAGGCAATACAAACAGAGTTAATTCGGTTGGTTTCTCTTATCGATTTAACTAAGATCTAGTTTTTTATCTTGATTTTAACATTGGATATGAAGATAACATTACAAGATATGAATAAATTTTATTTATTCTTCATGTGGGTTATAAATGTTACCTTTTATCAATATTTACATGTCATGGATCATGATTAATGATTATTATGACCCTTTCTTTATTTTAAATATTTATTCCATGTTTCATGATTAAAAATAAAGGTATCTATGGATATGAATTATTTTATTTTATTCTTATGAACATTGATTATTTCATCATACCCTTATCCTCATCTTATGCTCATTCATGACATTCAATTGTTAATGAATACGATTATCCTTACTGGGCAATTGAGATCACCCTTCTTATGATTCATTTTTCCTAGGATGTAAAGAATGGTTTTATGTTTTTTATAACTAATTAGGTTAATAGATGTGAAGAACTTAGTGGGATATGAGGTAGATCGTTATGAACAAATTTTCTATATACCCAAGTTGTTATGTAAGAATTTGTTCTAATTATCTAAAACTCCAAACTGTAATGATCCTTGGGTATGTAAGTGATATAATATTTCAATTTGATGTTATATTTTTTTTAAAGGTTAATATTGAGTCACATTTATCAGTATCAAATCCAAAAATATAAATAATATTTTTTTTCATGAGATCTAGGTTTTCAGGTTTGGAGCTTTTACAATTGGTACGAGATGAATGGTAGAGATAACTTTGAATATTATTATTTTTTCATTTGAGTTTTACATAAGAGTTATAGATACCATCATTAGTTTATATGTATATGGTTAATCATATATTAAAAGTATCATATAACCCTTTATAGGTTTTATTTTATGGTGTTTTTTGGTAATTAACAGTATTTTCAGAGATGTTTTATTAGGAGGAGGTACATTTAACCCTTATTCTCAATGTGAAATATTATTTTAGAAGGATATTTTTACATTTTTTGGAATATAAGATGAAATATATGAAAAATATTAGATATATTTTAATGTTAAAACATTATTTAATGTTAAATTTATTAATGTTATTTTTGTTGATTTTCATCATATTTTGGGGAACATTATAGTAATTATATTAATATAGTTTTAGTAAATGGAAAACTCTTAGGAGAATTGAAAATACAATGTATCCTTTAAGGAAATTAGGATTAAACCCACAGCCGAAGGGTGATAAGGGTATAAAACCTACAACTAGCCTACATGATTCATGGGTTAGTCTGAAAATGATTTTATACTAAAATGATTTAAAAGATAAATATTAAGTTGATTTTCAGAATATATTTTTTATTTATGACCATGAGATTTAAAAATGATTTGGTGACTAAGTGATTAATTATATTTTTAAATATGTTTAGAAATTTGAGGACCTCATTTGATTAAGGTACATAAAAATACTAAAGGATAATATGGTATTTTATTTTTGGAATAAAGGTTGAAATATATTTTATAAGTATATATGATTTTATTTTGGATTTATGTTTAATTGGGTTACTTATTTAAATGATTAGTATATTTTTGAGATTACATGATTATTCCATATACATTTTTGGGTGTGTGACTTCATGAGTGACTAATGTTGATAAAGGATAAATTTTCAATTAATCTTCAAATAATATGTGATCAAATACTTCTTCTTTTTGTGTATCAATCTTATTCAAGAATATTTTAACGAATTTTAAGGATAGATATTTTTGAAATGATATAAGTTGAACTTTTGGAGTTATTTTTAAGGACTTTGATGTTATTATTTTTATATTTTTTAATTTTATGTTTTATTATTTTTTGGAATTATATTACCTTAAGCTGACCATTTTGGTTTTGGTCAGTATCTTAAGACATGAGTTCTAGATTGATATCATTTTACGGAATTATGTGATCCATTATATGTTGATTTTAGCTTATTAGGAATGAAAAATTAATATTTAATACTCATATTTTGGTTAAAAATATAATATTATGGTGTAAATTTATTAATAGATGAAAATATAATTTCCAATTAAATAAATTTCCTTATATTCTTAGTCTCTATGGTAATGTAATTAATCTAATCTATAAAAAAGGATCTTAAAAAATGGTATTGTATTACCTTTAATTCCAATTAATCAATGGTATTTTTCACATTGGAATGTCACTAATAAGGAATTGAGAGTACAATCAAATGGAAGAGAAGATTATAGCCAAGAATTACCTTCAATAGGACAATTTCATCCTTATTAGGACTCTAGAGTGGCTGCATTCATTGATAATAAGATTTATCAATGGTCCAAACTATGTTAAGAGACAAATATTCAATGAGGCAGATTGAACCTAAGCTAATTTGTTGGATTTATTCTATATCGGTTTTCCATTTTCAATTATGATGATATGTGGATCATGATTGTTCAGAAGATTATTATGGGATACTCTCCATTTTTATAGGACTTGGAAACAAGGACTGACATTTGGTTATCATAAATCTTATGTACTGATTAATGTTCTTATACAATCCACTGTGGTCCTAGTTTCTTTTCTTCATGATTTAATTCTCTTAATGATTTGTTTCTAGCCTCATATTTAAAATGGATAAAATGAAAAAAAAATTCTATTAATTTATGGTTGAGCATTTTTATTAATAGTTGAAACCTTCATGTACTCATGATATTAGTTCCAATCTCAATGATTGTTTTGATCTAATGAATTCAAGGGAATGTTGTAATATATGGATGCAAGGAACAATCCATAAGTTAGGATCAATGTAAAATATATTAATCTTTATTAACCATAAGTTCATATTCATATTAGTTTATGGTTAATGATTCTGGGTATGTTGTAGTTGATTGGACCATATTTGAAGTTTAACTGAATTTGGGAAAAGAGGAATTAATATAATTAAAAGATGTTGGAATGATCTATTACTAGATAGATTTTCATTTTGAAAGAGTCATAAATTTTATAATAGGATGATTATGTAGGGAATTCACATCCAAAATTCAATTTTGGTCATGATTTGAAGCACATTGTTTTGTTCTCATTGATGATTTTATGCATTCAGATCATCTTAATGCTGGAGGATATAAACTGATGAAGCTTCCTGGATGGAAGTGTTTTATTTATTTATATTTTTTTATTTTTATAATTCTGTCTAGAGTTTAGAAAATTCAATTTTACAAAATCATTATCCAATGAGGCATTATACTATTCAAAAATTATCAATTGGCTAAATTGGATAATTTTTCTTCATATTTTATTTCACCTTTTCTCTCATTAGTTCAATAAATTATCACCTCATGTAATCCTTAAACATTTATTTTTCGATAATAAATTTTTATAATTTTAGTTGGCTTACCAACTCAGGTTTAATGTTTCTCGAAAATTGTCATTTTCACATCTTATTGGTTTTTAGTTTTGTGGTCAATAATATTTTCGTGATCATTCACTTTCTTATGATCAATGTTATCTATCTCTATTTATCATTATTTAGAAATTTAAATTTTCCTTTATGCCCTTATTTTCACTTTCCCATAATGTTATACTATTTTTCATTATAGTTATGTGTTAGTTCTGATTACCATCATATTTCCATTTCTCTATTATCAATAGGAAATTAACCTTTTTTATGATATGATATTTCAAAAAAGGTATTTGGAAAATGTCCATAACCCGATTAATGTGATCAGGATCAAATTATGATGATGAAATTTATTAAAGTTGGTGGGAGAATAATTTAATATATTGATATTTTCATAGAATAATATGTTTGATATCATATAAAATACACAACCCTTATATTAAATAAATGATGAAATATTATTATTTAAATATTATAAATATAATTCATCTATTAAATGACGTTTAGAATAAGATTAACCATATTATGAATTATATATAAAAATAATACCCAACAAAAATTTTTTCATTAATTATTAGGGAATAAAAACCTAATTTTTTTTGTAAAGTCTTTTTATTCTTAAAAAAAGAAATTTTCTTCAATTTTTTTTATTTTTGTGAGAAAATATTATAATTAATTTCTATAAATTGTTGAAATTTTATTTTATAAAAATAAAATAATTTTTGAAAGAATAATATAAAAATCATCTTTTGGTGATATTTTTGTATTGTTCCAAGAAGAATTGTTTTTTAATGAAAAATGAGTAATTTTGATTTTTGTAAAATAGTAATTTCCATTCATTAAATTAAGAAATTTAAAATTACCATTATAAATTTTAATTTATATAAAAGTAAATAATTATTATTCAGTAATATATAATATAATTAATTACATTTGAATCATCATTTACCTGATTTTGGAAGAAGATCATTTTTAGATTGAAAAAACATGTTTCAAAAAATTATTCTTTAATTGTGTTTTACACATTTATATTAAAATTGATTACCAAAAATTTCCAAAATTAATTATTGAAAATTTTATTTCATATTTTTAATAGGTATTTCCAAATTTTTTAAATACCCATTCTATTTTTTCTCCTTATTAATATTAACTGTAGTAAATATTTGTCAACAAAGAATATGTAAATTAGATAATTATGGTTAAAAATAATGTGATAAGGAATAAAAATAACCCAAAAAATTACTTTAATTTATTTCATAAGTGTTTTTATACCATCATCACCCAATATAAAAATTTATGGTAAATTTTTTCTATTTTTCTTTGAAGATGACATTTTATTTTATGTAAATATAAAGTCAAAAATGTCACTCTCTTAATTTTAATATCAATAATTTTTTTGGATTTAGATGAAAACAAAATATGATACATTATAAATTTTAATTGGAATGATAAAATATTTTTTTATCATGGTAATTTAATTTTTATTTTTAGTGGTAAAATATTTACCTTAAATTCTTACACAACACTGATACAATGCATGTTCACATAGTTAAAAAAACATAAATCAATGAATTTTAAAACTATAAGAGTAATTTTTTCTAGGTTATAGTGTACCAATAATTTTAAAATTAAATATAATATAATGTATATGTATTAAGTAATTATATCATAATTCCACTGATGTCATGCTTTTTTCAAAGTGAAATTAAGTGAATAGTGTCAAAAATAACAATAATGATATTTTATGTTAAATAATAATTTATTAAGTTATTTAAAATTCATAAAAATATTGAAATAGGAAAATCAAGATAGTAAAGGGTATAAAATATCATCAATTTTCCATTTTAAATCAATTTTCACCTTATATTTAAAATTAAAACCCTCTAATATTAATAATGTCATTATCACAGTTAGGATTAAAACTGGTTAACCCAAGAGTTAAACCAAAATATAAGGTTCAAAATAATATCCAAACTTATAAAAATTTGTATTGATTAATATATTAATGCAATATATTTCTTATCTTACACTACATTTTATTTTATACCATTTTAATGAGTTAGCCACATATTATTTTATAATATTTCATGTATTTCCCAAAATGACATTAATGATATTTTATAATAAACAATATTTTATTAAAGGATTTAAAATTTCTAAACATCCTATATTTCTTGAAGTGAATGGGTATGGTTTAATATATAAACCATGGTCCAATGAGGGATCCATTTTCCTTTTTTTTGTAAGTTTCATGACCCCAAAATAGTAAAAAAAATGATATCGCCATAAATTTCAAAAGGGTTAATGGGGGGGGGGGTAAACCAAAAGATAAAGATGTAAAAATCACTTAAACATGTAGAAATTTCAGTCGATGATAATATTTTAACTAATAATCATATTATATTATAATTATATCAATTTATGGGTATTTTATTAATAAATTTTATTTATATTAATATTATACTTTATGAAATTCGTAGAATACCCTTTACCTCACATATAAATGGGATCCACCTATACTATTTTATTCACACATAAAGAACCATTTGGTTCATAAAATACCTAAAAAAATTCATTTTTAAAATAACTTTAAACATTATAACAGTATTAGTTTAGAAAACATTATAACCTTAGAGGTCTTAAGGTATAATGTAAAATTAGTTGTTCAAATAATAGGTATAGATTATAAATAAATGTTTTAGTTTAATATCTTATTTGAACACCATTGTTTCATATTTCCTTGAAATAGGTATTCTAGTTTTAAGAATCACTGCTTCTAGGTGGTTTCCATTTGATTTAATTATGGAACTGGAAACCCCCAATAATTCTTTATCTAAAAAGAGACCTACATTCCAATGGTAGGAGTTTGTTAATTTTAAACTTTTCGATACTTAAAAATGTAAATTGGTCGAGAGGATAGGAGGTCAGACTCATCACACCCTATTTGGGGGAATTACTTTCTGCTCTTGAACTCTCTTTATAAATTTATAATATTTTCATGAATCCTTATTAATTCACTAAGTATTACATAAGTTTCCCTTGGAATTTGCAATCACTTATTAACATGTGTAAAATTTAGAATCATGAGTATGCATTCAAGGTTCTTCATCAATAAGGATATCTATATGTATTCAAGGATCTTCATCAATGGAATCCTCTAATATACTATTTCATGATACTTTTAATAATAATTATGATGATTCTGGTTTTTTTAAGCCACTCATTAGGGCACTCTATAATTTATTATTATCCAGGGAGATGAAGTATTGGTTTGATCTTGGGATCGTGCCCATAAAATGGGCATCCTATGTATCCTTGTAAAAGGAATCAGAACCCTATTAGTTCAGTTCCACTGAATGGGACACATCATTCCTTTTAAGGTCATGTGATAAAGACCTAGCCATACATTTTAATGTCATGTGGTATGTACATCTAAGCGGAAGGTTCTTAGTCAAAACATAGTGTGTGACATATTCTGAAGCAGCCAAAGGAACTTGGAAAGGATATGGGTCTCTATGGAGGATCGGACCCTGTTGGGAATATGACCCAAAGAGAACAGGGTTGATTTAAGTTATTGGGTTTGAACCTCAATGAGGCTTCCTACGTATCCCATCTAGATGGGAATCAAATCCCACGTAGTTCAATATGTCTCATAAGAGAGAATAATTCTTTGAGAGAAATGATTTTGGGATTACATCTTGAAAAGGATTCCATGGTGATTTGAGGGTTTAATTTGGGTATTATTCATAAGTAGGAATCCTAGGATAATGGGATTAAGGTTGGATTCTTAAATAGGATATCCAATGAGCTCAGGTCCTGAAAAGGCTTCCAACGTATCCCAATTATGGTGGGAATTAGAGTTATCATAGTTCATTTCACATGGGTGTTTGTTCATATGTTTTAATCATTAAAAATATCTAAGACCATGTGAGTCATGCTCGATGTGAGAAAAAAGAGGATGTGGAAGATTCAACAAATGGTACTTGCACTTTCAAATTTTTCCTCCTCCGCTAGTGGAAGAGGGTGTGTTGACCGTGAAGAGGGTGAGGCAACCTGGGAAGAGGGAAAGGTGATAAGCCTTCCCTCTATTTTTTTAATTTGGACAAGGGTCCAGTGGGAGGAAGAAATAATGAAGGTTAGGGGCTTACCCCAGGATGGATTCCCATGGTGAAAAATCCCAACGAGAGAGGGAAAGGGCAACAAGATTCCCTGTGCCCATCCCCCTTCTGGTCTTTGGCACTGAAGAAGAAAAGAGGAGCACTGATGCTACCTCCTACAAGAAAAGATAGGGGATTATTCCAAGATGGTTGCCCTAAAATTGATCCTGTTAGGGGATAGAGACTTCTCATTTTCATTCTTGGAAAAGAAAGTGTGAACCGTACCTTCCGTACCAGTGACCTAAGGTTCCGAGTCTTAGAGACGAAAAGGGGATGACCGAACCCCAACCCTAATCCTCCAAACCAAGAACATCCCAACACTGTTTCTGAGAGAAATGTACATGTGACTATAGATATAAAAACCCACAAAAACTCTATGAATCCTAACCCCATTGTGAAACTAATGTGGGAATCCTCTGACTATGGAAATAAAACCCCAAATAGGAGACATTCTCATGTTCCTTTCCCAGGGATTTGATAAGTTAAGAGGTTTTTGGGGAGTCTTCAACTTAGTAACATTTAGATAAGGAAACCAAGGAAGGATATACCCTTCCATGAATGGATTTTAAAGAGGGTACTTGAGTCTATATGTAGGATTTATACCAAGCTTTGTCGTGTAGGTACCTAGCACAAGTATTCCTCATGGGTAACATGTGGTGATGTACCATGTAGGTTTACCATGCCGGTAGGTCGCACATGTATGCCATACAGCTATGGCACGTAGGTATTCCGCACAGATGGGGCATGCAAGTATGTTGTGTAGATGTGAATTATGAGTGAAGAATGTGTTTCACATAGGAGAAGCAAACCTATGTAAAAAATTTCAAAAGACTTTCAAAACATGATTATATAGTTGAATTATCTATTTTATCGGGTTTTAGAGAGCTAGTTGATAGAATTTTAGGGATATATGAAAAAGTGATACGCAATGGGAGCTTTAGAGAGTCTTTCAACTTTTTCAGTCTTTGAAATAGAGAGACAAAGGGCTCTATTTATGGGAAAATACGGGCCTAGTCAAAGAAATTTTCATCCATGAAGGTCCTTCACACAGGTCCGCCACACAGGTACTCCGTGTAAGTGCTTAGAAATTATTCTGTGACGGAGCTCTACTGCGTAGGTCTATCGCAGAGATCTACCGCGCAGGTCTGTCACGTAGCTCTACTGCGTGGGTCTATTGCGTAGCTCTACCGCACAGGTCTTTTTGAATATTTTTGTAAAGACCCGGAAATTTCAAGGAATTTTTTTTCATAATTATTTGGAATTCTACAATTCTACGGTTTCTGAAGGCACTTGATTCCGAGGCCCGGTGTACTCAAAATCAATTTCTGAAGTTTTTTTCAGGTATGTTCAGTAAATGTACGTGCCGATTTTTCTATCATTTGAACCGGTGCTCGGAATTGAAATCTGAGGACATCGATGAACTCGCAATGCCGAAATTCTCTTAAGAGGACCTTTATCACAGTTTCATTTTATCCAGGTTGGGAGTTAATATTTGGGAATTTAGAATAAAATATATAAAATTTGTGTAATAGAATTTTATTTTAAGGATGTTAGTTAATTCTTACAATGGGGAGTCAGTGGTGGGGCCCACACCCACATAACCTCCCATGACAAGAATTAATGTAGTGGGGCCCACACGATCCCCAACTTATCACCTCCCCTTAACACCCTTGAAACCCCCCATTTAACCCCCCTTGTATTTATTATGACAACTCCCCCTCCATAATTGTGACTCTTCACTTCTTTCTCTCTCTTCCATAGACATTGCCAACTTGTTTCATTTATTGATCAATTAATTAATTAACTTCTCTATTTTTTGAATCTTTTTGAATTCCATGGAAAGTTTATAATTATGGGGTAAGCCTTACTTTAATATTTTCATGGAAAATATTTTGGTGGGAGGAACCTTTGGTAAATTAGAGAGAACACCATTATTCAACAAAGAAATACTCTGATGAAGAATGACTTTCTCCCTCGACGAAGAACGCTCTACGATTCGAAGAACGTGAAGTCTCCATCGACGTTTCTTCTTTGGGTGCACTCTGACGTCAATGGAATCGACACCATTCTTCCGCGATGCCTGAATACCAGGACGTTTGTCTTCCATGGCTCGACGACGTGCGATGTATTTTCGAGGTAGGGGAATTATGTTCAATTTTAATTTATTTAAATCATTCTTGTTATTTGTTGGGAAACATGGATTGACTTCGGCCAATTGATACCACATAACGCGGAGGGCGCAGGCCAAACACACAAAGCCTGACGACCCTCCGCGGACTCTTTATTTGCGATTGAGGTGTGTTGGAAGAGGCGGCGACAGGAGAAGGTGGCAGCCGCGCGCCGGCCGTGTGCGGAAGAACCGCGGCCCGCAACCGCGGGCCGCTCGGCCGACGAAGAACTCGCCGACTAAGCCGGCCGGAACGTAGGGACCGGGGCGCCACAAGGGCGCCACACTGTGGAGGACCATGGAACGCACTCTGCAGGCCGCTTCGGTGGTGAACTGGCCGGCTCGTCGGCCGACCGGGTGAAGGAGCCGCGACACCCAAAGGTTCCGCACAGCAAGACTGCGGCCCGCCCAAGCGGGCCGCTTATGCTAGGAAGGCCGGCTGGCTTAGGCCAGCCGGTTGGGAGGGTGGCGCCACTCAGCGCTACCGATTTGGGAAAACGGGACCCCCCTCGGACCGCTTGGCCCTCCAGGCTGAGCCGCTCTGCCATCTCAGCAGCACCATGTCGGGCCGGGCCGCACCCCGCAAGGCCGGGTCACCCCCCCCCCTCCAGCCAGGTTGCGCCCCTTGGGCCAGGTCGCGCGATTCATTATCCCGGTCCGACCTTCTTCCGGTTCAGACCCACCAAAACCGGGTTGACCCGACCCGCCAGCCATCTGGGCTTAACGGGCTGAGCCCGTTTTCACTTAAGTGTGAATAACTTATAGACCACGCGTCCGATCGATGCGCCGTCGGAGGCATTGGGACACTGGAAGTGAAGCAATCCTTTTGCGATACTCTATGTGAGTTTTGGATGAGTTTGGATAACATCAAGGTTTGGAATGAGCGTATTTCCAACCGGGCCCCTGGAACAGAATAGCCAATAACTCTCATACCAGGCGTCTGATTGACGCGTTGTCTGTCGCGTTGGGTTCCTTTTGACGAGACCGAGCTTCAGGATACATCAAATCTAGACTTTGTGACAATTGATGTATCAAACCCTTTCCTAGAGGAGCGGACCCTTCCAGAATCGAGTGTGCTCTGTGTGGGAACCCTAGAGCTGGTTGCGACTGCAACGACTCCCGTACTTGAATCCTCCATGGGTTCGAGGATGACGACAACTGTACCGGAATCCTCTGTGTGTTCGACAGTGAAGAAAACTATACTGGAATCCTCCGTGGCTTCAGCACTGACGACAACTATACTGGAATCCTCCGTGGGTTCGGCAGTGATGACAACTGTACTGGAATCCTCAGTGGGTTCGGCAGTGACGACAATAGTACTAGAATCCTCCGTGGGTTCGACAGTAACGAAAACTATACTATAATCCTCTATGGGTTTGGTAGTGATGACAACTGTACTAGAATCCTCCATATGTTCGGCAGTGACGACAACTGTACTAGAATCCTCTGTGAGTTTGGCAGTGACAACAACTGTACTCGAATCCTCCATGGGTTCGGCAGCGATGACAACTGTACTGGAATCCTCCGTGGGTTTGGCAGTAACGACAACTATACTAGAATCCTCTATGGGTTCGGCAAGGATGATGAATTAGTGACTACATCTGATCATCTCTATCTCTATACAATAGATGTATACCTATGTGAGCTGAGTCTTGAATTTCAATCATTATCATTGATGTGGTTGACTTTCTTCCTGTGTGGACTGGGTTGTGCTTGGGATTGAGAGTTGGAGCCGAAATGAGGCTGATAACTTAGGTATATGTATGGGAATATACCTATGTAGGGTTTATTGTTATTACTTGGTTGTATATTTACTTTATGGTTTATCCTTCATGGATTCTGGGAGACCTTCGGGGTCTCGTGGTCTCTACTGAGTATCGTATACTCACCCCTGCACGGGCTACACCTGCAATATGTTGTGTTGGATGCAGACGATGGAAAACACTGATCGTGGTAGAGACTTGTGGTGCTGGATGGTACCTGGAGGTGGACCACTCGGCTGGACGTACATGGAGCGAACAGATAGACTCGGGGTATTTAGGAGACCATTTGTACCCACCCTTCAGGTGGGATTCCCAGAGGACGACTCAGTGGTTTCTACTTTACATTATTACTATTCTACTAGTCTTTCAGTTGTACTGTACATTCAGTTGGGCTTCTATTTCCAGCCCCCTTTCCTTTCAGCACTTACTTTCTGTATACTGTTTTACTTATTGCTTACTTCTGTTGTGTACTCGGTTATGTTGTTTACCTTTATAAAAGTAGTTCCTTCCCTTTATCAAGATTTATGCCTTTGGTGCTAGTCTCCATCCCCTGGCCTATGGATGGCGGGCTTGGGGTAGTCACGACATGGGCCCTGAGGACGGGTCTTGACAAATTGGTATCAGAGGACTCGGTTCTACCACAGAACACTGGACTCTGATCCTTCCTTTCCGTGAAGCAATGGTGTTAAGGGTATTGAGTGTGGTTTTCAGTCCAGGGAGTCCAGTGTTGGTGTGGCGACCGACGTATCCATACACCAAGACCCTTACATCTGATTTCCAACTTAGTGCACAAAAACACTGATTTCATGTGTGATTGAAACGTTTTCTTTTTGATTACTTTTTTTTCAGCTCACTAGGTATACTATTTGACCGTGACACACCTGTTTATTTTCAGGATGGCCTCATCAAGGTATCCAGCTAGGGTTCCGAGTTACGTACGGGATGGAAGCTCACCGAGCGACGATGCCTCGGTGCAGGGCCCCATGATAGCGTAGGTATCAACGATACCTCTACCCGCTGAACCACCGATACCACCCACTCCAGCTGTAGAGAGTGCATGCCGCCTGAGTGCATTTCATGAGTTCCAGCAACTGAGGCCTCCGAAGTTTCGAGGCGATTCAGGTATTCAGACAGCCGGGTGCTGGCTACAGGGTGTAGTACGAGTTTTCCACACAGTTGGGACACCCGCTGACTTGATGGTGTACCTAGATATTAGACTCTTTCAAGAAGCATCAGAGAGGTGGTGGAGTCTGATTCTTCGAATTTATGATGAGGTGACTCTCACCTGGGGAGACTTCGAGGGCCTTTTCAGGGCAGAGTTTATACCAGCGACTCTACGCTCTGTGCGGGCTCAGGAGCTACTGCTCTATCCACAGGGCTTTCCAACCATAGCGGAGTATTCTAAAGCCGGTTTTAGACAGATGACGCAGAGTTCCAAGAGGACCAGAACCATAGGTGGTCGAACACATGACTCAAGATCTTGTGTGTGAGGCACCTAGGGTGGAGAACGAATTACGAGGAGGAGACAGTGCTATGCATGCGGCGAGCAGGGTCACTTGGATCAAGACTGCCTGACCCGTCCTGCATATGAGTAGCAGGCAGTAGAGGGATCTTCCAGGCAGAGGCAAAGGTTCGACCATAGAGTTCCTTTGGGAGTAGGCAGACGTGGCAGAGGAGCTGGTCGAGCAGCATGTGGACAGGAGCGGGACAAGCTCTAGACATGGAGGCCTTTGTTTTTTATGCTTCTAGATTCATTGATGTCTTTGTTTGTGGATGCTTTGTGTCTTTTTTACTTTGAGCTGTAGTAATAAAATACACTTAATCTTGTTCCATTTACTTCCCTGTCCTTTTCTATGTTGTTGATACTGAGAGGTTCCAGTTAAAACCATTGACTTGACCCTCACTTTCGAGATACCTTCCGGAGGAGACCCAGTGACCACACACTGTTTCCAATAGTGTGACTCCACCCTCGTAGGTGAGAGTAATAGTTGGATCTCTTAGTAGTAGCATCATGGCCTTACGATGTCATCCATGGAATGAAATAGTACTATTCATGTCAGGATTGACTGTATTTGGCAAAGAACTTGGCTCATCCAGGGAATGAGACCAGATTTCTCATTTTGGCAAAGGATAAATCTTAGCAGCTCTTGTAGGACGTAAGAAAAAAAGGGTGTAGTCGAGTTCTTTACAAATGGATAGTCACACCCATAGTTTGCTGAGCGAACATTTTACAGTCTACTCTAACCACCAGAGTCTCAGGTACATCTTCTCGCAGAAGGACCCGAACCTTAGATAGCGACGATGGGTCGAGTTCCTCCAGGACTATGACTTTGTGATAGTCTATAATCCTAAGAAGGGTAATGTTGTAGATTATACTCTAAGTAGGAGATCTTGTATTCAGCTGCTAGGATAGGTGATAAAGCATCTAGCCGTGTTGTAGATATCCTTCGTGGATAGAGATGGAGCAGCCTTTCTTCAGTCTCTCACAGTCACTCCTCCACTCATTCAGTGAGTCAGAGAGGCACAGCCTGGGGACGTTGACTGTGAGATGCCATGTGCTTAAATATCCTTAGGGAAGACATCTGATGGGTTTTCTTGAATGAGGGGAGCACGTCTTCCTCTTCAGGGGACATACTATGGTACCAGTTTCACTACAGGAGGAAGTACTATGGGAGTTTCACACTTCCCCTCTAGCGGTACATCCAGGAGAGGCGAAGATGTACCAAGACCTCAGGCGATACCACTAGTGGAAAGGTATGATGAAGGCTGTAGCAGAGTTTGTTTCACAATGCCTCACTTTTCATTAAGTGAAGGTGGAGTACCAGGTGCCAGCGGGCTTGGTTCAGCCCTTAGAGGTCCTGGAGTGGAAGTGGGATGGGATATCCATGGATTTCGTGATGGGGCTTCCACGTACATCCAGAGGGCATAACTCTATCTGGGTGATCGTCGACCAACTCACCAAGTCAGCCCATTTGCTTCTGATTAGAGAGCAGGATTCAGTGGAGATCTTGTGACGCCTCTACATTCAGAAGATCGTATGGCTTCACGGTGTGCCATCGACTATCGTTTCTGATCGGGATGCTTGATTCACAACCCGATTATGGAAGGGGTTGTAGGAGGCTTTTGGGACATAGCTACATCTGACCACCGCCTTCCATCCTCAGACGGACGACCAGATAGAGAGGACCATTCAGACTATCGAGGTCATGCTTCGTGCATGTGTTCTTGACATTGGTCACAGTTTGGAGGATCACCTACCCTTGGTGGAGTTTGCGTACAACAACAGTTACCACTCCACCATCAGGATGGCACCTTATGAGGCATTGTACAGCCGAAAATGTAGATCACCTCCGTGCTGGACTGACCTAGGGGTGTCAGCACTTGTAGGACTAGAGATGGTACAAGCTATGACAGAGAACGTACTGATCATCCAGGAGAAGATGAAAACTACAAAGAGAAGACAGAAGTCTTATGCTGAAAGGAGACAGAGACCATGGAAGTTAAAGGATGGAGGCCACGTTTTCCTACGGGTGTCACCTCAACGAGTTCTACAGAGATTTTTCCAGGGCGGAAAGTTGTCTCCATGATTCATCGGAACATTCCATGTCCTTAGCAGAGTAGCATGGTGTCTTACCGCCTAGCCCTTCCACTTCAGCTGCACTGGATGCATGATGTCTTCAACGTATCCCAGCTGAGGAGATACTTGCATGAACCATCCCACATCATTGACCACGTGGAGCTGTACATCGATGATGGGGAGACATTAATGGAGGTCCCTATAGCGATCTAGGATCGACATGAGTGGGTCCTACGTGGACGGTCGATTCCTCTAATGCACATTCGCTGGCAGCATGGGAACCTCCAGGAGAGCACTTGGGAGTGGGAGGCTCAGATGCGTGTACAATACCCCTATTTGTTTCACTAGTGTGTGTTGTATCTTTACCGGGATGTAAATTCCTCAGGTGGGAGTAATTTAAAGACCCGGAAATTTTAAAGAGTTTTTTTTCTTAATTTGTTGGAATTTTATGAATCTGCGGTTTCTGAAGGCACTTGATTCTGAGGCCCGGTGTGCCCAGAATCAATTTCTGATGTTTTGTTTGGGTACGTTTAGTAAACATACGTGCAGGTTTTTCTATCTTTTGAACTGGTGCTCGGAATTGTAATCTGAGGACACCGATGAACTCGCAGTGCCAGTATTTACTTAAGGGGACCTTTACCGCAGTTGTGTTTTATGTGGGTTAAAAGTTAATATTTGGGGATTTATAATAAAATAAATAAAAATTTTGGAACACAATTTTATTTTATGGATGTTAGTTAATTCCTACAATGGGGAGTTAGTGGTGGGGCCCACACCCACATAACCTCCCATGAGAGGAATTAGTGTGGCGGGGCCCACATGAGACCCAACTTATCACCTCCCCTCAGCACCCTTAAAACCCCCCATTTAACTCCCCTTGTATTTATTATGACAACTCCCCCTCCATAATTGTGACTCATCACTTCTTTCTCTCTCTTCCATAAACTTTTCCAACATGTTTCATTTATTGATCAATTAATGAATTGACTTCTCTAATTTTTGAATATTTTTGAATTGTATGGAAAGATTATTATTATGGGGTAAGCCTTACTTTAATATTTTCTTGGAAAATATTTTGGTGGGAGGATCCTTTGGTAAATTAGAGAGACCGTCGTTCTTCAACGAAGAACAACTCCGACGAAGAAGGACTTTCTCCCTCGACGAAGAATGCTCTACGATTCGAAGAACGTGAAGTCGCCAATGCGGCTTCTTCTTCTGGTGCACTCCGACTTCAATGGAATCAACACCATTCTTCCGTGATTCCTGACTACCACGACATTCATCTTCCGTGGCTTGATGACGTGCGACGTATTTTCGAGGTAGGGGAATTATGTTCAATTTTCATTGATTAAAATTGTTCTTGTTCATTGTCGAGAAACATTGTTTGACTTCGGCCAATTGATACCACCTAACGCGGAGGGCGGGGGACAAACACACAATGCCCGACGACCCTCCGTAGATTCTTTATTTGAGATTCAGGCGCGTTGGAAGAGGCGGCGATGAGAGAAGGTGGAGGCCGCGCGCCGACCGCGTGTGGAAGAACAACGGCCCGCAACCGCGGGCTGCTTAGCCGACGAAGAACCGGACGGCTAAGTCGGCCGGAACGAAGGGACCACGGCGCCACAAGGGCGCTGTGCTGTGGAAGACCACGGGCCGCTTCGGTGGCGAACTGGCTGGATCGTCGGACGGCCGGGGGAAGGAGCCGCGACACCCGAAGGTGCCGCGCAGCAAGACCCCGACCCGCATGAGCGGGCCGCTTGTGCTAGGAAGGATGACCAACTTCGGCAGACCGGTTGGGAGTGCGGCCCAGCTCGGAACCACCGGTTTGGGAAAGCAGGGGGTCGTGACCCCTCCCTCGGACCGCTTGGCCCTCTAGGCCGAGCCACGGCGTGCCGGGCGGCGCCACGCCGCGCCGGGCCATGCCCCGTTGGGCCGGGTCGCACCCCCCCTCGGGCCGAGCCGCTCGGGCCTGGCCGCTTGGGCCGGGCCACGCCCCTCGGGCCGGGACACACTATTCATCAAGCCGGTCCGAACCTCTTCCAGGTTAGAACCGCCAAAAACCGGGTTGACTCGACCCGCCAGCCCACTAGGCTTAACGTGCCGGGCCCATTTTCACTTAAGCGTGAATAACTTAAAGACTGCGCGTCTGATCGACGTGCCATCTATGGCATTGGGACCCTCGTGACTAAGAGTTTCTTTTTTGATACTATAAGTGAGTTTTGGATGACTTTGGATAATGACCGGGTTTGGAACGAGCGTATTTCCAACCAGGCCCCTAGAACGGAAAAACCAATAACTCTCAGACCGAGCGTCCAATTGACGCGCCGTCTGTCGCGTTGGGTTTCTTTTGACAAGACATAACTTTGGTATACATCAGATCTGGACTTCATGACAATTGATTTATCGACCCCATTGCTAGAGGGGCGGACCCTCCTGAAATCGAGCGTGCAGTGTGCGAGAACCCTTAAGCTGGTTGTGACTGCAACGACTACCGTACTGGAATCTTCCGTGGGTTCGACGATGATGACACCGGTAATAGAATCCTCTGTGGGTTCGACAGTGAGGAAAACTATACTAGAATCCTCCTTGGGTTTGGCAGTGATGAAAACTGTACTGGAATCCTTCGTGGGTTCGGCAGTGACTACAACTGTACTGGAATCCTCTGTGGGTTCGACAGTGAAGAAAACTGTAGTGGAATCATCCATGGGTTCGATAGTGATGAAAACTGTACTGGAATCCTCCGTGTGTTCAGCAGGGACAAGAACTATACTAGAATCCTCCATGGGTTCGCCATCGATGACAACTATACTGGAATCCTCCGTGGGTTCGACAGTAACAAAAACTATAATAGAATCCTCTATGGGCTCCGCAACTATGATTAATTAGTGACTACATCTGATCATCTCTATCTCTATACGAAATATGTATACCTATGTGAGTTGAGTCTTGACTTTAAATCATTAGCATTGATGTGGATGACATTATTTCTATGTGTACTAGGTTGTGCTTGGGATCAAGAGTTGGAGTCGAACTAAGATTGATAACTTAGGTATATGTATGGGAATATACCTAAGTAAGGTTCATTGTTTTTACTTGGTTGTATCCTTCCATTGTGGTTTATCTTTCTGGGATTCTGGGAGACCTTCGGGGTCTTGGGGTCTCTACTGAGTATCTTATACTCACCCCTGCATGGGCTACGCCTGCACAACATTGTGTTGGATGCAGATGACGGACAACACTGATCGTGCACTACTACAACCTGCCCCTTTATCAGTGCTAAAACCCAGCATTAACAGCGCTAGAAAAGAGCTGTTAATTCCGGCGTAGATAAAGGGGGGGTCCCCTTTATCAGTGCTTCTCGGAGCGGTGATACAGGGTCCCTTTATCAGCGCTCCTCTAGCGCTATTAAAGGTGTCCTTTATCAGCGCTAAAAAAGCGCTGATAAAGGCCCCAGCACCTGCACCTAAAAAACAGTACCTGCACACCTGCACACCAGAATACCTGCACAAAGTAGCACATGGACACCTGCACACCATAGCACCCGCACCCAATATTTTGACTGACAAAAGTATATACATTTACTTAACATCATGAATACAAAAAAACGCATTGCCATATACATTTCAAACATTGTTTTACATGGTTACATTTACAATTATTCAACAAAAGTTATAAACATTCATGTTTCATCCTTTGATATCCGTGATCCTCTCTCGATGGTATTTGTTGCCGAACAAAGCATCCGAACTCAAGGAAAAAAATTCACCTATATAAGAAAACAAATATTATGTTAGTAATGAAATAATGTAATAAATTAAAACAGTAATTTGAAAGAATAAATTAATATGGAAATGTGAAACTAAAATATTAAATTTTAAACTCAAAAGTTTTCATTTTCATAACAATGAAAGGGAATAATGTAAAATCAATATGTTTTTGATTGATTTATCTCATTTAAGAAATACCGATTCTTTATCTAATGAAAAGCTTTACCGGTCACACCGTGCGTCGGATTGAGGTGCGGTCGATTCGTACATGTCAAAAATGACTCGTGGATCATTGTCCTAAAGTATCAAAACAATCCGAAGGCGTTTTCTCGGTTTGGCATATGTCATTGCTGTTTTTTTCCAAAGTTTATGTCATTTTCAAACAGATATCAGACACTTTTAGCCATACCGGTCACACCATGCGTCGGATTGAGGTGCGTTCGATTCATACATGTCAAAAATGACTCGTGGATCATTGTCCTAAAGTATCAAAATAATCCGAAGGAATTTGCTCAGTTTGGCGTATGTCATTGGTGTTGTTTTCCAAATTTTATGTCATTTTCAAACTGATATCAGACACTTTTATCCATACCGGTCACACCGTGCGTCGGATTGAGGTGCGGTCGATTCGTACACATCACAAATGACTCGTGGATCGTTTTCCTAATGCATCAAAACATTCCGAAGGCATTTTCTCATTTTGGCGTATGTCATTGGTGTTGTTTTCCAAAGTTTATGTCATTTTCAAACTGATATCAGACACTTTTAGCCATACCGGTCACACCGTGCGTCGAATTGAGGTGCGGTCGATTCGTACATGTCACAAATGACTCGTGGATTGTTTTCCTATAGTATCAAAACAATCCGAAGGCATTTTCTTGGTTTGGCGTATGTCATTGGTGTTTTTTTCCAATTTTTGTCATTTTCAAACTGATATCAGACAATTTTAGCCATACCGGTCACACCGTGCGTCGGATTGAGGTGCGGTCGATTCGTACACGTCACAAATGACTCGTCGATCATTTTCCTAAAGTATCAAAACAATCCGAAGGAGTTTTCTCGGTTTGGCGTATGTCATTGGTGTTGTTTTCCAAATTTTGTCATCTTAAAACTGATATCAGACAATTTTAGCCATACCGGTCACACCGTGCATCTGATTGAGGTGTGGTCGATTCGTACACGTCAAAAATGACTCGTGGATCATTGTACTAAAGTATCAAAACAATCCGAAGGCGTTTTCTCGGTTTGGCATTTGTCATTGGTGTTGTTTTCCAAAGTTTATGTCATTTTCAAACTGATATCAGACAATTTTAGCCATACCGGTCACACCGTGCATCGGATTGTGGTGTGGTCGATTCGTACACGTCGTAAGTGACTCGTGGATCGTTGTCATAAAGTATCAAAACAATCCGAAGGCATTTTCTTGGTTTTGCGTATGTCATTGTTGTTGTTTTCCAAAGTTTATGTCATTTTCAAACTGATATCAGACAATTTTAGCCATACCGGTCACACCATGTGTCGGATTGAGGTGTGGTCGATTCGTACACGTCAAAAATGACTCGTGGATCGTTTTTCTAAAGTATCAAAATAATCCGAAGGCGTTTGCTCAGTTTGGCGTATGTCATTGGTGTTGTCTTCCAAAGTTTATGTCATTTTCAAACTGATATCAGACAATTTTAGCCATACCGGTCACACCGTGCGTCGGATTGAGGTGCGGTTGATTCATACGCGTCACAAATGACTCTTGGATAGTTGTACTAAAGTATCAAAACAATACGAAAGAGTTTTCTTGGTTTGGCGTATGTCATTGTTGTTGTTTTCCAAAATTTATGTCATTTTCAAACTGATATCAGACAATTTTAGCCATACCGGTCACACTGTGTGTCGGATTGAGGTGAGGTCAATTCGTACACGTCCCAAATGACTCGTGGATCGTTTTCCTAAAGTATCAAAACAATCCGAAGGAGTGTTCTCTGTTTGGCGTATGTCATTGGTGTTGTTTTCCACAGTTTTTCATTTTCAGACTGATATCAGAAAATTTTAGCCATACTGCTCACACCATGTGTCGGATTGAGGTGCGGTCGTTTCGTACACGTCACAAATGACTCGTGGATCATTTTCATAAAGTATCAAAACAATCCGAAGGCGTTTTCTTGATTTTGCGTATGTCATTGGTGTTGTTTTCCAAATTTTCTCAAAATTTGAAACTGATATCAGACACTTTTAGCCATACTGGTCACACCATGCGTCTGATTGAGGTGCGGTCGATTCATAAACGTCATAAATGACTCGTGGATCGTTGTACTAAATTATCAAAACAATCCGAAGGCGTTTTCTCGGTTTGGCGTATGTCATTAGTGTTGTTTTCCAAATTTTCTCTCAATTTGAAACTGATATCAGACACTTTTAGCCATACCGGTCACACTGTGCGTCGGATTGAGGTGCGGTCGATTCGTACACGTCAAAAATGACACGTGGATCGTTTTCCTAAAGTATCAAAACAATCCGAAGGCGTTTTCTCAGTTTGGCGTATGTCATTGGTGTTGTTTTCCAAAGTTTATGTCATTTTCAAACTGATATCAGACAATTTTAGCCATACCGGTCACACCGTGCGTCGGATTGAGGTGCGGTTGATTCGTACACGTCAAAAATGACTCGTGGATCGCTTTCCTAAAGTATCAAAACAATCCTAAGGCGTTTTCTCGGTTTGGCATATGTCATTGTTGTTGTTTTCCAAAGTTTATGTCATTTTCAAACTAAGTAGTAGGAATTCACTAATCTAAGGATATGAAAAATAAGAAAGGGAGATCATAGATGCTCAATACGTGTAAAGGGAGATATCAATGACCATATAAATATAACATAAGTATTAGGAATTCACCTTCATTGTCCTATTTGTTTACATTCTTCGATCAGGTATGCTGCCTATTCGTTTCTAAAGATATTTATATCATCTTCTGAATAGGATTTTTTGTGACAGTCATAGTAGTACTAAAAAAATATAAATACACAAAGGATTAATAATTATTTTAAATAATGTAGTAATTATTTTCAAAAATACCTCTTCAGGGATGCTAGTTTGTCCATGAAATACGATCTCTTTCATAAATTTACAAACATAATAACCGCAGTCCTTGTCATTTGTTTGTTTCGGACACTGCAGAAACATCGAGAAAAATAAGTAATTTGTTTTGATATGTATTTGGATAGTGAAATATAATTATATATACCCAGATAATTCTCCATTTGTAGATCTTTTGGGCATTATCGTCCTTATGCCCTGGATTCATTCCAGCCTTTAGACGATATTCATACACCGCCCTATCATAACAAAATCCTCATTAAAAGATAATATAAATTATATAACTAGATATTTAGTTCTAAAATGTTGGATCTAGTGTATTACAAATTGAAAATCGCCATCATGTGTGGTCAGTTAGTTGGATATCCATGCAGTGAATCCAGAAAATAAATCTTTGGAGTATCCAAATTGACTGCAATGACCATCCAATGTTCCCTAAAAACCCAAAAAGAAATAAGTGCGGATATAAATGAAAATATAATTGATATGATTAAAATGTAGAGTTTTACCCTTGCATCGTTGGTATTAAAAAGAGACTGTCAGTCGTAATTCTTCTTTGAAACGTTCTGAGCAGATTTGACATCAATTCAGCCTGAAAATTAGAATCTATTTCTGTTCGTTGTGTAGAAATGGTGTGAGGACTAACGAGTCCAAATTTGTATTCATGGGAAAATCCCTTCAATTGTTTTTCATATATACGCCTGTGAAAAATATGAGATGTATTTATCCATAATTATCAAATTATATCAGATTTTGTAAAATCAAAGCATGAAAACATACCTCATGTATACATTTAAAACTGAGGCGCCTAACTAGTCGTATGTGATGATCTCAGAAACAGCGTCTGCACTAACGAAATCCATTGTTTCCTCTCCGTACATATCTTTTTCACAAAAAAATGTATGATTCTTTCTGTATTTCATTTTCGTATCCACATGAGCTTGCAATGATATTAAATGTGGATATAGAACGGGCGGGGTGAACGTGCTCTCAGTAGATTGTTTTGATCAGTTGGTTGATCCAATCTTGGATCCGCTCTTTCGTTGTAGCTTCTCCATTTTATCCTTCTGTAATAACATTCATCGGTTCAGCCATTTTCTAATTTAATGTTAAAGGTTCTCTAACACCCCGAGATTTTATGAAAAATATTCTTTTTAATTTCATTAATGTCTTGTGTTGTACGCTACACCAAAAGGAGCTTTCACAACACGTATCCTTGACTTGCCTTTCATTACACGCAATCGCGACCTTCCTTGATAGCGTGTGTAGTATGCAATACCGAGTTTCACTAAACAACGATATTCTATTAACATATTATTAAAACTAGCTGTTATGAATAGTAATAACCAATTTTTAAAATTTTGTAAATTTTATTTTGGACTTCATTTTTGGATTCAGAATATCTAAATTAGCTTAGGGTGAAATTTTGGTAATTTTCGGATAACTTTCGTATTTTGATGAATAGTGGAAATTACTAAATTTTAATTAAAAACAACTTTTTCAATCGAAATAATTAATAGTGATAAATTATTAATTTTAGTGGTTTTAAAGTATATTTAGAATATATTTTTACAATTTAATACAATGTTGGTCATTGGATGTAATTTCACAATTAAACCAGTTATAAACAAGTGTCAATATTTTGATAGTTATTATCTCTTAAAAACACGCCTTTTGTTTTGACGACAGGAATTAATTTTTAAATTAATTAATGCAACTGATATATTTTGAATTTGGTAAAATATAAATCATTTTTGAGTTCATAATATCAAATATAGCTTAGGCCTAATTTTTGGTATTTTTCTGAAAACTTTCAATTTTTGATGAATAGTGAAACCACTAAGTGGTAGTTAAAAAAACTGAATTGTTCATAAAACTTAATTTTACCGCTTCTGTGAGTGGAATTTCAAAAATCCGAGAGACACGGTTGATGTCAGTAAGTAAAATGTTGTTCAATGAGATGAAAATAATTTTTTGGTGAATAGTAACTTTTTACTTTTTTTTACCACGGTTAAAAGTAAATAGGGTAATTAAGGGTATAAATGATATTATTATTACCCTAACACATGTCCTAATTCTATTGGACAAATTTAATTCGACCAAAAACAAACTTAGGAATAAAATATGACCATTTAGGCCCACTTGGATTAGATTACGACATTTATTATTAATTTATTTAAAGAAGGGTTAAAAGAGTTAAAATCAAAGTTTGTTTACTAAAACATTTTTAATATGGGGTTATACATAGTATAAATTCGAATATAAATATTCATTAGAAATATAAAGATATTTACTACATAATGGTATTTTATTTGTAATTTTTAGACATTAAATAATTTAATTTATTTATGACACAACGATGATGCAGTAATTATTTTATTAATGAAATATTGAAATAATTGATGTTATAAATACCCAAATAAATATAATTTGATACTTTCTAGGAATTCCACTAATTTTATAGGTTAATATTACATGTTAGTATTGATTTAATTGACTGTTTTAGAACTTATAATTCTTTTATGATTTTCACAAAAATCAATTACTAAATAGTGTCAAAATTGACATAAAATAGTTTTTAAAAACAATATTATATTATTAATTGTTATTTTATTCCTAAAAATCTAAGGTTCGGCCAAATGACTTATATAAGGTTATATATATTAATAATAAACAACTTGGGGTTCTTTTGGCTTCTTATAGTATGTTTATTAACCTTATAGTGTAAGAACACAAGAAGACGCGGTAAAAGTAAAATTATTTAACTTAATGTTAAATCTAAATGATAAGGTTAAAATAGGAACCTAAACTTGTATAAATTCTATTGGATGGGAGTATTTCGACCCATACCCACCTTAGCCTCGAAATAAATCAATTTGGAGCTATTTAAAACGGAACTTGACTTTATAATAAAATAATATTTTTAGTTATTCCAAAGGTGCCCCTCTCCTCCCTTATAAAAGGGAACCTCCTCCCTCTCTTCCTCACACCACTTTGAGCCTTCAATCTCGGACAAACCCTGAAAAATTCTCTTCTCCACTTCCCTAGAAACATCCTATAGGTTCCGGTCTTCCTCAAAGACCAATTTTAGTGCCCTAAAAGGAGATCTCAAAGAGGCGCTTCAAAGAAGAGGTAATTTCCGTTACCGATTCTTTCAACTTTATTTCTTCTTCCACTTCTTCTTATTAGGTTGTTTCATTATGAAGTAATAACATCAGTATCAACCATATACTTATATGTTATTATAGGTATGAAAAAACCATATTTCATCATCTATCCATCCTACGGAAAACGAAATCACCGCGCGTGCGTACGTACGGAATACCGTCTCCACACCGTGGTGTAATATGTTTTTCCACCAACACCTTACATGGATGGGTATTATGTTGTAAAGAATAACTATACATAGTTATTATAACATCATAATAATTATGATATATTGTATCATCCACTCTAATTCAATTCAATAATTATGGAAACGATATCATTGCTCGTGCGTACGTACGGACTACTGTCTCCACGACACGATGAGAATCATTCGCCATGTTAACCATTTAAGAGTGATTATAAAGTATATATAAGAAATAATAATGAAATATATGACATTATAAAGCTACTGGATTTATGTATATATGTATGTCATCTATTTAATTCCATTCAACTCAATAAGGAAAAAAAACAGCGTTCATGCGTACGTACGACCTACCGTCTCCATGAACGGTGTGTTTCATTTCATTTATCTATCTATTATATATATATACTGAATATATATGATATATAAATCATGTTTTATATTCTGTAAGTATGTAAATCATGATATAAGTAATAATAATGTCAAGAACAACAAGTCCAAACACTTACGATAAATGAAACGATTTTACCCAAAACGTTTCTTTAACATAGAATTTACAAAAGAACGGGTAATATAAAGTCATAAGTGAACCATATATGATATAATAACAATGAATATGATTCTGTAATAAGTCAATGGCATTATTTAAATCATTATACAGGAGGTTCGGACACTTATGAAGCAAATCGGACCTAAGGTAAGGGAAATATCACAATCTCATTTTTATCCGAGATTGTTTACACTTTTGTATTTACTAGGGTGTATTTTATCATCCAAATCCATGTTTCCTCAATATGTAATATTATTTACATCCACCTAAAATTGTTTAAATCCAATTTTACCCTTCAGTAGGTATTTAGTAAAAGATATGAAAGGAATCTTTTGTCGTTTTTCATACGAGGTACTTTTTGACTTTTCCGACAAAAGTACGGGAAGAAGGTTTTTTTTAACTTATACGGAATGAATGGATTTTTAAAACATTATTTACAAGAAGCTTCCTTTAAAGGTTTTTAAGTTTATTTTCAATCAACTTCTTTTAGTTTATAATTTTATGACATATTAAGAAAGGAAAAGTGTTTTTGAAGAAGAAAGGATATTTTCCTCAAGAATGGAGTTCAAGTGTTTTATCAAATCTATTTTCCATCTAAGATAACAATGGGTTCTGTTTCTATCCCTATTATTACATTGATTTGACTATGTTGTGATGGAATTATTTTTATTGATTTCTTTATCTTATATGAATTGTTTTATGATGTCATGATGTTTAAGATTCCCATTTTTATTTCATGGGTTATGAAATGATGTATGATTTATGATTTTGTGGAACACATAAGAATGGTATCATTATGAGATGGGTGGGACCTATATCTCCCTCCAATGCATTGGGTAATTATTTTATATCTCATGAGATAGACATGGCTGGAATGGTAGGTTATACTGGTTCAGTGAAACAGGACTGAAACGAGGGTGACTCGGTTCAGAAAGGGACTTTGTCCACTAAGATAGTCTTGGCAATGAGTCTTGACTAATAAGATATGATTCTCTATGATTATGTGTGTATGCCACAAAGTTTCATGTTTTAAGTTATGATTATTGGGATTTAATTTCACTACTATGATTTATCCCATGTTATGAAATTATGCTTTCTTTTGCAGGTTAAGATTTCCAAAATGTTATGTTCTTATGAATATGATGTGATTGATATTTCATTTGTTTACCCTTACTGAGAATTTTAGCTCACCCTTTTATGTTTTCTTTTCCCCAGGATATAAAGAAAGGTTTTAGGTAAAAAAAGGGAAGATCTTTATGGGAGATTTTGAAGATCTTTCACCACGATTAGAAGATTATGTTCCGAGTTTCCAAAGACACTAAACTATTATGATCCTTCTGTGTGTGTTTTTGTTATGTACTAAGTATTCCGCAAAAGTAATGTAATGTATATGTATGTTAAGCTTCGGGTATCTATAGTTGGTATCAGAGGAAAGGTTTAGTCAACCTTTGGAAACTAGGATGCGAAAACTTTAGTGAGATCCCTAGAGATATTTTTAAGGTATGTCTAGTGATGTCCCTAAGGATAAGTATACGTATAGGATATAGTCCTAGAACTACGGTAACGATCTTAGAATTTAACCTAAGATATTAGATATTGAGGGTGCTCCCCCTTTACTATGTTGTCTTCCCTAGCATGATTTCGCCTCTCACAAAATTCTTTTTGTGTTTTAGTTAATGGAGGGAACCATAAGGAATTTGGTTAACATTGAATCCAATGGACAAATTGGTGACTATGAGCAACAAAATTGTTTAATTCCTAGAGATAAAGATATTGTGATTATGCCGAATCAGTCATCGCGATATATGATTAACAAGGTGAAATTTAGTGGTATGACTAATTCATCAAAGAAGAGGAAGATAAACTATTATGCATGTTCGCATGTTGAGGAGCATAAATAAAGGAAGATTGAAATTTCTAAAGAAGGGAAGAAGAACCTTGAGGAATACCTCAAATGGAGGGACCGATGTTATCTGTGTGGAGAAAAGGGTCATAGAGTGACAGATTGTTATGGAGTTCAATGTCTTATTTGTGGAGAACATGGGCATTACCCAACTCAATGCCCTGACCTAAAAAGTTACTTCTAAATCAAGGAAGGACTTATTCCAGGACAATCATTAAAGTGGATGGACTGAAGTGTTTATGTATTGGTATTCAAGAATAATGTTGTTGAGATACATTTATGTTGTACTGAAATATTTATGTATTGGTCTATTGTTTTTTTCAATAATTTTAAGGTACCGGTAACCATGAAAAGTGATTCAAATATTTTTGGAAAGTAGATGATATGCGCATAATTAAGGGATAAGGAGAAAATGAAATGTTTCACAGTATTCATGAGCTCATGATTGATATAAGGACTATGTGATATCATGGTTTGAGTATATAGAATTTTGAGGATTTTGGTATATGGAAAGTGTTAACTTTTAACTGCATTAATGTTTTCACTAAGGTTCAATGGGTATTCATTTTTTATGAGAATACATGATTAAGGCCTTCTAATGTTTGGAATGTGACCAACAAGACATATCTCATGATATACGAGGATCAATTATGGTATTAACATGCTTGTTATATGATCTCTTTGGTAATCATTTTCGCTATAATATGAGATTAGACAGCAGTATTATGGATAAGCCTAAAGATTGGAATGGACTATGTTGGACAAAAGTTAGTATTGTTTAAGGATTAAAGTTTTTTTCGATATTATTGATGGGATGTTATAGTAATGTAGTTTTAGAAAAAGGACAACCTGCTGGACGGGCGACATCCCATCGCTTCAGACAAGGATGTGGGAATCGAACCCACAATCGAAGTGTGACTGGCCTTTATCACCTACCACTAGCCTACAGGAAGTCCCTGTTTAGTAGAAATGAGTTTTATTATATTAAGAAGTATGATATATGAATTATAAGTTCATTTTACGAACCATATATCATTAATATCACTATAGATGGACTTATGTATTTTTTGATAACTTTTCTAGCCTTTTGTTTGAGACAGATAGAATGACCCATCATTCTATCACATGATCTGCTAACACATCACGAATGACAAATTCAACTTCATTTCTTTAAGAGATGAAGTAGAAATTGTCCAAAGAATGACAAACAGTGAGACTATACAAAAATCACAAAAGTATTTCTTCCAATTCCAATTTCATCAACTTTAGGGAAATGATCTTGAAACCAAAAATGTTGTCCTAGTGATCTTATATCTGATTAATCAGATGGTACCTCAGATCGTCACAAATTTATGGATTTGTGATTGTTGTCTTTTTCATAGCCATGTTCTCTACCACTATCCATCAGAACATGATGGTTAGATTTCTCTTCCATATCCATATTTTCACCTATGTGGAAACCAAGTGATTAGTTTATTTGGGTAACCGTTACGTTTCATACTTTTGTTTTTAAAGATTGGTTTTGGTATTTCTTTTTATGATGTGGGTTTTGATTAAAGAAACTATCGAATAGTAAACCATTTATAACCCCGACGAATTTCGAGGGCGAAATTCATTTTAAGGGGGGTAGAATGTAACACCCCGAGATTTTATGAAAAATATTCTTTTTAATTTCATTAATGTCTTGTGTTGTACGCTACACCAAAAGGATCTTGCACAACACGTATCCTTGACTTTCCTTTCATTACACGCAATCACGACCTTCCTTGATAGCGTGTGTATTATGCAATACCGAGTTTCACTAAACAACGATATGCTATTAAAATATTATTAAAACTAGCCATTATGAATAGTAATAACCACTTTTTGAAATTTTTTAAATTTTATTTTGGACTTCATTTTTGGATTCGGAATATCTAAATTAGCTTAGGGTGAAATTTTGGTAATTTTCGGATAACTTTCATATTTTGATGAATAGTGGAAATTACTATATTTTAATTAAAAACAACTTTTTCAATCGAAATAATTAATAGTGATAAATTTTTAATTTTAGTGGTTTTAAAGTATATTTAGAATATATTTTTACAATTTAATACTATGTTGGTCATTGGATATAATTTCACATTTAAACCAGTTATAAACAAGTGTCAATATTTTGATATTTATTATCTCTTAAAAACACGCCTTTTGTTTTGACGATGGGAATTAATTTTTAAATTAATTAATGAAACTGATATGTTTTGAATTTGGTAAAATATAAATCATTTTTGAGTTCATAATATCAAATATAGATTAGGCCTAATTTTTGGTATTTTTCTGAAAACTTTCAATTTTTGATGAATAGTGAAACCACTAAGTGATACTTAAAAAAACTGAATTGTTCATAAAACATAATTTTACCGCTTCTGTGAGTGGAATTTCAAAAATCTGAGAGACACGGTTGATTTCAGTAAGTAAAATGTGGTTCAATGAGATGAAAATAATTTTTTGGTGAATAGTAACTTTTTACTTTTTTTACCACGGTTAAAAGTAAATAGGGTAATTAAGGGTAGAAATGATATTATTATTACCCTAACACATGTCCTAATTCTATTGGACAAGTTTAATTCGATCAAAAACAAACTTAGGAATAAAATATGACCATTTAGGCCCACTTGGATTAGATTAGGACATTTATTATTAATTTATTTAAAGAAGGGTTAAAAGAGTTAAAATCAAAGTTTGTTTACTAAAACATTTTTAATATGGGGTTATACATAAGATAAATTCGACTATAAATATTCATTATAAAGATAAAAATCTTTCCTACATAATTGTATTTTATTTGTAATTTTTAGACATTAAATAATTTAATTTATTTATGACACAACGATGATGCAGTAATTATCTTATTAATGAAATATTGACATAATTGATGTTATAAATACCCAAATAAATATAATTTGAGACTTTTTATGAATTCCACTAATTTTATAGGTTAATATGAAATGTTAGTATTTATTTAATTAACTTTTTTCGATCTTATCATTCTGTTATGATTTTCACAAAAATCAATTACTAAATAGTGTCAAAATTGACATAAAAGAGTTTTTAAAACAAATATTATATTATTAATTGTTATTTTATTCCTAAAAATCTATGGTTCGGCCAAATGACTTAGATAAGGTTATATATATTAATAATAAACAACTTGGGGTTCGTTTGGATTCTTATAGTATGTTTATTAACCATATAGTGTAAGAACACAAGAAGACACGGTAAAAGTAAAATTATCTAACTTAATGTTAAATCTAAATGATAAGGTTAAAATAGGAACCTAAAATTGTCTAAATTATATTGTATGAGAGTATTTCTACCAATCCCAACCTTATACTATAAATAAATCAATTAGTAGCTATTTAAAACCGAACTTGACTTTATAATAAAATAATATTTTTAGTTATTCCAAAGGTGCCCCTCTCCTCCCTTATAAAAGGGCACCTCCTCCCTCTCTTCCTCACACCACTTTGTGCCTTCACGCTCGGCCAACCCCTGCCAAATTCTCTTATCCACTTCCCTAGGAACATCCTATAGGTTCTGGTCTTCATCAAAGACCAATTTTAGTGCCCTAAAAGGAGATCTCAAAGAGGCGCTTCAAAGAAGAGGTAATTTCCGTTACCGATTTTTTCAACTTTATTTCTTCTTCCACTTCTTCTTCTTAGGTTGTTTAATTATGAAGTAATAACATCAGTATCAATCATATACTGATATGTTATTATAAGTATGAAACAACCCTATTCCATCATCTATCAATCCTACGGAAAACGAAATCACCGCGCGTGCGTACGTACGAAATACCGTCTCCACGCCGTGGTGTAATCTGTTTTTCCACCAACACCTTACATGGATGGGTATTATGGTGTAAAGAATAAATATACATAGTTATTATAACATCATAATGATTCTGATATATTGTATCATCCACTCCAATTCAATTCAATAATTATGGAAACGATATCATCGCTCGTGCGTACGTACGGACTACCGTCTCCACGACGCGATGAGATTCATTCTCCATGTTAACCATTTAAGAGTGATTATAAAGTATATATAAGAAATAATAATGAAATATATGACATTATAAAGCTACTGGATTTATGTATATATGTATGTCATCTACTTAATTCCATTCAACTCAATAAGGAAACGAAAACAGCGTTCATGCGTACGTACGACCTACCGTCTCCATGAACGGTGTGTTTCATTTCATTTATCTATCTATTATATATATATATATATATATACTGAATATATATGATATATAAATCATGTTTTATATTCTGGAAGTATTTAAATCATGATATAAGTAATAATAATGTCAAGAACAACAAGTCCAAACACCTACGATAAATGAAACGATTTTACCCAAAACGCTTCTTTAACATAGAATTTACAAAAGAACGGGTAATATAAAGTCATAAGTGAACCATATATGATATAATAAAAATGAATATGATTCTGTAATAAGTCGATGACATTATTTAAATCATTATACAGGAGGTTCGGACACTTACGAAGCAAATCGGACATAAGGTAAGGGAAATATCACAATCTCATTTTTATCTGAGATTGTTTATACTTTAGTATTTACTAGGGTGTATTTTATCATCCACATCCATGTTTTCTCAATATGTAATATTATTTCCATCCACCTAAAATTGTTTAAATCCAATTTTACCCTTCAGTAAGTTTTTAGTAAAAGATATGAAAGGAATCTTTTTTCGTTTTTCATACGAGGTACTTTTTGACTTTTCCGACAAAAGTACGGGAAGAAGGTTTTTTAAACTTATACGACATGAATGGATTTTTAAAACATTATTTCAAAGAATCTTCCTTTAAAGTTTTTCAAGTTTATTTTTAATCAACTTCTTTTAGTTTATAAATTTATGACATATTAAGAAAGGAAAAGTGTTTTTGAAGAAGAAAGGATATTTTCCTCAAGAATGGAGTTGAAGTGTTTTATCAAAATTATTTTCCATCTAAGATAATAAAGGGTTCTGTTTCTATCCCTATTATTACATTGATTTGACTATGTTGTGATGGAATTATTTTTATGAATTCCTTTATCTTATATGAATTGTTTTATGATGTTATGATGTTTAAGATTCCCATTTTTATTTCATGGGTTATGAAATGATGTATGATTTATGATTTTGTGGCACACATAAGAATGGTATCATTATGAGATGGGTGGGACCTATATCTCCCTCTAATGCATTGTGTAAAGATTTTATATCTCATGAGATAGACATGGCTGGAATGGTAGGTTATACCGGTTCAGTGAAACAGGACTGAAACGAGGGTGACTCGGTTCAGAAAGGGACTTTGTACACTAAGATAGTCTTGGAAATGAGTCTTGACTAATAAGATATGATTCTATATGATTATGTGTGTATGCCACAAAGTTTCATGTTTTAAGTTATGATTATTGGGATTTCATTTCACTACTATGATTTATCCCATGTTATGAAATTATGCTCTCTTTTGCAGGTTAAGATTTCCAAAATGTTATGTTCTTAAGAATATGATGTGATTGATATTTCATTTGTTTACCCTTACTGATCATTTGAGCTCACCCTTTTATGTTTTCTTTTCCCCAGGTTATAAAGAAAGGTTTTAGGTAAAAAAAGGGGAAGATCTTTATGGGAGATTTTGAAGATCTTTCACCACGATTAGAATATTACGTTCCGAGTTTCCAAAGACACTAAACTATTACGATCCTTGTGTGTGTGTTTTTGTTATGTACTAAGTATTCGGAAAAAGTAATGTAATATATATGTACGTTAAGCTTCGGGTCTCTACAGGTTCTGCTTGAAAAATGAACTGGAAATGAATACCTCCTGCTTGACGTGTTTTTTACAAGATTCGACAGCCATGCAACGAATGTTCCAATAGCTTTTTCCACCGTATGAATGTCGTCATCGTCATTTGGCATGGGTAGCTCGGCGCTCATCTCATGAGCTACGTTAATCGACACTTTGACATGACCGGTTGGAAGTGGTCTAGAGTGTAGCGTGTCTTTCTGCATATTGAACACCATAGCCCTAGCTACAGGGCGATGGGTGGGAGTTGACAGATATAAATCACAGTCATTTTCACCCTACAGAATATCATTAAATGAAAGGTATCAGTATCTATGTGATTCACATCTCACAAAAATGAATATTATAACATTAATTACCTCGGTTAAGTCAGGTCTATGAGGGGAATGGCTCGTCTCAAAGCTGGTGAGGGGTGGATCTTCTCGCGGGGGTTGTTCTTGAGTTGTTTGTTCTCTTCACCTCTCCTCCATCAAAATCTTTAGCATCTCTCCCTGAGTTTGGATTAGTTATTCAAGGGTAGCTACTTTTTCTCTCATTACATGAAATTCTTTAGTTTGTTCATCCTCTTGTTTTTTTTCTTTAAATATGTCTTGGGTGACACGCCAAAACCCCCACCTCTGACGCGACCATACTGTTCTGGCTGTTTCAAGGCCGTTGAAAGTATTTCTGCATCCGGTGCGGGTGTTGATGTTTCCTGTGACTATGTCAAATAGAAAATATGAAAAAATAAGTAAGCATCATTATATAATAGTGATTTAAAGAAAAACAAGTTTCTATTATGTCATACTTACACATGTTTCCCACACTTTTTTGTGTGTTTTCATCTATCAGTTTCCCCTCTTTATTAACACGAGCCTCCTTCCATTGCACATGGCGTGGAGGAGGAGGAGGAGTAGGAGCAGAGGAGGAGGCGGCGGCCGCGGCGGAGGAGGAGAAGGCGGCGGCCGCAGAGGCACCGGCGTGACCGCGGTGTGACCGCGGCGTGATCGCGGTGTGACCGCGGAGTGACCGCAGATGAGGAGGCGGTCGCGGAGGCACCAGCGACACTGGCGGAGGAGGAGGACTAATCGGTGGAGGAGGAGGAGGCCGCGGTGGGGGAGGAGGCACCGGCGGCAGTGCATAGGTATGGAGGAGGCAGCGGAGGAGGAGGAGGATGAGGCCAGTGGAGGAGGAGGAGCAGGAGCAGAGGAGGAGGCAGTGGCCACGTGGCGGAGGAGGAGGCGGCGGCCGCAGAGGCACCGGCATGACCGCGACATGACCGCGTCGTGACCGCGACATGACCGCGGCGTGACTGCGGAGGAGGAGGAGACGTGGAGGCAATGGTATCACCGGCGGAGTAGGAGGAGGCATCGGCGGAGGAGGAGGAGGCCGCGGTGGAGGAGGAGGCACCGGAGGCAGTGCAGAGGCAGGGCAGAGGCAGGGCGGAGGCAGGGCGGAGGCAGCGAAGGCAGTGGAGGAAGAGGATGAGGCCGGTGGAGAGGAGGAGAAGCAGGAGCAGAGGAGGGGGAAGCGGCCGCGGCAGAGGAGGAGGAGGTAGCGGAGGCAGTGGAGGAGGAGGAGGAGGCCGAGGTGGAGGAGGAGGAGGCCGCGATGGAGGAGGAGGCACCTGCGGCAGCGCAGAGGCAGGGCGGAGGCATGGCGGAGGCAGCAGAGGCAGCGGAGGCAGTGGAGGAGGAGGAGGATGTGGTCAGTGGAGGAGGAGGAGGAGGAGCAGGATCAGAGGAGGTGGCGGCGGCCGCAGAAGAGGAGGATGAGGCGGCGGCCGCGGAGGCACTGGCGTGACCGCGGTGTGACCGCGGTGTGACCGCGGCGTGACCGCGGCGTGACCGCGGCGTGACCACGGCGTGACCGCGGCGTGACCGCAGCATGACCACGGAGGAAGAGGAGACGTGGAGGCACTGGAGGCACCGACAGAGGAGGAGGAGGCATCGGCGGAGGAGGAGGAGGCCGCGGTGGAGGAGGAGGCATCGGAGGCAGCGCGAAGGCAGGGCAGAGGCAGGGCGGAGGCAGGGCGGAGGCAGAGAAGGCAGCAGAGGAGGAGGATGAGGCCGGTGGAGGGGAGGAGCAGGAGAAGAGGAGGAGGAGGAGGCCGCGGCGGAGGAGGAGGAGGCAGCGGAGGAGGAGGAGGAGGCCGCGGTGGAGGAGGAGGAGGCTGCAGTGGAGGAGGAGGCACCGACGGCAGCATAGAGGCAGGGCGGAGGCAGCAGAGGCAGCGGAGGAGGAGGAGGATGAGGCCGGTAGAGGAGAAGGAGGAGGAGCAGGAGCAGAGGAGGAGGCGGCGGCTGCGGCGGAGGAGGAGGAGGCGGCAGCCGCGGAGGCACCGGCGGGACCGCGGCGTGACCGCGGCGTGACCACGGCGGGACCGCGGCATGACCGCGACGTGAAAACCACCACCTTCATTACCTAATGAAGGTGTATCAGAAGGACATATTCAGATCTCAAACAGATCAATCAATTCCAAGGAGGGTGCCTGCTAACCTTCATTGTTAGGATTATCATACAGGTACCGATCAACCTTCTGGTGAGGGCACCTCACGACAGATAGCCATCTCGGATGCCCATCCACAGGATCCACTGAGGAAGAATCATCAGAAAAGGAATGCATAGGATATCTAGGAGAGGTCTAATATCCCCGCTCCTACTAACAACACCCACCAACATACTCTATCATGGAACCACCATCAGGCTCACATCACTACTCCCTAGAAATAAGTATATGGGAATATTCCTGCAGAACACATGGGGGATGCTCATATTGCTACCCACATGAATGAATCCTGTCGACATATCTCGATGGAACATGGAAGATTAATGTGGGAACATATCCCCACTTCAATAAAAGACATCTTTCAATAGGCTATGGAAACATAGAAAATGTAATATTATATTTATTCACACACTTTGTTAAAGTTCCAATACATTTTAACAACATCTGAAGAGCTCCACCAACATATCCCAACATTATTGGAGGTGATGGGATAACTGCATACTCTTATCCCTATATCCAAGACAACTCAACACTTTGATTATAATTATCAAGTTGTTTTACTGGAAAAATCCTACATTCTTTATTCCACTTGGGTGGATTAGCAGCATACACTGATGAAGGGTGAGGCATCAAACAGGGATCATAATCCCACTATATCCTTGGAAAAACATGTGATAGTAGAACATACCTTAGGAGGTGGAGGCCGCGGTGGAGGAGGAGGCCGCGGAGGAGGAGGCACCGGCGGAGGAGGAGGAGGCACCGGCGGAGGAGGAGGAGGCCGCGGTGGAGGAGGAGGCACCGGAGGCACTAGAGGAGTAGGAGGATGAGGCCGGTGGAGGAGGAGGAGGAGGAGCAGAAGTAGAGGAGGAGGCGGCGGCCGCGGCGGAGGAGGAGGAGGCGGCGGCAGCGGCGCAGACGAGGGCTTCCGCGAGAGCTTGATTGTGTGCGGGGAGGAGGAAGAGGACCCGTGGGTTTTTAACAAATCCGCGGGACCCTTTATCAGCACTAGTAAAAAGCGCTGATAAACGGTGTATTTATCACCGCTAAAATGAAAAGCGCTGATAAATACAACCTTTATCAGCGCTAAAATGAAAAGCGCTGATAAATACAACTTTTATCAGCACTTTTCCATTTGCGCTAATAAAGGCAGGCGCATGCCTTGCCCAGTTTTGTGGTAGTGGTGGTGGAGACTTTTGGTGATGGACGGTACCCGGAGGTGGACCACTTGGCGGGACGTACAAGGAGCGGACGGACGGACCCATGGTGTTGTGGAGACCATCTGTACCCACCCTTCAAGTGGGATTCCCGGATGACGACTCAGTGTTTACTTCTTTACTTTACTGCTGTTGTACTAGTCTTTCAGTTGTATTGTACTTTTAGTTGGTCTTGTATTTCCGACCCCCTTTCCTTTCAGCACTTTCTTTGTGTATACAGTTTTACTTAGTGCTTACTTCTTTTGCGTACTCTGTTGTGTTGTTTACTTTTATAGTGGCAATTCCTTCCCTTTTATCAGTATTTATGCCTTTGGTGCTAGTCGCCATCCCCTGGCCTATGGAAGGTGGGCTTGGGGTAGTCATAACACGGGCCCCGAGAACGGGTCTTGACAATTTGAATTTCCTTGAACACCTCAAACCTTGTCTTGGGATGTAGAAATATCCACAATGATACACGTAATCTTTTTGTATTCCAATGTAGTTTAAAAAAGCCCCCCCCCCCCTCAGGATTGGATTCGATTAGAAAGAGGGTCGAGTCCTAAGGATGTCTTGTACGGAAAAGACCATGAGTAAATTGCTAGATAGCGCAGGTTTTCCATAGAGTTATTTCTCAGAGGTATGATGTGGAGTGTTATCGCGCATGCATGTCGTGCATATCTTTGGCTGGCTATAAATAGGTTTGTTCATCAGCGATTTTCTCCACCCGTTCCTTCAAAAGTTTTCAGCTCTCATTGCATAGCTCATTCGCCCAGCCCTATCACGTTGTGATCATTCGTAATTCCCTTGTAATTTCTTTAAGGTAAAATTATTTAAGCGATGGAGCTACTCCAAATGACTTTATTGAAGCAGTTGTGCAGGGATCCTTATCAATGGACCTACGTGACATAACTCATCAAAGGACCTAGGTGATGGACCTTGTAGAAGGACCTACATGAATAGTATCCTTTTCCAAATTTTTTATTTTCCTCCTCAAAAATTACAACCTAATATGGAAATTTTGGTAATTCTTTTGCAGGAAAAAATGACTCATTTGACGACCCATAACGAAGAAGCTAAGGCTCATCAAAATGAAATGATGAAGATTGTCAGACCAGACTATTATGATGTTTTTGAAAGTACTCTTCCTAGGCTATGCAAGGGTTTAATTCCGTACCAATGTGATTATCCAAAAAGTCCTTACATACCCCTGTCTGGGCATGTGCTTTTTCAAGACACCCATGCTGAATCAGTTAAGAAGTAATTTAAAAAAAATTGGTTTCTTCAATACTCCAATTGTAAATGCATAAATATTAGTGCAGGGGGGGTTTTAGTATAATATGGAACGATCCCTATTGGTTGCATCCTTCATCATAGTGGTTGCACTCCGAATATGAAGGATCACATTATAGATCCAATACCACATTACTGTGATTCCAACTTTTGGGATTCTCAAATAGATCAATATAATGGTTGGAAGGAAGACTATGATCTTCATTCTGAAGGAGGTGTTAAACACATGTGGATGTGGGCATTCTGGGTGCGTCAGACTTGTGTAGAATTTAGAAAGGAATTATCAAATGTTCATATCTATGAAGCTGTCTGTATGAAGAAAACTTAAGTTTATAAAAAATATTTTATTCCTGAATTACTGGGCCGATGGAGTATGCAATCAAATTCCTTCCATTTGATGCTTGGTAAAGTTGGTATTAGTCACTGGGATATTTACCTTATAGATGGAATTTCCATTCTTAGTGAAATGTAAGATGAATTCATTCCACCTGTTACAACTTGGGGTGGTGCTACTAGAACACCACCTTTGGCCCATTAATTATTTAAAATAGCGAATAATTTACCCAAATATATGAAATATATTCATGCCATAGTGTGGATGGAAGCCTTCTTAGAACTAAAAATAGAGAAAGGTAAAACCAATGGACGCCCTACTATTTGTCCTTCTGTAGATAACCAGGGCCGTTTAGGCACATATTGGTCTATAATAGGAAGAGGTGACTATAAGAACTGGGTCTATACAGTAAAACCTGATATAGATGGAAAGGTACGCCTAGCTACCTTCCTTTCTATGTGGATAAGAATTTATTTGCTTCTAGTCCGTGAATTCGGAGGTGGTGTACGATCAGGGACTTTTTTCATTATAGCTAAATTGGTATAAGGGAAGTGTATAGGGTTAGAAACCCATGTATTGGAAATAATTTACCATCTTCTACGGAATTTATACAATGGGAAGGATCCATTTATCATTGCAGGGCCATTTGAAGTGTTGTGGGGCTGGATTACACACATTTTTCTTCATAATCAATATTGAATTTTGTTAGAGTTACCAATGGTCGATTCCGCCCATTTTTACAGAAATTTTTTGGTATTCAGCCTCTAAATATGAGACCTGATGTGGTGCTAAAGGCCTTGAATGTATTAGGAGAATCCAACTTCTTTCATTTTGGTAACCCACCAATTGGAACATTTATTAATGATGGTAAAGAAAAGAATTATGAGATGAGATCTTATATGATGGAATTCAGGGATGGTGTATTATCAACCAAGATTGATGGTGAAATTATCTGTGAGGCTTACATCCCGTATAGGTTTTCTCGTCAGTTCATATGTCTTCAACAATCAAACACTTTTCCACCTACTTATGTTAGACAAGAGAAGAACCCAATGGTAGTGAGACAATTAATGGATTTAGAAGCATCCAAATTGTCAATTACATTTCCTCCATCAGATGCCTAAATCATATTGGAAGCTGGATATGACAAAGCTTGGAATTCCTCATATCCTTAAGGGGCTTTGACAAAAGGAATATATCGAGTGGAATCTACAATGATGGTGGCACATGGAATTGACTGTAAGAAGTCCAAGGCCAAAGATGATCGAGAAGTTTTAGAGGTTTTAGAGCCCTCAAAACATATTTGTAGGAGGTAAACCATGAAGAACAGGGCTAAAGAAGCAATACCTCCAATGCCAAGGAAATCTAGTAGCAACCATCAAACATAGGTTCCTATTCCATCTATTGAAAATTATGAAGAAGAAACAAGGCCGAAAAAGGCTCAACAGTCATAAGGTGATGAATTCCCTCAACAATCAACTGTACCAAGATTGAATTACATGAAACTATCATACATTCATTATTGGGAGAGTGTGACCCATGATCTTAGGGATGCATGGGAATTCCTCTAACATGGCATTCAAATACCAAATATTGGCGACATTAAGGAACCTTCTGATTACAATCCGGATAATAACATGGATAAGTTACAAAGGTATATTATAGAGTTGGTGGATTTAATATATGCAGCTGATGAACAAATCCAAGCCTCTGAATTAGTATCTCATATGATGGACTTAGGAGTACACGAAGGGGTAATTATTGACTTTAAGGAGGAGTGAGATATTTATTTTAATACAGAGAATGAATTTTCATTTTTCTTTTGTCTCAACTCTACTTTACCATTCATCATCATTAATCTTGATGAAAATATATTTGTGTAGCTTGAATGTAGGGAAAGATGATCCGAACCTGTTCTTGAATCACCAAAGAATGGTCTTTCAGGATCTCCCAATGATGCAACGAATTCTCTTCCCAGGTCTCTAGAACTTTCTCAAGGAGTGAGAATCATGACTAGGGTAATGACGACATATAATCCTCAACCATTACCTCAAGTTTCTCCTACAAATAGGAGTGTTTCAATTTATCCCCAAGATTTTGAAAAGAAATTCCAGAGAGCATTGATATTGATATGAAGTATTCACCAAAGGAGTAAGTATTTATGCAGTACTCAGGGCATGTAATTTGCTCAACACACTCTAGTAATCATGTTTCCTCTTGTAGAATATGTTTCTCTCTCTTCTCTCAAGGGATTAAGAGTCGATTCTTCTAGACCATAGACGGAAACCCCAGGAGAAACCCAAGTTTATGTTGATGAATATGATATCTTAGTAGATAAATAATCAAAACATTCAGCCATACCTGCTCCTAGATCTACTGAGAGAGGGGAAAGCCACAATAAGATTATATACATTCCTCAGTTTCTTTTTCTAGTAGATCCTGAAATAATCAATACTGATATTCCCATTTCTCTAGAAGAAAGGAATGAGGACCCATGGAAATATGAGATAAATACTGAGGTTGGCCCAAACCTAGAAAGACCTGATGCTACTGTACTAATTGAAGATCCAATGGAACAGAATGTCAGTGGAGCCAATTCGGGCATCCACAAACGTTCATTGGATACCTTAAATGGAAAGGATTAAATAACATTCCAAGACGCATACACTGAAATGATGTAATCTATTAATCCAAATATTGATAATCTAGGTTCCATCTAAGAGATTGGGGATTTTCATGAGGAATTTCAAGGACGTAAGTCCTTATTATTTCATTTTACATAATTTTTTTTCTTCTTTACTTTATTATTTACATCAAATTTCCCCTTATGAAGCATTATCTATAGAAGACATTTCAAAGGCTTTTCAGTAACGGGGTATTCCACTCTTTCTTTCTATTGGATCTGGAGAAATACCAATAGAAGATACTCCATCAAGAAATGCTCTAGAGCCTTCAAATATAACAACTGAGAAAACTCATAGAAATGCCTTATCTCAAAAAGCTTCTGCTCAAATAAATGAAGCTAATATTATTGGAGATGAATCCAATCAAGTATCTAACTTATTGTTGGGAAAATATAATCAGCTGTCTGAATCATGTGTTTTTCTTCCATTTGAAATATCCAATGAACATAATTTATAATTTTAGGGTTATCAGCTCCCAGATCCGAATGTGAAGCTTCTACTGTTACGAGGGAAGTAGAACAAGGAAACACTTTAAGTGATCTATTTCTGACGTACATTTTACCTCGTGGTAGTGTCCCAGTTCTAGACTTAGATATGCAATATCCTCTTGTCATGGAACGTAAGAAGACATGGCGGAATATATGGAGCCTAATTTCTGAGAATCCTTTAGATGAATTGCTGTTCCATTTTTCCAAACTCCCTGAATTATTTTTCATATTGGGATTTGGTGGATTTAATTATCAACCAATACATGATACTATGTAATAAATCATTCACCGATTGGATCAGGAGCATAAGATGCAACAAGATTTTGAAGAGGCTAAATGGCTCATAAATATTAAGGGATTTCAAACTGCAATAGCTGAGGTAGAGGAAAATCACAACATGAAATCAATTGAAGTTAGCCAATAAATCATAGAATCCACAGAGAAGTTGTTATATCTTCAATAGCAACTGGATGTTGTTCATAACAAACTTGAGAAATTAAATGAGATATTGGGATAAACCCAATTAGAAGGGATAAAATGAATTTCAATAGATAAATAAGCACTTCGTCAGGCCGAGGAGGCTTGAGTTTCTCATCTATCTCAACTTCAACACGCAACCGACAAGGCTTATGAAGCTATTCAACAAATGAAGAGTCATGTTGAGAATTTATTTTGATGCTTGATAAAGAGGCTCTGTTCTATGTATGTCCCTCTGATTCTATATAAATGAAATATATCTCTTGTCTCCAATCATATACGTCTTCATTCCTATTTTTCATGTTTGCAATATTGTAGGTTATGATGATGATTATGACTTTTTTAATCATTAAAGATTTATGTTAGACAAAAATCATTACAATGACAAGAATTGAGTGCTCAAATTTTTTTTATTAATCCAATGGTCCTAATGCATATAATTTGATTTTTCTCTGGTTACATGGACAACCCCACAAATTTCATATCTTTTGAATTTTTATTTCTCAATATTACCTAAATTATACAAAAATGTATGTTTAGTGATTTGGGACTTTACTTTTGTTTATAGAGTCCTTTGTAGGTTCTTAATGTAATGAGTACCAAGACTTTTGTTGTTGGAAGTTTAGAATCATGTATGTTGGACTAAAAAGGGCTAATATTTATGGTCGAATAGCTTTCACTATAAATTTTGAAATTAGTTCTTAAACAAGACTCTGCGTCTATGAATTTCTTTAATATTCTTTTAATATTTCCTAGGGGGATCTTGAGCCCTGATTTTTATGGATACCAAATTTAAAAACTGTATCAACATAAGAGGAGTCTCTTCCAAAAACGAAGTTACCATTATTTGAAAAAACCCGTTATGGGATTTGTGTTATGCAGGGTCAAATGGGGCATATGATACATATCCAAATAATGAAATCTTTTGGCTAACATTCCATTTGTGTGGGAAAATTATGCAAGGCCACCTAAGGGCACGTACTTCATAGCCAAGAAAAAGAGATCATTGAATTATAACATTTTACTACAGATAGACAGGGGAAAATAATATTTGGGTGACTCAAGACCGTAATAGGTGGTTTTTACAAGGAAATTAATTTTATGAATGAAAGGTATACTTTATGCTGACATATGTCATGAATAGGAAAACCATATCTAGAAAAATTTAGTGTATGATTTCTGTGCAGTTTTAAGTCATGTAGTGAGGACATTGGTACTATGTAGTTTTAAGTCATACAATGAAGACGTTGGTACTATGTATTTTTATGTTTTTTTGTGGGGACATTGGTACTTTGCAGTTTTAAGTCATGAAGTGTGGACATTGGTACTGTGCAGTTTTAAGTGAGGTAGTGGGGACATTGTGTGGCTTTGGTATAAGGTCTTTAGCTCTGACCAAAGTTATGGGACTCTCCCAATTTCATGATAATTTTTTTAGAAATATACTAATATATCAAGGTATGGAAGGGAAAATCATAAACTATGATTTAAGAATTTCTCAATCTGATGAATGATAAGGAAAAAGAGCTAAAGGAATTAGAGGATGTATTTTCTACAAACAAAGTTACCATTATTTGACAAACCCATTATGAGGAATCTATTATGCAGGGAGAACTAGGGCACATTCTGCATATACAAATAGTGACATCTTCTAACTGACAGGCCCGTTATGTAGGAAACTTATGCAAGGCCACATAAGAGAACATACTACAAAGACTGGAAAAAGAGTTCTTAGGTATTAGAATCTTTGTCACCAGAAACCTTAAGAAATATTATGAAGATATGGAAACATTCAAGTTTATGAGTGTGAAATATAGAAGGGGGTTATTCCTAATGCATATGAGAAATATTTAAACCAATATTGGCCTTGAGTTTGATATCCTTTACACAGATTTGACTCATATGTATAATGGAGACTTTATTTGTTTCCTTTGAATTAATATTATGATGTGAAGTTTTAAGTCATGAAATAAGAAAATTAATGGCCCCATAAGAAATTGAGACACCTCATTTATATAAATAATCCTTTTACCAAATTCCTAAGCCCATTTGAGTTATGCTTGTTTTGAGAAACAAGGAGTAATAATGGTTTCTTCTATAATACAAAGGAGACACATGTGAAGAACGGGGTGTTATATTTCTATGTAGTTTAACGTAATGTGGTAAGAACGAGATGAACCAACATGAAAATAAATACTTTTTGTACCTAGACTAAGGGATAAAACCCACGTATCACTACGTGTATTTCTATGGGCAGGAATCAATCCATATGTTGTTCTTACAACATTACCTATGCATGTTTGATTCTTATACAAAGAATAAAGTGTTTATTTATCATGGCTAGGTCCAATATTGGATATCTAGGTATCTTACGTATCTCAAATAGATGAGAATCAAGCTGTACACAATTCATTAAACAATCATTCCTCACTCCAAGCGAGTTTGACATGAATAATGGTGGATTTTGACACGTTTTGAGAGAGCGGTAAATCTTATAAAGACCAAATCATATATCATATGTAAACACTCTGTATAGATATGATTCATATATATGAGGAGAAAAGAAAATAATAAGATTTTGTGACTATGGCTGGTCCCAAAATTAGAGATTTAGGCATCTCTACGTAACTCATTGAAATTGAGAATCAATACATACACAGTTCTTTAAACAAGGTTCTTATGAAGGTCTGACTCAGACATAGGAAAGAGAGGGACTCAAGTGCTACTAAGGAGTAGCAATGATGTCAATGATGTTTTCTTATGGAAGCTTCTAACGTCAAATAGAGAAAACGTTAGTCGTACAGTTTAATGTCATGAAATGAGGACAAATGATATCATGTAGTTTAACGTCATGTGACAAGGACGAAGATGCTACATATTTTATCGTCATGTAGCATTGAATCTTATGGTTCTTATATAGTTTAATGTATTTCAACTAGGACATTATAATATTTAGTTTTCAGTCTTACAGTGAGGACATGAGGGGAGTCCAATTTTTTTATTCTTGCAGCAAGGACAATTGTATAACTACATAGAGTATTTCTTTAAGACTCTCGCATTGGTTGGAGTTGTAATAAGTTCTCCATCCATTGTTATTAAGGCATAATCTCCATTTGAATAAAATGTATGTATGGAATATGGTCCTTCCGACTTTGGATCAAGCTTTAGAGGTTTCTTCCCTAGTATCATTGGAGTCCTAAGGACTAATACCAGTTCTCCTTGAATAAATGAACAGAGGAGAACTTTCTTGTTAAAAGCTTGTACTTTTCTATTCTGATAGACTTCTAAATGATACAGAGTATGCAATATTTTCTCATCCAATTATTCTAGATCATTAAACCATTTCTAAGACCTCCCATTTGTAGACAAATGATCCCAGATCAAAACTTTGAGTGAAGGAAATTGCATTTCAAATGGAAAAATTGCTTTGGTTCCATATACGAATTAATAAGGCGTTTCTTGGGTGGTCGTACAAGTAGTTTTCTGATAATCCCATAAATCATTCAAAAGTTTTTCAGGGCATGATTTTGTATCTTTATCCTCCATTTTCTAGAGTATATTTTATAGAGTCTTGTTGAAGGCCTCTATCTGTCCATTGGTCACTACATGATAGAGAGATGAGTGGTTGGATTTTATATTATCCTCCTGATATAACTTATTTACCTCAATCAAACAAAAATTGGTTCCATTTTCCATCAATATAGTATGAGGGACAACAAATCTTGTGATGATGTTTGTTTTGAAAAAAATAACAATGCTTTCAGAACCGACTTCTTGGAGATGTATTGCCTCAGCTCATTTAGAAGAGAAGTCAGTTGCGATAATGATATAATTGAACTACTTATCTGTAGCTGGAGAATAAGGCCCTACTAAATCTATTCCCCATGTGGAAAATGTCCAAGAGTATTTAGCCTTATGTAAAAATCTGGGGGTTGATGAATGAAGTTGGCATGCACTTGGAGGGGATGACATTTCTTAGTGATGTCTATGAAATCCTGTGTCATTGAAGGAAAAAAGTATCCATGATTTCGGATCTAATTAGAGAGTCTGTGCCCAGACTGGTGGGCACCACAAGCTCCTTAATGGAATTTTTTCATGATAGTTGTATTATCTTCACTATCAATACATCTGAAGAAGATTCCATAAAATCCTCTCTTGTATAGGACTTTTTGGTGGTATGGACTATCATAAAGAGTAAAATTGGTTACTCATCATCAGATCTTTTCTTCTTCATCCCTATTATGTTGATGTACTCAATTCTGAAGATATTCCATTATGGATGTTCTCCATCCCATGGTATGACCATATGGATTAGAAATAGGGATAATTTCATTAATTTCCTCCATTATGGTTTGAACAAAAGGTGAGACTACACGACGATGAGCTAGGATAATGATTATCTCATCCCAATTTGGAACTTCCAAGGTTGTAGCTGCATTGTCCTATGCATCTGCTTGGGAATTTTGTGATCGCGGGACATAAGACAATGTCAGATCTAAGGGAAATTCATCCATTATCCCTCTAAATTAATCACACAAGGGGATTAACTGTTCTTCTCTGTTAGAATATTATCCATTGATTTTCTTGATTACCAGTTATAAATCACCTTTAAATTTTAAGTGATTCACTTGCACCTGAAGGTCCAATTCCAAAACTATGATGAGTGTTTAATATTTTGCCTCATTGTTGGTACCACCTTCTGAAAATAGGAAGGAATAAGGAAACATGTCCTTTTCTTGGGAAATGAGAAAAATTACTAACCCAACGTTGTTGAGTTTAGGATTTTCCATTCTCTTCACTGTTGGACTTTTCGAACCACCATCTATGTACATTTACCACGTTTGGAAGTTATCCAGAATAGAGAAGACCTATTCATCAGGAAGTTCAATATTTAATGATGTATATAATGTAGATGGATGCTCAATAATGAATTCGGCCAGATCTTGGCCTTTTATTTCATTTTGAGGCACAAAATGGATATCAAAAAGTTGAAAAATAACTTCCCACCATGCCAAACACCCTGTAAGCATAAGACGAATGAGGATAAATTTGATAGGGTTATTGTGAGATACCATTTGGACCTCTTGAGGTTATAGTTAGTGCCTCAATTTCTGAAACACAAATATTAATGATAGTTAGCACTTTTCAATACATGAAAACTGAGTTTTTTCATCATGTATAGTTCGATTGAGATAGTGCAATTTGTTTTCATTCCTAGTATTGTTCTTTTGAGCAAGGAAGGCACTGAGTGATCACATTAAAGATGTCACATAAATAATAATAGGCCTTCTTTAAAAAAGTGGAATTAATACTGGGGGAATAAAGAGATATTTCATGAGGGTATCAAATGCTTATTGACAGTCTTCAGTCCATTGGTAGGTGAATCCATTCTTCATTAATATGGTGAAGGGAAAAAACTTTCATTCTTAATTGGTGATAATGCTCTGAATATAGTTCAAGTGTCCTTCTAGTCCTCTTAATTCATTCATATTTTTAAGAGGATACATACCAATGATTGATTTTGTTTTCTCATGATCAACTTTGATACCATGATGGCGTACAATGATGCCAAGGAACTTTCCTGAGGTTACCTCGAAAGCACATTTCAAGGGTTTCATCTTCAAACTGTGTTGCCGATGTTTATGGAATATGGTCTCTAAATCAACCAAGTGATTGGAACATGGTATGGATTTTACCACCAAATCATCCATATAACATTCAACAAACTTCCCTAATAAGGGTTTGATGATATGATGCATGGAACGTTAGTAAGTTACGCCTATATTCTTCAAGCCAAAGGGAATTACCTTAGAGAAAAACACACCTTGATGGGATCTAAAGGCTGTATATTCTTCATCCTATGGGTCCATATGGATTTGATTATACCCAAAGTATCCATAGAGGAAGGAAAGTGCTTCATAACTAGTCGTTTCATCAATTAAAATTTTGGTAATCGGAACTGGAAAATAATTTTTAGGACAATACCGGTTAAGATCTTTGAAATCAATGAAAAATATTATTTTTCCATTCTTCTTTTTCACTGGGAAAATGTTGTCCATCCATTTTGGATATTAAACTTTACTAAAAATGTTATCCTTTATAAGATTATCAACTTCCGCATCAATTTTGGAGGCATGAGTTGGTTGTGTTATTCTTTCTGCCTGCTTGAATCCATAATGTTCTTCTAGAAAACCCAAATGATGTGTGGCTACATCAAGATTAAGTCCTTGATTTTTTGTATAATTACAAGAAAATATATCTCGATGTTGATTTAGAAATGAAGTATAAACTTATTTCTCTTCAGAGGTTATGGCCGTACTAATTAGAGTAGGTTGTGTATCTTCTCCCGTACCCATATTTATTTATCTGATCTCATCCACGGTGGCAGAGAAACATTCCTCAAATACTAGAGGTGGATCCCCAAGATCTTCCTCTTCTTCTTCATTATGCATTACCTCTTCTGTTTCCACTTTCATAGTAGATGACAAGGAAAAACTCCCATATTTATAGGGGGAGTCAGTATTTGAATATCCGGAAGAAGAAACCAACATATCTGACCCTACTGATGAAGAAGGGTCTTCTTGTGGTAATAAAGATGGAATGATAGATTGAGAATCAACATCTTTGTCTTCCTCAAGAATTGCTAGAAGTTCTTCAACTATGATTGATAATGTAGAGGCTTGTTGTAGTTTAGAAGATGAAATGAAAAAATCTCCATTTAGGCTTCCCCCATTGCTTGGTGGATCAAAAGTTTCTCCCATTTTTTCAGGCTCAATTACCGCAATTGACATTATAGAAGTCATTGGACGAGTGCTTGGATTTGGGTCTACCTTTTCAATTTGATTAATAGGTTACACATAATATAAACTCAAATGTATTAATGGATTAGCTGGGATCTTTTCTAGTCTATCTGGAGAAATAACTCTTACTATTTCTTTTATTATGAAATTCATTCCTTTTTGTGATAAAACTCTACCTCAATGTATTGAGATTCACACGTTTTCAGCAGAGCCTTGTCACCATAAAATGTCCCAATTGGACCTTTGAAATAGTATTTAAGACATTGGTGGTATAAAAAAGGTATGGATTCATTTTTAGCTAACCAAGTCCTTCGAAGAAGAATATTGAAGGCTTTGTCTTGATGAACAACCATGAAATATGAATTTGAAACAAGATCTCCAAACTGAGTTCTGAGTGTAATATCGCCCATAGTTTCTGGCTCATATTTATCATAATCTTGTAACATTAAAGTGGAAGGAGGAAAGTCAGATTCAGTCAGGTCCAATTGACGAAGTGTACAAGCATGAATGAACTTGACTCTAAAGTCATTATCAATGAAGGACTTACAGATGGATATGTCATTGACATTTCTAGATAAATACAATGGTTTGATATGTCCATGTACAACATCATATTCTTCCTCATCTGTAAACAATATGACATCCTAACATTCTGCAGGATAATTCTCTATACGGTAAACCTCAACAGCAACAACTTTGGTTTCAAACTCTTGAGTACTTGAAAACTCCTCAATAAGTGCTTCTAGAAGGTATTTTGACAGATTAAAAGAATCTATTATTGATAAATTGTCTAGTAGTTGGGCAAATTGTTTCAAGACATCTAAATTTTGGACCAAAATTCTACGTTTTCCAGCATGAATATGCGGTTTTGCAGGTGTTTTGGAAGTGGATGCTTCTCATGTAGACATACTTTGTGTCAGAGAAGAAGCTGAAAATACTCCTGGCTATGGTATATTAGACTGACTATGTCTATTCACTTACTTAGAAGAAGATGGTGTGACTTTTAATCGGTCCTCCAAAATAATCATATCAGAACTGAACCTTTCTTTCATGGAAGAAACTCATTATTCTTGTGGATCCCACAGAAGGGATCTTCCATGAGTTTATATGTCATATATGGTTCAAGTAGGGGTAGAGTTAAAATGGTGGTTTCTAAATTCCCACATCTTCCCCTGTATCCTTGACCCTGGAATCTTCTTATAGTTCCCCAATTAAGTTTAAGGAATTACGGCTCATTATAATCCGAATCACCATTGGCATAAGGATCCATTAAATGGATAACATTGACAAAACCAAAGATCAATTCTTCATATGATAAAGATTCTTCATGAGAGGTTAATTATGGTTGTGCCTTTTGGCAAGGCAGTTACAATGCTTTTGAAATATATGTCAAGAAATCTGCCAGGGTAAATGAAAACATTGGCCTTAACGTGATCTCATCTTCTTCTGAGTGATCTTTTTCCTTATAACCATCTCGTTTCATTGAAGATCGACCTTTTAATGATGAAGGTTTTACTATGGAAGAAGTGGCTTAAAACACAATTGGTTGTTTCAACTATTTTTGTAAAATGGAATGAGTCTGGTTAATCATTTTCTTGATCATCCAATCATTATATTTCTGCACATTTTTTACTTTTGACTTCCTACCATTCACCTTCCTCCTCTGGATCGGTAGTAGTAACACATGTTACATGAGCTAACGAAATTTTTGGTTTCACTTGTCCAGAGTCTCCCATATTTTGTAGGATGTCCTTGAAAACAAAACATTCTTGGATGGGATGACCGATCATTTGGAGAAAGGGAAAATAATTTGGAATATCTTCATATCCTTCTTTATTTGGTTTCATTTTCATTGGAAACTGAACCAATTTTTTTCCAAATATGAGATGAAGTAACCGGAAATTTTTTCATTTCAGAAATAATAAACTTTTTTCTTTAATTCCTCAAACTATTTCTACCTTTGATCTCTTTGATCATCTTGATGAGGCGGCCATTCCTGTTGATGCTCAGGAGGCGGAGCCCTTCGGTATGATGAAGGTCTTGAAGTAGAAGTAGGTATACGTGCCTGCTTGAGTGTAACTATAGCAGCTTCTACCTTTCATATCCTCCTCCCCGGAGATGATGGAATTACACATGTTTTAGCCCTAGTTTCTATAATAGAGTCTTCTATCTATTGAGCGATTGAAGTAAGGTCTTGAAACTGTCTTGTGTATTTCATAGGGATTGATGATGTGCATAACTCATCTCACAGATATTCCACACAAATTGGAGGAAACTATTCTTGAGGGAGTGCAATATTTAAGGAATTTGTTAATCATTTCCATCGGGAAATGAAATCCGAAACTCTTTCATTTTCTCTTTGAATACAATTGGTAAAATAAAAAACTGAAATATTTTGTAGTGTTGAGCTAAATTGAAGAAGGAATTTTTGATGGAGAGTATCCCATCCAATAATTGATCGAGATTGTAAACTTGTATACCAGAAAAAATATGGTCCCTGTAATGACTGCACAAAACACCTAAGCTTTACTGCTTATTTTTGTTGAGGAGTTCCAATCACGGGATCACAATGAGAAATAAAATGTGTTATGTTTTGTTTTGGATCTCCCGAACCATTGAAGATTAGGAATGTGGTATTCATAAAATTTGGTGGGGGAGAAATTTCATCCACCCATTCAGGGTAAGATATCTTTTCGTGCTGAATTGGTGCACCCCATCCCTCCATATCTTCCAATTGAGTCATTAATGCCTCAATTCTGTTCATAAGATTTTGGGGAAAAGTTGGATGAGTTGAAACCTGTGCAAGTATAGCAACTGGATCTTGAGTTGGTGCAATGACTGAAAAAACCACTAATGGTGCTGCTGATATATTCCTTGGATAACCCACAAGAATAGAACTATCAGTATGTATCAGATCCTTCCTTGATTTTGTTCCCAATGGAGGGAATTCATTATCTGCATTTGTAGTTACTACAATTCCTCTTTTCTGAGGAGCTCCTACATGATATGCAAGATGAGGACCTTCCTGGGGAGTACGTTTAGTTGAAATGCTACTTCGAAGTAACTCTATATTGAGTTTTTTAAACTCCTTCATTTCCTCTTCTTACCATCCAAATCATTATTCATGAAAAAGAGATTGACCTTCTCTAGTAGAAAAGTTAGATGAAATATAACCTTTTTTCCTTTCCCTTTTTATATGCCTTTTGAAGGGGTGGGAGTTGGTTATTTGAAGGCATACCTTCATTATGGGTAAGCCTCTGATTTTAGATACACACACCTTCTTCATTTTCCTTAGTGTGTACCATATTATGGAAAAGAACATCATCTTATGATTCCTCTGAACATGACTCATTTTCTAGAGGATCTCCTGCAGTGGTGTTAATGACATTCACTGATGCATAATGCATCGATGGAATTCTGTCATTATTTTTGCAAGATCGTCTCTCTCAGCAATTTCCATGAGACACTGTTCTCTTATATGATTAATTGCCAGGAAGTTTTTGGCAGACATTAACCTGAAGGGAATGCTCAGATAATTCATTTTTACGTTTTCCTTGTGGTTTCATCCCTAATCAAGAGAAAATTGTCTTCTGTTGAGTAGGGGATTGTAGATGTGAAAAATATCCCAGCCATATAGGCTGGGGATATTCTTGTTCTTCTTCTTCAAATAATTGAACTTTGTTTAATGAATTTGAATGTTGAATTAAATGAGCCCCCATTCTTGGAAACTCAGGTGATTCTTGAACTACTTTGGCTGAAATTCGTGTATCTACTCTTCTGATTTTGGGAATTTTGGTTCAGACATTATCTAGGTGCATTATCTGACAACCACTCAAATCACCTGTTTCAGAAGATCTATTTACTATTTCAGAAATTTTCATTCTCTGATGCCTAACATCCTCTAAGAGGGTCACCTACTCAAGATTCTCAGATTCTTGATGTAAAAGTAACTCAACAACTTCTTTTATTTGGTCCTGACTCTGATGAGAGCTGGTTGAGGCCTATTCTTGAGTGTACATTCGATTACATACAAAATCTATTGACTTTGGCCAACCATGGGGAATAACATTGCATGAGACCAATTTTGGAAGACTTTACTAATTTTGGAGTGCAATGAAACAAAATTCTCCATGTGCACCTAATCCTATAATACAAACACTAGATGAGGAATCAGAAATTAACTGGAGAAGCCTCTTTATGGCATTGAGGCATGTATGCAGAAGGATTCTCTGCTATTTTTCAACCGTTGGATGTTAGGAAACTAAGAGAGAGATGCCAAATAAATTTTTAGTTTCAACCCTTCTATTACCTTTACATGATTTTTATATTCATCATATAGTAATACTTTGGTTTTCAAATGATGAAAAGACTTCCATAAATTGAGATAGATATCATGAATACAATTTTCTGTCATCAATTCTGGAATTTTATACTATTAATTTTCCAAAGTCCAGAACCTGATGGGTACTTCTCCCTTGGCCAATTGTTTCCTCATGTTTAACACATCTTCATCGTCTTTAACTAGAGGTTTTTCCACATATTCTGACTGAAGTTGATGCTCTGTATTAGAAGAAAAATGACCCAAGGGAGGTTCACAGAATGATTGTTCCCTTGATATGTCTTCTGGTTGAGAAAGTGTTTCACCTATCAATGATAAAGAATCAGACATCACTGTCCTTGTGTTTGAAAGTGCCTCGAGATAGGAGGTATTTCTCATCGCTACATTGTCAATTATAGAATTTTCTTGACAATGTGAAATTCTACCATGGAGAAGAATTTTGCAGTGAATTCCATCAGGGTTAAGATCACCGTGGTGGTTTATAGTAAGGGATAAATCATTATTCTCGTTCATATTCTAGCCACATAAAGGGTTACTGTGGCTCTCATCTAATGATAGGCACTCTGGATTGACCGAATTTTCATGAAGCAAGCCTTCATGATTATGTGTTCGATGAGGAACTTCATAATTACTACTACCACTCTCATAATTTGGTAATGATAGGATATGATCTTGAGCTGCAATAGATAAATGTATGAGGGCTTAATGAAATCCAACATTAAGAGGAGCCAAATCACTTCTTGACTCTTGATTTTCCAATAATACTTGGCGAGAATTCTTTTTGGATGTTCTCTTATACATAGTTAGAGACACTAGCAGGGAAAAGTGGTTATCATGGGAATGTGTATGTGATTGAATTTTATTGGTTACTAGAACAGACTGATTACCTTCAATTAGAAAGTGTGTATGTTCCCAATTTTGTTGTACGTATGATATGGGGGAGTATGCCCCCTGACCCTCCTCAACTAGAACAAATGAGTGTATCTATTCTAGGATGGAATGCCAATGTGTCATCCCATGTGTAGGGACGTATTTATGTTCACGTTCCCCTGGTATTGTTGATGTTGTTGTTATAATATCCTAGAATTCTTCCATAATATGGGCATGGATTTGAGTTTTCCCTTTCACCATTGATAAGATTTGTTTGGTAAATTCAACAACCAGAACATGAATATACATCCATTCCATATTTAGAGTAGGTGTATGTGGATTCTTCTATCCTCCTTTTTCTATTAGTGGGTATTGACAATACTCATGCATGGGGGCAGAGAGTTGAGTCTGCCCCAGATTTGTCGTCTTCACATTCTGACTAACTTCTCTAGGTGCTACCAAACGAGACTGTTGGCAGATTTGATGAACATTGGCTGGTGTATTTTTCATCTGGCTGTTTACTGTAATGTATGATTGATGGACTTCCTTCAATAGTAACAGATGAGACTACAGACATAATTGGTGATTGTAAACAGGTGTAGGTTCCTATTTACCAGTTTCCACCACATTAGATTGGCAGGCTTATTTAAATGAATTCAAATGAGCCTGCTGACTAGATGATAACTTGTAAGCAGGTGTATGTGAGTTTTCACAGTACCAAATAAGATTTATCTAGTGGTATTGGTATGTTGTTTCCAGATGATTCTGGTGAGCAGCAAAATTAGGACGGATGGGTGTTTGTGCCCGCTCGTTTTTTTTCATCAAGTTAAATTTATGGGCTTATCTGGAAGGGGTAGAGGTATGAACCTTCTGCCTGTTGACTGGACATTTTCACTGATGGTTTGTCTTGCATGCCCGGGTCTAAGAGACTAGAGATAAATTTCCAAAGGCAACACCCCCATCATGGTGGGGGTTTACAACTGCACAGTTCTGCGGGAAGCGATTGTTGGTGGGAATCCTCAGGAAGGACCCATGCAACTTTAAATTGAGGCCCTGAGTGACCTCTTGATCTTCCTACCTATATTAAAGGAGGGATTTATTATTTCCTTCCTGGGATAAGGTCCCGAAATGGTGGAATATGGTGTTTGGAACTGTCTACTTCTTGATCATCTGTCATCGTTGTCCTGATGATCGGGGATTGTTATTGACGTGGAGCGCCTTCTGAGAAACCTCCAAATTCAGGGTTGTACCATGCTGATGATATTCCTTCACAAGCACATTAGATGCCCAGTGTTGAAGACATTGAGTTGGTGATGATTTCCATCCTGTGGATGGGGATCCAACTTGAGCATCATTCAGGATGTTTATAGATGTTTTCTTGAAGATATCCATTTTGGATTGAATGGAATTCTGATAAAAACTCGAAACAACAAAAAAATCTATTAAAGAAACAGATTTTTAGATGGATACATGTTTGATTTATTCCTTTATATGGCCTTCCTTTATCAATTTATATGGTCCTAACAGGTGGGTAACATTATTAATTTGGTTAAGGATACATGTCGGGTTCACCATTTTTGTTTCATATTTCCTTGAAATAGGTATTCTAGTTTTAAGAATCACTACTTCCAGGAAGTTTCAATTGGATTTATTTATGGAACTAGAAACATCCAATAGTTCTCTATCCAAAAGGGACCTACTTTCCAAAGGAAGGTGTGCATTAAGTTTAAACCTTACGATACATAAGAAGGTACATTGGTTAATAGGATGGGAGGTTAGACTCATCACACCCTTTTGGGGGGAATTATTGTCTACTCCAGGACATCCTTTTATACAGTTAAGATATTTTCATGAATCGTTAATAATTCACCATTTATTACATAACTTTCCCTTATAATTTTGAATCACTTATTAACATGTGTAAAATTTAGAATCATCAGTATATATTTGAGGTTCTTCATCAACAGAGATATATATATTTATTCAGGGTTCTCCATAAATAGTATCCTCCAATATACTATTTCAAGATTATTTTAATCATTTTTATGATGATGCTGGTTTTTTTAAGCCACTCAGCGGGGTACACTAGAATTTATTGTCATCCAGGGAGACAAAGGTTTGGTTTGATATTTGGATCGTTCCCATAAAATGGGTTACCTACGTATCTTTGTAAAAGGAATCAAAACCCCTGTATTTTGGTGCCACTGAATGGGACACATCATACCTTTTATGGTCATCTGATAAAGACCTAGCCTTACAGTTTAATGTCATGGGGTATGTACATCTAAGTGTCAGGTACTTAGTCAAAACATAGTGTGGGACTTATGCTGATGCATCCCAAGGAACATGGAAAGGATATGAGTTTCCATGTAGGATCAGACCTTGTTGGAAATATGACACAAGGAGAACATGGTTTATTTAAGGTATTGGGTTTGAACCTCAAGGAGGATTTTTACGTATCCTGTATATATGGTAATTGAAGCCCATGTAGTTTGATACGTCTCATAGGAAAGTATAGTTCTTTGAGAGAAATGAGTTTGGGCTTACTTCCTAAAAAGGATTCCTTGGTGGTTTGAGTGTTTAATTTAGGGATTATTCTTAAGGAGGATTCCCAGATTAAGGGGATTATGGTTGGATTCATGAAGAGGATATCTAATGAGCTCGGGCCCTGATAAGTCTTCCTATATATCCCAATTATGATGGGAATCAAAGTTCTCATAGTTCATTCCACAAGTGTGTTTGTGCATATGTTATAATCATTACAAATCTCTAAGCCCACGTGAGTCATGATCGGTGTGAGAAATAAGAGGATGTGGATGATTCAACAAAGGAACTTTCACTTTCAAAAATTCCCCCCTACACTAGTTGAAGAGGGTTTTTCGGCCGTGGAAGAGGGTGAGGTGACCCGAGAAGAGGGCGAGGCGACATGCCTTCCCTATGTTCTCTTTACATTGGACAAGGGTCCAATGGGAGGAACAAGGAATGAAGGTTAGGGGATTACCCATGAATGGACTCCCATGGTGAAAAATACCAATGGGAGAGGGAAAGGGTAACAAGAGTCCATGTGACCATCACCCTTCTAGTCTTTTGCATTGAAGAAGAAAGGAGGAACTTTGATGCTACCTCCTGCAAGAAAAGACAGGGGATTATGCTAGGATGGTTGCCCTAAAATTGATCTTTATAGGGGAGGAAAAATTATTATTTTCTTCCATGGAAAAGTAAGTGTGAACCATACATTCCCTAATAGTGACCTGAAGTTCTGGGTCTTATAGATGAAAAGGGGAGGACAGAACCTGAACCCTAATCCTCCAAACCGAGAAATTACCAACACTGTTTCTGGGAGAAAGGTCAATGTGACTGTGGATATACAAACCCATAGACACTCTAAGAATACTAACCCCATTTTGAAACAAATATAGGAAACCTATGACTCTGGAAATAAAAACCCAAATAGGAGACACGCTGATGTGTCTTTCCACAAGGATTGATAAGTCCGGGGGTTTTAGTGGAGGATTCAACATAGTCCCTTTCAGATAATAAAACCATGGAAAGAGATAACCTATAATGAATGGTTCTTAAATAGGGTACTTGAGTTGGTATGTAAGGTTTATACCATTCTATGTCGCATAGGTGCCTCACGCAAGTATGTCGTATAGGAACCCCACATTGATGTATCGTGTAGGTTTGCTTCACGGGTAGGTCACGCAAGTATGTTGTCCTGCTGTGGTGCATAGCTATGCCATGCAGATGTGGCACGCAGGTATGCTACGCAGAAGTGCATAATGACTGAAGAATGTGTTTCACATAAGAGAACCAAACATATGTTAAAAATTTTAAAATACTTTTAAATATGCTTATCCCATTTAATTATCACTTCTATCGAGTTTTAGAGATCTTCCTAATACAATTTGAGAGATATAAGAGAAAGAGCTACGAAATAGGAGCTTCAGAGAGTCTTTCAACTTTTTTAGTCTTTGAAATGGGGAGAAAAAGGGCTCTATTTATAGGCATGAATGGTCCTGGTCAACGGAAGTTTCATCTACATAGGTCCTCCATGCAGGTACTCCACATTGGGGAATAAAAATTATTCTGTTGTGGAGCTCTACCGCGTTGGTCTGCCGCAGAACTATGCCACGCAGGTCTGTCGCTAGCTCTACCGTAGAGGTCTGTCACGTAGCTCTTCCACATAGGTCTTTTGGAGTATTTTAATTTCCTTGAACTCTTCGAACCTTTTCTTGGGATATTGAAATATCCATAGCGATCCTCGTGATCATTTTGTATTCTTAAGTAGTTTCAACAACCATAAAATATAATTAAACCATGATGAAATAATAAATAATGATATTTTATACAATTATATGATATTATTTTAATTTCATAACCTATATCCATCTCCTCTTCTGTCAAATGGGGAACAAAAACATCATTCGTGCGTATGTGTGGACTACCGCCTCTATAAAGTGATGTGTTTCGTTTTCCATCATCACCTATAATTGATGATTATAATGATGGTTTTAATTTATGTATATGATATTAATTAAAGAATTATCATTGTATACAGATAATATATAATCTATTTAATTACCCTTCCATTTATTGAAAAATGATAACGTTATTCATGCATACGTGTGGATTACCACCTCAACAATGTGATGTGATTCATTTTTCATCACCACATCACATGGATTGTATATATAAGTGTATTTAAAGATATAATATGGTATTTGTAGTGTAATTATAATTATTTAAATATAATTTTATACGTACATTCTTTCCATCATTATGGAAACGTTACTCATGCATACATACGACCTACAGTCTCCATGATTGTAACGTAAATCATTTTTTATACATCAAATGTGGATTTAACAGATTTTTTATTCTAAAATGTCATTAAAATAAATGAAAAAAAGGTTTAATGATAAGTTAATAATCTTATAAAAGATTGTTAAGAAATAAAATAATTGATATAATTTTATTATAAATATCTTAAAGGACATACATGTGTGTTCTTGACTTCTAGTAATATATTTCATCTCAATTTAGCTTCCTTGAAATATGATTTGATATTATGAAACTATTTTATTTTAGATGGCTTATATACTAAAATTTTACATGTTATATCCTGAATCCTTTAAAATTCATTATATTTTGATTTAAAATTAAAATTATTTCATCCAAGGGGATTTGACAATGAAGTTACAGAGTGGTAATGTTTTTCTAAACTCAATTTCCATTCATTGTGTTATAATTATACTTCATTAACTGTGTTCTTCCATGATTATGTTTTATTTTTTATCTAATATTGTTTTTATATTTTTTTATTTACATATTGTCTAATAATCTCTTCATGGATTTATTTTTACTTGAAAAATATGATCTTTGGAAGTGGTTTTTTAATCTAAATAACATATTCTTACCACATGATTCGATTTTATACACCATGATTTAAATGTGTGGTGTAATTAATACCTCATAAATTAATTTTTAAATAGTTAATCTTGTAATTAATTTTATTTATATATCCATATCATATAATTTCTTTTAATTTAATTTTTATTTGAATACTATGAATGTGGTGAAGGCATTATGTTTCAATCTCATATCTTTCTATGATTTTTTTGTTCAGGGTAAATATAAGGGAAATCGTTTGATATTATTTTCTTAAAACACCCATTCTTTTATATCATCATGTTATGAATGTTTTTTACTTGTGTATTTTACATTTACTCCCTTAATTATTAACTAAACAGTAACAAATTTATTTTCCAAGCGATATCGATGTTGAGTCTTCTTTTAGACTCGAAATAATCCTCTTCCATATCCATATTTTTTAAATATTTTTCTATATTTTTCTTTTTTAAACATAAATTATTTCACATGATATTTACCATCTTTTAAAAGGTTTTAAAATGAAAATTTCTTAACATTTTTTGCATGGGTATCTTTTGACACTCCTAAGAAAATGTTTGAAAAGAATGTTTATTTCTAATGTCTATGACATGAATGTATTTTAATGCTATCATGAGAATTATCTTATTTGAATTTTATTTTATATGTTTTCATGGTATTTTTTAAATAAAAATATTTTCTAAATATTTTTTAAATTTTAATAAGATAATACAAAAATGTTATTTTTCTTTTTTTAAAGAATTGTTTTAAATGTAATTTTAAAGGGATTTTTCTATATGTCATCGTTTAATGATTTTTATACTTCAATATGATTATGAAACTATGATACCATTCATATTATTTCATTGTATAGATGGAAATTATTTTTTTAATGAGATTTTCATGAAAATGATTTATTTTACAGGTGTTAAAAATAATATGAAGGAATGAAAATTATTTTAAAGGGAGTAAAGAGAAATTTTCTTGTTGTTTTATTCAGGGATGTTACTTGGAAATTATCAATGTTTATAGGGTGAACTATATATATCTTATCTGATGGGTGAACCCCATTATAGCTATCCAATGCATTGGGTAAAGCTCCTTGTATTTATAGGCAAGAAGGATGGAGTTAACTAAGTAGGTTGCTTTTATGGATTTAATTGGGATCTAGTTATTTTTTACATAGGTTTAACACGAGTTATAAAGATATTATTCCAAGGTACCAAAAAAATTTATTTATGATTTATATGGGTTATAAATGTTTCCTTTTGTCAATATTGACATCACACGAATCATGATTATTGTTGGTTATGACTCTTGTATATTGTTAAATCTTTATGAAATTTTTCATGATTGATGATCCATGTATTGATGTTTATGAGTTATCTTATGTTATTATCATTCACTTTGATTATGTCATCATTCTATTATGCTCATCTTATACTCATTGAATAAATTCAATTGTTAATTTTTAAGTTTACCCTTACTAAGAATTTGAGCTCACCTATCCTTTATTTCATTTTCCCTAGGATGTGAGGAAAAGTTTTAGGAATGTTATACCAAAGAAGGTAACTATATATGACGTAATTATTGGGAGATGATATAGATATTTATGAACTAGTTGTTTATGTATCCGAGTAATTATGTAAATGTTTTTTCTAATCATCTAAAATTCTATACTATAATGGTCCTTAGGTAGGTAAGAGTTTGTTATTAAGAATTGGGTCACATTTATCAGTATCAATTCCATAAATGTAATGAATTTATTTTTTTTCATTGGATTTGGGAGTTCATTTTGGGTATATTATATTTAACTACTTATTCATATCCTTGAAAATACCATCACATTTATTATCCTTAGAAAACCATACCCTATTTTTTCATTAAATTCATCATTGATGATTAAAAATGGAAATAATTATTAATGAATTTATGATAATAACCTATGATGCCAAGAAAACTTAAAACCAAACATTCATTCATCAGGACACCTAAAGACATAAAAATATGACTTTATCCCGATCAAGAGATATAATATACTCTGATATAATATTCCTAGGATATTGCAACTCATGAATCCAAAAATTATATTTACACATGTTCACATAATGTTTGTGGGACCTCAATATCTCCATGAAAATATCCAAATACTAAACATTATCCACCCAAGTTTGTGAATGTATCAATATATCATCAATAAAAATAATCAATAATAAATCTGGAGTTTTATTAAATAATTTATTAATTAAATCCATAAATACTAATGGTGAATTCACCAACCTGGATGAAATCAACCTAAACTCATAATGTCTATATGGGCTCTGAAACATCATCTTGGGAACATACTCAACTCAAAATCTAAGTTAAAAAAGATTAAATATCATTATAAAATAACCATTAGGCTCCCCTAAACTCATAAAATTTATTATCTATCCTAGTTATATTTTACTAGTTCTTAATGACCACTTGGTAAAGCTTCTAAAAATCAATGCATAATCCAAAATTCATATCCACATTTTCTGTAAAAATCTTTAGAGAACCCTATTGAAATATGCTATTGTTGATAATTATCTTTTCCTCAAGGAACCCAAAATGAATTTTTAGTTAATGAAAATATTCTAGTTATGTATAGTTAAAATGAATAGAATTGACTCTATATTAGGTATGAAGTCAATAGTAAACTCCACCTCCCCCTAGAGGAAACCTAGTGAAATATTCAGGAAAAATTATCCCAAATATAATTAAAAACATTAGGTTAAATAGATTTGGTATCCCCCTTCTCCAGACCAATAAATACTCTAACCTTCTATAAATATATAGTCCTTAACTACTCCAGATCTAAACTAGTATGTATGACTAGAATGTTGCACACCCAAATAAATAAAAATGATAAACACAAAAAGAATATAAGGTTACCCATATTTGATAGTTATAAATTTGGGCTCAAACATTTAGTAGTCCATGAGGAATATCGCATCTGAATTTTTCATTTTATAATATAAAAATACCATATTTGTCTATACCCACAAATAGTTACAACACAATATTGAGACTTTGTGATTTTCTTAAATATTATTGTCAATGGAGTCTTAATGGTCATCGACCTAGATATAATCTCTGCATGAAATCTGAAAAAAAAAACTAAATCAGTAACAATAAATGAAAAAGAAGAACATATATCAAATAAAATTTTAGATAGGGAAGAGTTCAATAGAATTCTAACTTATACTATTGAAGAACCATCACTGATATCCATAGACACATAAATAAATAAACAACAATTGGTTAGGCCCTACATTATGGTCCTAAAATTGTGCCAACTGACTTTTAGGAGGTAACAAACTCTTCTAAGGATAAACCTAATTACCCTATCGACTCTTCAACTTGATCACCCAAAAGAAGCTAAAAACCATAGTGACGAACAATTATAAAAATAACATGAGTGCCTTGAGGTAAATCTGAAACTTGGTTTCTAATCCTATAGTCATGCCTCCCATTTTACTTCTAAAGGTAACTGATCTTACAATAATATTTTCACTACATCATCTATTTAGGATAGTATGTCTTATTATAACCCACCAAGATACAATAAAATAACTCTAAAGATGAAATTCATATAAAAAGGAGAAAAAATTATCCACCCATGACCACCTAAAATTATTCCATTTTACAGAAGTTACCATACCAAATCTTATTCGCTCGATTTAATCCATTTACACTACCAAAAAATCAATGACTAATTACTCAATACTTATCAATAATCATTTAATTTTTATCATAGTAGTGAAGGTAAATAATAAACATAAGTGATCCTAAGGCTGAATTTTATGTTTAATTCGACACTTAAATCGATAGGTATTCGAGGCCTTATCTCCTCTTATAAAAGGGGTAAAGCTTAGAAGGTCAACAAATTTTGTACTATAACCAGACCCATATAAGTATCATTGAATCATCTCTATAAAATGTTATCCTTTATCCATATTAAGGGTCTCATGACAGAACTTAACTTAAAAACATAACCTGAAAATAATCCCAACTAATATCATTATCTATCATCACCTTATAAAAAGAATCCCACCATCTATTCAATAGTCCCTCATGTATAAAAATGAACAAATTCACCTTCTTACTCTTTGAGGTGTTAAAAAACATTAAAATTATAGAAAAAACCTCACGACACATCTTTACTCCCTATGGTCCAAATTACCCTATAAAAGTTATAGGTCTCTAATGTAACATCCCAAAACCATTTATTCAGATATGGTGGTTTTTTTTACATTGGTACATAATACAAATGAAAAATTTACATAGGATCTAATAGTTTATTTGTCTTTGGAGACTATATACACACATGTTTCTTATATTACATTTGGAAAATTAAAAATACATCAAGAAATTTCATTGAAAAATTTATTATTACTTTCATAATTTCCATGGATCATTTATAATACTCGTATTGTCCCATAGGGGAAAAGGGAAACAAAATAAAGGGGAGATCTCAGATTCTTAGTAAGGGGTAGAATACAATGGATGGTATCATGTAATAAATTAGGCATAAATAACATGAAATGAATAAATAATAATAAAATGATGGCATATTATCGATAACATGATAAACAAATATATTAATGGAAATGAATAACCACATGGATAATAATAAATGATTTTATAGCGATTAAAATAATAATTTTAGGTCTCTTAAACATAATGTTATGTTTTTATGCTAAGAAATAATATATAAATAGGTAAGGCATTCACCAAACACCCAATCATGATTTACAAATGGGACCTACAAATGTATTGAGGTACTATATAATTACGGGTCCACCCATTACATAATAAGTCTAATGTATCCATCATATAAAAGATTTTGACTAAAAATACATATATTCATTTTTAAAAAGTAGACACTTATAAACACATGTCTTTTTAATAAATAATTGTATAAATATAAGTAATGGGTATATGGATTTTCAATTTTTCCTAATAAATTTAATTACACAGATATATAGGTCAATATACATCAAACTATTAAAAAATAAAGAATATTCAAAATGGATTAGAAATAATAACAGCTAATTGAGTAACTAGGTGTGATACTTTCATTATATAGAGGTGTTAAAATGAATTTGTGAATATAATGTTTTTAGAAAAAATTAATAACAGAAAATTCATTTATTGAATGAATTTTATTGAAATATAATAACTTATTAGGGTTGTATAATAAGTGGTAGTGGTAAATTATTATTCAAAATATAGTCATGGAATTCTAATAGTGAAATATAACACCATTAAAAATTGGAATGTAATGTAATTTAAATGAATTTAGATGGATAAATGAATACAATGGTTGTAAACCCTTAATTTTCCATATACATTTAAAAATAGTCAAGATAAAATTCTTGGATCATTAGATTTTTTGTTCTCAAAATAGATATGACGATATGGTCTTGGGGACCCATACCCTAATAAGAGTACCTGAGAAAAACTCTTAAGTATATCTTCATGAGAGAAATGGAGATAGAGTATGAAACACTTATCTTCCTATGTATCTTCTTGACGCTTATTGAGAGGAAAAATGAGAGAAAACAGGTTCTAAATATAATAGAGTGGATATTAATGGGATACTCTATGGCTATTTATGAAAAATAAGGATTTTTTTGTTCATTTATTAACACAGGCCTTGGATTCTAGGTTGTACAAAATATAAAACCATTGGCCTTCCCATGATTTCAAACCATGGTATTGGAAATTTAAAGCCTGTTTTTTCAATTTTATAATCATAAGAATCAGAATCCTTTAAAATATATATTTTTTTGGAAAATGAAGAGATATTTTATTCATAAAGAATTGTTTTTAAAATATTAAAATATAATTTATTATTTGGAGACGTTTTTATTGGAATATAAAATTATTTTTATTATTTTAAAAGGAATTATTTTAAAAAATAAACATATTTTATTTCCATAAATACATTATATTATTTATTACATCATTTTTATGTCATTATGAGGTCATAATAATTACCTTATATTCCTAGTGTATTTTATTATTTACCTAAAAACTCAATTATCTTAGAAAATAAGGAAAAATCACTATTTTCTAATTCAAACATGATGATTCTGAATTTTATGCCATTTTTCTAAAAATGAATTCTTATTTATAAAAAATTAATTTTATATATAATTTTTAGTGTATTTTAAAACAAAACATTTGTTTCAAAAAACTGTAAAAATCATATTTAATAAATATTATTTTTACTCAAAGGCATATATGACTAATTATATCACTATTCATTTATCAATATACATTAATAATAATTATTAATTATATTACTACTGAATGAATATAGTTTTTTATTAGACACTAATATATATATAAGGGTATCATTACTAATACAACAATCATAAAGGGACATTAAAATTTTAATGGTCTGATTTCCAATGGTCAGATTCCAATGCTCACCTTCCCTTTTCAAAGATCATATTATCCCTTATATAAAAAATTAATTATAATATCAAAAATCATTCACACCATTATTCTAGTTTAGATATAATCTCTATTCAGCTATTTTTTATTTTCTTCATAATAAAACTCTATCTTGCATAATTTTTTTAGATATTGATCTTCCATAGTTAAATATTACGGTTCTAACCTATATTATTACTTATTCTTTTTTAATTGTTTAATATGTTATAGTGAATTTAATATTCAAGTGTTTTTATACTGTTATGAAGAAATAATTGAATATGAATTGTGGAATAGTTTTTTTGATGAAGTTTTTATTTTCTATGGTTGAATCTTAGGTGTTACATATGAGCAATAGAATATAAAATAATATCCCATATGAACTTATCATCATATTTTTTTATAACATTCTCTCAATTTTGGTGAAAATGATGAAGGATATCAACGGCTTGAATATTAACTGGGTCCTGCTCTGGTGGGGTATGCTTGACCTCATCCACATGATGCTCCTCAAAATATCTCTCCTACTCCACACCCTCCTCATCATTCCTTCTGATAGTTTTATCAGGGTATATCAATCCAAAAAAACCAAACACTACATGGAATTAAAAGAATAAAATTCAAACCAGTGAAATCATTGAAAATTCAATTTAAAGTATGTAGTCAAAATGAATGAAAAAATTAAAATAATTTATATTATATCAGAAAATAAATTAAACTAATTTAAATAAATAAATTTATTATTAAAATTATATTTAGTAAGGATTAATTAATTAACATGTAATAAAATCATTTAATACAATTTAATTCCACAAATCACACAATAGATCCCTTAAAATAAAAAACACACAAAAAAGCCATGTTCCTATGTTCCATAATGAGGCCAAAACTACCTCATTCACACTGAATCTAGGTGAAATTAATATCCCAAAATATAATTTATAAATAAATAATAAAATCCAAAACCACCTTGGAAACTTGGGATTCCATTATGGCCGTGTCTTACAGTAAGAGAAACACAAATTTTATACCATGTTCTAACCCCAAATTTTTTGTCTACCTTTTTGAAATATCAAAATGAAGTAAAATAAAAGAATTATATTTGATAAATATTTTTAGCATACAATATTTTTATGACCATGTTATTGAGGTGAAACACTACATGGAATCAAGTGTTCTTCATTATCATTAGAGGCATGTGAAAAGAAATGAGGAATTTAGGATGTACACATGGGTAGGGATTTATCCTCTAATGACTCATATTTATCAAAATATATATTGTTAAATATTTAAAACAAAAAAAATCATAATTTAAAAAAATTATAAAATCTTTGGTATATAAATCCAATCATTTACCAAAGATAAAGTAATCCAGCAAACAAGTACTCAGATCATACCATGAGAATACAAGAAAATACATCTCAAAAAATAGTTTAAAAACAAAGAAAACATTTCAAGAGACTTTATATCCAAACTCCACCCAATCCACATAAATTAATGGTTTCATTAACCAACTAAAAACTATGTTTTAATATTTCCCTTTTCTATCTTCTACCATCATAAGAAGTGTTAAAATTTGAAGTGATTGTTCCCTTCAGATCCGACTAACTAAGTAGTTAGTGGAAATTAGGGTCAATCCCATAGGGAAAATGGAGAATAAATTTACCCATGATAGTTGGAGATTCTATGTTTATTATCCACATATAATTAATTAAGGGATTTAAGTAACAATTTGTAACTATTTTAAAAAATAAATTAAAATATAAGAAGTTTAGAACAAATAATAAACAACATGTCGGGGCTGCAACAAAATTATGTTTTATTGTAAATTTTATTCCTTAGTATTGAATTAATAATTGATCTTTTTTACCCTGGAGATTCAATTATATTACTATTTATTAGTATAATAACTGGTAAATATGAATTTACATGTTAATTACTTGGTCCGGTAATTGAAAGATCAAATACACTTTAATACATTACCCCAAAATCAAGAGGCAAGAGGATCACTAAATGGTCATGGATTCACTCTTTGTAATTCCTTTTGTTTTTTATGTTGGTGTATTTCTTGGCCCGATAAAAACCCATAATAAGTTTTTAATTATTTCATTATGGTAATTATAAAGAATAATTCATAATAAAAACAACAAACTAAAATTCAAACTACAATAAATCCACAATCTTATTACAAACCCAACACAAGTGAACTACCCTCTTATGACCAATGTCATAGTGTGTGGATTGAGTAGAAACTCAAACCCTACTGTGGATATAATAGGGATAATGAAGGGGTAAATGGATTTATACTAAAATTAATTGATAAAGAGAAAGGGAAACTCAAATTTTGGATTTGAGGGAGATGAGTTGACAGAGTGGAAAAACCCACCCCTAGAATGTCCAACATCGAACAAGAATGATTGCATATCTATTTTTATAGTTTTAGACTATATGATATGCACTCTAAAGTGCATGGTTTTTAGTCAGGTCAACTGAAATTTTCTCAGTTTCTCCACCGAGAGGTGACCAACCATGCCAACGTTTTAATTTCAACATGTTTTTGGTCAATTGGTTGGGTACATGACATGTAGCACCATATCACATGGAATTCAGACTCTATTTAATACACCAACCATTTCTAGAATGGAATACATGACATGTGATCATGAGGTACACAACATGTTTTCTGGGGTCATCAAGATGGTTGTGTACCCGGGCTGGCCGATCCATGTCTAGGAAAGGGTGCATGATGTGTGTTTATAACGTACACACTTTGTATATCTTCATTTTCATTCTGATCACTTGTGATTTTTGACTTTTTCTAGAAAACATTTGAAAATAAACATAAATATCGAAATAAAGAATTTTTTTCAATAAAAAAATGTTGATCCGATGAAAATTTGTTTATCTACTCAATAATATATGTGAAAATGTATTAAAAAATCAGGCACATCAAACTCCTCCACAATTAGTCATTTGGTTTCCCTCAAGAAAAATATCAACATCTAATTAATATAATCAAAACTATAAAATGGTAATCATTCAACTAATTATTCATATAAATACTATATCCATAATAGAGGATTCTAAACGGTACAAAACATATTTTAATTTCAAATATATTATAGTCATTCCTTGCTTATAATTCAATTAAATAATGACATCCTCTTTTTTTCACATTTTTTAACTTTTCATAAATATCCATACCACTTGATGATTTACCTCACTAGATAATAACACACTCATCAATCAAGATCATTTTATCAGAGTTTTTCTCAATCTCAAGTATATGAACTCTAAATTTAGAATTTAAATTATTCACCTTCTTCATGCAGAAATCAAATCACAAAAAAAAAACAAGGTCTTTTAATAAGTATTAAAGGTTTATGAGGATAAGGTTAGGTAGGTAATGATATGAAAAATAATCTTAGAGTCCTGAAAAAGGGGTATGGAATACCAAATAATAAATAATGATATTTAATTACAAATATCAATGAAAATTCATCCCCAATATGATCTCTCAAAGGACTTTATAACCTTGACATTCCCTTTCCAATATGGGTTTGTAAACCATAAATAAGTGTAATGGAATACTTTAGTCCCAATTTTAATTTTTTTATGGGAACCACTTGGAGTATAATTATTATTGGTGTGGAACACTTCTTCCCGAATAAAAAAGAGACACAGTTCCCCAAACTTAATTTCAGGATTTCTCACTATAACATGTCATGAATATCCAAACTCCCTTTTACAGACTCAAATGAAAAATCATGCAAAATTATAAAATAATTATGTTAGTAAAGATAGACATGCTTTAAATGTTTTTCCTATTAAGGTAGTCCATGGTTTCAAATGGGTTCAAAAAGGTTATATATAGGGTATGTCTCAAGGTCAAATGGGATGAAAATATCAATCAAATTCCTAAACATTTTAATGTTATTTAAAATCATCTTATTTTGAAAAGAAAAAATCACAAGTTATAGTAGTAATACATATCCCAATAATATATCAAGAATGAGGGTATAAGAGTGAATATGTCCAAGGGATTAGAATACTTATTATGTATGTGGATAAAAAATTGGTCAATCAGGTCATGAAATTAATAGAAAATATCAGTCTAATAGATGTAAATGAACTTTTATTTAAATGAAAAATTACACTATATCATCCATTATCTCAAAATACATTAAAATTAATATAAATATGTAAAATTTAAAATTCTCATTTATTTATTTAGAATTTATAATAATATTTAATAAAAATAATTCCACATTTTAAATTTTTCTATCCATTCATTACATCTGCTAGATTAGTTTAAGGGATAAACCAGTGTAGTCAGAGACTCCCACCACACTTAAAATGACACATGGTAATCTAAGTGTAGTACTAATGAAGATAATAAAATGAAGGGAAACAAAAGTGGTCTACGTTTAGGGAATTATTGATATAATAAAGAAAATATATTCCCAAAACATTACTACCATCGTGACGAGCTCAAAAAACGATTGAAAGAAGTTGAATGGATATACCCATAATGCTCTGGAGTACCTATGAAAATTGATAAAATGGAAAAAGAATTTTTCATACCAAGAGAGCATCACATCACAATTGTAATACAAAGAGATTTATATAATGAAATAAATGTGCAATAATAGTTACTAGGTGCCATTAGAAGAGGTATCATAAAAAACGGCTGGATCAGGAAGAATAGGGGTAGCCGTAGTGGAAGCTACAAGTATTGGGTCCTCATAGTGTGTGGTAGGATTTACCAGAATATCCCAAATGGTATAAGTATTAGTAAAATCTAGTATAGTACTGTATAAGAGAACCAAATTTGTGCCAAAAACTGTGAACTAAGACTGTGCTATGGAAGGCTGAGGATCAGATGGAGGATCATGTGCTGGGGTGAGCTGAATGCCCTGGTGATAAAAAAGGAGGACTGGCATTTTCTTGATCTAGTCCAATCACTAAACCATAATATCATGGTTGTGATCCATGGTGTAACGGTTGAGCGATAGGGGTAGAGATTTCGATGGAGTGGGTAGCATCGAGGCTATGGATGGGATGAAAGAAGAAGGGAAGGTGGATGAATATGGAATAGAGGACGAATGAAGGTTCACTAATATAGGGGGCAGTACCTAATCAGAAACACCATGAGGGGAAGGTAGGTCATCTCTCTCACCTCCAAGAGTATAGGCATCATGATCTAGAATAAATTCGTATTCTTGAGGCTTGACCATCATCATACATATAAGTATGATGATTTCTATACACTAGGGAGAGACTAATTGATTGTGGGGGAGAGAGGGATCAAACACCTCAAATAGTGTGGCGACATGGTGGCATGAAAATCACTGTTCAGGTTTCCCTGACAGCCTTAGATTATAGAGTGAAAGTAGGTGGCAGGGAAAAATGTGAGGTTGGGATAGTTGTGTCAGATGATACAAGATTAAAGCTCCATATCAGGTCATAACACAACACCCATATACTCATGGAATGGAAATAGGATGGCGCATAAGCAGTGATGGATAGAATAGAGTAGAGGGGAAATGTTGAAAGCTCTCTTCTGGGAAGTGGGGTGTACTTATGGTCATACCTAACAATATACCACCACAAAACAATGAGGTTAGAGCACTCGGGAAGGGTAAAGGTGGAAACTTGGGGTGGGGTGTCTAGATGAGGGTAGAATCAACACCCTCGGCATAGCTCCAGCATGGTTAGTGAGAAATTCTATCAACCACACCTGAACCTGATTGGTGTATCTGTATCGCTAGGCATGGCTCTACATTTGGCACATTGAACTCTAATATGGATGAAAACATTAAAAATAACTCCATGAAAGTGGGTGTGCTAATATGTCATGACTTTATAATGTGTGTATGCCCAAGGAGCTCCTATATGTCCTTCCAGGCACGTAGGTGATTGTTTCGGGGTCAGTCTCAAAATGCCCAACGGTTCCCTATCCAATGACACGTGGACCTGCTTTCCAAAGGCAGGCGTTCGCCGGATGGTCTTACCATCGACGCTTAAGAACTCACATTGGTCGAGAAGATGGGAAGTTGGTCATATCACACTCTTTTGGGAGGAATTATTTCCTGTTAAGGAACTCTCTTATAGATTTAAGATGTATTTATATGTTAACAAATCATTGGTTTATACCCAAGCATAGTATCCACAGATTTCTCCTGGGTGGCAATGGTAAGTTGAACGCAGGGGTTTGGAATCATTTATGTCCGAGGTTTACCATACCTCATTGGATTAATGACCCCAAGGAGTCGGGACTCATTGAGGTGGTACTAGGAGTGGCGCGGTGAACTGATGTGAAGATAGTCGGATCGACCAGTTGTTGGGCTTGAACCTCATGGAGGATTCCTACGTACCCTGCCTAGGAGACGGGGATCAAAGTCCACTTAGTTTGAACGGGAGCATCGGAGAACCGACGTGAACGTGGACCCGGGGGTCCGCTAGTGATCAGGATTGAACCTCATGGAGGCTTCCTATGTATCCCTATAGCAGGGAATCAAAGTCTTTGTAGTTTGCATTAGCTTGAGACTTATGCTCTGAGGTAGCCCAGAGTAATGGATTGAGGCTTACACTCTGAGGAGGCCCATAAGAGGATGTCATGGTCGTTGCTTACTCTAAGACCACGTGAGTCATGCTTGGTGTGAGAAACAATGGGAACCAAGGACCAAAGGATCATGTCGCGAAAGGTGTCTCCGTGAGAAGTGGAGTGGGGCTTATGCATGAGGTCGGCCCATAAAGTCGGGGCTTACTCCGGGATGGATGCCCATGGTGACAAAGCGTAGCGGGAGAGGGAAAGAGGTGCTCTTGTTCCCGTCACCTCTCTTGTTCCCAGGGGAAGTACCGAATTTATTGGGGACTTCCTTCTGATGGGTATTTTATTACCCTCTTAAGAAGGGAGAAGTACCATAGCCCCAACAAGTGGAGTGTCAAAAAGGGGGCTCCTGAGCTCAGATTCCACATTACCGTGGAAATGTGAACCATGAATTCTTCAGGAATCTGCTCAAGGGTCGGTGCATCCCCTTCTCCCCTACTTATCATGGGTATGTGAACTCAAAATGGCCTGCTGATGCACATGAGGGTTACACCACACAGATCCGGTGGCTCTGGTGGAGGCCTCGGCTCGGGGCCGATGAGTATGCCAGTGAGCGAGTAATGGAGGATTAGGCCAGATCGGAAGGATTTTATGTGGCTCGGGGAATGGGAACTCCGAAGGATTCGGCAGGCCACACAGGGGTATGAGTGGTGACGCCCTTCGCGTAGGGAAGTGCTACGCGGTTGGAGATGTCATCCACGAAATAGGGTGGTCTACGGACTAATGGGAATCCTGCGAACCAAGGTGGTTCGCGTCTTCAGGTTCAATCCACGAACCAAGGTGGCTTGTGGCTTCAAGTTTGATTCGAGAACCAGGGTGGTCTGCGGAGGGTTCCATGCGGGCAGCGGCAGCTAAGGGCAGCGCTGGCCGGAGGCTCGTCGGTCGGGGTTTCGCCCACGTAGGAGGGTGCTACGCGGTGCGGCGGATCGGAAATGAGGCATAAATTCCCTGGTCCGCGGGGAGTGCATCCGCGGAGGGACCATGGTTCACGGTTTCCTCTTCTTTGTTATTTTAGGTTCTCAGTTCACCAAGTTATTAGGGGGTTTTGGTTCCTTATTAGTTCATTCCCAGGTTCATACCTGCTCTGGTTCACGAACTGGAACTTCCGAAATCATAAGCCTTCCATCGAAATCCTTCCACCCGAATCTGATTGATCTCCTCTCCACTCTCTCCCTTTCTCTTCCCCTCGATCTACTTTTATAGAGCGGGGAAAAGGATGTTTCTATAGTCATGCAGCACCTTTTGTGGAGGACTATGAACGAAAACCCGATTCACAGATGAATCGGTCAATTTGAAACTCACGGGGGGCATTGAGTGCATCTCCCCCGCGAACCAAACGATCTCCCCCGCGAACCAAACGATCTCCCCCACGAACAAAACGAGCACAGAGAGTGCTTTGTGGCCGTGGAGGGTTCCCCCTCCATTATCCGAATGATAGTGGATGCGGCTTGAGCCAGTCAACGTGGTTCATGGCATGGGCGGTTCATGATGATGGACCGGCTCGATGCCTATCCTGCTTCGCGCCCGCAGAGGATCTACACCTCTATCTCACAAATGAGGCTGGTCCGCGGAGGGGAATGGTTCACTGAACTTGTCACGTAACACTCGGGCCAGTTCACGGACCGGTTGGCCTTTTTCCAATTTTGAGTATTGGCCTCCTTTCTTTGACCAATTCATTGAAGGGAATTGGGTAAAAATCCTTTATTGAATGAAGTGGATTATTATATTTCATTGCGGATTTTTCAGGACCATACAGATGCCCCCATCAAAATGGGGTCTGATTAGAACGAAGAGGAGGCTATTCCAATGTAGAGTGGTCCTGAAACTCGGGTAGTTCACCGTAGAGAGGTGGACCCGGTAGGGGAGCATGCCTATAAATACGGGGGGGGGGCTTCATTTTTCTTTTACCTGATTCTTCTCAAAATCAGAGTTTCTTGCGTTTCTGTCTGCACGTTCTCATTCCTTCATGAGACGCTTTTTTTCGCAAACAAGCTTTCATCTTCATGAACCAACCTTCGTTCGCGGCTGCCTCCACTCGTGTACCAATCTCCCAACTACGAAGAAATACTTTTAATTAATTAAAAAGTAAGTCACGATGGGCCGTAGAGGAACTCACTTCACGGTTTCGATGGCCCGTGGACCAGAATGATCCAAACTTTGAAAAATACTTTACGTCCGAACTTAAATGCTTAATGCTTGGAGCTGAGGTTTCAAGAGACAGCCTTGTTCATGGTTTTTCTGGACAACGCTCCGTGGGCTAGGGTTTCACAGACGCAATCTGCATAAGGCTGGTTTACCGGATGATTTCATCGCGAACCAACCTATGGGGCCACCTTGAGGATTTTATTATGAGGCTTGGATGGAATCATTTGAAAATACTTGGTATTTTTTCCAAGTTTTATTATTTTTTGGACTAACCATTTTCATGATTTCCATGGCGCCGGGAGAAGATAAATATGGTTCCTCCTCGTCCTGCAACAAGGCCCGCTGGTGGGCCTCTTGCAATTGGTTCAGGGAGACGTATAGCCATGATTCGCAGAGCAGAAAATATCGAAGAGGACCCTAGTCAGTCCATCATTCCTAAAAATGGTGTCTTGAAATACTTACACTCTCATGAGCTCCTGGGTTATCAACTATCAAATCGGATTCCTATTTATGGATTCGGTCTTCAGGACGACGTCCCTATCCCCCCTACTTTCTAGGGTCTTCCGTCTCCTTTCTTGGAAGTGCTACCAATGTGAGTTCAGACGAGCCTTACCACATTGGTGGAGATGATCTCTGATCCTGATCCAAAATATACCTTCATTTTGAGAGGCTCTGTCTGGACTCCAAGTGATCAGTACACACAAGACATCTATCAAGAAGTTTTCCTCATGAATTACCCTTCTATTATCAACCTTGCTCGAATGGATCCTGACGTAGGGTGGATTCCTAGCTGGGATCTTCGGTCCGACGGGATCTTCTCAAATGACTGGTCCTAGGCCTTCTAGGTCCATCATCATTGCCGGGAATCTCCCAAGTCACTGGAAGCAGTCAATTTTTACTCCACAGTATGGGTCTCCCAGTTTTCTGTTTACCCACCATCCTTGATCCTGCCTGACCTGCTTAGTCGATGGTGTTCAAGCACTAATAATTTCCACCGTTCCCATGGTGAAGTTGGAATTAGTCTTTGTGACATATATCAACTGGGAGGGCTCTCAATTATCGGTGAGATGTATGACGCGTTCCTGCCCACTCCTAGTGCGTGGGATGACATCGAACAAGTGCGTTCGTTGGTGAAGGATCTGCTGGTTATGGCGAAGCAATCACTGGTTCAGGCCTTGCGTGCCCGCTCTCTTATTCCCTAAAGAACCTAGATAGGGTTATTTCTGAACACCACTGGTCCTGTGCCGAAGATCAAGCACCCCCGGACTCATCCTTCTCAACAATCACGAACCACCCCGGGTTCCTACTGGGCGGTTTTGGAGGCGGGCGACTACCTCTCATGGGGTTATGAGGTGCACCCCGGTCTGCCGCCTATGCTCTGGCTGGAAGGTTTGTTTGCTATGATTCTGAGAGGGTCGCTATTCCCTTCTTGGGATATCAACCCGGGCGTTAGATCTTGTACCTTGATGATGGCAGTCGAGTTGGAAGAGGGTCTCCCGATGAACTTAGTCGTGCCCACTTTGGCCCGTATTTACAAACTGCTGAGTCGCATGCTGGAGGGAGGGTCTCCCTAATGTCTGAGTGGTCCATTTCAGTTCTTATAATGCTGGATATCGAATCACTACCATTATTATGAGTATTGTCATAACACGGTCAACCCACACCCTACATTCCATCCAACCCTTCTTGACATCGCTGGGGTTCGTTTGATTTCCTTCAATTCTGATGAAATCATCAAGCTCCTGAGTGAATTCTCCTAGTTTTCCTTCACTCCCTACCCTAACCCTTTCGGCGTTGTCGTTTATAACCTCTGGGGGATCCTGGAGGAGCGCTCTTACGTGATTTCACTACGGGTTGGGTTTTTTTCCTCATGAATTGACGACGTTTCTCTGTGCAAGTTGTATGACCCACATCGTTTTTCTCACCAGTTTGGGTGTATGCAACTCCAAGTTTCCCTTCCTCCTCCTCAGGCTCGAGGACTGCACCCAGCTTCTCTCTGTCAATGGTGGTTGATGCAGATGCGAGAGGGATCTGACACAAGCTTTCTCTTGCCTGATACGAGAGCGGCTGCCAGCCTATCCTTGGAGTATGCAAGGATGTGGGTAAAACATTACCCCAATGGGATCCTGGGGAAGGCTGTCTCCCAGGTTCCCAAGTCAAGAGTAATTGTAGCTACCATGCCTACCGCATCATCCTCATCGACTCTGAGGGAGGACCGACTGATGGCTCATCGTTCAAAGTGAGTCAGGAGATTTTCCCCTCCCAGCCCCTCTATGGTCGAAGTTCAGATGAACCCAGCCTTCATGGACACAGATGAGGATGACCCTGTGGATTCGGGTCCCATCGAGAAAATTCTTGAAGTTTTGCCAACCGATACCGGTCTTAGAAACTTGACTCCCAAGCCCCAACCAGGGTTAGAAGCTTCAGGTCTTCCAGCTTCGGAACCATCTTCTAGCGTGCACATGCCCGCACTGGTCGCAATGCCAGACTTTCCTCTCGTGCTGTCTAGCGAGGATACCAAAGATCCTCATGTCATGGAGGATCACTGAGCAGTGTGCAGGTGGGCCTAGCCCCGGATTCGCGAGATCGTCACCGAAACTCCCCTGACTGAAATGGCAACTAAAACCGAAGCTCTTCGATAGCCCTTCCTGGGTGTAGGGTTAGGTGTCTTTGACTATCCGCAGTTCCATTCTCTTGCTATCCAAGTTGTCATTGCCCGTGAGGAAGTTTCTACTAGTGAGCGCAAACTTTATCACATCGCTGCTTCTCATTGTGGGACCCGAGCCCTAGAGGAAGCCACGATACAGCTCCATTAGCTGATAGCACAGGAGGTGATCTCTCGAGATCAGGCGGTCGTCCTATCCTTCGAGTTGCATGAATGTGAAGAACAGATAGCGATGTTGAGGGATCAGTTATCAGTTATGAGTGGTCATCTAGAAGCCACTAGAAAATGGATCAACGATCTCCAAAAAATAGTGGAGCATACTCATTTGTTGGCCGAGGTTGAGGCCATGGAGAAGGTCGTGCTGGAGAAGACATGCAACAACCTCTGCCGCACGGTCGCTAATCTGGTGGAGAGAGCGATTCAGGATCCTTTATGACTATCAAATCCATTCTTGTACCCTCTTTTTTACTTACACCTCTTTTTTTGTGAGGGAGAGACCCCAGCTTGTGGATGTCCTCCCTTTTTGATTGATCGAAATACAATCTCTATCAATCTCTCGTCATTGTAAAATTTGATTGTTACTAGAACAATTGTTGTGTAAATAACAACCCACTGAATCGGAACTAATCATAAATCAGGAAAACAAACTCTAACTTTTTCCTGGGCCATGGGGTCTAGCGAGCATAGTTTGACTATTGCTTGGGTTCTGTATAAAAACCCCACAAAATTTTTGTCTCTTCTTTTAATGCCCTAATTTTTCCTGGGCCCATTTATTATGGGCCCAGCGGGTATGGCCTGACTTTTTCTTAGGTCTTCCTTTTCAGGTTTTTGGCCTAACAGGCTTTATGCCTCTTTTGTGAGTCGTTTAAAGTCCCACTGTCAAGACTATAATAACTGATGTTTTAGGTCGAACATCGTTGACCAAATATAGTGGGGAAAGGGACCTAATAAAGATTGGTTGATTAAAAGATGTCTCAATATCCTTTAGACGCATGTGGAGGGATCAGGTTTAGATTTGAACGACACACAGGGCATGTCTCAAGGCATGGGAGCTATATCAGCATGTAAAGGTGGGAGGAGCATCACCTAAGGAAGTATTGCCTTTGGTAGATAGGCCAGGGGCGATCAATATGTAGAGACACTGAGGGAATGGTATGCATAGTCGTACAAAGGTGTCTTTAAGTCAATGAATCTCCATTTCTGATGGTTGTAGGACTTCATGAAAGTGCGAATTATGGAAACCACCATGGGTGGATTGGAGGATTATGAAAACCACCGGGGGTGGCTTGGAATGTGTATGTGACGTCTGAAATGTTTTGAGAACATATGTATCAATCAGAAGTGTGGAAGTAAGGTTCTTGTCCAATGCATTTGTCTAGCATAAAGGACGGTTGGGGCTTGGTGCAGTTTAAAGTCATGCAGCTGGGACATCATCTAGAATGGAACGGCTTCTCTTGGTCCTTGGTAATCTTTTCAGAGATGTTCCACTATATTCAGGAAAGGTTGTGAAAGGGGATAGTAAACTGCAGCTCAGAGGTTTTTCGAATGGATTTTGGGGCTTAGAGGCCAACAAGCGTTCGGAGAGAGGCATTGCCTAAAAAAATCTTGACTTTGGTAGATGGGACCGAGGCGATCAATATGCAGAGCCGCTGAGGGCATTGTTTGCATAGTCATGTAAAGGTGTCCTTAGTTCAATGGTTGTATTCTTCCGATAGCCGAGAATCTTCAGGGAAGTTGAGATTCGGGATCACCAGGGGTGTCTTACAAGGGTTCGGCTCCTTCTGGGTGCAGAGTGTGGTTTATGAAAAGAGGACGCTTGGACACGGGAGAAACGTCCCGGCTAAATTTTCGGGAACGGGTAAAGTCATCCCTTCCCACGCTGATGTGAGGTGGTAGTTGGTGCTATTTTGGTCCTTACAATGAGGAGGGGGGAACCCCTATCCCTGGCTAGACTCGTGAAGAGTTTGACCACGCAGTTTGACTTCATGTGGTAAAGATGGAGTCCGTGCATTTTCACATCATGTGGTAAGGACGAAGTACTCTTAGTTTAATGATCATAGAGCTCGTACAATTGGGTAACTATTGCTACAATCACTCAGAGGGAAATTGAGTTAGGATGCTCTGGCATGCTCTAGACAAGTGTGTTGGAATGGAGGTGTAAACTGTATCTCTGGGGTTTCCCGGATTAGGAGAGATGATATGGGTCTCTGAGGCCGATAAGAATACGGGGCTAGGAAGAGTATTACCTAAGGAAATATTGACTTTGATGGATGAGCCAGGGGCTATCATTATGCAGAGCCGCTGAGGGAATGGTATGCATAGTCGTACAAAGGTTTCCACGGGTCGATAACTTTCCACTCCTGATGGCCATGATTGATTATGAAAATCCGGGATTGCTCAAAGCACAGAGTTCAGAACATGGGGATAATTGTGTCCCAATCACAAAAGAGACATCTTTACGGTAGTTGCCTGCTGAGTCAGAGTAGCCCAGTTCTGGCTTGATACTTGTAGATGCAAATTGTCTAGTGAACCGCAGGCGGATACATAGGCTCATCGGGCAGGGGTGCCCCGGTAACACTTGGATGCGGGTGAGGAATGAACTTGTAAACCACTTCTCCATAAATTTTTGGACCGGGATATATGTCATGGGGGCACTGGGGCCGGTGAGCATACAGATATAGGAAGATTATCGCCTGGGGAAATATTGCCTTTGATGGACGAGCCAGGGGATATCATTATGCCGAGCCGTTGAGGGCATGGTATGCATAGTCATACAAAGGTGGCCACGAGTCGATGTCCTTCCACCTCTGATGGCCATGAGTGGTTATAGAGATTCAAAACTATCTGGGTTATGGAGTCTGGTGTATGAAGGGGATTCATCAAAATGTTCCAGGAGTATTCCTTTCCCATTTCGCCGTATATCTTGGGTAGGTCTCGACGAAGCCTATGCAGTTTAATGTTGTGCAGTAAGGATGAACTACACGTAGTATAATGTAATTCGGTGAGGATGAAGGTGACTCGACATGAAAGGAAAGGGGGGTCTGCGCAGTTTAACATCATGCGGTAATGACGAACTCCCATGCAGTTTAACGTCATCCGGTAAATACAGAGAGCATTTTTAAAGTTTGTTGTGCAGTTTTACGTCATGCAGTGAGGATGGGGAATTTTTAAACCGTTGAAAATTCTTGTAGTTGAAGGCATTTCCCTGGATGGTTCATTCTTGGTCTCTGCAGTTTTACTCCAAACGGCCAAGATGTTCCATGCAGTTTAACGTCATGCAGTAAGGACGTAGAGGAAAAGGCCGCTCTTCATCAGAATGTAACTGGGCTCGAACATCTCGGCACGCCCCAATACGGAGAGGGGTTTATTGGTGTAAATTGTGGTTATGGGGCTTCTTGGATCAGGAGAAATGATATGGGGCTCCTGAGGCCGGTAAGTGTACGGAGCTAGGAAGAGTGTCGCCTGTGGAAATCTTTCCTTTGGTAGACGGTCCAGGGGATATCAATATGCAGAGCCGCTGAGGGCATGGTATGCATAGTCATGAAAAGGTGTCCACGGGTCGATGAATTTCCACTTCCGATGTCCGTGAGTGGTTATGAGGATCCACAATTATCTGGGCCATGAAGTCTGTCATTTGGGAAGGAAATGTCTGAACATGTTGGGCATACTCGGCCCTGGTTGCTATTAAAGCTTAGAGAGCTCCCAACGCTGATTTATTCTACGCGTGGGCATGTACTTTCACTCCATGCAGTTTAGCGTCGTGCGGTAAGAACGAAGTACTCTTAGTTTGACGGTCATAGAGCCCAGACCACTAGGTGACTACTGCTGTAGTCACTCAAAGGACAACTGAGCTAACATGCTCTGATATACTCAGAACGGGGTGGGGGGACGAAGGTTTTAAATTGAAACTCTGAGGTTTCCTGGATCAGGAGATGTGGTGTGGGGGCTCTAAGGCCGGTAAGCGTACAGAGCTAGGATGAGTACCACCCAAGGAAATCTTGCCATTGATGGACGAGCCAGGGGATATCATTATGTAGAGCCGCTGAGGGCATGGTATGAATAGTCGTACAAAGGTGTCCCTAGGTCGATAACTTTCTACTTTCGATGGCCATGAATGATTATGAAAATACGAGATTGCTAAAAGTACAGAGTTCGACATGTGGGGATAATGGTGTCTGAGCATACAAGAGACATCTTCACTGCAATTGTCTGTTGAGTCATAGTAGCCTAGTCATAGCTTGATGTTCGTAGATGCATGTCATCATGTAAACCACGAGCGGATACATAGGCTAACTGGGTAGGGATATCCTGGAGATTTTGGATGTGAAAAGGGGATGAAATTGTAAACCCCTGTACCATAAACTTATGGATCAGGAGGTATGTTATGGGGTTCTGAGGCCGGTAAGCATACGGAGCTAGGAAGAGTGTCGCCTGTGGAAATCATGCCTTTGGAGAGCTAATGAGGGCATGGTATGCATAGTCATGAAATTGTGTCCATGGGTCGATGACTTTCCACTTCCAATGGCCATGAATGGTTATAAAGATCCTTAATTATCTAGGATGTGGAGTATGATGTATGGGGAGGATGCATCCAAATGTTCAAGGAGTATTTCCACCTCGTTTCACCATATATCTTAGGTGGTTCGTGATGAAATCCATGCAGTTTAACGTCGTCCGTTAAGGACGAAAAAAACACCCCGTGTAGGTCCAGTCCATACATGGGGCAAAGTGGAATTTTTAACTTTCATTATCCATGCAGTTTAACGACGTGTAGAGAGGACGTAAAAAAATATACCTCGTGCAGGTCTAGCCCATACACGGGGGAAAGGGGGAATTTTTAATCCTTTTTATCCGTGTAGTTTAACATCGTGCGGTAATGATGAGGAGTACACCCCATGCTAGTTTGGTCCATAAACGGTAGGGAAAAGGAATTTTTATCATTTATTCGAGGGCTAGGACAGGACGGTGAACCCTGGTGTCACTACGTATCCTACGAGGGTAGGAATCAAGCCGTACGTAGTTCTCTAGAAAAATCACAACTTGTGCAGGGATAGTCCATACACAGGGGAAGGGTACATTGTTTAACTTTTATTTTATTTCATTTGGGAGTGGCTGGGCCAGGACGAGATCCTGGCGTCGCTACATATCCTACGAAGGCAAGAATCAAGATGGATGTAGTTCTCTGCCGAATACACCCCGTGAAGGTATGGTCCGTACATGGGGGAAGCGGGAATTTTTTTTCATTTTAGAGGTGGCCGAGCCAGGATGAGGAACCCTGGTGTCGCTACGTATCCTGCGAGGGTATGAATCAAGCCGTACATAGTTCTCTGAAAGACAATACACCCCGTGTAGGTCTGGTCCATACATGGTGGGAGAGGGCATTTTTAACTTTAATTCGGGAGTGGCAGGGCCAGGACATGGAACCCTGGCATTGGTACGTATCCTGCGAGGGCAGGAATCAAGCTGTACATAGTTCAATGAAATCTGTGTTGTTTAACGTCATGCGGTAAGGATGAAGGATACACCCCGTGCAGGTATCATCCTTACATGGGGGAAAAGGGCATTTTTAAACCCCCCCTTTTTTTGGGGGAAGGATGGTTGGTCCAGGATTGGGGACCCTAGAATCGTTATGTATCCTGCGAGGGCAGGAATCAAGCCGTACGTAGTTCTTTGGAATGAGTACACCCCGTGAAGGTCTGGTCTATACATGGGGGAGAGGGAATTTTTAAAACTTCTTGTCTGTGACGTTTAACATCATGTTGTGAGGACGAACTTCTCTTAGTTTAAGGTCCTAGAGTTTGGACCATTGGGTTCTTGGCAGTTTAACGTCATGCAGCTCGGACGAAGAATACACCCTGTGCAGGTCTGGTCCATACACGAGGGAAAGGGGACATTTTTAACTCTTATTATACCTTATTATCCGTGGAGTTTAATGTCTTGTGGTAAGGACGAAGTATACACTTGGTCTCTATGAGAAGTACTTCTTTAGGAATCTCACATTGGTAGGAGCCATGGTGAATTTCCCGTTTATAGAGATCATGGTATATGCTCCGTTGGAGTAGACCTCGTGTACAACGTATGGTCCCTCCCACTTGGGCTCCAGCTTTGGAGGTTTCATTCCAAGTATCATTGGGGTCCGAAGGACCAATACCAATTCTCCTTCCATGAAATATAGGAGACACACCTTTTTATTTAAGGCACGTGCAATCCGATTCTGGTAGACTTCAAGATGGTGCAAAGTGTGCAGCCGCTTCTCATCCAGCTATTCCAAATCACCCAACCATTTTTTTGATTGCTCATCATCAGATAATTGATCACAGATGGAAACATAGAGTGAGGGAAGATGGAGTTCAATGGGTAGGACCGCCTCTGTGCCGTACACTAATGAGTACGGGGTAGCCCGAGTAGCGGAGCAGATTGTGGTTCAATAAGCCCACAACGCATGGAGGAGTTTATATGACCATGAAATCATGTCTTTTTCCACCATTTTATGGAGAATTTTGGACAGGGTCTTGTTGAAAGCCTCTTTCTGTCCATTGGCCTCCGCATGGTAGCCAGTTGAGTGGTTAGCCTTGATACCATACTCTTGGTATAGTTTTTTCAAATCAGCAGAGCAGAAGTTGGTGCCGTTATCTGTCAGTATGGTATGAGGGACACTAAAGCTGGTGATGATATTGGTTTTCATGAAGCTGACAATGCATCTTGCCCCGACTTCCTTAAGGGGTATGGATTCTTCCCATTTTGAAAAGAAGTCGGTTGCAGTGAGGATATACTTCAGCTGTTTGGCTATGGCGGGGGATATGGTCCTACAACGTCTGTTCCCCAGACGGAAAATGGCCAGGAGTACTTGGCCTGATGAAGTATCTCCGGCAGTTGGTGTATGAAGTTGGCATGGGTTTGGCACGAGTGGCATTTTTCGGTAAAACGGTCTCAATCTCGTGCCATTGTGGGCCAATAGTACCCGAGCCTCCGAAACTGATGGGAAAGGTTGGTCCCCGGATGATGTGCTTCACATACTCTGGCATGCAATCCATTCATGACGGTGATGGTTTCTTCTCCGTCAATGCATCTGAGGAGGACTCCGTCGAGGCCTCGTTTGTAGAGGACTTCTTGCTGACCCATGCCACCATATCAGACATAGTTGATTTCCCTTCTCCATATTTTTTCTCGTTCAGACCTGTCTGATGGAAGTTCTCCCCGTTGATGGTAGTTTACCATGGGGGTCATTTAACAGGTTGTGGGAGCATACGACTCAAAGACGGGACTGACTTCATGGATCTCCTCTATCTTGGTCTGAACATGTTGGAAGACCATTCGGCGGTGAGCAACACTGATGATTGTTTCATCCCGGTCTGGGTCGGCTAGGGCTTTCGCCGCGTTGGCCAATGCATCAGCCTGATCATTCTGGGACCGAGGAATGTAGGTCAATGTCGGTTCTGTAGATAATTCCGCCATTAACCCTCGGACGTGGTCAAAGAGGGGAATCTACTCCTTCTTTTTGACAGCATAGTCACCAGTTACATGCTTGATGACCAGTTCGGATTAACCTTTCACCTTAAGGTGTTATACTTGTGCATGGATTGCGAGTTACAGGCCTACAATGATGGATTGATATTCCACTTCATTGTTCGTACATCCTTCTGGCAGGAGGAAAGAATATGGAAAGACTGCCTTTTCCAGGGACATGCGTATTATCCCTAAACCCACCTTGTTAAATTTGGGGTCTTCCATTCTCTTCCCAGTTGGGCTTCAGGAGGCGCCATCAAATTACATTTCCCATGTTGGGAGCTCATCTTGAACCGTGAAGACGTCTTCATCAGGTAGCTCAATGTCCTGTACAGCGGTCCCCTCTGAGGGGTGCTCTGCCAGAAAGTCTGCTAATTCCTGACCCTTAGTGGCCTTCTAAGGCACAAACCGGATGTCAAACTGTTGTAGGATGACTGCCCATCGGGATAGGAGCCCGGTTAGCATTGAGCAGATGAGGATATACTTGAGTGGTTTATTACGCGAGAACAAATGGACTTCATGATGATGCAGATAATTTCACAACTTTTGAACGACGAAGAAAAAGGATAAACAGCTCTTTTCAATGTTTGAGCATCGAGTCTCAGCATCAATCATTGTTTAGATGAGGTAATAGAGACTGTTTTCACTACCGGCATCGATCTTTTGTGTGAGGAAGGCTCCCAGTGACCGCTCTAGGGATGTCACGTATAGGAGGAGAGGTCTTCCTTTAACCGGGGGTATGAGCACCAGTGGGCTTAAGAGGTACCTCTTTAAGATGTCAAACGCCTCTTGAATGTCATCTGTCCAATGGTACGTGACTCCCCTTTTCATTAACCTAGTGAAGGGAAACAATTTCCCGCCAGTTTGGCTATGAATCGCCTGATATAGGCTAGGTATCCTTGGAATCCTCTCAACTCAGTGGGATTGTGGGGAGGAGGCAGGTCAAGGATAGCCTTTGTCTTTTCAGGGTTGACTTCGATGTCGTGATGGCATACGATGAAGCCAAGGAATTTCCTTGAGGTAACCCTGAAGGCGCACTTCAAGGGTTTCATCTTCAGGTTATGCTGTCGAAGTTTGTTGAAGACTGTCTCAATATCTAACAGGTGATATGAATGTTGTATGGACCAAACCACCAATTAATCTACATAAAATTTGATGAATCTCCCCAGGAATGGTTTAAAGATATGATGCATGGCGTGTTGATATGTGGCACCAGCATTCTTGAGACCAAAGGGAATAAACCTGTAATAGAATAATCCTTGGGGGGCTCTAAAGGTGGTGGATTCTTCATCATCTCGGGCCATCCGGATTTGATTATATCCAGAATATCCATACATGAAGGATAGTGCCTTGTACCCGACCTTTTCATCGATTAATAACTCGGTGATCAGGACCGGGAAATCATCTTTTGGACAGTGCCGATTGAGATATCTGAATTCAACGCAGACGCGGATTTTCCCGTTCTTTTTCTTGATAGGGACGATGTCGGCCAACCAGATGGGGTATTGGACCTCCCGAAGGAATGATGCTTTAATGAGATTATCGACTTCAGCCTCTATTTTGGCGGCATGCGATGGATGTGTCCTTATGGAGACCTGTTTATAGCCCCAGTGGTCTTCTAGAAGACCCAGGTGATGCGTCACCACTTCAGGATCGAGTCCCTACATTTCTGTGTAATTCCAGCAAACAACATCTCGAAGTTGCTTCAGGAAAGTGGTATATACCTCATGCTTCTCAGGTTACTTGGCTGCACTAATGAGGGTAGGCCTCAGATCTTCCTCGGTACCCAGGTTTATATCCCTGAGGTCATCCATCATGGTGGAGATACCCTCCTCAAATGCGGGAGGTGCATCCTGGCGATCTTCCCTCTCTTCTTCTCCCAAGTCCTCATCTTCTAGATCTGACGGGGTGTGAGCTCTTGACTCAAGCTCCTAGGAGTCCTGAGGTGAGGCATTGTGAGTGTCCTCACTCAAGTACTCGCCCCCAAATTGAGGGTTGGCGGATGTTCCCGCAGTTTAGCGCTCGGCCTTCATGGATGAAGTCATAAAGATAGCAAAGTGTGTGTCCGGACTTGAACCCATGCTATCAATATGGTTGATGGGAAGTACGTAGTCTATGCCAAGATGCCTGAGGGGGTCGTCAGGAACCACTTCCAGACCATTTGGAGCAGGGATCCAAACAACACCATCGGCCAGAGGCTTCTTCCACTTTTTCTCATAGAACCCGACGTCAATGTAGTGTGACTCAGAGAGCTCTAAAGGGGAATTGTTGGCATACAATGTCCCACTTTTCCCATTGACGCAGTATTTAATACACTGGTGGTATGATGAAGGAATGACCATGTGCTTATGAAGCCACGACCTTCCCAGCAGGGCATTGAATGCGGTGCTCTGCCGAACCACCCGAAATTCTGAGTAGGCCACAAGGTCACCAAAATGGGTCTTTAGCTTGATTTGTCCCATCGGCTTCTGCTCAATCTTATCATAACCTAGCAGAGTGGTGGTTGAGGGTATTATATCACCCTCACTGTCGCCCAATATACAGAGTGTCCATAGGGTAAGGAGGTTAAATCCAGAGCCGTTGTCAACAAATACTTTGCGGATCTCAACATCATCTAGTGTGCCAGACACATACATTGGTTTGATGTGTCCTTGCATGATGGCATATTCATCATGATCGGTGAGGGAAATCACCACATTGCATTCAGCTGGGCCAGTATCTGTCCGGTAAATCTTGGCGGTAGCTACCTCAGCTTGAAACTCCTAGGGGCTGAGCAGGGCTTCAATAAGTGCCTCTCTGAGGTCGGATGATAGACTCGGGGAATCCAGGATGGATAGTTTTGCTGGTACTGACTCCAGCTGCTTAAGGATGTGGTACTTTTTCTCCAACGGTCGATGATTCTATGCTGGTGGTAGAGTTCTAGCAGGCGGATTGGGAGTTGGATTATGTGACGAGGAGGGACCCTCCATGGGGTCAGATGCCGACAATGTTCCCACGTTCTGGGGACTTGGCCCAGCCGGTCTGTTTGTGCGCACTTGGCATCTAGGCACTTGTTCCTCCTCTGATGGGCACCATAGAATAACGGGGCCTGGGTGGCCACTTGTGGATGTGGATGGATTTTCTTTCTCCTGTTGAGTCCGTTGAAGGGCTCTCCCACGGGTCTCTATGATATTAACAGTTCGGGCCGGGTTCCAACTGTTGGGTTGGTTTCGGCCGCGACTACGTCTCCCCTGGTATCCCCTACCTCTACGATTCCTCATCCCGGACCCTTGTGTTTGGAACTCAAGTTCATAACCGTACCCTTCGTCGGGGGATGATTCCATAAGATGGATGATGTTAATGGAACCAAATATTGGCTCTTCATCCTCCAACAGGTCAACCTGGTCGGTTGTCCCTGATGGTGCCATTTGGTGTGTCGGTGCCCGTGGCGCCAAATTTGAGGGCATAAAATCTGACAGAGTCGGTGCTAACTTTGGACTCGTTGCAGACTTCTCCTATTTCTCTTGTCTCCTCCTTTTATTACACCTGGATGATCGGATTGTGGAGGGTTGTGAGGCCGATACTGTCGTCTCTGCAGCTTCAGGGGCTATTGGCGGAAACACCGACTGCTGTAGTTGAGCTCAGAGTATGCCCTGGGCTCGATTGATAGTATTCCGAGTCATCCAGCTATAAAACTTCTGCCCCTTCTTGTTGGTGACTCCCGTCCACCCCTCCCTTCTGTCAGAGTCGGTGGTGGAAATATACATCACATGTGCTGGGGGTGGTCCCAGCTCGACCTTCCCGGAGTCTAACATCCTTTGCGGGAGGTCTTTGAAGACGAATCATTCCCGAATATTGTTCCCTAACATTCGGTGGTAGGGACAGTAATCTGGCCTATCATCACAGCCAACTTCTTCAGGTTTCCTTGGCTCTGGGAGGCGAAGCAAGTTGCAGTTCATGGAGGCGATGAAGTAGCCGTGGACTTGGTCCTCTCAGAACGAGTATACTTTGTTCATTTGTTCCTCAAACTGGTTCCTCTTCGATCCTATATGATTGTCCCGCATGGGCGGAGGCAGCCACTGATGCAAAGGGGGCCATTGATGATTTGGTGGAGGCCTGAGCAGTGGAGTAGGTACAGGGGCTAGCTTGAACGTGACAGAGGACGCTTCAGCTCTTACTGCTCTCTTTGTAGGAGCCTCTGAGGCTATTCGGGACATCAAATTGGTCTGTTTTAGGGAGTCCTCATTTATCTGGGCAATGGCTGAGAGATGGCGGAAGCAAGTGTTTAACTCCACTGGTATGAGTGGTGTCTGCAACTCATCTCAAAGATTGTAGATGCATATAGTAAGAAACTCATCTTGAGGCATTGGCCTGTTCAGATAGTAGGTTAGACCATTCCATCTAGTGATGAAGTCTGAGACCCTCTCGTTCTCCCTCTACTTGTAGTTCATTAGTTCGTTGACCATTGTTTTGGGCAACATTGAGCTGAAGTGGAACAAGAACTTCTCCTGAAGGTCTTCCCAGCTTTTTATTTACTAGGCTGGTAGACTCGTATACCAGACGAAGGTGGATCCTTTCAAGGTCCGCATGAAGCATCTGATTTTCACTACTTCTTGTTGTTCTGGAGTCCCCATCATAGGGTCTCAATAGGATGCGTAGTGCATCAAATGCTATTCTGGATCGCCTGATCTATTTAATATAGGGAATACCGGGCTCCCAAAATTGGGTGGAGGTGGTGTGTTGCTCACCCAATCTAGGCAGGGTTTCCGCTCTGGCTGTATCGGAGCGCGTCGACCTTCCATCGCATCAAATCAAGCTGTTAGTGCCTCGATGTTGTGGGTGAGACCCTGATTTACATCCTGTTGGGCCCAGTCCTGAGAAGGTGTAGCATGAGGTATTTCTCGAGGATCCAGCTCAACTGGTACCAAGGGTGCATATTCCGTTCGGGGCACCCTCGGAGGGTTTGGGAATACTTTCTCCGGTTTCATCATGAGTGGAGGGAAGTCTTGGTATTCATCTGAATCTACATTTAGGTAGTTGTACGGGACAGAAGCCTCATTGGACAGGAGCCCTGACTGTGCTTCGTTTGCTGGGGAAAACCAGGGTCTTTGAGGTGCCTTTACTGGGAGTGCATGATGTGGCTCCTCTTAGGATGCACTTTCAATAAGGTGGTTCCTCTGGAGTAGCTTGGCGTTAAGCCGCCTCAATTCGTTCATTTCCCCTTCCTGTTGAGCGAACCTCTCTTCGAGTGTGAGTGGCTCATTTATGTCGAGAGAAGGAGGCCGATTAAGGGTAACTAGTATTTTGTTATTATCCTTGTTGGAAGATCACAGGGTAAGCGGAGGGGGGTTAGCTGATGTGGAGGCCATATTTAGGGCGGCCCTCTGGTTTCAGGTGTCCACACCTGGTGGTTCGATGTGAGTCACAACCTGACCGAAACTATCATCTCCCGATCCATCCTGATTTGCATCATCTCTGGTGTCATCCATGGGGTTAACCTCTATGACATTTATAGATTCATATCGTGGGGTGGAGAAGATGTCATCCTCCAAATGGGAAGAGGATCTCCTGCTTCTTCTACTGGACTTCCATTTCTTGACCTGGGATTGCCTTCAGACTTCTTGACGAAGGGTGACACATAGAGTTCTTTGATGCGACCTTATGGTGCGCCTTCCTCTCGGAGGGGATGATGGTTCAAATGACGGGATAGGACGAGAACACCCTCTTCTGGCTTTCCTCCCAAGACGAGAGAATACTGACTCTCGTGGGGGAGGTTGTTGTTGAGGGGGTAATAATTCCCCTAGCCCTGAGGGCTGGGGTTGGCTCCGTTCCTTGGACATCGAGTGTCTTCCCATTTTTATTGGTCTTACGGGCGATTTTTTTTGTTAAAAATGCCCCCAGGCCTACAGGCTGGGGTTGACCCTGGACTACGGCAGTGGCTGCTGCTATTTCTACCTTCTTGATCTTGCGTGCCCCCATTCGAGGGTGAACTGGGATTGGTGCCGAGTTACTCACTGAACCTATCCCTTCTGGGGAGGCAGGAAAAGATCGCTTATTGGCCTCTTTTCAGCGAGAGGCATGTTGTATGCTCTCGATTGCCAGATTCAGGAGTTCTTGAATAGATTGTTCCCGTCGGTCCTGACACTTCTGGGACTTACTCAAGGCCCAACATTGATGGGCATGTTTCCTTTCGCGAATAATGAGACCATTCGATTGATGTCTTGACGTGATGATGTTGCATGACACCACGCCGAACGAGTTGTTCTGGGCGGGGAGAGGAGTGAAATGCAGAGCTCCATGTTCTCCCCATCCCCTGATATGGACTCCTGTTGGGGCGTCACCGATGTGGCGGCGCACCTGGTGCAGCGCACGGAGGCAGGCTATATCCATGTTTCTATTAAGCTTGTCGGGTCGCTGTCGCCGTGCCGACGGAAGAGCTTCCAGGTCGATGTGACACTGGAGGTCTCCTATTGTCTTGACATGGTCTACATACCCGTCGTAGGGTATGAAGCTTGATTTCAGCCAGAGGAGGGTTGTCCATATATTGTGGCGGATGTTGTGCACGCATTCTTCTGACAACTCTCTGGGTATTTAGAACTGATAGGTGGTCGTGGGCCAAAACATAAATGGTATATCATCCCTAGCTAGTCGTTTCCTCAGGCACAATATGTCAGCATACTCCTCCACTAGTGACTCCTCTACCTGGTCATCCCAACTGAGATGCTCGCTGTCAGTGTGGTCGGAGGCCGTGGGACCGGTAGGTATTGAATCGTTGTGTGGGCGTTTCTGAGGAGGTTCCGAAGATAAACGTGGCCCCCAAACATCTCCTGATTGAAGAAGGACGTCGTTGGTGATTCACTGGGGATCTTAAAGGCTTTATCCCATCCTTCTGAGTGCCTCGACATATGAGGGATTTTCTGTGCATGATTCCGCAGGGGGAGGGCCTTCCTGTTGATATGATTTTCCATTGTAGGGAGGACCTTTTCAATGGTGGTGGCAATGGCGAGGACTACTGTAACACCCCGAGATTTTATAAAAAATATTCTTTTTAATTTCATTAATGTCTTGTGTTGTACGCTACACCAAAAGGAGCTTTCACAACATGTATCCTTGACTTGCCTTTCATTACACGCAATCACGACCTTCCTTGATAGCGTGTGTAGTATGCAATACCGAGTTTCACTAAACAACGATATGCTATTAAAATATTATTAAAACTAGCTGTTATGAATAGTAATAAACACTTTTTGAAATTTTTTAAATTTTATTTTTGAAAATGGACTTCATTTTTGGATTCGGAGTATCTAAATTATCTTAGGGTGAAATTTTGGTAATTTTCGGATAACTTTCATATTTTGATGAATAGTGGAAATTACTAAATTTTAATTAAAAACAACTTTTTTCAATCGAAATAATTAATAGTGATAAATTATTAATTTTAGTGGTTTTAAAGTATATTTAGAATATATTTTTACAATTTAATACAATGTTGGTCATTGGATGTAATTTCACATTTAAACAAGTTATAAACAAGTGTCAATATTTTGATAGTTATTATCTCTTAAAAACACGCCTTTTGTTTTGACGACGAGAATTAATTTTTAAATTAATTAATGCAACTGATATGTTTTGAATTTGGTAAAATATAAATCATTTTTGAGTTCATAATATCAAATATAGCTTAGGCCTAATTTTTGGTATTTTTCTGAAAACTTTCAATTTTTGATTAATAGTGAAACCACTAAGTGGTAGTTAAAAAAACTGAATTGTTCATAAAACTTCATTTTACCGCTTCTGTGAGTGGAATTTCAAAAATCCAAGAGAAACGGTTGATGTCAGTAAGTAAAATGTGGTTCAATGAGATGAAAATAATTTTTTGGTGAATAATAACTTTTTTCTTTTTTTTACCACGGTTAAAAGTAAATAGGGTAATTAAGGGTATAAATGATATTATTATTACCCTAACACATGTCCTAATTCTATTGGACAAGTGTAATTCGACCAAAAACAAACTTAGGAATAAAATATGTCCATTTAGGCCCACTTGGATTAGATTATGACATTTATTATTAATTTATTTAAAGAAGGGTTAAAAGAGTTAAAATCAAAGTTTGTTTACTAAAACATTTTTAATATGGGGTTATACATAAGATAAATTCTACTATAAATATTAATTAGAAAGATAAAAAGATTTACCACATAATGGTATTTTATTTGTAATTTTTAGACATTAAATAATTTAATTTATTTATGACACAACAATGATGCAGTAATTATCTTATTAATGAAATATTGACATAATTGATGTTATAAATACCCAAATAAATATAATTTGAGACTTTTTCTGCATTACACTAATTTTCTAGGTTAATATGACATGTTAGTATTGATTTAATTAACTTTGTTAGAACTTATCATTCTGTTATGATTTTCACAAAAATCAATTACTAAATTGTGTAAAAATTGACAAAAAATAGTTTTTAAAACAAATATTATATTATTAATTATTATTTTATTCCTAAAAATCTATGTTTCGGCCAAATGACTTATATAAGGTTATATATATTAATAATAAACAACTTGGGGTCCGTTTGGATTCTTATAATAAGTTTATTAACCTTATAGTGTAAGAACACAAGAAGACACGGTAAAAGTAAAATTATTTAACTTAATGTTAAATCTAAATGATAAGGTTAAAATAGGAACCTAAATTTGTCTAAATTATATTGTATGGGAGGATGTCGACCCATCCACACCTTAGCCTCGAAATAAATCAATTTGGATCTATTTAAAACCGAACTTGACTTTATAATAAAATAATATTTTTAGTTATCCCAAAGGTGCCCCTCTCCTCCCTTATAAAAGGGCACCTCCTCCCTCTGTTCCTCACACCACTTTGAGCCTTCAAGCTCGGAAAAACCCTGCCAAATTCTCTTCTCCACTTCCCTAGCAACATCCTATAGGTTCTGGTCTTCCTCAAAGACCAATTTTAGTGCCCTAAAAATAGATCTCAAAGAGGCGCTTCAAAGAAGAGGTAATTTCCATTACCGATTCTTTCAACTTTATATCTTCTTCCACTTCTTCTTATTAGGTTGTTTCATTATGAAGTAATAACATCAGTATCACTCATATACTAATATTTTATTATAAGTATGAAACAACCCTATTTCATCATCTATCCATCCTACGGAAAACGAAATCACCGCGCGTGCGTATGAACGGAATACCGTCTCCACGTCGTGGTGTAATCTGTTTTTCCACCAACACCTTACATGGATGAGTATTATGGTGTAAAGAATAACTATAAATAGTTATTATAACATCATAATGATTCTTATATATTGTATCATCCACTCCAATTCAATTCAATAATTATGGAAACGATATCATCGCTCGTGCGTACGTACGGACTACCATCTCCACGACGCGATGAGATTCATTCTCCATGTTAACCATTTAAGAGTGATTATAAAGTATATATAAGAAATAATAATGAAATATATGACATTATAAAGCTACTGGATTTATGTATATATGTATGTCATCTACTTAATTCCATTCAACTCAATAAGGAAACGAAAACAGCATTCATGCGTACGTACGGCCTACCGTCTCCATGAACGGTGTGTTTCATTTCATTTATCTATCTATTATATATATATATACTGAATATATATGATATATAAATCATGTTTTATATTCTGGAAGTATGTAAATCATGATATAAGTAATAATAATGTCAAGAACAACAAGTCCAAACACCTATGATAAATGAAACGATTTTACCCAAAACGCTTCTTTAACATGGAATTTACAAAAGAACGGGTAATATAAAGTCATAAGTGAACCATATACGATATAATAACAATGAATATGATTCTGTAATAAGTCAATGACATTATTTAAATCATTATACAGGAGGTTCGGACACTTACGAAGCAAATCGGACCTAGGGTAAGGGAAATATCACAATCTCATTTTTATCCGAGATTGTTTATACTTTAGTATTTGCTGGGGTGTATTTTATCATCCACATCCATGTTTCCTCAATATGTAATATTATTTCCATCCACCTAAAATTTTTTAAATCCAATTTTACCCTTCAGTAAGTTTTTAGTAAAATATATGAATGGAATCTTTTTTCATTTTTTCCTACGAGGTACTTTTTGACTTTTCCGACAAAAGTACGAGAAGAATTTTTTTTAACTTATACGGCATGAATGGATTTTTAAAACATTATTTCCAAGAAGCTTCCTTTAAAGGCTTTAAAGTTTATTTTTAATCAACTTCTTTTAGTTTATAATTTTATGACATATTAAGAAAGGAAAAGTGTTTTTAAAGAAGAAAGGATATTTTCCTCAAGAATGGAGTTCAAGTGTTTTATCAAAATTATTTTCCATCTAAGATAATAAAGGGTTCTGTTTCTATCCCTATTATTAAATTGATTTGAATATGTTGTGATGGAATTATTTTTATGAATTCCTTTATCTTATATGAATTGTTTTATGATGTCATGATGTTTAATATTCCCATTTTTATTTCATGGGTTATGAAATGATGTATGATTTATGGCTTTGTGGCACACATAAGAATGGTATCATTATGAGATGGGTGGGACCTATATCTCCCTCCAATGAATTGGGTAGAAGATTTTATATCTCATGAGATAGACATGGCTGGAATGGTATGTTATACCAGTTCAGTGAAACAGGACTGAAACGAGGGTGACTCGGTTCAGAAAGGGACTTTGTCCACTAAGATAGTCTTGGCAATGAGTCTTGACTAATAAGATATGATTCTCTATGATTATGTGTGTATTCCACAAAGTTTCATGTTTTAAGTTATGATTATTGGGATTTCATTTCAGTACTATGATTTATCCCATGCTATGAAAGTATGCTCTCTTTTGCAGGTTAAGATTTCCAAAATGTTATGTTCTTATGAATATGATGTGATTTATATTTCATTTGTTTACCCTTACTGAGCATTTGAGCTCACCCTTTTAGGTTTTATTTTCCCCAGGATATAAAGAAAGGTTTTAGGTATAAAAAAAGGGACGATCTTTATGGGAGATTTTGAAGATCTTTCACCACGATTAGAAGATTACGTTCCGAGTTTCCAAAGACACTAAACCATTACAATCCTTGTGTGTGTGTTTTTGTTATGTACTAAGTATTCCGCAAAAGTAATGTAATGTATATGTACGTTAAGCTTCGGGTCTCTACAGTTGGTATCAGAGGAAAGGTTTAGTCAACCTTTGGAAACTAGGATGCGAAAACGTTAGTGAGATCCCTAGAGATATTTCTAAGGTATGTCGAGGGATGTCCCTAAGGATAAGTATATGTATAGGATATAGTCCTAGAACTACGGTAACGATCTTAGAATTTAACCTAACATGTTAGATATTGAGGGTGCTCCCCCTTTACTATGTTGTCTTCCCTAGCATGATTTCGCCTCTCACAAAATTCTTTTTGTGTTTTAGTTAATGGAGGGAACCAGAAGGAATTCGGTTAACATTGAATCCAATGGACAAATTGGTGAGTATGAGCAACAAAATTGTGTAATTCCTAGAGATAAAGATATTGTGATTATGCTGAATCAGTCATCGCAATATATGATTAACAAGGTGAAATTTAGTGGTATGACTAATTCATCAAAGAAGAGGAAGATAAACTATTATGCATGTTCGCATGTTGAGGAGAATAAAGAAAGGAATATTGAGATTTCTAAAGAAGGGAAGAAGAACCTTTAGGAATACCTCAAATGGAGGGACCAATGTTATCTGTGTGGAGAAAAGGGTCATAGAGTGACAGATTGTTATGGAGTTCAATGTATTATTTGTGGAGAACATGGGCATTACCCAACTCAATGCCCTGACCTAAAAAGTTACTTCAAAATCAAGGAAGGACTTATTCATGGAAAATCATTGAAGTGGATGGACTGAAGTGTTTATGTATTGGTATTCAAGAATAATGTTCTTGAGGTACTTTTATGGTGTACTGAAATATTTATGTATTGGTCTATTGTGGTTTTCAATAATTTTATGGTACTAGTAACCATGAAAAGTGATTCAAATATTTTTGGAAAGTAGATGATATACGCATAATTAAGGGATAATGAGAAAATGAAATGTTTGACAGTATTCATGAGCTCATGATTGATATAAGGACTAAGTGATATCATGGTTTGAGTATATAGAATTTTGAGGATTTTGGTATATGGAAAGTGTTAACTTTTAACTGCATTAATGTTTTCACTAAGGTTCAATGGGTATTCATTTTTCAAGAGAATACATGATTAAGGCCTTCTAATGTTTGGAATGTGACCAAAAAGACATATCTTATGATATACGAGGATCAATAATGGTATTAACATGCTTGTTATATGAACTCATTGGTAATCATTTTCACTATAATATGAGATTAGACAGCAGTATTATGGATAAGCCTAAAGATTGGAATGGACTATGTTGTACATAAGTTAGTATTGTTTAAGGATTAAAGTTTTTTTCGATATTATTGATGGGATGTTATAGTAATGTAATTTTAGAAAAAGGACAACCTGCAGGACGGGCGACAACCCATCGCTTCGGACAAGGCTGTCGGAATCAAACCCACAACCGAAGTGCGACTAGCCTTTATCGCCTACCACTGGCCTACAGGAAGTCCATGTTTAGTAGAAACTAGTTTTATTATATTAAGCAGTATGATATATGAAGTATAAGTTCATTTTAGGAACCATATATCATTAATCTCACTATAGATGGACATATGTATTTTTTGATAACTTTTCTAACATTTTGTTTGAGACAGATAGAATGACCCATCATTCTATCACATGATCTTCTAACACATCACGAATGACAAATTCAACTTAATTTATTTAAGAGATGAAGTAGAAATTGTCCAAAGAACGACAAACAGTGAGACTATACCAAAATCACGAAAGTATTTCTTCCAATTCCAATTTCATCATCTTTTGGGAAATGATCTTGAAAACCAAAAATGTTGTCCTAGTGCTCTTATATCTGATTAATCAGATGGTACCTTAGATCATCACAAATTTATGGATTTGTGATTGTTGGCTTTTCCATAGCCATGTTCTCTACCACTCTCCATCAGAACATGGTGGTTAGATTTCTCTTCCATATCCATATTTTCACCTATGTGGAAACCCAGTGATTAGTTTATTTGGGTAACCGTTACGTTTCATACATTTGTTTTTAAAGATTGGTTTTGGTATTCCTTTTTACGATGTGGGTTTTGATAAAATAAACTTTCGAATAGTAAACCATTTATAACCCCGACGAATTTCGAGGGCGAAATTCATTTTAAGGGGGGTAGAATGTAACACCCCGAGATTTTATGAAAAATATTATTTTTAATTTCATTAATGACTTGTGTTGTAAGCTACACCAAAAGGAGCTTGCACAACACGTATCCTTGACTTGTCTTTCATTACACGCAATCACGACCTTCCTTGATAGCGTGTGTAGTATGCAATACCGAGTTTCACTAAACAACGATATGCTATTAAAATATTATTAAAACTAGCCGTTATGAATAGTAATAACCACTTTTTGAAACATTGTAAATTTTATTTTTCAAAATGGACTTAATTTTTGGATTCGGAATATCTAAATTAGCTTAGGGTGAAATTTTGGTAATTTTTGGATAACTTTCATATTTTGATGAATAGTGGAAATTACTAAATTTTAATTAAAAACAACTTTTTCAATCGAAATAATTAATAGTGATAAATTATTAATTTTAGTGGTTTTAAAGTATATTTAGAATATATTTTTACAATTTAATACAATGTTGGTCATTGGATGTAATTTCACATTTAAACAAGTTATAAACAAGTGTCAATATTTTGATAGTTATTATCTCTTAAAAACACGCCTTTTGTTTTGACGACGAGAATTAATTTTTAAATTAATTAATGCAACTGATATGTTTTGAATTTGGTAAAATATAAATCATTTTTGAGTTCATAATATCAAATATAGCTTAGGCCTAATTTTTGGTATTTTTCTGAAAACTTTCAATTTTTGATTAATAGTGAAACCACTAAGTGGTAGTTAAAAAAACTGAATTGTTCATAAAACTTCATTTTACCGCTTCTGTGAGTGGAATTTCAAAAATCCAAGAGAAACGGTTGATGTCAGTAAGTAAAATGTGGTTCAATGAGATGAAAATAATTTTTTGGTGAATAATAACTTTTTTCTTTTTTTTACCACGGTTAAAAGTAAATAGGGTAATTAAGGGTATAAATGATATTATTATTACCCTAACACATGTCCTAATTCTATTGGACAAGTGTAATTCGACCAAAAACAAACTTAGGAATAAAATATGTCCATTTAGGCCCAATTGGATTAGATTAGGACATTTATTATTAATTTATTTAAAGAAGGGTTAAAAGAGTTAAAATCAACGTTTGTTTACTAAAAAATTTTTAATATGGGGTTATACATAAGATAAATTCTACTATAAATATTAATTAGAAAGATAAAAAGATTTACCACATAATGGTATTTTATTTGTAATTTTTAGACATTAAATAATTTAATTTATTTATGACACAACAATGATGCAGTAATTATCTTATTAATGAAATATTGACATAATTGATGTTATAAATACCCAAATAAATATAATTTGAGACTTTTTCTGCATTCCACTAATTTTCTAGGTTAATATGACATGTTAGTATTGATTTAATTAACTTTTTTAGAACTTATCATTCTGTTATGATTTTCACAAAAATCAATTACTAAATTGTGTAAAAATTGACAAAAAATAGTTTTTAAAACAAATATTATATTATTAATTATTATTTTATTCCTAAAAATCTATGTTTCGGCCAAATGACTTATATAAGGTTATATATATTAATAATAAACAACTTGGGGTTCGTTTGGATTCTTATAATAAGTTTATTAACCTTATAGTGTAAGAACACAAGAAGACACGGTAAAAGTAAAATTATTTAACTTAATGTTAAATCTAAATGATAAGGTTAAAATAGGAACCTAAATTTGTCTAAATTCTATTGTATGGGAGGATGTCGACCCATCCAAACCTTAGCCTCGAAATAAATCAATTTGGATCTATTTAAAACCGAACTTGACTTTATAATAAAATAATATTTTTAGTTATCCCAAAGGTGCCCCTCTCCTCCCTTATAAAAGGCCACCTCCTCCCTCTGTTCCTCTCACCACTTTGAGCCTTCAAGCTCGGACAAACCCTGCCAAATTCTCTTATCCACTTCCCTAGCAACATCCTATAGGTTCTGGTCTTCCTCAAAGACCAATTTTAGTGCCCTAAAAATAGATCTCAAAGAGGCGCTTCAAAGAAGAGGTAATTTCCATTACCGATTCTTTCAACGTTATATCTTCTTCCACTTCTTCTTATTAGGTTGTTTCATTATGAAGTAATAACATCAGTATCACTCATATACTAATATTTTATTATAAGTATGAAACAACCCTATTTCATCATCTATCCATCCTACGGAAAACGAAATCACCGCGCGTGCGTATGAACGGAATACCGTCTCCACGTCGTGGTGTAATCTGTTTTTCCACCAACACCTTACATGGATGAGTATTATGGTGTAAAGAATAACTATAAATAGTTATTATAACATCATAATGATTCTTATATATTGTATCATCCACTCCAATTCAATTCAATAATTATGGAAACGATATCATCGCTCGTGCGTACGTACGGACTACCATCTCCACGACGCGATGAGATTCATTCTCCATGTTAACCATTTAAGAGTGATTATAAAGTATATATAAGAAATAATAATGAAATATATGACATTATAAAGCTACTGGATTTATGTATATATGTATGTCATCTACTTAATTCCATTCAACTCAATAAGGAAACGAAAACAGCATTCATGCGTACGTACGGCCTACCGTCTCCATGAACGGTGTGTTTCATTTCATTTATCTATCTATTATATATATATATACTGAATATGTATGATATATAAATCATGTTTTATATTCTGGAAGTATGTAAATCATGATATAAGTAATAATAATGTCAAGAACAACAAGTCCAAACACCTATGATAAATGAAACGATTTTACCCAAAACGGTTCTTTAACATGGAATTTACAAAAGAACGGGTAATATAAAGTCATAAGTGAACCATATACGATATAATAACAATGAATATGATTCTGTAATAAGTCAATGACATTATTTAAATCATTATACAGGAGGTTCGGACACTTACGAAGCAAATCGGACCTAGGGTAAGGGAAATATCACAATCTCATTTTTATCCGAGATTGTTTATACTTTAGTATTTGCTGGGGTGTATTTTATCATCCACATCCATGTTTCCTCAATATGTAATATTATTTCCATCCACCTAAAATTTTTTAAATCCAATTTTACCTTTCAGTAAGTTTTTAGTAAAATATATGAATGGAATCTTTTTTCATTTTTTCCTACGAGGTACTTTTTGACTTTTCCGACAAAAGTACGAGAAGAATTTTTTTTTAACTTATACGGCATGAATGGATTTTTAAAACATTATTTCCAAGAAGCTTCCTTTAAAGGCTTTAAGGTTTATTTTTAATCAACTTCTTTTAGTTTATAATTTTATGACATATTAAGAAAGGAAAAGTGTTTTTAAAGAAGAAAGGATATTTTCCTCAAGAATGGAGTTCAAGTGTTTTATCAAAATTATTTTCCATCTAAGATAATAAAGGGTTCTGTTTCTATCCCTATTATTAAATTGATTTGAATATGTTGTGATGGAATTATTTTTATGAATTCCTTTATCTTATATGAATTGTTTTATGATGTCATGATGTTTAATATTCCCATTTTTATTTCATGGGTTATGCAATGATGTATGATTTATGGCTTTGTGGCACACATAATAATGGTATCATTATGAGATGGGTGGGACCTATATCTCCCTCCAATGAATTGGGTAGAAGATTTTATATCTCATGAGATAGACATGGCTGGAATGGTATGTTATACCAGTTCAGTGAAACAGGACTGAAACGAGGGTGACTCGGTTCAGAAAGGGACTTTGTCCACTAAGATAGTCTTGGCAATGAGTCTTGACTAATAAGATATGATTCTCTATGATTATGTGTGTATTCCACAAAGTTTCATGTTTTAATTTATGATTATTGGGATTTCATTTCAGTACTATGATTTATCCCATGCTATGAAAGTATGCTCTCTTTTGCAGGTTAAGATTTCCAAAATGTTATGTTCTTATGAATATGATGTGATTTATATTTCATTTGTTTACCCTTACTGAGCATTTGAGCTCACCCTTTTAGGTTTTATTTTCCCCAGGATATAAAGAAAAGTTTTAGGTATAAAAAAAGGGACGATCTTTATGGGAGATTTTGAAGATCTTTCACCACGATTAGAAGATTACGTTCCGAGTTTCCAAAGACACTAAACCATTACAATCCTTGTGTGTGTGTTTTTGTTATGTACTAAGTATTCCGCAAAAGTAATGTAATGTATATGTACGTTAAGCTTCGGGTCTCTACAGTTGGTATCAGAGGAAAGGTTTAGTCAACCTTTGGAAACTAGGATGCGAAAACGTTAGTGAGATCCCTAGAGATATTTCTAAGGTATGTCGAGGGATGTCCCTAAGGATAAGTATATGTATAGGATATAGTCCTAGAACTACGGTAACGATCTTAGAATTTAACCTAACATGTTAGATATTGAGGGTGCTCCCCCTTTACTATGTTGTCTTCCCTAGCATGATTTTGCCTCTCACAAAATTCTTTTTGTGTTTTAGTTAATGGAGGGAACCAGAAGGAATTCGGTTAACATTGAATCCAATGGACAAATTGGTGAGTATGAGCAACAAAATTGTGTAATTCCTAGAGATAATGATATTGTGATTATGCTGAATCAGTCATCGCAATATATGATTAACAAGGTGAAATTTAGTGGTATGACTAATTCATCAAAGAAGAGGAAGATAAACTATTATGCATGTTCTCATGTTGAGGAGAATAAAGAAAGGAAGATTGAGATTTCTAAAGAAGGGAAGAAGAACCTTTAGGAATACCTCAAATGGAGGGACCAATGTTATCTGTGTGGAGAAAACCATCATAGAGTGACAGATTGTTATGGAGTTCAATGTATTATTTGTGGAGAACATGGGCATTACCCAACTCAATGCCCTGACCTAAAAAGTTACTTCAAAATCAAGGAAGGACTTATTCATGGAAAATCATTGAAGTGGATGGACTGAAGTGTTTATGTATTGGTATTCAAGAATAATGTTCTTGAGGTACTTTTATGGTGTACTGAAATATTTATGTATTGGTCTATTGTGGTTTTCAATAATTTTATGGTACTAGTAACCATGAAAAGTGATTCAAATATTTTTGGAAAGTAGATGATATACGCATAATTAAGGGATAATGAGAAAATGAAATGTTTGATAGTATTCATGAGCTCATGATTGATATAAGGACTAAGTGATATCATGGTTTGAGTATATAGAATTTTGAGGATTTTGGTATATGGAAAGTGTTAACTTTTAACTGCATTAATGTTTTCACTAAGGTTCAATGGGTATTCATTTTTCAAGAGAATACATGATTAAGGCCTTCTAATGTTTGGAATGTGACCAAAAAGACATATCTTATGATATACGAGGATCAATAATGGTATTAACATGCTTGTTATATGAACTCATTGGTAATCATTTTCACTATAATATGAGATTAGACAGCAGTATTATGGATAAGCCTAAAGATTGGAATGGACTATGTTGTACATAAGTTAGTATTGTTTAAGGATTAAAGTTTTTTTCGATATTATTGATGGGATGTTATAGTAATGTAATTTTAGAAAAAGGACAACCTGCAGGACGGGCGACAACCCATCGCTTCGGACAAGGCTGTCGGAATCGAACCCACAACCGAAGTGCGACTAGCCTTTATCGCCTACCACTGGCCTACAGGAAGTCCATGTTTAGTAGAAACTAGTTTTATTATATTAAGCAGTATGATATATGAAGTATAAGTTCATTTTAGGAACCATATATCATTAATCTCACTATAGATGGACTTATGTATTTTTTGATAACTTTTCTAACATTTTGTTTGAGACAGATAGAATGACCCATCATTCTATCACATGATCTTCTAACACATCACGAATGACAAATTCAACTTAATTTATTTAAGAGATGAAGTAGAAATTGTCCAAAGAACGACAAACAGTGAGACTATACCAAAATCACGAAAGTATTTCTTCCAATTCCAATTTCATCAACTTTTGGGAAATGATCTTGAAAACCAAAAATGTTGTCCTAGTGCTCTTATATCTGATTAATCAGATGGTACCTTAGATCATCACAAATTTATGGATTTGTGATTGTTGGCTTTTCCATAGCCATGTTCTCTACCACTCACCATCAGAACATGGTGGTTAGATTTCTCTTCCATATCCATATTTTCACCTATGTGGAAACCCAGTGATTAGTTTATTTGGGTAACCGTTACGTTTCATACATTTGTTTTTAAAGATTGGTTTTGGTATTCCTTTTTACGATATGGGTTTTGATAAAATAAACTTTCGAATAGTAAACCATTTATAACCCCGACGAATTTCGAGGGCGAAATTCATTTTAAGGGGGGTAGAATGTAACACCCCGAGATTTTATGAAAAATATTATTTTTAATTTCATTAATGACTTGTGTTGTAAGCTACACCAAAAGGAGCTTGCAAAACACGTATCCTTGACTTGTCTTTCATTACACGCAATCACGACCTTCCTTGATAGCGTGTGTAGTATGCAATACCGAGTTTCACTAAACAACGATATGCTATTAAAATATTATTAAAACTAGCCGTTATGAATAGTAATAACCACTTTTTGAAACATTGTAAATTTTATTTTTCAAAATGGACTTAATTTTTGGATTCGGAATATCTAAATTAGCTTAGGGTGAAATTTTGGTAATTTTTGGATAACTTTCATATTTTGATGAATAGTGGAAATTACTAAATTTTAATTAAAAACAACTTTTTCAATCGAAATAATTAATAGTGATAAATTATTAATTTTAGTGGTTTTAAAGTATATTTAGAATATATTTTTACAATTTAATACAATGTTGGTCATTGGATGTAATTTCACATTTAAACCAATTATAAACAAGTGTCAATATTTTGATAGTTATTATCGCTTAAAAACACGCCTTTTGTTTTGACGACGGGAATTAATTTTTAAATTAATTAATGCAAATGATATGTTTTGAATTTGGTAAAATATAAATCATTTTTTAGTTCATAATATCAAATATAGCTTAGGCCTAATTTTTTGTATTTTTCTGAAAACTTTCAATTTTTGATAAATAGTGAAACCGCTAAGTGGTAGTTAAAAAAACTGAATTGTTCATAAAACATAATTTTACCGCTTTTGTGAGTGGAATTTCAAAAATCCGAGAGACATGATTGATGTCAGTAAGTAAAATGTGGTTCAATGAGATGAAAATAATTGTTTGGTGAATAGTAACTTTTTACTTTTTTTTACCACGGTTAAAAGTAAATAGGGTAATTAAGGGTAGAAATGATATTATTATTACCCTAACACATGTCCTAATTCTATTGGACAAGTGTAATTCGACCAAAAACAAACTTAGGAATAAAATATGACCATTTAGGCCCACTTGGATTAGATTAGGATACTTATTATTAATTTATTTAAAGAAGGGTTAAAAGAGTTAAAATCAAAGTTTGTTTACTAAAACAATTTTAATATGGGGTTATACATAAGATAAATTCGAATATAAATATTCATTAGAAATATAAAAAGATTTACTACATAATGGTAGTTTATTTGTAATTTTTAGACATTAAATAATTTAATTTATTTATGACACAACGATGATGCAGTAATTATCATATTAATGAAATATTGACATAATTGATGTTATAAATACCCAAATAAATATAATTTGAGACTTTTGATGAATTAAACTAATATTATAGGTTAATATAACATGTTATTATTGATTTAATTAACTTTTTTCGAACTTATAATTCTGTTATGATTTTCACCAAAATCAATTACTAAATAGTGTCAAAATTGACATAAAATAGTTTTTAAAACAAATATTATATTATTAATTTTTATTTTATTCCTAAAAATCTAAGGTTCGGCCAAATGACTTATATAAGGTTATATATATTAATAATAAACAACTTGGGTTTTGTTTGGCTTCTTATAGTAAGTTTATTAACCTTATAGTGTAAGAACACAAGAAGACACGGTAAAAGTAAAATTATTTAACTTAATGTTAAATCTAAATGATAAGGTTAAAATAGGAACCTAAACTTGTCCAAATTCTATTAGATGGGAGTATTTATACCCATCCCCACCTTAGCCTCTAAATAAATCAATTTGGAGCTATTTAAAACCGAACTTGACTTTATAATAAAATAATATTTTTAGTTATTCCAAAGGTGCCCCTCTCCTCCCTTATGAAAGGGAACCTCCTCCCTCTCTTCCTCACGCCACTTTGAGCCTTCAATCTCGGTCATCCCCCGCAAAATTCTCTTCTCCAATTCCATAGAAACATCCTATAGGTTCTGGTCTTCCTCAAAGACCAATTTTAGTGCCCTAAAAAGAGATCTCAAAGAGGCGCTTCAAAGAAGAGGTAATTTCCGTTACCGATTCTTTCAACATTATTTCTTCTTCTACTTCTTCTTATTAGGTTGTTTCATTATGAAGTAAAAACATCAGTATCACTCATATACTGATATATTATTATAAGTATGAAACAACCCTATTTCATTATCTATCCATCCTACGGAAAATGAAATCACCGCGCGTGCGTACGTACGGAATACTGTCTCCACGCCGTGGTGTAATCTGTTTTTCCACCAACACCTTACATGGATGGGTATTATGGTGTAAAGAATAACTATAAATAGTTATTATAACATCATAATGATTATGATATATTGTATCATCCAATCCAATTCAATTCAATAATTATGGAAACGATATCATCGCTCGTGCATACGTACGGACTACCGTCTCCACGACGCGATGAGATTCATTCTCCATGTTAACCATTTAAGAGTGATTATAAAGTATATATAAGAAATAATAATGAAATATATTACATTATAAAGCTACTGTATTTATGTATATATGTATGGCATCTAATTAATTCCATTCAACTCAATAAGGAAACAAAAACAACGTTCATGCGTACGTACGGCCTACCGTCTCCATGAACGGTGTGTTTCATTTCATTTATCTATCTATTATATATATATATACTGAATATATATGATATATAAATCATGTTTTATATTCATTAAGTATGTAAATCATGATATAAGTAATAATAATGTCAAGAACAACAAGTCCAAACACCTACGATAAATGAAACGATTTTACCCAAAACGCTTCTTTAACATGGAATTTACAAAAGAACGGGTAATATAAAGTCATAAGTGAACCATATATGATATAATAACAATGAATATGATTCTTTAATAAGTCAATGACATTATTTAAATCATTATACAGGAGGTTCGGACACTTACGAAGAAAATCAGACCTAAGGTAAGGGAAATATCACAATCTCATTTTTATCTGAGATTGTTTATACTTTAGTATTTACTGGGGTGTATTTTATCATCCACATCCATGTTTCCTCAATATGTAATATTATTTCCATCCACATACAATTGTTTAAATACAATTTTACCCTTCAGTAAGTTTTTAGTAAAAGATATGAAAGGAATCTTTTGTCGTTTTTCATACGAGGTACTTTTTGACTTTTCTGACAAAAGTACGGGAAGAATGTTTTTTTAACTTATACGGCATGAATGGATTTTTAAAACATTATTTCCAAGAAGCTTCCTTTAAAGGTTTTAAAGTCTATTTTTAATCAACTTCTTTTAGTTTATAATTTTATTACATATTAAGAAAGGAAAAGTGTTTTTGAAGAAGAAAGGATATTTTCCTCAAGAATGGAGTTCAAGTGTTTTATCAAAATTATTTTCCATATAAGATAATAAAGGGTTCTGTTTCTATCCCTATTATTACATTTATTTGAATATGTTGTGATGGAATTATTTTTATCAATTCCTTTATCTTATATGAATTGTTTTATGATGTCATGATGTTTAAGATTCCCATTTTTATTTCATGGGTTATGCAATGATGTACGATTTATGATTTTGTGGCACACATAAGAATGGTATCATTATGAGATGGGTGGGACCTATATCTCCCTCCAATGCATTGGGTAAAGATTTTATATCTCATGAGATAGACATGGCTGGAATGGTAGGTTATACCAGTTCAGTGAAACAGGACTGAAACGAGGGTGACGCGGTTCAGAAAGGGACTTTGTCCACTAAGATAGTCTTGCCAATGAGTCTTGACTAATAAGATATGATTCTCTATGATTATGTGTGTATTCCACAAAGTTTCATGTTTTAAGTTATGATTATTGGGATTTCATTTCACTACTATGATTTATCCCATGTTATGAAATTATGCTCTCTTTTACAGGTTAAAATTTCCAAAATGTTATGTTCTTATGAATATGATGTGATTGATATTTCATTTATTTACCCTTAATGAGCATTTGAGCTCACCCTTTTATGTTTTCTTTTCCCCAGGATATAAAGAAAGGTTTTAGGTAAAAAAAGGGAAGATCTTTATGGGAGATTTTGAAGATCTTTCACCATGATTAGAAGATTACGTTCCGAGTTTCCAAAGACACTAAACTATTACGATCCTTGTGTGTGTGTTTTTGTTATGTACTAAGTATTCTGCAAAAGTAATGTAATGTATATGTATGTTAAGCTTCGGGTCTCTACAACTACCATCACATCTTGATGCCTCATTGCATAGAGGACTTTGGCAGTGCATACCCTGGGGAGGACCTCCAAGGCGTGTCGTAGCAAGGGGAGGACCTTCTGGCTACGTAGCATTATTATGGGGAGGGCCTTCGCAACAACTGCCATCATGGTGAGGATGACCATCATGGTTTGACATTCGGTGTGCATCCTGGGGAGGACCTTCAAAGCACACTACGACAAGGGAAGGAACTTCTTATTGCTTGGGGCCACTACGAGGAGGACCTTCGCAATGGCGGCTGCGATGGCGAGGACTACCATCACAACTGTTGTAATGGAGAGGAATACCATTATAGCTACCACAGAGAAAATATATGCAGGGCAAACCCTGGGGAGGGCCTTCAGAATGTACCGCAATGAGAGGAGGGCCTTCTCGTTACTCGATGTCTCTACGAGGAGGAACTCAGTTATCAGGGTGGCGAGGACTACCACTGTGATCTGATGCTTGACTGCGTGGAGTTTCATTGCAGCGTAACCCCTGGGGAGGACCTTCAGGGTAGGACACGATAAGGGTTGGACCTTCTTGTCATGATGAGACATCACTGCGGGGACGGCCTCCGTAGTTGCGACTATGATAGCGAGGAATACTATCATAATATGTGGTCCCACTTCATGGAGAGTGTTTGCAGAATATACCCCGGGGAGGACCTTCAGGGTGGACCACAACAAGTGGAGGACCTTCTTGCTGCTCGATCTTATGGCCACGTGGAGGGTTTCCGTGACTCGCATCAAAAGATGAGCTCTCATGATCGATCATTATATGCTCATGGGGGAGGCCCCCACGGGTGCTTGGGGGAGGACCTTCAGATCTGCTGGTAACGACATTGTGGGGAGGACATTCGCAACTGCTACTTCCACTCCCAAAATATGGTAATGGGTGGGTAGGGTTCTTAGCCTGTAATGTGTGCCTAGCGGCCTTGGGAACCCCATCTTCCAGCAAAGCAGAGTCATGAACCCACTCTTTATTTTAAAGCTACCTTCGGCGCGTTCGGGGTGCTTTTTTGCGGGCAACAGGGACCGTCTACTGTTGACAACGGCCATCACCTTTGGTTCCCTGTCTAATTGGGTCTCATGATGCTACCGAGATACACTGACAAACATCTTGACTTTTAGAAGGGATATATGCCTGCTCTGGAGCATCCACAATGATGGATGGGTGTCCCCCAGTTGGAATGAGTGAAGCTGCTCGATCCGGCTTCCCTTACGTCATGGAATATAGCCGACGACCCTCCTGGGAAGGAGCATGGATGTAGATCTACTCCGAGGCGGCTATCTCATCTCTTAGATGAGTCACCTCAATTGGGGAGATGGTCTCACATGGTCGAATCCTTACTATTTCCGCTGGTGCAATTACATTCTGGAAAGTCTGCAAGATATGATCTGGGATCGATACCTGCTCCTCCATCATTGCCAGGATATGAAGAGAGACATCTTTGGATGAAACGGGTATGAAGGCCCATTCCAGAATCAGAGTAGGAATATCATGCTCCGTTCCTCTAGTGGTTAGTGGGTACTGACAATTCTCCTGTTTCGGGGAAGGTGAACGAATCTTCCCCTGTACCGGGATACGCCGGTTTATCTCTTTGTTTGCCTCCATATCAGGATGGTGGACTTTACTTGCATCTGCAGGGAGCTGGCCCTGCATATATTGGTTTCCCACCATATTGAGTCGGTGGCCTTTTTTGGCGGGGAGACATGCCCGCCTATGATTTGATGCCACATCTGGGTGGCGGGCATTGTTGATCTCCACCATATCGGGATGGTAGGCATCTAGAGCATCAGTTAGGAGCTAGTCCTTCCGGTGCTGGGTCTCCACCATGTAAAATTGGTGGGCTTCACGACCCTGGGTAGGGAGAGGTGCCTGCCCTTTAGGTGTCGTCCTGTGTGAGATATGGGCATGAAGGAGCTTGGCAGGGATGTGCGTCGGCTCGTATGATGCCACCATGTCTGTATGGAGAGCTTTGGATGGGCAAACAGGCGTATGTGCCTGTTTGTAAAGGTTCTCTCTGACTAGGCAGAGGAGCTCCTCCTCAGGGACAAGGGTGATGATCGGTCCTCGGTAGTAAGTTTTCCACCCTTGTCGGGCGGTCCGAGGGGACGATGATCTGGGAGCATGGGCCTGAATCCTCGGTGATACATCCCCTTTAGCGTGAGGATTTTGAGTCGCGGTGTGACCGTGATGATGCCTGCCGGCGAGGGCCTTGGAGCAGAACCCCCGTTCGGTGGGGATGAATTCCTCAACGTCGACCTCATCTACCTCTCTATGATAATGGAGGTATGCATTGTCCCATTCCGGGGATAGACTCCCGAAACGGTTGGATACAACAACAGGGGATGTCTGGATATGCCTTTGCGACCGCTGCTGGGTAGGCGACCGGTGAATCTTGACAGATTGGAGGGCATGCATGGCTACCGACACCATTGGGAGAGTACCGTTCACATGGTACTCTCAGATCAGCGCATCCGAGACCCAGTGTTGAAGACTCTAGGTGGGTGACAAGGTCCTCCATTGGTGAGGATGCACGGTCGTCGCATAGCCTGAAGTGCGCACATGCGAGTTCCTTCATGACACCATTGGATCAAAGGGAGTTCTGTGTAGTACCTGTAAATCATTTTAACAAATACAAACAACAAACCCATCAAAGAAACATCTCATGATCCCATGCGTAATTAATGACCATGATTGGCCCTCCTTGAGAGTATAAGAGGGAACATGGTGGGATTAGGTTAAATCTGTCATGCTTGGATAAAGATTCACGTCGGGTTCACCATTTTTTGTTTCAGGGTCTGTCTCGAAATGCCCAACGGTTATATATCCGATGACACGTGGACCTGATTTCCAAAGGTAGGTGTTCGCCGAATGGTCTGACCAGCGACGTTTAAGAACTCACATTGGTCCAGAGGAAGGGAAGTCGGGCTCATCACACCATTTTGGGGGGAATTATTGCCTATTCCCAGACTCTCTTATAGATTTAAGACGTATTCATATGTTTGTGAATATTTGGTTTATAAAAAAGCATAGTATCCACAGATTTCTGCTGGTTTCCAATGGTCAGTTGAACGCAGGGGTTCGGAATCATTTATGCCCGAGGTTTACCATCCCTCGTTGGATTAATGACCCCAAGGAGTCGAGACACATTGAGGTGGTACTAGGAGTGGCATAGTGAACCGATGTGAAGATAGTCGGATCGACCGATTGTTGGGCTTGAACCTCATGGAGGCTTCCAACGTACCATACCTAGGAGACAAGGATCAAAGTCCACGTAGGTTGGTCCACGAACTGATGGTCCTCCCGCGAACCAAGGTGGTTCACGGCTTTGGGATCGATCCACAAACCAAGGTGGTTCACGGCTTCAGGTTTGATCCACGAACTAGGGTGGTCCACGGAGGGATCCATGCAGGAAGTGGCGACCAAGGGCGGTGTCGGCCGGAGGCTCGTCAGTCGAGGCTTCGCCCGCATAGGAGGTTGCTATGTGGTGCATCAGATCGTGAAAGAGGCATAAATTCCCTGGTTCATGGGGAGTGCATCCACGGAGGGACCATGGTTCATGGTTTTCTCTTCTTTTTTATTTTAGGTTCGCGGTTCACCATGTTATTATACGTTTTTGGTTCCTTATTAGTTCGTTCCCAGGTTCATACCTGCTTTGGTTCACGAACTGGATCTTCTGAAATCCTATGTATTTCTTTAAAATCCTTTCACCTAAATCTGATTGATCTCCTCTCCTCTCTCTCCCATTACCTTCCCCTTGATCTCCTTTTATAGAGTGGGGAAAATGATGTATCTATGTTCATGCAGAACCTTTTGTGGAGGCCCACGACCGAAAACCCGATTCACAGATGACTCGGTCAATTCGCAACTCGCGGGGGGCATTGAGCGCATCTCCCCCGTGAACCAAATGATCTCTCCCACGAACCAAATGAGCTCAGAGAGTGATTTGCAGCCACGGAGGGTTTTTCCTCAATTCTACAAACGACAGTGGATGTGGCTTGATCCGGTCGACGTGGTTCGTGGCAGGGGCAATTTGTCACAGTGGATCGGCTCGGCGCCTGTCCTGCTTCGTGCCTGCGGAGGATCTCTGCCTCCATCTCATTAACGAGGCTGGTCTGCAGAGGGGAATGGTTCAATGAACCGGTCGCGTAACACTCGGGCCGGTTCATGGACCGGTTGGTCCTTTTCTAATTTTGAGTATTGGCCTCCTTCCTTTTCCCAATTCATTAATGGGAATTGGGTAAAAATCCTCTCTCGAATGAAGGGGATTATTATCTTCATTTGCGGTTTTTTCAAGACCCTACAGTGATGTAGAACTACGTTGTCAGAGAATCAGACACTGAACTGGATCATGTAGAGGGAAACATGCCTCAGTCACTCAACCACATGATGTATCTCATCAAAAACTAGGAAGGGGTGTGGCTGAGGTCGGGATGATACTGGTTTTGTTTGTGGTGGAGCCTCAACTGTTATCATAGAAGGTCCGACTGTAAAGTATGTCGGTGGAGATGTGTATATTGTACCTTTTGAAAATTCTTGGTACCTGTGGAAGATGGTGTGGCTGTACTAATTCCCATTGCAGTCATGCTCGATTACTCAGATTGTGCCATGCTAGAAGTGGGAGTTGCTGTACTAGATCCATATACAACAATTGAAGGGAAATTCATGTCTATGGGTTAGATTACTGATGTGGAAGGTGTAGGGATGGAAAACGATGGGGTAGCATCTCCATGGATGGTGGCAGGGAGACTGGATGATTCTCAGCTGATGAGGCTATCATTGGTGGTCTAACTCAGATTCGATGGTGGGAGGGCTACTCATAATTAGTAGTGGTTGCGGGTCACTTCACACAAGATCTATCCCTATCTTCTATGATTTTAAATGGGGAGAATACTAGAGAAATAAAATAAAATAAAATGAAAAAGTATATTAAAAAAGTGAGAAAAAACAAAAGAGAAAAATACATGGCATGTGTAGCCCACGTACACAGTGCATAGTGAGATCTATTTTCCAATATGTTTACTTCGGAGACACATGCTGATTACATATTTTTTGGGGCCTAAGTAGTACAAAACTTTTAGATGGAGTAGACGCCACATGTTAGAATATGAGGTGATCGCTCTATAGGGTTCAAGACATAGAATCACCCTGTAGGTGGAATAAAAAAAATGTACACACAATGTGTGAGTGATACATGGAGTGTATGAGAACATGGAATCCAAATTGTGAATACCTTTGACTTGGATTCATCATGATGAACAATGTACACAATGTGTACCAAACATACATGTCACATGTGGAAAACAATATATCTCTTAGAATTGGACATAGTAAATGGGTTTCTCTTTAAGTATGATTAGAGACACTATACACAACATGTACCAAACACACACGCCTTGTATTTTTCAAATGTGATAAGGGGGGGGGTGTGACCATGTAAAAATCGTACATGATGTGTTGTTCTTCATTTTACATGTGTAATGGTGGTCTCAATGAAGGCCTCCACAATTCATAAATGGACCTAATTTTTTGTAAAACATTGAAATAAGGGTAGTACAAGTACACACCTGGGGTGAGTTTTGAAATTATGATGAAATCCAGGACAGAATCACACCAAAATTAATGACTGACAGAGGGGAGGTGATAAGGTATATAGGAGAAGCCACGGGGGAAGAAAATGGAAAGAGGGGGAGGGGGGTGCGGCATGAGGTCAGGCCAGGTAGGGTTCTCAAATTATATTACTAGGACACATGGTGTTTATTGTGATCATACTTGTCATGTATGTTTTTTTGAGTGATAATAATTAACAAAAAATTATTAATTTTTAAAACACGGTTAATATTATAAATTATTAATTAATTATTATTATAAAATTAAAATAATTATATATTTAAAAATTAAAATAAACATATACATGTTGTGTATCAATGAAATACATATCGTTTTGTCTAAAATTGAAAAAAGAGAACTACAACCTTTGGTCCGGTGATTAGTACATGATTCGATCTGGCAAGCGATTGATCCAATCACATGCCATCAACTAGTAGAGAAAATATTGTAGTGCTGCTCATTTTTTATCTGTTATTATTTAAATTATATGTGTGGTCCTACAGGAGGAAAATAGAATCCAAATTTTTTGGTTTTAATTAGTTAAATAATGGGATGAAATAGGTACAATTTTTGATTTAAACCTGGGTATTTTGAACCCTAGGTTACGACTCTACTAACCATCCCACATAACCCCCAGGTGATTTCTTGTTTTTGATAATGTTGGAAGTTATTTGGAAAACATTACACACATGACATTTTATTATATACATGCCATGTGTTATTAATTAAAAGAAAAAGGAAGGAATTGAACCTATAATTAGGAATCGAACCCAGGTCTATTAGATTCGCTGGATATGACCCTAACAACTAATAAAACCCCAATATTGATTTTATTTTATTTTTAAATGGGTTTTTTACTTATAAAAACAAATCACATGAATTTTAATTAGAACACTGGATTATAAATAATGAACCCAGTTCCAAACGTAGTTCTGGAGTGATTCGAACTAGAGACGGCTCAGATACACCCCAGGTACCTTGCCCTTAACACAAGATTCATTTCTATTTATTAACATAATCAGTATTTATTTATATAATTTTTTTTATAAAAAAACTAATCCAAAAGGTACACTCTGTGTATTTAGTAACACATGGTGTGAAATCTTATTTTTTATTATTTATATTGTTGATGAGTGAAATGGTGGTACATGACATGTTCAAGGTAAGTACACATAGGGTGTTTGTTAATAATTGAAAAAAATGAGGAGGGGGAGGATAGTGGAGAGTAGCCGGGTTTCCTCCTAGTAAGAACATTTTTAGGTCTTTGGCTCAAACTAATTTATGGAACATACCCGTAATATAATTTTTGATGTGGTTTCGGTTGCATGAACCACCAAATGTGTCTAGAGGCCTCATATTTTGACTAGTTATCTTGATCTTCAGGTGGAATGAGTCGTATATTACAATAGTTATGCTCCGTGGCTAGTAGATTTTGAAGGTGAAATTTTTCCTTGTTATGATCTCGTTCATCCTCCCCATCCTAAAATTTCTACTTTACAATGCTAAAAACTTGAAAATAATCACAGTATTTCTCTGATGCAGGTAAATGATAACCGATGGGTAAAAAAATACATGTGATATAATTCATTATAAACATGATGTGATGTGTCCCTATATTCAATGTTTGAGTTTTGAATGTTGTGTTTTGAAATTTTGAATGAATGAAAGGTGGGGACCATGTCATAACATGTCCTCTTAGTTGAAAACGAATTAAAACACCGAACCTTAGACTCATCTAGATTTTCCATATGAGTGATTATCTCTAAAAGTTTCTTCACTATAGTACCAAGTCATCCAAACCTTTCTATTTAGTCTCACTACCGTGTGGTAAAGTCTTCTATCATCAATATCAATATTTTAATGTTACCCAAAGATAATTCTGGAGAAGAATAAGATAAGGGTATAGTGAAGAATGTACATTGGTATTCCTCATATTTAACCCCATCATCCATGTATAGATAATATTCTTATGGGTATTTGAAAGAAAAATCGAGATCATATGGATAATAATCCCCTTTAGGTGGTTCATACCAATTTCTCATTGAATAGTTGTCCATGGAATGGGGTTTGATAGTCCTAAGAGAAGAGTAAACAAAAAGTATAAAAAATAAGGATTATGGTAAAACCAACCTAAACTCAACTTGCACCATTGCTTTTTGACGATCCCCTACAATAGTTCCATAATTTTCTACCCACCCATGTCGTAAGGTACAGTAAAATTTAAAGTTAGTTTTCCATTCTAATATGACTAACTGGGTAGTTAGGGGAAGTTAGGGTCAATACCACATGTAAAATAGAGATATAATTTACCATTAATAGTTGAAAATTCTGTATTGATTATCCTGATAGTATGAATTAAGGGAACAAAATAACAAAGAAAAACTATTGGCAAAAAATTAAATTAAAATAGAAGAAGTGAAGATCAAACAGGAAACAAAATTTCAGGGTTGAAATTTGATTAGGCTTTTTATAAACTTCATTACCTATTATTAGAATCAAAATTAAACTTTTTTACCACATGGATTCAATTATATTACCATATCTCTATCCTATAACTGGTAATTGTTCATTTAAAAGTCAATTCCTTATTCTTGTAATTGAAAGTTCAAATACACATTATCAAATTACCCCAAAAGGAAGTGGAAACATGTTAACTCAATGTTCATGGATTCTATAATTATAATTCCTTTATTTTTCACTATTGGTGTCATTCCTGGTCTAATATAAAATCCATTGTAATTATGAAATGGACTTGTTAATGGAATTATAAAGCATAATTTTTAATAAAATCAACACATCATAATTAAAATTATAAAATATATATAATATTATTACAACCCCAACAAAAGAGAAATAAACTCTTATGAACATGGCCAGAGTGTGTGGATTTAGCATAAACACAATCGCTACCATGGATAAAAGAGGGAGAATGAAGGGGAGAAGGGAATTACACTAAACAGAATTGAAAATGAGAAATGAAAACGTAAATTTTGGATTTGGGGGTGGTTGCTCGATAGAGCCGAAGAACCTCCCCTAGAATTTCCAACCATGAATAGGGAGGGATGCCTCTCTATTTATAGATTTTAGACTACATGGTGTGTACCTTAAAGTATGCGGTACGTAGTTTGGTCAACTGAATTTTTCTCAGTTTTTCCGCCGATAGGCGGACAACCATGATACCCTTTGAATTTCTATGTGGGTTTGGTTGATTGATGGGGTACACAATGTGTGTCAACACCACACTTGAAAGGTAGAGTCTATTTCAGTGAAAAATTATTTTTGGAAGGTCATACATGTCGTGTGATCATGAGGCACACTGCGTGTTTTCTTTGGTCGACTATGTCACGACCCGTCCTCGGGGCCCGTGCCGTGACTACCCCAAGCCCGCGTTCCATAGGCCAGCGGCTGGCGACTAGAACCAAGGCGTAAATCCCAACAAAAGAGAAAGAATTGCCTTTGAAAAGTAAACAAGCACCATAGAGTAAGCAAGCAGAAAAGTAAACACTAAGGAAAAACTGTACAAGCTGTGCTGAAAGTAAAAGGGGCCGGAAATACAAGCGCAACTGTAAAGTACAACTAAAAGGAAAAAAAACAACTGAAAGGAAAAGCCGCAGTGTTGAGCCATCCTCTGGAAGTCCCATCTAAAGGGTGGGTACAGATAGCCTCCACTGCTCCTCGGGTCCACCTGACCGCTCTGAGTACGTCCCGCCCAGTGGTCCACCTCCAGGTACCGTCCTGCTCCGCAAGCCTCCACCACGATCAGCGCTGTCCGTCGTCTGCAACCAAAACAATGTAGTGCGGGCATAGCCCATGCAGGGGTGAGTATAAGCTACTCAGTAGGGACCCCGAGACCCCCTAAGGTCTCCCGAAATCCACAAAGGATAAGCCACAAAGGAAAGATACAATCACTAAGTAACATCTGGCACGGCTTAGGTATATGCCCATACATATACCTAAGTCATCAATTCCCATTCGGCTCCAACGTCCGAGCCCAAGCACAACCTAGTCCACACAGGAAAGAAAATGTATACCCACAGAGGATAGCTCAACACAATCCACAAAGGAGAGTAAACAGTAAATCCACACAGGATAGATCAACACAATCCACAAAGGAGAGTAAGCAGTAAATCCACACAGGATAGCTCAACACAATCCACAAAGGAGAGTAAACAGTAAATCCACACAGGATAGCTCAACACAATCCACAAAGGAGAGTAAACAGTAAATCCACATAGGATAGATCAACACAATCCACAAAGGAGAGTAACACAAGATTTAGCTCATGCAGGTATACTTCTTCGAATGATGATAAAGATGATCAGATATAGATACTGAATCATCTAAGCTGGGACCCACATAGGATACAAGACCAGTATTGAATCATCTAAGCTGGGACCCACATAGGATACAAGACCAGCCCGGCTGGGACCCACATAGGATACAAGACCAGCACAACTAGGACCCACATAGGATACAAAACCAGCTGTCTTCATTGATTCATCTATACTGGGACCCACATAGGATAAAAGACCAGTATTGAATCATCTAAACTGGGACCCACATAGGATACAAGACCAGCACGGTTGGGTCCCACATAGGATACAAGACCAGCACAGCTAGGACCCACATAGGATACAAGACCAGCTGTCTTCATTGATTCATCTATACTGGGACCCACATAGGATACAAGACCAGTATTGAATCATCTAAGCTGGGACCCACATAGGATACAAGACCAGCACGGCTGGGACCCACATTGGATACAAGACCAGCACTCTTCATCGTCGCAGTCCACTGAGGATTTCTGCACAGTTGTCGTCGTCGAAGTAGTAGTCGCAGCCAACTCTAGGGTTTCCGCACAAAGCAAGCTCGTTCGGGAGGGTCCGCTCCACGAGCCGAGAGGCCGATACATCAACTGTCACAAAGTCCGAAGTTGATGTATCCAAAAGTTCCGTATCGTCAACAGGAACTCAACGTCGCAGACGGTGCGTCAATCGGACGCCCAGTCTGAGAGTTATTGGCTTTTTTGTCCCAGGGGCCCGGTTGGTTTTTAAGGAAAAACCAACCCGACCGTACTCCATCTGCGTCCAAACCTCAGGCGGAGTATGCCAAAAGATCCGTCTCACTTAAAGGAATTCAACGAAGCTGACGGCACGTCAATCGGACGTTCGTAGCTCAAGATATGAGTGTTTCCGCTCTGAGGCCACGGTTGGTTTCATGTACGAACCAACCCAGCCGAACTCAAAGTATTCTGAAACCTTATGTGCGATATACGAAAATGACCGTCTCGATCCAAGGATAGTGTTTCCGCTGACGACGAGTCGTTTGGAGGCTCGTAGCTCAAGTTACGGGCATTTGAACGAAAACCGTCCGAAGACGGGGGGTCCGGGCACGGGCCGACCCGGCCCGACCCCCCCTGGGTCGGCCGAACCGGGTCAACCCGGTCCGACCCGGTCCGGCCCGGCCAGGGCGCGGCCCGGCCGGTTGGACCAGCCTGGATCGGCCAGCCCGGCTCGGCTCGGCCGAGCGGCGCGGGGGGGAGCCGCCACCCCCGCGTGACACCCCCGCGACACCCGCGGGGTGTCTCCCTGGACAGCCGAGCGACGCGGGGGGGAGCCGCCGCCCCCGTGTGACAACCCCGCGGCACCCGCGGGGTGTTGCTCGGACAACCGGACGCGGCTTCAGCCGCGTCCCGCACGCGCCGAACCCGCGCGGTCACTGGTCCGCGAGCGCCGCCGCCACCGCTCAGCCGCGACAGCCCTGTCCGGCGGCGCGCCGGGGCGCCGCCGCTCCCGGCTGCCGGCGGCTTCCGCGGGCCCCCAGAGTCGCTCCGGTGGTCCGATTCTATTCCCGTTTGCGCCGCTGCTCCTCCCAGGACTCGTTCTTCACTGCGGGATCATCAAACTTCCGTTGCGGAATGTTCCGTCGTCGCCCGCCAAATCCGCACAACAACGAAGAACGGCAGAGGGTCGTCGGGCCGTGTTCGTTGGCCCGCACCCTTCGTGTTAGTGATAAACAACGAGAGGAAAAAAATATTCAACATATGAATACATATCCGAAAACAATTTTAATGAAATAAAATTGTTTTATGATTCGGGTTCTTCATTTTGAATGGAAACAACACTTGAATTAAGGGCATTTCCAAAAATAAAATCCCTACCACGTAGTCCTCGCGTGTGAGCGTTCTTCGTGGAATTGCTCATCGCGGAAGAAGGGGATCGTCGCGTCGTCGCGGAAGGGCGTCACATCGTCGCGGAAACCGACGTTGAGTCGGCGAACTTAACGGACCAAGAAACAATAGATTTAATTTAATTATAATTAAATCCGTGTTTTGGTAAAAACCACAAGGAGATTAAAAAGAAAATCCGAGACTCTTACCTCAAGCAGCTGATCGAAGATCCGTTGCGGAGGAAGAGATGTCGCAGAAGAACGTTGCAGGAAGGGAACGTCGGAGTCGCGGAACACGGCGTCGCGTCGTCGATTTCCGGGTTCGGCGTTCTTCGTCGGAGGCCGGCGTTTTCGCGTTCTTCGCGTTCTTCGTGAAGAAGGATAAAGGCACGAGAACTCTTTCAAACCTCTCAACGAGTAATCCTTCAAAAAGACTCGTTGGTATTATTTTATTATTATGCCAACAAACGAAAAAAGTAAGGAATGACCCATCAATTCATTGTATTAATTCAACGAAAGTAACAGCTCATTTAATTCACAAAATAAACCGCCCATTTAAATGGTCTGTTAAGAATTTAAGAAACACGTCAGTTGACTTTCATAATGACAGGTTTTCGCGGGTGCATTACTTAGCAGAAAGAAACGGCGGGGCTCGTGCGGGCCCCACCTCACAAATATCCAACCAAGAGGGTAGGATATTTCTGGATAGTACCCTATCCGGTTCAACTCAGTTTAAGCCACTTTTAAGTGGCTTCAAGTGGCTTCCAAGTGTCTTAAGTGAAATAAAATAAAGTTTTCGTAAAATTATTTTATTTCTTAACTTTAAGACCGAAAATTAAAAACCACACTCGAGAAAACGCAACTCCAGAAGAGGCGTTTCTAAGTGAATATCGGCACTGCGATTTAATTGGTGCCCTCAGAATTTGATTCCGGGCACCGGTTCAAAAGTTAGAAAAACCCGCTCATCCGTTCACTGAACGTACCCGAGCCAAACTTCGGAAAATGATTCCGGGCACACCGGTCCTCAGAATCAGGTGCCGTCAGAAACTGCGCTCTTGTAAAATTCCAAAGAAAATGAAGAAAAAAATTTCTTTGAAATTTACGGGTCTTTACATATCTCCCACCACAGGGCTTTACGTCCCCATAAAGCTTCAACACAAACTAGGGAAACAAAGGCGGTACTGAGCACGCATCTGAGCCTCCCGCTCCCATGTGCTCCCTGGAGGTTCCCATGCTCCCATCTGATGCGCACAAGAGGAATCGATCATCCACGTAGGACCCGCTCCCGTCGATCCTCTATCTCCACCGGGACCTCCGTAAAAGTCACCCAATCATCCACGCCTAGCTCCCCATGGTCAACGATGAAGCGTGGAGCAACTTTCCTCCTCGGCCAAATCACCAAAAACCACATCGAGGTGAGACACGCAAGAATATGTGGTCGCCATCCTCGAACTCTAGTGGCCTCCGCCTCCTGTCCGCATAAGACTTCTTCCGGCTCTGAGCTGTACTCATCGCTCCTGGATGACCTGGACCTTCCCTGTCGTGGCCTGGACCATCCCCGGTCCCCCAAGAGCTGCTAAGATTTCTTCTTTGCCGATAAGAGAAATCTGGTCCCATCCCATGGATGAACCACATTATTTGCCTAATACAGTCAATCCTGACATGTATGATACTAATCCATACCAAGGATGACGTCGTAAGGCCTCGACGCTACTACCAAGAGATCCAACCGTTATTCTCGCCTCCAAGGGTTGAGTCACACTATCAGCATCAGTGTGTGGTAACTGGATCTCCTCCAGTAGATGTCTCACCAGTGAGGGTCAAGTCAACAGTCAAAACTGGAACCTCTTAGTAACAACACAAAATAGGACAAGAATGAAAACATCACAAAGGTATGCGTCTTTTATTGTTGCAGCTCATAATACAAAGACGCTACACAAAAGCAAGAAGGAACTAGAAATACATAGGACGTATCCACTAGTTCCACTCCTATCCATCTGCTCCTAGAGCTCCATGATCGAAGGCCTCGGCTTCCTGAAGCTGAGCTCTCGTATGTCCACCTACTCCTTGCGGTCGGGGTGGACCTCCTGGTGGTGGTGGTGGCAACACCTCGAAGTGTCTCCCACCATCGGCTACTCGGCCAGCTCCTGCGCCTCGTCCTCCTGCACCCTGTGGACCACCGTGGACGAACCTCTGTCTGGGAGGTCCCTCTACCACCTTCTGCTCATCTGTAAGACGAGTCGGGCAGTATTGATCCATTTGACCTCGCCCACTGCATGCGTAGCAATGTTTGCCCCTCGCGTAGCTGGCTCTCCTTCGGGTGCCCCACACAAACGAATCTTTATCCTGAGACTGCCAATCAGATGGTCTGGCCCATTTGAACCTCTGCATCACCTGTCTACTACCAGCCGCAGAAGACCCTGCTACGGGCCGTCCTGTGGAGGGTCCTGTCACTGGAGCCTACTCAGCGAGAAAACTCTCCACTAGAAGGGCCCTCTCCAACACCTCTTCCTGTGTCAGAATGTTGAGGGAGACTATCGAAGCCCTGATCTCGTGCCTCAGTCCCTGCTCGAAGGTCCGATCTCGGAAGAACGGGTCCCGTACCATATCTGTGGAGTAGCGCGAGAGATCAGTAAATCTCGCCGAGTACTGGGCCACTGTCAAGCTGCCCTGCCGCAGATGAAGAAGCTCCTGTATGCGTACCGCACAGAGGGTGGCTGGGACGAACTCGGAGCGGAAGATGCTCAAAAAGTCCATCCAGAGGAGTGATGCCTCGTCGTGCACCTGGAGCATCAAGCTCCACCATCTGCCTGCTGCCGCGTGCAGGAGGCTCGCTGCGAGGATCACCATGAGATCCGTTGGTGTCCTCACTAACCGAAAAAACTCTCACTACTGCCTCCAGCCAGTCCATGGCTACCTGGGGGTCCATCTCCCCGTGGAATATGGGAGGTCGCTGGCACTGGAACTCATGCAGTGCACTGAGGCGATGTGAATCGTCAGCGGCTGGTGCTGGAAGCATCGGTGGCTCGGCGGGTAAAGGTACCGCCGGTGCCTGTGCTGACAAGGAGCCCTGCACCGAGGCCTCGTCGCTCGGTGGGCTGTCATCACGCTCCACTCTCGGAACCCTACCTCGCTGCCGTCGTGGGGCCATCCTGAAAATGAAACAAGTGCGCCACGGTCAGAACAGTATACCTGGTGAGCTGACACAAGTAATCACAAAGAAAACTTGAAACACACATGCAATCAATGTTTTCGTGCATTAAGTCAGAAATCAGAAGTCAGGGTCCTGGTGTACGGATACGTCGGCCACCGCACCAACACTGGACTCCCTGGACGGATAACCACACCCAATACGCTAAACACTATTGCTTCACATAGAAGAAAGATCAGAGTCTGTGGTAGAACCGACCACCTCTGATACCAATTTGTCACGACCCGTCCTCGGGGCCCGTGCTGTGACTACCCCAAGCCCGCCTCCCATAGGCCAGGGGCTGGCAACTAGCACCAAGGCGTAAATCCCAACAAAAGGGAGGGCATTGCCTTTGAAAAGTAAACAAGCACCAGAGAGTAAGCAAGCGGAAAAGTAAACACTAAGTAAAAACTATACAAGCTGTGCTGAAAGTAAAAGGGTCCAGAAATACAAGCCCAACTGTAAAGTACAACTGAAAGGAAAAACAGCAACTGAAAGGAAAGGCCGCAGCGTCGAGCCGTCCTTTGGAAGTCCCACCTGAAGGGTGGGTACAGATAGCCTCCACTGCTCCTCGGGTCCACCTGACCGCTCCGAGTACGTCCCGCCCAGTGGTCCACCTCCAGGTACCGTCCTGCTCCGCAAGCCTCCACCACGATCAGCGCTGTCCGTCGTCTGCAACCAACACAACATAGTGCGGGCATAACCCGTGTAGGGATGAGTATAAGCTTCTCAGTAGGGACCCCGAGACCCCCGAAGGTCTCCTGAAATCCACAAAGGATAAGCCACAAAGGAAAGATACAATCACGAAGTAACATCTGGCACAGCTTAGGTATATGCCCATACATATACCTAAGTCATCAATTCCCGTTCAGATCCAATGTCCGAGACCAAGCACAACCCAGTCCACACAGGAAAGCAAACGTATACCCACACAGGATAGCTCAACACAATCCACAAAGGAGAGTAAACAGTAAATCCACACAGGATAGCTCAACACAATCCACAAAGGAGAGTAAGCAGTAAATCCACACAAGATAGCTCAACAAAATCCACCAAGGAGAGTAAACAGTAAATCCACACAGGATAGCTCAACACAATCCAAAAAGGAGATTAAACAGTAAATCCACACAGGATAGCTCAACACAATCCACAAAGGAGAGTAACACAAGATTTAGCTCACGCAGGTATACTTCTTCGAATGACGATAAAGATGATCAGATATAGATACTGAATCATCTAAGATGGGACCCACATAGGATACAAGACCAGTTGTCTTCATTGATTCATCTATACTGGGACCCACATAGGATACAAGACCAGTATTGAATCATCTATGCTGGGACCCACATAGGATACAAGACCAGCACGGCTGGGACCCACATAGGATACAGGACCAGCACAGCTAGGACCCACATAGGATACATGACCAGCTGTCTTCATTGATTCATCTATACTGGGACCCACATAGGATACAAGACCAGTATTGAATCATCTAAGCTGGGACCCACATAGGATACAAGACCAGCACGGCTGGGACCCACATAGGATACAAGACCAGCACAGCTAGGACCCACATAGGATACAAGACCAGCTGTCTTCATTGATTCATCTATACTGGGACCCACATAGGATACAAGACCAGTATTGAATCATCTAAGCTGGGACCCCCATAGGATACAAGACCAGCACGGCTGGGACCCACATAGGATACAAGACCAGCACTCTTCATTGTCGCTGTCCACTGAGGATTTCTGCAGAATCGTCGTCGTCGAAGTAGCAGTCGTAGCCAGCTCTAGGGTTCCCGCACACAGCAAGCTCGTTCGGGAGGGTCCGCTCCACGAGCCGAGAGGCTGATACATCAACTGTCACAAAGTCCGAAGTTGATGTATCCAAAAGTTCCGTATCGTCAATAGGAACTCAACGTCGCAGACGGCGCGTCAATCGGACGCCCGGTCTGAGAGTTATTGGCTTTTTCGTCCCAGGGGCCCGGTTGCTTTTTAAGGCAAAACCAACCCGACCGTACTCCACCTGCGTCCAAACCTCGGGCGGAGTATGCCAAAAGATCCGTCTCACTTAGAGGAATTCAACGAAGTTGACGACACGTCAATCGGACGTCCGTAGCTCAAGATATGATCGTTTCCGCTCCGAGGGCCCGGTTGGTTTCGTGTACGAACCAACCCAGCCGAACTCAAATTATTCTGAAATCTTGAGTGCGATATACTGAAACGACCGTCTCGATCCAAGGATCGCGTTGCCGCTGACGGAGAGTCGTTTGGATGCCCGTAGATCAAGTAACGGGCATTTGAACGAAAACCATCCGAAGACGGGGGGTTCGGGCTCGGGCCGACCCGGCCCGACCCCCCTGGGTCGGCCGAACCGGGTCAACCCGGTCGGACCTGGTCCAGCCCGGCCAGGGCGTGGCCCGGCCAGTTGGACCGGCCTGGCTCGGCCAGCCCGGCTCGGCTCGGCCGAGCGGCGCGGGGGGGAGCCGCCACCCCCGCGTGACACCCCCGCGGCACCCGCGGGGTGTCTCCCTGGACAGCCGAGCGACGCGGGGGGGAGCCGCCACCCCCGCGTGACAACCCCGCGGCACCCGCGGGGTGTCGCTCGGACAACCGGACGTGACTTCAGCCGCGTCCCGCGCGCGCCGGACCCGCGCGGCCGCGGGTCCGTGAGCGCCGCCGCCGCCGCTCAGCCGCGGCGGCCCTGTCCGACGGCGCGCCGGGGCGCCGCTGCTCCCAACTGCCGGTGCCGCCGCGCTGGCGACCCGCGCCGCCAGCGGCTTCCACGGGCCCCTGGAGTCGCTCCGGTGGTCCGATTCTGTTCCCGTCTGCGCCGCTGCTCCTCCCGGGACTCGTTCTTCACTGCGGGATCATCAAACTTCCGTTGCGGCACGTTCCGTCGTCGCCCGCCAAATCCGCACCACAACGAAGAACGACGGAGGGTCGTCGACCCATGTTCATTGGCCCGCACCCTCCGTGTTAGTGATAAACAACGGGAGGAAATTTTTTTTTCAACATATGAATACATATCCGAAAACAATTTTAATGAAATAAAATAGTTTTATGATTCGGGTTCTTCATTTTGAACGGAAACAACACGGGAATTAAGGGCATTTCCCAAAATAAAATCCCTACCTCGTAGTCGTCGTGCGTGAGCGTTATTCGCGGAATTGCTCGTCGCGGATGAAGGGGATCATCGCGTTGTCGCGGAAGGGCATCGCGTCGTCGCGGAAGGGAGTCGCGTCGTCGCGGAAACCGGCGTTGAGTCGGCGAACTCAACTGACCAAGAAACAACAGATTTAATTTAATTATAATTAAATCCGTGTTTTGGTAAAAACCACAAGGAGATTAAAAAGAAAATCCGAGACTCTTACCTCAAGCAGATGATCGAAGATCCGTTGCAGAGGAAGAGACGTCGCAGAAGAACGTTGCAGGAAGGGAACATCGGCGTCGCGGAACACGGCGTCACGTCGTCGATTTCTGGGTTCGGCGTTCTTCGTCGGAGGCCGGCGTTCTTCGCGTTCTTCGCATTCTTCACGTTCTTCGCGAAGAAGGATAAAGGCACGAGAACTCTGTCAAACCTCTCAACGAGTAATTCTTCAAAAAGACTCGTTGGTCTTATTTTATTATTACGCCAACAAACAAAAAAGGTAAGTAACGACCCATCAATTCATTGTATTAATTCAACGAAAGTAACACCTCATTTAATTCATGAAATAAACCGCCCAATTAAATGGTCTGGTAAGAATTTAAGAAACGCGTCAGTTGACTTTCATAATGACGGGTTTTCACGGGTGCGTTACATAGCGGAAAAAAACGGCGGGGCTCATGCAGGCCCCCCTCAAAAATATCCTACAAAGAGGGTAGGATATTTCTGGATAGTACCCTATCCAGTTCAACTCAGTTTAAGCCGCTTTTAAGTGGCTTCAAGTGGTTTCCAAGTGGCTTAAGTGAAATAAAATAAAGTTGTCGTAAAATTATTTTATTTATTAACCTTAAGCCCGATAATTAAAAACCACACCCGAGCAAACACAACTCCAGAAGAGGCGTTTCTAAGCGAATACCAGCGCTGCGATTTAATCGGTGCCCTCAGAATTCGATTCCGGGCATCGGTTCAAAAGTTAGAAAAACCCGCTCGTCCGTTCACTGAACGTACCCGAGCCAAACTTCGAAAAATGATTCCGGGCACACCGGGCCTCGGAATCAGGTGCCGTCAGAAACTGTGCTCTTGTAAAATTCCAAAGAAAATTAAGAAAAAAATTTCCTAGAAATTTACGGGTCTTTACAGAATACATGGTTGGGTACTCAGGTTGGCCGATACATGTCTCGAAAAAGGTACGCTATGTGTGTTTAAAAATAACATGCCTTTTATATCATAATTTTCATTCTCATCACTCCCAATTTGAGACTTTGTTTTTGGAAAACACCTCAAAATAACCATAAATACTGAAATAAATAATTTTCTCATAAAATAATTTTTATTCAGTGAAAAAATGTTTTTATAATCAATATCATATATGTAAATTTATACAAAAATCAGGAATATCACCCATAATAGTATAATCACACATATAATAAATATAATCAATTTTTTTCAAACATACATGATTTGAGATAATAGTCCTAGTAGACCCATTATGAAACCAAACATATTTTTGGAGTTTAACTATGTATTTATAATTAATATAATATACAATATAATGAATGAATTAAACCATAATAGTCAAAATAATATATAAATGGTCAATTTCACTATTATTTAGGCCATCCTGATGTAACAGTGACCCTTTTGGCCAATACAAGTAGATGTTTGTTGTCTCTAACCATGTATCAAAAAGATATTATCATGATAATATCAGTAAAAATTCTATACACATGACATATCATGGGTATTAATCCCCATTCAACTTATCCCCACACTCCCAATTTGTGGAATGTTACTCTATATCAGGATTTAACCAACCCCAAAGATTTAGAAAATAACATGCAACACATAGAAAATTACATCTAACCACATAAGAACATTCATATGTTGACCGCATAATTTCAATACAAAGATCATTGAAATGTTCAAATATTTTCCAGAAAAAATTATATATTAAGATATGAATTATCATCAAATAAACTAATGAAAAAAATCACTGTCTCAAAATCAACCTTAAGAAAATAAATGTTTTATAGAAAATATTTTAACTAATATCTTTAATCAAACCACACACTTTAATTAACACCTCAATCTAAACTAAAAGGAATAAAACTAATCTACATAATATAATCTGATGAAATTACATTTTTTAAATAAAATCTTGCATTAACTACACTTAATTCCTCACTTAAATTTGTAGCAAAACACTCCCATTCTAATTATCTATCATTTTATTTTTATTATTAAAATAATTATTAATAATATAATAACATAATAAATAATAGTTAATTTAATGTATTTTTCTCATAAAATTAGATGGATTTTTAGTAGAGAGAATTCTATTTTCAATAACTAAAAATTTAGATTATTTTCTTGTAATATTTATATAAAAAAATAATTGGAAAGTTTTATCAACAGAAAATATTAACCACAGATAATATGTTTTTTAATAAATATTTAATTTAATAAATTATAATTTTACTATCTAATTAATCTAATTTTTCATTCGCTTCATCATCAAATTCATATTTAATAAATTAAATTAATTCATCTATTAGATATCTTAAAAAACACATAAAAACACATAAAAACACATAAAAACACATAAAAACAAATAATAAACATAAAATGAAATTTATTATCACCTAACTCATAATAAATGTATTATTTTCATTTGAATAATATTATAATAATTCCCCAAATACTAAAAATTCAAAATAATTATCTAATAAGAGAGAAAAAATACATTTAGGTCTAAACATCGAACATTAACTTGATGCCTCAAAAAATAAATCAATTTATTAACTTCTAAAACTAAATGAGATAATAATAATGAATTCATATTGAAAATGCCTCATGAAATGAGAATAAATGGTTGAGAGAAGTTAAAAATTTTATGGTAAGAGAGAGGTGTATTTCTACCACTTACTGTATGCTCTACCTTTGAGTAGTAGTGACATCCACAACATAGAAATTTTTAAAAAAAATTTAAATAAAAAACCCAATAGGATAGAAAATGAATTATATTTAACCAAGGGGGTACATGTTATTTTCTCATTATTTATAATATAATATAATATTATTTTTTTAAAATAGAGAGGAATATCCCCCAATGCTCCAATATTCCATGAGAGAAGGGTGACATCAGTGCACCAATTGATTTAAAATATAGTTTTTTTAATAAAATTATTTATAAATACCCTATTCCACATAAAACATGTCATGACCCCCTATCCAAAAAGTGTACCCCTCCTGGACTATAAATGTGAGAATAGAGATAATGACCCCCCGATTCTCACCTCCACAAGGCCCCGGGTTGGAAACTAGCACCGATGGTATAATAAACCCACATATGGGAGGCATTACCCTAAAAAAGAAAACATAAATAAGAAATAGATAACACGGAAACCAACCAAACCATTCTCAAAATACAATATACAAATACATCACATGTATACATATGTAATTTCATTCAAAAATACTACCCCTGAAATGGGAAAAATGCATGTACTAAAAGAAAGTAAAATGAACCCGACCACAAAGCCCAAACATCTCCAACAATACCCCAATCTCTTAGTAACAAGCCTAGTCTCCAACCTGATCCATGTGACCTGAAAAATAAATTATATAACATAGGGTGAGTATAACAGTATACTCAATAAGATCCTCCCTAAATCCTCTCATGAAAAATTAAATAAAACTTGCTAAAGCGCAATGAATGACAAGTGAAACCAAATCGTCACCTAAATAGGTATACTAAGTTACCATCCTTACCATGGATACTATCTATAAGTATCACATAAAATACTATATAATATAACAAATAATTTCAAGGGTACCATGCTATAACTTCCCCATTGATTTTTTTTCTTTTCCCCAACATCGCACATCTAAAGAATCTCTCTTAAGAAAGGCTTTCCCATAGACACAAGGGAGAATATCCATAACCTACACCTCATGAAATTCACCACAAAACTACAATTTTAAATGTTACAAGGTTTTTTATAGGAGCCACCATACCTTGCATAGCATGTATCATACATCCAGTATTATACCTAAATCCATTACCGCCCATACACCGAGTAAGGATCCTCAAGCCATCACAACCTATAAATGTTACACCTATAATAATCCATAGAAAACTATTTTTGGAACCATGGTATTCTATGCATTAATTGGAGTATGGTTTGTGTTTGTTTTCAATCCTCAGTGGAAGTTCAGAATGTGCACCAGTAAAGTGATCATACAGTTCAATTTGACAACAATGTTGAATGTGGCGCTACTTCCCAGTGTTTGCCAAATTTTGGGGCCTGAAAATCGACGAATGGAGAAAAGTGTTTTTGGCAAAGAGACATGCACACCGTATACTTTATGGAGAGGAATCTTGCGTGCTATATGTTCTTAATGTTTAGAACATGAAAAAATGGAAAAGGGAAGAGGGTTGCGCAAGTGTTGGGTTGGTTGCGCAAGTGACCTGCGCGTCATGAAGATACTTGCGTGCCAATGCCTAGAAGGATTGGAAACTTTCACTCCTATTGTTTTTCAAGATCAAAACTTCAAAATATGGAAAATGAAAGAAGGACGTGAAAGTATTAGTTGGGTCGCGCAAGTGAGTTGCACGACAGAGGCTAGGGGAGATGAGCTGTGCAACGAGACTTGCGCGCCGAGGGGTGACCTGCGCGCTGCCGCGCAGGTTGACCAGTTTGCCTATAAATAGAGGACCACCCCTCCCCATTTCCTATGAAGTTCAAGACTTAGAGATTTTTCGATCTCTCGTCGTGTAAGTGGTTGAGTCGCGCAAGTGGTTCTTGGGTTGCGCAAGTAGAGGCTGCGCGCCAGTTGTTGGCTGCGCGACCAAGGCAGTTTGGGAGTTAAAGGCGCAACATTGCGCATGTTTGGAGTTGAAAGAGGCAGTGTCGCGCAAGTGGGTTGGTGTCACCTGCGTTCCGAATTTGTACCACGCAAGTGACATACACTCCATTCTTGAAACTTGCGCGCTAGGCTTGGAACTGCGCACCAGGTATTGTTGAAGCCTGCTGGTCGTCTTGGAGCTGCACGAAAGCTGGAAATTTCCCGGATACCTTCTGTGCAAAGGGAGATCTTTTTATAGGAGAAATTTGGACTTCAACAGAGCATCTACACCCAACAGAGTATGCCTTCATTTAGAAACCATGAAGAGACCTTCATGTTTATAAACTGAGCGTGACTTCACCAATGGCAGTGAGCCAGATGGAGTCAACGGGAGTGTCCCGAGGGACGCAGTGAGCTATCCCTGATCAATTGTAAAGGTAGTGAGCCTGGGACAGAGTGACTATTCCCAAACCATTTTAATCCACATCTAGTGAAGATTAGTGGAATTAGGTACGACCAACAACTTTTCGGCGTATGCTCCTTGGACGTAGCCCTTAGTGGTGAACCAAGTAAAAATTGTTGTGTCATCTCTTCTGTATATGAATGTTTGATTACTGATCATATCCCTCATACAGGTTCATCTAGTTCCTACCATCTTGGGAACAAGATCCTTTAGTTTAAAAGAAAAAGTTGACACCCTGATTCACCCCTTCCCTCTCAGGGTGTCCTGGGGTCCTACAAGTGGTATCAGAGGCGAGGTTGATAGCGTTGAATCTATCCATTGTCGCCATGGAGAATGCATTCAATGTTAGGGGAGTCCCTCTCTTTAGTGGATGCAATTTTCAGATCTGGAAAAAATAGGATGAGATCTCATCTAAGATCTCTTGGAATGGATGTTCTGTTTTCCACTGTGCAAGGAATACAAGTCACTGATCCAACAGGCCTGGCCAAGACTAACAAAGACAGGAAAATTCTTGATACAGATACTGAAGTAAAAAATGCACTCACCGCAGCTCTTTATGATCAGATCTATCTAAAGGTGTTGAGTTGCACCGCAGAAAAATCTATGTGGGATAAACTCAAAAATATTTATGAAGGAGATAGCAATGTGAAGGAGGAAAAATTACAAGTCCTTCACATTCGGTTTGATGATCTGAAGATGCACTCAGATGAGAATGCAGACTCATTCTTTAATCGAATTACTGAAGTGGTTGGAGCAATTCAGGGTCTAGGAGAAGAAATCAAAGACATTGATATTGTAAAGAAAATTTTAAGAAGACTTCCATCCCTGTACAATACAATGGTGTCAGCCCTTGAGGAAAGAGATCTCACCAAACATTCTCTAGATGATCTACTGAGCAGCTTGGTAGCATAAAAAAGGAGAGTCAAACCAGAAGACTCTACGACTCATGTGAGTAATTAAATTCCATTCAAGGCCATGGATAAATTGAAAATCTCAAAAGATATTAGTGGTGAAGATGAAGAAGAAAAATAGATTCTTTCTCTCATTGAAAAGAAGTTCCAGAAGGGAAAAGGGAAATTCAAAGGGATGTTATCTCTCGTATGTTTTCATTGTGGAAATGTTGGGCACATTGCCTCTCAATTTTTAAGAAAGAACAATGATGAAGATAGTGAAGAGGAGAACATCGAGAAGCCTCGAAAAAGATTTTTTAAAAAGAGAGACTTCAAATATGGAAATAAAATACAGAGGAAGAGTTTTTTCTGTGAAGAGGAAGATGAGGATACTGAATTTTGTGAAGAAGAAGAACCCGAATTTAAAACGGGAAAGCATGCTTCCGTGATGGCTATAGTTGAAAAGTAAAAACCCTTGATAAGTAAAGACATAGATAATCAGATTATTTCTAATGGTGATTCAAAGACTCAAATTAAGGATGCTTTTTCCAAGCTTCAGAATAAATGTAAGAGATGTAATAAGTGGAAGGAAATGGTGGAAGAATCATCAGAATATGTAGATGAGCTTGAAGCAGAGATTGAATGAATAGAATAACTAGTGAGAGTTTAGTCTTCAATCCTTGAAAGCACATATGATGTTGTGGAACTATAGCTTAAAATTGAAGAACAAGAAAAGGTCATAAATGACCTTTCATCCAGACTGGAAGATAAGTCCAAGACTATTGAGGGACTTGAGAAAGAAGTTGTTACTCTTAGAAGTGAAATTGAATGTCAATCATTGAAAAATGAGGAAAAGAAGAAAATTCATTTCATAAGATTCTCAGATACAGAATTACTAGAAAGAGCCAAGTGTGGTTCAGATGGGGTTGGAAAAATCTTATGTGATCAAAGACCCACTTTCAAGGGAAAGAGTGGAATTGGATATGAAGCTGAGACATCAACTACTGGAAGTAAAGAGAGCCAAAATAATGACAAAATGAATGTTGGACATGCTGAAACATTACCTAAAATGATGAAAAAGAAACCCTCAATCAAAACTAATATAAGAACTGAAAATTATCCTCAAAATTTCAAAAATGATAGGCAGTTTAACTATTCTCCAAAGGAAGAAGGCATGAGGATAAATTCAAGTGAAAAGTCATTTCCTCTCATGAAATGTCAGTTCTGTGGTTATCTAGGCCATACCTTGTCATACTGTGTAGAGGCAAGGAGATAATTGAATGGGGAAGATCTGGGAAGTCAACAAAGGAGGCCAATTTTATATCCTCCATATTATAGAAGAAATAGCTTCTATGGTTACTATTTTAACTGTTCTAACTTTGGCCATAAAGATATGTATTGTAGGCTGCCGTATGATAGGAGAAATTCTTACAACACACAAAGACGGTCCATTTTTCATCCTCCTGATGATGTTGTTATCATAAACATTTTTTCCCCTTTGGAAGAAGATTATGGGTATGAAGAATAAGATTATGTCGAAGAAAGTATTAAAAGGCCATCAGTATCCTATACTCAATCCAATATCTCTTGGAATGAGAAGAAGAAGATCGAGAAATCCAATCTTGCAGATGTAGCCCTCAAAGCTACAAAGAGCAGCAGCACTTGGATCTTTGATAGTGGATGCTCTTCCCATATGATGGGAAATGCGGACCTTTTTAAGAACATTGAAAAGAAGGTTGATGGAACAGTACAGTTTCGTAATGATGGTGGTTTGACGATTAAAGGCAGTAGGAATACTGCTCTCTCCAACAGGGAGCTGAAGAAGACTGAAGTTCTTTATGTGGAGGTTCTATGCGAGAATCTCCTCAGTGTAAGTCAACTCTGTGACTCAGGGATCATAGTAACCTTCAATAAAAAAGGGTGCACTATAAAATGAAATACAGGGAATTCTCTTATGAGAGGCTGTAGAACAGATGGAAACTTATATCAGGTTGACTGCAAAGTGAACTCCTGTTATTTTTCTGTTGAAGAAAAAAACAATTTGTGGCATCGAAGGATAGGGAACATTAACCAACAAGACATGGAAAATAAATCTAATCTGAAGATAGTCATGGATATTCCCATTCTAAAACGTGAACAGGAAAAGTCTTGTGATGCTTGTATTCATGGGAAGCTGGTCTGCAGTTCATATCGGCCAAAGATGAAAATGGCATCACATCTTCTTGATCTCATTCATACAGATGTATGTGGCCCAATAAATGTTTCCTGAACCTATGGAGAAAGGTACTTCTTCCTATTAATTGATGATTATAGCAAAATGGCTTGTGTAATGTTGATTCACAGGAAGCGACAAGTACTTGATTGAATGAAAAATTATCGCCAGATTGCTGAGAATGATACTGGATGGAAAATAAAAGTCCTGCGATCTGACAATGGTGGGGAATAAACGTCCATTGAGTTTGAAAATTACATAGAAAAACATGGAATACAACATGAGGTAGCTACTGTGAGAACTCCACAACAAAATGGAGTTTTTGAGCGTCAGAATCAACAGGTCAACAATATGGCCAGGACTATGCTGATTGAGAGTGGTATCTCTCTCCATTTCTGGAAGGAGGCTATTGAAGCTGTAATGCACATTCAGAATCGAACAGGGCTTTATATAGATGAAACAAAGATACCATACGAATTTTGGCATGAAAAGAAGCCTTCATTGACATACTTCTGTGTTTTCAGAAGCAAATGTTTCATCTGGAATAAAGAAGGAAATCAAGGGAAGTTTGGAGACAATTCTAATGAAGGAATTTTTCTTGGATATCCAATGAACAAAAAGGCTTACAAGTGTCGAAATAAACACTTGGGGAGGATTGTGGAAAGAAATGATGTTATGGTCATTGATGGTAGAACCTCAAGTGCTTCCAATAATAGCTATGCTGATGATATAGAAGATGATGATGAGTGTGAACATAGAGTAATTTAAAATACCAAAATAGAGGAAGGTGAACAAATCACTTAGTAGTCACATCATGATGTTGACTTAGAAGGGGAATCTGAAGAAGAAAATATGGATGGAGAGAATGGATCTGAACCTCACAGGAGAAATCGAAGAGATGAGATTGATCCATCCAACATAATTGGGGACAAGAGTGCACCCACTCAAACAAGAAGGATGATGAATAACGCGTAATCTGCATTTCTATCAGTTGTGGAGCCATCCTCATTCGAAGAATCTGCAAAGGATGAATCTTGGCTGAATGCCATGAATGAAGAATTAGATCAGATTGACAAGAATCAGACTTGGGATCTTGTCCAGAGACCCGACAGTCACAATGTGATTGGTACCAAATGGATCTTCAAAAATAAGTTTTATGAGCATTGATGTGTCATCAGAAACAAGGCATGACTTGTATGTAAAGGATACTCCTAGATTGAAGGCATTGGTGTTGATTAAACCTTTTCTCCAGTGGCTAGACTGGAATCAATCAGGATTTTCCTTTCCATGGCACTCCAAAGAGGATATAAAGTATATCAAATGGATGTCATGACAACATTCTTGAATGGTGTTCTAGAAGAAGAATTCCACATTGAACAACCAGTGGGTTTTTTTCTAGGTACTGACGAAAAAAAGGTCTACAAACTGAAGAAATCTCTATATGGTTTGAAGTAGGCACCACGGGAGTGGTACTCATGGCTGGATTCATATCTCAAAAAACTGGAATTAAAAAGAGGAGGAGTAGATCACAATCTCTATGTGAAGAATTCTCCAAAAGACCAATTCATGGTTCTAGTCTATGTTGATGATATCATATTTGGTGGCAGCAGGCAGAAATCTGTGGATGAATTTTCCAATCACATGAAATCAGAACTTGAAATGTTTATGATTGGAGAACTCGCATATTTCTTGGGATTGCAGGTGATTCAAAAGAAATATTACACTTTCATTTCTCAGGAAAAATATGCATGAGAGCTGCTGAAGAAGTTTAATATAAAAGACTGCAAACCAATGTCAACTCTGATTGATGTTGGAACTAAACTTGGAAAACATGAAGATGGGACCTCTGTAGATCCCACCATGTACATGAGGATCATTGGGAGCCTGTGGTTCCTGACAGCGACACATCCAGATATTGTCTTTGCTAAATGTCTTGCAGCCCGCTTTCAGAGTAGTCCAAATGAAGAACATATGGCAGCAGTCAAAAGAATCATGAGGTACATTCAAGGTACACACAACTTTGGGATATATTTTGCCGCAGGTAGGGACAGTGAATTATCAGTGTTTTCTAATGCTGACTGGGCTGGTGATGTAGTAGACAGAAAGTCCACCAATGTTGGGGCCTTATATAATGGGCGGAAATGTGTTGGCTGGTTGAGAAAGAATCAAGAAAATACTTCTCTTAGTACTGCTGAAGCTGAGTATATCTCCGCCACAAAGGCATGCACTCAACTTCTATGGATAAAGCATCAATTAACAGATATTGAGGATGATGTGAAGAAACCAATGGTGATTTACTGTGATAATAAGAGCGAAATTGATCTTACGAAGAATCCTGTTCAGCATTCTCATACAAAACATATTGAAATCAGGCATCAATTTATCAAAGAGAAAGTTGAGAAAGGCGTGATTAGAATGGATCATGTGGGAACAGATGAGCAAGTGGATGATATCCGGACCAAGCCACTGTCAGTGGCTGCGTTTGAGAAACATCGGTTGAACCTCTATGTTCAGCCACCTCCCAATGCATAAGGAGGTTATGAAATACCCCTATCCCCATTTATGATAGCTATTTTAATCTGTTTTTGGATGGGATGAAGGTTTATAGGGGAGATACTATCCTGGGGGAGTATGGTACAAGCTGAACGTTCAACAAATTACCGGTCATTTGATTTATTGTCAATGGGGGAGAAAGGAATAAATTCAGGCATGTTCAGACATTCAATTTAGTGTCCGTAAAGGAATAAATTTATGCATGTTCAAACTTTCAATTCAGTGTCAGTGATAGGATGAGAAGGACATGTTCAGACTTTCAATTTAGTGTCAGTAAGGGAATAAATTTAGGCATGTTCAGACTTGCAATTCAGTGTCAGTGATAGGATGAGAAGGAATACATAGGTCATGCAACGATTCTGGGGCGTCATTGAGAATTCCAAAACACTGGAACCCAATTCAAGATTTCTTTCTTTTTTTATAAACCTAGCATTTCTCACGTATACTTAGAGTGTCGGCTGAGTTGAATTTTCCGTTTTTGGTTTGCACATGGAAGGGGATCTATTGAATTTATTTTATGGTTGCGAACAAACCCAAAGGGGGAGATTGTTGGAACCATGGTCTTCTATGCAGGAATTGGAATATAGTTTGTGTTTGTTTTCAATCCTCAGTGGAAGTTTAGAATCTGCACCAATAAAGTGATCATACAGTTCAAGCTAACAACAGTGTTGAAGATGGCGCCGTTTCGCAGTGTTTACCAAATTTTTGGGCCTAAAAATCGACAAATGGAGAAAAGTGTTTGTGTAAAAGAGACTTGAGCGCCGTGTTCTTGATGGAGAGGAAACTTGCGCGCAATATGTTTTTCAAGATCAGAACATGGAAAAATGGCAAAGGGAAGAGGGTCGCACAAGTGTTGGGTTGGTCGCGCAAGTGACCTGCGCGCCGTGAAGAGACTTGCATGCCAATGCCTAGAAGGATTGGAAACTTGCGCGCCTATTGTTTTTCAAGATCAAAACTTCAAAATATAGAAAAGTAAATAAGGATGCACAAGTATTTGTTGGGTCACAAAAGTGAGTTGCGCGACATAGGCTAGGGGAGATGAGCTGCGCACCGAGACTTGCGCGCCGAGGGGTGACTTGCACACCGCCGCATAGGTTGACCAGTTTGCCTATAAATAGAGGACCACCCCTCCTCATTTCTTATGAAGTTCAAGACTTATATATTTTTCGAGCTCTCATCACGCAATTGGTTGAGTCCTGCAAGTGGTTGTTGGGTCACACTAGTAGAGGCTGCGCGCCGGTTGTTGGCTGTGTGGCCAAGGCAGTTTGGGAGTTAAAGGTACAACGTCGCGCAAGTTTGGAGTTGAGAGAGGCAGTGTCGCGCAAGTGTGTTGGTGTCACCTACACGATGAATTTTCACCGCACAAGTGACTTACGCGCTATTCTTGAAACTTGCGCACCGGGCTTGGAACTATGCGCCAGGTATTGTTGAAGCCTGATGGTCGTCTTAGAGCTGCACGAAATATGGAAATTTCCCCGATACCTTCGGTGCAAAGGGAGATCATTTTATAGGAGAAATTTGGACTTCAAAAGATCATCTACACCCAACAGAGGATGGATTCATTTAGTAATGATGAAGAGACCTTCACGTCTATAAACTGAGCAGGGCTTCACCTATAGTAGTGAGATAGGGGGAGTCAACGGGAGTGACCCGAGGGATGCAGTGAGCTATCCATGAACAATTGTAAAGGCAGTGAGCCTGGGACAGAGTGACTGTTCCTGAACCATTATAATCCACATCTAGTGAAGATTAGTGGAATTAGGTACGACCAGAAGCTTTTTGGTGTATGCTCCTTGGACGTAGCCCTTAGTGGTGAACCAAGTAAAAATTGATGTGTCATCTCTTTTGCATGTGAATGTTTGATTGCTGATCATATCCATCATACAGGTTCATCTAGTTCCTACCAACGTGGGAACAAGATCCTTTAGTTTAAAAGAAAAAGTTGACACCCTGATTCACCCTTCCCCTCTCAGGGTGTCCCGGGGTCCAACAACTATATCCATAATATATTTTTGTGAAATAACCAAATTCCATTATAACCCCTCTACACACATATATAGGGAAAACTAACAACCATTCATACCAACACAAGTAACAACCAAGAGAAGAGAGCAGGGATAAATGGGCTAGTAAGCCTTCCATCCTCCCACCGGGATGTTGGGGAAAACACCCCAAGGGCTCAGAATCTTTGGGGAGTCATTTCACCTAACCTATAGGGCGTATTGGTATATAAAAAAACAAAAAAAAAACATAATATAATATAGCTCACAACCACACAATGGGAAAACCCTAGTCTTAGAATCAACAGCATCCAATTTCTCTTGGACTCTCAAATACCAGTGCTAAGAATAGATATCATATAAGCACACAACAATTTAAAGAGACTTATTAAGTCACTTTATCAATTTTTATCAGTTTAAATTTATGTTAATTAATTATTTTAAAATTAATTAATAATTATCAATTCCACATTACATTTAATTATCATTAAAACTAAGATCCATGCCCTCTAGGCATAACCAAAATGATTCAAAAACTTCTCAAATTCACAACGTCAATATTGAATCCCAGAAAGCTCCAACCCCAAGGGTTAAACATTTATTAATTTATTAACCACCTTAACACTTCCATATTTACATATTTCCATATTTCTATGTATTCTAGGAAAACATCCTAATCTACAAAACACAAGGGGCTCAACACAGTGAGTAGATAAACTACCCATAGTGTCTTTCCCTCCTATAGTAAGAGCATAGATCCATCCATCATAGATAATATAAACACATAAATAATGTGGAATACCCCAAAAATATTCATATATTTTGGTAGGAGGGTAAGAAATGCCATCTACCTCAAGTAGTGGGGAATATTAAAATAGATAAAAAACAATATGTTCAACAAGAATCCAACTTTCATATCAACAGGTAACCACAACTTCAACCCATTCTATCATCTCTGGTGTCCTCCCCAACACCCACATGAAAAAACCACTAAATCTCCCCACTCCAATCATAAAATACTGCCAAAACCACTAGGCCTCCATGCCCCCACAAACCACAACTTCCCTCCAGGCTCATCCATCCTCGGCTCACACCACAACAGAAGAAAAAAGAAACAAACATCATAGAAACTGGGATCTTGTCCCTAAACAAGGAATTCATCCTTCACACACAATGAGCACTCATATCTAAAAAGAATAAATAAAATGACCTTTACAAGAAAATTTGTAAATAAGAACCCATAATTCATTACATTTATCATAAAACTGGTCCATTATTCCATCTATAATTAACCAATTCAATTAAACATGCATAACTGCATCCATTTGATTATAATCAATTCCAAAAAACTAAAAATATATTCATCAACATTCCAATTTATTCCTATAGAAAATAAATTTACAATTACTCACATCTTTAAGTTATTTAAAAATTTCTTTCAAGAATGACATGATATACAAGCACGACATGGATATCACACTATCTAGAAAATCAATAGGTAATAACATCACTAAGTAATTGACACCAATTCTTTAATCTTGTTCAAATATTTATTATGTAAATTTCGTTATGATCCAATGAAAAAATCATGCCAACTCTATGACTACATGTAAATAAAATAGAGATTATATGAATCCCCTACCTCAAAAGGTTTTCGACATTATTTTCATGAGAATGGGACCACACAACGGATCCACTTGAGGATACTGCAACACAACCACATCAACCAACACCCAAGAAAGATCCATTAAAAAATGGATATAACATTCCATAACATGTAATGGATAAATGGAAGGAAATAGATAAAGGAACCCATAATATTGGAGGTACAACATAGCTTATATCAAATACAGATCAAAACTTCCTGGATACACCAAAATAGGGGGTGCACATGCAGCCGAGATCCCCATAACTAGTAATATAATAAGGAAGAACAAGGGAGGAAGATATCTCAACCCTTTTTAAAATCTAATGGAGCATTGGTTTAAGATACAGTTTAGAATTTCCATTAAAGGCAGATCAGGTCAATCTCACATGTTTTGACTGATTAAAGGAACATGGACACTTAGGAAAAAGTTAGATAGGTGTTATGGGATTTGAATCAACCTTAAATACCATAAAAATGGGTTTTGAATGTGTTTTAAATCATAGGTAAAGTCAAATGGGTGAAATTGATGAAAATCGGAAAACTAGAGATTTTTTTTGATAAACTGTTAGAAATGACTCACAATTGGGTGAGTCATAATTGTAAGTCACTAGTGGATGAGATACCGGTGGATGAGTAATCATTGGGTGACTCACCATTGGATGAGATACCTCTAGATTAATCACTATCATGAGTCACAATTGGATGAGTAACCATTGGACGAATCACCATTAGATGACTCACCATTGGATGAGTCAATGTTGGATAACTAACCATTGTATAGTTCACCATTGGATGAATCTATGTTGGAAGATATACTATTGGATGAATCACCATTGTGAGTCAACATTGGATGAGTCACCTTTTGAAGACCCACCTTGGGATGAGTCACCGTTGTATAACTCACCATTAGACGAGTCACTATTGGATGACACACCGTTGGATGAGTCACCATTGGATGAATCACTATTGGATGAACCACAGTCGGATGACTCACCATTAGATATGTAATTATTGGAAGACTCGCTATTGGATAGAACACCATTGAATGACTCACCATTGGTCGAGTCATCAATGCGACCTACCATCACTACCTATTGTTCTGGACTAACCGGTCCTGCCCTACCATTAGAAAAATTGGAAATTTGGAAAAATCTTGAAAGGATTCTCCTTGACCTCCCAGAAAACCTCAAACACAACATTTTCAAAATGGAATGGACCAGAGAGGTCTAAGCCATTACAAAAAAAAAATATTTTATTATTCTTAATTTTTAATCCTAAAACTATATGTTAAAATAAAAATACCACAAATATTTATTTATTTGAAAATAAAAATATCCATAATTATAATAATAATATTTATGTTGTTGTTATTGTTTTTATTAATATCATTATTATAAATTTATTTACCCAACAAGGAAATAAAATTTAATAATAAAAATAATAATATAATAAACTAACAATTAATATCAAACTCACATATAACATTTTAACTTATTAAAATCACATAATAATAATTAAATTTAAAACAAAAATGTTACACCTGGGTTTTTAGGATTTATTTTTTATATATGTTGAATGTAATATTCATGTTTAAAGAGGATTTGATAATTTATTGTATTTAGTTTTTTGAAATGGATCCCTTTATGATATCAAATGTGAGTTTTGAATGAAGCCTTGTATATGGAAAAATGATTTTACATTTGGTACAAAGATTCCTGTGAATCCGAGTTATTGATCAAAGTTTTATGAATCTTTTATGGGATCCATGGTCTCTAAACAGTTACGACATAGTACTAAAGACTTCTCCAAATTGAAATTTTTGGGCAGAATGATCTATATGGTTCCCATAAAGTCTCAACATGATCCTAGAGACCATGAAAAACAGAGAAGACTATATGGTCACTACATGATTATGAGTACTATGAAAGGTGATAGTATATAAGGTTTTTTGTAATATAAACTCCTCATTTTCACCCAAAACACCTCTAATGTTACTGGTTATTCCCTAAAAACTTCTTTGGATGATTTTTATGGTGATATATGGTGATTTTGGTGATATCCAACCCTCTAATCGTAAGATCAAATTTGTGATTGTTGGATTTAATGAAAGATCCTAGGAAAAATCCTAGATCTACTCTATTTCAACCAATCCCATTAATTTTATGTTACTTTCTCCCATGAATCCAGATATAAGGATGCCGAATCATCATGGTTGTGGTCATCAATAGAGGGGTCTTGTTCTTCTTGATAGGTAATTATGGAATTAATCCATTTATTTTATATTTTGACATTGAAATAAGGAAATTATCAGGAATGACATTAATATGTAGATGGTTTCTATCTCGTGTATGGTTTGGATATTTTCATATTCATGGTTGATCTATTTTTATCTATTAATTAAGGTATTGGGGGAATTTGTTTGTGAAATTTTGAATTTATGCAAAATGATGATTCTAGAATAAAAAATTTTAATAGAAATTTTGGATTTTCATTATCTAGGATTATTTTAATATAAGTGGGTAATTTGAAAATTGTTATTTTCAATTTAAATTGTTTGGATGAATTTTTAATTTAAAAATTTTCATTTTTATTTAAACTAATATTAAATTTCCTAATATTTTAAAAAATCTCTTCAAAGTGTTGGATGTGTTTTTTTGAATTCAAATGAGTTTATTTACATGGAAATTATTTCATTTCAGGGTCATTTTTTCTTAATAAAAATAATATATTTTTTTATTTAAATTAATTTATATTTTTTTACCTTGAAAATGATTAAGCAAGAATTTATACCTCAAATAAGGATTGTGGAATCAATTACACTAGATGTGCTCATGCATTGAATTTTATTAGCAAGACTTATTTTAAAAAAAAATATTAGCTTCCATAATGGTAAATTATTTACTTAGAAGGAGCGTGTAAAGGATATTAGTGTTTGAGAGAACTAGGTCTAAAAGGTGAAGTTTCATTACTTGTTGTGAAAAGGTGGATGGTTTGAGGTTTTGTGCAAGGGTGATAACGTGATACACAGACATGAAAATGTGGAAAAAACATCAATGTTGAAGGATGAATGAAGATTCATACGATATAGATATAAAAAAGACAAACATTGAGATTATAATTATAAAACCTTAACATGTGGTAATGTTCTTGGGAAACAAGGATTTTCCAATAGTTTTCTGCAAATAAATAGTTTTCATTGGTTTTTTAGAAGACAATATATTTCCATTGGAGTCGGGAAAGGAGTATTTTTATATTGTTCTATAAAAATGGTAGTTTTCCATCATATTTATAAAGATATTATTTTTTATAATATATGTTTTTGGGGATAAAAATTAACTGTATGAATTTTTTTAATAGTGAACATCCATTAAAGATCCTATTGAGTTTATAATCACCCCATAAATGTTCACCGTGGTGAATATTTTGAAAAAAATATTCCCGATTAAGGGAAATGGAAGGAATTATTCTATATCACTAATGATTCATAGTTCTACCTTGTAACTAGGGTGGAGGAGATGAGAGCCTATGGATCAAGAATTGGTCTTTGGTGTCAATTTATATTTACTATTTTACATTATACTTTTAATTTTTTTTGTTTATAAAAAAATTTAGTTTACAGAGGTAATGTTCATTTTTAAAAATATTTGATTAAAATGTATTTTTCATAATAGTTTATGGTTTATGGTTTGGAATTTGGGGGAAAATCATTCACCAACTTATTTTTTTTATCCATTATTATTTTTTAGTAGAATAAAACAATTGGGGGATGTGCTTAAGGCCCTATGGAATCCCCAATTGAGTCATGGGACATGAGATTACTGATTATGAGGTTAAAAAGTTTTATCAGAGCATATTTTTTGAGATATTTATTTTCAAGTCTGGTTGTTTTAGAGAATAGAATGGTTATGAATCACAAAAAACCCATTAAAATACATATATGATCATTTTATGTTGAACTATAAGTCACTATGATGTTTGGGTAAATGAGAGGTTGGTGATGATCTTGTAGGATTATATTATGATGTGTTAATCGATGTTGAGTAAAAATTATAAATAGTTTTAAGTCAGGGTAATGATTTCATTAAATTAAATGGTTTTTAAGGAAAAATGATTTTTCTTATATAGAAAATTATTCAAATTACTTTTTGGTTTTGATATTTCAAAATAGTTTTTGGAATGATTGTTTGATATAAAGTGGATTGAATTGTTCAAAAACTTGATTAAACCACTTGGGATGAATTTTTTGAAATTAAATTAACTAATGAGTAAAGTTACACATATTCATAGTTTTAGATATTGTTTATTGTATAAATTATCAATGTAGAGATTATGTGGTTTTGGAATGAACATTACTTTTTTATAGATCATATTTATTAGGAGATCACTAGTTGAGAATGGATGTCGACGGAGAGAAATAGATCGGGCTATTATGGACCCTTAGTTGGTGGGTGTGATTGTATAGGCCAATTAAGGGATTGTAAGGGGTGTCGATCTAGATATTCCGAGGTAAATAAATAGGTGTAACAACCCAAAGTTTCATTAATGGAAATCCCACTTGATCTATGTAAATGTCAACTTCTTTGGTTTAATGTTATGAATTGTGACTGTTTCTTTTATAGCCATTGAACAGTGATCAGATGATTAGTACAAAAATAGGGATTTAACAAATCCAATTTACTTAGACAAAGGAAGCGATGGCCTCATCCAGTAGAATTACTCCATATGAAGCCCATTTGTCAGAGTTCAGAAAAGCGGTGGCGTCTTTGGGGTTCACTCTTGACCGAGCCCATACTGAGCTTCATCATGTCAATCTTGAACGTGACCGTCTATGGGAAAAGTGGAAGTTGATAGAAATTACCACTCGAGCGATGTTATCCGAGCCACCCCAAGAGTCTGTCACCATGACACACCTTACCCTTAGGTCTTATGCAGCTATTTTAAGGGGTTATGTAACAAATTGCTAAAACTATGTTCATGTACATTATTTTTTTGTATATAATAATAAATATACTTTATTGTCATTATTGATACATTGTAAATAGTTTTTAATGTGCAAATAGTGTTTTTTAGTTATTATTTAATTAATTTTATTATATATAAATGATAATTTAATTTTATGAATGCAATTGTAATTTTTATTAATGTTTGAAAGCCATTTTTTTCAAAACCCGTGAATTTTCGATAAATGTCAGTTTTTATTTTAAAAGTGAAAATTAACATATTTAGAAAATTATTTAGATAAAACAAATGTTATTTATTGAATTAGGACATTGAAATTATCCAACAGTGAATTTTTCATAATTTTCTGAGAAAGTCCATTTTTTGGGTAAAAATTAAATACGGTTTAAATATATGTTTTATGACATCATAATGACCCAATAGCGATGTAATAAAATACTATATGAATTATGATCAGACAATATATGTTTTAATATTAAAATAATGTGATTTTGGGGTTGTTTTACTTACTTTTCAAAGCATTAATGGACCCTTCAAGACTTATTAAACACCTTGTCTTTTTAAAGAGTTTTCCATGGGAGTGTGACTCACCTCCACATAAGCAACCCTATTATTTTAAGAAGTTCGGACTTTGGACATATAAAATAATGTTTTACTCTTACCTTTTCCAAAAACCATGGGAAAAAACCATGAGCTTATTATTGGTTTGGATTAGTTTAATGTAAGGGGTCCCAAACCTAAATAATAAAGAATTCACTCAACTTTTCTTTATAAACCCACCCAAGATCCCACTTCTTCCTCACTCAAAGCCTTTGGAGTTCGTCCAATCTCTACCCTAATCTCTATATAATCCTCTCAAGGTGCCCGAAGCTCCCAAGAAGCCTCTCTCAAGGCTCTCTCAAGCCTTTGGAATCACACTTCCAAGTAAGATTTTTTTCTTCCTTTCACATTTTTTGTCCAATTTTCATAATGTTGTTATGCCCTTTTAATTTCAATTATGAATGTCGGGGTATGGTTTCACACCTCCCTCATACTATGCTCTTTATGTTTGAATGATGGGAGACTCCTTTCTCTCTCATTAAATTCCTCCCATGTACACCCGTTACTATGCTAAAATTATGAAAGAAACTTCTCTCTCCTCATTTACATTCAAGCAATAATTTTGTATCATGAATCAAAATTCCATTAAAATTGTTGGTAAATGTATCTATATGACTTCCTTACTGTCAATTACATTTAAATATAATGAGGAACCATTTCTGTCTCATAAACCGTTTTTATGAATTCTTATGTCATGTCGTTACGCTGCGGAAATCGCACCGAATTTCTAAGCCAATGCCATTGTGTAGTAAATACCATGCCCATTTCTCCATCAAGGGTATTCAAATTTATGCACATTTACTTATTGATTATAATGTTTCATGTATGAATTCCACATTCCTTTATTGTGGAATAAATGATTATGTTTTATGAATCCATGTTTTATGATCCATGTGGCACACTTATGCGTGAAAAGAAATGTTTAAGAAGGGTGCACCCTTATAGTGCTCTAATGCATTGGGTAAAGTATAGTATCATGATATGTCATTTTCAATGAGTGTTGACTCATTATAATTCAAGTGAAATGAAGGTTTACTCGTGCTTCATGTGCAATGAGGATTTACTCATGCTTCAGGTGCAATGGGCCTTGGCTCATGCTAATTCCATGTTAAGTGTTGTTGCCACATTTCCATGTTATGATTATCATGATTTATCATGCCTTTATGTCCATGTTTCTCTTGTTCTCTATTGATATTCCTATTTTCTAACATGTATTGTACTCCTCATGTATTCCATGTTTATTCCCTTACTGGGCTTTATAGCTCACCCTTTTCTTATGCACGTCCTCAGGTTATCCCAGGAAATGCTAAGTACGAGGGAATGTAGTGGTCATGTAAAGGTTTTTTTTCAATAAAGATGTTGTTTTTCATGTTTTAAGTTGTTATGTAATGATCCTAAGCCCCATAGACACAATAACTTTCAATCTTCCATGTTGTATCAAGTGAATAGTTCATGTAAAAAATAATGTTTAAGTTTTTAATAAAATAAGGTTTGTCATAGTTGGTATTAAAGGATAGGTTTAGTTATTTTTGGTATTAGGATTAGAAAACCCTAGTAAAGCCTTAGATACAAGACTAAGTACACTAAAAACTTCCCTATGTTTTGGTGAGAATTGAGTAAGTTGGTTATCAAGAAAATACATCCCTGTCTGGATACAAGAAGGTAGAGGCGGCTCTGGCACAGATGTATCCTAGGGGTAAAACCCGAAAACACTACTTTGAGCTAGACTCAAATGGGAACCAGTGCACGACAATGGGCCTTGCTGCACTATTGGTTACGACACCCCTAGGGGATATGCTTTGGTAAATTCACAAGCTTAGTATGAACCGTTATTAAGGGAATAAAAAAACCCCTATGAATATATGTTAGAAAGTAGATCAGGAAAATCCTAGATTGAAGCCTATAGACTCTTGGGTTATGGAAATACAAGTTTATTTATTAGTCATCAAATTTTTTCTTTGGCTTACCCTTTATGTGTTACCTCTAACTTTCCTTTTATTCCCACCAATTGCCGGTAATAGGAGGACTGGGGCTAACAACCGATGTGATGATCAGTGTGATGAATGCACTAATGAGATGCCCAATCCAATGGGAGTGGGAATCGTGAACTTTGTCATGCTTCTCTCTCATCTAATTCAAGCTTTGAATAGAAACACTGGTCAAGAGGAATGTCCAAACACCCCTAAGAAGGAACAAGTCGCTATAGAGAGATTCATGAGATAAAGGCCTCCAACTTTTAGTGGATCATCTGATCCCATGATCACTGAACAATGGATCAACTCCATTGAAAATATCTTCTCCATCCTTCAATGTTTTTATCAAGAGGAGGTTCACGTGGCAGCATATCGTATGGAGGGTGAAGTTGATCAACGGTGGACGTTGATCAAAAATACGAAGCCTGAGGAGGAGATCAAGGCATTGGAATGGAAGGATTTCCAGAAAATGTTTTTTGATAAATATTTTCCGCGCACCCTCCGGCTTAAGATGTAAAGGGACTTCCATTCCCTCAAAAAAAATAAAGAAGAATCTATTGGAGCGTATGAGGAAAATTTCACAAGGCTTTCATGATACGCTTCCATCTTTTTCATTACCCCCGAATGCAAGGTTGACCGCTTCTTTGGTGGGCTGATGCCTAGCCTTTAGAAAGCATTACTGATCCGTGACTTCGACAGCTATGAGGAAATTGTCCGATGTGCCCTCAAGGTTGAAATGGAGATCAGGGAATCACAGGGGTATCATGGGGATATGAAGCATAAGGTGGACTTCAATGATGGAACTCCGATGGATAAATCCAATGGTGCTAAGAAGATACAACACCCCACTTGCCAAAAGTGTGGAAAGAAGCACCCTGGAAATTGCCTCAAGGGGATGAGGAAATGCTTTAGGTGTGGAAGAGAAGATCACCTAGCTATTAACTGTCGGCAAGAAAGACCCGCGGCTGAGAAAGAGAAGAGGAACACTCTGTTCGAACCTCAATGCGTTGTTCATTGCTACAACTACAAATAACCAAGGCACTTTTCAAATCAGTTCCCTAAACCTAGGGTTTTCAGAGGCAACCAACAACCCCCATGGTATAAAGGAAGAGAATTTCCCGTCACTTCTTCCGAAGCGAACCCCGACAAAGAAGTGGTGATAGGTACACTAGTTATTCATTCAAGAATAGTGAATGTACTTTTTGATTTAGGTTCTACGCATTATTTTATATCTTGAATGTTTAGTAGAACAATCCCAGCACCACGAAAAATCATGGAAGTGAAGATGTCGGTGATTACGGAAAATGGGGAAATCATTGCATCCCATGAATATAAGTCCTCCCCTATTATAATATGTGGATTGAATTTCCCGGAGAACCTCATCATACTCCTTGTGGTGTAATTTGATGCATTTCTTGGCATGTATTGGATTTCCTTATATAGAGCCAACATAAATTTTCAGGAGAGGAAAATCACACTCCATATGGAGAATCAACCCCCGATTCTTTACAAGTGTAAGGAGGAAAATGAATCTACTTTAGCTCCATCATCTCATGAATGGATATTTCTTCCCTATGAGCATGCGTATCTGGCTCAGATGACTGATTCCAAGAAAGAAACCATCCTTGAGGAAATTCCTATTGTGAGGGAATTCACTGAAGTGTTTCCTGAGGAACTTCATGGTCTTCCTCCTAGAAGAGATGTTGAATTCTCATTTGAAATTATACTAGGGGTGCTACAAATATCCCAGACTCCATATAGAATGGTTGTCGTGGATCTTGAAGAGCTGAAGAAATAACTACAAGAGAATCTAGATAAAGGGTTTATACGGCCAAGTGCTTCACCATGGGGTGCACCAGTCCTCTTCGTCAAGAAGAAGGATGGGTCAATGTAGCTTTGCATCGATTATCGTGAACTTTACAAAATCACGATAAAGAAAATGTATCCTCTGAAATGGATCGATGACTTGTTTGATCAGCTGTGTGGAGAACAAAACTTTTCCAAGGTAGGTTTGCGGTCGGGATATTATCAAGTAACGGTGAAGAAGGAAGATGTCCCCAAGACTACTTTTTGTACAATATACGAGCACTATGAATTCATGGTAATGCCTTTCGGACTCACCAATTATCCAGCAATCTTCATGGACATGATGAATAGAGTCTTTAGAGATTACCTCGACAAATTTGTGGTAGTCTTTATAGATGATATTCTAATATACTCCAAAACCAAGGAGGATCATGAGGAGAATTTAAGAACTGTACTAGAGACTTTTCACAAGGAGAATATCTATGAAAAGTATAGAAATTGTGAGTTCTGGTTGAATTATGTCCCATTCTTGGGCCATATCATCACAAGCAATGGGATATATGTGGATCCCTCCAAAAAATATGCATTTGAGGGATAAATGAGGCCAATATCGGTAACAGATTTCGATAGCTTCTTGGGGTTAGCTGGATATTATCGACGATTTGTGAGAAATTTATCACGATTTTACAACCCTCTTACCAAGCTAACTCGAAGGGGAGTAAAGTTTTCATGGAGTGATGAATGCGAAGAAAGTTTCAAGGAGTTGAAAAGGAATCTTATCACTGCTCCCGTGTTAACTTTACCCACAAGTGGGGAACCTTTTGTGATATAGAGTGATGCTTTGAAGACAGGCTTAGGCTGTGTGCTGATGCAGAATGATAAAGTGATATCCTATGCCTCAAGACAGTTGAAAATCCCTGAGTGAAACTATCCAACACATGATCTGGAGTTGGTGGCAGTGATCTTTGCCTTGAAAATATGACGAAATTATCTCTATGGGGAGAAATATGAGATATATACCGACCACAAGAGTCTTAAATATATATTCACATAGAAATAGCTTAATATGTGCCAGAGAATATGGATAGAGCTCATCAAGGATTATGACTGTTCAACACATTACCACCCTGGGAAAGCGAAGAAGGTGGCAGATGCCCTAAATAAAAGGACCCAGTGATTCTATCAATGATGAGAATGGAGAAGGATCCAATATTCATAGACATGATTAAGATGGACATGGGAATCATAAATAAGGGAACATCATCAATCCTTTCACAAAATATTGCTCAACCGTCTCTTTTGGAAAGGTTAAAGGATTCTCAAAAAAATGATGTGGGAATTTAGGAAAGAGTGGAAGCTATCGAAAAAGGGAAATCCTTGGAGTTTAATGTTAATAAATAAGGAATTGTGCGATTTGGGAAAAGGATATGTGTTCCATCAAGTCCGGAGCTGAAGAAAGAACTTTTGGATGATGAAAATAGTTCAAATTTCTCTATTCACCCAGGGAGCATAAAGATGTATCGAGATCTCCAAGAAAACCTTTGGTGGGATAATATGAAAAAGGAGATCACTGAATATACATCAAAGTGCCTGGTGTGCCAGCAAGTGATGTTAGAGAGGAAGAAGTCTAAGGGGATGATGCAACTATTGCCCATACCAGAATTGAAATTGGAGAACATCACCATGGACTTGGTCACTAGACATCCACGAACATCCAAAGGTAATAATGCAATATGGGTTGTTGTGGATCGTCTTACAAAGACTGCACACTTTATTTCTATTCGGTAGGATTTCTCATTCGATTAACTATCACAGATATATATCAAAGAAGTGGTAAGGCTTCATGAAGTTCCACTATCTATTGTGTCTGACCGAGATCCAATATTCACCTCTAAGTTTTGGAAGAGTCTTCAATATGATCTAAATACTGAACTGAACATCAGTACGGACTATCATCCTTAAAATGATGGCCAATCCGAGCGGACTATCCAAACACCTGAGGACATGTTGAGAGAATGCTAAATGGACTTTAAAGGAGGATGGGATCATCATCTTCCTCTGGTTGAGTTATCTTATAATAACAGTTTCCACTCGACCATCCAAATGGCACCATATGAAGCCCTTTATGGGAAAAGGTGTAGAACACCGGCGTGTTGGGATGAGGTTGGTGAATGTAAGCTGCTTGGACCGAAAATGGTCGAGGAAATGGTGGGGAAGGTGAAAACCATTCAGAAGAATATCAAGGCAGCCCAGAGTCGACAGAAGAGTTATGCAGATAGTCGTCGACAAGACCTTGAGATTATATTTGGAGACATGGTTTTTCTACGCATATCTCCATGGAAGAAGGTCATGAGGTTTGGAAAGAAAGGGAAGTTAAGTCCAAGGTACATCATCCCCTTTGAGATTATCGATCATGTCGGGGCTGTGGCCTATCGACTAGAAATTCCACCTACCATGGACAAATTACATGATGTATTTCATGTATCCATCTTAAGGATGTACATACCAGACCCTTCACATGTACTCTCTTCTGAGGTGGTACAGTTGGAGGATGATATTTCTTTTGAGGAGAAACTAGTGAAGATCTTAGATCATAGAGAAAAAGTTCTACGAAATAAGACAATGCCCCACGTCAAGGTGTTGTGGCGAAACCACATGTTTGAAGAAGCAACTTGGGAATTGGAGGAAATGATGAAGATGAGTTACCCAAATCTATTTTAGTGTTTGAAAAGGAAATTATGAGGGGAAAATTTCTTAAGGGGGGAATATTGTAACGACCCAATGTTTCATTAATGGAAATCCCACTTGATCTAATTAAATGTAAACTTCTTTGGTTTTATGTTAAGAAATGTGACCGTTGCTTTTATAGCCATTGAATAGTGATCAGATGATTAGTATAAATATAGGGCTTTAACAAATCCAAATTACTCAGATAATGGAAGCGATGGCCTCATCCAATATAATTTCTCCATACGAAGCCCAATTGTCAGAGCTCAAAAAAGAGGTGGCGTCTTTGGGCTTTGCTCTTGACCAATACCAAGATGAGCTTCATCATGTCAAGCTCGAACGTGAATGTTTATGGGAAAAGTTGAAGTTGATAGAAATTACCACTCGAGCGATGTTATCCGAGCCACCACAAGGGTCTGTCACCATCGCACACCTTACCCTTAGGTCTTATGTGGCTGTTTTAAGGGGTTATGTAACAAATCTCTAGTACTATGTTCATCTACCTTATTTTTTTTGTATACCATAATGAATATACTTTCTTTTCATTATTGATACATTGTAAATAGATTTTAAAGTGAGAATAGTGTTTTTCAGTTAGTATTTAATTAAGAATTTTATTTTATTAAATTTAGGGATTTTTTAATTAAATAATATTTTAATAAAATACTATTATTATTATTATTAAATTAATTTTATTATATATAAATTATCATATAATTTAATGAATGAAATTGTAATTTTTATTAAGGTTTGAAAGCAATTTTTGTCAAAACCCGTGAATTTTTGATAAATGTCAGTTTTTATTTTAAAAGTGAAAATTAACATATTTATAAAATTATTAAGATAAAATAAATATTATTTCTGGAATCATGATTTCGAAATTATTCAATGATTAATTTTTCATAATTTTCTGAGATAGTCAATTTTTTTGGTAAAAATTAAATACTGTTTAAATATATAATTTGTTTTATGACATCATAATGACCCAATAGTGATTTAATAAAATACATTAAGATTTATTTTAGGTCAATAAATGTTTTAACATTAAAATAATGTAATTTTGGGTTTGTTTGACTTACTTTTCAAAGCATTAATGGACCCTTCAAGACTTATTAAACACCTTGTCTTTTTAAATTGTTTTCCGTTGGAGTGTGACTCACCTCCACATAAGCAACCCTATTATTTTAAGAAGTTAGGACTTTTTACTTATAAAATATTGTTTTCCTCTTCCCTTTTCCAAAAACCATGGGCAAAAACCATGAGCTGATTTGTGATTTGGATTAGTTAAATGTAAGGGGTCCCAAACCTAAATAATAAAGAAATCACTCACCTTTCCTATAAAAACCCACCAAAGCTCCCACTTCCTCACCACTCAAAGCCTTTGGAGTTCGTCCAAACTCTTCCCTACTCTCTCTAGAATCCTTTAAATTTACCCCAAGATCCCAAGAAGCCTCTCTCAAGCCTCTCTCAAGCCTTTGGAAGCACACTTCCATGTAAGGGTTTTTTCTTTCTTTCACTTTTTTTGTCCAATTTTCATAATATTGTTATGACATTTTAATTTCAATTATTAATTCTAGGGTATGGTTTTGAACCTCCATAATACTTCGTTATTTATGTTTTAATGATGGTATACCCCTTTCTCTCTCATTAAATTCCTCCCATGTACACCCGTTACTATGATGAAATTCCGAAAGGAACTTCCCTCTCCTCATTTACATTCAAGCAATAATTTTGTTTCACGAATCTAAATTGCATTACAATTGTTGGGACATGTATCTATATAACCTCCTTACTGTAAATTACATGTAAATATGATGAGTGACCCCTTTCTCTCTCATCAACCATTTTTATGAATTCTTATGTCATGCCGTTACACTGTCAAAATCACACCGAATTTCTAAACCAATGCCATTGTGTAGTGAATACCATGCCCATTTCTCCATCAAGAGTATTCACCTTTATGAACATTTAATTATTTATTATAAAGTTTCATGTATTAGTTCCACATTACTTTATCTTGGAATAAATTATTATGTTTTATGAATCCATGTTTTATGATCCATGTGGCACACTTATGCGTGAAAAGAAATATTTAAGAAGGGTGGACCCTTATAGCTCTCCAATACATTGGGTAGAGTATAGTATCATGAAATGTCATGTGAAATGAGTGTTTACTAATGCTAATTCAAATGTAATGAGGGTTTACTCGTGCTTCATGTGCAATGATGATTTACTCATTATTCATGTGCAATGGGCCTTGGCTCTTGCTAATTCAATGTTAAGTGTTGTTGCCACATTTCCATGTTATGATTATCATGCTTTATCATGTATTTATGTCAATGTTTCTATTTTGATATATTGATATGCCTATTGTCTAACATGTATTGTACTCCTCATGTATTTCATGTCTATTCCCTTACTGGGATCTATAGCTCACCCTTTTCTTATGCATGTCCTCAGGTTATCCCATGCAATGCTAAGTACGGGGGAATGTAGTGATCATGTAAAGGATGTTTTCAACAAATATGTTGTTTTTCATGTTTTATGTTGTTATGTAATGATCCTAATCCCTAAAGACACTAGACCTGTCAATATTCCAGGTTGTATCAAGTGAATAGTTTATGTAATAAATGATGTTTAAGTTTGTAATAAAAGAAGGGTTTTCATAATAGGGAATCAAACTGTTTAAAGCGTCACGTTCCATAATTTATATGGGATATAATACCAATTTTTTAAACATTTTTTATATAAAATGTAACATATATTAATGTTTTTATATAACCTAGAGTTCTTATAGGTAAATTATAATTCATATTTATTAGAGGGTCAATCCAAAAAGTGGTGGGAAGACATTAAAAAGGTATATAGTTATAATGATATTGAATGAAACTGATTCCATGGTATTTTTAATGATCAATACTACATGGTGTAGATCAATGTTCATAAATATTCATATTCATTGAATTTTGAGTAATGCAATTTATTAGTGGCAGAATGTGCATAAAATTATTATGAGCTAGTAAAGTTTGTGTCATATATTTTGTTGAATGAAAATATAATGGCACAAGGTTTTTGGATGAGGTCATGAAATGATATTTGGTTAAGGATTAATATTATGAATTTTCTTACCTAAGTAGAGTTAGTGAGTATTTTTGATTCTGGGAAGGTTGATATAGTCGAAATATTAATGGTTAGTAATTTTTTCTAGGATTGTGTGAGGGGGAGAACTCATTCAATAGTAAAATGAGAAAACCAAATAATTTCAATTGGAAATTAGCTTGGAATTTTTCTTTGTATTAAATGGGAAGAAAACCATTAGAGTGATCTCAGTTTAAGGATGTGGGTCACAAAAAATGTTTCTAAGCCCTTATCTCACTAGTTTCAAGTGTTGGATATATGGACATATGAATATTTTTTAATTGGTTCTCATAGTCTATAAGTGGCCTCACATCCAATCAGTTATCGGGATCAAAGTCATAGGATGGTGTACTGGGTCAAGATTATTCTAGGACTCATGGAAGATTGGAAAGTAAATCACATGAGGATTATTCTTCACCTCAATGATTCATGGAATTTTTATTTCTATTATGAAAACATCAGAGGATACATAGGTTTATGCAATGAAAACTATATTTTGATCTACTATATTGATAGTTTCCACATTTATTTATAAACAATTACACATGGGAGTATTTTATTCACTTATATCTGCATGTTTTATGATATATTGGGGTTACATGGGGATTTTATACCTTATAAAATTAGGATTGATACTCAAGGTGGTGATATAACTGGGAAATGGTTTGGTTTCACCCATAGGCCCCACACACACGGGGGGGGGGGGGGGGCTGAATTAATATATTCAATTCTTTTTTTCTTCCCAGTGGATCATGTTGTCATGTTATAAAGAACAATATGAACTAATTAATATTCACACACACACAAATATACAATAATTTAACATAGAAAATAATGTATGTACATGCATGTTTTACTTAGTTCACCTCAAAGGGCTAGTCTAAGGATCATGTACCAATAGTGTTCCAACATACTAAGGATAAAAAATAATCACTATGAGTGTTACACTTGAATTAGATTGGGGCATTTCTAATCCAACGGTATTCACTCTTCTTCTATATTTGATTACTGCAATGAGATAATGAACCAAGATTTGTGATATATAAATATATTACAAGGGTTATTAAAGAAAAATATAACATGTATTACAACACGGGAGTCATTGTTTTACATTAATTTCTTCATTATGTATTGGTGATCAAGGTAATTCCCTTTGGATATATACATTCCCAAAAATTTTCAAATATTTATCTCTCCTCTTTTCTTTACTTCCTTTTTCCAATAAATTCCCCTCTAAATTAGGGAATCATTTTTAAAAAATTCATACAATTAATCCTTTCACATGTTTACACAAAAGGAATCCTTAAACATACCATTAACTTCCCAATAACTCATATATATCCCATGATTTGTTTTTTAAAAAATTCAGGTAGTTGTAAATTCCATAGTCAACTACTATTATGATGGAATATCCCTCTTTATGGCATGGTATTCTATGTAAAATCTTAGATTTAATCATGATATTATCTACTAAATCATGGTCTAAATCAATTACCAGATCAATTTTTTTAAACTCTACATTTATCTACTAAAATATTATGGAACAATCTTCTATAGATTCTCACAAACACCTTATATGTTGTGGCCAGATTTTCTGCTCCAAAAAGAAAATAACTGAGAAAAAAACATACAATCCTTGTTATTCTTAAAAAAACCCACTCCTCATGGAACATCCACTTCATTACAGTTTATTCTACTAATGTTCCCTGTGAATATTAATCCATTTGTGGTGAAAACATATCCTATAACATGATGGTCCTAAAAAATCGAGAACCACTTCAAATCAATTGGTTTTATTCATGTGGAAACCTTCTTATAGTGGTGTGGTCATATTTAGTCATATTTTATGATTGAATAAATTTTAGCATATCATATAATCTATGTTGTAGGTACCTCCAAAAATATATAACCACCAAAATCACCTTGGACCCCACTATGACGTCACCACTTATACTATGGCATGAAACATTATCTTCTAAATTTGACACGGTATTATATATCATGGTTCTTCCCTAAAAAATCTTATATATAATGTTGCATAATGAAAATCCTCCTAAATTTGAAACCAATTTTTTTTTTCAAATTTTAATTCAAATGAAGGAATCTTATGAATTATGAATAAACATCTTATGAATAATGAAACTTTTCCAATTTTCTAACTCAAACTCCAATTAAATAGTGGTATAATCCTTTGGGTTGTCAATATTATCTCACTAATATCCAAACTACTTGTCTATTTTAAATCACAGTCATCCCCACAAACTTTAATATCCATTATGCAAATTCTAATCAACTCTTAATTGAGAGAAAATCCAAAATTAAAACCCAATGGTTAAAAAATAATCTCCTTTGTTTTTTTCAATCCCCAATATTAAATTTTATAAATGCCCCCCAATTGTTGTGTGGTTTCTTCCTCCAATGTTATTAATCTCTCTCCCCATTTAACATAAAAAATGAAAGGTTCCTCCTATTCAAAATCTGATAAATAATTCACTATGTATTTTTACTACCAAAAGAGACATCAATATATTTTATAATAATTTGTGAGTAAAATATTGTTATAATAAAAAATAAAATAGATCCATTTATACATCATTTTCCATAATTGTATATCACACATATTATAGTTACTAAATCCCCTAGATATTATCCCCTACTTCACTTCACTAAATTCAAGATGTATTCATATTATACTAAACACTTTCTGTATAATGCATTATATACAATTGGGAGAGGGTATTTTTTGAACCTACTCAATCTGAGGGAGGTGGTTGAACACCAATATTCAATTTAGGTATTTTAAATACTAATGTGACCAATATTTTTGTAATGATATCTAAAACTTGTTGATTTATACCCACATGATCCTATTTTATGGTGTCATTATCAATCTTCTCTTTAATAAAATTTTCCTAAATCTAAATATGATTCATTTTATAATTAAATATCGAATTTTTTGCTATATCTATCACATATTTTTTATAACATTAGACTGAAATGGAAAATTTCACCACTATTCAAGACCTTATAATTTATTTTTAATCAGTTCTAGTTATTTGAAATCCTTTATGAATGTAATATTATTTTCTTTATCTATACTAATAAAGATTCTATCCTACTTTTATCTAAGATGACTAATGCACTTTATTCTAGTGAAAAAGGGTCATATTTTTATAGATTTTATATCCACAATATATCCATACCAATCTATATATTAGTATGTATATATTTATTTTTCCTTCACTATATAATACATTAACCCATAATCAAGAGTTCGCCAAATATAAATCATGATTTGCTACATAACTAAATGGTGATGCTTCATGGGAAACATTGATAGTGGGATAACAAGAAAGTTATAATAAATATATCATGTTTTTTGGTTGGGAGACACAAAAATATTCTGGTCATCTTATGGTAAATTTTTAGATCAATATATTTCCCTTCACTGTGCTTTCCTAACTTTATTCTAACAATTATTGGTTTTTAAATTAGATTATTACCATGAATATAAACCTTTTTTAGAAACTCATTTACATATTTATAATGATAAAAAATGTATGTCCTTATTTATTGTTGACCTATAGGCTGAGGAAAAAATGTGATCATCCAAATAATAGGCATTTCAAACTCCATTCTCATAAACCATGGAAATCGATTTTTGAATTTTTCTTGCTTCCTCCAAATATTATATCATCAACATAGATGATAACCATAAACAATTCATTCTTATTAGAATTAAAATAGATATTGTGATCAACTCCAACTCTTATAAATTCACAATTCATTAAGAATGTATCAAGTTGAGTATACTAAATCATAGAGTGCTTATTTCAATCCGTACAATACCTTATTCAATCGATATACTACTGATTCATTATCCCTAATAAATAATCCCACTAATTTCTCAATATAAAATTATTATCTGAAAATTCAATTTCATAATACTTTCATAACATTAATTTTTTAGATTATAATTTCTCTTTGGAAATCTAGAACAAGGAATATTCTTAGAAACTCATGCATTTCCACTGGTGAAAAGGCTTATTCTACATCAACCCCTTCCAATAGTGAATACTAATTACACACCAATTTTTCTTAATTTTAGACGACATTTCCTTTATCATAATTTTAATTTATGAATATCCATTTTTCTCATAGGACACACTAATACATCTCTCCACCCATAAGCTCTCAATTTGAAATTTTATCAATTTTATCCAAATCCAAGTCTATATCCTTGAACCATGGCTCATTTTTAATTAATTCTTCAAATGAGTCCATCTCCAATTAGTACAATAGAGTAGTGTTCACTATAGTTTCCATCCTATTATTTTTTATAGGTTAAATATTATCATTGATGATATTTGAATCATTAAACTCAACCCATTTTTTATAGAGTCACTGGTTGAATCCTTTCAGATTCTTCTTGATCTATTATCTTGGCATTTGTATTCCCTTTACATGTTGGATTATGAGAATAGATCTAATTTATATCTATTTTTAATTTTTTACCACTTACCATACTATGATATGAAATTCTAGATCTTTTTCTAGATTTTGATTTAACAATATTAACATCACTACTTATATAATATTGTTCAATCATTTTTGGGACATTTATTTTCCTTACTATTGAAGGACTAAACACGAATTCTCTATTCATCTATAGAATAACTATATTTCCCTTTCTTTACTTCCTTGATTCGTATAAAAAAATTTATTCAAAAAACTATTAAGTGTTTAAATGTTGGTTTTATTCACTTCCACATCTCATATAAAAACATATTCAATACAAGAATGAGAAAATACTCATTGTAGGTGTATAAAAAATTTGAATAGCATCCATATAGTAGTGATAGGAGATTCCACTCTCAATGAGTAATGGTTTTCCATGATGTTTACCATTTAATTTCTCTTTTACACCACACCATATTTCTTATGTAGTCATACTAATGAATCTTCATGCATTATCCCATGCTTATTCAAGTTGTTTTCCACCTCATGAAATGTGTACTTCATGCCATTATAATCTAAAATAATCTTTATGGTTTTTCCAATTATATTCTCTTCTATCCTCCAAAATATATTATTTTATTAAATAACTTATATGGTGGCCTATATAAACATAATGAAACCCATTATACTCTAATAATAAATGATAAAGATAAAATAATTATCATTTTATGTTCTATGTTACTTCATGGTACTACACACATCAATGTAGATCTGATCAAATAGGTTTGAGGCCTTCTTTATTTTTGGTCGATAGGTTTTTCCTACTAGTTTCCAGCCTAAACAAGAATTTCATAGCTTATATTGTTCATATTTATGATTTGGAATATTAGTTGCATATTTCGGTTTAGATAGATCATCTATGCTATGTTGATTGATATACCCAATCCTTTAATTAAAAAAGATATTTTATTTCTCCATTATTTGAAAACAAGTATTTTTTCCTAGAGATTTACTCAATATATATTGACATCGGTTCTCTATCCCTTCATTATAGATTCTGAATTTATATTTTTGATAGAGAATACCATCTAATGGAAGGATACTTAAATTATAGGGTTAAAATGTTGAATTTTTTCTATGAAGATTATGTTGAATATAATCCAAATAAATAACTTTTATGTTGACTCATTAATATCTAGACAACCTTTTATGTAACGCCCCAAACCTAGTTACCCAGAGTCGGTGCATTGTTACGTAACATTGGCATGATCACAAAAGATCAAGTCTCAAAAGGCCGATTAGTTTATTATCTTTGGAAATAATAGATACATTCATAAATGTTACATTACATTATAAAGTGAAAAATCACAATAACATAGTGTCCATAGTCCACACTCATATCCCCTTCAGACTATCCATGCATGTTAGTCATAAAATATTTCTTCACATCCTAGGAAAATAAAAAAAGAAAGGGGTGAGCTCATATGCTCAGTAAGTAAAACAATATAGCAGAAACTTTCATAAATAAACATAAACATTTAAGGCAATGTATAACTAAAACACAAGACTTTTAAACTTGAACTTCAGCATAATATGGAAAAAGTAAAATGAAATAACGTCATTTACTTATTCACATGGATATTCTACTAGTCTAATAATCACATGCAATATCAATAACCACTTTCATAATGATGGAATGCATAATGCCAGACTATCATAACCACGTAGCCAAGGCCTCGTTCCAAGAATACAAATAAGATTTTGTCAAGGCCTCATGCCAAGACACAAGTATGTCTAATGAGACCTACTGATGCATCGAGGAGCTATGGAGGGCTCCACCCATCACATATTAAGTCCAATGCAATCCTTATATGAAAAGGTTTAAACATATCAAAAACCATAACATAATCGTATCACATAAATCATGAATAAAGGAAACATAACATTTCGACATTTAAATCACAAGATATCAATACAACACATTGATATAATAAAAACATCATCAAAACCATTTTCAATTCCAAAATAAGAGAAAATAAAAACATGGTATTTATTTTTTATTTAAAAAATATTATGGCTTGTAGAGGAAGCCGAAACTCAAATAATGGTCACGACGGCGGAGAAGTTGTTTTCCCCGCCTACGTACGACAGAAAAACATCCCATTTAGTTTTTTTTAGTAAAAAACATCATATAAAAAGATTAATTTTGAATAAACGTAAATGTCCAAGGGGTTTATACAATATATAAAATACATTTGTGTATAAAACAAAATATGACTCAATGAAAGGAGATTGAGACGAAGTCCCTTACCTCGTGTCCAACTTGACTCGATCGTTCTTTAATCTCCCGAATAATAAACTAGAGTTAATTAATACTTGCTTAAGAACCATTTTCGAGTTAATTATTCCTTTAATATCACTTATTACCATGTTATGAACATTATGTAATTATTTAAGTTAATAACGGTCGTTTTGTCGATCTTTGGTACTTGAGTCAAAAATAAAATTCTTATAATTACAAGTTGTTCAAGGGGTAAAATATCCATTATATCCATAATTATATTAATGATGTAGATATCATATATCACACAAATCCAGTATATACATTCATTTATAATATTACATAACATTTAGAGGTAAGAAATGAAATGAACCGTTCATGGAGACGGTAAGCCGTACGTACGCATGAACACTACTTTCATTTCTATTTCGTATTTTATGGAATGAAATCATAATTATATACAGGTATATTATAATTACAGTATAATATCATATATAATTTCATTTAATCCATCCTTTATACGTCCCACATATGGCATTATCGATTCAAATCACTTTGAGGGGGCGGTAGTCCGCACTTCCTAAAATGAAATTATCGCATTTACCCATAATGGAAATCATAAAGGTGTGCCATAAATGAAAAATACTGAAGCATAAGGAAAAAATAAACATAATATATATCAGATATAAATATAGTGACATCTTAATGGCCACCATGAGGTGTGTTAAAAGAAGATTGAACAATCATCGTTTCGTGAGGCAGTAATTCACCACCGACAGAAACAGTATATTCGTTAACCATTAGACGAAGGTGTGCGTAAGTGTAAATCAAATCCTTCTAATAACAAAATCCTAGGATATTGAGGATACTGGTGTTTTTACCAAAGAAATGAATAAAAAGAGTTTAAGGGGTTGGAGAATAGAAAATAAAACAAAATGACATAAGAGAAGACATTGCCTTAAAATCGGGTAAATCTTTTTGAATTGATCCAAAGGCTTCCTTGGTAAGACTTCTTCCCAAAGTGAGGCTTCTAGGGGTAATATAGGAGAGTTGAGAGAGTATTTTGGCAGAGGTTGGATGAGAAAAATGGCTTTGAATGTGTGAATAAGGTGGTAGAGGTGGGGGCCTCTTATAAGATAAGAGGAGGGGCACTCTTGGAAAGTCAAGAAATGTAACGTTATAATATAATGAGTTTCAGATTATAAAGGTCCCAAAATTATATATTTCTAGGATAAGGTGGTAAGGGTTATAAATCTACTCATCCAATAAGTTTTTTACAAGTTTAAGTCTTATAGTTTACATTATCTTTTCATTTTATATATATCATTAATTAATGAGGTAATCGTTGCATCATCATGGTGTCATAAATATTTAATTTATTTAATGTAAAAAATTATAAAATAAATAGCATGATGTAGGAAATATTTTTAGATTTATAATGACTATTTATAGTCTAATAGATCATTTATACATACAAAACTAAAATTGTTTTACTTGGGTGATACATACTTTGGTGATACTTTCCCTTTAAATAAATAATATAATAAAATGTCCCTATCACCCAAAAGTGATTCCATGGGGTCCCAAATTTTGGCACAAGGCTTCCCACGGTCGGACATGACAAAAATAGTAGAATTATGACACATGTTGGGGTCATTTTTTATTATTATGATATTATTTTATTACCCTTAACTACTCGATTACTAATTAATCATGATAATTAAAGATAATTACCATAGTTACTATTCATAATGTCAAAAAAGTATCTTAATTACATAATTTGGGCCTTTTGATTCCAAATATGGAATCAATTTTACCAAATTCTAAACCCAGATATTGTAGTAATTAATTTCAAAATTATTCCAGCTGTCAAAACAAATAGCGTGTTTTTAGGAAACAATATATTTCAAAAGATTGACAATTGTTAATGTCCAATTTCAAAGTGAAATTAATTCTAATGACCACCATTGGATAAAATGGTAAAAATATATTCTAATTATATTTTAAAATCACTCAATAGTATAATTTATCACTATAAATTATTTTGATTAGAAAAGTTGTTTTTAAGTATTTTTTCTATTCATAGAAAAGTAGAAGCTCTCAGAAAATTAAAAAAAATTCAACTTAGGATAATTTTGATATTTTGAATACAAAAATGAAGTCCATTTTGAAATATAAAATTTATATAATTTCTAAAAGTGGGTATTACTATTCATAACGGCTACGTTTATTGGTCGTAGTGTGTTAGAATCTCGAACTTGCGTACAATGAAAGCTATTGCACTATTGAAAGAGATGCGTATCATGGATGCTTGGGGTGTTACATTCTACCCTCCTTAAATAAATTGAATCCTCGCAATTTGAAATTGTTCTTCTAAAATAAAAGGTTCAAAGTAGAAAATACCTTTGTGGAAAACCCATATCGGAAATAGGGTTAATAAAAATATAACTTTAAAAGAAAGAAAGAGAAGTGAAAAGGTCACCCGAGATAGCCCATACTAGGATTATATGATTACATGAATATGGAGGAGAAACAAACCATCAAGGTCTGATGGAGAGTTGTATAAAACAGGATTAGGAGAAAGTTAACTACAAGAAAATCACAAACTTGGGATTGGTTAAACGATCATTGATTCCCCAGTTGGAATAGTTAACCGACAACGTTTTTGTTTTAAGTTACCTTTCATAAAGTTGAGGAATTTATTTAGGATATTTACTAAGAACATAAGGAAATATACATTCTAGTCATGTAGACTTTCATTCTTTAATAAATTTTCACCAGAAACCCATCTTTTACTCAAAAAGATAATAGAACTCAAAAATATTATATTTATCCTAATCGTACAAGGTTAAAAATATTTACACATACCATTTATATTAGGAAAACTATTTTGAAATAACCAGGGACATCCTGTAGGCTAGTGGTAGGTAATAAAGTCATGTCACACTATGGTTGTGGGTTCGATTCCTGCAGCTTTTTCCGATGTGACCGGTTATCGCCCAACCTGCAGGTTGTCCTTTTTCTAAAACTATGGTATTATAATATTACATAAATAATCTTAAGAAATGTTTTAACCTTAATCAATACTATCCAAAGTTCAACTTAATCCATTCCAACCATTATAGTTATCCAAAATACTTCTGTCCGAACTCACAGTCCATATTTTATAAGGAAGGTAAACACAATGAAGAACCTTTTTGCCACGTAATAACATGTGAAAACCTTCATCATGTATTCTTTTTAAAACAACGCAACATCCTAAATTACCAAAAATCCTTATTTATTACATTTATGATCCCTTATTCCTTATAGAATACTAGATATACTCCTTCTTTCCAAAAATGTATACAAATCATTAATCAGTTTCAACGAAGTCAAGAATATCCAATATAAATTATCCAAATCAATAATGTATTATTCTAAAATCATTATCTCGATATCAGAGCCATATTATGGTTTATCTTTCTCTCAACCATATATTTTCCAAAAATTTAACCTTCTATTGAGTCACTTTTCTTGGTTCCACACAATCTCAAGTCCTTGATGAAATAGTAATGCAGTACAATCCTTACATACTCCATAATTATTATAACCAGTACATCATTGATACAACACTCAAATTAAATAATTATTTAACAACAACATAAGAACTCTAATCCTTCCTCCTCATATGTGGTAGTATCATAACTTGATTATTATCCAATAACATCATTTGGGGAATACTCTGATGATTTGGAGATTGGTTTTCGTAGTGTCCCCACTCCTTACAGATGAAGAATTTTACATTTGAAACCTTTTTCATAACCTTATAGTCACGCACTTGGTGTCCTTTTTCTCCACACTTATAAAAAACTCCCATTCCATTCAGGAAAGTTCCAAGGTGTTTCTTCCCAGAGTTATCACATATTGGAAAATTATTATTTTCCCTCATCCCTTTATCCATCATTCTCCCTTCCATCCTTTTCTTCTCTTGCTTCCCTCGTCCCTTTATCCATCATTCTCTCTTCCACTACAAGATCAAACATAATGGTTAAAATGGGAAAAGGAACTGATCTCTCTAAGAACTCCTATTTGTATTAGGTAAACACTATGAAATGGTTTTAGAAATATATTACCTTACACCAGATGCCTCTCAAACAATTCCTATCCTTGATAATTTAAAACAAAATAAAAAATAATTGAAAGGAGTGTGAACAACCAACCAATGGGATACCTCTCAAGTATCTAAATATATCAAGAATTTATCCACACAGTGGAAAAATAAATAAAATAGTGAAAAAATATCATAAAATAACATCTTAACACACAACTAGTGGAGATATATCTAAAATAAGGGAAATTCCATAAAAATAAGCACACTGGGGAAGAGAAATGATATATTAAAATAACATAAGGACAAACACTTCACCAATATTAAAGATATATGAACAATGTATCTCAAAAAGAAATATAAAAAATTAGAAAAATAATGAAATTGATTGTGAATATGTTATTAAGACTCCCAAGTACTCTCCCCCAATCCACCATACAATCACCAGAATTGAACCCAAGGAACCACATACCAACACATCACTATTTTCTAATTGTGCTAAATATCGTTTTGACTTTATTTGAATGTATAACACTATTTAACTTCTATATATCTATAATAGATGACGTGGGAACATTCATGAAGATATCAATGAAGCAATGATATATGGAAAATATCATGCATCCAACTCATCTATGGTGGATGTTTTAACTCATAAAAAATTGTTATAACAATAACTAACAACTCAAAAAAATCACAACAAAACTAAAGTGAAATATTACTCCTTGGACAGGGAATTCACATCCCAAAATAAAGAGAACCTTAAAAAACATGATCCCTGATGTAGAACTCATGTTTCCTCTTCCTATGTTCAGTATTGGAATTATGATGATCTTGTATCTCCTCTATTCACTCTTAGATCACTAGTAGCTTCTCAATTGTGTTTTTAAAAAATTCATGATTGAAAATTATTAACTCTAAGCCCTCAGTCCAACACATTAATTGTTATGAAGTTCAGAAATATAATGATTCAAATATGGTCATTCCAATGGTAGAGTGATAATTGTTATTATAAGAGAACTCCCCTAAGGTATGTTTTTGACACATGATCTTAAAAAATATAAAATGTATGTGTGCAATAAGTCCTCTAGTTTTTAGATTGTCTTCACTATATAACCATCTATTTGAGGATGGAAATATTTTTTGTGGAATAATTAAGGGGTAAAAGAACACTTGATAACTCTTCACAAAGTGGAGGTAAAATGGGGATCACAATTTGAGATGACCATCACCAGAATCCCATGAAGCTTCACTTTCACCTCCAGATTATTACTCCACAAAACACCTACCATAGAAAACTCTTTCATTAAAAATAAGTGAGATGTCTACAACATTTATTCTATGATCACCCATATATCTTCATAACTGTATTATGATTTGGGAAAATTTATAATGAATGAATATATTTTTCCTCCAACATCTATTGGGAAACATAAAGTGGCTAAAAAACTATCAGGAACATGATGTTCAATCTTGAAATTCTGGAAGACAAAACATTGAGAGAAAAACTCCAAAACTGAGTGATTTATACAAAAACACCAAAATTGGTCTCTCATAGAATGATACATATTTAGCAAAATAGGATATACATACAGAGGTGAATTTTATAACTCATGGAGAACCACCACATTCATTACTTAAGGGACAAAATGATTCCCCTAAAATAACACTCAATGTTATTCTTCCTTTCACCATCACTTAAGTTCATCACCATAAGAAAATCGATCATTAAAAATATCATCCTCAGAATCTACCTACATGGAATCCTCTATTTACAACACTATATTTGGATACACTATCATATCATAAATAAATACTCTTCCATCAACTAATTCCATGTCAAGGTTCAATACTTCAATCTCTTCCATCCCCCATCAAGATTCTCCAGAATCATCTATTACTCTACTATGTGACTTAAGACTCAAGGAATCCTCTAAAAAACTTCTTTTATGAGTTGTAAATAAAATCTAAATGTTTAATATTACAATAACTCCATACATAGTCATTTTGGTAAATTCATATCATTTTAGGAGAAGAAATACTTTAGACACTTGTGATTGTGGAAGATTATAAAATGTACACTTACAATATAATGCCTCTAATACATCAAGGAAAAAACCATAGAAATGAGTTAATATTCATGGGTGGTAAAGTTATATTCATGATACCATAATTATTAAGAACCATATGATATAACCACCCTTATTTTCATTAACAAAAAACCTAATCCAAAATGTAAGGCATTATAATAACCCTCATATATAACAACCTACTCTAGAAAAAAGAGGTCCAACGAATTGAAATTTTTAACATTAAATAATGAAAAGAATCCTATAAAAGATCAATCCTTATAAATTCATGATCTTTATTTGTAAATTATTTCATTGGAGTAAAATTTTGGAATAAGTTAGGAATGGACCTCCTTTAATAGTCAGTAAGACCAAGTAAAATCCATACCTATGCCATTTTTTGGGATCTAAGAACAAAACCATAACCTCAATAGTATAAATATATACAAACAATATATTTTAATTTACCATGTTTCTAATGAAATGGACCTAGAGGGCCTAAAACTCACACATTTATAGCTTCTCAAATTGTTGATGAAACTGAAGGAATCCCAAAATGGCTTGTAGTTTATACGTGTACTCCTCCTCTAACCTATTTAATATAAGAATATAGTTGATAAATACCTCCATGAAACAGTCTACAAAATAATTTAATACTATATTCATAAATCCTAGGAACATGGAAACATAATTGGTAACTAAGAATGGAATCACAATGAACTCATAATTCTCATAGTGATATCTAAAAGTAGTATTTGAGATATAGAAATAGTTCAATGAAATCTACTGATATACATACCACATTTCAATATCCAATAACTATCAATATCCATTCAAATAATTTAATAAGTCATCAACCCATGCGAGAGGATATTTGGTCTTTATATTCACTTGAATTAAATGGTGATAATTGATATACAACAATTGACAGGAATTTTCTTTTTTTTAAATAGAATTGGAGCTCCCCAATGTGACACAATAGGCTGAATGAATACTATATAAAAGTTATCACAAACAAAAAAATGTATTTTCTATAACTAAAAAGTAGACTTATTACATAGAGACATCATTATTAAAGAAACAACCAGTTTCGGATTTATCCAAAACGTTATCTATCATTATTGTGGTAGAATAAAAAACTCTTTTATAAAGACATCATAGTAATCTTACAACACCTTGGGAAACCCCACCATATGATCCTAAATAGAACTCAACTTCAACTTGGTAATAAAATAAGATAGATACTCAATACACCCTCAACCCATCTGAGGGTCTCTCTCACCATCCAACATTCCTTAATCCCTATAATTTTTTAGAAGATGAAATTCCTCCTAAAGAAATTCACAATATCCTACACTAAATAAAAGTATCCCATGATGAGGATGATATCATAGGGCTGTATCACTAAAAAAGGAAGTGTTCTTAGGACCAATGATTCCCTAACACCATCCCACAATCTCTATACACATATAACTAGTGTAGTTAATACTAACAGTGATGGACGGATCTCCAACTCAAAACATAATTTATAGACTATAGTTGGTAGACCAAAGGAGTGTGTATCTCTAGAAGAAAACAAATCATATACCAAAGTATAAAATGGTCAGATAGTACCATGCATGGAATATGGATTTCATGACACTGGAAATGCTAAGACATGTTTCGAACCATGTACAACTCAAATCCTTTCTAGTTTTGATGGATACCACCAATATAGACACACAATACTCTATATCCGTAAGGAAACGAGGTATCATGAGGATGTTATCTTCCAAACCTATCCTCTCTCTATTGATAATAATTTGGAATGAACTAATGCTACTTATTCTTCAGCAAAAAATACTATAATAGATGAGCCTAAAATGGGATACTATCTGTATGGTGGTTACTAAATAATACCATACACAATCTTATTTGATGGAAATCACCTACATATGAGAAACAAACCACATTTGACATGTGGGAAGTTGTTAAAGAACTATTCGCCATAGTTAAATGATATGTAGAATGCTAAAACCTACCTATTAAATACTAAAACCTAATCTTATGACCAGAAATATAATAATTGTTCATATAAATTATTTGTTTAGAATATTGAATAATCCCATCTCATTGTGATCCGATACTAGAAAAAAACCCATCGATGATCTCCACCATCAATAATACCTTTGGATATCACATCAATATAAATGGGTTGACCTAAAAATGAATCTCTATATGTAAAGCCTTCTCAAAAATTCATTACCTACTCTCTTCATTTTGTATAAGTCCTTAAACCTAAATAATAGGTTCTTATAGAAGATAATGAACTCCCAAGGCAAAATTTCTCCTAATGATAGGTAAGGATCTCCCACTGATATGAAACATTAGTAGTATAAGATAAAAACCCACCCTATAAATAATTGTTGATCTTCTCCCACATATCAACCGACTACTTATTATCCCTAAGGAATAAAATAAACCACAACCAAGATGACCCAAACAACATTGTTATAACTAATGAAACCTAGATCTCTATCCAAAAATGAATCAAAATAAAGGATATATCCATGTTAGATATACTATCCTCAGTATACCAATCAGAAATTAATATCTCATAATTATTTAGGAAATGGTGATAAAACTATTAGATTATCCTCATCGAAGTGATTTCATTATTGACCTTCACATTATATTAATCTAATGAAACATACTACTAAATTTCTTTAGCATGAACCTAACAAGGACGTCAACCTGATGCCATACCAACTAAAGAACAATTGTTAGGAACTCCTAATCCCAAGATATAGAACATTATAGGGTTAAATAGTTATTTTCTTTTAACTCAATTTTTCATTCTTGACACAATTCAGATACAGGTGAAGAAAATTATGACGCATGATCATTTCATAGGTATCTACCCCAACACAAAAATCACTTCACATATCATGTTTAGTAAAATTAATGTCCCTTTAATTAGATAACAGGGTCCCCTAAAATAATATTTCCTAACATTCTCCCTTATTTACAACACATACTAAACCTAGTCGATACTATTTCCCTACTAACCCATGCATTCTCACTAATTTGTATCTCTAAACTCAATCCTATCTTCCAAGAATAATCTTTGATACCACTATGTATCAACCTCTCCCTACAAAGGAACCCCTCCTAAGAAAAAATGAAGAATGAGTGGTAAAGACCCATGAATCCTACCTCTAGTAGGCCATGGTTTGGTGACTAACATTGAGGGAATATAAATCATAGAAATGGGAGGAATTACCCTCAATATTTTTTAATGAATACTAGAAAATATGTGAAACCACAAACCAAAACCTTGTTTAAATATAGAATCAATCCCAATATATGTAATGTCATAGAAAAACAAAAACAAATTAAATTTGAAAATGTAAATCCTCGGTATCAATCAAAATTATCCAAAAACACCTAAACTACACCCATGAACTAATAAGAAATAGCTTGATCCCTAAAAAACTCATGTAGAAAAAACAAAATAGTTTCTATATATAGGGTGATAATAACATGTATACTCAGTAGGACCCTCCCTAAAACCTCATATTAAAAATTTGAATGAATTATATAAAAGTACAGTGAATAAACAAATTAAATTAACTCATTACCTTAATAAGTAAATAAATTTTACCATCCTTACTATAGATGAATCACCATGTAATGAATAAAGGTGAAATAATTATATGTCATAATATTATATAAAAATAGAGGAACACTTCTTCCATATTGTAACTAGTTTTCTGATCTCACTCCCCAATATAACATGTCCTATGATTATCCCATTAACTTGTCATGTTATCCCTAATGTGAGTTGGGGGTCAAACCAAACTACCTAAGGACCTCCCATGTCCAAAAATCTCATTCTAGAATTCATCCATATATCTATCTCATAATTCCATCCAATGATCCATAAATAAACCTCATTCAAATTTATTTAATTTTATGAAAACCACTATATCCAATGTAAATACATTATACCTCAATCAATCCAAGAACATGCATAAAAACCTAAATAAATTCATATCCTTCATAATCAAAAACAAGTATTTTCTATTCCTCATTATTTTACCACCCACACATAAATTTATAGTAAAAAGAAGATGCATCAAATATCAGGTAGGAATAATCCATATGTTATATGCCATTATATATTCCAATAAACATAAAAAAACTGCATATAAATACAGACTGGGGGAGAGGGAGAAGTTAAAAAACTGGTCCCTCACCATTCTAAATATTGGAGAAAACACCCCCAATAGAATATGGGTGTCTAATGACATACCAACATGGGTGGTGAAGTGTATGAAATGGGATAATATAGAATATATCACACACACCCACACTAAGGGAAACTAATTTACTTTGAATCATCTATGGCTATTATGTCACACAAAACCCAATTACCAAACCTAATGTATATATCTCAAAAAATAATACAATAATCTAAGTTCAATATTAATTAATTTGTTATACTTTTATTAATATTATTCCACATTAATTTCGAAGGTTAATAATTTAATCATCCAAGATAAGTTTCATAGACACCATGATTTATATTGCTTATATTAACAATTATTTCATCATTATCTATGATTTAGATGAACTATAACCATTAATTTTTTAATATATTTACTATTTCATAAATTATTTTGGTACTATTGGAAACATCCTAAGCTTCCACAATAGAGATGCATATGAAATACATAGATTCAAACTATGTCAAGTAGTTAAAATCTAATCCGATAACATTTAGACATCTGGACATTCAATTACATTAAACAAGAAAGATATACTTACGAAAAAGACCTAAAATAAACTCATAATGAATTCTCAAGCTTCATTCCCACACCATTTCACATTAAATAATCTATCTCACCACTATTAGTATCGATAACCACTGTAACACTAGGCCTCGATCCCATTTCGTATCTAGTTTTCCAACCACATCAAGGTTCACAACTAACAGTCAATTCTAATTCAAAAAATGCTCTAACTGTCAAATAGTAAAAATATCTATTTATTATGTGTTTTGCGCATATAGACAAAGGAAAAAAGGATATGTTATCAACGCATTCAAGAATCCCGGAACAAAACATGCTCATTCTACAAAAAAAAACATTGGAAAAAACCATTTTAATTCCAATATTTATTTAATTTTTTAATGGGAATAAGCTTTCCACATCAAAAAACCTATATGTATTAGTTATAAAAGTGTTTAAAATAAAAAATACTAGACCTTAATTAATTATCCAACATTAAAAAATATTTCACAAAGAATAATAATTAATTTATCATGCCTCCTACCACAAACCCGAAGGGCTACCCTAATACCATGATAACCAAGGAAATCCTGAAATATTCCCAAGGGATTTCCTAATCCCCATGGTTTGGAATGTTGAACGTGACAGAATATAATATTAATATGGAATGTTTTTTTACATAAATACTAAAATAATAGAACTATGTTATTATACTCAAAAGAAATCACTATAGGGAGAACAATACCTGAAGTCAAACAAGTATATAAACTCAAAGTACAACATAAAATAACCATAAATAACAAGATAATTATCCCAAGTCCTAAGAGGAAAATTAATCCAATCTCTAAGGAGTTAACAACAGCCGCTACCTCTATGTTTCACATTCCCTTTGCTCGAACCTGGAAAATGAAATCTAAAAACACCCAAAGGAAAAGGTATGGTGTGAGATAAAATTCCCATAGGGTCTCACCAAGTGTTCCATAATGAGATTCTCTAATAATTAACCAAAATATTCTTTCAATTTTAAATAAATTATGCATGGAGGTATAATATCATATTTAACACAAATCATGATTTTCATTTCAGTCAATGGAATCATTTCATACAATGGATTAATATACATTTTATATAAAGTAATTTATATAAATTTATAAGGGTTGGGTAAAGAAGTTTTAAAAAAATGGAATATATATTTAGATAACAATAGTGAGAAATATGGCCATCTTCACTGAGGTACGATAGTTCATGGTTATGGGATCCTCACACACTCAAATAATAATCATGGAAATGTGCACATAGGTCCCTATGATACTGTCCAAAGTGTACTAACCAAAATCCCATTGGGAATAATATCCTCCAATAGATATATGTTAGATTTGTAAAGTTTCACTCTATTTCAATGGAATTCACATCATTTCATGTTTGTACCTAATAATTTTCTAACATCCTAAGATCTCATGTGCTATAAAATACAATTAACAATGGGAAAATTAATTTAAAAATGTTTAAAACACAATTCCCCATTTTCAATTCCAATATCCCAATTACCATTTAAAAATGAAATGGGGTTTCAATGAACTGATGCCTTTTGAATTATAAAACCAACCAAGGGTTCTTATGAAAGTTTTTTAAGACATTTCCTAAAATACCAATTTCAAATATATTTCAAATATCAATTTCAAAAATACATCAATTTCACAATTCCATCAATTTCAAATAACACCCTAAAATTCCAATTCAATTGGAATTGGGATGTTTTCCCAAATTTCATGCCAAAATAATTTCATATCCTAATATAGAATAAATTGGGTTTTCCTAATTTAATTGAATCCAATTTTAACAATAAATAAATTAAATGTAAAATTAATTATACAAACATATAAAAAACCACCTACCAAAACAGGGAGATCGCATCTCACAATGCGCTCCATGAGAAACTCTAAAAAAGAACATCAAAAAAAGCGATACCAGAATTATAAAAATATTCAATATATAAAAAAATGATCTTAAATCTCTAAAAAAGAAGATCTAAATAATCACAAGGAGTAGAGAAGAAGATATAGGAAGATAAATAATGGTAGAAGAACTATTACCAAGGAGAGACCGATCAAAGTTATCCTAGAATCGATCTATATCATAAAAGTTATATAGGATACAAAATGGTTCATTGAGAGACATATCAATATTTTAAATCTAGATATGGTGAGTTAGGGTCATGCAGTGATTCAAATGCGGGGTTCATGAATTCAAAAACATTTTTTTGGAAGAAATTAATCCTGTGTGTATTGTTAGTAGGGTAGGGCCACACGTTTTGTCAAAACGGAAACACTAACTATGAACCTCTATAAATGGGTGTAGGGTTTCAACTTGGTAGACACATGGTTTGTAGAATAGTGTGGCAACTGTGAGAGCCCTCATTGCCAAGGTTGGTACAGTTTTCACTAGCATAGCACATAGTTATGGAAAACTAATCACAACCCAAGAGCCTTCCATTTTTATGAAATTTCTCCGGAAGAAACCCAGGATGAACCCCTACCAAATAATTATTAAAAATTGGTTCAATGGGTACCTAAAAATAGTAACAGGATGTTACAACCTCCCCACCATAGGATCATTTTCTATAAGAAAGCTCATCATGAAGTCTCCATGTCAAAATGATAAGGCCACTAATCTTTCATCAGTGCCTCTCTCTCCCCCACATCTATTGAGTATTATAACTAAGCCACAATAATAATTGATCCAATGGTATCATCCACCCAGGAAGTACCTTGGATTTAGAATCAACTATCCGGAATAGATTATAATTCATGGTTAAATCTGGATCAACATCGAGATCACTCAAGCTTAGAATATAAGATGGATCCGAAAGATATTTCCATAGTTGCGATACATAGATAACATTATGTATCAACGTTAGTTGCGGAGGAAGTACAAAAAGTTAATTCACTCTCTTAACCTACTCAAATACCTCAAAAGGTCCCACAAAATGTGGATACAGTTTCCCTTACCTACCAAGATATCGATGACCCAAAAGAGGTGAAACATTTAAGATTACATGATCACCAACTGAAAATTCCAACAGCCTATAATAAAAATCACTATAATATTTATAATTGATATATGATTTCAATATTTTATGTCAAATCAATTGAATATTTTATTTCATATCTTGAACAAAGATCGATCCAACCGAGGAACTTTCATTTATCTTTGACCAACACAAAAAATACTGATAAGGATGACCAAACAAGGCCTCAAATGGATCAATTCTAATTGTGGACTGAAAATTACTATTAAGGAAAACTCAAACAACGTAAAATGATCATCCTAAACCCCACAAAAATTTAGGTCCTAGGTACAAAGTATATCCTCAAGAATCTATAGCTCTCTCTATCTGGATATCTGACTATGGATGGTTTACCATACTCAATCAAACAAGTTATCCTGGTTCTTCCTAAAGCTCACTCCCAAAATGAGAAGTAAAATGGGGATCTCTAATCGAGACTATAAGAGATGGAACTCCATGAAAATGAATAATATATTTTACATAGATATTTCCCAACTCCTTAAATTTTGGTTGTATCATAAATGGGTAAGGAGTTATCTGGTTTAGTCAGCTGATCAACTGCAACCAATATCATTTACTTCTTTATCTAGGTAATTGGGAACCCAAAAATAAAGTCAATTGACATGTCATCACACTTCAAAATTGTCCCAGGAGGTGGTTAAAGAAAACCCTATGATCTCTGGTGCTCAGCCTTGACCAGCTAGAAAGTATAACAACAAGAGAGAAAATAAATGATTCCCATTATCAAAACAAGACACCCAAGTTGATTCTCATTTCATGAAACATCTTCATGGATACTGGGTTAACATTCCACTAAGAACTATAAAAATCCCCTCAGATATTTTCTCACCACTAACTATAAAAAATATAATTTTGAAAACAGAGAATACCCTCCATGGAAAATGACCACTCAACATTGATCTCCCCACCATAAAGGGAGTCTATAATGCTACATAATTCATCATAAATCTACTATTCTTGGAGAATCATATCAGGAATATTTGAGGTCAATTGAAAAATATATAAGAAAACATCTACCTCTATTTCCCAAACTCTAATATGAAACTGTGAAAAAAATCTATCAAGTTACCCACTTTTGAAGATTATTTCAAAGTATGGGTTAGAAGTTTCCTGATCAATTTATTTGTGAATAAAATACATTTCCATGGGGTATATGAAATATCAAAATCAAAATATTGTTGGTACACCACCCAAATCCTCTAGAAAATATTCAAATACTTCTGAGAGATTATATTACTCTAGATTGTGTGGTCTAATAACATAGTATAATTTTATGTGAAAATGTAATACTACCAACTCTTTATCACACACATCACTACAATGAGTTCAAGGTTATAGGTAAAATATTTCTTCTCGTGGGTCATAAAATTTTGATACCCATAAGAAATGACGTGATAACCATACATAATAACACATCCCAATCCCGAACATGATGCCTCATAGACTACCACAAATACCTGTCTAACCTCTAGAAGAGTCAAAACTATAACATTAGTCAAAATATGTTTTAGATCTAAAAAATAACATTGAAAATTTTCATCCCAAGAAAATATTAATCCGTTCTAAGTTAGATCAGGAATTATAGAAGCATACTTTTAGAAATCATTTACAAACTGTCAATAATATCCAACTAATCCCAAGAATATTCAAATATCGAAAACATTTAATAGTTTCTATAAAGTGACAAAATTTTTTCCTTCATTGAATCAAGTAAAATACCATGTTCTTACAAAATGTGTAGCAATAAATTCAATACTCGTATATAGAAATTAAATTTGGAATGATTGTAATAAAGTCGGTGATTTTTCAATAATTCCAGAAATACTCTTAGATGACGCACATGATCCTCCTTGAACTTTGAGTAAACAAGGTTGTACTCCAAAAATACCACCTTGAATGTATAAATATTCTCAAGGAAGATCCAATTCATTAAATATATAAAGACTTCATGAAAATTTTTTAGACTAAATGGAATGACAAGGTACTCATAATGGACATACATGCTCCAAAAATCAGTTTTTTGATTGTCAGATTCTTTTATTCTTAACTGTTGATATATTGATCAATGATCAATATTATAAAACCAATTATCCCATTTTTCAAATCAAATAGATCATCAATCCTTAGAAATAGATACCTTTTCATTACAATAACTCAATTTCTCTTTCGGTAATCAACACATAGGTGAAGTGTTCCATCACAATCCATAAAAATGATAACATGAACTGCCTAAGGTGAAACACATAGGTGTGTAAATCCTTTCTCTAAAATATCATCCAACTGAGTATTCAACTCTTTAATTTTTCTTGGTACCATGTGGTGACAGTGAATTGATACCAATTAATTACTTGGTACTAAATCAATATAAAACTATACCTACCTTACTAGAAGAAAACCGAAGAAGGAAGCAGGAAAAACATCAGGAAACTCAATGAAAACTGGGGGAAGATCATCACTCAAGAATTATCACTCTAGATAAAAATAAAAAATAGATATTAACTTAACCAAATCTAGATAAGAAGGTCCCAAATCATCTCGACCTCAAGTCCCATTCTCCCAAAAATATTTCGGAACTCTATCGGGTGCAGTGAAGAGACCTTCCAAAGATATAAATTTAATTGGGGTTTATTAGTGATGTGCTGATCCATATGGAAAATAAATTCCAGAGGTTTCATGTTAAGAACTAGAAAATCCCATGAAATATCAATCTTTGATAAATGTAACACATAAAAAAGATAATGAAAACCTCGCCCTCTCTTCATTTAGAGGGGTATAGTAATATCCATTACATATAATAAAATCTTCATAGGATGATTTAGTAAATTTACAATATGGGTTGAAATGAACAAATAAGATTCCCCAATATCAAATAATGTGATCACTAAGGATGAAGTACTAGTGAAGGTACCTCTCAAAGTTGTTAGACCCATATCATCTTCCTTTGGAGACTCCTCCACTATGTGAAGAAACATAATTTTGGATAATGTGGCTAGAAAACCTTTGTTTGAGAAGAATATGATTGCAGCATAGTAATTTTTATCGTGTATGATCTTATTCTATTATATATAAGAGAATAAACATGATATAACTTCTCTAAGTGACCTATGAATCTACAGAAACCACATATATTGGGTGCCTTAGTGAAAACCTCTTTTGAATTTCTTGGATTTACACATTCGTATAAATTCAAAGGGCCTATTCATAGCATTGAAATAGTTCTAGAAGAACCATGCTATCAAGAACCACAATGATAATCAACACAATTTCTTTTTTAAATTTGAAGTAACTCAGACTACCAGTGGTTGTAAAAGGAACTCTCATCAAACCTGACATACCAGCCAGGTCCATCTCATCAATCAATGATTTATCCATCCCGTCTTTATAATAAGGGATATTTATATAGAAAAACTAATAATGAGTTTCTCATCAATTTCCAATATTGAACTATCTTGAATTCATATTCTCATTTAATAAAATCATAGGTGTAAAATCCACAAGATCAATAAAGTGATTTTCATATTTTCTCGCAATCTTATCATCCTATTTGAGTTTGAGAAACACTGTATCCTTGGCCAACACCATTGAATTTAGATATAACTGGCCAGTGAAAATAGACGTAAATTCCTTCCACTCTAATCCCCAATGCTTCCTTAATATCTCCATCATGTACCACCATCACTATCTAGGTCCGTATAACATGAATGAGGCACATTTTACCTTTATATAATATGAAATTTCTAGGAACTGAAATAAAATATCAACTCTCATCTACCAATCCTCATCCTATTGAGGGTTGTTTGAGACTTAGAACACTAGTGAATTCTGGAAAAGTAATTCCTAGGAATGAATCCAAAATTTATCCCTATGTGGTTCTATAGTTTGATCTTAAATGGAAATAGGTACAGGTGTTTCTCCCATAGCTTGGAAAACAAACACAACAAACTCAACCAGATTCTGGTTCATGGGAGGATATTCTCTTTGTAGATCATCTGAAGCATCCTCCTAGGTTTAATTAACGTGTCTTTTTTGATGAATTATTCTAAAACACATTATAAAACAACATAGAAGACGAAATAATGTTATACATATCAAAACTGAAACAAGAGAAATAGGTAAATTAATCCCAGCAAATAGATAAAAATGTTTGGGATTTCAACTACCCAAATCAATAGGAGCGAAAAGACTTGAACTAATCATCAAGATGTCTTTAAAAACAATCAAAGATACCCATGTAATGTTAAGGCTTATTAAGATGATATCTATCCAGCCAATCATAGTCAACTACCTCCTAAGTCTCAAAAATATCTCAGAATTCATACTTACATCGAGAAATGTTGCTAAACCCGCACCTCTGATACCACTTTTTAATGAACTGGTCCGGATACCCTATTACCCTGATAAATGATCCAATTATGACATAGCTCGAAGGGTATTCTCGATCCCCACAGGTTGGAAACTATCACCCAGAATCATACAAGATAAATAGCGAATGAGTTTTCCACATAAATAGTAGAATAATAAAACCTTTAGTATATTCAAAATAAATCTAGACAAGGAGAACCTTAGAAAAATTAAAAAAAGTATATAAAACCAACGTAAACCCAGAAATTACCAGATATAACAAGATAAAAAAACTATGTCCCAATAGACACAGTACTCAAAAATCAATGGAATCAACACCAACCACCCTAAGTGGGGATTTCCCATTACTCAAACCTAGAAAAATATAATATAAAAACACCAAAATGAAAAGGTAGTATGTGAGAGGAAATTCTATTTGGGTATCACCATGTTTTCCATAATATGATTCCATAATAATTATTTAAATTTTAAATAAAACGGGCAAGGAAATTAAAGATCATATTTAACAAAAATCATGTTTAGTTTCAATTGATGAAAACATTTCAAACAATGGATGAATATAAATTTTATATTAAACTATTTATATAAATTGACAAGGAATGTGTAATGTAGTTTTACAAAAAATGAAATATATATAATGATAATAACAATGTGAAACACACTCATATTCAACAAGGTATGATAGTTCTAGGTTATGGGATCCTCACAAACTCAGATAGTGATCATGGAAATATGCACACATATCCCTCCGATACTAGCCAAAGAGAACTAACAAAAATCCCACTATGGATAAGATCTTCCAAAATGATTTTGTTAGAGTTATAAAGTAGCACTATACTTCTAGGGAATTCCCATCCTATCATGTTTTTCCCTAATAAACTTCTAACTACCCAGGCTCTCATGGGATCTAATAAACAATATATAATAAGAAAATTAGATTACAACTTTTTAAAACACAATTTCCCAATTTTAAAATTCAATGTATTGCAATTTGAAATAAACTTCAAAATTCCATCAATTTCATAATTTTTAAAATTTCCAATTATGCCCAAAAAAATTACAATTCAATTGTAATCGGGGGGTTTTTACCAAATTTCCTTCCAAATCAATTTAACATCCCAATTAAAAACAAATTAGGTTTTAACAATTTAGTTGAAATAAATTTAAACAATCAATTATTTCAAGGTTAAAATAATTGGAAAAACATGTATGGATTTTTCTATAGAAAAAAACAGATAATGTCTCACAATGATTTTGATGAGAAACACCAATGAAGAATGTCAGTAATAGATATCTGAGAATAAATACTAGATTTAAGATATAAAATAAGGAATCTTAGATCTCTAAACAATAAGAAGATATAAAAAATCCTAAGAAGGAGATAAGAAGAGATAGATATATAAATAAAAGGAGAATATATATTATTATAAAGGGATCAAATGATATTATCCAAGATTCGACCCACTTCAAAAATAGCTTGGATGATCCAAATTGGGTCATTGAGAGCTCTATCAACCTAGAAAATCGATATTTCATGTGTTAGGGTTGATCCAAAAGTCAAATGGATGGTTCACAAATTTTAGAAGAATTTTCAGAAAAAAATAATTTCTCTTTCATGCTTTGTTCGGAAGGACCACATAGGTTTTCAAATAGTGTTCACCTCTAAAGGGGTGCACAGTTTCTCAAACGAGTCACCAAATGTGAAAACCATCACTTCTTAGGTTTTCACGGTTTTCAATTGTAGGTCACACAGTTTTTTAAAACCATGTAATAAATATGAAAATCTTAAGAGCCTTCAAAAAATTCCAAAATTTTTCACAAAAGAAACTTAATATGAACCGCAACCAAAGCATGATTAAAAACAGGGCCAATGAGTATATGGAAAAATTAATAATATGTTACAACTATTTCACTAGTTAATTACTTTATCAATACAAATTTATTATTTTTCCAATTTTCTAATATATAAAACATCCAATACAGAAAAAAACATATCCAATAAAAACAATACTATATAGTAAATAACAAGAGGCAACATCATAAAATTATAAACACATTCGATCACAAGGTCCTGAACATTTTTGTAAACCCCAAAGAATGAGATGCTAGTTATTTACAATATTTGATAATTTCTATAAAACTCCAATATTTTGAAATATATTTTTCTTTAAAATAATTTAAAGTGTTTGATAGTGTGATTTTCATACAGCCAAATGTATAAATGAACTACCACTATAAAATATTTCACTTTTCCCTACGGGGACATATCTATTAGGATAAATTCATTTTCTAACGGTAAAATGTTTTAGTAATATATATGTCCCTATAACTAAACTATTTGTAAAAAACAAAATGTTTTTGTGATAGATAAAATAGTTCTCTTACAATTATAATTATACCAATACATAATATATATATCGATTAAAATGTTTAGTGATAGGTTCTAATGATTTTTTTTATATTTATAATTATATTAAAAACATATAACATCTATTTATAAATTACATTTGAAAAAAATATAAATTATTATTTCTTGTAATATTTCATACTGTATTTATTTATTTATAATATGTAATACATCTATTTTAATTATTAATAAATGGACAATTTTTACACTAGTTCAAAATTAGGAAAAAAATTAATTATATTGATAAAGATAATTAATACAAAATTAATCAATAAAAAAGGTACGATCCATCCCCAAATAGGATCCCTAACACACCCCACCAACCCACAACCCCCACACAGTATTAGCGACCTATACATGTTAGTGAGCCAGCTCCAGCACCACCCAATCTAAGCCAACAATCCATCTCCAACACCAATGACCAGTGAGTACATGCATCCCATCCATTCCCCAGGACCCGCAAGCCAGCTCCCGCTCCTACTCTAGTATCAACATGAAAGAAATAGATTCTACTCGAGTATTAGTGAGAAACCAAAAGTAATGATATGCCACAACCTACATCTATAGTATCTATATAAAAACCACTAAAGATAACACCAAAAAATGTGTGTAAGATATCAACATGAATTGGAACCAAAATAGAAATAAATGGGAGTATAGAAAATTTATTTTTATAGTGATAATGTTTCAACATACAGGTTGGTATATCAGGAATTTGTAGTCCAAATGACTGAAATCTATGTATCATTTATCAATTTAAAATAATTTATAAAAAGGTAATATCAATTTCTACTTCTAATAATAATTTCAGACTCTCTCTTCATTTTATTAAAAAAGAAGATAAAAGGTACGGATGATAGGATGAGGTCACATATACATAAATAACCTCATCTTAACATATGAAAAAAATCACAAAGAAGAATAAACAATGTCACACTATCACAAGAGTCATCATCCCATGAAATGAAGGTAATCCCATGCGCATGTGAAAATAAGTAATGCAATCCATCAGATTCACCTGTAAAATGTCTATTGTCTATAAAAATACTGTAACAAATAGACACCATAAATGATTATTTTTTCATTCAATAAACTTGAAAAAACCAATAACATAATAGATATTCCCATAAAATAATTCCCAACATCACCGCAAAGGCTGCATCATCCTCAGAAGTCAAAATTTACATTCAACCAAATTATTAGGATTATACAATCATAAAATTAAGATTCAGAAGACCATTAAACATGATAATTCAAGAAAATAATGATCCCCATGAGTCAAAAAATGAGAATTAGAATAAAAATATAAATTAAAATTTCACATGAATTAAAATTTATACCTTGAACACATTATATGAAAGGTCCTCCAACCTCTATAATGTTAGTTCCTTAGATGAAAAACTTTTATCCAAGGGACCTATTTCCATGAATTTCAATTTCATTATCTAAGAGTCTAGTAGTGTTTAGAGTAGTAGGTTTGAAATCCGTAGTAGATTACTCAAAGGATATCTACTATGCTGTCAACATCACCTTTATTAGATAATTCTTCAAAAACTAATTTAGAAGACTAACCTACAATTACTACATCCGCATATGTTTTATTTTTTCAAGTTGTGGTATCTTAGTTGAAACTAGTTTAGTTGTAGGCCAATGTGCTTCACACAACTTAATGCATTAATTCTATTCATTTCACTTAATTCTTGAAAAAGATGAGGTCAAAGGTATGAATACTGATGCAGTATTATTATCCCTCGATTAACCAAGTGATGGTTTTAGGGTAATAACACCCTTATGACCCAAAGGCCTCGACATCATCCCTATCAGACCCCTTTTGAAACTTTTATCTCTCACATCAATTATCACTATTGTGGTTCAAACATGCAGCATGGTATTATAATTCAATTCACTCAATCAGAAAACTACTATGCCGACAATGATCATCTATAGATCATAATGACAGCTTGACGTGGGTCATCCCAAATCACAGACGCTGGTGGCTGGAAGCATCTGAACATTAGTAGGTGAATGTCTCATAAATAAAAAACTCTATAAAAAAAATTATCCAACATCGAATCAAATTATACTTAAATAAATTAATGCCTTCATATTATAATGATAAAAGGGGAACATGAATTAGTATCTCATTAATTTTTATAAGAGTTTGTCAACTATAACATTGTGAATCTTGTAATCTAATTCTAGTAATATGTGAAATATTCCTTGGTGAGACTCATCACAAACATTTGATACATGTAAATTCTTTAGGCTTCCTCTAAAATTTGTGAAATAGTCTAACTCAAACAGTTTTGGGACACCTTACGAGTGCTTGATAAAAGGAAATTGTAGAGGATGACTATGTATTCAGTGAAGAGTGCATCAAATACAACATTTTTTATCCAGTAATTGAATTTCTTGTATGTGTATTGATGGAAATAGAAGCATAATAATAATATATTTTTCCATAATCTATAAATGTTCACAAATAACACAATCAACGAACTAAATTTTATTTATCGAAGATAAGAAATTTAATGAAAAAATGTATTTAAAAAATGTTTGGGGAAAAATTCACCCATGGTTATCTGCATGCACTTTTGAAACAAGATCAGTAGGTGTTTTTAATTTATTTTTCACTAGAAAAATGATCTCCTTAAAAGGTCCAATAATAATCACATAATATTGAATGTAGTTGATGTAATTTATGGCCAAAAATATTTAAAAACAATTGAACTATATATCAATGCATCTGTGTCAGAAGGAGAAAAATATCCAATAGAGGATCTCAATAAAAATTCAGTGATTAATCAAGGCCATTCTCAATAAGAAGAACGTACATGGAAGAATAATACCTTTTATAAATTGATTTTTACAAAAACCATTGATGATGAAATATCCAGGATTTAAAATGCTAAATTAGGAAAACCATTTCTCAAGAATCTTGAAATGGTTTCTCAATTCTTGTATAAAGGATAAGAAATATGAAAGGCCAAAACCCAAAAATAAAAAAATATAGATTTCCTAAGTATAAAAATACACCAATAGATCTCTAGTAAAAGATTCGTTAGAGAGTTTTTCTTTTCTTTTTTTATTTCTGTACTTCAAATGAAACAATAAAGACCTTACCCTGTAAAGTAATTTGAATTACCCATATTATAAAACTGGGATCCAGAAAATGGTTGAGGCTAGACTTTAGTGTAAGAACTGTTCATATATGTACTAGATTTTTCAACATCACTCCGCATGAAAATCAAAAATACAAAAAATAAAATTGAAAAATCGCACACAACAATTATATAAACTTTAAGAACAAGAAGAAAATTAAAAAAATAAATGATATAGAACAAAATTTCCAACAATTGATGAAATCCTCAATCCTGAGCCCAGAACACACTATTCCAATTCAAAAAAACTCATAATTGTATTTCCAAGTATTAAACATGAAATAAAAGATATTGATTCAATAGAAAACTCATTGGAATAAAAATTTGAACGTCCAACCCCAAATTGTTATGATAATGAATAATACCACACTTACAATTTATTCTTCAGAGTTAAAGAATCTCCACTTACCACCATCTATGAGGTAAAAGACATTTTTTTTGAAAATGATGATGGCTATTAGTAATGACTACTATTTAAATATTTATGTTCTAGGAAGTTGTCAAAAAATATAATCCTTTTATAAGTCTGTACTAGATAACCACTTTTCACCATACACAAATTGGGTCAACCATGAGTTCAAAAGAAAAAAGGGAAACAAGAAGCGTAAAAATGATACGAACAACCTGTCAAATCATTTTCTTCAACAATACCAAAATGAGTGCAACTCTCAGTGTTAGATATAGCTGAACCTGAACCTTATCTATTACTTTTATCTTCATCCAAATACATCTGGAAACAATAACTATCATTGTGAACTACATCCACTTTCACACTGTCATTAAGTTGACTTATTTTAAGCAGATTCAATTCTTTATTCTTGATAGAAATGGTCTACAATCTATTAATATAGTAGGGATCAAAATAATTAGTTTCAAAATGTGCTTGTATTGGTGTTCAATTTACCAATGTCCCCCGTTTCCCCCACCCATATCTATATGCACTGCATAGTACTAGATTCTAGGGAGGCCCACCGTACTAAAGAGGGGTTCCTAATATAATTTTTTTTCAAATGTTAACAGTGATAGTGTTCTGAGGTCTATTACTAAAAGGGTTTATCTTTGATTCCTACAACACATAAAACACACATAAATACAATTAAAAATAATTGAGAATTTACACCACAAATATAGGACAAATAATTATGAATATTATTAGTATGATATTAATGAATAATAGTATACCATTATATTAAAAATGAATAACAACATACTATTCCTAAAGTTCATAAATAGTTATTGCACGTCAACATATAAAATACCAGTACCTCGCCTGTGAAAATGCATGACACAATAATTCAACCCTAATTTTCAAAAGTGTATTAATATTTTGAGTAATAAATAATGAAAATAAGTTAATAATATATTAGGAATACAGACTTAGTGATAGATAATAATGAATGAAATGAAAAAAATAACATTTATCAGAAAATATATATGAAAAGAAATGAAAAATAAATAACATGATGTAATAAGATAAAAAAATGCGATGTATCATTTAGTATATATCATAATGAAATATACATTAGTTTCACCATGGAGAATTCATATAACATGAATTATCATACATTTTTAATAAAAAATAATAAAAATTAACATTGATACTCTGAATATGAAATTGTGATAGTGACCGATTACAGATTGTTTTCAAAACAAACACAAATATGATCAAGTCTACAGAGAATGATGTATTTGAAAAAACATTGGTGAAAAATATAACAATAAGTATTTTTTTTGTAATATGTGCTATACATTTCATAATCACACAGTGTGAGCGACGTCGTTTTTATTAGTATCCAGAGAGAAGTTCCCTGCGTCATGGATAAAATGGTCCAACACTTATGGATGTTTATTGGATTCATAGTAGTTTTCAGCTACACTTCAGTATAGCTCATAAAAAATAAATATTAAAATATGGTCATTGTACATAATTTAACACCACAAAGGATAATATTCTGGCTTATATGTAATGTTATTGATTTTATCTATACATTTACAAAATTACAGTTGAAATTGGAACAATTAATGTAAAAATTAATTTAAACATAACCGTTCATTATGGATTTTAAATTACCTTACAATTGCAGTATCACATCAGTCAATTTTTTCACTTTTCTTGTTTCGGTTTTCCATTAAATGTGAATGCACATATTTGACATGGCTGGTTGTTTCCATAGTTTCTCTAGAACTTGTATCATTGCATTGGGCCACATCATCATCGTCAAACTCAATCAACAATTTTTTCTATATCAACAAATGACTTCAGTCAATAAGTAGCAAAAAATAGTGACAAGTGTAATCTCTAAAATAGTAATATAATGTTTACCAGTTTGAAAGGAGAAGACCCAACACAATTTGTTTTAATTTTATAGTCAATGTGAATGAAACTAGAAAATAATTAGTAATGTATACTCCAATGATGTAATGAAAATAAAAGTCAATGAAGACATAAATATTAATACCTGAGTAGAGTAGCGCGGAGAATGGCAGCTTATGAAACAATTTGAATGATTTGAAAAAGTTTTAGATAGATGTTTTCAACTTTTGTAGATTTTAATAGATTGGTTTAATACTAAATTTAATCCTCTTCCACCACACTCATGTTCTAAAAGTCCAACATTTTATTTTCTTCATGACACCATTGAAATCTATTATAATGTCAACTCTTCATGAAACTCAAAAATATGATTTTTCATCTTCTGTAATGAAAAATTCATTATCTTTATCAAGATTATCACTGATTTTCATCATCAAATATTCATGTTTGATAACATGTTTGGCCTCACAGATGTTTTGGTTTTCTTGAAATTGATGGGGACTTCTATGGATTATCATAGAAAAATTTTCCAGAATTATAACCAATATAGGTAGAACATATGAAATTCTTTTCACATATTTGATACCAAACCCTAAAGTGATCCAATGGTTACTCAGACAGAGGAAAAGACAGAATTTCAGCATTTGAGAATAATTTGAAACGAAAAAAATCCCGATATAGACTACATAGTATCTTAAAAATACATAAATATTAGTAAAAAATAGCGGTTATTAGATATAATAACACACACATCTATTAGCAAGAATATTATGTTTACCAATTTGAACTGAGAAGAAGAAATGTGGTCTTTTTTTAAGGATACATTCAATGTAAATGTAACTGAAAAAAATATATAATATCTACTCTAACGTTGTAATGAAAATAAAAGGCAATAAATATAGAAATATTTATACCTGAGTGGATGACCAATAAGTAGTTGTTGTAACAAATCGTCTTTCATTTTTGCAGCTGACTCCTAAACATCCTGGACTTTTGTCTTCCTATAACATAGTAGTAAAACAAAATTTACAAAATTATGGATTATGTTATTTCATAAAATGAAATAGGAAGTGTCAATGAATTCAAAACCATTTCAATTATGGGAAAAATAAACTATTCTTTCAATAATCTGCGATCTTGAAAACCTTCTATTAGCTATATTCTGTATAAGCAATAAGAATTAATAAGATAAATTTATATTAATGATATCAATTAAAAAGTTTAACTTCTAGTTACTGACAATCAGAATGTTTTCTTCCAAAATGTCTCTAGGTTTAATGATATCGATTTCTAATAATGTTCTATGATAAGAATAATTAATCAGTTTCATTTAACTCTATTTCTATAATTCCCAACTGAACCAAAAAAAAAATTTATAATTTTCTGAATTGTAGAGTAAAAAAATTCATAAAATTTATCATACTTAAAATGAAAAACCCATCGTAGAGGAGCCTTGTAAACATAAAAGTACCATTTTATTATCACCAAACTGGAACAAACATCTTTGGCATGATCACTGTAATAACAAAAAATGTTTTTTTCCACAACTTTTCTATAGTTTGTATGATAATATTAAGCATAAGTATGGAATAATGGTTTCTTCAATGCATAAAAAATTTTCATTAGCATACAAAAAGGTAGGATGCAAAAGCTCTGTTGACCTCTAGTTGTCTGCTTAGATAATATTTCAAGATGAATTAGAAGAGGAAAATCATAGTAATCACAATAAAAATTGAGAATCTTGCAATTTTCCTGCTTGAATTCAGGTAAATAATGAATTTTTTACCTTGTGATGAAAAATAATTTCATGTGCCTATTCCATTTTTCAACTTTAGATCAATGATGGAAGCACCATAAAAACAAAACTGAAAAATAATAGAAAATGCTGAAATTGCAGGGCTTTGATCCAGAAAGGTGAATTCTTCAGTCTGCAAGGCAGGACATGGAATAATTGTTGGTATTTTTTTGATTCTTTAGTTTTCATCCATCAAATGAACTCTGCATGGATCAATGAAACTGGTATCACCTCCTAGAGAAAAATTTGCAACCACATAATTCTTTATGGTTAGGCATTCTTGGTATATGTACATATATTGAAATGATACCTAAAAAGGCTACTTATTTCATACTATAAAAAAAACATATTGAAATAAAATATTAATGTTCTGGTAGTAGAAAATAATAATATGTAATACATTTCAATTTTTACAATAATTTATAGTAAAAAATACCATTCTAGAGTTGCTAAAAAATACTAGAAAAAGTGAACTACATAGTAATAGTGAACACAACATTCCAACCATGAACTAATAATTAAAAAAACATACCAAAAAATTCCCAAGAATATCCCTCATTAGTATATCATCTCTGAAAAAGATGAAAGGAGTAGGATATATGCACTAATAACGTTGTGAATGTTACCATGAAATAAATTCTTTAAAAACCTCATTGAATATAAATTGATATACTTACGGTTAAGGAACTTTAGATTCCATGGTAGCTTTCCAAATCCTAACACAGTTTATGACTTCTACTGATTTTAGGGTAGTAAAATGATTGAACCAAAAAATTTTACCTATAAGAAATCACATGAGAAAAACATCGAATCATCTAATAAATCATTTAATGCATAAAATTTATGATTTGGAGGCACAATTACGTGTTGTGGGCATTTCATGGAAAATATACCGTATAATCTTAGCATGAAATTCCTCATGGGTCGCCACTGAAGGGAAAATAGAAGTCTTAATGCCCTGATGTTTGGATATCAAGACATCTGGTGAGATAAGAATGTACAATCTCCGTGGGATACGCATATGAGAACTCTCAAACCATAGGATCAAACATTGTGTTCATACATGTTTTTTACCTATAACTGATTTGATACAATAATAGAAACTGAATATAATATGATAAAAAAATATTTATAACATGTTATGTTTTTTATTTCCTGTGTTTTTTGAAAACGAAAATAGAAAAAAATTTCAAAACCAAACAAAACCCAATATATGATAAAAAATTATTCATAACATCCTATATCATAATGATGCCTCGTCCAAAAATTCAAGGCAGATCATCAATTCATACCTTTCTTAACAAAGTCAGAATAACCAAAATCTACGATCTTCACATGATGACAATGGAATTAACCAGTATCTATAAATTCCTTACTGGAAATGCCAGATAATAAAAAATATTGTTGAGCATGTAGAAAAAAAAGGAATCTGAGGGTTAAAAAGGCACTAATAATTTATCAATAACATTTCAAACCCACTGTAGAATAAGCAATGTGAATCATCCCTGAACATTAAAAAATCCAATGGTTAGATAATTCACTTGTATAAAAATAAATCAAAGCTCAAATCATAACTAATGATTCTGTAATGGTCTTAGATACCTATAGAAAAAATAACGAATAGTCTCTCTTGTGTTCCTGAAATTACCAAAACACCCACAAGTTTAGTCTCTACTAAAACATAAATTTTTCTTTAAACATATTACAAACTCTTAAACACATGACTCACAACGGCAACATAAAATTATAAAAATAACTAATCTCATACCTGAAGCGAGAAGATGCTACATGAGCGAATATGTGAAGCAGGAAGTGAGTGGAGAAGATATACTAATTGAATAAAGTGGTTGTGTCCAAATATAAAAATGACTATGAAACATAAATTATAATTATATAAATAGTATATCAATAATTTATAGGAGATGTGAATGTGGTAAACACCCGAACACCAATGGTGAACATGGGTAACTACTTGGTTTGGAATCCCTGTATAGGAGGTAAAAACCTTAAAGAAAGAGAAATCACCAATTTATAACCCTCAATATTTATAGATTACTAAGAGAATATTTGTCAAGGTCAGTTTTGGTACATCATCTTCAAAAAAATAGTAAGAATCATAATTCCATTAATAAAATTAAATGATGTTTAGAGAAAACATATAATGGAATATATTTATAATAAATGCCAACATTAAATCAAATAAAAGTTTGTAGAAAAAAGAATCTCTTTGATAATATGAATAATCATTTGGAAATTAATACAAGATATCAGAAATATGGTTACAAAAATTCAAACAAATTACACACATATAACAGGATTGAGGAAATGGGTTAATGAAAATTCTGACAAATTAAATAATGAAAAAGGATGAAAAATAAGTGTTATCGAACATAGAATAAAATATAATTATAGAGGATAATATAAATGATAAATTATCTAGTTATGATTTCATCACCCTAATAACATGTCAGTGTACCAACATATTATTTCATACCTTAACCATTCTGGTTTTGTTATCTCATACGAGTGACTGAATGTCCTCTGAATTATCCATCTTACAATAATATGAAAAATTTCACTATTTTATTGAGAACCATGAAAAAATGTTTCCAAAGGTATTGGGGTAAAAAAATTCCCTTCCCACATAGATTTTTATATAAATTACATATTAAAAAATTATCATAAGCAAACAATCCTAAATTATGAAAAGGTAAGAAAATTATCCAATGATTTCTTAGTATTTGCTAGGCTACATTGATAACATAGTTGAAAACGTTAATACTTAGAGAATAATAATTTTTTTCATATTTAGTGTAATAAAAACAATTCATATTTCAGTCTGTCGAAATAGAATTAATATTGTGAATTTTCATCAATCAAATCTAAATCAATTTGAACAGGAAAAAACTATAGAATCGTACTAATTTGTGTTCAAAAACACATCAAGATAAATTTTTTGGAAAGGGTGATAATAATCAGAAAAAACATATTGGTAGAGGCATAGATATAATGTGATCATATATGACAAATATCCATGGAATAATATACATTTATGGATTAAAATCGAATAAAATCACAATAACTGATTTTTTTTGAATAAGTGCTTGACCTACAGACATGGTAAATTACAGAATTTATGGAGTTTATTTGGAAATTATATCATATTATAGTCAAAATAAAACTTAAACCAATACACATAATCTATCACAGCTTTTAGATGCAACCTTCTTGGATGTGAATAAGAAAAAATGCAGCCAAAGCAAGAGGATATCACATAAACCAAAAAAATAGTGCAATTGATTTGATTCTAGACATGAAAAAGGAAGATTGTTATATAGATTGATTACACAATCCACAATATAAAATAGATCCATTCATGGAAGTTGAATAATAATGTGATAATAACCAGGTTCTCACATAATAGTGAAACAACCAACATTCTATAAATATTCAGCTCCAATCACTAAAAGAAAGATATCAAGTGACAACAAAAGGGAGGTTAAAAATGTGTAATTTCAAATAAAAAATTATGGATAGAAGGTAGGTTAATAACATAGTCTTAGAAAAACATACCTATTATGGAGATCATGATATTTTGTCTACCTGAATAATGATTCAGTAATGGTAAATGGGTTCGCAAATAGATTGGCTAGCGACCACCACGACAGTTGAAGGAGAAGACAAATATGGAAGGGCTTTCCGAACGAGAGATGGAAGGGAAAGGTGAGGGAACTAAGGAGCTGCAATATTAGGGATTGAAGATAGAAAGGGAGGTGGTAGGTGGAGGTGGACATGGTGTTCAAAAATTTATCTACAATAAGATTAGATAATGAAGGAATTGGTTTTCCAAAGTAACCCGAAAGTGGTTGTAGATGACGTAAGAGGTAGTGGTCGATGATGGAACAATAGTCGGAGGCGATGAACGATTTATCGAGTTTTTCCATTTACCCAAGATATGTAGTAGAAAGATGAGAATAAACTAGTCCAAGATGAGGATGATTCCAAAGTTGGGATGAAGATGATGCTGGTGTCGAGAGTTTGCGGGAACCCTAGTTCGTGAAGATCTGATTCTGGTCCACAAGTGGGAGAAGGGGAAATGCGGAGAGTGGAGTCAAAACCTGGAGGAGGATGGCGTGAATGGTGGTTGACGGATTTCAAGTTGAATAGTAGAGGGAGGATGACAGAGGTGAGGGATTGAGGGTAGTCGAGGTGGCGAGGTTGCGATGCGCGATACCTCAGCGAGAGTGGGAGAGGGAGGTAGAGAATTATAGTGAAACCGCGTGGGGGGGGGCAACATAGAGTAGCCGAGGAATTCCATGTAAAAAATATGATGTGAAGGAACATGAAATTGACACATGGTAGCTATAAATCCATGATTTATATATATATATTAGATGATTGTTCTTTGGACCATCAAATGAAGTTTTACAAAAAAAAAGAATCTAAAAAATGACTAAATAATCGACAAAATGTGTTTATATGTGTGTGGAGTCTAAGGAATTCACATGTCATTCCCCAAAGAGAATATATAAATATCAAATGATGTTCTACATCTAGTGGATCAAACCTTGGTTATTTTCATTTAAGAAAATCATTCTCTCTAGTAAAATACTTGTGTCAAAACCACTATGAAAATTATGGAATTCATGTTTTATATCATTAAATACCAATAGAAAATCTTCTCTAGACATGTTGTCAATAGCCTGAGTAAGTTCAACACAACCCTCATGTTATGAAAACAAAAGAATGAGTTGATTTAGATGTTTTTATCATTTCTCATGACCATTAAAGAATATCAAAATAATATGAAAATAAAAATTCAGTTTCCAAAGAGTATAATAAGTTATGAGGGAAATACAGAACTGAAAACATAAATCTAAAAATACAATGATTATTTAAGTTACAAGATACTGGATGTCATGGGCATAAAATTAATGTGAGTATGTTATGTAATATCAAAATCCTACCAAGTGACACTAATTAGCTTATAGAGTTTATTGCAATGTTTCCATTGATTCTTAGTTACACCCAAAAATCATAAGCTTCATTGATTATCTAGAAGCATCAAAATATTGTGTCCTTGTTACACCTATCTATTTTATACCATCCAAATAAAACCCTCTTAAAATAAAAATACATCATTGGAATTGATGCTCCACCATAAAGAACCACAATAAAAAAGTGTGATCAATCCTAATAAAACAAAAAAAATAATAAAACAAAAAAATGAATTTACATGAACAAAAACATTTTTTAACACTAGGAGCTAAGAACCTTAAATTAGTTCCTATAAGGTGATAATGGATCCGTATAACCACCTCCATGATCTCTATTAGGTATAATCGTCTAAACTACTCTATGTTGTGAGGTATGGTCTTTGTGGCCCATGAGTTGAAGATTTGGACTGCCTATGGTTCATTATTGGCATTGTACCGTATGTACATGTCCAGGGAGGAGGTGAATTTTTGTATGTTTTTTTAGAAAACCTCCATGAAGAAGGAAAGAAACAAAAGGGAAATTAAATAAAACCCATTCCTTGTGTAAGAAAATGAAATGAGATTTGTTTGAAATAAAACATCAGTAGTGAGAACCATTGATTAAAAAAATGACATTCAATCTTGTGGTATTTGAAATAAATTTATGTAAGTTACATTTGGCTGATAAAATTTTTTGTGTGATATTTTTGAAATGATCTAATGAACTAAACTCCTCCGAAAATGATTCTAGGGTAAAAGGAAGAGGATATAATATAGACCAGAGGGAAAAAATATTCGAGCTGACATCAAAGAACAAAACATGAAGTGGAAAGAAATTAACAGTAAGCATAACATTTAAGGTTCCAATGGTACCATGTAGGGAACCAAAAAGGGTTAGAGTTTTTGTCGGATGAATGTATTTGGTGATGATTTGGGATTGTGATGAGATTTTTCAGGAACAAGAATGGATTAGTGTTGGAGGTGTAAATCCTAGACGGCGTGGGGAGGACTGATCAGAGTCATTGATGCATTTGGGTCTCCGATCGAATGGTAAGGGATAAATTCTTTAAAATTAAAATCAAAAAAATAAAATATCAAAAAAATTATCATTTAATATTTAAATTCGAAATATTCTAATTATTTTTTTGAATAATTTAATTATGTAATATAAGATTATTAATAGAATAATATTACTTAATTGATTGTTATGATTTAATTTATTAAATTTAAATAATTAGTTTTTTGAGTATATTTTGATTGTAATAATTTTTAGTAAATTTAAATATATAAATTAAATTATCATGTATTGAGGGGGGTCTATGATATATGTAGATATATCAAATATCGTAATGATTTTTTTATAAAGTATATTAAGATGCTTATTAGTTGAACAACATTGCACAATATAAACACTATTAACATTTTGATAAAATTTTAAATTGAAATAAATTAGTGAAATATTTTTAATATAACCATAGTAAATAGATATTGACATTGGTTATAAAAATAAAAAATTGTCTAGAAAATTTTTTTCCCAAAATTTGTTATGGTTAAAATATTATTTTTTATTAAATGGGTTGTTCTAACAATATTTATTGATGTAAAAATATTTTTTGGTAATAATTATTAATAATAATAGATTCATGCATTGGTAAAAAAATGTTGGTGTTTGTATCATAAAGAATCAAATATAACAATCGGTAAAAGATTCATCGGTATTGAACCATCAATATCAATAGATATATCTGTTGGTAAAGACAAGTATTTGTAATCCAAATTAATACCAATAAAACACAACATGTATTGGAAATACTCTATTTTATCAACAAATATATTATCTATCATTAAATTTCTTTTGGAAACAGTTATATATTATGTTGTATTTGATCTAGGAACCCTTTATTACTTAGTTATTGAATTGGAAGGTTTCAATTGTAATAATGGTATTAAGAAAAATATTTATAATAGTTTTAAATAGTTTTAATTTATTGATTAAGTCATAATATATTTATACAATATTTAAAGAAAAATTATTTTATACTTCAAAAAGGTGTTTACATCAAAAATGGGTTTTATTGAATTTTACATGCACAAAAATTATAATTAATTTATAACATTTTATTCTGATATTTTATTTGAGGAAATTAATATTATTTTTTAAATAATAATTTCAATATTATCTATGGGTAATTTTTTTGGATTTTTCTATAAATATTTATTATTCAAAAATTGTCAAAGTACTAATTTTTTTTTAAAAACATTAATTTCATTTTAAGTAAAATTACTGAATATTTTTAATTTGATATTCATGTAACATAAGAATCATTTGATTATAAATATTACAATTAATTACATAATAATCAATACTATTATTGATTTTGGTATATGTTTATTTTTAGGCATAAAACATATTTGTACAAAAACTATTTTTCCTTGCATAATGTATTTTGATATTAATAAATTAAATTAATATTTATTTATTAATGGTTTTAATTAAATATATTCATTAATTATTCATTATATATTCTTTAATATATATTAAAATTCATTTTATGGTTTGAACATGGAAATTAATGCAATGAAATTATGCTTTATGCTAAATGAATCATTCTTCTAAAATAAGATTTTGTTATTGATTACACACTTATTTAAATTTAAATTGTAACCCATATAGGAATTTAATCAGGTGAAATGGATTCAATACTGTCTCATAGTAAAAAGTAAAAATAGTAAAATATTTTTACTACGATCAAGGTAAAAAAGAGTTTACTGGGGGATTAAACTAAGAGATAAGCCTAGTATTTCGGCACAAACCTATCTAATTATTATTTTTTGAAGATATTTCATCTTCATATTATCATGAATTATAATATTTGGCCATTTTGATCCAATTTACCAAGAAAGTGACTATATATAATTGAAATATTTCATGAAATTCATTATCTGTCCCTCCCCACAGTTATAAAAGGTCACATATTCTCTTTCCTCATTAATACCATTTAGTACTTATTGAACATCCAAGACCAACTAATAATCCTTCCTATAATACTTAAAATTAACATAGATCTTATAGTATTCTATTAATACAAGTCCTTCATGGATTAAAGAGTTAGGTAAAGGAGGTATCTCTATAAGAGGTATAAATCTTAACCAGCTCTTTCAATTTTATTTCTACTTATACATACTCTAAACCTTTTTTATGCATAAAAATTTATTATTATATTATAATATATTAATAAATAGATGTTATTTTGATTATATAATATCCAATTTACACCCTTTCTCCATAAAATGTGAAATAAAAGTATAACTCATGAATGTGTGTGGACCACTGCCTCCACGTAATGATATTATTAATTTTACATCACCATATTTCTTGAGTGATAATAGTTATGGATTTAATTTTTATATTTTATATTATTAAAATACATATTCTTCTATAATTTTAATTTCTTATCAACCTTATTACCTTCTGATCCATTGGTAAATGATAATGTCTCTCGTGCGCACTTATGGACTACCACCTCCATGAAATGATGTGTTTTTTTTATCATTTCTAATATACTTGAATGGAAATAAGGATAAATTTAATGAAAATATATGATATTTATGATATAATAATTTTTTAAATGTAAATTTTAATCTAACATTCTTTGGGTCCATCCATCAAAAAATAGAAACATTACTCACGTATACGTACAAATTACCATCTCTATGAAGTGATGTAATTCAATTTTTAGCAGCACTTAATATGAAAGGTTATATATATATAATGAATATATATGATATTTATATCATTATTAACACTTTTTATATTGATGATCCATGATCAATGTGAAATGAATATAAATAATGAACTAAAACTTGCAGTAAAAAAATAAGCAATTAACACCGTAAATGATGAATTTAATAAAGAATTATTAATAAATTGGTGTTTAAATGATAAACGTGAAAAACATATGATATTATATATATAAATATTATTATTTAATGGAATTATAATGAATAAAAATTTATTATATAGGTGTTTAGATAACTTATGAATCATAGTTTTGCAGGTAAGGAATGAAGAGGAATGCAGCAGAGTTTGTCTAATGATACCTCACATGTTAGAAGGACATTGAAGAGAACCAACAACCAGCTAGTATATTTTATTATTTTTTATTATTGTGTGTATATTAGAGTATATATCTATGTATTGTTTCTCAAGTCTACCAAATAATTATTAGTAAACATGATACCATAAGTGTGATTATGTATTAGTTCATAATGTTTGATGACTTATTCCCTATTAATGAATCCAATATGGTGGAAGACTTTTCAAAAAACTTCATCTGAGATGTCCTAAAGATCCCTAAAATTCCACTTTTTATTGTGTCTAAATGGGATCCTAGGTATACATAACAATTTTATAAATCCTTATAGAAATACATTGGAATATAATTAAAAATCATTGCAACTTATCATCCTCAAATGGATATACAAACCAAAAATTAGAAGACATGTTTAGATCTAATGTGATAGATTTTAGTGTGTTTTGGGAGGATCATATACCATTATTGGAGTTTCCATAAAATAATTGGTTTTATTCCTCAATACAAATGGATACTTTTAAATAATTTTATGGTTTTCATTATTGTTATCCAATTTAGTAGGTGGATATAGATGAGACTTAACATATCAGGCTTACCCTACTGAAAGAGACAATAGTTAAGATTAAGTCAATAATAAGAATGACTATGATGGAATATATTCATCCTAAATCAAATATGGATCATCTTTTATGACCATTATCATTTTAATTGAGTGATTATGTTTTGTGTATAATATCTCCATGGTTAGGGAAACATCATTTTGGTATGAAACTATAATTTTCTCTTTAGTAAATTGGTCATTTTGAGATACTAAAACAATTAAAAAATATGGATTATTGGTTAAATTTATCACCAATGTTCAATTCTCTTCAAATTTGGTTTCATGTATCTCAATTGAATAATTATATTCTTGACCCTTAAAATGCCATTCAATGGGACCATATTGATCTTGAAATGGATTATATGTTAACTCATGGGACAATATGGATTATTTATTGTCAAGGGAAGATATTTAGAGGGAAAATAATTGGACACATATCTTAATTTAGTGAGAGAATCCCTGATTGGGGTGGTGACTCAAGGTATGAAACTTGTTCATGTTTCACCACATACCAGTTAAACTATCACTATACTAACTAATGTTGACTTCACTTGTTATTAGGGTCACTCATGTTTTCACTAGTTAAGTGATGATATATTTAACTTGGGTTATTATCATAGCCTTATTCAAACAATATCAGTGATACCTCAATTCACATTCATTTATTGTCATCCTACAGTATGTAAGTATATCAGGAAAATAAGATGAAATAATTTTATTGGTTCACACACATTGGGATACTCCCAAGGTGCACCCACTGATGTAGTGTTGATCTTTCGAAATCCATTAATAATATTTTAATGGTGGATTTAGGATAGGTCACTCATATGCCTAGGCTCACTCACCTTATATGATTTGGGGTCATCTCACTTCCACTAAAGGGTCACTCCCCATTCCATCTCCCTTTTCTCACTACTTCAGGAGTGAAATACTTTTGGATAACATGAAATTGAAATAATTAACTATCGAATATTTTATGAACATATTAGTGCTCATTGATCTTCAAAATTCTCTTTCACAAACTGGTTGTGAACATCACCATTGTAGAAACTTCACTTTCACTATTGAACAAATTTTCAAGGAGTTCCAACAAGATTTTAAAAGTATTTAAGGAGTAACAAAAACATTTTATTTTATGAAACAAATCACTTTCATGAAACTAAAACCATTCAGAATACATATTATTTTTTGTTAAACTCAACACTTTCATAGGAATTTCATTCTTTCATGAAACAAAGAAACTTTCTCAAATATTTCAAAGCCTTAACAAAACCCCTTTATCAGATTGATACAATTCGTTTCATTATGGCACTAATATTCTGATTAATCCTTTATGTAATAAAATCCTTTATGAAACATTTTTGAAAATTCAGGGGCCTCATATCTTCATTAAGTCCTCTCTACTTTCAAAGGATAAGGTAGGTTCATATTTATAGATGTTAGATTCTTTTTAAAAAAATTTCTCACTCACCATCACCATTTCAAAAAAATCATAAATATTTTCATGAAACACCGTCTTTCATGAAACTCTTGTGAAATACCATCATTATAAAAACTTCTCACATTCAAAAAACATATCTTATTCCATAAAAAACTCATCAAAAAATAGCCAAAAAACCACCAAACATTCAATATTTCATAGATTACAAGACTTTTTCATATTTTAATAAGGAATTCATATAAATCCATCATTATGTTTTTCGATTCTAAAAAATTTTTGACCCCAAAAATTTGGAAAACACTTTGAAATTAAAGGACCTTTTATATACACCTTTTTAAACCACATCCAAAACCATTTATTTATGAATACATCAGGATCTTTACGGTTATGGAACATATCCATGAAAATTGAATGAGAATACATGTCTTGGTTATCCTATCTATTCTATAGCTTCAACTAATCTCCGTGTTTTATTATGATTAACATATAAGAATCAGATAGTGAATTATACAATATTCAACATCCCCATTACCTGGAACACCATCTTATCAGGAAACTATCAAATAATTCCATTCATTGAGAACATTATTGTCCCATGAAATTATTAAAAAAGTTAATAGAAATCCCATTGTGATTCATAACACCATTTCAATGGAAAAAACTCATCCAACACACTAACTAACCAGGTTTGATAGCCATAGGGTTGAAAACTATTCTAACACACAACACCTGGAAACAAAAAATCTCAATAATTTTAAACAAATCATCAATCTATTATAGTTTTTATAGAAACACAATCAGATTCAAGAATATACTTTGGAATGTGAAATTGAAATGTTAGAGCAATGGCCTGATCTCTTCCAAATATACACCAATATTCGAAATTATGATGATGAAAACACCAATAATTGGGAGAATAAAATATCCTTATTTTCAAGTACATTACCATTTTTCTGAATTTTAATATTATATAATTAACAGGTTATGTATTCAGAGTTTTTCAAGTAATTTTAATGTTTTTAATGTGTTTCTAGAGGTGAATGTTTTTTATATGGTTATTATAATTTTTTCACAATTAGTAGGAAATAGTGTAAGCTGATGTTGGGAGTCGTTGGGCTACTGTATGGCCAGAGTAAGGTTTATCCAAATCATTTCAATTATAGGGTAAACTATACATTTTTAGATATTAGTAAATGAATGGTTGGTCTAAAATTTATCATATCATGTGATAGAACCATGTGAGTTGATGTCATTAAGATAATATCATCAAATAGTTTGTGCATGGTTTGAAAAACCATGCGGTCTATCGTGTGGATACCAGGGAGATGCCCAATAATATTTTCAAGGTTGGCACACATTTTCTGAAACTGTTAAACCTAACCATTTGATGATCCATTACAGATCTGAAATGTGTTTTTAAATTTTGGATTAAGGCCCCATAACCCCTATATGTATCCTATTCTTCTAGGGCCTCAAACTCTATTTCTTCTATAGGCCCCCAATAAAATTTTCATGGTTTGTACACAGTTTCACATTCTGTTAAACCTATATATGTGATGTTTCATTAAAATTTGAAACATGTTTTTAAATTTTGGATTAAGTCCCCTTAACCATTATATGTATCCTATTCTTCTAGGGCCTCAAACTTCATTCATTCTATTGGGTACCAATAAAATTTCATTTCATATCGAAGGAACAAATGGATGAATTAGAGTGTGGTAGAGATCCAAAACCATTGTAAAATATTTTTAATTCTTATATCTACTCATCTCCTATAACTCAGATCCATAGATCTATACTATGATTGATAAATCTATGTTCTAGGATTTGAATCTTACTCACATATTGTTGGATGTGTTGAAGGTATGGTGTTGTGAGTCTGGATATACGAGATATTAGTTTCATTCTTCATTTTATCCATCTATTGAGATGTAGGGGTATTATTCTAATTTCAACTTATTTTATAATATTAATTATATGTTTTATTAAATTGTTTTCATTTATTTTTTATTAAATCAGATTGTAATTTCTTAAAGGAATCTATTTCTTTATATGTTTTACATTTTTTGAAAATTATATTCACTTTGTTAAACCCACAATGTATATAATTTAAAAATGATGATTGTTAAAATTATGTAATGGTTTTTTATACAAGAAATTTTTTCAATGAAATGTTTTCAATGGAAGATTATTATTTTTTAAAATGTATTATCATCAAATTTGGCATAATTGGGTTGGAATGGGTGTAAGTGGACATGGTGTAAGTATTTCCTCCCTCTAGGTAGTATGGGACATGTTTGTAGAGTACCCTCATCAATGTGTGAATCCAAGATTGAGTTTATCCTTGGATGTGGGTGTCTGTGTGTTTCTATACATGAGAATGGTTATATTAAATGTTATAGAATGGGTAAAATATTGATTATTGTTTTATCAAAGGTATTTCACTCATGGAAGTTTATAAACTATTTAATGGATATCAAAAATATTTTATATAATACGTTCTATCAAGTTCTTATCATAGTGGTGTTTGGTGGGAAGTATCTGGGGATTTTCAAATAATTTTATACTCACCCCTACTTAGGAACAATGGTATATTTAATGACGTCCATTAATGAGATATTGGAAATGGAAAGAAATCATATTTCTCTAGATATGTATCTTGATACCATGGTAATGGTATATGGTTTTAGAGCTTATACCTAGTGTCGTTAATGTCTGTGATAATGTCACTTCAGTGTATCTGAGTTTATATTGACTTTTGGTCTTATTAATTGATGTATTAATTTTGGTTTTCAATATAAATTATTAATATTAAATTACATTTGAGTGGTATTATTTGTACTCATAAATCATATATAAGGATTAGATGTTTATATTTATTATTTCTGGGATACTTTATTTTTAAAGGGAAAATCATCCCACAAGTTTTCCTAAACCATTGGAATTTATAATTGGATTTTAGTGTCTTGAGGATGTCACCTAGGGATAGTAGCATCTCTACCTCATCTCAAACAATAATTTGGTTTGGGTTGTTAATTTCTTAATTTAATCTATTTGGAAAAAATATATAATATATAACAGGACAATTCTTTGGAAAAAAAATAAATTTTATTTTTATAGTATATATTCATTAACAAATACTAATAAAATTTACATATTTATATTCAAAAATATAATTTTACTATTTCATTGATATTAAAATCCTTATTTTATTTTTATATACACATTATATCAGATTTATACATAACACATAAATGTATAAATAAATAAATATAATATTTTAATATAATATTTTTATTTCATTATGGGTTATAAAATTTTAAATTTACTTTTTAATCATTCATGCCTTTAGCATACCAATTTGATATATTCTCAATGTCTATATTTTCATTGAAAATATTTACAGAAAATTTAATTTTGATAAAAATATTTTCAATGAAGAAATTCTATTCCAATATCTATACTTACTAAATCATTTTTTCATTATACTCTAAATTTCTAAGGCATATATCTTTTTCATATTATATATTTTACAAAATTATTTCGCATTTCATGGAGATATTCCTCATTAAAGTATTTTTTATCTACTGGTGATCCCCAATGTGGAAGATGATCAAGGGGATGTTCTGGTAATAAAGGTTTTATTCATTTCTACATATTTTGAACTATATATTTATACAATTTTAAAGGATGAAATTTATCTATGGGGAGAGATTTTATATCATGTAAAACATGTAGTTTTATATTAATTTGTTGTAAAATTACAATTATGAATGTATAATCTATTATTATTTTAATTCATATCTAATATGACTTATTTCTTAATCAATTTCCAAACCTTTAAAATTTGTAAAAAAATAATTTATAATTACAAAACCAAGGTTTCAAAAATGATTATTCTTCCCAAAAACCTATATCATTACATTGTACCCTCTTAAATAAATTTTATCCATGAAATATTAATTACTCCTAACTAATGAAATTAGGTGAGTTTATTGATTAAATATTCATCGTTAGTGATATAAAATATAATATTACCTCTACCTTACTTTAATATGCTATATAAATTTACTTTTCCTTACATAAACAATATTGAACATTCATAAAATCATGACCCTCAGTATGTATATAACTTAGTAATATATTCTTCATAACATACGTATTCCAATCCCATTTGAATATCCAAGAAATTAATTTACTCTAAAATTATTTATTCCTAAAAAATTTACCCTTGTTTTGACTCTGAAATTTATTAATCACTAGTTTATGAGGCCAAAAACTAGTCAATATATATCATTATCTGAAAAATTAGATGAACATCACCAAAATATATCTGGGATTACATTTTATTTAAATTTATTTTCAATTAATGTACTATCTAACCCACACATATCAATATAAATTTGTCCTTTATTACCACAAAATCAAGATTTTATTAGTCCTTAGAGTTATCTATACTGCAATCATGTGATTTTCAATTTCTGTCCTAAAAAATATAACCTTGTAATAAAATATTTTTTAAAAGTTATTGATTCCATATAATATATACTTCAAAACAATTAAAAAATAAATACATATAAAAAATACTTAGATTATTCACATAACCCTAATTTCATTTATAATATACTGGAATACCATCAATAATTATCACCTGAAAATTAAAATAGATGTGATTATCAAAAAATATTTTCAATTATGGTATCAATATATATATATAGTATTTAAGACTAAGTAACTCACATTTTCTTCCATAATATGAATATACTAATATTGTCGACCATATATGTATTCACCCTTATTTAGATATATAACATATTGGTTTTTTCTCTCGTTTCATCCAATTACTAAAACCAAAATGGTTGTGATAATATCCTAAATAATAAGAGTATATGAATATGAATCCATAATCCTATGTTGTGTTATCCAATAAAACAATCTTTTCAATATAAGATAATTCCATTTAACTATGTAATGCCTGGTTAATCATATAAAAATCTTTATATTACCATGTATTCTTTATGTTTTGTTCTATAATACACTTTAACATAATCCCATAATTTAACTAGGAAATAAATCATTTATGATAGTTCATAAATTGAATCTGATAGACTAAAGCAGAACCCATAGGAGTTACAAACTCGATCTGTAGTCTGGCCTATTTTTTCACGTTGTAGGTGATGATTCGGTTAACACCAAATATTCCCTTTTTTAGGATTGTTATCCCTAGGTACATATATGAAAAAACCTGAATCCACTTGTAGTATCTGGAAGTGGATTTCAATGTTATGTAAACTACATACTAAAAATATTTCCAAAATTCTAATATGTAATCTTATACTTAGGATTAAACCCGAGGGTTTTCACTAATTTTATTTCATCATTGTCTCTAAATATAAGTAGACCATTATCTGAAACCAAATATTGAGTTCAAATCCGTAAACACATTTCGTTTAATAATTTATCCACATAAATTTCCAACACAGAAAAGAAAATAATCTTGAGGTATAGTGTAATTTCATTATTAGATTCATAAATACATCATATCAAATATAAAATCATCATCTTAAATTAAAACTAAATTGAATTCTCATTACCTGTGTAGATCTTCTAAAGATGAAAATGATACCTTAGGGAGTATATATATATGAAAAAGGGTGATCTAGACATCCTAATAAAGTGAAAAACATGGAAATAAACCATAACATGAGATTCAATAAGATTAACCTGATATCATAAGGAGAATAATTTTAATCATGAATCATGACATAAGAAAATTAAACCATAAAATCAAGGAATCATTGAATATATGGAAAGAACATAAGATATAAAATAATAAGTATATGTCAAGGATCACTCACAAGACCATCATAATAATACGTAAAATTAATAATAGTTGATTAGGTTCACTCCATAATCCTATAAAAATAATATCATGATATATAAATATTTAACCAATGCATTGGAGGGATATATAATTCTAGACCATCCCATAACAAAACATAGTGTGCTTAGGAGGACCTCTCATGCACCATACATAGTAGTTAAAGTCCTACAGTGGATTAGGTTCACTCCATATTCCCATACATAATATATCATGAGATACAAATCATCACCCAAGACTTAATTATTTTGTTCACACCCATCACATATACGAGAATAAAACTTTTTTGTGCCACATGAGGAAAACAAAACTCTCATAAATCGTAAGAATGATCAATCCCATGAGAAGGAAGTGGATTTCATAATTATGAATCAGGAAATAACCATATGATAAATCATAAGTATTAATAATTAATAATTTAACTAATTAATTTGAACTTTTATAATTGAAAATGGTACATAGTTCTTGAACACTTTGTTCAATTATAGAAAATTCATGAGAATGATCTGGGAAAGTATAATAAAAATAAATAACTTGGGAGGAGATTTTATGGAATAATTAAATGTTATTTTTAAATAAGAAAAGAGATTATTACTCTCTATGAATCCATAATTAATCAATGTGGGTTATCTAGAAAATAATTACTTCTTTTTGAAAGTATTAATTTTTTTAAAAAATTTATGGCAGTGAATCTTGACTTGATTCAATAAATTTTAATGTTTCCTTTTAATGGGGTATTTTGAGGGGAATTAAAACATATATAGCCCCAGAATTTAAAAGGATATTTAAATATACATTTATTTAAGGTACATATATAAAAAAATTATGATTATATGAGAATAAGATGTTATTAAAGGGAGAAAAAGAAACATATTTTATAATAGACAAGTAATGAGGGTGGTACCATTGATCCCTTAACTTATGTCTTAAAATTATCTAAACGTAAACATAACTTCCAGATTTGTAAAATTATAATAATTTAAAACTATAATAGGTACTTTATCCCTTTTTATTTTTTTAAATGGTCTATTAATCATCAAATGTCACAAATTTATTATAACATTTTCATTTATATCGATTACTTGAATTTCTTTTGTCAATTTATTAGAAACATAAAGGGTATGCCGTCCTAGGCCAAAGTGTTGTAAAATAGTTTCATAATATCAAGAATTTTATTTTATTATTTCCTTTTTAATACATTATGACATAATTTATATAGGCTAACAAGTTTTCCATGAATTTACTCAATTTAGAAAAGATACATGGATATATAATTTTTAGCAGATAAATTTTCGGGAACAATATATTATTAATATAAATGATATAATTTTCAATTTTATTATTCATAAATTTTCATACTTTAGAAAATATAATTCTTATACATTACATATATGTTTTATTCAAACAATTTCATTCAGTTTGGATAATGAAATAGAATCCTTATCACAATGTCATGGTAGTCCGAACATACACACAGACGACACTATAGTTTTTACCAAATAGAATAATGGTATAAGATAAAATATATTACCATTTTAAAAACCATAAATTTTTTTAAAAATCATATTATCATATTAAATAACCATTTTTGACCAACCATGAATAATGGTATACAAAATGGAACTTCCCATTCATAGAGATGATCTTCCACCCATACGCGTGATGTCATCTTCATTTTTTAACATTTTTCAAAAGAAAGAATAAAATTGATGTTACATTAGTATAAAAACCAAAAATAGTATTAATAGGGATGGTTTTATTATACTATAATGGATATAATGGGTTTTAGGTTTTAGATGTGGAATATAATTAAGATGGTGTGTTGGAAAATATTACCTCTCACTTTTGATGTTCTCCTTCGATAACGACACTAAGGATTATTATCTTATTAACCTCAATATATTAAATATTATAGGATGTAGTGGGAGTATTTATGAGATAATGTGGAATATATATTTAATCCAAAATGTATTAAGAATGTTGGATGGGTGGTCAATCCTTTTATCATTGAATAAAAGGGAATTGATACATATAACTCTTTAATATAAATAGATCAGAAGTTTTAGATGGAATGTAAAGAAAAAGTGTTTTATAATATATTTTTAATAATATTTATATTCATATGGACTCGACCACACTTTCCCACATAATTTTTAAACAATTTTTTATTTCATTTACTCTTAGATTTTTAACATTTACCACTTTCTCTTTTTACCGATCTAACTATTTATTAGCTTTGTAAATTATTTTTAAATACTAAAAATAAAATGATCCCGATTAGATAATTTTAAGATAATTATTTTAAATATTAAATGAAATTTATCAAATAAAAATTCTATGCGTAAATAAAATTAATTTTAACATTAAATCATGTAACACACAAAAACTTGTTTTTATAAAAGGCATACTTAGGAATAATTTTTTTGTTTACAATAAAATTATCAATGTTATAGGTTTTATTTAAATTAAATAATAATAATTATTATTCATATGAGATTTAGTTATAATTAAAATAAGTAGAAAACCTAATTCCAACATGTGTAAATTTTATTAAGAGAAACAAATGAAAAATAGTTTTTATTAAAACATTATCTATATTTAATAAAATATTAATCATGGGATTTATATATATATTAATTTAAAATAAATAATTTAAATTTTAAAAATATATTTTTATCTGAATTTTTTTAAAAACATTGATGTAATTATTGTATAATAATATCATAAAAGTGATAGTATTTTTAGAATTGTAATTTTTAACTATTCACCTAAAAATAAATTATTTAAAAAAAAATATAAAAATATATCTTCAAATAATTTCGACATGATCGATTAAAAAACTATGTTCATCATAAAATCTAAAAATAATAAGTAAAATTAAATATACTAAGAAAAAAATAATTTATTGAAAAATAACATTTTTAAAATTTTTTTGTCTTAATATTATTTAATATAAATATATAATTTCAAAGATGTTAATACATTATTTGATATATAATAACATTTTAAAAATTATAAATTTAATCTTTTAGGAATAAATATACAATAAATAAAATACTATTCATCGAAAACAAATAATTGTATCTTTTATACTAATTATTCATTAACAAATATTATTGAAATTAATTATATATATTCTATAATTTAGTTTTAAAATTTCATTGACATTTAAATCATTGTTTCAATTTAATATTTTCATTATATCATATATATATAATATATATATATAAATATATATATATAACATTTTAATACCATATTTTTATTTCATTATGTGTTATATAATTTTTTATTTACAATTTAACAATACACTACTCCAATATACCTATTAGATATATTTGAAATGTCCATATTTGAAATGACCAATTTTTTAATGTTTAAATTTCATTCATATACATAAACATAAAAATTCATTTTTTTATTCCACTATCACTTCAAATAATTGAATTCTTATTTACTATAATAAATTTTTCATAACACATTCAAATAACATGGTGATCTTCATCATTATAGGTTTTTTTGGATATTGTTAATCCTTATATTTGAAGATGATCTAGTGTATATATTAGTCATTAATATTTTTCTCGTTTCTATTTATTGTCCACTATTTATTTATGAACCTTAATGGATTTATTTTTTTATAGTGGATAAAAACCTATAGTGTGAAATATATAGTTTTATATTCACATGATGTAAAATTACACAAATTAATGAATAAAGTGTTGTTAGTATATTTCATATATCGTATGACTTATTTCCTAATAAATTTAAATTCTTATAATCTAATGGAAAAAATAATTTATAATTGTAGACATATTAGTCATAAAAAGAATATTCTTCCCCAAAACCCTGGTTGTTACATTTTATGTGGCACCTCTATGAGGTCTTGGGTTGAAAGATGTGGTGTGAGAGGATGAGGAATGTTTCTTAGGTAATCTGGGATGTAATGAGAGGATTGAGTCCAAATAATGGAGGGAATGTTGTTTTTACATCTCGTAAGAGATGAGGAACTACCCACTCATGTTGGAGGTTCCTTGGAATGTGCTTGGAGTGAGAGGGGTCAATTGAAACATTATGTAGTATGAATTAATTGAGTTCCCTAATACTGATGAGCCAAGGTATCTCCAATAAAAGTTGAAAGAAAATGCCTGGGTGAGGGTCATTGGAGTTGTATGGGACATGGAATCATGATTCTGAGGGGATTTGTTCAGGTACATGACACTGCTTGTCAAGGTTAAGAATGTGTAGAAAACAAGGGCTTATGATGGTTCCAAGGTAGTGGGACCATGACTGAGGTGGGGTTTATTGAGGTCTAAGTCATAGGATCCATCGAGATCTGATGTCACCATTGGGCTATGATCATGATCTGGTATCAATGGGATGTAATATTAGAGGGTTTAGTGAACCTAGTGGATTCCCTATAGGTAATGGGGAACCATGAGTTAACAAGCGTCTTGGTATCATGCAAAAAGATAAATAGTATTAGCTAGAGATATCTATGATTTAATCCTAGCCTTTCCTTCATTACATGTTTTTGACCTAACCTCCATATATTTTGGCGAGTATGGGTCAGTTTGGTGATCATTCCTTAATGAGGGATTTATTTAATTACGTAGTCATGTGTGGGTTGGTTAGTGTACATATAGTCAAGAAATACTCCTATTAATAGTGTTTGGGTTGTGGAAGAGGCTATGTACATGAGTTAGAAGGCATCACTAACCATGTCTAGAGTTAGAGTGCCATGGTTGATGGATGATAAAGGACCTTACCAGAAGTGTATTGGGTAATCGAAGAGGACCACCCTTAGATATGTGTAATGGGATGCTCAAGGTGTTCCGAATAAATATCCCTATATTGGGAGGGGAGAAGTTGGGGATTCTTGATGTTTTACAATGACCAGTGTGTGTGTTGTGGATTAAGGATTTGGATAACGCCCTAGCCATATTCTAGGACTATGGTTTAAGAATTTGTATGATGACTTGGGGAATGAGTGGATTATGTAATGTAACCAATATATGTATGGTCATTTTTGGGATCACCTATTTAGAACCTGACAACCTGATAGGCATGTTTACCACGTTCGAGGTTAGGTTTTCCTTGTTATTGTACAATGAATTGGTGAGAATGATTATGGTATTTATTTTCCTCATGGATACTGATGCATATAATGACCCATATTATGGATGCTTAGTGCAACCCTATTATGTTTTATTCTCACACCCTGTATAAGAATTTTAATTCACTTGATGACATATATATTCATTTCAATTCATAGTATAGTTTGTGTGGAGAATTAGGATAGAGTAGCCTAAGGGTATTAGGTGATTAAGATGAAGCTGAAGATGGCAGTAGGACCAGTGTGCTTGTGTATTATATTAGAGTGTTCTAAATTTGATATCTTCCTTGTGGGTGATTAGTTGTTTGTTACATATAAAAATATCATATATAATATTGGATATTTATTTATCATATTTAATTTTATGTTGATATTTCTTGGTTATTTATTCCTATTTATTGTTGTGAAAATGATGTTATAGTCTCCCCAAAACTTGTTTTCAGAACTGACCACTTTTTAGTGTCCTATGTCATATGAGGAGGTGCATCTGATGCCATATGGTCTGCTAGCATATGAGTAGGTGCACCGGGAGCCATATGGAACCCCTAGTTTCGGCATCGATGAGTGTCTTGGGGTGGGATGTCACATAAACATAACATTAAATTTTATCATATTTCTAATATCTATATATAATTATCAAATGAAACCTTTTTTTAAAATGTGTTTGAATATGAAATATACAAAAATGTTTGAGTTACCAAATATATATAATCAAAATCAGATGAAAACTAACTAGATTCATGTGACAAGTGCATCCCCTCAACTTTTCACTACCTCTATTCAAGATTATGAAATAAAAAAAGTCCACTATATCAACGTTGAGCTTTTACTTTAGCAATATAATATCAATTCATGTCTACCTAAGCCGTAATGTTTATATATTGGGTGTGATCAAGGATACCAATATGATATATAAAATGTTTGATACAAATAAATTATAAATAATTTCCTCACATTCTAATTTGAAAATAAATATATGAAAATAGAAAAAAAATTTATGAAATAATTTAACAAGAGATAGTACCATTTATATCTTCTTATAAAAATAAATAAAATTTTCACATGAAAAATTAAAATAATCCATGGATGAGTATAAAACCATTAGATAAAATAACACTCATCACATGTCACTTGTCACAAATTCATCATGAGATAATATCTACAAGACAGTAGAAATAATTTAGGTTCCCCACACCACATCACTATCAACTTACTAGATACCAGCCAGAGCATAATCCAAAATTTGGAAAAAATTAACTAGTTAGAGAATAATAATAAACTATTTAAAATTTAAAAAAAGAACTATCTAGAGTGAAATCCTAAACCAGTCCACATGAGAGAAAGAGTAATCGTATTGATATTGGGATTGGCTAGTTAGATAATAATCTTAACCATGTATTGTACTTTTTACTAGAATCCCCTTAGATACATATGGTCTTCCATGATGTTTTAAAAATATCGTGTCATCATTATATTCCATATAACATTTCATAAACTCCTATAAAACCTCATAACAACCAAAATATAAGAAAAAAATTTCACATCATTTATCAATAATTCATCATTATTAAATTCTATATTTATGTGAAGAATAATAATTGGAAATAACATGATGGGTGAAAAATCAATAATAGTATTATCATTTTTTTAATAAAAATTGGACATTATCATTTAAAAACAAAAAAAGTGTTATAATATCCTCCAATAATTTTTTTTAATAAATTCTTTCATAGAAAAAAACTTAATATATTCATAACAAAAAAAATTCACCAAAAAAATGGTGCACAAAAGTTTTTTAAAGTCATAATTTAACATTTTTATAAAAAAATACATTTTTATATCAATTAAATTTAATCTAAAGAATTGAAATTCCTCAAAAAATAATGTAAGATATTTAATATATTGTTTATTTTAAATAAATCAAACTTATAAATAAGAAATAAATCATAGTAATATAAATATATAGAGTTTTTATAACCACCTACTAGAAATCAATATAATAAGAAAAAAATATCACAAACCTTCTAAGAAATATGTGCATAATTCATTAAAATATTAACGCAATACATAAAATGAAGTGTTTTCAGGGAAATATTCATTATAATTTTTTTAATTTATGAACTATAATGAAAATTTGGGTTAATTAATTATTCTATTTAAATATTTATTGAATATACTTCCTCTAAGACAATAACCATTTAATTAATAAATTTTTAAGGATTCAAGATCTATATTTTAATGTCTTTTATTTTCCATGTATTATTTTTTAATATTATATTTATTAAATTCGAGACTAGGTGCTGAGACAATGTACGATTAGAAGGAACAGTGTGTCTGGAAAAATTGTTTGAAAAATGCTTAAATATTAAATTGAAATTGAACAGTTTTACTGATAAAGTGGAATATCTTCTAAATAGGTTCCTAGATCAAAAATCCAAGGGAACCGTTGCGTTCATAACACCATGTTTACCTTAGGCATGACCTAACATTTTTTAGTGCATGTTTGTTCAATAATGTCATCAGTGTCATTTTAAATGAATAAAATAAATTGATAATTTCTTTATTTATTTCTGTTTCATCGACGCAACAACAATTTTTATTTTATATGAAGATTTATGAAGATATCCTTGGTTAGGATCATAACTCTCTAATCCTATGGAGGCCCTGGAGAGAAAAACCTAGAGAATACCATCTGCAGGTGATGAAAAGACCTTAGATCAATGATCAATGAATGACATTCTTAATGGACCTCATGAATGAAGATGACGTGAAAATAAATCTTCAAGAGTGTGTGATCCAAGAATCTTAGTAGGATGTGTTTTTTTATTCTCCTTCCCCATTAGTAAATTCCATGACAAATGCATGCCAATCAATGAAATGATTGATCCGCGATTCGATCATACTTTGTGGGATGAGTTATATTTGAATGGTTTGTTAGGATTTATTCCTAGAGATTAATTTCTTGATTTTATAATCGTTTTTATTGGAATGGATCGAGGTTAGAATGAAAAACATTAGAGGTTTGTTCCTTAGTGTTTGTTCATTGATCTTCCCCCCAGTTTCGTACGTGCGTTCTTTGTTCATCCCCAAACATTGAATGATTGATCATTCCACCTTAGTTTCTTAGTGAAACTATATGAAATTTCAAATCAAACATCAGGATGCCTCGAAAGAGGTGTGACAATGATGAAGATAGAATAATCAAAGCGATTTGGGAGAAACAGTTGTTCGGGTAGTTTGTGTCAGATTGGACTTGATCTGGTTTCTGAGTGGATTGAAGGCCCAAAAAAAGTCAATTCATTGTTAGGGAGGAGAAAAGACCTTCATTATGTAGTTTTGAGGTGAATAGACCACTATAATGATATATGATAGATCAAACTAGGATTGTGAAGGAACAACATAGACTTATGTAAATTCTAGAACACATTATATGTAGTCCAGACTAAAAGACATGTGTTCTTCGCTATACCACTTGGCATGTTCTCTGAAGAGTACTTAGACACAGGGTGCATAAAATGTGTTGTGCACACAGAATATACTCCACCAAACAGAATGGCCTAAACTAGATACATTGGTTACCCAATGTACTGAGAAATGAGAAAGAATATATGGGTTGAAGTCGTGTGATGGCACCCATCTAGAGTACACCAGCAGAGCATAAATGTAAAGACATGGCGTGTGACTCCTTCTACACACCATATACTCATCTTCCACATGGAATGTTTTAAAGACATAGGTCATTGCACACAGACAATACCTGAGGTCAAGGGACACGATGTGTTCCCCCAATACATGTCGTGTATCCCTTTCTAAATGGAATGACATTCTTGTCCATAGTTTCTTGGACAAGTTTCATTAGGGTTCATTCCCTTTAATTTTTCTCCAAAGGTAGGCACAAATCATTTCCTACTCATTGGACTATGATCCCTTCAGTAGGACTTTTTGGATAGCGTTGTTTGAATCCCTTATGTGGCATGAAGCATGAACCTCTATTCATTCTTCATGCCCTATGTAAATTTATCAGTATCTATGTGACAAATGTTGTGTGGGAAGCTATCCTCTCCCTGGAAGGTTAATCCGAATCATGTTTTCGTTATCAACCCATGTCCCAAGATGTGATCATCATCTATTATGTTGTATCATATATCTCTCTTCAGTTCTATCAGCAAATCACTCTCATGGTGAGACCCGTTGAGAAGTACCTCTCAGATGGATGTTGTTAGTGCTATCAGACTTAAGTGTGTGTTATCCCGGATGAGTTCTTCATGGAATCTTCAAGATGAATTCCTAGTTTTTGTATATAGTGGTTGTGGGATACCTCTAGAATATGTTTCTTGGATGAGTATAACTAGATATTATTTCTATATGTTCTGTAGACATATACATGTGTAGAGAATACTGTAACTTTCCATTGTTGTATTTCATTATGTTTTTAGGGTGTCCTATAGAGTATTCTTAAACTAACTCCGGCATATGATTTTCTTTCAGTTTCTGCATCTTGTGAAAATGATCAAACTTTTTATGGTGTACTAGGTGGGCCAAGACCAACCACATCTTTGTGAGACTGGACATATTGAGGTGTGTTCTTATTGATATAGATAGAAGTCATAATGATTTTATCTTATAGGTTGGAATTGTGGTTACATAATCTTTTTGGTGAACTTGTATTTTTTCCCTATTTAATTTACTTTAATTTCCATCATACTCTGGTTGTGGAATTTAGTGGAATGAATGCATTGTTTACTTAGTGGTTCTTTCATTTCATCATTTTGTGGGATTTAAGATGTGTGTGTGTGTACATGCACATAACAAATTCATACCATGCTATTTATATTCCTACTCAGTTCAAGTAACCATCCCTTTTCCTTTTAGAGGTAGGATTGGGGAGTCTCGGCATGGGACCTATTGGGATGGGTCATGACATAGTGGTATCTAAAGGTCAAGACTATGGATAACCAATCCGCAGTTAATACATACCAAGAATGATGTATTAATGTCTCGACGCTACCATCAAGATGTTCCAACAAAAAAACTCACCTCCAATGGACAGGTGACACTATCAGTATAGTTTTATGTTCATCAAGTGTCCTATAGTAGGTTTCTCCAAGCATAAGGGTCTATTCAATAGTTAAAAAAAATATATTGGTATTGAACAAGATATGTAGTGAGAAAGGAATGGACAACACCAATGTCTATCAATACTATAGATAAATAAAAAAAGACACAGAACATACCTTAAATTATTCCTAGAGTCCTTAGGCCTTAAGCCTCAACTGCATGTAGTTATCTCCTCCTAGGTCCTCTAGCTCCCAAATCCTAGCATGGACCACCTGGGGGTTGTGGTGGAAGAGAGATGAAATATCTACCACCTCTTACTACTCTCCCATCCCCTCTTCCACATCCTCCACTCGGAGGATCATCCATCTCATGTTGTTTTATCTACCTCAATGGTCCATCCATAATCACCTTTTTAGTAGTATGATAGGTTAGACTATATCAATCTATATGTCCCCTATCGTTACTTGAATATAATTTCTTATCTATAGGATGACTAGACCCACCTTGTGAGACCTAAACAGTAGATCCTCTTTCCTAAGACCACCTTTTAAAATTTATCCCATTTCCAGGTCTGATGTACTGATTTTAGATCCATACATCTAAGATATTTACTCTAGATCATCCACTGATGACTACCACCATGTATATTTTCTCATCCAAGAAGATTTAAAAATCCAAATAATACTCAAGAACCATGACATAATTTGGAATTCATAGAGGTATAATTCTGGATTGGATGTCTCTATAGAGACATTGATTAATGGACTGAGCCATGAAGTACCGATCTCTAACGGTATCCATCAAGTAGCAGATAATTTTGGTGAACCTTGATGAATAATGATCCACTGTCAGGCTACCTTTCTAGAGTTGAAGAAGCCACTATATATACACATTCCTTAGTGTAACTAGTGAGAAATCATCACTAAAGAGGTTCTCAAAAAATGTCTCTGAAAGATTCTCCTCATCGTGAGTTTGGATATCAAAAACTCAACCATCTTCCCACTAATCTTTGTTGAGGGCTTGTCGCCCAAACAACCATATGATCCACTGGTTTACATACTAGAGGGAAAACTCATGTTATCACCTTATGTCAGTCCTCAGTTTTCTAGGGGTCAGGATCTACTTGAAACTTGAGGGTTCTCTATCTCTGAAACTCATGAAGCGCAATCAGCCTGCGCTTTTCAACTGCTAGTATTGTAGGTAACACTTACTGGTTTATTTTTGGAGGTATGTCTAGAGTTCCTCCAAGAATATGAATTCGAGAATTTACATACTCTTGGGATGGGTAACGTGGGGGAAGATTCTCTTAATAGGAAATCTAGTTCTCTGTTCTAATTGAGGAATCATATTTGTTGAACTTGTTACAATTATCCTTTGTGGATGGAAACAGAGCAGCTTACATCCAATCGATGGTTGTTACCTATACACTATTACTGAGAGTCCGGAAGGAATAACATTGGTATGCTGACTGTGAGACCCTACATTCTCAAATATCAATAGGTTATAGTCTTGAGAGTTATTTAAATGGTGGGGAGTAGGTTGTTATTTTTAGAGGACGTAGAGTAGTTCCAGTGCCATTGCGGGAGGAGGTTTTGAGGGAGTTTCATAAAACCACTTTGGAAGTAAATCCATATGTGGATAAAATGTACAATGACCTTCGGCATTAGTTTATGTGTCCAGGAATGAAGAAATAAGTGAAAGAGTTTTTCTCAATGCCTTAGTTTTATGCAAGTGAAGGCTGACCACCAGGTTCTACTGAGTTTAGCTCAACCCCCTATGGTTCCAAAATGGATGTGGTATGGAATATCTATGGACCTCGTTACAAGATTTCCACCGACATACAGGGACACGATGACATCTAGTTGATCATCAATCAAATCACCAAGTCGACCAAATTCCATGATATCTGAGTGTAGAGTTCAATAGAGAGCTTGGAACGCCACATTGTTTTCGAGATATTTCGACTCCATGGAGTTCCATCAATGATAGTGGCAGATTGTGAGACACATTTTACATCGGAGTTGTGGAAGGGATTATAGGAAGGGTTTAGTACATAGTTAGGCTTGAGTAAAACATTTAACCAATAGAAGAATGTCCATAAAAAGAAGACCATTCTGGTTCTGGAGGACATACTATGGGATTTCTTGTCATTATCTGGACATAGTTTTCAGGATCACCAACCACTGGTGGAGATTACATAATACAAAATCTACCATTCCACCATTTCTATGGAACCATTCATGGATTTTTATGGGTGTCCCTACAGGACACTATTATAATAGAATTACATAAGAGAGTTAACATTAATAGGCCTAGAGTTAGTTCAAGCTACTACAGTGAAGGTGAAGATCATAAAAGAGTAGATGGAGACTTCATAGAGAAATCATAAATCTTACACTTATAGGCTATAGAGGCCTTTAGAGTTTGAGGAATGAGACCACATGTTCTAATTTTTTTCACCTCGATGTGGGTTACCAAGATTTGGTCTGGGAAGGAAGTTATCTCTATGGGTTATTATACCTTTTTAGATACTTCACAGAGTTGGAGTGGTGGAATATCGCTTGTCTCTACTCCCATAGTTGGACTGGGTACACAACGTCTTCCACATGTCACAACTGAAGAGGTACATGCATGAACCACTGCACATAATAGACTGGGGTGATCTAAACATCAAGGATGGAGTGACCTTTTCTGATTACCTAGTGAAGATCGGGTATATACAAGAGATAATTATTTTTGGGTGATCAATTCCTTTAGTGTGTGTCCATTGGAAGCACCAGAATCTCTAGGAGATCACTTTGGAGTGGGATTCTCAAACTCATTCTTAGTACCATCATATTTTTTATTAGTTGTTTTGGATTTTTGGGGACATAAATCCCCATGGTGGTGAGAATGTAATGTTATATATTTTCTATGTATTATTTTTAAATATTATATGCATTAAATTTCATATAAGGTGATGAGACGGTGTGCGATTCAGAGGCTTGGTGTTCCTAGATAAATTTTTTGAAAAAAATATATATATTAAATATAATATGTTTAAAATTTTCTTAAAAATGTAGAATAGATGATAAATGGGTTTCCAGATATAAAATATGAGGGTACCGTTTTGTTCAGAACAACTACTTTACCTTATGCACAATCTAATATTTGTTGGTGTGGTCCAGTTTTATAAAGTCGTAATCCGGATTTTAAATTAATAAAATAAATTGATAAAAAATTAATTTATTTCCACTTCATCGACATAGAAATGATGTGATATTTTTTATTTTAGATGAACCTTTAGGTAGAGATCAAGGGTTAGGACCATGAACCTAGAATCCTATAGAGTCGCTAGAGAGAAAAACCTATAGAATCATCTTGACCGGAGATGATAGGACCTCAGATCAAATATTAATAAAAGCCATTCTTGATAGATTTCGAACAGGGTGACGATGCAACAACTGGAAGTTCATTATCAAGTGATCTAAAATCCACGTAGGATGTATTATTTTCATTCTCCTACACCATTATAGAATTTCAAGATGAACAAAGACTAATTAACAATCTTGTTGATCCATGGATTGATCATACATTATGGTATGAGTTATATTTGCGAGGTTTATCTGGATTTGTTACTAGAGATTAATTTCATTATTTTATTATCATTAATATGGGAATAGATTGATGTCAGAATGAATAATGGCGGAGTTTTGTTCCTCAAGATTTTTTTCCTTATGCTTTTATCCCCCAATTTCATCTGCGCGTTATTCATTCTTCTCTAAACATTGAATGATTGATCAGCACGTCTTTGTTTCTGAGCAAAATGATCCAAAATTTGAGCACTGACATTGGGACAGATCGACGGAGGTGTAATGATGATGATAGTGGATGAATCAAAGTGATTTGAGATAAATGTTTCGTTGGGATGTTTATGCCAGATTTGATGAAATCGGTTTTCCAAGCAGATTTTAGGCACCAAACACATCTATTAGGTGATAGGGTGAATAAAAACTTCATTATTGATTTTCCAGGAAAATGGAGTACTTGAACGAGATCCGTAATATTGATTGAGCCTAATATAAGAAGGACAAAACCATCTAAAAATACCTAAACACCTGACATGTAGTCCATACTACACAAAATGTGTTCATCTCTAGACCACTCGACATGTACTATGGTGAGTACACATACACAAGGTGGAGTACATGGGTTTCTTACATGATTTTTACCCCACCAAACAACATGGATTGAACTAAATACATGAGATACCCCATGTACTCATACTTGAGAACGTTTAAAAGTGTTCACATCAAGTACTGACACATGACCATGGTATAAAGGAGGGCCCCAGATGGAAGGATATGATGAGTGACTCCTTCTACACCTAGTGTACCCATATTCTACATGACATGTTCTAATGACAAAAGATGTTTCACTTGGGTTGTACCTGGGGTTAAGGGATTTGGAATGTGACCCTACTACATGTTGTGTACCCATTTCTACATGGATTTATTTTCATGTCCCCCGTATCATGGACATGTTTTGTTAGGTTTCATCCTTTTATCGTTTCCCTAATGGTAGGTGCAAATAATTTCAAACTCTTAGGACTATGATCCATTCAACATTACATCCTCGATACAGTTGTTGGAATCCCCCAAGAGACCCAGAGCAGGATTCTCTATTCATTCTTCATGACCTAGGTGGAGTTCTCGGTATCAACGTGACCAACACTACGTGGGTGCCGATCATATACTTGGAAGGTTCATCTAGATCGAGTTGTTGGTATAACCCTATGGCCCTGGATATTATTCTAATTTTTTTGGGCTATATCATATATCTCTCTTCAGATCTAATTGTGTACCTCTCTCATGGAGAGACTCGACATGCAGTACCTTTTGAACGAACGTCATCAGTGCTATCAGACCCTGGAGTGTGTTCTCCTAGATGAGATCATCTTGGAATCTTTGAGCCGAATTCCTAGTATTGGTATGCAGTGTTTGTGAATTACCTCTAGGATGTTTGTCAAGGATGATTATATATGGATTTTCTTACTATATGTTATATAAATATATAAATGTTTAGAGCTAACTGTATCTTTCCTTTATTATATTGATTCATGGTTTTGGGGTGTCTTACTAAGGACTTATATACTCACACCTGAATAGGATTTTCCAACATGTGTCGGGTCTTTTGAAGATGAACGACCATTTGAGGGAGTCCTAGGTAGAAAAGAACCAGATGGTTCATTATGAGACTAGGCTGAATGAGGTGTGTTCCTATGACTACTGATAGTAGTTCAAGTACCTTTTTTTATATGTTGGACTTGAGGTTACAAAATATTTTTAATGGTCATGTAATCTCATCCTGTTTAATTTAATTTACATTACTTCATACTCTAGTTGTGGGATATAGTCGTATGCATACGTTTTTTACATAGTTTTTTTTAAATTTCATCATGTTTTTGGCTTGGAGACAGGAATGTGCATACATGTACATAGTTAATGCCTCCCATGTTAGTGATATTCCAACTCAGTGCTAGACATGATCCCCTAGCCTATTTGAGGTGGGCTTAGGGATTCACAAAACATGGACCACTGGGATGGGTCATGACACATATATAACAATAAAACAACTCATGGGATTAAAATAAAAAATTTATCAGAATTTTTATATACTTTATGATAATGTTTCTTACAAGAAACAACATTTTTTAAAAATATTGGATCATGTATCGAATTTAGAAGAAGAATATTGATTCTTACACAAAAATTTAATTTGTTAAATTTATTTATTTAATTATTATTTTTTTTCAAAATAGGTTTCAGGATTTAAAAAATAACTCAACCTAACTGGGGGTTCAATCAGGACCATAACATATAATTTTTTTCTTCACTTTATACTTTTATCTGCGTAGTTATTATTATAACTTTTTTGCAATTGAAAATTAGAGTGTCATTCATGGTATAATGATGAAATATGTATTCTCTATGTTTTTATCATAGATGTATTATAATGTACATGAAAGAGAATAAATGAAATGATATATCATTATCATTGAGTTTTACATGTTTATCCTCAATATAATTCTAATCCATGGGATGTTATGAGTTTAAATATTATTACCACAATAATACATCTACTCTTCCTAGAATATAATCATTAGATGAAAAAAAAAAGAATTATGTCTAATATATGTGGATCATTATAATTGTGGAACACCCTCTCATATAATACATATCACATAGACTATCCCATGTAAAATATAAAAGATGTGAAATAATTAACATGTTTCCCCATTTGGATGGGTTTTATTTTGTATCTCTTAATTTTATTTTACCTTAATAAATATAGATAATTATTTGGGTATATAATTTTTAATATATTATATGGGTATTACAGTTGATAGAAATATGAACTATTAGAAATCCATCACAAAATGAATGTCATAAAATAATTTTTTATGATTAATAAAACCCTGTTACATAGAAGTTCAAAACATTATTTTTATATAAATAAAAGTGCATTAATTATATGATACCTTGAATTTCATTCATCATTTAGTATGATCTGACATTTTATTTTATTTTTTGGTGTTCATGAAGTTTGTAGGTGTTAAAAATTTAAATTCTTGATATTTTTGAATGATACAATGTTTTTTAATCTCTTTCACTAATAATACATTTTTTATTGGTAAAAATAAAATGCGAAAAATTTGTGAAATGATTGAAATTTTGGATGTTGTAAAATAAATTTCATTGAAACCAATAATGGGTGGTTAAGAATGTGAAATTAATGTATATAATGAATAGTTATTCAATCATGAAAACTTCTTTATGTCAAATAAATCATATCATTATTCTCTTTAACTCATATTTTCTTGTATGTTATGAATTGGAAAAAAATAATACCACGACTTTTTCTTGGTTATTCACTTAACTGGTCAACACATTTCATGTGAGAGACCATCATCAAACAATAATTTATCTCCCTATATATCATGTAGAAGATATTTTCACTTTGAACTCAAATAACATGAATATGAAGGAATGATCATTATTTTACATTTTAATCAAATTATATAATGATGCATCTTTTGGAAAAGGGTTTTAGTTTTGATTATAAATATATATTTGTTAATATGTATTACCTCTACCAAAACAAAAAAGTTTTATACAAACAGATTAATTTTTTTGGATTCATGGTTAAGTATATGTTTTTTAAAATAATGTTATTCAAAATTATGATATGCTTATTAAAGAATAGTCATATTTTATGGTTATTTTCAAATCAATGAAGTTATCTAAACATTTTTTTCTTTAATAAAAAGTTTTAAAACTATATCAAGGTTGTAAAAAAATGTTGATGGAAAATATTACTAAAAAATTTATCATTACAACTATATGGTTTAATGTAATAATTTTATCAAAAATTTAGTGTGGTTTGAATATAAAATATATTTCAATGTATAAAATTATAGAATCACTTCAAAAACCATATAATATTTTTAAATTATGAATTTTATGTCTAATACCAAAATAAATACCGAGAAGAAAAATTGTCATGGACTGTTTAAAAAAATATACTGAGACAAACAATATAATTGTTAATAATGAAACATGATGTGGTTTTATAATTATTGAGAATTTTATTTATTATTTTTTAAAAATAAATTTTCAGAATCAAAAAGGGGATTTTAACCATAAATAAAATAGTTTTGGATTAAATCAATATTTAGTGCCCAAAATTTAGATATTTTTTTAATTAAATAAAAAATGAGGCTAAATATTTAATAGTTTAGTTTTTATATAGTATTTATAATTTATAATATTAATTGTACATTATAAATGAAATATTTTAGAAATTTATTTTTTCATAGTTAATATAGTTTCACTAAATTTGATTAAATGATTAAATATAAAATAAATGATATTAAAATAATGAAAATTATTTATTCTTTTTAAATAAATCATTAATATGGATAGAAAAATGAATAATTTATATTTCTTAAAGATTAATATAATTCAATATGAATGATTTAATATTTCATATATATATTCCATATATGTAGTTAATTATGAAGATTTTTATTTTAGGATATAATGATAATATTTTTAAAATTTATATTTTATAAAAGCTATAATAAATATGTTTGAATTATATTTTTTATAATTAATTTTATAATTAAGTGTTTATAAATAAATATATCAAGATTAAATTTAGAAAACATTAATTTATTTTATTATTCATCATTCATTAAATATTCGAAAATATTTTTTTATTTATGGATATATGCTTCCATTTAAACTATTTAAACAACTTATTATAAATTTCATACTATTCATAGAAGGAGTTAAATTATTTAGTTTAAATCAACCAGGAATATAATTTTGTTTTGGGTAATAAATTGCATTGTAAAAGTTTATTATTATGATTTTTATGTATTGGATTATATTATATTATGGTAACTATCATCAATATTGATTATTGATCAATGGATAGTGGGATTTTATGATGGAATTCTCACTTCCTTGGATCATATGTATCATTATTAAAAAATAGGGGTTTGATATAAATCATATAAGATTTTCCCTTAAGTAATGTTAGGTTTCTAAATATTATACATCCTTAAATGAATGTGTTTCATGTATCGTAAATATGATACACATTTGAATTTATTTGAATATAAATAGATTTTATTTTTGGTAAATAACAAAATTCATTAGTTTCTTAAATGGTTATGTATTAATATGTCGGCATTATATTTATTTCATTTAAATTCTATAAAAAATATGAATAATTAAAAACATGAATATATATAAAGTGAATATATCAGATAAGATGGTGAGATATTAAATAAAACCTCTAATACTAATGTGATAAATTCTTTCTAAAGAAAGTGCATTTAAAGGAATAAATCATTAAATTTGGATAAAACTAAGGGTTAGGTTCCAATGCATTATAATTTATGGAGCATAAATGTTATGGGTAACCCTAAATCCATTAATTTTATGTTAATAGGAAAATTGTTAGGATAATCCGTATGATATATTTGGGAAAATTAGTTCTCAATCCACAGTTAATGATATATATATATGACATGATATATATGACAACCTACCTAAATAAATGTGTTTTGTGAGTTTAATTAAACTATAATAAATCTATAATCAAATTATAGATATTATACCATTAATATATTGTTGAAAAAAATTATTTATCATTTTAGGGGTACTGTATTTGTTATATGTTCATTATGAATGAATAAAACAATGACACTCATGTTATAAAAGAATCATTGTAGTTAAAATTTAATCATCAGAATCAACATTAAATTTGAAATAAATCATGGAAAATAGATAATATTAACATAAGAAACATCATAAATTGGAATGGAAACCTAAAAACAGTCTTAATCAGGAGAATTGTTTTGATATGCTAGAGATAACCCTTTTTTAGTAGTCGACTTATGAACTTATTCAAAAAGTAGATCTATATTATTAATTGAAGATGTAGAAGGATTATATTTATATATATAATTTGAAACCCATTTTTTCACTTATATGTATTTATTTTTATTTTATTATTATTTTTATTTTTATGATGTTTTTAATCAAAAAGATAAATTTATAAGAATTCCTAAGAATGAATGACCAAGGTTATTCAATTAAATACAACCTCCTCCAATTGTTTCATTTTATTTACTCCAATTTATTTTGAGTTATTAATTCTCGAAAAACAATGTTTGTGATTCATTGTGTGTTTTCAAAAAAAATGCCTCTTATTATTATTTATTTTTCAATAATAGACCATGGGCCAATATTTTTTTTAGTTTTGGTTAATTAATTAGGGTCTTTGGTACTATATTATATGGATTCCCCCTTTATCTACAATCCACCATTATTTGAAAGAATTATTTAGATTTTATTATACAATTGTAGGTATTTATATCCACTTATATTTTTCAAAAAACCATTAATTCTTTAGTGTTATAATTTGTAAATTATCACTCTAATGGATTAATTTGATAATTAAAAGATAAAATGTCTATATACTTCCTTATTTTTTAAAACATATAGGTATTCTAGGAAAATATCCTTATTATTTAAATGAAATTAGATGCTCTAATAATTTAAAATATAATTAAATGTATAATTAAGGACTTCAAGGTCACTTGTAAAATTCTATTACAATATTACCTTACTAATTATTTATATTAATTTTTTTTTTCAAGATATAAAATAAGGTAATTGTAGAGTTGACGAAAAGTTTATAAATAATACTTTAATACATGAATTAATAGGATATATCAATGATAGATTGACTGTATATTCAAATCTCGTAGAAGTTCCTAGAATATTGTTATAAAGTTATCAATATAATTCATTATTATTTTTATTTTATCTCACGATAAATTTATTTTTTATTTTTCAATGACTAGTAGGTTACCTTACTTTTTATTTGACTCTAAATAGTGGGGACTCTCGATCTAGAATCAATAAACCATATTGGGATATCATTTAAAATTTCTACATTTAATATGAATCAATTTATTATCTACGTCAAAATTTCTTTTCAGGGTATAGTTTCTACTCTATGAAATGTGGATTTATAAATTATATATTGTATTTTTCATCAATAAGTGAGGTTTTCATTATATAGATATGTTTTAAATATGTTTTGAAAGAATTTGAATTTGATTTAAGGAATAATTTGAAGAAAAATTCCAAAGAAAGTACTTCTTCTATTCTATAATATCAAGTTAAAAATATTTTTCATATCATCCATTATTATCTTATGATTATTATTGAGATTATCTTATAATGAAATTAAAGAAAAGGGTTAAAATAAGAATACATCATGATCTATAAAATGTTAAAAGTGAATGAATAATTTAGAGATGAATAGATTTCATTTAAATAGTTTGAGAATAGCTTTTAAATGTTTATGACCATTGGATATTTTTTTATTATCAGGTTTCTTGAAATTAGATTGAGTATGGAATTTTTTGTTCTTGGTTTTTTCATTATATACATATGTTTCATAAAATCCAAGGGATATTATCATAACATACTTTCCAAAGTATTGTATTTTTAAGTCATCTAAGATATTTTATTAATGAAATAAAAAATTTAAATGGAAATATCATGCGTATCTTGTAATATATAGTTACCTCAAAGGTTATTTCAGGCAATATATATGATATATTGAACATCATAAGCTGTTTTTTAGGACATGAGTCTCTAAGAAATCATTTAAAATTTTGGATGCTCATAAGATACCTAGGGAGTATGATATTAATAATTCATAAGATATTTTAGCAACATCAGATATTCTATGTATGAATGATATTTAGACAACGCAATATACAGAGACTACATATGATATTTGGCTTTTTAAGATGATATTTTACATTTCAAAAAATTTATATTTAAATAATTGAATTCTATAAAGAGTGAACGAAATTAAAATAGATTATTTAATACTTATATTCATTGATAAGTGTCATAGTTATCTTGGTTAATTTTGATTCATGTTAACACAAATTTGATAATAATTCCATGTTGTGAGAAATAAATTCAATATAACAACTTCTTGTATCTGATAACACATGAAATAATTTAAATAAATAGAAAAAGTGATTTTAATATTTTTGCTGAAGATCATGATGTCATAATATTGTATATATCATTCATTATTGATATTAATGATGATCTATATGAAAAATTTGACAATGATTAAATTATTTTGAGTGAGGATATCACTTTAAAAAAAATGAAGGAGTTTCACATTTTAAATATGGGAAGAAATATTCATGATATTATTCATTAGAAGTAAATGAGAAGGTGATAGACTATTAAAGGTGTGTAAATTTTAATTTTATATTCTATTATATCAAAGATATAATAATTGAGAGACTGGCACCGTTTTTTTAAAGGAGGATACTTCAGGTTCCATATAATTCAAGAAGTCGAGGATGATCTAAAAAATATAGGATATAGTGAAGGAAATCAAGACACACAAACTTGGTCATGATTATAAAATATCAATGATTTGAAATAATTTATCATCCATTAAATAGTTTTCCAATTAATATTTATGAAGAACTTCCAAATTTCTTGTGGGGATGAATCAAAATGGAGAAAAATGACTTCATTATTGATTGGTTTGAATATTTTATTCAAAGTAGTGGGAAGAAATAGTTTTCCATTGAGAATTTGGAACCTAAGAATATTGGAACACCCAGTTAATGTTGTAGAGAATACCCGTAGTGTATCCACTTGGGTTTATAATAGATAAATCCGTGATTAGGTGAGTAAACAATCATAAAAGGAGCAGTTTCTTTTATAGTGGTTAAATTATGTATAAATATACTATTTTGTTATTTATTTTCTAGATATATTTGGGTGAGGTTGTCTAATTAATAATTAGACTATCCTTAAATTTATCACTCAAAAATTTCAATTCTAATGATATAATTTTAAAATGTGTACCATTGATCCACACCTTTCCTATCATAGGGGCACTGAAATAATATTAGAAATATAAGTGGAATCAAAGAAAATATCATTTCTCTATGAAACATACAAGAATCATAGATTATAGTTAATTCAAATTTATTAAAAAAATATGTGTCTATAAATTGGTTCAAATTAAATACCATTGATATATGGATATGATATTTTCCAAACTTTTATCACATTCTTTAGAAGGGTGATTAATAAAAATAGTGGGATTTTAAAAACATTATTTGGTGGTCCTATATTATACTTTCTGAAGAGAGAAACAATGATGATATTGAATATTATTATAATAATATTTTTATGTCACTTTTATAAATATATTACACAAAAGTAATGTGATTTAAAACTACCAATGAAATTTGGAATAGATTAAATAGTACTCATGAAGTATATTTTAATGTCATGGGGGAAAAGGTTAATATTTGGAAATAGAGGTCTGGGTATATAAATCTAGATTATATTGATTAAAATAGAGGCTAATAAAGTGGATTCAATTTACTTTTTATCAATATTGAAGGATTTTGAAAAAATATGAATTATTTTATTTTTATAAAAAATTATTGACAATTATTCCATTTATTGATAAAATGATTTCATATTTCGAAAACATAGGAGACTATTCTTTAAAAGAACTATGTAATATTCTCATTGTTTATGATACGAGGAAAATTATAGTTTTCAATATTAAAATCAATGAAGAAATTACAATTGGGGCTATGAAAATATATAAATCCTTGGATGATGACGATGTAGGGTAAACTAATTTAGATAATAAGGAAAATGATAAAAAAAATTCAATAAAATTATTTATCTTTTATCAAATAATTTCAAATCAAGAAATAATATATTAAAAATAAATAACATATATGGTTATACAATAATAATATCTCTAGAAAAATTTTACATTTTTTTCCAAAACATAAGTAATCAAAATATGAATCAAATAAAGAGGATGAGAAACCCCATAATCATAAATAATGTATGATCAAGAAGAATTATGTAAGTTATAAGAGAAGGGATTTGATGAGTAAGACTGGATTAAATGGTTGATCATTAAATATATAATTATATAATGAATTTAGTTTTATGGCTCATGTTTATGTTGGTTTTGATACACCATGTAGTAATACTGATGAAGGTGAAAAACGTTTTAGCATACAAATTGAAGAATCATTTATATTCCTTTCTTTAGTTAAAAAAAATTAATATGTATAACAGGAAGCTAATGAATGAAAAATATAATATATACAGATGAAAATAGGAGTATGTAAGAAGGAAAGAGACTTATATTTATGATATCAATAAATACAAACTAATAATAGGTGAGAATGATAAAATAGCGGGATATCATGGGGACAAAGTGGTTTTGAAGGGAGAAAACCTATTCTAGGAATAGTTAATATTTATTTAATCTACAAATTAGTTTAATGAAATCATTATATACTTTGGTAATTATTTTTAGATTAAATATGATTCAACATAATATTGAGTTAATAGGGGTTCAAAAAGTCTAGTTATATTTATTAAAAAAATTCTCAATGTAAACTTTTTTTCCACTAAAAGTAGAGGGATAGATTTTTTGGAATTGTTTAAACGATGAAGGAAAGTGAGAAAAACTCTTCTTAATCAATGGAAGAATGTAATATGTAGTTAATACCACTACCATAAATGAAAATTCATACTCAATTTTGAGAATTATAGTAATGAAGTATTTCTAGAAAAATTATCATCAAAATAGATGAAAAATGTTTCAAAGTTTCTGGTAGGGATATGGGGTGTTAATATATAAATAAAACTCTTTTTTATTAATTTTTTTTACGACACTATATATATTTGGGTATTTCGAATAAATATTTAGAAGACGTAATCAGGAGGGATATATAAAGGTATAGTCCATAAATATCATACAAGGGTCGGTTCACAATGGTTTTAATGGAAATAAAGTTTATATGTTGAAAATATACAATTCCAATTTTACTGAAACTACTAATAAACCATATAAAAACCTCAATATAGGGGGAAATGTTAATACGGAATAAATAATAGTTTAGAAAGTAAATTTGTAATTTTTTTAAAATATAAAGATTGAATAAATGATTTTTTAAATAGATAATAAGATATTTCACATGATGAAATAAAATTCCAAGAGTGGTTATCAAAATAATACAACCTAAATATTCAAGAAAATAGTAATAGATTTTTTGAAAATTTTATAAATGATATGAAATATTGTATGACATTTTTATATTTTAAAAGGAATTTATTGAAAATATAACGACAAAATAAAGTAATTTTTCATCCTTTTCAAATGAGGGGGATTAAGAAACATCAAAAAAGGAAATGATTCAAGTGAATAAGGAGATAATTCATCTTTTCAAATTTGATGAAATGATATTTTTTTGAATAATTCAACATATATTTAGACTGAATGAAATGAGAAATCATGGTGGGGACAAAACTCTAAACCTTTCTGTTTCATCTTGGAACTAATTGGCCCCTTATTGTTTCATTATTATTTTACTAACATGTTGAGTGTTGAATGGGAAGAATCAAATAGATTTATGAATGAGTAATTTATTTATTGTTCAATTAGAAAATATATCCATCATGGAGTGTTTTAGAAATCATGATAATGACTAAAAGTATGCATTCCTTGAGGGGGACACATTAGTATAAATCGCATAGAGAAGAGTTCTTATGTTTAAATTGTGAACCGAGACATCCCATAATAATGTTTGATGTTTAGGATAAAAAGTACTCTCTAGTAAATTTCATGAACCGTTTAACATTTTCATTATGGGGGAGTATGTGTTTTGCTGAAATTTAGAAAAGATTCACTTGAATATTATAATATATTTTCAAAAAATGAGTGAAGGTTAGTTGTTATTTGAAAAATCTATACTTATATCCAATTAAATGATGTTTTTAAGCTGGAATCATGAAGATTATTATTTATGGAAAAAAATTCATAGTTATTTTATATTTTTTTTAAATTAGTTTAACCAAAATAGACTTAAACTCGTATAACTAAAAGCTCATTGCTATTGAATATGTGGTTCCATACTTCTATTAAAAAGGGTAACGAGCTATGATTCCAAATAAATGTGGGGAATGAAAGAGAATTCCTAAAGGATATAAATTTTATTTAAATATTATATGGGAATATTTACCTTACATTTCACTTTTATTTATAATCAATAAGATATAGAATAACTATACACACATATTGGAATAAATACTTGGTGGTATTTACATCAAATCCAAAGGGGGATATTGATGTTCCCATGTTTAGGTTTTTGTTGTTGTCATTAAGCGTGGTTTTAAATATATAATGAAGTTGTTGATATGTGTTGAAAGAAAAATAAGTTTAGATAAGGAGGAATTAGTTTCATATAAAGACGGTAAATAATTAAATTATTCTAGAATACATGGTTATTTATACTCTACGAATAGAACATTAACTTACAATGATTGTTGTTAAAATAATGTCTCATGGAAATTTAAAAAAGTGACGAAGGATGATGAAATCATGGTATAAAATATATTACATTTTAAGCCATAATTGAGAATTGAACTGAGTTCATTTTAATTTTTTGAGAATGGATTAATAGGTTTTGTGGATAATGGTGTCTGTTTATTGAATTTCATGTATCTTAAAACAAAATATTGTATGGAATTCATATAAAATTTTAGTGTTTTTGGAATATACGCGAGTTTCATGAAAAACTGGCGTTGTTTTTATATGATCTTAGAAACTTCCAAAAAAATTCAGATCTATAAAATTATTTTGTATACAAAATAAAACACAAAATGGGATGTATCATACATAACTTGTAAGATGTGAAAATAATATAGTATATTTAAAGAAGTGCATACAATATTTTTATGTTTGTAAAATATTTTTTCTAGTGTATAAAACTCCACAAAAGTTCATTATAAATTATATACTTATAAGAAACATGTAATTTTATAATTCAAACCTTGTATTATGTTTATCTCATAGAGGACATTTCACATTTTTATAATATGTAGATCGTGAAATATAGTTAGACCATAAATGATATTGGGATATTACATGAGATATTTTACATTTGTAAAATATTAGATTTATGGAATTGAGAATTATAAAGAGAGAAATAAATCAAACCTAGAGATGTTATGCTAATACTTAATGATATAAATGACACAATTAAGAAGAATAATTATGATTAAATCTGAGAAGGATTTGAGAATAATTCAATGTCATAATAAAATGGTTCCACGCCATGAGTAAATCAATCCATGCACATATAGAAGAATTTAAAAATTGTAAGCTATAATATTTGTGAGTAATAATAATAAAATATTTCAATATAATATAAATAATCAAATTCCATGATTTTGGGTTATTTAAATGAAGTCCTACACTCATATTAAATGAGTTTTAATGAGGATATCATCCACTAATTGAAAATCAAGGAGTTTAAATATTAGAAATATGGGAAATAATATCTATGATATTAGTTTATTAATAATAAGTTTTAATAGAAAAAATTATAAATGATTGTAACTAAGAATTCAATACTGATCTATATCAATGATAGAATAAATAGGAGAAAAAAATTCAGAATTTTTTTCTAAAGGACATGACCTAAAGTGAACAATAATTTCACAAGATAAGGTAGATATAGATCATCAGGTATCTGGTGAAGCCTATCAAGACATATAGAAATTTTTATGATAATTTGTTTTAAATATTCATAAATAATTGATTATAGTCCAAATAATTAACTAGGCATTCCAAAAGATGAATATCTAATTTATGTGCTTCTAAATCAAACAAGAAAAAAAGCAGGTATTTTATTATTTCCATGATATTTTATAGTGTTAAAAGGGATATTTTACATTTCCATTGAGTATTTGGAATATGGGTATAGTGAGACTATATTGATGTTATTAGGAAGATACCTAGTGTGTCCATATATATTTGTATTGGAATAATCCATGATTAGGGTGTCTATCAAATCACAGTAAGGGGTAGGTTCTGACATTAAATCCAAACCATGTAAAAATATTGTGCGCATATTTTTTTCTGTCATTAATCTTTAAAGTGAGTGTGAGTAAAAAATAATTAGTTTCATTTATAAATAAATGATTATTAAAAGTGTTCCACAAATTTACCCCTCCCTTTAGTTGTGAAAAAATCAGCATGGGCACTATGAGGTGCAATTATACATGGAATTTGATTTCAAGTATTCTAATTGATAATGATTTATCTTTAGTTTGTAAACTATTTCTTTTACTATTTTATTCAAAAAATAAAATTTTGTAACATCCATTCTTTCAAATAGATATATTCCTTTTGAATTGTTTTTTATTTTTTAATATTTAACTATGATGTATGGATTTGCAATTGATAAAAATTGAATATAATATTTGAGGCATCCTAATGGCATTTACACTCTCACCCAATAAGTAAAATTTTATTTCTGTGTAAAACATTTTCTTTATTATTCTAACAATAGAAATATTGAATCCTATTAGTGTATGTGTATAAATTTTTTTAATATTTGTTTTATATTGGTGGCTCATATAGTTTTATATAATCTAAAGTGTTTGATCATCAGATCATGTGATCAAGTATTATACCCTATATAAAGGATTTAATTATATTTTTTTAATGAGGAACGATTAAGCGTTTGAGTTTCCTTCTTGTAATTTGATGATATCTATTATATAATTTATGTGGGACTTGATTGTCCTTGATTGGGATATCCTTGACCACATCCGTGGTATGTTTTTCATTATCTCAAGACCATATATTAATTTTTTTCATTAAAAAGTATTGATTATATAATCTTATGAAAAAATAAATTATATGGTGAGTGAATTCCAAAAAATGGAAGGGAAATTCTATTTCTTTTAAAAATTATGACTATTAATTGTAAATTGGGAAACTAGTTATTGAATTCTATATAAGGTAGTTTGGGTTATATTTTTCTTTTAATTTTGGTTACATATATAGTTATTGTTTTGAGTGGGATCCTATATAACATCTAATGATATATAAGCTTTACCCAATTCATTGTACAAATATATAATTTTGGACTGACAAATTGTTTACTGATAAACTTTATATTTGTGTTCCTTAATAACAATAAACTATATGTAAAACCATTTTATCATAATTAACTTATGATATTGAAATGGGTTTCTTATAAACTATCACAAGACATAAAAATATGTAATTTATTTGAAAAACGTATATGTTCCTAGAAAACAATATACTAGGTGAATCATAAATATTAAAGGGTATTGAAATTACCAAAAGTGAGATAAAAATTATATTTACATATTGCAAAATATTTAAATATAAAATGGAATATAACATAGGAAATTATTGGAATATAGAGGAAAAAAATAAATGCATAAATATAAAAAATATGGACATGGATGTAATGTGTTCCAACCAAAAGAATAGATAGAGGCAATCCACTTGCAAACTATTTTTTTCAGATTTATTAATAAAATATGTGGATATAGGGAAAATAAATTTATATTGCTAAAATAACCTTAGGATATGAAATGAAAATTTAAATTTAAGTGAAACATTCATATAAATTATCTAATTTATATTTTGACATAAGTAATCTCAATTAAGAAGAGAGGTTTTTGTGAAAAACTCTTACATTTACTCCAGACTCCCATTAACATGATCCATCATCCTATATAACAAACATATACTACATAATAACTCATTTTAAAACAATATTAACATTTATTACCTTTTAAAATAGACAATTAAATCTATTTGTTACATATATATTAGTTACTAATAGTTTATTTTCATCATCAGATGTGAATAATTTTGATTATTTCATACTAGTTTAAATATGGTGATTTAATCTAAAATTATATGTTTTAAAGTTAATAATTACTAGATTATTGAATTTATGGAAATATTAATTCTATAATTACTTATTAATTTTCATTTAGAATTTATTGAAGTTATAAATATGGTGATCACTAATGAAATTCACAATGGGCTTGTTTCTGTCAAATTTACTAATAATAAAGTGAATCATTATATGGGACATTCATTTTATTATAAACCATAAAAAAATATAATCACGACATAAATTAATTTTTAACATCCTATAATATAGTTATTTATGGTTTTATTCTCATTCATGATGAAAATTACGATGATAGTATAACATTATTCATATTAGTGGTTGAACCAACATTAATAAGAACATGATATACAAAGGAATGGGTATGTGGATAAAGTTATATGAATATGATATAAATATTATATAATAATAAAAATGTCAATAATACATTATTGTAGAGTTTTATTTTCTTTAATAAAAGTTGTGATGAGTTGATAAATTAATTATATGAAAAAGAAATCATTACTTATATTGTTGGAATAACTCCTTGTATAAACCTCAATCCTAATGAAGTATTCATGCATCATTATTATTACCAAAATTTATCCAAAATGATAGGGGAGTTTATGGGATAATATTTAGGAATATATTAAATAGGAATCTAAATTATATAATTATTTTTGTATTCGTAGATGATGTGTCCTTTTATTGATGAGTTTGATTTCCATATTGGAAGCTTTTTATTTCCTAAATTTTTTCAGAAGGTTGTTTCATTCAAAAATGTGGCCCATAACTGTAAAAATAATGGAGTACGAGATTAATTAAATTATTAATTTTTTTTATTTTTATATGTTTCATACATCATTTTTTTCCATATGATGAATTTTATGGTTTTTAATATTTACAAATGTAATTCACCATCAATCCCAATTTTTTTTATAAAATATAAAACTGTTTTTCCTACCTAATTTTGATGCCTATTTTCAAATATGAAAACCATTTTATTAAACTAAATCTCAAAATATTTGAAAATTTGAAATTTAATAAAAAAACACACTTCTTAAGAAATAAAAATTTCATTTAATAAACTATTTAAAATTTAATGAATGGTTAAATTTTGAATTATTAATTAATTTTATAATGAATAATAGTTATATAGTATTAATTTTAGATATTTGATATATAATAAATTATTAATTTTCAAAAAAGGATTATATATATAATAACATTTTTATATATGCATTACGTATATGAATTCTAAATTGACATATTCATACCCAAGGACTATATAATGACCATATAACCTTTTTCCTCCCTATATTACCTTATATAATTCTATAAAATCATTTCATCCTATATTTATAATTATCTATAAAATTTTAAATCATATTTCAAATACTTTCCTTTTTCCAAAAGTTATAATATTTTTTGTTACCCTCATATAAGTCCATGAGGATTAATATTTCATTCTTCTTGACTTATTATTTACTAGTGGGTTTATTCATTTTCTACTTTCCATAATAATTATTCTTATTGATATCTGACAATATTGATGTTTAGTAAATTATAATATTATTACCTAATTTAAATAATCAATGTTTACTTGTGAAAAAAATTATTCAACTAAATAAAGGAATAAAAAATAGGAATGTTACATTGTACACCTCTAAAAAATATTTGCCTTAAAATTCCATTTCTATACTAAAAAAAGTGTAAGATACTTTTATCTCATTAAATATAAATTTTCACATATCATTTAACAAATTGTTTCATTTATCAATATAGATTTCTCTAGATGAGTTCTTTTATATTGAAGTACTTTATCTTTATTATCTACAATATGCACCAATATTTCCCCATAAGAGAGGTCATTTTCTATTTGAAAAACCATTGAGTTAGGTGAATTTGTTGGATCATTAGTTCTTTGTTAAAAATCATGCATAAAACAGATCATGAAGTTGTGGTAGGTCTTTCGGGATCATATGTTCATAAGAGATAGACCATATAAGAATAATGATTTAACATCCTGAGTTTTAAGAAAGAAACACTATGTTCAATAATGTACATGATATGCAACGTCAAGCATAAAAAAACATCTAAATATTATTATTTAAATGTTACTATTATAACCTAGTAGTCAGAATGGTTGGATTTAACATTATAAAATTAATTATGAAAATATGATTTACACATGATTATATAACGATTCATTGGTTACCAAATTTATTAGAAATGGAAATAAAAACCAATTTAATATAAACGATTTGTTTTTATGAAAACCAATTTAAATGAGAATAATTGTGTTTATATAATCATATCACTCTTTTTCAATTATATTAATTCAATATAAACTCAATGTGATCTTTAAAATCCATATTATATGTTTTCTATATAAAATATAAGAAAAAAATAAATTTTAAACAGAATAGAAGTATTTTTCAAAAAAGGAATTTTTACCACCATTTCTGGGAGAAAAAATTTTAAATATAGAAATTAAAATTTTTATAATTTATACATGAAAAAATAAACTTCTTATTGGGAACTGGGACATCAAAATTTACTTTTATTCAAATTTTGGTATTTTTCTGATAAAATTTATATTTTAAGTAATAGTAAAAAATACTGCATTTTAATTCAAAACTACCATTTCATCATATTTTATATATTGCAATATTGCAATTTTAATTGGGTTTAATTTTTAATTAGATTATTTATTTTTCATTTAAACCAATTTTTTTTCAATGGAGGTAATTTTACATTGATATTTGATATAAACAAAGTTGATATTTGAATGGATTTTTACTTTTTAAAAACATGTCTTCTCATTTTGACAATGAGAATTAATTTTAAATTAATTACTAAAAGTTCTGTAATTTGAATTTGAATAAAAAGTATTCCATATTTTTAATCAGATGATTCAATTTATGTAAATATGACCCTTTTATTTTTTGACAATATGAAGAATAATTTTAGTAATTATATTTATTTACCATATTTAATGGGTATATTAGGTAAATAAGGGTAAATATAATATTATAATAATATATAACTACCTTAAAACTTATCTTAATACCATTTTATGAGATATTTATGACCAATGTAACCCCTCAGATTAATATTTGGCCTCTAGAAGCCACTTGGGTTTGATTATGGCACTTTTAAATTTTAATTTAAAGTAATGAAAAATATATTAGAAACATATATCATATTACTAAAACAATTTTAATATGAGTTTATATAAGTTATATATTTGGATATAAATATTCATTGTGAATATAAAAATATTTCGTGTCACATGGTATTTTATTTATAATTTTTCGACATTAAATAATTAAATTAAATTCTGGCACGATGATGATATAATGATTGCTTTATTGATGATGGAATATAATAAATGATATCATAAAAATAAAAAAGAATATTATTTCACTTAATTTATGTCATAAATGATTAATATAAGTAAATATGACTTGTTATACGACTATTCAATTGTTTTGTTGTTTTTATCTCTCTGATTAGATTTTATTTAATTTTAATAAAATGAAATGCGTAAAAACTGACCTAATTTATGTTTTATAAAAATAGTAAATTATTAAATTATTTAAAAATCACTAAAATATTTTAAAATAATAAATTTCCATTGATAAGGTCCTAAAGTTCATTAAGTTTCCAATTATAAGAATTTGGCCCCATTTATGTAACATTAGTAGCCTCTTAATAATTAAAATTTTGGTACCACAATTAAAATTAAAATAGAATAATTAAGGGTAAACCAGAAAGATAATGTTTAAAATAAAATAAATACAAAAATAAAAATTATCGGATGATTGGATTTGAAACTATCATCATATTACATTTTAAATATCTCATGTTTATCCATTTTAATTAAAAATTAATTTATATTAATTTAATAATTTAAGAGTTTCCTAGGGTTCCCCTTCCCTCTCCTATAATAAGGTACCCTCTATTCTCAAATATTAACTTTTCAAGATCCCTTTGGTACATCATATAAATTCCCAAACATCTTATTATAATCCATACCCCCATCCTATAAGCCTCCCTTAGGGAATAAATCTTCCCAAGGAAGCCTTTTGGAATGAACCAAAAGAAGTTACCCGATTAAGAGGTAACATCCTGTCTCATGTTTTTTAGTTTTGTTTCCATTTTCCACTCCCTAAAATATTATTATTATATGATTACATAACAAAAACACAATAATAAATGTACTAGTATGATGTTATGCTATGTTTTTTATCTACACTTACACAGACCTTTATTTAATGGGTAGCGGACATACTATTTTTATGTATGGTGAAATATTACCTCACGAAACGATGATTGATCAATTTCCCCCCACCACCTATTTTGGTGGCCATTATAATAGATTTTTTTAGATATGATATATATTATATTTATATTTTATCTATTTTTCTTTAAATTTTTATTTTGAACATACATTTATGCTTTCAATGTTGTGTAAATATGATAATTTTGTTTGGGGAAGTCTGGACTACCACCCCCTCAAAGTGATATGACTCGTTCCCGCTATACATGGAACATATAAATGATGGTTTTCTTTACCCTATGTGGCATATATTAAATTAATATAATAATTTTATTATAAAATACATGTATACAAATTAATTATTATTCTTCTAATTTGAAAAAGAAATAAAAGTAGTGTTCATGCGTACGTATGACCTACTGTATCCATGAACAATGCATTTAATTTATTATCTCAAAATATTATGGATTATTCTAAACACATATAAAATTGATATATATTAAATTTATATTATGAATTATATTCTTTAAGTGATGTTCATTTTACTACATGGACAATTTACATCAAAAAATGATCAATTTTGACTCAAGTACAGAATATCAACAAAATGTTCGATATGAACTAAAATAGTAATGTAATTTTTATAACACAGTAATAGTTGATATAAAAGAAAAAATAAAAATGAAAATAGATCTCAATCTAGTATAAATTAACCAATGTTTATTATTTAGGAAAATAAAAAACGTACGAGGCAAGTCAGACTCATGGTAAGTGAAATCTTATCCCAATCTCCATCCATTGAGTTAAATATCCATGTCCTTGGTTTATGTTTTTCGAAGAATATGTGTGAATGAAATATAATTGTTTCACACTGAATATAAACTTATATTTTGGGTATTTATATTTTTCACAAATATTTATGTCATTGAATCTCCTTAATATAATGATACAATTAGAGAATGACAATTCATCTGAATCTCATTTCATTGAGAGATATCTTGATATTGTGCTACTTTATTATACATTAAGCTGTATATATGACCCATTTTATATGTTATATCATTAATTAATATATTATCATGATACTTATAGTTTTTATTAATGTTATTATTAAATTATTTTTATTCAATTGTTTGTCAAGTGGTAAGAACTCTTTAACTAAAAAATCATTTTTAATGTTTTAAAGATTTATTTTTCTAAAGCTTTCTTATTCATATCCATATTTTCAAATTAATTTTATGGATTTATTTATATAGACATAAATGTTTTGAAATTTAAATTATATAATTTATTATAATTTTTTCAATGTCTTATGGGACACTTTGAATCAACAATCTCTTTTAAAAACACATTAAATTGGTTTTTGAAAACGGATTGTTCTTTTATCATATGGAGTGACATAGAATTCTCTATTTTTGTAACTGCTATTTAATATTTGGATTCCTCTATAAGCCTTAATTATTTTAAAATTAAAAATAAATACCTTATTACATTTTGGGTATTTTAGTATTGAAAATGGTTTTGAAAGTGGATTGACTATTTTAAAAACATGAAATGATTTATTATGATTACAAATGAGGGAAATGGTTATAGTTGTAATATTTTATGTGTTATTATTATATAATGGAACTTATAAATTTGAAGGGTGGTAAAATGGTAATCCAAATATGGGTGGTTACGTGATAAACAAATATATGTGGTTTCGTGATAAACCAAGGATGTGTGGTTACATTATAACCTCCAACACATTGGGTTTGGAAGTCAGCCATATGGCTATTCCATTTAATGATGTCACGACCCGTCCTCAGGGCCCATGCCGGGATAACCCCAAGTGCACCTTCCATAGGTCAGGGGCTGGTGACTAGAACTAAAGGCGTAAATCATGATAAAAAGGGAAGGCATTGCCTTTATGAAAGTAAAAAAACACAACAAAGTACGCAACAGAAGTAAATAGTAAGTAAACACTGTATAAAAAAGTAAGTGTTGGAAGGAAAAGGGGTCCAAAATACAAGCCCAACAGTAAGTACAGTACAACTAAAATGCTATAACAACTGCAATAAGGTAATAAAGGAACCACTGAGTCATCCTCCGAGAATCCCACATGAAGGGTATGTACGGATGGCCTCCTCAGCACCTCGGGTCCCTCTGTCTGCTCCGTGTACATATCGCCAAGTGGTCCTCCTCAGTGTACCATCCAGATCCACAAGTCTCTACGTCGATCAATGATGTCTGTCGTCTACATCCAACACAACGTAGTGCGAGCATAGCCCATGCAGGGCTGAGTATACGATACTCAGTAGGGACCCCCGGACCCCCAAGGTTCCCCCAGAATCCACGAAGGATAACCACAGTAGAAAGATAAAATCACGAATTATAAAATAACTCCACTTAGGTATATGCCCATACATATACCTAAGATATCAATCACAGTTCGGCTCCAAATCTCGAGCCCAAGCACAACCCAGTCCACATAGGTAAGTAAGTAAATCACATCAATTATAATTATTGAACGTCATGAATTATCTCACCTAGGTATAAACAACTTAAAGAGAGTAAGAGATGATTAGTAGTAGCCACTAAATCATCTATCATTTTCGAATGGAAGATATTAGTAGAAACCTAAAACAACAATATCACGTTGTCGTCGAACCCACAGAGGATTCAGTCTAGTCTCGTTGATGTCGAACCCACAAAGGATTCAGTCTAGTATCTTTGCTATAAAACCCACAGAGGATTCAGTCCAGTCTCGTTGCTATCAAACCCACGGAGGATTCAGTCAAGTCTCGTTGCTGTCGAACCCACATTAGATTCAGTCTAGTCTCATTGTTGTCGAACCGATGGAGGATTTAGTATAGTCTCGTTGCTATTGAAACCAGGAAGGATTAAATATAGTCTCATTGCTGTCGAACCAACAGAGGATTCAGTATAGTTGTCGTCGCTGCTGAATCCAAGGAGGATTCCAGTACAGTTGTCATCACAATCGCAGCCAGCTCAAGGGTTTCCGGACATAGTATGCTCGATTCCAGGAGAGTCCACTCCTCGAGCCAAGGGGTCGATACATCAACTATAACGATGTCTAGATTTGATGTATCCTGATGTTCTTTCTCATCAAAAGAAACCCAAAGCGACAGAAGGCGCGTCACTCGGACGCCCGGTTTGAGAGTTATTAGATTTTCCGTTCCAGGGGCCCGGTTGGAAATATGCTCATTCCAAACTCGACCATTTTCAAAAATTTTCCAAACCTCACATAGAGTATCCAAAAACGTACCGCCTCATCGTAAGGGTCCCATTTCCATAGACGGCATGCCAATCAGACGTGTTTTCTTAAAGTTATTCACATTTAAGTGAAACGGGCCTGGCCCGTCAAGCCGAGTGTGCTAGCAGGCCGACCTTTCCTGGATCAGCGGGTCCGACCCAGCTAAGGGGTTGGCCTTTCCTGGCTCGGTGGGTCCGACCCGGCTAAGGGGTCAGTCTGGACCGTTAATTCTCAGCCTAACCTAGTGGGGCACAGTCCGGCCCGTGGTTGGTGGCCCGATCGCAGCTCGGCCCGGCTGGCCGAGGCCCCCCGGTTTCCCGAACCTGCGCCGCCAAGCGACATCGTCGTCCTGTCTGGTCGGCCGAAGCCGGCGGGTCTTCCTGGATCGAGCGGCCTGTGCATGCCTCTCTCCTACCGAGTGGAACCTTCCAGTGTCACGGTCTTCTCCAACCCGGCCGGTCGACGAGCCAACAGGTTCGTCCGCCGAAGCGGCCCGCGGAGCACGGGCTGCGGTCCTCCCCAACAAAGCATCGTGAGATGCCATGGTTCTGCCATCCTGGCTGGATACAGCCGGCCATTTCTTCTTTAGCTGAGCGGACCAGGGATGCAGGTCGCGGTTCTTCTCCACGCGGCCGATATAGGGCTACTGCATTCTCTGATCGCCACCACCCCTTCCATCACCGTCGCCAACAAAATTGAATAAGGATCAATGGAGGTCGTCAGGCCATTTTCGTTCAGCCCGTGCCCTCCACGTTTGGCGATATCATATGGACGAAGATAAAACATGGTTTTAAGGAAGAAAGAAGAACAATTTTATTCAATTAAAATTGAAGAAAACTCCCTACCTCGATTACAAGAGCGGAGCAAGTCAACGAGTCGCGGATGAAAAGCATCGTGGAGGTCGGGCGTCGCAGAAGAAGGATGTCGATTCCATTGACGTCGGAGTGCACTCGAAGAATAAGCGTCGTTGGTGGCTTCGCGTTCTTCATTGGAGATATTATTCATCGAGGGAAGAATGGTGTTCTTTTATTTCTGAAGAGATATCCCAAAATTATCTCAACAAAATGAGTGCCAAACTAAAATAATATCTAAGGGTATTATTTTATTCACACATGAATTTTCAAAATTCTAACACTTTAATTAATTAATTGTAGGGTTCAATTAATTAATCAAAAGTGCTGGGAAAAATTAATTGGAGAGAGGGAGGTGAAGAGATCACATTAATTAAGGGGAGAGTTGTCAAATTAATTAAGGGGGAATTAATGGGGAGTTTAAGGGAGTTATATGGTTGGGGGTTTGTGTGAGCCCCACCTCACATTATCCTTTCATGGGAGGTTATGTGGGTGTGGGACCAACCTATAAAATCACCTTGTAGGATATAACTAACATCTTTAAATAAAATTATGTACTACAATTTTATTTATTTATTCTAAATCCCAAAAGAATTAACTCTCAAACCGCAAAAAACGCAAATGTAGTAAAGGTCCCCTTTAGAGAATACCGGCGCTGCGAGTTCATCGGTGTCCTCAGATTTCAATTCCGAGCACTAGGTCAAAAGATAGAAAAACCCGCATGTACATTTACTGAACGTATCGGAACAAAACATCAAAAATTGATTCCGGGTACACAGGGCATCGGAATCAAGTTCCATCAGAAACCGCAGACTCGTAAAATTCCAAAGTATTTACTAGAAAATTTCCTTGAAATTTCCGAGTATTTCAATTACTACCACTTCAGGGATTTACATCCCTGTAAAGATATAACACACACTAGGGGAAAAAAATGGGGGTACTGAGCTCGCATCTGAGCCTCCCGCTCCCATGTGCTCTCCTAGAGGTTCTCGTGCTTCGAGCGAATGCGCACCAGAGGAATCGACCATCCACATAGGACCCAATCCTATCGATCCTCGATCTCCACCAAGACCACCGTGAATATCTCCCCGTCATCAATGTCCAGCTCCCAATGTTAGATGATGTGGGATGGGTCGTGCACGTATCTCCGCAGCTGAGAAATGTGGAAGACGTCATGAACCCGGTGCAACTAAGGTGGAAGGGTCATGAGGTAAGCCGCGTCACCTACCCTGCTGAGGACCTAGAAAGGTTTGATAAAATGTGGAGATAATATGACGCCCCGACCAAATCTCTGTAGACCTCGTCGAGGTGAGACTCGTAAGAAAACGTGGCTCCATCCTCGTAAACCAGTGGTCTTCGTCTCCTATCAACATATGACTATTGTCTGCTCTGTAAAGTCTTCATCCCCTCCTAGATGACCTGCCCATTCTCCGTCATAGCCTGAACCATCTCTGGTCCTACAAGTGATGACTCCCCAGGGTCAGTCCAGCACAGAGGTGATCTGCAAGGTCAGTCGTACAGTGCGTCGTATGGTTCCATCCCGATGGTGGAGTGGTAGATTTTTTTGTACGCAAACTCCACCAAAGGTAAATGATACTCCCAGCTGCGACCAAAGTCAAGGACAAATGCATGAAGCATGTCCTCAAGATTCTGAATGTTCCTCTCAGTCTGACCGTCCGTCTGAGGATGGAACACGGTTCTTAAACGAAGATGTGTCCCAAAAGCCTATTGTAATCCCTTCCATAGTCGGGATGCGAATTGAGCATCTCGATCAGAAATGATAGACGATGGAACACCATGAAGACGTTCGATCTCCTGAACATAGAGGCATCCCATGATCTCTACTGATCCCTGATATCTGATCAGTAGGAAGTGGGCTGACTTGGTGAGTCGGTCAACGATCACCCAGATAGAGTCATGTCCTCTGGATGTACGTGGAAGCCCCATCACGAAATCCATGGATATCCCGTCCCACTTCCACTCTGGGACCTCTAGGGGATGTACCAAGCCTGCTGGTACCTGTTGTTCTGTCATCACTTGCTGACAAGTGAGGCATCATGAAATGAACTCTGCTACTGCCTTCTTCATACCCGGCCACCAGTGCTGTCGTCTGAGGTCCTGATACATCTTCACCACTCCTGTATGTACCACTAGAGGGGAAGTGTGGAACTCCCTCATCACGTCCTCCTGTAGTGCAACTGGATCCATGGTATGTCCTTTGAAAAGGATGACGTGCTCACCTCCTTTAGAAAATAAATCAGGTGCATGCCCTGAGGATATCTGAGCACGTCGCATCTCAAAGTCAACGTCCCCACGTTGTGCCTCTCTGACACGCTGCAGAAGTGGAGGGGTGACCGTGAGAGACTATAGAAAGGATGCTCCATCTTTATTCATAAAGGATATCTACAACATGGTCAACTGCTCTGTCTCCTCTCCTAGCAGCTAAATGCCCGATCTCCTGCTGAGAGAATCAGCTACAAGGTTCCCATTCCCATGAGTGTAGACTATATCAAATTCATATTCCAGGAGGAACTCAATCCATCGTCGATGTCTCAGGTTCAGGTCCTTTTGCGAAGATACACACCTAAGACTTCTGAGATTAGAGTAAACTGTAAACCGTTATCTCAACGAACTATGGGTGTGACTAGCCATTTATAAGGAACTCGACTGCACCATTCTTCGCTTACGTCCTACAAGAGCTGCTAATATTTATCCTTTTTCGAAAAGAGAAATCTGGTCTCATCCCATGGATGAACCATGTTCTTTGTGTAATACAATCAATCCTGACATTAACGGTATTATTTCATGTCATGGACGACGTTATAAGGCCTCGACGCTACTACCAAAATATCCAACCATTTCTCTCTCCTCCAAGGGCCGAGTCACACTATTGGCAGTAGTGTGTGGTCACTAGGTCTCCTCCAGTTGGTATCTCAAAAGTGAGGGTCAAGTCAACGGTTTTAACAGGAACATCTTAGTATCAACCACATAAAAAGGACAGGGAAGAAAACGTCACAAGAACAAGTTTCTTATATTACTGAATCTCAATGTACAAAGACATAAATAATCCACAAACAATGACTTCAATGATATTAGGAGCATCATAAACAAAGGACTCCATGTCTAGAGCTAGTCGCGTTCCTATCCACTTGCTGCTCAACCGGCTCCTCTGCCACATCTGCCTGCTCCCGACAGACCTCCATGGTCGAACCTCTGCCTATGCCTGGAAGGTCCCTCTACTGCCTGCTGCTCATCTACAAGATGGATCGGGTAGTCTCGAGCCAAGTGACCCTGCTCCCCGCATGCATATCATTGCGTGCTCCTCGTATGGATGGCTCTAATTCGCGTTCCCGCACAAACATACCTATATCCCGGGGTCTCCCACCTGCTAGCCTAGTCCACTTGGACTTCTATGTCATCTGTCTACTACCGGTTGCAGAAGACTCCGATACGGTCAGAAAGCCCTGCGGATATAGTAGTAGCTCCTGAGCCCACACAGAGTATATAGTCATTGGTGCAAACTGTACACTGAAAATACCATCGAAGTATCTACAGGTGAGAGTCACCACATCGTAAAACTGGAGCATTAGACTCCACAACCTCTCAGCTACTCCCTGCAAGATACTTACAGCTAGGTACACCATCAAGTTTCTGGGTGTCCAAATTGTGTGGAAAAACCATGCTACAACCTCCACCCAGCACCCGACTGTCTGAAAATCTTTCTCGCGTTGAAAATTAGGAGGCCTCTGTCATTGGAACGCATGCAACACACTTAGACGGCGTGCAATCTCTGCTACTGGTGCTGTTGGTATCGATTGTCCAGTGGGTAGAGGTGCTTCTAGTACCTCCGCTTTGATGGGGCCCTGCACCGAGGCCTCATTTCTCGGTGAGCTACCATCTTGTACGTAACTTGGAACCCTAGCTGGCTGACTTCATGGGGCCATACTGAAAAGAAACAAGTGCGTCGCGATCAAAACTGTATTCCTGGTGAGCTGACTCAAAGTAATCACAATGGAAACTTTTGAAACACACATGCAATCATTATTTTCGTCCACTGAGTCAGAAATTAGAGGTCAGGGTCCTGGTGTATGGATACGTCAGCCGCCGCACCAACACTGGACTCCCTGGACTAAAAACCACACACAATACCCTTAACACTATTGCTTCACAGAAAAGAATAATGATCAGAGTCCTATGTTTTTCGGTAGAACCGACTCATCTGATACCAATTTTTCATGACCCGTTGTCAGAGCTCATGCCGTGACTACCCCAAGCCCACCTTCCATAGGCCAGGTGCTAGTGACTAGAACCAAAGGCATAAATCCTGATAAAAAGGGAAGGCATTGCCATTATGAAAGTAAACAAACACAAAAGAGTATGCAATAGAAGTAAACACTATGTATACACTATATACAAATGTAAGTGATAAAAGGAAAAGGGGCGGGAAATACAATCCCAATAGTAAGTACAGTACAACTCAAAACCTAGAAAAATTACATTAAAGTAAAACAAAAACCACTAAGTCATCCTCCAAGAATCCCACATGAAGGGTGGGTACGGATGGCCTCCACAGCACATCGGGACCCTCTGTCTGCTCCGTGTACGTCTCGGTATGTGGTCCACCACTGGGTACCGTCCAGTTCTACAAGTCTCTACCTCGATCAGTGACGCCCGTCATCTGCATCCAACATAATGTAGTGCGGGCATATCCCGTGAAGGGGTGAGTATACGATACTCAGTAGGGACCCTGAGACCCCCGAATATCTCCCAGAATCCACAAAGGATAACCACAGAAGAAAGATACAATCATGAAGTATCAACCAACTCTACTCAGGTATATGCCCATATATATACCTAAGTTATCAATCAAAGTGCGGCTCCAACTCTTGAGCCCAAGCACAACCCAGTCCACACAGGAATGCAAGTCAATCACATCGATGATTATGATTGAAATTCAAGACTCATCTCACCGACATATACACAACTTAAAGAGAGTAAGAGATGATTAGTTGTAGCCACTGAATCATCTATCATTGTCGAACGATAGATATCCACAGAAACCTAAAACATCTGTATCTCGTTGTTGTCAAACCCAAGGAGGATTCAGTCTAGTCTCGTTGCGGTCGAACCCACAGAGGATACTGTCCAGTCTCCTTGCTGTCGAACCCACTGAGGATTCAGTCCAGTCTCGTTGCTATCGAACCCACGGAGGATTCAGTCCAGTCTCGTTGCTTTCGAACCCACAGAGGATTGAGTCCAGTCTCGTTGCTGTCGAACCCACAAAGGATTCAGTATAGTATCCTTGCTGTCGAACCCATGGAGGATTCAGTACTGTTTTCGTCACTGTCGAATCCACGGAGGGTTCCAGTACAGTTGTCGTCGCAGTCGCAGCCAGCTCTAGGGATTCTGCACACAACACACTCGATTCCGGGAGAGTCTGCTTCTCAAGCCAAGGGGTCAATACATCAACTATCACGATGTCCAGAGTTGATTAATCCCGAAGTTCCATCTTATCAAAAGAAACCCAACGCGACAGATGGCACGTCAATAAGATGCTCGTTATGAGAGTTATTAGCTTTTCCATTCCAGGGGCCCAGTTGGAAATACACTCATTTCAATCTCGGCCGTTTTCCAATGTTTTCGAAAACTCACCTAAAGTATCACAAAAAGGGCCGCCTCATTGTAAGGGTCCCAGTGTCACAGACGACGCATCCATCAGACGTGCTGTCATAATGTTATTCAAATTTATGTGAAACGGGCCCGACCCGTCAAGCCCACTGGGCTGGCAGGTCGGCCCATCCTGGACCGACTGGTCCGACCTGGCTAAGGGGTCGGTCCGGTGTGCCCGGAATCAATTTCTGATGTTTTTTTAGGTTACGTTCATTAAACGTACGTGTGGGTTTTTATATCTTTTGAACCATTTCTCAGAATTGAAATCCAAGGACGCCAATAAACTCGCATCACTGGTATTCGCTTATGGGGACCTTTACCGCATTTTCATTTTATGCGGGTGGAGAGTTAATTTTTTTTGGGATTTAGAATAAATAAATAAAATTGTAGTACACAATTTTGTTTAAAGATGTTATTTATATCCTACAAGGGGAAGTTATAGGTGGGGCCCACACCCACATAACCTCACATGAGAGGATAATGTGATTTGGGGCCCACATGAACCCCCAACCTTTAAACTCCCTTAAACTCCACATTAATTCCCCCTTAATTTATTTGAAAACTCTCCCCTTAATTAATGGGATCTCATCACCTCCCTCTCTCCCATTAATTTTTGCCAAAACTTTTGATTAACGAATTGAACTCTAGAATTAATTAATTAAAGTGTTTGAATTTTGAAAATTCATTTGTGAATAAAAAAATAGCCATAGATATTATTTTACTTTTGCACTCGTTGTGTTGAGGGAATGTTGGGAGAGCTCTTGAGAAATAGAAGAAAATCGTTCTTCTCTCGACAAAAAATATCTCCGACGAAGAATGTGAATTCACCAACGATTATTTTTCTTCGAGCGCACTCTGACGTCAACGTAATGTACATCCTTATTCTGTGATGCCTGACCTCTGTGACGCTTGTCTTCCGCGACTCGTTTTTGTGCTCCACTCTTGAAATCGAGGTAGGGGGTTTGCTTTAATTTTAATTGAATAAAATTGTTCTTCATTCTTTATTAAAACCATGTTTTATCTTCGGCCATACGATACCGCCTAACACGGATAGAACGGGCCGAACGAACATGACCCTATGACCCTCTGTTGATCCTTGTTCTATTTTGTAGGTAATGATGATGGAAGGGGTGGAGGAAACTAGATAAATTGGTGGCCATATGCTGGCCGTGTGGAGAGGAACCACGACCCGCATCCGTCAGCCGCACGTCCGAAGAGAAACCGGCTGGCCGTAGCCAGCCGGGCTGGCGGAACCAGGGCACCCCACGGCACCGCGTTGTGGAGGACCACGAACTGTACTCTGCAGGCCGCTTCAGTGGGTGAACCGTCCGGCTCGTCGGCCGTACAGGTTGAAGAAGGCTGCGGCACCCACAGGTTCCGTGCAGGAGGAGAGTGGTCTGCACAGGCCGCTCACGCCGGGAAGACCGGCCGGCTTCGGCCGAATGGATAAGTGGGCGGTGCCGCTCGACACCCCCGGTTTGGGAAATCGGGGGGACGCGACCCCTACATCGCTCGGCCACCCAGTCCGAGAAACTAGACCAACCGGGACACGCCAGCAGGGCCGTGTCCCACTGGGCAGGGAAGCACCCCGTCGGGCCGGGCCTGCCACCGGCCTGGCCGCGCCCACCATGAGACGGGTCGTGCCCACCGCGGGCCAGGCCACCTCCCACGGGTCGTGCCCACTGACGAGCTGGACAGTTAACCCACTGAAGCAGCCCACAGAGTACATGTCGTGGTCCTCCACAGTGCGGCGCCGTGGGGTTCCCTGGTTCCGCCAGCTCGGCTGGCTACGGCCAGCCGGTTTCTCTTCGGACGTGCGGCTGACGGATGCGGGTCGTTGTTCCTCTCCACATGGCCGGCATATGGCTGCCACTTTCTCTAGTGTCCTCCACCCCTTCCATCATCATTACCTACAAAATAGAACAAGGATCAAAAGAGGGTTGTAGGGTCGTGTTCGTTTGGCCCGTTCCATCCGTGTTAGGCGGTATCGTATGGCCGAAGATAAAACATGGTTTTAATAAAGAACGAAGAACAATTTTATTCAATTAAAATTAAAGCAAAACCCCTACCTCGATTTCAAGAGTGGAGCACAACAACGAGTCGTAGAATACAAGTGTCACAGAGGTCAGGCGTCACGGAATAAGGATGTCCATTACGTTGACGTCAGAGTGCGCTCGAAGAAAAAGAATCGTTGGTGAATTCAGATTCTTCGTCGGAGATATTTTTTGTCGAGAGAAGAACGATTTTCTTCTATTTCTCAAGAGCTCTCCCAACATTCCCTCAACACAACGAGTGCAAAAGTAAAATAATATCTATGGCTATTATTTTATTCACAAATGAATTTTCAAAATTCAAACACTTTAATTAATTAATTTTAGAGTTAAATTCATTAATCAAAAGTGTTGGCAAAAATTAATGGGAGAGAGGGAGGTGATGAGATCCCATTAATTAAGGGGAGAGTTGTCAAATAAATTAAGGGGGAATTAATGTGGAGTTTAAGGGAGTTGAAAGGTTAGGGGTTCATGTGGGCCCCAAATCACATTATCCTCTCATTTGAGGTTATATGGGTGTGGGCCCCACATATAACTTCCCCTTGTAGGATATAAATAACATCTTTAAACAAAATTGTGTACAACAATTTTATTTATTTTTTCTAAATCCCAAAAAAAATTAACTCTCCACCCGCATAAAATGAAACTGCGGTAAAGGTCTCCATAAGTGAATACTGGTGATGCGAGTTTATTGGCGTCCTTGGATTTCAATTCTAAGAACCGGTTCAAAAGATATAAAAAACCGCACGTACTTTTAATGAACGTAACATAAAAAAACTTCAGAAATTGATTCCGGGCACACCGGGCCTCGAAATCAAGTTCTGTCAGAAACCGTAGACTCGTAAAATTCCAAAGTATTTAAGAAGAAATTTTCCTTGAAATATCCGGATCATCACAAATGATATGTTTGGAAGTGGACTATACGGTTATTCCATTTATGTATGATTATATCTAGAGTTACCTTTATATATGATATGTCGATTTCTATGGGTTTCAATGTAATCTTTTGATTACAAAAAGTGTAAGCAATTATATTATATTCTGGGACATGTAATTAATAATTCATAAAGGTGAAAATTATTACTATAGGATAAATTATTCATGGTTTACATTTTTTCACAGGGATAATTTTTATATCTTTTTGTATCCCATAAGATGTTTTTATGCACATCCTTGTTTTGAAATGTTTTTCACATGATTTAAAAGAGAATAGAGTTAACAATGGGATCAAGGGAATGTTATGATGTTTAAACATGAAACATAACCATGTTTCTTTTTCAAAAGTTTTTGTTTTTTGATAAATGGATTATGACTAGAAGTGTATACTTTGTAATATTTAAGTTATTATGTATCATATATTTCCTTGTTATCTATGTCTCTAAACCTGAAAATATCCTTAATTTAAATTAATGTAAAATTATTGACTTAACCCATGATTAAGTAATGCTTTAAGGATGGGTCCATATTGTTCGTATCAAAGGATCTGTTAGAAATTTTTTGATTTTAGGATGTTTTCTTAAGAGTTAGGGATATCATCAGGGGATTATAATTTTAAGGTTGATCATAAGTTCAATGACTTAGAAACCCCTTCTGAGGTTTCGTGATCTGAAATATTTGGGTGACTAATGGTATTTTTGGAGACATTAACATTTGAGGAAATTAGGAGTTATTGGTTTTTGGAATGAAAAATTTGTGGTATGAATTGAAATTAGATGTTAAAATTTTTTAAGGTTATTTTTGATGTATTTATAATATTTTTTGGAATATTATACGAATTTTATAGTTTTACAAAAAGGATAACCCATAGGATGGGTGGCAACCCATCATATCGGACAAGGATGTATGAATCGAACCCACCACTAAAGGGCAACAAGGGTGCATCATCTACCACTGGCATATGTGAAGTCCCCAGTTAGTAAGAACATTTCTTTTTAGTTGAACTAGATTATGGAATAAGAGGAAGTTGATTTTTTGAACTTACATTTTATCAAATGGATTTCTATGGTATTGGAAAATTGATATAGGGATTGAGTGATACAATTTATTTTGTAAGACATTCAATATTTTGGGAACCCTGTATACCTAAATAATTACTATGGTATTTTATTTAAGGAGTTATGGTTGAATTTAATTTTGGATTAATATATGTTTTGAAAGAGTACTTATTGTGATTCAAGTTATTTAAGGATGTGATTAACATATCTTGGAGAAAATGTGATTAGGTTAATTATTTTTTGTATGAGACATTAAGAATGTTTCATGATATTTGGAGATAAATTTTACAATTTATCATGGGAGTCTATGTTATCAAATCCATCCATTTTTTTGATTCAATATTAGTTTGGATAATTTTGAGGAATTATAGGGGTAATTATTTATCAAATTGTTCTTATTTAACTTTTTATATTATTGTTGAATTTTGGAGATTAAAAGTATTTTTTCTTCATACAATGTTTTATTCTTTTGGGGGGAATAATCTAATTTTATCATAAAATTTGTGGTTTTGTTTAATAATTTAACATAATATGAATATATAGTTAATAGTTTTTGGATTATGTGATTCTCTATAAGTTTATTGTTGTGCTTCAGATGTGACCAAGTCATCTTCAATACTCATCATTTGGAGAAAAGAAGAGTCTATGGTAGAAATTTATTAATGTATGAAACTCTACTAGACCGTTACGTTTGTTTCTTTATGATCTTAGTCAGGATCATAAATAAATTCCTTAACTTTATGAAGGGTATCTTAAAACAAAGAAAAAATTCTATTTTCTTTACCTACTGTGAAATTAAATACCATTTAACCCATCAAAGGTTTGTGTTTTTTTTATTGTTAACTTTTTCCTGATCATTTTTTGTATCACTATCCATCAGAACTTAACACTTAGTGTTTAATCAGTATCCATGTTTTACTATATGTAATACTACTATGTGTTATCTCTGGTGACCGTTGTACTTATCTTTATTTTTTTAATATGGTTGTTTTATTAACCCTTTTTTCGATGTGGGTTTCCAATAATGGTATTTTGAAAAGTCATACCATATTTTACACCCAAAATTCAAATTTCAAAGACTCAATTTTTAAAGGTTTGGAGGATGTAAAATCATGGGTTTTATGAATGAAACACTATGTTCAATAGTGTACATGATACGCTACATAGACCTTAAACGAACAACTAATATTATTATTTAAATTCTCCTTTTATATCCTTGCCGCTAGAGTGGCATGAATGAATAGTATTAACCGAATTATGAAAATATGTTTTACACAAACTTATTGAATGATTCATTGGTTACCAAATTTATTTGAAATGGTGATAAAAACCAATCGAATATAAAGGATGTGTTTTAATGAAAACATGCTTAAATGAAAATAATTAGGCTTATAAAATCATATCACTATTTTTGTATTATATTTAGGAATTATAAACTCAATGTAATGTTTAAAATTAATATTATATAATTTTATACTAGATAAAAGAAGAAAATAAATTTTAAGCATAAAAGAAGCCTTTTCAAGAAAGGCATTTTACCACCTTTTGATGGAAATCCCATTATAAATATATTATTAACACATTTACAAGTTATATTTTTTTAAAAAAATTCTTTTGTAATTGGTTCATTAAAATTTAGATTGGTTTAATTTTTGTTCATTTTTAATAAAATTCATATTTAAATGAATATTGAAAAATACTACATTTTAATTCCAAAAGCCCTTTTCGTATAATTTTATTATCTAGTTATTTTTTTATTTAAATTACTTTTAAAGTTTAGTTATATTAATTTTTTATGATTTAATCCATTTTTTTCCTTTGGGGTAAATTTCACAATAAAAATTGATATAAACACATGTCAAACATTTGATGTTATTTATTTTTAAAAAATCTCTTTTCTCGTTTGGAGAACTTGAATTAATTTTAAATTAATTACTACAAATTCAATGATTTGAATTTCGAAAAATGGAATCCATATTTTGAATAGTCTGATCTAAATTATTTTTATAGGTCACTTATATTTAGGGATATTATGAATAGTAAATAGAGTAATTATTTTTATATACCATGGATAAAGGGTAAATCAGGTAAATTAGGGTAAAAATAATATTATAATTCTAAAACTACCCTAAAACTTGTCATAATAATATTGGATGAGATATTTTAGACAAATAAAACCAATGGGATGAATATTTTTCCTTTGGAAGCCACTTGGGTGTGATTATGACACCTATACTATTTAATTTAAAGTAATGAAAAATATGTTATAAAAAACATCTTAATACTAATTTTTTAAATATGGGTTAATAAAAGATATATCTTCTAATATATATAGTCATTATAAATATAAAAATATTTTATACATAATGTTATTTTATTTATTAATTTTATACGTTAAATAAATAAATTTAATTATGAAACAGTGATGATGGAGTGATTGCTTTATTAATGAATGAATCAAATAAATGATATTATAAATATTAAAATAAACATTATTTTAAATAATTTATGTAATGAAATTTTATTATAGTTGAATATTACAGGTTATATTACTCTTAAATGGTTTTATATAAATTTAATAAACTTAATATTTTAAAATTTGACATACATAATGTTTTATAAAAATAGTAATTAATTAAATTATTTAAAAATACAAAAAATATTTTAAAATCAAAATTTGATTATTATAAGCTCTTAATTTTCATTAATTCTTTAATTATTTTATATTTAACCCATATATGTAAAATTAATAGCCTCTTAATAATTTAAATATTTTTACCATAGTTAAAATTTAAAGAGAATAATTACGGGTAAACAAAAAAGGTAAGGTCTGAAATAAAATCAATACATATATAAACATTATTAGATGAGATAATTTATAACTATAATAATATTATCTTATAAATATCTCTTGTTTGATCCATTTTTTTAAAATTAATTTATATTTATTTAATAATTCATGATTTTCTAATGGTGCACCTTCCATTTCCTATAAAATGTAACCCTCCCTTATCTAACACTGACACTTCATGAACCCTTTGGTTCGCCAATACCTACCAAAAAATCTTTCTAGAATACCTCAACTCATCCTACAAGCCTCACATAGGTAATAAAGACTCCCAAGAAATCCTTTTTGTATAATCCAAAACAAGTTACCTGATTAGGAGGTAATGACTTCTCTCATGCTTTTAGTTTCATTTTCCATTATCCACTCCCTAAACTCTTCTTATTATATTGTTACATAAAAACAGTATCCTAAATATAATAGGATGTTTTTATTCTAATTTTTATATCTATTCCAACACACACATCCATTTAATGGTTAACAAACATACTAGTTCTGTGTACAACGAACTGTTGTATAACGAAATGGTGATTGTTCAATTTTCTCCAACCACCTATCATGGACACTATTTTTCATATGATATATGATATATTTTATATTGTATATATTATTCTGTAATTTCTAATTATAACATACCTTTATGTTTTCCTTGTTGTGTAAATAAGATATTTTCTTTAGAGGAAATGTGGACTACCGCCCCCTCAAAGCGATATGACCCATTAACACTATACATTGAACATATAAATGATTGTTTTACTTAATCTATGAAAAATATATGAAATTAATATAATAATATTAATAGAATATTCATTTATATCATTTAATTATTATTCATTAAACATGACAAAGAAATGAAAGTAGCATTCATGCGTATGTACGACCCACCATCTCCATGTATGTTACATTTAATTTATTATATTCAAATATTATGGATTATTATGAATACATATATAATTGATATATATGATATTTTAGTTATGACTTATATTATTTTTACTTTTGAATTTTTATCAGATAGACAATTTATATCAAAACAAGTTCATTTTTGAATCAAGTACCGAATATCGACAAAATGTCTGATATGAACACAAATAGTTATTTCATTCTTATAAAATAGTAATAAGTGATATAAAAGGAATAATTAAATTGAAAATGTTATAAAGAATAAATAAATTAACCTAAGTTTATTATTCATTAGAATAAATAACTAATGAGAGAACTCATACTCAAGGTAAGAGAAATCATAACTCAACCTCCATTCATTGAGTTAAATATCCATATCCTTGGTTTTTGTTTTTCCAAGAATATTTATGAATTAACGATTATTATTTTATACTGAATATCCACTTATACTGGGTGTTTTTATTTTTTTCACACATATTTTTTTCATTTATTTATCCATAATGTAATGATATAATCATTGTAAGGCACTTTGTCTCTATCTCCTTTCATTGAGGCATATCTTGATATTGTTAAACATTATTATAAATTAAGGTGAATATAAGACCCTTTTAGATTTTATATCAAGAATTACTATATTCCCTTGATATTTAAAGTTTTTTAATGTTATTATTTAATTATTTTTTTCTCATGTGTTGCTCAAGTGGTCTGGGACTCTTTAAATAAAACATAGTTTTGATTTTTTTAAAGATTTATTACTCTAAATATTTCATATTAATGCCCATATTTTCAATATGATTTTATGGATTTTTTATATGGATTTTTTAAATGTTAATCATATAATTTATTTTAAAAGTATCATAGTTGTATGGAAAACATTTATTCCAAAATTACTCTTATAAATGATTTAAATTGCCTTCTGAAAATGGATTATTTTTTTGATGGATGCAGCAACAATGAGTTATCTACTGCCATAATTGGTATATGATATTTGGATTTCTCTATAATCCTTAATTTTATTAAAATAAAAAGAAATATCTTATTACCATTATGGGTATTTTAGTATTTAAAATGTTTTTTATAGTGGATTGACTATTTAAATATCTTGAATTTATTTCCCGTGACTACAAATGGGTGAAATGTTTATAATTGAAATATTTTATTTGTTATGATTATATAATGATACTTTGACATTTTAAGGGTGGTTACGTGATAAACCAAATATGGTTGGTTACATGATAAACCAAACATGGGTGGTTCTATGATAAAACAAGGTTGTGTGGTTACATTATAACCTCCAATGCATTTGGTATGGAAGTTGGATGTATGGTTATTGAATTTAGTGATATGTGTGGAAGTTGACCATATTGTTATACCATTTAGTTATGATTAGGTCCCTAGTTACCTTTATATGTTTTATTTTTATTTATATGGGTTTTAATGTAATATTTTTATTTTAAAAGGGTATGCAATGAGATTATATTCAGTGAAGTGTAATTAATACTTCATGAAGGTAAAAAGCATTACTTCATGATAAATTATTCATGGTTTACATGTTTTCTCAAGGCTAACAGTTTTCTTTTTTTTTGTGTATCCCTTGTTGTGTTTATTACTCACCCAGGTTTGAATTATTTTTTACTGAATTTAATGGAGAATATGTTCAAGGATGAGATCAAAGAAATGAAATAATTTTTAAGCTTGAAATGAATCCTTGTTTTTTTTAGATGTTTATTTTGAAAAATATACAGGGAGTAAAAGTGTCAAATTTGAAATATTTAAGTTGTTATGTATGAGTTATATGCTTATTATCTAAAGATTAAAACATGGAATGATCCTTAATGTAAATGAAAATCAAATTATGGATTTAACTCTTGATTAAATAATTTTTAAATTTGGGGCCTTGTAAATAATCTCAAGGTGTGTGAAGTATAATGGGCCCAACATTCCATTATTTCCTAATCACATAACCCTTTTCAATGGTGATATTAAATCTAATGACATCTCTCTAACTTCAATATTTAAATATCATTAATACATATTATCACATATCTTATACTTACTTTGTGATACCATGATATGTTAGTGAATTGTTTAAATTTTTTCTAAAATATCATAAGCTAGGCCTAGTCCTTACATCATTGGCTCCCAATCAACATCCCAAAATAGTGGATTTCCATTTATATAACTATAAATATCCTTATATTATTTCATTTAAAATATTGATTGGGAACCATTATTATATGAGAACTCTTCTAGTGGAATATATTCACCTTAGCCTCCTTTTAAATACATTCTCTAGGATCTCAGTATACATTTTAGAATTTCAGTGGTTTATTTATTTTGACAAATAGTTGGAGTTTGAAATGAAGAGATAAAGAACAATTCAATTTCAAATTGTTGTAAATGACTTCTCTAAATATTTTATTTAGTATTTCGATATTTATTATATATAATTAAATATAGTATTCCATGAAGTAATATAACATCCTTTATATAAATTATTTTATGTTTATAGAGTGAAAATATCTTGAAAAAAATAAGTATAAAATTTTATTAAGTCAATAAACCATAACCCAATTAGATTCATGGCCTTTGAAGATCTTGGGAAGTCCTATATTGAAATATAGTGTGATATTATCGCAAATATAAATATGTATGGTTTTTGGTTTTTTCTCTACATAAATTCTTGACATTTATTCTTAACTTATTAGAATATTAAGCATTGGGATCTATACTCTAGAACCTACCTCTACATGAAATCACACCAGAATTTCTCTATGAGTTTATATTAATCCATTTTATTCAAAGGTTAGTAGAGAAGGATGAGTAACATAAACCATCCAATTACTCCTTCTTCTATTTTAGTATATAAGGAACTTATATTTCATTATCGAGTTTTATAATTAAATCATTTTCAAGGATAAAAAATGGAACATTTTCCACACTTTTAAATATATCTATATTATGATTTACTACCTCCATAATCTTCATATTGATGGTTGGTTGAGTAATCACTTGGGAAAGGTATGGGTTTTCACTATTCATTATGATTACCATGTCTATCCTTTTCAAATCCATGAGTATTGGGTCTCTTTAAATCCAATTCATAGATAATGTATCCCGATCCCTTTCTTTTAAGAGAATATATAACATTAATTTCCTTCCTTGGATTGCAATGTATTGATAAATATGGGTTTTTATCAGCAATTGTGAAAAAATGTGATAAAGGGTGGGTTTTTATCGGTGCCTTTTTAGAAGCACTAAAGAAGACCACCTTTATCATTGCTAATTTACTAGCACTGATAAACTTTATATTTCAAACAAAATTAATTTTAATTTTAAATTTATATATGAATATAAATATATTTAAATAAATATAATGTATATTACTTAAATTTTTTTCACATAAGGTAAATAATTATGTACAGTTAATATATAATATATTTAGTTAAAATGGCTTATAAAATTTTAAGAAATATTTTTTATTAACAATTTTTTAATTATTATTGAGTAATAGTCGTTTAATATAAATTGAAATATAAAAAAATAAAAAAAATAATAAAGAATCTAAAATATGTTAAAAACGTATGTTGAACATGAAATGGCCATAAATTTTGATTCGGGTGTCCGTTTAGGCTCTAAAACATATAAAATCAAAGATTGTGATGAGAGCTACATAGTGTTAACCCAATAGGACCCCGTTAAATTTTTTTTGAGGAAAAAAGGCCACTAATACCTACAAAACTATTTTTTAGTTAGGGTACCCCATATTTTTTGGAAGGTTGGCCACATCTTTGGTTCCCGGAGGTGACGGAAATGATGGACTTGATCTGATGTAGATGAGCTCTTCTCCCCTCTCTTGATCGGAGGGGGGAGTTCAGCGACCGCTTGATATGGTTATCCCTCAGCCTAGATTTCTTCATCCCTTCCTAAGGATCCATCTCTCCTCGATGGTTCCAGATTTTTTTAGGAGGCACCACAACTTCCCCTTCCCTAGGCTAAGATCAATAACACCACAGATTTATTCATGCTAACCCTAGTTTCATGGTTTCATCCTCAACACCAATCGGTTGATGAGTTCAAGCGATTTGTCTCGAAATCATGAGAGCTACAGGCACGCGCAGTTGTTGGTCTTCTTTATCAGAGACATATAATAATTCGTTTTGGCTCAGAAGCGGACATGATTGCGGCTTGGTATCTATCTCATCAAAGATGCAATAGTTTTACCTTTTTTATGTTTCATTGGAGCTTTGATTTTTACATGTGACGTGATCCATCGATGATTGAAACATGGGTAAGTCTCCTTAGATTACCTCTTTCTTTATAGAATCTATCGTTTTTCTATACAATAGGAAATATGATCGTTATGTTCTGTTCGTCAAACTGAGTTTGTGTATCAACCAAATTGTCCATAGATTTGTGTAGAGGTAGATGTCTCAATGTCACTAGTGGAATATGTGTGGATCATAGACAACAAGGAGTCCCACTGGAAAAAGGGTACCGTCTATGATTCCTGGATGTGTTATTGTGTGGCCAGCTCCTGACTTGGTAATATGGATCTGGTTTTTCATGGTGGGCGTGTGAAAGATAGTTCATAGGCGGTTGAAAGGATAATCCCTAATGGTGATTCCACCACTGGTATTGATCCAGTTCTGGTCACAACCAATTCTAATGTACCTGCGATTATGAGAGGTAATGAGAATGGAGGTAGGGGTGGCCTTGCAGAGTGTGGTGGCCCTGAAGCTTCTATTGAGAAGGGTGATCAGGTGGGTAGCCCCAGTCTTGGGGAGGCAGTGCTGGGTACATTAATGGAGTGGGACTTGCGGCAAGCTGTTTTCATATAGGTGAGTATGCCTGATTGTGAAAAGAAAGAGGTGCGAGAGTCACTCAATCCACCATTTAATTAGGTATTTGAGTGGATAAAATATAGGCTTGGTGTTGAGGAGTTTCCCTTGCTGGAGCGTGTTGCAGGTGAAGTGCAGTTAGTATCTGGAAGTCTAAACCAAGAAGGAGGAGTGGAAGATGTACAGAGTGGACAAGTCCACTTAGGTAATAGGTTTGTAGGCCTAGAGCAGGAGGATCCACCCACTGTGAAGGTTGATCTGTAAGTTCATGTTGTCTTGAATCTTCAAATTGGTTCTAGTAATCTTAAAAATGCTACGGTGGATGTCTCAAGGAAGAGGACTCTTGAGGACCTTGGCTATGAGGTGAACCCTAAATTCCATTCTTTGATTTTTCACAATAGGATCTCTTAGAATATTAGAGGAGAGTCTCTGGAAACCTCAGATGGTGTCTATGTGTGGAAAGTAGTTGTATGTAAAAACTTCATCCCTGTGAATCTCATTGGTAAATGGGGAGATTTCTTTGATAGTGATAAGGATAATGATAGAGGGGTTGCAAGAAATTCTTATAGCGATATTGTTCAAGGTGATAGAAATATGTTTTCTTAATGTTAAGTTGATGTGACTAATCCACCAATGAGGAGACCAGAATAGGACTACTCTTACATACCAAAGTTTTTATCCACTATGTATTTATACAGGAAGGAAAAAGGGAATGGCTTTGATCCTAAAAAGAGCCGTGTGAGCTAGAAATCCAATAAAGAGAAACTTTCTATAGAGAAACTATAGCTCACAAGGAAGTATGACAAGGTATTGATGACATATGATACCAACTCTGAATAGGAGTCAACTACTGTATAGGATGAGCCTTGTTATGGATGTGGTGAGAATTATGATTACTATAATATGTAGTTGTTATTTTTTAGTTGAAACTGATTTGGATGTTGTTGAGCCATATGTTTGTACTCTCATTCCTCATTTTCTATACTTTTCATTTATTTTAATAAATAGTCATAGGTATTCCTCTGACCGAGCTTTCTTAGTAAAAATATACATATTTTCTTATATTTACTTATAATAAATCAGTTCTATAAATACATATATAAAATAAAAAATTATCGATATTACTCACCAAATAAAAACACATTCATATGTATATATATTACTATAAAATTAATGTTTATATATAAACCTTTGTTTGTCAATAATTTGTAAATTTATATTTATATTTATAATCTAATATATTTAAATAAATAAATAAATAAATAAATATATATATATTATAAAAATGTATTTAAAACAATATCTAACAATTTTTACATTATAGAAATATATTTATAATTTGTATATATATATGTGTGTGTTTGTTTATTTATAAATATACATATACTTAAATTATATTTTAGATTACATAAATGAATATAATCTAAAACATATTTAAATATATATATATATATATATCACACATATATACACATATTTTATAAAAATATTTTATAAAATTATATAAATATATGTATTGAATATATATATGTAACATATATAAGAAACATAAATATCATAAAAAAGTTTAGTGTTAATGAAATTCCATATTCAATGTATAGGTATAGAGTTCAAATCCAGGTAGGCACACATGAGGCTGGAAATTTGCAAAGTACTGATAAAAGGGGTGGTGGGTGAAAAGAACTGATAAGGGGGGAGGGGGACTTTTATACGTGCCATGGAAGAACTAATATAGGTTTCAATAATATAGAGGTTTTATAAAATATAATTTTACCCCCTTTAACAATGCTGCATTTAACAATGCTAAAAAATCTCTATTAAAGGCCTAGGGATTTTAACCATGCTCTCATAGTCCATGGTTTTTTAACATCGATAAAGGACCATTCTAGCACTGTTAAAAGAATCTGTTGTAGTAGTGAAACTATATTCCCAAAATCATATCAAATACCTATAAGGGGATAATAACGAGATTTTTTGTATGTATATTCCTATAAACAACCATCACAGAATAATTGTTTATTTGGAATGAAATAATTTTACCAATTAGTGTTTTCATTGATAATTAAAAATATAATCATTAGATTTTTTAACAAAATATTTTTTCAAACTTGGATGATTATATATAGATACTAATGGATTAATCATACATATTTTTAGATCAGTGAAATCCTGTTACATATTAATATGAAGAGTTTAGGGAAAATTCTTATCAAAAAATAATTCAATAAGATCCTCACATTAAATTTAGTAAAGTTCATCATTTTATCTCATATTCTTAATGAGAATAAAAAACTATTCTACTTCATCTTCCATATGATAAAATTATAAAAACATATTTTTATTCACCATAATCTAAATAATATATAACTTTGGTAATAGTATATTAATCAATTGATTAATAATAATCAGTGAAGAGACCTAGTAAAGTGTGAATTTTTTTGTTATATGATGGAATAATTTGTGATTTATGCATCCTTTGTTGCATTTGGGAGCTCTATAATACATGTTATTGTTAATATTTTGAGAAATGTGGATGATAATATCCTTGAGATTTTTGAAAATGACTATAATAATACATTATTTTTATTTGGGATAATCATGGTATTGTCCATCACATTCATTATTCACAAGGTCCCATAAAGTTATATTGATTTAATAAAACCAAAAATGTTATTGTGAGTATTAAATCATAATATCCATGGTAAAAAATCATATGAAAATCTATCATATAATTAACTAACATTGAGCACATTTATGATACATGTTTCTCATCCTAGGTTTTATTATGTTTTATCCTCTTTTTTTCCAAAATTTGTGACCCAAATTAAATAAACTAGACTACGACACAAGTTTGTTGAGAAATGGTTTTCCATCATAAAAATTTCCGTGAGAATGGGTTTACATAAAAATGTTTTAAATGATTTTATATAAATTTTCATGTTAAATTTTATTTAAATTTTATTGCATGGAATTATTTTCTTTTGGGTGGAATCCAATCGGGTTTTGGATCACACCCTATATAAATATTTGGGTGTTTGTAGACATTGTTATGTCTAACCCAGGTTACGGAAATATGTGTCAACTTGATATTGGAGGTTTTGTTTTCTATTGTTCCACTCATAGTAGGTGTGGGTCGTGGGGGTTTGCAGGTGGTGCCCCTCATGTTTCACGGTGGTTCTGGGTTACTAGTGTTTTTCTTATTTCTAGTGTTCCACATTTTATCGGTTTAGTGTGTTTTTATCTTTTCACTATGAATAATCATTGTTAAATATAGTCATCATTTTTTCAACAATTTCACCACCCTTGAATCCATCCTATGTAACACCCTAAAATTTTAGTATATTATTACCGTTAAATAAGTCATTTAGTTTAATATATTACACCATACACAACATCAAACATAAATGAAAAGTAAATGCATTTAGATAAAAATGTAAATATTATGGTTTTCTAGTAAAACCAAAATTTTTATGTATAGAGAATAAACAGAGTATCCAGGTTGTAAAATATTTATAAAATTCAATATAATGGTTACTTGTAATAATTATTAAATTCAATTGAAATATATATTACAAGAAATAAGATCATTTTATTCTTAGAAATGTATTTGTGAAAATATTTCCTTCTATGAAAAATATAATTGTATTACAAAAATAATATGATTAATGGTGATAAATATTTATAAATATTAATAATTCGTTTACAATTATTTGTAAATTATAGAAAATAAGAAGAACAATGGATTATGTTCTAAAGAGTAGTTTCCCTATAAAATTTCTTTTTAATTACTTTTTATAATTCAATTTAAAATTTAAATGTTTAAAATAAAGAATATGATTCTGAAAAAATGAAAAATATTTTTTGGATTTCTCTTTGTAATATTTTCTTAATGTGGATTTCTTGGAATTTTTTTAAAAGATTGATTTTAAGGTGAAGAGTATAATATATAATTTTAAATAATTCTTTGATTTAATAGAATAATTAACATTTAAATATATCATAGATATTTATGAAAACTTTTAAAAAAAAATATTTATTTTATAAGGGAAATTATAAACCAAAAAAATATTTATTCTATTTTACAAACCAATATCTGAACTTTCAGAACATGAGGAATATTTTTCTCAAGAAATTCTTTTTAATAAATTATACATTTAATATTTAAAAATTAATATTTATCAATTTTTTAAATAAAATCTATTTATGTTTATTTCATATTTTGTATAAATAGTTAAAATTTATGTCAAATGGACCTTTATAGTTTGAGGCATAATGGAAAAATTACTTAGGTAAAAACTATTTACCTCGGTAAAATGAAATTACAGTTAAAATGGTTTAATCATGTAGAAATACAAAAAGTTAAAAAATGTATGATAATGTGGGATTGATAACTTTATAAAAATCAATACTTCATCTCTCCATTTTTCCCAATTTTGGAGTCACTTTCCTTTTGAGCGAATTCCCATTATTAAAATGTTTCACATATTTACAAATATGACACCACTTTTAACTTATAAAAGGGGCATCTCTCTTATCCTTAAACGCTGCTTATAAAATTCGGTTTCATGTAAAATAATATTAAATTTTTCCATCCATATTAGTTATATATTTATTTAATTATATTATAGTTACAATATTTTATCCAAATCCTCCATTTTTCAAGGGATCATCTAAGGACATCTCAAAGTTCTGAATGTGAGTAATCCCTTTTAATTAACTCTATTCATTTATAACGTCACTTTTCAACTCTAATTTTATCATACCTATAAGTTAACATAAATATTATTTATATAATTAATTTTATTATTTTAATGTAATAATAATTAACCACCTTTACCATCATCCCTTATTAAAAACAAAATTGATATTCATTCGTATGTTCTTACTACCACCTCCATGAAGAAATGTGTTGATTTCTTATCACTAACTATCATAGAAGGTATAAAATAGAAATTTAATATATAATTATTATAATTTTAACATATTTAATATTTTTATATTATAAAACATATTAGTCATTTCTATTATTCTATGAAAATGTAATCGTCATCTATGTGTACGGACTAACTACATCCTCCATTGAATGATGAATTTCTCTTTTCATTAACCACGTTCATTGATGGTAATATGTATGGGTTTATTAGATATATGTATTTTTTATTTCAATAAGGTTATGATAACAAAAATTAGAGAACCTATTTATTATAGGATCAACAAAAAATCAATATTAATTTAGTCATTTAAAACAAGCCTACTAAGAGGAAAATATTCTTAGTCATATCATGTAATATATCTATATCCATTACTCAATATAATTACTTACAATTATATTATATCATATTAATAATATAAAAATAATATTATTATGCTTTGGTTATAATGAAATTTCAAATAAACCACCACATAATTATCCATTAGTTATGGTATGTTCATGTATGGGTCGGTTTATCGACCTACTAAAAAATTTTATGAATCTATATAAACGATGAATATGGGAAAACAATTACTAGAATAATATGATATAAATATATAAATAATAATTTGATATTTTTTCAATTATGGTAAAATTATTATTAAACTCATAAATTAATAAAATATCTTTCATTCATTGTGAATCACCGAAACATGATCGTCATTGATTTCATATTCATGGATTATATCAAAAATACCATGTAATGAAATTATAAATTAATAAATTTTAGGGAAAATATATTTTTGTGACTTTAATTATATATATGAAGAAATTTTTAAGAATAATGAATACCATCACCTTTTTGTAAAACTAGTTCAAAATGATCTATACTTCTTACAAAAAATATTAAAAATAAGTAATAACTAACTAAAATACATATAGAAATTGATCAAAAAATATTATTATAAATGTAAAAAAGATAATATTATTTATATGAAATAATTTATTAATATATCATTGGTTTTTTATATGAGTATATAGTGCATTCATGAAAGATGTGAAAAAATATAGGTTTTTGTGGTCTTAATTTTTATTATTTATGACAAAATATATTTTGTGAACTATGTTTTTAATTTATAGTATTCATGAACCATGGATCTAATTTAATAATAAATAATTATATATTATGGGATATTACAATAAAAACCATATTTCCTTCATCAAATGGACATTGATTCAATTTTTACTATATTACTAAGGATTTATGGAAGCTCAACCTTTATTCATTGACTTGTGATCATTCTCTTGATGGTATTTCATTAAAGTTAGGTAAATTCTAAAAATAATTATATTATATGGTATTATCTCATTTTATTATATTGAATTACGTTCCTACAACATAAATACAAGTTAAATATTTCATACCTTATTGGGTATTTTTCCTGTATGGGATATTGAATAAGAAAATTTTCATTCTTGGAGTGATAATGTTTTATCATGGGTATTTTTATTTCATAGTAAGATTATTCCACCATTAAATTTTTTACTATGTTTTTTTCTATTAAAAATTTAAAAAATGTTGTTTTAATAAAAATAATGTTTTTACTCCATTCACAATGTGGATTTTCAACAATGGTAATTTCAAAGTATTAAAATGGAACCTTTCATAATGAAATGTTTTATCAATGGATGGATATTTACTATAGAATACATTGTGTCATATTTAAGAATACATTTTTTGGAAATTATATCTCCAATAATTTTATTTTAAAATAATTCTATTGAAATTTTTAAATGATACTTTTGATTGTGAAATGTATGTTATTATTTTACATCAATGTTAAAAAAGTTTTATAAAATCCATTTTATGTTTTCAAACCAATTTTAATTTTAATTTTCGAAAAGGATTTACCATCATGGGATTTCTTATATATGATTTATTCTCTAATAATTATTTTTCCATTTGTAGGATTGAACTAACAGTATCAAAAAATTGGATTCTTGATCACATCATGTGTGATATAATTGAAATATTATTTCGCAAGGATGATTTTATTATACATCAAAATCAATATGATTTTACTTTTTCAATCTGGGGATATGTTCTTTAAAACCCTTAAAACTTATTTATATTGGTATATTATGATATATTTTTTTATATTAAATAAACAACCCATTATTAAATTTTACCCCATCCATCTAGAGTTAATAATAATAACATTTTTCAAATTAATTTTTATTGTAAATAACATATTTTCTATTCAATTGATTCATTATTGTTCACCAAGATTCCATATTATAATTGTTTAGGGAAATTATTGATATAAATATAAACCATTACTCCATGAAATTTTATCTTGATATATTTTCTCATAGAATTATATTCCATTTATTGATTGGGTAATATTGAAATTTTTTATAATTACTATTCAGATACATATGTTTATTGATTACTCAATAACGTTTAATATATATTGTTTTAAAAGATATATTTTATATATATATGGATTATGGTCAAGACATCACATTTATTGACATGGTGAATTGTATTGGTGTTTCATATATGTGTGATTTTTGGAAAAGATTATTATATATTGTTTAATAATTATATGTAATAATGAATTCAATGGAATTAAACAATTGATAAGTGGGTGCATACACATGATGCCTCAATATATATCAATATAATTTTTCTGTAATTTTTTTATTCCTAAAACGAAATATATATTTCTTAGACATAGGGTCTTGACAGTATGATCAAGATGTCCAAGATCATAATGTCTTGGATTATGTCAAAGAATTGGCTTCCTAAAAATATGAATTTAATCATTAAAGTACCAATTATTAATATTCATGTGATATTTTTTCCCACTATTATACATGGAATTATTTTGTTTTAATATTAATTCTATTATGAAATTATTTTCTATTATAAATTCCTTCCATTTTTTCATCTAATAATCACTTATGAACTTTGATTATTATCGGTTATGTTTTTCTTTACTCATTTTTTGTGCTCACGCATTCTTATGTTTTCATTTCCCCAAGTAAGGAACTAATTAATTACAGATGATATGTCTAATAAAATTAATTTTTTTTGTTAATTTGTGGGAAATACTGAATAATTATAATGTATTAAGTAGTATCATATACAATGGAAGAATTTAAATTTGTTGAGATCATCATATGAATTATAAGTTTATCATTTGTACTAATTTTATAAATCTATAAACGTAAAAGGTATTAGGAATATATGTAATTAAAAATTTTATTTATGGTATATAATTAAGTTAGTGAAGTTTGATAATAAATAGTTGGTATGAAAACTAGTATGTAAAGTATGTGTTATCAACCCCAGATCTGGGAGTGTGGTTCTGGGATTCTCCAACTGGACTCTTAGTAGTGTTTGGATGACCATGGATATTATGATGTTATAAATTAAGGATTAAAATTTAATTAATAAGTGATAAATTATGGTTTATAATAATTTAAAACGTATAGATAACATGTTTGGTTAGTTGAAGTAATATTATAAATTTTATGGATTTGCGTAAGGAAACTTTAGGGAAACCCATCGATGAAAGTGTAAGAGAGAATTATACACATAGGATAATATCGTAGTGTTTCGGTAAGGTAGATATTGTGTAGATCTTATAGTATTTATATCCTAATCTATATACTAAAATCAGATGCAATCTATAGAATAGATGCATCTAGGGGTAATAACCCTGAAAATGGCACAATATGTATTAACTTGATCATTTACTAGTTCAAAAAAATGAGGCATAACTGGATAATTGGTTTAACACTCCTAGAGGATATGATTTGGATAATCACAATATCATTAAATTTAATTATTAATGATTTATTATGTTAAATAATTATGTTATGGTGTTGAGAGAACACAACCTAAGGAAATATAGATTGAACCTAGAGTGATATTTGGTGAGTTCAAAGCTAATTTTTAAGAGTTCGAAATTTTGATGTTGTATTTTTCAACAAAAAATAATTACCATATGGGTAATCAACCACATTAACTAATTTTTTTGTAAAGGTTTAATATTTGAGGAACAAAGTAAACAATGGACAACATGAAAAATGTGGATATTATCCCAAATGGAAACCTAATGAGATAGAAATTGGAGATTGATACCTTGTGAATAGTGAAAATAAATCTATCTTCAAATATGTTTGATAACATTAACATATTTCAAGTCTAAAAAAATAATAATTGAAATATAGAGTGTCATGGATATTTTGGTGACGATGATAATGATTAACAAAAGAATATGAAATCACCTTCATATAAAAAATTTGTGAAGAATCACTAAGGAAAAAATCCTTAATTAATTTAAAGATGATTTATGTGTTACAAATAAGGAAATTGGGAAACTAATTATGGATGAAAAATAATGTGTTTTGTTAAATAAATGGATTAAGAAATATGTTTCCAAGTCATACCTACGATATTAAGGTAGAAACATCATTCAAAAATATATCTTGTGTTATATCCATCTTTTAGATAGTCTTGAATAATTGTATTTGTATGTAATATCTAAAATTTCAGGTAACAAATTTATTTATAAGTGTAGAATTTAACTCCAAAATATTTTAATATATTATTACCATTAAATATGTCATTGTGTTTGAATATTTTATCTACACATAGTAACAAACATAAATGAAACCAGGAAATATATAAGTAAAAATATGAATATTAAGGATGACTCTTAACACCTATCTATTAAATTAGTGTGATTAAAGTATCTTATTTATAAAATATTTTTATAATTGAATATAATGGTCACTTTTAAAACCTATTAATGTTAATTAATATAGATAAAAAAACTAATATAATCATTTTATGCATATAAATGTGTTTTTTAAAATATTTCATTTTTACTTGATATTGATTTCTATTATAATAAAATGTTTATTAATCATTGTAAAATATATATTGGTTTGAATTATTGGCTAAAACTAATTATTAAATGTTAATAAAATGGAATAATAATAAATTTTGTTCTAAATATCCATTTTCCTTATAAAAAATACTTTTCATTATATTTTCTATTTTTTATAAAGTTTAATTTCTAAATTTTAATATTTAAATTTGAAAAAATAAAAATTATTTTTTGATTTTTCATAGAAATATTTTATAAAAGTTAATTTATATGATTCTTCAAAAGATATTATTTTAAAGTTGAATAATGAAATATATTGTTTTTCTAAATAACATGATTTAATCACATTATTAGTATGAAATTATGTGATTGAAATTTTTGAAAATTTTTTCTATAAAAAATATTTATTTTATAAGTAAAATTATAAATCCAAAAAATATTAATTCTAGTTTAAGTAACTATATCTAATATTTTGGAACTATTGTATTATATTTCTCAAGAAATTATTTCTAATTCATTGTAAATTTATTTTTAAAAACTTAATATCTATAAAATTTATAATTTTAATCTTATGAAATTGATTTAAAATTTTGGTATCATTATGTTAAAATTTATAGAGAAAAAAATTTTATTTTTAATATTAAATGAAAAATTACTTAGTTAAAAATTTGTTACTACAATAAGTAAATATTTGTGTTAAATGTATTTAACTGAGTGAAAAATGATAAAAAATGTAAAAAAAGTTTGATAATTTTTTTTGAGGACTTTTATGACATTATATCTTCCTTAATAAATTATTTATCTTTTTTGTATCAACTTACCTTGATAGTGATATTGCATTATTAAAAATGTATTGGTATTTACAAAACATTAATTTCTTTTCACTTATAAAACAGGACACCCACCACACATTTAATGCCACTCCTAATATATTGTTCGCTCTTATAAACAACCCAATTATATTTCTCTATAAATCATATATTATTTAATTTTTTTCAAAATAACTTATTCTAAGCCCTGAATTTCTATGGGATTATCTATGGAAACATCATAGTGTTCAACTTGAGTAATGATTTTTAAATTAATTAATCATCTTTCCATTAAACCTTTAATATTCTAATTTTATTATAAACATATGGTAAAATGGAAATTTTTTATATATTGAATGTTATTATTAAAATGGAATAATCATTAACCACCTTTCCCCTCTTCACATTAGAAAAATGAAAATTCGATTAATGCGTATTTGTTGATTACCAACTCCATGAAGTGACATTTATGTTTTACTTCAACGACTATAATATATTTTATAAAATGTAAATATAATATATAGTAATTATTTTTATAACAAATTTAATATTTTAATATGACGACCCATATTACTCCATTCACACATTCTATGAAAATTAAATCATCAACCATGTGTATGTGTGAACAACCACCACCATGGAATGATGCATTATGCTTGTACTTATCATCTTTTAATAATGTTTCTAAAAATTGTTTTAATGTATAAATATGATTTTTAAGAAAAAAATTAAGGTTAAATTATGAAAATTCGGATAACCTATTAATAATGTGATGTAAAAATTATCATTGTTAATTCGATTGTTTAAAACAAACATACTAAAAGGAAAATATTCTTTGTGAAATTATTTATTATTTTAATATCCATTAATTCTTATATTACCACCATAAAATTATGATATATAACACAAATAAAAAGTAAATATTATAATTATGACTCTATTATAATGATATTATAACTAAATCACTACATAATCATCCATTAAATATTAAATATTTATGTTTGGGTCAGTTTAATCACCAAATAGAATAATTCTTTGAATTTATATCATAGATGAATATGGGAACTAAATTGTTGGTATAATACGATATAGATATGTAAATAAAATTAGGTTTTGGATGTTTCTACTCTGACCTAGTTTCCCAGACTGTGTGTTTTCTTTATTACATTGGCATAAGATCGAAGCAATCATATCTAAAAAGAACGAATAATATAGTAGTATTGGTAAACTATATACATGCATAATTCAAATATTACATTTGAAATATGAAATTGACAAATATATTTTTTCTTTTAGGAATTAAATTATTCACTCTAGAATATCCTTTCTTATCAAACATAGTACACTTCATGGATTCTTGAGAAAAAAATAATGGCCAGATCAGATGCTCAATAAGTTTTTAGTGTAGGTGATGTTATCCTGATTCAATATGAATAATCAATAAGGAAAGGAAAATAACTGAATACAAATTCCATTTATGTAACTTTACTATGTTGATAAGATAGTTCATAACAATATGGAGAGGTAAATAACTAATAACACATGGAATTTATTTAAGAAACAGAGAATGAAATGAATCCAAAAATAATATCATTGTGAAAATTTCATGGATAATAATAAATGAATTATTAATGAAGTAAACTAATATTTAGTGGACATCTTGTATCAATAACATGATACCTCTACCATTAGAACCTTTCAAAAGCTGGTTTAAAACTATAAGGTACAAAATCATCTTGTATAGACAACTAATATATCGCATGAGAATTATTAACACATCTAGGAGCTATGTATAAACAACCCCCACCCATATCAACATGTTTTAAGAATTCACAAAATATAAAATAATCTATTTAATTAATGAATTAATATTCCTGATCATCAAATATCTATATTAAGTAAAGGATACTGATTTATCTACATTTTCCAAGTTAATCAAATAACATTCAAATTAAAAAACATATGTAAATATGTAATAAGGTTTTGGTAATAATTATATCTATCATACATGAACATTTATTTTTAATTTAAATGTAAATAATAATGCAAAATTATCATAAGAATGTGATTATTTCATGATAATGTTAACAATCACAAATGAAAATGAGATTCTAAAATAAATTTTATCAAATATTAATATTCAATTAAAATATCATTAGACGAAATAATTCAAATCAAAATATATAATACCAGGAAAATGAATTAGTCATGATATTAAATTTTAAATGGTTAGTTTATAAACCTTATAAAATTGAATTAGTGCATAATAACAAATAACCCGCAATGGAATGAAAATTGAGAGAAATCACACAACCTACTTTTCCTCTTGGATGAACAAGATTTAACCTATTTTATAGTGGATTTAAAATTATTATTAACTTATAGAATAACCTTATTTATATTTATAAAATCATATATTATCCTTTTATAATAAAAATCACCCTTTTGATGATAATCTTTCAACACTCCCGTTGTTTCGAGTGTTAATTTCCTTGATTTCTCTTTCATGCTTTGTCTATAATGTTTCAGTTAGTATGAAAAATAATTTGTTAAATCATCTAAAAAATAGTAATCATGAAATATTTATGATATTTAAACATCAGTTATACTTTTTATACTAATCATGAAATTTTATTTTGATAAATTTAGTATGTTATGATCATGGAGATGGTAGGACGTATGTACGCATGAGTAAGGTTTCCATTTTCTAATGATCATAATGGAATAGAGTTATATAACATTATATATTTCCACAATGAAAAACTATCATAAATTTCACATTATTCCTTTAAATATACTTATTTGAATCAACCATGTCGTCATGTGATGAAAATAGAGTCACATATTTTCGTAAAGTCGGTAATCCATAGAACACAAACAATGTTATCTTCTATAATTAAGTGAAAAGGGATGAATAAAAATGATATATATTATCCTTTAATAATGGTAAGAATGAAATTAATGTAATTGTTATTTAATTTATATAACATATCATCATTAAAATTTATCCTTATTACCTTACTTGTAAAAAATTTGTGAAAGAGGAATCACATCCCTTTGTGAGGTGATATTCCACCGTACACAAAAGCGACATTATCATATCCCCTATAGAATGGAAACATAAAATTTTATATATAATATAATGATTCTGTTGTTATAATTTTTTTGGAATATAATATATATTATTTATATCCATCATCATTCTCATCCATGAGAGGTGGTCATGAAATAATGAATGACATCAGTTCGTGAGGTGGTAGTTTGCTGTACAGATGAATGATTATTTGTAACTGATTTAATGGTAGTGGAGATGATATTCAGTAATTACATTAAATTAAAAACATTTTAGTATATGAAATACATTTAATGTTTTATATCATCATTATTTAATAATAATTTAAGGATTTGGAGAATGAAATGAAAGAAAAATTGTCATTGAAGAACATTACCTCTTCCTTGGATATCTTCCATAGGTTTGTACTAAATCCATCCTAGGTCAGATTTATACAAAAAATAAGGCTTCTAGGATGTTATTAGGGATGTTTTTAAGTGATTTGGTAAGGTAATTTCCTAACAAAAATGTTTCTAATTTTTAAATAAGATTGTCTAGTGGGGGGATATTTTATAAGCGATGTGAATATCATAGTTGTAAATTTTTGAATTAAAATGTTGTACACATATGTGTCACATTCTAAAAGGTCAAAATTGGTGTATTATATATAATTAAACATATTAGGGTCATACTATGTTTAGAAGATAGTATTTATAAAAAAAATTATGTCAATTTAATTTTTATCTTTTCAGTTTTACAACATAGTAAATCAATTTTTACCTTAAACACAGTAATTAATTTTTACAGTTTTGTCTATTAATTTTGGTAAAAAATTAGGTTATTTTTATTTTTTAATATAAATTATTATCATTCTAAATATATAATTATTTATTCTAAATTCCAATAAAATTTAGGGAAATATTTAATTCAAAATTAATCCTAGAGACGTAACTAGAATACAATTTTTTAAAGAAATGATGTTCAATCGTTAACGATGATTTTATATCAAAATTCATTACAAAATATTAAAATGTTAAAATTTGAATAATTGATATAAAATTGAAAAAATTTTACTTTAAAAAAATTAAAAATATAATTTCTTCATATAAATTATTTATATGAAAACACATAATTCAATTAATATTCATTATTTTAATCACAATTCATAAAAAAATTACACTTGTCAAAAAAATAAAATAATTTTACATTAAGAAAATTTTGATTTTATGAATAAAAAAATTAATTTTATTCTGAAAAATTAAGTTACAAAATTATTATAATTTTAATTTTAAATTATGTTCACAAATCCTGACTAAATCGACTTTTATAAAAATAAAATTTTTCAAAAAACATTTCATTTTATTTTAAATAATTATTATTTTATTTGTAGTCAATTGAAAACCATAATTTTCATTATATTATTGGTACTATTAAAACCCTCTAATTTAACGGTTATATAATAATGGTATAATATATTATGGTTCATTTATAATTAGGGTTGCGTGTTTTGCAGGATATCGAAGAAATTAAATTTAAATAAATATGTTTCATAGGTTGCATAATCTCAGTGTTTCATATCATATACATTATCAAATAATATAGTATTATTTTTTAATTTCATGGTTACATTCTTAACACTTTAAATAAATTATGTCCTCACAATTTAAACATGATATCGAAAATCAAGGATTTGATATTTGGAAATTCTATTGTTGAAAACCCACATCGTAAAAAGAGTTAACAAAAAAATACAATTAATAAGGGAGAAATGGAAGTAAGAAACGGTCATCTAGAATAATCACATAACAAGGTTTCCATGTAAAAGAACATATGTGGAAAATAAAATCATGTATATGGATGAAAATACTCACACTAAAAGATTAATGGAGAGTGATAGTGGTTATTGATTATAAGAAAATGGGCGATCCAAAGAAGGTTAAAAACCAAAAAATCGAAAACCAACGGGGTGTGAAAAAAGTAATTAATATCATAAAAATGATGATAATATGACACAATTTTTTTCATAATATTTTTCCTAGAGTTTATGAATTATCAGAAGAAGATATACTTATTTTATTTCATTTATTTTTATAGGAACAATATTACCATTTGGATATGCGTTGATGAATTTCCATATCATATCTTACTTTAATAAAAGAATATCCAATAAGAATTTTTATGCCTAAAGCACTAAAAATACTTTAAAACATACTTTAGGGTTAATAAAATAGTAACATGATATTCCAACTAAAAACAATATGGTTAGAAAATGTTATCCAATATCACCCAATGTTCAAATTAATCCATTCCATGAATAGTTGGCCTTAAGGTTCGTGCAAAACATGTTTGAAAAAATTTGGAAGGAAGGTCATTAAATCCATATTATATTCCCCATACAATATAAAGTGGCTATTGACGTCACATTTCAAATATTTTAATACCTTGATCACCATATAACCTAAATGAAAACATGAATTCTTCCAAAAATAAAATATCTAGTTTTCTAATATATTCCATAGACCTAGGTATATAGTTAACTCAAAAATTATAACATAACCATCAAATCAGTATCCAATTTTATGGTCAATAAATTTATCCCATAAAAAATGATATTTTCATTATTATCTCATCATAGAGAGCATATAAAGGATTATCTTCCCTTAATTATGTGTTTTACAAAAAGTTAATCATTTCGTTTTATCATTATTCTTGGTAACATTTAACAGATGGATTGAAATCCATTAATAAATAGTACTACAATAAAATCCTTATACATTTCATGATTATTATAACAATAATGTCATCTATAAAATACTTTTCAACAAATTTATTAGATCCTAATACAAAATATCATTAATAATTAAACTTTTATTGTATGAATAGAGTAATATTGAGCTTGACCCCTTATCTTTTTTTAAGTTATACTACCTTGACTCTTAGAGAATTCATTTTCCCAGTGACACATCATCGTATAGTGTAAGAATTACTCATTATAAATTTATTTATTTACCTTTAAATCATGATGATGATGGCCTTTATATCTACACTTGTAGAAATCTCTAATTCCCTTCAATAATGTACTATTGTGTTTCATTCCATAATCATCTCATGTTATAAAATCCCCATTTCCATTATTACATTTATCTTTTTTTTTCTCTATCATCCTCATCCAATATTTCATCCCTTAAAATCCATAAGAATCGGCGAATTCTTTCTCTATATTTATACCATATAAATATATTTCTTTACATGAAGAATGCGTTTTAAGGGAAAGATACCTTCAGATATTTGTCTTATTTCCTTCAAATAAATGGTAAATCATACAATATTTTTTTCATATGTAATCTGTAGAATACATATATTACCCTGTAAATTTAGATTCATTAACTAAAAAAACTCACTTTTAATTTTTATTTTACTAAGGAACATTATCTTAAATTTAGCGTGTTTCTCATCAGGGAAATATTTGTTGATGAAAGTCTCCTTAAAATATTTCTATTCCATAATTTTTATTTACTATTCCATCCTATTTTTCTTGACCTGTGACTAAAATTAACCAGTGTCACCTTTGAGAAACTACATTACAAAGGAAACATTATCCCTTTCACCACATCTCAAGGACATAAATATCTTCTCCATAGACTAAATCCATAGCTTGAATGAAATTTGAATAGTAGTCCCACCAAATGATGGGGGATTTAATAAAATGAAGTGTTTCAACATTATAGAATCATGTTGATCCATCCAGGAAAAGTCATTTAACATAATATTATTAATCTTCCCTAATATAGAAATAATGTACTCAGTTTCGATGCCAATTATTTTGGATTATTTATAAGGACAATTTTTACATTGGCATTGAGTATTGAGACCATTATTCCTTCCATGAATCATTTCTAATCAATGGAATATCGTAAAATAGCTCATTAAAGTACTTGTTTTAAATAAAAATGTTTAAATTAATATATGGTTTAACAATTAGAATAAATTAAAATTTATGCATTTTTAGTCTCAAAATAATAAAATTGGCTTCTTTGGTGATATCTATATATTCAAAACATTTATAATGGTTTTTAAAGTTAATGTGAATTATCATAAACATATCCCCTAATAGTTTCCAACTAGGTGCACAATAATGCATGTTTTAATGAACCAGTTGATGATCTGGTCTAACCCAATTCACCATTTTCAGTGTTATTACCCCTTGGTAACTTTGTCCAAGAACCACGACCCCATTATTTTATCCTGATAGGGATGTATTTTTAGAAAAAACCAAAAAATCATTTCCTTACCAAAACTATGGAATGTTATTTAATACTTATCCTAAAAGTGATCCATAAGGTTATGATCCATAATATATGTTTTCCTTAATCTAGTTCCAAAGGTTTTTAATACAATTCCTCTAATAAATACTATTGAAAACCTGACATCAGTTGCTCAAAGTTGGTGTCTTATTTATTAAATTTTCATAATATACAAGGAATCACATCCCAAATGACTGAATAGCTTAGTAGTCCTAGTAAACACGATACATACATAATTTACATATTAAATTTCAAAACAAAAATTGATACATATTTTTTTCAGAAGAGAATAAAATTAATTTATATAGAATATAGTTTCTTATAAAACATAATACAAATCATGGATTACATAGAAAAGAAATGAAGGGTTATCTAAGATACTCAAAAAGGGTTAAGTACAATAAAAGCTATCATGTATCAACAAGAATAATAAAAAGGAATGGTAAATAACCGAAGAAAAACACCATTTTGGTAACATTAATATCAGGATATTATTGGGAATAATCAATATTTATAGTTAAATAATAGAAACCACATTTCTTTTAATCAATAAACCGGGACTAAAATTCATCCAAAGATAATGTCATTGTGAAAATATAATGGATAATAACAACTAAATTCCTAATAAAGGAAATGGTTAATTATAAGAAGTCATGTCATAGTAATATGGTACCTCTACTATCAATACCATTTAAAAGATTCTTTAAAACTACTAGGAACAAATTTTTCTTGTTAGGATAACTGATTTAAAACAACTCGGTGGATACTCATCTTGTTTGGCCAACTAATTGTTCTTATGAGAATTATCGATACATCGAGGGGCTATCTATAACTGATCCCCGAGTTCATATTCATGTATTAATCATTAAACATATATCAAATATCCTATTTAACATATGAGTCAATGTTAATTGTCCTAAAATATCAATATAGAGAAAATGATTTGGCTTTATCTATTTGTATTTAGTTAATCATATTACTTTCAAATTCAACACCATATGTAAAAATTGAATACAGTTTATAAAATAATCATTGAAATAATAAAATAAAATATTCATTTCATATATAAATGTAATTAATAATGAAAAACGGTGTGATAAAGTTATTGTTCTAATAAAAAGTTAAAAATCGTAATATAAAGAGATATTATACAACAAAATTTACCACTTTGTAATTTTAATGTCAAATCCCCTTGGATGAAATAATTAAAATATAAATATAAAATAGCAAGAATCATTAATGAATCATGATGTTACATGTAAAATGGGAATAATATAGACCATATAAAATTTAATTGGTTCATAATAACAAATTAGTCTTAATGGAATGTGAATTGAGACTAGATCCCTTATCTGACACTTCCTTTTGGTTGAATTGAATTTAACCTCTTATATAGTGGTTTTAAAATTTTTATTAAATTATAAAATAAAAAAAATTATATTTATAATATAATATAAGGTCATTTTATAACATCCTATCACCCGTTCATTAATAATCTTTTATTATTCCCATTGTTTCGGGTGTTAATTTTCTTGTTTTATTATTCGTTCTTTATTACAAAAGTTATAGTTCTTGTTAATATTACATAGAACCATCATTAAAATAATAGAAATCATGAAATAATTATAAAATTTATACATAAATTATAATTTCATGACTAGTCAGGAAATATATTTTTGAGAAATGAAGTATGTTATGATCATGGAGGCTGAATCTCATATGTACGTATAAGTAAGATTTCCTTTTTTGAATGATCAGTATAAAATGGATGTAAGTAATATTTTATCATTTTAGGATTAAAATCATATTATGAATAACATATTATTTCTTTTAATATAATTACATATATCATCCATGTGGTGTAGTAATGAAAAGAGAGTCACAACATTTTGTGAAGGTGGTAGTCCACACATACATGAACGACGTTATCGTCTTTCATTGAGTGAAAAGGTAAGATTGCAAATGATATATATTATAATTAAATAATTATAAATTGTGAATTAATATAATAATTATTTCATTTATATCACATTTCATAATTAAATTTATCCTTCTCACCTTTCTAGTAAGGTGTTAGTGAATGACAAATCATGTCGCTTTCTGAGGCGGTAGTCCACCATACAAATGAGAAACATTATCATATCCCCTATGGAATGGAAAGAAAAAAATTATATATGATATAATCAATAAGAATGTATAATTATATTAAAAATATAATATATATTCTTTATATATTGGATCATATCCAACTATGAGATGTGATAATGAAAAAAGGAATGAAATCTATTCATGAGATGGTAGTCTGCCGTACACATGAATATTGATTTCATAAGTCATTTAATTGAAGTGGAATTTTTTTAGCTCTAGAACTTAAAATAAAAATATATAAATATATGGATGAAAATTAGGTTATTATATGAGCGTGATTTGAAAATAACTGAGGTATGAGGAGTATGTAATAAAAAAATACTCATTGAAGAATGTTACTTCATCTTCAGATATCCTCCTTTTCCCCAAAACAATCATAGGTTGGATTTATGACCATTATAATGATTAAAGGATTATATGTGTTAATTTGGGACGTTATATGGGATATTTTTTTCTATAAAAGTTTGTGAAGGTGTGAATAATAGCAAACTGGGGGTGACCTTTTATAAGTGAGGTGAGTGGTACACTTGGTATCTTTAGAAATAAAAATAGATTCCCTTGTTTTCCACAATCCAAAAGGGTAAAAAATAGAGTATTATTGATAATTATAAATTATATCATCTATATATGTCCATAAAATTTGTTTAATACATGTTATTAGGTCAATTTAATTCTAATATTTGTAGTTTAAACCCTGATAAATCCATTTTTACTTTAAAGGAAATATTGAATTTTTTCTATTTTTGCTATTAATTTTGGTAAAACATTAAATTGAAATTATAAGATAAAATTAAATTTTATGATTATAAATATGTAACTCATTTTTCGAAATTCAATTTACATAAGTGGAAAATTTAATTTTAAAATTAATCATGTAGACACTATGGGAAGCCGGGTTTTCTAAGAGAAAATGATCAAAAGTTTAGAAGGTTTTTCTACTAAAATTCAATATGAAAACTACTGTGATATCCTAAATTAGACTAATTGATATAAAATTGAACCAATATTTCTTTAAATTCAATTTAAATTCTAAATTAAAATTATATATTATCTAAATGAGAAGAAAGCTTTTAATTAAAATTATGTATTCTTTACTATTCATCAACAAATGAAACATTTCTTAAAAATACTAACAGTTCACCTAGTGATAATTTTGATATTATGGTATAATAAATAAAAATAAATTTATCATATAAATTTTATAACTTTAGAAAATATTCATTTCAAAAAAATGTACAAAAATACTACTAAACAGTCTTATAGAAAAAATTATAATTTTATAGAAAAAATTTATTTTTATTTCAAATGATTATTATTTTATTTCATGCATTGTTTGTGCTTGGTATTGAATTTCACATATGATATCAAATTAAATATTCTTATTTTATAATTATTTGGTGCAACATTGGAATTGTATAATTTCTACTAAACTCATTAACTATGAAAACACCTTTCATTATTAATAATTAATAAAATATGCACATCATCAATTTCATCTTCACATATTATAACAAAAAACACCATTGAATGAAATTAAACCTTTATTACTATAACATAAAATCTATTAAGGTACCTTTAATGTTCTTAGATAAATGAATTTTTTTCAATAATGTATAGGAACACTATTTTTAATAAAATTAGTTCAAAATGATCTTGATTACTTACACCCAATTTTCAAAATATGTAACAACTTATTAAAATTAATATAAAGAATTATTATAAATAAATTGTATAAATTAAAAAATGTTATCATTAAAGTTAAGAAATATTTTTTTGAGAACATTATTTATTTATAATCGGTTGGAGAGTGTTTGTGGAATCTGGGATAAAATGTAATGGTTTTTTAGGTCTTAATTTTGATTATTTAATTCAGAATACATTTTGTGGACCATGTTTTCTTTTTATGGTGTGTTTACTACACATGGACGAATTTTTTGTCACCATTTTTTTATTTAATGGGACATACAAATCCAAATGGTATTCCCTTATATAAATTAATATTTATTAATTTTTACCCTAGTAGTATGGATTTTTGGTAACCCAACATTTGTTTATTCAGTTGTGACTCAATAGCATTTTCAATATATGTTGAGTCAAAATGACCTTTATTTTATTATATTTAAATACATAATATTTTTATAATGATTTAAATTCCTACCATGTAATTCCTTCTCAAATATTTTAAACTTTATAAAGTATGTTTCTTATAAGGTATATTGATTGATAAAAGTAAATTTCTTTGATTTAGAAAGTTTTATCATGAACATTGTTCTTAAGTGATTGGGTTCACCCACAATAATATTTTATTATCTGTTATTTTATAATCCACTTTGGGTAAATGAATTTATAACAGGGTGAATGTTTTACTACTTTTTTTACAATATGGGATTTTATAAAAGTAATTTTTAATACTAAAAAGGTTATATTTAAAATGATATTTCTCATCTTTTTATACAAATTTCTTATAATAAAAATTATTTAATTTTAAATGATCAATTTCTGTTGATTATTTTTAAAATAAGAAGTTTTCAAAAATATTTCTCTTAACATTTTTTTAAAGTTACTAATAAATGAAACCTATGTATTTTTTATTTTACAACAATTTTAAAAATGTTTTTCTAAAAGTTCCATTAGCTTTTCACACCAATTTCCTTTTATCATCAAAAAGGATTTACACTAATGAGATATATGTTACATTATTTATACTCTAATAAATATCTATATTTATATTTTTAGTTATTGAACTCCTGATATTGAACCATATAATTATTGATGAATTCTTATTTAATAAATTTAGATGTATTATCTTTAAAATATGTTTTAAATTTATGTTTTCATATTTTTTTAGTTACATTTATTACACTGGGAATTGATTATTTTACATCCATCAACCTTCTATCTCTGGATAGACCATGTAATGTTTATTTTTCTATCAAATATATTTTCCATCACATCATTTATGTTTCTAATCAATACATCTTGATTAGGAATCACTTTTCTTCCAATGGATTTGATTGGTAAATACCCAATTATATATTCCATTTATTGACGCATGTTAACCTTGATTCCATACACCAATTGATTTGGGAAATTGTTGACATAATCATATTCCATTAATCTAAATGTTTGTATCTTGGGGTCAACCAATAAAGAATAAAATTCCATTTATTATTTGTATAACTATTAGAAAAATGTATATTTTTTATTTTGCTAAGAATTTTTATTGATTACGTAGGTTTTTTATTATTTATTTTATAGTAATACACATAATTGAAGATGGGTTATATTTATGTTTTAACTTTTATTAATATTGGGATAAGTATTTTCATTCCTTATAAGGAACATTATTTGTAAATTTCATTATTTATTATTTATTCAGTATCTCATATAATTAATTAATTAGACTTAAAAAGTGGAATGTTGGGACAACTATCACATATCCCCTTGATGCATGAATAGATTATATGAGAAAATCTAGATTGGGTATTTATTTGTAAGTTTATTTAGAAAAAGATATTTCTTAGACACAGGGCACATACAATAAGATTATGGTTTCTAATATCATGACATCCCACCTTAGGGAATGGAAATAGCTATCAAAAATTATGTATGCAATCCTAAAACAACTGGTCATTTATATCCACGTGATATATATTTTTCAATTATTACCCTTGGATATATTATGATTTTAGTTTCTTTTTATTGTGGAACATTTATTTATTATCCAGTCAACTAATGTTTTCACAAAGGGAATATCCTAGCGGTCACTCATCTGTGGGGTATTATTGGAGGTATCAGGATTGAGTCTCCCTATTTAATTTTAGTCACAATAGTTATGTTAGTTTCTTTATAATCCCCATCCCAAATCTATCAGAATTATTTATTCTTTAATTTAAATTTATTTTCATCATATTCCCACTAATGAACATTGAATTTTACTATTCATGTTAACCCTTATAGATCATTTTTGGTTACCCCTTCTTATGATTCCATCCGCCATGTTATAAATATTTTTTTCCACATGATATGTCAAATATAATATCTTATGTGTATAATTTTTGGGATATGTTGAACAATTTTTATGGGTAAATTAATTCATTATATATTGGGAAACAATTACATTGGATGAGAAATACGTTAGAATTATTAGTTATTTATTTTTATTATTTCTCTAAATACATAAACCCTAAATGTTTGGGGAATGAATGTAATAAAATATTTTTTAGGTTTTGAAATTATTAGATATATTTTTTCTGAGAATCTATAGTTGCTGTTAAAGACTATATATACTATATGTGTTATCATCATTACATATGTGAGTGGGGATCTAGGCTACTACATTATAGACACTATATTTTAAATTATTATTCATAACCTAGTAAAAATAATGATTAGATTGTTTTTATCCCTGAAGTATGATATTGTATTTGATTCTAATTCTTTTTTAATGTGATTATTGGTGTTTTGTTAATCATGATAAATAATTATACCGCATAAATTGAATCATGATAATTTTATATTATGTAAAAATAATTGTAGTGTCATATTATTTCTATAAAAGAATCATGTAATCCAATATAAGCTACATTTATGGTTAATATATCCTCCATATAACCATCACCCATCCCATATAATAATGAAGTGTTGATGTGTATCCACCATCATGTTTGTGTAAGAATTATTATGTATCTGTGTAAAACATTTCTTACATATATAGGGTTAAAACTTTATTTTTACCTCCAACACATAGATAACATCCGAATTTCTAGTGACTGGAAGTTAGATTTTCCAGAATCACAATCTAGGGAATAAATTTTTTGACAATGATTTAAATCCATGTATCTGTTTTTGAATCTCTTGATAATACCTGGATTATGATTTATGATGAGATAAAAATAGGAATAGAAAATTTAAAATATTATCTCAATTTATTCCAATACAATAGAAGAAATATATTGATTGATACTAAAATAGAAAAAAATGATGGCGATTACATAGTGGAAACCCTTATAAAAATTGTGGTTGTAAAATTGTGAGATAATGAACATTATTCTATGTTTGTGATAATTTTAAGTGAGTTTCAATGTTAATATCCAATGCATATAAAAATAGGGATATATAGAACACAACATATTAGTGATGGTAGGTAATGAAAATAATGCCACCTATGATAAATGATTTGGTGGACCACATCATTGTTCATTTTGGTTGAGAATTTTTAGAATATTTCACCTCAATATTGTATGAGGTTGAGAATAGGGAGATCCATGCCACAGGACTTGTCATGGTGATACATATTTCATTCTCACATAGTAATATCAAAGGAAATAAAATATGTGTAATTTTTGACGAGTTTTAGTCTGTGATGTTTAAAATATCACATTATGGAAATATGTAGTGGTAAAATAAGATGATTATAAAGAGCCTATTAAATAGGATTAAAATGATTTTGAAAATGTCTATATATTCTTCATGATTCTTGGAGGCTTATATAAATTTTATGAAATCAAAATTCACCCAATATCTTATGATTATAAATAATCAAAAATTATGAAAGATAAGTATTGAGAATTATGAGTGAGGAGAACTGATACACTATTGTATTTCAGAATAATAACTGAGAACCACCAAAGAATATTTTTGAGCTTGTAAGAGTATGAATATAATCTTATTTGATGTCCCTATTAAGTCTTACACATTCATTAGTGACCATTCTTTATGGGATAATTTTGTTATGTTATTATGAGATTGTAGATGGGTGGTGCTAGCTGTTGTTCGAGTTCAACGTTTCACCTTTTATCATGTTCTATTTGATAATAAAAAGTGTTTTTTGTGTTAGATAATAACCATGAAACCAATGGGAGAAATTAATCTATAACGGAGGTAAAAAACATTAAAATAAATTGTTATATTAATTTTTTTTGAATTGGTGATGCTGGAGTTGGTTTTTTTGAACCAAAAATTTGTTCATTGAATGTTATGTATTTCTTTGGACATAAAAATTAATTAAATACCACAGCACATAATTTTCATTTTGAAACATTAATTTATTGTAATAGTGTTTTAGAGTATCTGTCTCAATGATAAGCTCATAGAAGTTCCCCTTTATAATTAGAACCTTGAGGTTCCATAATGATATTCTAGTGTAAAGCTCAATGATCAAATAAAATTATCTCATGGGGCATGTAGTATGTTGACTATCAAGTCTGAGTACTCAAACAATGATGATACCATTTATCATAATGTTCACACTTGGTAATATCTCATATGGGGGATTATGTGAATAGGCCCATCAGATGAGATTTTTCATGTTCATGTGTAATAGAATATTCCCATATACAGGTGTGTATAATGGTCCTTAGAATTACAGATTGTTATAATTGAATTTATTGACTCACACACTTATATTTAATGAAAAAAATGTGAAACTATATGTTTATGGTATATAGGGTATGTTTGGTGTGTCATGAATTACACATTATTGATAAAAATTCAAAGAAGGATTTTTCTCATTTGTCTCTATAGAAGTTTATATATATCCCCATCAATCAAAATATGTCTATCACATTAAATTCCATGACCATGAAATAATTAAATGATTATATCAGATAGTCAAAGAATAAAATATAAGGAAAATCGTTAGATGAATTAGATGTGAAACATCATTGATGTGATATTGAGAGAAAAAGATTTTATTACAAAGCGAGTGATTATATTTGGTTTTCGATGTTGTGTCTTTAACTACATTCTTCTAGGTGACTTGAACTATTTATAGATAATAAATATTTATTCAATTGATGATGTATAAAATATTTATTTTATTTATTAAATATTTAATTAATATTTATCACCATACTATGAATGTAATATTTATTTATGAATAAATATTTATTTGAGAACTTGATAAATGTTGTGGAGGATGAGAAAACCAAGATCGTGTCAACTAATAAATATTAATTTACATGCTGGTGAAATAATTTTTATCATTGGGTCAGTAAGTGTACACCATAAATAATATTACAATTATTAAATGGAAAGGGAGTTAATTGAGAATCGTTTAGAACAATATATTTTTCTATTTAACTCGTACTCCTCTCATCCTCTCACAATTGATAAAATCCATCAATCATGTAGGAAATAGAAGAGGTCAAGATGAAAAATAGATGAGAAATATCTTATTCACTAGGAACATTCATTACACCGATGTTGTTCAGTTATCAAAGGAGTACTTATGGTTCACTGCTAGAGGGATTCTACAAATGAATACTATATGTACAATGACTATAATGTGAAATCACTTTTTTAGAATAATTAACTACATTAGTGAAGAATGACCCTATTTTAATTTATTATTTTTACGATCCATTTAATTTAATTATAAATTTAATGTAAAAATATTGATTCTATGTTCAGGGATTACTATGTCATTATCTTTTTGGAAACATTTATTAATCATGAAGTTTATTTCTAGAAAAATTGGAAAATGATCCATCAAATGAAATAGGAAAAATTGTGTTTTTCCACCCACTAGGAGAATTTACCACACTCAAATAATTTAAGTAGTATTAGATAGGCCACCTTTGTGTTTGTAATAATTTTTTTATTGTTGTTCTATAAGATAAATAGGAGTTAGATCATTCCTTTCCAAATTATTCATTCATTAAATTTGAAGTGTAATTAGAATGCCATCGAAATTGTGAAAATTATCATTCACTGTTTATATTTTCATAAAGTCTTAATAATTGAAGAATAATAATCAATAATCCATTAAAAGGTTCCAAAATTTTCTTTCTAGAAGATTGGGTTACACGGTGTATAGTAAGAGTGTAGGTTGTATACCCAATTTCACTACACCAAGATATATTGTAGGATACAATACATTTCAATAAGTTAATATACATAATATGTTTATTGGAAACCACAAACAGACAAGGATAACCTAGAACACAGCTTATCAAATTATATGATATGTCAGTGGTATACATTTCATGTAGTCAACATGGTTTTGTGGTGAAATTCTCACAAAACAGGTGGTCAAAAACATAGTAAATGACCACATGAAACTAAAAACATGGATAATGGGACACATAGCATTTAACCAGCATATATGTCATCTAACCCATTAATTATCACGTATGAATTACACACTGAGTGAATTTGACCATTATGGGGATATGCGGTAAAGGGAAACAGACTTCATGTTACCGAATTACTATTTGGGTGATTCCATATGGAGAACATGCCAATTATCTATGGATGATATACCACACGATTTGTAGAACACTTTGGTGTTGTTGTTTAGTACATTCCATGTAGTCTATATATGGTACACACTGAATCCCTTGGTGCTTATATTTGGTACATGACAATCAAAATACATTGTGTGTAGATTATTAGAATATGTCGTGTTGTCTCCCAATAAAATGAAAAATTAATTTAGATTAAAATATATAATTCCAATATTAATATATAATTTCACCATTTCCATCAAATGTGTATTACTATATAATAAAGGATTTTAATAATTAATAAATGATCAAATAATTAAATGTAAATATTTTTAATTATTTTTCATTTTATATATATTCCATGAATGCATTTATGATGAGTATCTCCAATAGACATCAAATTATCATTAAGATAAAGGGAAAAAAATGAAATCACTCAGTCAGTCAATTATACAGCCATGTTTATTTTATTAATAAAGAAACAATATAAATGAATGTTAGTCAGTGTAATTTTTTTATTTGTATATTGTTCATGACCAATAATGAGCTAGACTAAGACCTCTATATCTGTTGGATTAATTTAAATCAATTTTTTTCATTGGTATTTACATTATTAATTATTAACATCATTTTGATGTATTGTGAGTGATCCTTTCCTACCATATTATTTACGACCTTCTTGTCCATGGTGATTTATGTAATTCCACCTAAAAGATCCTTTGGTTACCCTCACATGTGTGTGAGTTAAAAATACGTGTAATAAAAGGAGTATCTAGAGGTTCATTTAGGCTGTTAAAGATAAAACCAAGATGAAACCAGCTCAGGTGATGCACAGGTGGATAACTGGAATGATGTAAATGATGGTAGGATAAACATAAAGAGTTTTCTCCTAGGGTCATTGGTTGATTTATTATCTAATAAATTAACAAACTATTAAATAATATGATGATCAGTTAATTTATTTATTTCATTATTTTTGTCTAATACCTCTTAAATTTCATTATTTCAAGATAGTGATCAGATAAATAAATGGATTAATATGAAATTATGAAAATTAAATAATTGGATTATGTGTTAATTTTTTATCATAACATGGTTAATCACTTAAATATAATCCATATAATTTTACAACACATTTAAAGGGTAAAATAAGAAATATTTACAAAAAATGAATATAATACCTCAAATTAACATAAATTCAGGATAATATTTTCATTACATGATTAGGAAATAATAGCATATTACTATGAGTTCGACTAAACATTTTTAGGAAAGATTCATTAATTATAGACATCTTATGAATTTTTTGGTATTAATTAACCTATTTACATCAAGAGAAGTATCCTCCTCCAAATTAACATTTTTATTAAAAAGCATACTTTGTTGGAAGAAAGTGAGAAACCATCAAGAAAAAATAGTAGCTTCAGGCCCTATGACATCCTTAATTACCACAATTCACATATTAGAAGCATCCACCCTATATAAAATCTATGAAATTTCAGATACTTATTTTTCGTGGTCGGCTCTAATTTTATCTTTTAATTGATAGATCAATTTGGCCCACCTCTGCACAAACTCTTCCACTATTATCTTTTTGCGATTGAAGCCTATGTTCATGATTAAGTGTTTCTTAGTGATCCAGTACTCTAGCTCCTCATTAGTGTCCACATGAATTGGTTCACCATTCCACCATTCTGCGTTGCCTTTAGAAGCATCAAAATATATGACCTTCTCAAGCATCTCTTCCTCAGAGTGCATAAAAAGGTCACATGGAAACTCCATGGCCTCTACGATAGCATCCCGCACAGTGCCAGCCGTGATGGAGACCAGTTCACCCCCATAAGCTTCCTTACCCTTCTAAGGTACATGAGGGGGGGAAACATAGACCACAAGGGCATCATATTTCCGAGGTTGGTCTTCATTTTCATCATCCTTATTATCCAGTCCTTGCTTCTCTGGCCTTGTATCTTCACCCAATGTAGATCCACACACCAGGTCAACCTCTCCCTCTTATTATTTTTTAAGTGCCTCTCTAATTAGTAATTTTTTTCTACCTTCTTAGCTGATCTAGTATCCATAGGCTTTGGAAGATATGAGTAATACTTATGGCATTTGGAATTTCTCCTCTTACGCACGATGCAACTGCCCGAGTCCCTATTTTCTTTTTGAACATTCCTCCTCATTGGGTTGTGGAGCCCTCTACTGGATCCTCCCAGTTATCTTTCCTCCGAGGGAAGGACATCTTCCCCCTCCCCAAACTCCATCCCTAAGGGCCAGTCCTCCCCACTGGACATATGATCCAAATAGTTTAATCCCAGGCCCTGAAAATGATTACAAATGTTAACCAAGGGTTGGTTCAGGTTTTGATTATCTCTTCCCGACCCATTATCCACATCCCCAGTTCACCTAGTGCTCCTGTTTCCCCTGGTACTCCCTACATATACATGTTCCTCTCCCTTTTTTGTTGCCTCCATATCCTTGCCTGCCATAGTTACTTCTGCATAATAAGGAATCATCAGAGACTCTATAGCACCAGTACCCCCTGACCCCTGAATAGCCTCTTCAAGAAATTCAATGCCTTTATCCATCCACTTCTCCCCCATATATTTAGGTGTATACTCTTTAATTTCCACGTTGTTCACCTCATGCAGAGCAACATTATTTCCCCTTGCACTACCATTGCAGATCCACTCACTGTAGGCAGATGGTTCGGTCATGTCCTACCACAATCTGCTAAAGACCTAAGACATAGTCAGGTTGTTCTAATTCACCACATCATTCTTCATAGTTTGGGCTATGCCAATATCGACCTTAGGGGACACCTTTCTGATCCCTGGGTTCCATTCGGAGCGCTCCCCCTCTGCACCCTTACCTCCATTAACATTCAAAACAAATTGTTGTTAATCCAACACCTGTTTTTCTGGAGACTCAGAATCGTTTCCACGACCACTTTCCCTCCCCCTCATAGACGTCTAAGACCCCCTCCGACAAAATCCCAGTGAATTTACAAGGTGTTTGCATCCAGAACAAAAATCTATCCATGATTCATAGACTGCCCGCTGCTTGCAGCGATACTCCTTACCCATTGTGATCCACATAGATTTGAATTATTTTTTGGACACATCCATTCCCACAAAAACACGTGGAATAACTAGGTGATAAGGAGCCTGAGTTTTACTATCCAAGGACATATTTCTAACAATTATATTTCCTAGAATTTGCATAAGAGATAGATTTTGGAACGGTAGGGGATGATTGGGAAAGCTTACCCAGTTCGCCATTGTTGGAGTATCATGCTTCATATGCAAATTGAATGACCACCAGTGTAGGTAAAAGCTGAAGTTGTTGAAGCTATGAGGAGAAAATGCCCGAGCCTTGATGAGTTTTGACTCTGAAGAAAAACGAATCATTATGTGCCTGTTATCCAAAAGACCCATAGTCTCCCTTTTTTGCAACTCTCAGGCGTCGAATACGTCATTGATAAACAAATCAATGGATGGATGACGCTGTTTATACCTTAAAATCAAGGCTTTCTTCACTATATTCTAGGACTCCGAGAACTCTGTAGTTGATAACAGAATATTAGGGCACCCATCAAGCAGTTCCATGCCCTTTGGGCCAAGCGAAACATGAGGGAAAGGGGGGAGGAAAAGAAGTATCTGAGAAAGGAGTAAAGGGGAAAAATTCATTCTTGGAGGGAGAAGATGGTCTCTCCCCCATCGATGGGGAGGGATCAGTACTGATGCCATCACCATCACAGAGGATAGAGGATCACTAGGGTTTCTCCAGAGCGCTTTCCCTCCACTTTCTCTCTCAGAACCTAGAAAATACCTCATGAGAAGTATCCATCTCCAGACATGATGAAATTTGGAGGAAATTTTTGTGAAACTTTGAGTAAGGTTTATAGATTTGGGAGTCCACTCAAAAAGATCAATGAGATTAAATACCATTATTATAAAAGACTTATCTACATAGATGAATATTATTAATTCTATGGTATTTATGGTGGAATATGATTAGGGGCATATAGATCCTTTCAACTAGAATGTCAAATCAACTTGGAATTTTTAGTCTAGTGCTTAGGGCTATTGGTAGTTGATAAAATAGTGGGATAAATAATTAACTTAACTTCCTTATGTCTCACATAAATTGTAATAAGCTGACTTATTAACAATTTAGTCAATTATAATTGAAGATTAAATGGGAAATGTTTCAACCACCTAATCTCTATGATAAATTTTAGGGAATGAATATAATTTTATTGGTAGTAACATCCAAGAATGGTTCATTTGCATATGTGTTTCTTGCACATTTAATGAAAATCTTACATTTTAGAATCCTCACTTCTAGATTTTCCTGCAAAGAGGCAGGTGATGAAGAGTGTATTTTCTATGATAAAAACTTGAGTAACTTTTTCTATGTAAATTTTTTAAAGATTTTATTCATGTACATTGAAATCATGAATCCCCATAATTATATGTATTTTTATAGAATTCTCTAGAATCTTTACGGTCTATATTATAAGAGATAAAGATATGAATATTTTGTGATATCCAAGACACTCTGTACGTGTATTATTAGAGAATTTTTGCCAGCTGGACATCACATAGTTAAACTCTTTTCCTATAGTGTTATTCTAGAGGTTATATGGTTTTAATTTGTTAAAAATCACCACACAAATCTCATTCTTTCCTCACTCCCTCTATGATTCTCTATTTCCTTTTAATATCAATAAGAAAAACTTTTAGAACACTCAACTATATATTTTTACACTAATTTTAAAAGTTTACAGGAACCTAAACCATGAAAATAATTCATTTTGAATGGTCGATAAAAGGAAAGGTCTGGTGAAAATATCTACATTGAAAGTCTCTTCTTAATACACTTTTAAGAAGAAAAAATTACAAGATCCAGTAAAGGAATATGATGCTATCCAATTCTCATGTGTAATGGAGGGACGCTTGAAGAAAAATATCACCCAAATAAAGAAGAAAGGGGGAATCCTCAAGAGCATATGTTATCAAGTGAAATATATCAATTTATATAAGTTTGATATTGGCTATAGCATGTGGTTCTCAAATTTTTTTCAAATATAGGAACCATGTAGATTTTTGAAGATTAAATTTGGGGAGTAAGAGCAACAAGCATCCAATAGAGCCAATATTGTTTTCATTGATATTGGGAAATACCACCTTAAATTAATAGTGGGACTAATATTGGATTTAAAATATTTTTATTATGCTCCATTTGTTACCAAAAAAATTACTTTTGTATCCATATGTGATACATATATAATTATTTTCATGTTCATGAGAATATGTTTCTTAATTAATATGTATTGAATTTATTATGTTGATGAACATTTTAATAATTATATTTATGTGATTGATTACAAGATCCATAATGAATATCAATAACAAAACCAGTTCAGGTGACTAATACGAAAACCAACTATGGAATCATCATACATGTTATGTAAATGATAATAATTTTAAATAATTACACCAAGATGGAAAATTAGAATCTTGTTAACTAAAATGAATTGGTGTATATCATGCATATTGATAAGGAAATATTACCAAATCCCTATTTATTAGAAATATGAAAGGGCCAAGGGTATTCTTGAACAATTCCATATTATTTCTTGTGGACCATTTACAACGAAAGAAAGGGGTGGGTACTGACACATCATTAAATTAATTTATGATTTATTAATATTTAGATATTTTTACTTAATGAGGTATATTTTATATTCCTTTGAATTATTTCAAGAATAAATGAGTAATGTTGAGAACCATATTGGTAAGAAAATTATAAAAATTTACTCCTAAAATTGTGAAGAATATATAAATCAAGCATCATTGATTATTTATGAGAGTTTGGGATTCTATCCCAAGTCTACCCTCCCTATACACCTCGGTGGAACGTTGCAAGAGAAAGGAGGATCTGCACCCTATTGGACATGGTGAGATCAATGATAAGTCATGTGAGTCTTCCATTATCCTTTTAGGGATACATGTTACAACCAAAAGAAAAAAAATAAAAAACTAGGTTCCATATAAAGTATTAGATGATCTCTCATTCCAATTATCGGTTGGAAAGAACCATTTATTATCAAACTTACATGTTTGGGGTCCCAAAAAACCTGTTTAGGCTTCTTTAGGAAACAAACTTGTAACCTGAGGCCCAATGTGTACCTTTATAGAATACCCTGATGAAACAAGGATATATTATATATACAAAATCAAAGGAAAAATCTAACTGTCAAAATAAATTCAATATTCTCTAAGATGGAGCATGTCACTAAACGAGATAGTGGGAGTGAGATAGAATTTGATGATGTCATGGATTAGAGTACAAAAGAGTTGTAACAAGTATACATTCCATAAATCCCCTTGGAAGAGATGTTTTGGGGATACAAGTACTATATATGAGTTTAATATATGATAGAGAATATTAAATATATGTTTTTCTAGTAATCAAGGATGACGACTCAATATTAGTTGATAATTATGATTATGTAACCTATAAGGAAGTAATAAGTGGAAAAGTTGTTTCCAAATGGAAAGATACTATAAATTTTAAAATGGATTACATAAACCAGAACAAAGTTAATATTTATTTAGGTCTTCTAGTGGATGTAAATTTTAACGGTGGTAAATGGGTATTTAACATGAATCTGTATATAGATGGACTAATCAGTATATTTAAGGCATGAATGGTTGAGTAAATTTTCAAATAATGGGAAGGCATATACTATTATGAAAACTTTTCAGTGGTCTGTATAATGAAATCCATCATATTTATACATACCTTTGTGGCTTAACATAAGTGTTAGAATATTAAAATGGATATAAAAAAGTACTCATTTTATAGGAACCTTTAATATGATGTTTATATGACACAACTTTATGGTTTTGTGGCTACAAAGGAAGGAAACAAGGTATGAAAATTAAAAAGATCCATTTATGGATTAAAGAAAGAATCAGTGTCATTATCACAGCCTAGAGTTTAAAAATGATATTTTTCTCTTCAAATAAACCTGTGTTATAATATGTTATAATGTACTATAAAAATAAATAAACCAATAAAAAATTAATACATTTATAAATATGGTTACATTAATCATAAATTAGACCAATTAAAATTCCAAGAAATAAAATTCTACAAAAAATGTAAAATATAAAAGATAAGATGGAAAAATATGGATCACCACAATATATTAGAATCATCACCTCGCAACCAATACTATACAAATTAAACAAAATATTAGTAAACTAAGAATCATTATAGAAATTATAAATATAGAATATTGAGAGGAATTGAGTTGATTATTTAATTAAGGAATGTAGAGCTATTTGAAGAAGGTAATGTGGCTGTAGGATGAGTAATGTGACCATTGAAAAAGTTACCTGACTGATGGGAATTGTAACCTAACCATTGCGAATAGTAATATGACTGTTATAATAGTAATATTAACTCATGATAATAAATTTTGAGATAAATATTATTTACCATGAATAATCTAATTCAATATAAAAATGATAATACAAAAAATTAATAAATAATATGATTAAAAAAATCAAATAATATATAACCACATTTTAAATAAATTATATTTTAACGTATTTTAAAAATATCATAATTTTTATATTAAAAATTAAAATTATATATGTTAAAAATTTATTTTGATAAAATGAACATTATTTTTGAAATAATCATGTCTAAATTTCCTGGGGTGTTTTTTTGGTAATTTTCTAAAATACTTCAATTTTTGAGTGAATAGTAAAAATACAATTTTTCTCATAAACGTTGTATCATAAATTACATCATTCATGATGTAATAGTGAAATAATAGTTTAAATAACATGTGGTTTAGAAATGAAAAAATTAATTTCATAAAGGGGTCATTAAAATAAAATAATCTTAAGTTCCAATCCTGAAAATAACTTTCGAAAACCAAAAGTCAAAAGTGATTCTTTTAAAAAAAATTATCCTTTTTTTAAACATTACTTTTTATAAACTAATTAATTTGAATTATAAAGGTGATATAAAGTCTTACCCTATTATATTATATTTATATATGATTTATATTCTTTAAAATTCATAATTACGTGTTTTACTTTTGATATAATATTTTATTCTAAAAATACCTTTCTCATAAAGTTTAAATTACTCCTCTCCCATCCTATGGAAAACCAATCCTACCACCCTTTAAAAAGATTAAACTCTACAGAAATACTTACTCTCAATCCCCTTATAATACTTATAAAGGTTATGGATTAATTCAACTCTAACATCAAGGAATTTTTATCGGCGTACATGAGAAGATACAATAAGGATTAAATAAGGTTCGATGAACTCTATAACTTTTTATTTCTTCTTACTATTATATTTATTTTATTATTTTCACCATACCATTAAACAAAACCCAAATAATATTAATTAGCAATTAATTTATCCTTATATTATCTATTTTAACCTTCTTTAAGTATCTTATTTACTATATATATAATTTTCAAACTTTTATTTCCCACTCTCCTGATAATATCCTGTTAATGGTCGATTAACCAAATATAGAGAAATTTCCATGTTATGTAATATAAATTCCATAATTTATGAATATTATAAACTATATAAATTATATATCTAAGTTCTTATATGTATTATAATGTCCTGTAAATAATTATACAAATGTATAAATAACAATGAACAAAATAGCAAAAACGTGGAAAAACAGGAGATTTTGAAGTAAAACATGATATCAAAATGACTAACCTATATCCAAGGAAAGACAATAAAATGAAAATAATTGATAAATAGTGGTAAAATTAATAATAATTACCTTATAGATCAATTATTTAATAGATTTTGTTTGTTATTCAGGTGGTGCAAAAGTGATGAAATGAAGAAGGAATAAAGATTATGGGATTCTCAAATCCAACTCCTTTACTTTGGGTTACCCCTCTTTCATGAGATATTTGGTATTATTATTACACTAATATTACATAAATATCATTTCATTATACTTAAACTTTATTTTCTATGACCAACATGTTTCCAAAATGATTTAATGATAAATTCCAATATTTTATAAAAGAACTCTTCTATCCAAAACACATCATTGACTCATATTTAGTTGTTTGTTCCCCACTCAAGATTGAGGATTCATAGAAAAAATATGTTTTTCCTTTTTTAAATTTGGTAACCCCAATTTTATCCATGAAATTATGATTGATAAAATCCTTATGAAACCTATTCCATTGCATTAGTTAAATCATGATTATGAATGGAATAATTTATGTGCAACATTCATGATTATGTTAATATTATAATGTGATGGTTGTGCACAGAATTATAGAGGTATATAATGCATTGGTTTATGTGATTTATCTCATGAGATGATGTGTATTATGCATTAACATGATTCTATATTTGTTCATTGTGATGATGTTATGAATATCCATATAAGTTATATGTGTACATGTTTTTATCTTTTTTCAAAACTATGTATGGTATTTGATCACTAAGACATGATGTTTCATTTTTTTGAATTTTCTTATTTCATGCATTTATCACATGATTCCATAATGTTGATAATGATGATATTATACATATGGTTTGATGATGATAAAGATTATTTTCACCACTATTTTGTTGATTCATATCCCTTATTCATCCAATTACTGTGTTTTTAGATCACCCCTTCATTGCTGAATATCCTCAGGTGCATACTTATACTAAAGAGAACACAAGGGCCACTAAGAATAAAAAGAAGAACGAATTATGTAACATTTATGTTTTATTATATAAAATTTTTTGTATGATAATAATTTTTCCAAGACACTAAATCTTTAGATCCTGGATTTGTATCTCTATTAAGTTGTTTATCTAAAAAATTATGTAATTTTTATGTTATAAAAAGTATGGTCACTATAATCAGTATCATAGTGTGGTTTAGTTAATTTTGGAAATAGTGTTAGAAAAAAAGACTGAAAAACATAATTATATTCTTATGTATTGGTAAAACATCGTCAAATAATCTTTTAAAAAAACATTAATATAAATATATTAAAATCTATGCCTTTGATGTAAAATTCTGCAAAATGATAAATTATTTATTGATGATTTTTTTTGGCTTACTACTTGTTCAGAACCTTTTTATTTTAGGAAATGTTTTGGACCAGAAGAAACAAGGAAAATAACCTATGTGAGGGGAAATGAAACGATTACCTGAATGACATCCCCAATGCCATGTGAGTGAAGTTAAAAAAATAATGGAAATTATTACTTTTATGTTTCAGGATATGAATAATAACCTGAACCACATAGAATTTCAATCGTAGACAAATAAAGAGAATCTAGCCATTGAGACCTTTATTTTACAATAACCACTGATGTTTAATGTAACATCTAATCCAATTTTCATAGAAATGTGGGTTATCAAAATAGATAATATCTTTTACATGATATATTAATCAAAGAAGGAGAATGTGACTCTAGACATCTATCATTTATATAGAGGGGTAGATTAATGGTGGGAATTGATTAAGAACACCAAGAAAAATGATGAAACGGAAGATACATAGTAGAAGTGCAATAAAAAAGTATTTCTTAACTTATATTTCCTTATAACTCTTCAAAAAATACTAATAGAGAATTCCTAAAGCTGAATAAATTGGATGGTTCATATATTAGGGATATCAAAGAAAAAATTACAAGGATTGAAAGATACACATCAGGTTTGGTAATCAATAATGATAGAAAAAAATATTCTTTAGTGGTTTAAAACCACAACTGTAAAAGGCCCTAGCTATCCGAGATGTTGGGAGTTATAATGAAGCTGTTTGATGTGCTATTAAAATCATGATCGAGTTTGGAGAATATCCCCATGGTTATGGATATAAGAAAGAGAATAATGGAGTTTTAAATTGATGGATCAAATGGAAAATGAAGAAATATTATCCAACTACCCACAAGCCAAAAATGTTAGATGAAACATCATCGGTATTGTCTGAATGGGACGAGGAAATGGTTCAAGCTGGAGAGATGTACACCAAGCACATTAATTTTGAATATACCAAAGAATTCATCCAACATAATAGAGGAAATGATGGACCCTACTAATTCCCAACCCATGTTTCAATGATTCAATAGTAGGAAACTAGGGAACAATAAAAACCAGTGTACTAAACCATATGTCCTTGAGGTTAATCAGCATTAAAAACCACCAAATCCAAAAGAGAAAGGAAAACATTGTGCCATTACTACTACTGAAGTGGATAATGAAAATGAATTTATACATGGTACACTTCATGTTCACTCAAGAATGAAAATAGTTTTATTGTATTCTAGTTCTATACATTCCATTATATCTGTAAAGTTCTCTAGAACATTTGAATAGAAGCCCAGATATCCGGAAGTATAGATATTTGTAAAAACACCTTATGGTGTAATCATTTAAACCCACATATTGGATATTTCTCTAGTACGTGACTATGGAAATATTCTTCAAAAAAATATTGTAATACATTTTTTGGTGGAATTAAACACTGTATTGTGCATGGATTGGATCTCATTAAATATATAACAAATCAACTATTATTAAATGGAATAATTATTCAATATTATAATCCATCCAATGATCCTGTAAAAATTTTATGAAGATCATTAATATCATTTTTTATATCCCTAAATAGTATGGGTATTGATACTCTATTAATAAGAATACCTTTCCCAATTGGTTGAGTCAATGGAAGGTATCAACACGGAGGAAATTCACATTGTTAGTGAATACAATAATGCATTTTCTGAAGAGTTACCTAGAATTACCGAGATCGTGTGGTATAGTTCTTAATATAACTCATAATAAGAGACATTACTATCCCAAAATTCCCCTATAGGATGGAATGAATCAAATTGGATGAGTTTAAGAAGTAGCATAAATTTCATTTGGAAAAATGCTTCATATGCCTGAGTACATCACCATGAGTTGATCGAGTTGTCTTTTTAATGAAAAAGGATAGAGAAATGTGGTTATGTGCGGATTATCTAGATCTTACCAAGACCAAAATAAATAAAATGTATCCAATTCCATGGATTGATGATTGTTTTGATAAAATATGAGGTGCTCAATACTTTTATAAGGTGGATATTCATTTTACAAATCATCAACTAAATGTAAAGAAGGAAGATATTCAGAAGAAAGATTTGTGTACAAGGTATAGTTACTATGATTTCATAGTGATGCACATACATCTAACTAATTTCACTGAAATATTCATGTATTAGATGAATATAGACTTTAGATACTACCTAGACAAATTTGAGGTAGTATTTATTGACAATTTTCTAATTTACTCCAAGGGAAATATGGAACGTGGAGAGAATGTAAGGATTGTACTAGAGACATTAAATAAGTATAAAATGATTTATATTTTTAGAATGTGTGAATTTTGGATGTATCAAGTCACATTATTTGGGCATGTGATCACATGTGAGGGAATTTTAGGGGACCCTTAAAAAAGGAAATTGAGGAATGTACTAGACCAACTAGTGTAACATAAATCCTTAGGTTTCTTGGATAGTATGGCTACTATTAATGTTTTGTTGTGAATTTCTCATGAATTTATATCTTGCTAACTTTATTAACATGTAATGGGATAATGTGTGTTTGAACATAAGAATTTTAGGGAATCTTCATGGAGATCCAGAAAATGTTAATCATTGCACCTATAATTACACTACCAAAAAGTTGGGATGATTTTATGATATACAGTGATGGTTCAAAGAAATTATTGGGTTTTTTAAAAATGGGGAATGATAATGTTATACACTATTCCTCATAACAGTTGACGATACCTGAGAAGAACAATATAAGACATGATCTCGAGTTAATATATGTGATTATCACTATAATGATTTGGTGGCACTATCTCTATGGTGAGAACTGGGACATATGTACCTATCATAAGATTCTAAAATATATATTAACATATAATGATATGAACTTTAATCAAAGAATATGTTTAGAGATAATAAAGGACAATTATTTATCTATTTTCTACAATCATGGAAAGGTGAACAATGTAGCTGGTGCTCTTAGTAGAAAATAACTAGATACTATATCAATGATGCTGATTGAGAGAGACACTATCATCTTTTATATAAAAATGATGGATTTTAAAATCATAACGGTAGAAAATACAACAATCCTTTCCCAAATTATTTTTCAAAAATACATCCAAGAGAAGATCAAGGAGGCACAAAGCGATGATTTAGAGCTTCAAAATAAGGTGAAATTAGTAAATGAAGGGAAGCTACATGAGTTCCACATCGATGAATATAGTGTTATTTGTCATGGAATTAGGATTTTTATTCCATCATCACATGATATAAAGAAATAGGTTTTTATAACGAACATAGATCACATTTCTCTATCCATCCAGGAAGTACCAATATGTACAATGATCATCAAGATCACTTCTAGTGAGACCACAAGTAGAAGGGGATTGCAGAGTGTATCTCAAAGTATATAGTATGATAGAAAGTTAAATAAGATCAATAGAAGTCCAAAGGGATGAATAAAACATTTCCTATATCCACATGGAAAAGATATAATGTCAAAATAGTAATTTCCACTGGACACCCAAAGACAACCAAAGGAAACAATGTGATGTGAGTTTTGGTGGATCGACTCACGAAGACATACACTCTTATTCTCTATTCACGAGGACTTCCCACTTGAATAAATTTCCAATATATATGTGAAATAAGTGGCGATGAATCATTGGGTACCAATTTAGATCATCTCGGATCATGATCCAAAGTTCCCATCAAACTTTTCGGGATGTAATAAACATTCTTATAGTACAAAAATGAATTTATACATGGTCTATCACACCCAAACTGATATCCAATATGAAATTTCTATTAACAAACTGAACGACCTGATAAGAGGCTATTCAATTGAATTTTAAGGTTGATTGGATAAAAATATTATATTGGTTGAGTTATCATATAACAACAACATCCACTCAAGTATTCAGATGGATCCATATGTAGATCTGTATAGCAGGTGATTTAGAACTACTACATGTTGGGATGAAGCTGGTGAACGAAATCTACAGAGACCAATCCTTTTTCAAGGGATGACAAAGCTGGTTCATGCTATCCAACAACATATAAAATATTCTCAATGTCTGAAAATGATGAAAACACTCATAGAGATTGGAATTTGATATTGGAAACATTGTATTCCTTTGAATATCACCATGTAAGATATTAATGTGGTTTGGAATAAAATAGAAAAATACCCCAAAGCATATTTCCCCTTTGAGATCCTTGATCTCATATGATAATTGTCCTATCAACTTGAAAATCCACCAAGTTTGGCTCAAGTTGATGACATGTTCCTTGTATATCTCCAGAGGAAGTACATACCCAATTCCTCAAATGTACTAAATCCATAGGTGGTACAAATGAGAATGAAAACTCATTCAAAGAACATCTGGTGAAGATATTGGACCATACAGACAAAATTATACCTAGAAAGACAACACACATTTTCAATGTGTTGTGGAGTAACCACAGTTATGAAGACATGGAATGGGAACTAGAGAAAACAAAGAAGCATATGCACTCTAATATATTTTCAACTAGGAATATGGGATGAAATTTTAGGGATGATATTTTTAAAGGGGGAATAATATAACAACCAAAATTTTATAGTTTATATTTTTCTATTGAAATAAATATGTGTTATAAAATATTATATATTATTATACACATAATGAAATTGAGAAAAAATATAACATTAATTGATATTATTTTATTAATCATTAAGGAAACAAATTAAAATTTCAAAAATTAAAAGTAGACAAAAAATAAAAAACAAAAAACAAAAATCAAAAATGAGAAAATATGGATCACTATTATATATGAGAATCATCTCCCCCACTAAAAAAACTATAGAAAAGAAAAAAATATTAGTAAATAAAGAAATTTTTTATAAAATTGAAATACTGAACCTTGAGAGGAATAGATTTGAAAAATTAATGTAGAAGGTAAAGGTATTTATAGGAGCTAATGTTACCATTGGGACATTAAAGTGGTCATTGTAATAGTAACAAGACCGTTAGGAAGAGTAATCAGGTTAATGAGAATAATAACCAAACCATTCAAATAATTATTTAACCTCAAAATAATAAATTTTTAATAAAAAATAGTTACCAGGATTAATTTAAGTAAATATAATAACAATAATTCCAAAAAATAATATCAGGATTAAAAAACTCAAAGAATATATAAACACATCTTTAATAAATTGTATTTTAATATATTTCCTCAAAATAATAATTTTTATGTTAAAAACTAAAATTACCTATGTTTTAAATTTATTTTTATAAAATTAATTTCATTTTTAAATAACCACATTTAGATCTTTCAAGGGTTGTTCTTTGTTAATTTTTGGAAATTTTTCAATTTTCGAGTGAATAAAAAAACGAATGTTTTCCCATAACAGATGTATCGTATATTACATCATTATTGATGTAATAATGACCTAATACAATATAAAACAATTATTTAGGACATTATATATTTAAATTCTTAAATGAGTCATTAAAATAAAATAAATATAATATCTAAACCTAAATAGTTATTTCAAAAACCTATAGTCAAAAGTGATTCGTCAAAACCACAATTTCACTTTTTTCCAATTTCCTTTTATGTAAACAAGAGAATTCGAGTTATAAATGTTATTTAAGGTTTTAAACTCATTATATTATATTTATATATGATTTATATAGTCTAAAAATCATTATTACATGTTTTAACATTAATATGTAGTTTTATTCTAAAAGTACTGCTCTCCTCATGTATAAATAACTCCTCTCCCTCCCCTTGAAAAAACTCTCCAACTACTTTTTCCAGATAAAAAGTTCTCCCAAAATACATTGACTCAATACCCTTATAATACATAGGTATTTTATGGGGTATTCCAACTCTGAACATCAAGGTATTTTTAATGGCATACAAGACATGCCACACCGAGGATTAAGTAAGTATCAACCAACTCTTCTCATTTTTATTTATTATTATTCTTCTCATTATTTTTTTCAGAACCCATTTCATAGATAAACCACAAAATATAAATTATATAGTAATTTAAATAATAATAATTATTTTATACTACTGTATTTATAATAGTTAGTATATTTAATTTTCAAACTTTCATGTCCCGCTCTCCCGAAAATGTCCATTCAAGGTCGGTTAACCAGCTACCAATATATTTCCATGCAAACACATATAACCATAATAATGGATGGATATTATAATATATATATATATATATAATATAAAATTTTAATTTTATGTATTTAATTTAATTAATTGATTATAATAATATAGAAATTATATTGAATTAAGTAGCGAAATCGAGGAAAATGGGAAATTTTTAAGTAAAACATGGTAGAAAAATGACTATCCAATTATCATTTAAATAAGATAATATGAAAATAATTGATAAATAGAATTAATATTTATAATAATTAACTTAGAGACTTTTTTAATTAATCCATGTTTTTAATTCAAGAGGTGAAAATTTAACGAAATAAAGAATGAATAAAGATATAGAAATTCTCAAACACAACTCATTTTCTTTGGTTTATCCATATTTCGCAAAATATTTTGTTTGAATATAATAAAAATGTTCCATAAATTAAATTTCACTATATTCCCTTTTCTATTCATGGATATACCTATTTCCAACATGATTTTATGAAAAATATAATGATTTTTTAAAAGAACACTTCTTCTAAAAACACATATTTAACTCATCTTTAGTTATTTATTCTTCAATAAATATTAAGGATTAATATACCAAATATGGATTCAAAATTTTTATTTGGGATCACCAATATTATTCATGAGAAATTGATTTATTAAATCTTTATGTAACCCATTACTTTCTATGGGTTAATTCATGATGATGATTGTAATACGTTCTATGTGGCATGCATGATTATGTAAATATTATGATGTGACTAGTGGGAATGGAATTATATATCCATAGAATTAATTTTTTATTATGATGTCTCTCATGAGATGATGTGTATTATTAAAAAAAAGGTTTATATCTTTGTTCACAATGATGTTTTTTTGATTATGCACATATGTTATGAATGAACATGATGTTAGATTTTCTCAAAACTATGTGTGTTATTTGACCACTAAGAAATGATGTTTAATTCTTCTTTATTTCTACATTACATTACCTAATTACATGTTTCCATCATATTTCTAATGATAATACTAATATTATGATGTGATTATTATGATTATGATCGCCCATGATATATTTATTCACGCCCCTTATTAAACCTCTTACTATGCTTTTAGCTCACCCCTTTCATTGATGTATATCCTCATGTGATTTCATATACTAAGAAGCATTAAAGGGTAAATAATAATATATATAAGAAAAAATTAAATAATTTTTATGTTTTATTATGTAAATTTAATGTATTATCATAATTTTTCCAAGACACTAAACCTTTTAATGCTAGAATTGTATCTCTATTATACTATTTATCTTAAAAACGATTTAATAGTTATGTAAGAAGAAATGGGTCATTATAGTCATGGAAATTAATTTTATGAATCTGTAATAAAATTTTGTTTCATAACGAATAAATGAGAACCTTTTATTTTTAAATGGTTTAGTGGGACTGTATTTGTTTTATTAATATATTATCTCAATGAAAAACTACTTATTGGAAATGAAATAACAATATTATAGTCTATTAATGCCTAATTGAATTAATGCTTCTCTATAAAAGAGATATACGATGAAACATATATTCTTAATATCATTATTGAACATTATTGAACAAATAGGGTACTTGGTCTATGTCATGGTAAATATATTAACAAGATATTGAAGAAGTTTAACATTGATAAATCCAAGAGGGGATTGTATATAATATCACAGGGAATTGATCTTTATAGGAAAATGAGTCCTCATAAAAATGACGGATGATTGGGAATGGAAAGGATTTCATACACATCAGTGATTGGGTTAGTCATGTAAGTTATGATATATATGGGGCTATATGTTTCCTATGCATTGAGTGTGATAGGAAGATATCATACTGACCCAGGTGACCACCATTTGGAGGTAGTCAAGATTATAATTTAGTATCTAAGGCATTTTAATTATATGTTCTAGGTTTATGGATGAGATAATAAAATATAAATCCAAGGACATAATGATTTTTTTTCCAAATATATTAAGATTATTTGAAACTAGAGACATGATACATCTTCACTCCAAATGGAGTTTTTTAATTCGGAATAACACAATGAAATTTAGGTCATAGATTCTAAAATAAAGTCTATGTATATTGAGGCTATTGAAAAATCTAAAAAAGTAGTTTTTATAAGACACTTAATCTAAGAGATTTATGTTCTACCTAGAAGTAATGATCTATCACTCATTATTGTAATAAAAATACAATTGTGCGTCTTATAAGGGATTCATTAAAACATTAGTGCATAAAGAACATAGTTATATATATCATCCCTTATGTTATTTTTCTCATGGAGGAGAATCTTTAATGAGTAGAATATGGATGGAATACAATGTGTAATGATTCTAAAATAAATCCATAACTCAGTAGAAACATGATCATCATGTGAGTTCTGTAAGACTTAAAGTCATAGTATGTTGTATATAGTCCATGTGAAAGTCTATTGGAGTTGGTTTTCTATAAAAACCCGTTTCTACATTAGATAACTTTTATATTCTAGTATTAAATAATTTATAAGAGAAATTATTATATATTATTCATTGTTCTTGATGAGTATAATATAATATTGTACAAGGTTATTTATCACATTGATAATGTATTTTAGTTCATTGATATAATTAGAACCCTGAAATTCCATGATGAAATTCATAAAAATATTTATATGGTTGGATAATATTCCATAATGGGGAATTTAGTATGTTTATGGTTAGGTGTGAGTAATTATAACTATATGATAATTTATCTCATGATTTTCACAATTAGTAATCACCAAAATGGTAGATTATGAGAACTTACCCATCAGTTAATGTTCTGCATGTTTATGGGTCTTAGATATTCCAATCTAATAGTGTGTGATATGGTCCTTAGACCTTATAATTATTAATAACACCGATCATGAATCACACACTTTTACTGATGGACCAAAACAAGGTCACCATATGTTGATGATAAGTAGGGTATGTTGGGTGCAACATGAATACCATTTTGTTGTTAATATGTCTAGGAAGGATTTGTCCCTTGTACCTTTAATGAATTTTTTATCTCATATCCTTGATTAAAATGTAAATATCATATTAAATACCATATCCATGGTGTAATAATGAGTTTATTTTAGATAATAAAAAAATATGTATCAACCACATAGTTGTATGACATGGATATGCGACATTCTTGATGAGATATTGAGAAAAATAGATTATAAAACATTGAGACAGATCATATGTGGTTGTCAAAGTTGAGGAATTAACTTATTTCTACTAGATTAATGTAACCATTTCTATATAGTAATATTGGGTGTTATTCAAGCCCTCCTAATTTAAAAGAGAAATAAAATCTCAAACGGAACACACTTACAATTTCTATTGATCTCAATTATTCTCAATTTGAACTTAATAACTTGAATAAATATTATTCTCAAGACAAAGGAATAATTTTATTGAATTTTTAATGATCACAAATATTCACAAGGTAATAAATAATAATTTATTCATTAATAAATATTTTTTTAATTATGAAAATATTTATTAAATATTTATCCATTAAATGGTTATTGAAGTATTTATTTTAATTACTGAAAATTTAAAAATATTTATTCTACAAACTATTAGTAGAGTATTAATTTATGAATAAATATTTAATAAATATTTATTTTTGTATTTGATAAATATTTGGGAGGATAAATGGACCAAGATCAGGTCCAGTCTAAATATTAATTTAAAAGACAAAAAAATAAATTTATCATTATAGAAATTAGAACACATAATAAATAATTGTAAGAATATTATATAGAATGGGTTTAATAAAAAAATAAGAATTTATTATCGTGGTTCATAATGGATTTATCTCTTGATTCACCATATTCTCATCATATCATGAAGAATGTTATATTTTAAGATTAGAATAAAAAGAAATAATAAAAAAGAACAACACAAGCTGATATATCCACTGCTATACCTCCAGATATTCCATTGGGTCTGTTCTAAGATCAAAGGATAACTTGTAGTTCACAACTACAGTTATTGTATATGTTAATCCTATAAGCTCAATGATGGAAATTTGAGTAGGATTTTTTAGATAATCATAAACATAAATGAGAAAATATTCCATGGAAAGGTAATATTTTGTTAGACTTGTTTTAAATAATTAAAATTGCAATATGTAAAAGATCCAATCTATATTCTGAGATTTATATGTCAATATTTGGTGGAAATAATCCATTTATTTATGATGTTTATATCATGAACAATTAGCCTATGATCCATCAAATCAAAAAATTCCTTAGGGTTATTCTCCAACCATTCACTATTTTTTCCCCAAAACCTTCAAGTGATAATCTTAACAAATAGGTGTTGAAAAAGAGTGAGTGTTAAGGGGGTATTAATATAACTACATGCACCGATTCACCCCAGTGTTTATCATCTTTTATATAATCCTATAATTAGTTTCAATGTCAACCCAACTCTATAGTTTCTCTTAATGAACTTTTATGAATAAAAATAATTACTTCAATTTAAAAAACATCTAAAGGTTTAATGGAAAGGGATTTCATTCATGGAAAGAGAGGATTATTCCCTACATTCATTCCCAAGATGTCAATGTTATCAATTAAGTTCTAAATAGACTCATAGTTCTATATGAAATTCCATCATGATCAATGATTTATTTCTGAAATATTGAAAATTTAGTGAAGTCTAATAATGTTTTTATATAATATTTATTAGGAAATTAACTGAAAAATAACATGGGTGGATGAACTAAAAATTATATTTAGAAGAAGAATCATAAAATTTACCATAGAAACCAAAATTATAAATAATAAAAGATAAAAATCAGTTGAAAATTGTTTAAATAATCTATAATATTATAGGATTAAATGGGTTATTAATTTTTTACTAGGGTAAATATGATTACAAACACTATTAGAGGATTTGGAGAAAAATCAGATGAATCTTTTTTAGTAAAATTTTTATTGAAAATATGACCTAAAAAATTTTATTCTATTATGTAATCCCAATAGGATAGAGATCATAATGAATTAACCATTGAATAATTTCATAACAACTGATATAACTATGATATAGGAAAAATATCTTTTCATAAAATTTGAGTAATCTATGAAATATAAATTTATTTCAAACATTTTGAATGTTTGAAGATGGATGAGTAGAGGGATATCTTCAATGAAGAATAAAATATGGAAGACCATGATGAAACTCTTTATCTTATAGAAAAATTGAAGATGAAAAATATGTAAATAACATAGAATAATTAATTTAAACTATTTAAATTATTGTAAGGTTATCCACATCTCAAAAAACATTTCTAAGAGAATAGGAGGAGAAAATTATTGTGAATAATCAACAAGGAATATTTCCAATATAAGAGGTATCCCTTCTAATAAATAAAAGTAAATAAGAATATTTTCCATAGTATCATTAGAAGGAATTTTATATTAGTTGGGGGAGGTATATTTGACAATGAATAATGTTTTAGTGATGATGATGAAGGTCCATGGGATGTCTCTCAAAGAGTTATCATGGAACACGAGGAAGATGACTTGAATGTAAAAGATATGGATTTAAAATTCAATAGTGAGTATGTTGTAGAGGGTGGAGAGACTGATATTGAATATATAATAATAATTTAACTCAAAATGTGATTGAAATAAATTGTGAGAATAATAGAAGACAACACTTGGATAAAAAAATGTTTTGAAAACCAAAAACTAATAATGGTTGACGATGATAGTCTAATCAAAGAAATTGGTATGTTGAAGATTGATATAGGAAAACTAGATATCATTGAATAAATGACTAAATCCATTATAATAAGGGATGAAAATATTGATATATTCAATAGAAAAATGATTTAAATACTGAACATTAATGAGAAAATTAAATGTAATAATAACAAGTTTATAGATTGTAAATATAAATTTTCCAAAAAACATATAGCAAGTATATTTTCCAAAAAAGATGTATGATATGAAAATGGAGAATCTATAAGATATCTATTTCACTGAGAATCTTATATTACTGGATAAAATTATCAATGATTATGTTTTTGGATAAGAGAAATTCCTATATAAAAATTCAAATAAACTCAAATATGGAAAGAGGAAAATTAAAGGAATGAAGCTTCATCAATTAAAAATGTCCAACTAAGAATTACAAAAAAGTTATTTGTGAGTTATCCTAATTTGAAAGATGAAAAGTAAACAACATAGTAACCCATTACATAGTATAAGTTTTACCGGAAAAGAATAATTCATATATATTTCTAGAATTGTGATTTTTTTGACATAAGGCATAAAACTATTTCTAAAATATGTCTTTATCTAGACTAATAAGAGAGAATGAATAAAGGGTGAAACAATAATAAAATTTGAAACTCAACGAATAACTCAAAAGGTTGAGAAATTATTTGAATTTAGAAAATAGATTTGGATTCTTTTAAGTGGTCTTTAGATGATGTTATAAATAATGGAACATAATATATGAGTATGTTGCTTTTATATTATATCATCGTAATATATGCCAATGATTTATGAACAACAAAAATCAAATTCATACAGGAAATGAAAAAATGTTCCAAAAGTTGAATTTAAATCTTGAAAAGGAAATAAGCCTTAGATTTTAATAAATGTCTATTCATATCACATTACTAGTTATTTGATAACAAATAAATTTTTGTTGGAAAATGTAGGAGGATATGTGGAATCTGATAGATACAAATCACAAAATATCAATTATATTAGAATAATAATATTAGAAAAAATAAAATCATCCCAGATTGTGCATTTTCTATTGATGTGATGAAGTATAAAATATTGAATATATCCCAACTATGTGGTGATTGAAATTAATTGCCCTTTATAAAAAAAATTGTAAAAATTTAAAAGGAATAAAAGAAGGAGTTGTTATTAAAAATGGTTTGATAATGCAAAGAAATTTGATTCATGTTGGGGATGGAAGTGTTGACTGTTACATGAGTTTAAAAATATAAAATAATATATTTAATATAAGAAATTATCTCCTTAGAAAAAAATATTTTCTAACTAATCAACGAATAATCTATGAGAAGTATATCCATTTTGAGAGTGGATATGATCGCCTTTTCTTAAAGATTATTGAATGTGAAAAGGGTTAACAAAACACATAAGGGAGTCAATATTCAAACATAATATAATATTAAAATTATTCAATCTCAATTATTTGGTTTTGTGAAAATTATTCCAACATATAGGGAATCATATTACATCACATTCGGTGAAAATTTCAAAAATATGACAAGAATCATGTTAATTTCACAGAAATCAAATTCAGTGGATCTATTCAATAGTTTTTAAATGACATAAATTGAAGCAAAAATTCACGTTCATAAAGATATTGATATTATAAAAAGTTATTAAAAATTCCAATAGATAGTTCACAAAATATCTTATTCATGGGATCAAATGTGAATTTGTTTCTCTATATACTCCTTCACAAAATGGAGCGGATAATAGGATGAATTTGAGCCTCGATAACATAGTAATAACTATTTTGGTAGAGCATGAAACCTCAAGGTATTACTAGTTATAAGAAATCATAACATTGATAATAATTTTGAATAGATATTTTATAATGGATAACTCATACATGACTCCTTATAATATGTGGTTTAAAATGAATCAAAATTTTAAGCATTTCAGAGTGTTTGAAAGTCTATTTTTAAAGATTAAAAATGATATAAGAGGATAATGTTTTTATGGGAATTCTAAATATTGAATCATTATTAACTACACACCAAATTGTAAATCCTATTGGCGTCACAATAAAATAACATAATGAATTATCGATAGTGATGACATCATAACCTTTGAAAATGAAGAAGGAATCAACCATATTATCATTATAGACTATTCGAATGATAGTGCTAACTTGAAACCTATTGAATTAAATATAAAAAAATATATTCAAATTGTAGATGAACATTTTATATTCTCACTGGATGAAGATGAAGAAAAGAGGCTTAAAGGATCTAATGAAAATATGAAAAAACATAGGGATGTGGAAAATATTATAGGAGATAAGAATCAACGTGTACAAGAAATAAGGATGTTCATAAAAACTAGCCATAATAGTATACTATGAAAGTTTGAACCTCTTATAGTAGATCAGAAATTCGAACATAATGAGTTGGTTTATTCTTTGAATGATGAGATAGACCTAATTAATAAAAATGATACATGGGTTATTTTATACTAGACAAGCTGAATAAAAATGTAATTGGGGAAAAATGATTTTAGAAAAAAAAGATGGAAATGATTATGTGGATAAAAAAAGAAATGGATGGTCTATAATGTGTGTTAAAATAATTAATGAATTATTTATGATAAAACATTTTCTCTCATTTATAGACTCGAGTCTATTAGATATTCCAAGACACAAAATCATATATATGTTTTAAAATATTACAAATATATGTTTAATTCGCCCTTGTGAATGGAGATTTTGATGAATAAGTATATATTGAATACCCAAAATAATTTATTCTAGATTTATATCATAGTAATATTTGTAAGAATAATAACTCCATATAAGGATTTAACTAGGATCCATGATCATTATATATTAATTTTTATGAGTATATAAAAAGTGTGAAATTTCATAAGGTTCACGCGGAAAAAAATATTCTTTTGAAAAGGATCTACACTACCTCACTCTTCGTGATTTTGTAAGTTAATGATATAATATTATCTATCAATAAATTAATTTTATGTCCATAGTCTTCAATTCAATTGGGGAAAATGTTTGAAATGTTAATTGATGTAAAAATGAGATTTTTCTTAGGGCTATACAATTTTTATGTATTAATTAATATATATATGTTTAAAAAATATGAAAAATATATCTTAAATATGTTTTATATGTAGGAAGATGGAGGGGTGTTTTCAATAATTTTGGTGGGTATAAATATGATTGAGGATTATTTATGGAAAACTGTTAATGATATGTAGTTCAAAAGTTTGACTAGAAGGCTTATTTAGATTACAAGATCATAGAATGATATTATGTATTTTGTAACCCTTTGTTCCTAGTATAAATATAATCCAATGTAAACACATATCTTTCCTTCAAATAAGATCCTGAAATCTATCTAATATACAATCAATTATCTACTAATTCTGATGATCAAAAGTGTGGATTTTGGGATGCTTATTATGAATGGGTTGTTGATTATAGTAAAAAAATTGATGGAGTTTTTTATATGGAATTTTTTTTATAGGAAATCATAGAATAAAACCTCATCCAAACTCAGCTAAGCTAAGGTTGAATATTTGGCATTATCAAATATAATAACACATATGAGGTGGATGAATACATAGTTGAAATTCATTAATGTCGAAGCCACTAATCAAAAAAAATATATTATATGACCATAGAAATTTCATAATTATATCCAAAAAATAAATGAAGTACTCCATGTCAAAGTATAATTAAATAAAGTACCGTTTTCATATGGAGAATGTTGGAGAGGTTATTCCGAGGATAGAATTTATTCCTTTTAATTAACTAGATTATGATATTATTTATATTCTTATGGAAACTAAAAAGTTTAATAAATTAATTATGAAAATGGTTGTGCATACCAATCCCTCTCATTGTGGAATGTGATTTTCTATTTCCCAAATATATTCATTCTTTCATAAATAAATGATGTGATATTTTCTGATGGGGTATAAACATGCTCTCACTGTTTTTTGAACTTTTTTTAATTTATTGGTAGAGCTATATAAGAAAGAATATATGAAATAGTTTAATATTTTTTCATATTCTTGAATATTTGATATATATGGGATCAGTTGTTTTACGGAAAACATTGATAATTTCTTTAGTCATAATAGTTATATACAATAATAACATAAGAATTGACTTTGAGATGATTATTTGAAGACTCTTTTCCATCAATTTTTTAGAGCATTCCCTTGTCTTCTATACTCTTTGGCTGTTTTCAATAAAATGAAAAGAAATGAGTAATTATTGAAAAAATACATTGGGGATATTATTGAACCCTGATGATTAATGTTTTATTTGTTTCAAATATATGTTTCATATGATGATTTATGAACTTGTGTTCATTTAAAAACTCATAAAAATGAAATAGAACTGTGTTATACATCATTGAGATGTTTGAGATGATTAGAGATTGCTTGACGTTGTTTTATTGATAACCTAATATGCTTAATATGAATTATTGATTTTAGAGTTTAGAAGTGAAATTTTTGAATGACTATAATTCAATATATTAATTATCTTAGATACTCTGGAATCTTTTATTGTTGATTTTATGCTATATTAATTACAATTTATAGGTAAAGGGTTTATGAAAAAGCATTAAATAATCCATTCTAATTTTTTTATAGGTCATCCAGGCTCAAAATGACTATCATTCATCCCTCATAATATTGAAGAGATTTTACATAACCATAATCTATTCTATATAATCGTTTTAGAATGTCTATATAATCATTATCTTCCATCTACATAGTGATTAAGAGATATGCACAATCATCTCCACTTACATAAATTTTTAAATTTTACTTACGGAAAATAAGAGTCTCCAGTTCAATGTTTAATGAAAAACCATTCAAATGATTATTTCAAGATGAGATTTTGTTTTTAAATATAATGATCACATAAATATTATCATTTAATTTTAGAAAAAATAATTACAATCTAAGGTAGGAGTAGAAATCAATGAAATCAAACACTGTAGTAGGACAAAAACTAGAAGACAATGAAGCCCGAATAAAAACAAGAACATGAAATGGTGAAGATGATTTGTATAATTTAGGTTGAAAAAATCAAGGGAAAAAAACTATAAAATAATGATTATAATTTAAGGTGACATTATAAGAAAGAATCAATGCTATAGAAAAATGGGTATAGAGAAAATACAACATTCTAGTGGTTAGTGTTTCATACAAGAAGACCACCTTTGATAAAAAATTAGGTAGATCATTCCATGGTTTATTTTTGTATTTTTTTTGAGAAAATATAAACATAATATAGAATTATTTATAGAATTATGAGATCCATTCCATAAGATATTTCCTAGTTCTGTGGGTTTTGTGCATACTTATAAATACCAAACAAAATGAAATTATGGGATTCCTGGTGAGATTGAGTCTATGATGAATCAAATATACTATGAGGCATAGAAGCTCAAGTCTTAAGTATGACTAATAGGAGGACCTCAACAAGATGATAAATGTTTTTAAATTAATAAATCTGTTACACTAACATTTAATTAAATTTCCATTACTAATATGGATACAATATTCATGAAATTTTAATTTAGTATAAATGGACTAGAAATTATGAAAGGGATGTGATGATAATTATATGAAAATATTTTTAAAATTTTGTTAAATAAAATATTATGAAAAACTATGTACAATAGAAAAATATTAATATGTCAGAAAGAGGAAAAAAATTAATATTTTTAGAGTCCTTGTGGAGGATCAAAAATTCACAACTGATCATTTTTCTAGAGGGATTTCTGTTCTGTACATGTGAGATTGGGAATTTTTTGTTATAATTTTTTTATGTGTTTGAGGTTACAACCTTGACTGAATTACGTTTGTTAGTATAATGGATAGTTATGCTTGTGATAAAAAACAAGACATGCTAAGGAAATATTCTGACATAAAGGAGGTGAATACCCTTAATACATATGCTGTGTCTATTTTATTGTGATTTAATTCAATGAGAGTTTATAAATAAGAATAATTGTTTATTGGAAATTTAAATAACCATACCCACTGATTCAACCGCCATAATTTATCACCCATTAAGATATACAATAAAAATATGTGAGCATGGATTCTTAGTAAGATGTAAAATATATGAAATATTAATCAAATGACCAGATGTGATCATAAATAGTTCATAAGAGTAAACATAATGAGAACATATAAGTATGATTACATAATCATAAAATCATACCTAATGGATTTAGATACATGGAATAGAAAATGAATCATAACATAATTCAATAGTATAACCTATGAATGTAGTACATAGATATACATAGAAAACCATAGCTTATTCAATTGCTCACCGCGAAAACCACCAACACATAATGGGAAAACATGTACCATAATATAATGTATTAGGATGACCTATGATATACCAAAAAACTCTAGAGTTATAATCCATTACCAATTCAGTTAAGGTATATATAATTCAGACCTACTTATTACATAATGAAAAACAATACATATGTCTTCAATGTGATTAATAAAACATTGGTATGTTTATTATGGAATATTTTACCTGTGAGAATAAAATTTATTTTATAAAAATTATCTTAAGAAAAAAAATCATCTAGAGGAGAATTATAAATTATTATATAAAAACATAACCAAAATTAATCCTAAGAAACATTAACTTCTATTGAAATATATGGAAAACCATTTATAACATGGTAATAATTTTTTTAGAAAATATTATGAAATATTCTTTACATTTCCATACATTCTCAAAATGAAATATAATACTAATAAATTGTTTTATAATTATTTTGAGGGTAAAAAAAATAACTTAAAAATATCTAAAATCTTGAAAATCAATATTCATAAATAAAAACAATGAAAATGGTGGGAGAAAGAATCCATTAAATAAACATAATGGATGAGTGATAAATAAAATCTATTCACAACTTCATATCTGAGCCATACTCAATATAAAATAACCTTAACAATTTATAAAAATTGGGAGAGAGATTTTGAGATATAAAATAATGAATACAAACATTGTGTAGAATGATTCTAGAAGAATAAATAAATAATGTCATTTCCCTTATAAATGAAATTTTTGGGGAATTATGATCCAAGGATACATGGAATATGAAAAAGATATGAAAATATTAGAAATAACATTATTATAAGAAAATAAAATATGGATTTGTGTAAAAATTAAAAAATATTATAAAATGTAAATTTGGATATTGATAATCCCAATTAAGAGGATAGATTATAGTAAACATAATCTTTTTTGGTCAGGGTAAGACCATTTTGAATAATTTTTATTGGTTAATAATAATTTTATAAAGGTGAGATTTTGGATCTGGAACATTCATAATGGGTCTATCCATATAGATAACATGATCCAAGAAATTAGAAAACCATATTTATCAATATATAGCTACTAATCTTACTATAAATGGGAAATGGTGGATTAATATTTTTCTTATATGGTATTTGGAACTCTTCATCTATATCTTATATGATATCCACATAAAAATCTCCTTTTATATATTCTATATTGATTTATTACTCTTACCATGGAACATTGTGTGATTTCCTAGTCCATTGATAGTTAAATACACTGTAACATGTTTTTTACTGGTTCATAATAATTTGAAAATCCCATAAAGGGGTGAGGCTTTAATTGTAACTAGTGTCCGTATGTAGGATCATGTGTAAAAAAATACCCATTTTTGTGTCAATATTATGTTAAATAAGTATATTAGATAATATAATCTCTTTTAATGATATCACCTTTTTCATATTCCACATAATGAGTTTATAACATTGGTATTGGTTATGTTAGGAACCTATGGCCTCTATGTATAGTTGAATATGGGTGATGCTTTATTGGGTGGTATGATGTTGAGTGGAGGAATAATTATGGACCAACTATGATCAATCAATTTTTATTTCAACACACACTACTATAGGGGTTGTAATTTCTTAGTTGAAACACATGAAGTGATCACTAGTCATATCCTATACAGGAAATGAAATATCCCTCCTGAGAGTGGTTTAGACTGATTCATCATTGATTATCATTTTGAATCATAATTTATCTTTGAGTCACTATGTTTTTTATCCATATTTTCAGTGGTTTCATATATCTATTGATTCTAGGCATAATGACACAACATATTTTTTCTAATGATAATATGGTGGGAGAAAAGATATCCTAAAAGGTTTACCGTTAAATAAATATAATGGTGTACTCTAGTCTCAGTTCTCTTCCCCTTGATTTTAAAATTATCAGCATTCATGATGTACTATGCTTACATTATTTTCACCACATAAAATGTGACTCCTCAGAAAGTTCACATATTTCTAATATAAGAATTTATATAGTTTTGGTTAAACCAACCGAAAAAGAACATGTTATATAATCTTATAAGAAATAGCGTAATGATATTTAATTCATATAACATTATTAAATAAAAATAAGGAAATCAATAATGCATTATTAGATTGGTGGAAATGATTTAAGATGACAATAGGTGACATGATAAAAAGAAATAGATGAATAAGAACTCTATAATTTGAGGTAATCTCTTATTTATGTAATTAATTCCTTCCTAATGAATTATTTATCCTTCTTTTCTTGGATAAGAAGCTCAAAATAAAGAGGGATGATTTTTGGAGACGATATTGGGGTAGAGATTCAAGTGGAAATATGAATAAGGTAAGTGTTCGAGTATGGTTAGAGGAATCTTTCCTTTTATAGATAAGCTAGAGTGGAATATTGTCAATGTTTCACTCATTAATGGTTAGGGAAGGTGATTTTTACATAAAAAGTGGTGCATAAGATTAAAAACAATATATAAGTAAAAATTAACTCCATTATAAACCAATCTTTTATTTTTTTTTTCTAGTTTTAAACATCATTTTAACCATATATAGTACTTTTACCATTTTTAATATTTACCAATGTAAATCAATATTCAACCTAGTTAATTTTTCCAACAAAAAAATAAATTTACCCTATTACCTTATTTAAATACCATGATTCTATGTTTTAAATAATTTTTATTAAATCTTAACTTCAAATATATGAAATTTAACTTTAAAATAGAATATAAAATTCCATAGAAAAATAATTATCCTAGACAAAAATAATTTTCTATGTAATGAATTGTTATATTTTGAATTATTACAATACAATTTAATGGATACTAGTTATTTATTATTAATATCTAATATATGATTTATAATAAATTATTCATTTCAACAAAATAATTATTTCACTCATATATTATTTTTAATATATCCATTGGTTTCATTTATTTCCAAGAGGCATGTATATACCCAAGGACTATCTAAATATCAAATATCCATTTTTATGTCCATAAATAACCTTAAAAACATTCTAAAATGTATTCATCAAATTTTTATTTATATTACAATCTTTCTATCAAATTTTTAAAATTTTCCACTTTTTTGAAATTATAATCAATGGTATGATCATCTTGTAAAACTATGAGTGTGGATATTTTAGGTTCATTTTATATGAATTTACATGTTTCTTTATTCATTTTATAATTTTCATAAATAGGTTTTATATTAAAATATAATAATATTATTTTAAATTATATTGTAATATTATTCTGTAATGAAATAAATAATTGTTCATTTTAGTTTGGTGTTGCATTTGAAACAATTTAAGAATAAGTGAGGTATTATAATGAATTTAATAGTCACTTTAAAGAACAAAAGGAGATATAGACTTTAAATGTTGTAAAATTTATTCTTGATCCTAGAGAAGGTGATATTATTGTTCTAGTGCATCAAGTATCATATTTTGTTCCTTCACAATGCTCTATAATCATGTGGTGGTGTACAAATATAATTAATAATGCATGAATGAGAAGAATTACCCATCATAAGACCTTTAGTTTCATGTTTCTATGTATTTCTTGAGGTTTTGAAAACATTACATATTTGAGAAGATCTTTATAGTATTAACTAATCATAATAAATAGTAATACAAATTATTACATAAGGATATGAACCTCTGGAGGTGATATTGTGTTGATAATCCTTAGAAATTGGCAATTAATCTTGATTACACTATATATAAAGAGAATTTAGTTTCCAACACCCATAGTAGAAAATTACTAGGGTAATAAGAATTTAAATATTAATAATAATGGATGTTTATGAGTCTTTTCAATTAATTTATTCTTCAAATAAAGGAAGGGGTGAATTTTTTTCTTTTCAGACCAGAAATTAATTCTTTCTTTAATTGATAATATTCAATTGGAGTAGGTTATGGATTATGAAATCGATTGATTTTTAGAAACTCTAAATAGTGGGAATAATAATGGCGATTGGTCTCATTCTTTTAATTGAAAGGTTTATTTCAGGAAAAGATTATTTATTCCTTTTTCCAAGAGACGTGAGATAATGGGGGGAATTTATCACTTTAATTAAGTCATTTAGTCATACACTAGTACAAAGTATTATGATCTTATATATGTAATGGTTTCTTAGGAGATTGGGTTAAATTATTGAGTTTTATACCATATATTCCCTTGTCAATAAGTTATATATGAGCATCAATATCTATGTGGTTTATTAAAACCCCACTAAATTCCTATACGAAGATGGGATAAAATATTCATGGACTTTATCATTGGATTTATCTGATCTCTCAATTAGATGAATGTGATATGTGTAATAATTTTACAGTTGAAAAAATAAGATTATTTTATTCCTTTCAAGGAGATAACTAATAAGGCGCAACCCACTAGGACCCTTCCTCGGTCATAAGCAAGCCTATTATACCAACCGAAGCCCAGCTTCAATAGTCCAAGGTTTATGGACTATTTCTAATAATATATAATTTAAATGGGTGTCCATCACCTAACAAAAATCTACACACGTCCATATATTAGTAGAATATGATATAATAATGAAATAATAGACATAATAATCCTATTTAACATAGAATGTATGTGAAAATTATTTATAATACATAATAGTAAAGTATATGCAACATCTAAATGACTGAATGAAATTTTATTTTTTATTTTATTTTCTAAACCTTCTTTGTGGATGGGTGAAAACAAAAACTACAAGCAACCCAAAATCATAGTTCAAAATTATAAACATTCACGACACTTGAGAAGATCATGAACTTGATTCAACCACAACATCCCATGTCAAGTCACTTATATCCAATATCATGTGACCCTATCGTCATCAATATCCATCGCCGCTATCGACATCATTGTTCAACCACCACACCGCTAGAGAATGTCATAGCCCGTCAATGACACAAAAAATATCACACTTGTCATAAACCCCCAACAAACTAGTGACAACCAAAACCCCAAAAAACAAATCGATTACACCCTAGTGAAAATCAAAAGACACTGTACTATTGAGAGAAACTTAATGAATTCCACCATATCCAAACATGAATAATAAATAAACAAATCAACATATCTAAAAACAAAAAAGAACAATAAATAGATCGACCACTAATAAGGAACAACCCAACCTTCAATGAAGTCATGGAATGATATACAAAAATAAAAATCCTTCAAAGAAGGGAATACACCTTGAACACTGGAGACTGCCGAACCACACCACCAAAAACATCAATGTCACAACTTCTCAAGATTAAAATAGAAGATAAGACTTTGAAGGAGAGGTCAAGGTTTGGTTAAGAGTGGACAAGCGATTTGAATTTCTGCAACGTCAACGAGGAAGAAACTTAGGATCCTTAAAAGCATAAGAATGTAGACCAAAGTATCGCATTGAGACGCATTGAGTTTTGGATCATGAAACCAAAAACCTATAGCAATCACTACTGCAAATCAGACATTGATTGGAGCATTGGAAAAATAGGTTAGAGATGTGGAAGATGTATTTGAGGGGATCAACAGTGGGCACCCAACATTGGGACCCCAAATCCCTTTGAAGAATATTACCTTGACGTGAAATAAAAAACCCAATCACAGAGATTCCATGATTATAGAAGGAAGTTGGAGGAGACAATTGGAGGGGAGGAAGGAATCATTAGAAGAAGGACAAGACTCATGCACGCTATCGAGCTTGCATCAAAGGGTTTTAGGATGAAACCCTAGTCAGAGATGGGGATGAGAGGAGGGGCGCTAGGGGAGAAGGGATACATAAAACATCTATATTCATTGGAAAATATAGGATCAGAATATCATAAATTAAAGAACTATAGAAAACTAAATATGATAACCCTATGTCACAACTTCTCCTAACATGGGAACATATTTAAAAATTGATCACCATCCACCATGATGATCTAACACCACCATCTCCACAACCACTAAATTCACTTCTAAATTTCCATTATCTACAAAAACACAACATGTATGGGAAAAAATATTTTATATTTGTGATCAGAAAAATACCCAGTAATGAGATTACATAATAGAATAAAAAATATCGAACTTCATATCAGAACAGAATATAATAACATATATGTTATATGGGATTAAGTCAAAAATAGAAATGGAGAATCTCAACCTTTATATCATAGCTCCCCTGAAATCAAAATTCAATGGGAACCTGGAAAATAAAAAAATGTCACGAAACCCTAATGACCTCACATCCTAATTCCAAAAATCATCCGTAATATATCTTTGGGAACATAATGAAGAACTCATGCCTCATTGAGTAGTGAATGTCAGTTAATGAAGATTATAACTACTTTTCTTAACTCATTCATCATAAAATTTAATTTTAATCGATCAATGGGGATAAATAATCTAGGATTAGATGAATCCTACACCATATTTAAAGGGGGTTAAATATTTTATGATGTTTAAACAAAAATTATTTCGAGGTATCTATGTGTTTATAGGGTGTTATCTACCCTTTTTCTAAATCCAAGCATCTCACAGACACCCCACTATCATATCTACAACAATAAGGAACCTAGAACACTTTAAATTATATAGAAACATCAAATAATAATGAAGATATTATAACAACCCAATTTTGATTTGTATTTATTTTTAAATAAACTTGATTCATTCAATAGATTTCATTACACACTACCCCGAGTCTAAATGAACAATATACAACATAACTTATTTACCAAACTATTTGATTAGTGTGTATGAATAAGATTAAAAAAATTATGATATATATATATATATATAATATTATATAAATATAAATTTAATGATTAATTGATGAGAAATAATTATTTATTTTTAAATGAAATTATTTAGTGAATGAAAGACCTACTTTTTGAAGAAGTATATTTGTTTTTATGTTACTTTTTTTATTTAAACAAAGTATATCGATAAATATTGAAAAATATTATTTGAATTAAATATACAGAAAAATTATATGTATAAATTAATAACCATTCATACATTATATAACTAATTGTTAGGCTTGGAGATAAAATAATTTAATGGTAAGAATATATATTTTACATATTATTACTTTAATGTACACAAGGTATTATAATCATAATAAAAAAATAAATAATTATTGATTAATGGTTTTAATGAAATTTATAGATAATATATTCGATAAGATATTATTAAATAAATTTGACAGTTTTTACAAGGTATGGATTGAATGTAAATTATATATTATGCTTATAAATTCCTTTTTATAATCATATTGTTTTGTTTTTTTTTCATAATACAATTCTTTCAAGGAATAATATGTAATCTAAAGGAGATATTTTAAAAAAGATGTATAAATCTTAAATGAGATGTTTTGATTTAATTTCTTCCTCCTAATTCTCTAATCATGTTGTATACATAATAAAATTAATAATATAGTATCATAAATATACCCAGATGATATTATGATAATTACACAACCATTTTACACATCCTTTCCTTCAAATTTAAAATAAAAGTATCACTTGTGGGTACGTGAGGACCCGAGTGTCCACATATTGGCAAGATTCATTTTCATTAGCTTTATACATAGTTATTTATAATTATTTATATAATAAATGTAAATTATATTTATTATTTAATTATTATTATTAAATTATAAAATATAATTTATCTTTATTTTCTTATTTTCATTAAAAATTAAAACAGCATCCATGTGTGCATACGAAGTACCATCTACCTGAAAAGTGTAATTCAATTTTCAATATGTATATTTCTTAAATAATTATAAATATTTATATAATGAATATATATACTTATGTATTATATTTATATCATTTTTAACATTCTTTATATGATTGATCTGTGATCAATGTATGAGTATCGTAACTTCTAAACCAAAACATTCATGAAAAGAAAAATAGTTAACTCCTAGAGACAAAAATTTTAATAAATTTTTATTAATAAATTTCCATTGAAATTTTATAAAAGGATCATATATAATATTAATATTATGTATATTTTTGTGGAATGTAAGTATAATAAATAATGATTCATTATGCATGAGTTTACAATTCTTATGAAGAAAGTCATAAATGATGTAAGGGGTTTATGTTACAATTTCATTTTTACTAGGATTGTTTAAGCATATAATTACGATGAAGAAATAATATGATGTATCACGAAAAAATATTATTTCCTTACATATCATATGGTTATTTCTAAAAATTAATCATTTTCCTTTATTTTTCCTCTATCTAAGATCTCAAAATATTGAATGGATGTTTTTACGGAAAACCAACTTTGTTTTTCTATTCGGTAGTGAATATTTTTCAACCATGCCCATATTTTATTTAAAATATTTTTAAAAATAATTTTACAATTATCCAATGAATTTTCCAAAAATTATTTACCAATTTTTTTCTTTCAATAAAAATTCTTATGATGATTTTATGTATTGTTTTCTAAATGATTCACTTTTAACCAATTGTGTGAACATAATCATTATTTTATCATATACCACACAGATGAATTTTAAAATAGTCTTGCATACTATTTTATTTTAATCTTCTTTACGATTTCCATCATTATTTTTAAATAAAATGTTTCCCATAATATTATTATTTTTTTAGATTTTGAATAAATTATTTAAAAATTAAAGGTTTATTTTAATAAAAAAATTGTGGAGTGATCTTTTAAAAGAATTTTTCATCTATGATAACATCCTTTGATCTTAAATACTAATCATTTGGGATATGATTGAATAATATAACAATTATTTTTTATCTATATGGTCTACTGTTATGATGATGAAATATTGATAAAGCCCTTTTTCTTTTCATTGATTTAAGTTATGATGAATAATAAATGTGTTCATGATATTATGTCATATATATGAATTCATTGTTATTGCATGACATGTGGGACCACTATATATCTCTAAAAAATTATATAATGATTAATGTTTTTTTAGATCAAATGGTATATTATAGGTTATACTAATCAGATAAGAGAGTACATGGGAGGTTATCCTAATCCTAAAAGATGGTACATCGGCGGTTATCCCATATGAGAACCCTTGACTTTATCACACATCAATTCATGATTTATTACATAATAATATATATAATACAACACATAAGATCTAGAAACATTTTTGTATTAGGTATATTACATAACAACTTAAAAATAGGTGGTATATCAACATTATTGAAAACATTCATAACATGCTCATAATATTCCATCATTTATAAAACTATGTGGGATAATTTGGGGAGAAACCTAAGAAAAAGAAGATATATAAACCCAACTAATGGAATAAAAAAATTATAAAATGAATAAAGTATTTCAGGATAGATAATAGGAATTTCAATGGGAAAAATGTGGTGGGAATTATAAACCAAAACAATGAGGCATGATGTACCATGATAACATAAAAGGCAGTATGGTAATGTAGAAAAAACATTAAACATGACACCATAAGCATAAGTAAAGGATAACCACCAAGATATCATAACATAATGTAATTATGATAACCTACCTTGCATCATACATGTAATATTATGAAACTAAAACCTTGTCCCATAAATTTGAGCACTATCTGAGCACACCCATCATAATCATTTCTTGTATTTGAAAAAGTGTTCCTCATAGATCATTTAACATAATAAAATTTTTCTTCATATTTTATCCCATGATTAAGGATTTGGGGAAACATAAATGAAATAACCAAATCAATAAATCATAGTTACAAATAGGTGGATAAAATTAAGTGGAAATAGGTATGGGCGTTCACCTCAAAAATGACCAACATGGAAAATCATAGTGACATTTAGGCAGTGCAACAATGATTCAAAAAGATTCCTAAAATCGTTCATTGGGAGGGAAATGGTCCTTTTATCACTTTTAATTCAAAATTAAATTTATAGTGATATTTAATAACATAATAAAATATAGAATTTTAGAATTAGTATTTATAAGAAAATGAGAGTGATTTAATAAAAACTTTTCATGGAAAATCTCACGATAATATCGGTAGTGTAAAAGAGGTGCAAAATGAATCATTAGAGGGATTGAAGAAAGTGAATAAGGTAACTTATTAAATATATCCAAATAGGGTGTAATATGGATGTGTAATTTCATAACCCATCATTAATTTTATGAAAAATTGTATTACATAAATTGGGGTCTTGAATAAAGTGGATAAAAAGAGGACCCCTTACTAAATTTTGGCCTAGTAACAACTTAGGTAGATTCTATAATGAGAATAGATAAATTATATATCATTATTCAGAAATAAAATATATATTATATGGATATTTATAAATTCCTTTCAACATAACCAATTGAGATAAAAAAGGATAAATACAAAGAATGTTATTGAATTGTGAAGAAGAGGGTGTGGTCCCTTACCTTGATAGGGGGATTACAAAAGCACATGAGAAGATTCTTGAGATATTTGGTGAATCATGAGAGGAATATAGAGTTGGTAAGTCATAGTATAAATGATATCCAATATTTTTAGTGAATAGGATGGGGAAAATGGGTGGTTTATATAGGAACAAATATTGGAGTTCTTTATATTTTTCATCCAAATTTAAGTCTTGGACTCTATATAATAAAGTAATAAAAACCAGAATCCGTACCATAGTTTTTTTCATATGGTTTCTAAAAAAGAGTTGTGTTTTCCATTATTTCATAATTCCATGGGAATACATCACTAAAATATTACACATGGGGATGTGGAACTGAGTCATGTTTAAAAAGTGATGATTTTGATATATTATAATACAATATTTGTTTTGGAGGATTCATAAAAATAATCAAATAGAGTCAAAATCACATTATTTTAAAGGGGTAACATATATTAGTTCATGGATTATTTTTATATAATTTACTACTATTAGGTACATTGGTATGAAAATAATTTCTAGGGGTGAATAGCCCTTTTTGAAATATTAGAAACGATACTAATTTTCCAAAGTTAGAACACTATTAAAATTTGCTGCAAAAATTAAACATATATCATAGGATGTTTTTATAGAGGTTAGGGTCCCCATGATCCTTATCATCTCATCAATATCCTATACTCTTCATGGAGACTATTATTCACAAGTACCTAACTTTTAAATTATAGTGACAACATAATTACGTAAAAATAGAAACATATTTTTTTCACATCGGGTGGTACAACACCTGAATTTTGAAGGAGACATGATCAACCTTCCTTTTTGTGTAGGAGGTACAAACCAACCATCCTTTTATATGGGAATAATAACCCAATTACTGATTTTGTATTGGAAAAGATTAAACAAAAAATATAGAGGACAAACATGTGGTAGAAAAAATTACAACATAGAAATAAAAAAACATTTTTCAGATGATGTAGAAACTTGATGTAGCTTAGTTTCTTTGATCACTTTTGTAGTGCAAGATAAAATCATAGAAGATAATAAGTGATCACAATATAAGAATATAATTTTAATAATTTTCCTATTCAATGTGGAGTAGTAGAGACTATATAATCATATTCTCATCAAATGAATCATCTTCACTGGTATATATTTTAATCCATGATGAAATCTACCAGATCATTAAAGAATGATATTATAGGAGTAAATTTTTAATCAATATTTCCATGAAAATTATTAGTGTATAGTAATATTATAATATTACCATTACCTTTTATCTATTAAATACACAACGAAAAAAAACACAATCTTACTCTGTAATTCTTCATGAAATGTCAAACTAAAACATTTAATATTTTAAGCATAACAATTCAAAAAAAAAACAATTTTAGTAAAATTGAAATAACAATTTAATCTTCTAGAATATAAAAAAAATAATAATTAAATAAAAATGGATAATCATAACAGTATCAATTTTTGATTGTCTAGTTTACTTAAAAATAATTTTACAATTATTTTTTAAACACGTTTTTTTATATTTCAACATAAAATAATAATACATTTAACCAAGTTATTTATTTTAAAAACATTAATTAAATATAAGAGATAATAATTTAGAAACAGTGTAACTAATGGTGGGTCATTACCTACCATTTAAATAGATAGTGGTGGGTCATGACCTACCACATAAAATAGGGATAAGTTATATTTTAAATTATATGAACAAATAAAAAGAACTAACTAAAATAAATTTCATTATATTCTATAGTATGACTAAAGGTTTCATGAAATATAATAAACATTTATTTCCATTGTATATCCAATGGATACTAAGGACCTACCATTTGATGAATCCAACAGTGGATAATGACCTACCATTGGATGTTTCCCATAGTGAATTAGTGAATAAAAATCCAAACAATATGATGTTATTACAAATGAATAAATAAAACAACAATTATTGAAATAATAATAAAATAATCAAAAAAAAAATGAATCAATAATGAATATTCTTCTACAATTTGATGAACCTAAATAAATAAAACACCATATATAATCTTGAAAAAAATATATATAAAAACATCAGATAAAAAATGAAAATAAAAATAAATCAAAATTAAACAGAAAAAAGAAATATAAGAAATTCTATAAAAGAAGTATGTTCCCCTATAGTAACTTAATGAAGCTAATACTAAAAAAATCTATTGAAAAGAATAAATTTTTATGGGTAAAAAATAACCCACTATTGATGTCCAATGGTGGGTAAAAATACTAACTATTGATAACCTAGTGGTAGGTTATGACCCACCATTGGTAATTTACAACAATAACTCATCACCCATCATTGGTAATTTCCATCAATGACATATCAACCACTGTTGGTAATTTATAATAGTGAATCAATGGAATCAGATAAGGGAATTTCAACAAACATGGTAAACATCATGAGAAAAAACGAGAAAACTTATTGTTGACACTTGAAGAAATGAAATTCACAATGAGATGTTGGAAAACTGAGGAAAAATTTACTATTTAAAATTCAAAAAAATAATAGAGAATATGATGTTGAGACCATGAGAAAAGATCCAAATTCTTTATGAAAGCTGGTTATAAGTGACAAATACAACCTAAATATAATTGGTTTAAATATGAATTATCATATTCCCAAAGAAGTTGAAGGAAATTTAAATAGATGAACTTTAGGAGTTGAAAAAATGATCAGGAGATGAACAGGGTGATAGGATGACATATTGGGAATGGATCAGATAACTTAGTGACACAAAATTTCAATCCAAGAAACAGATGGGTGAACAATGATATTAAAAATAGAGTCCCACATCGAAATGAAGATGTGGTGGGCATGTGCTGCATCATACAAGTACTATAGAAAATCATCCGGAATAAAATCACAACACACATGGGCCTACAGGAGACAAATTCCAAACAAATTCACCAGATTTTGGGCATTGTGGGCCTTATATATGGTCCTACTTGCGCTAATAATTCACTATTCACAAACCATCCTCTATGTGGTCCAAGTGGGCTAGACCTCCTAGGGGGGTTGACCTAGGGATACCCCTAAATTTGTTTGATGGCCTCACCAAAAGGATTGCATAGAGGGCTATCTTTTTTATCGTACTTAACAAAAAACAGTTTAAAGAGTTTAAAAATAAAAACCAATGATAAAAAATTATATTAGAGAAGGAATATAATAGAGATTATTTTTAAAATATATTGAATTTAATTAAATTTTATTTAAGGGTAATTAATTAAAATAAAATGAGATGTAAAACTGTTAATATCCAATTACCAATAGTCTACCCGTTTTCTTAAATTACATAATATATCATCTATTAAATTTTTTAAAAAATTGTTGAAAATAATTTATTTAACATACAAATAAATTCTCCCCCTTTCTTTAATATATCAAAATGTACTGTAGTTTTTAAATCTTTTTCATAGAAAAACAATTATTATAATAGAAAAAATGTAAAAAAAATTCATTATAGGAAAAATAAATTGTATTCACATAAAGAAGAATTGAGGAAGTTTTATTTTAGTAATGCATTTTTAACCAGAATGATCTAATTATAATTTAAGAAATATATTAAACGATAATGAGATATAGAACTTGAGTAAATAAATTTAATAGATTTATCAAAACGGAAAATCTGAAAAGGAAAAGTTATGCTTTTGGTATACCCAATTAAAACACCATTTTCTCAAATTTAACCAAATCTAATGATTTAATGAAAATTTCAGGTAATTATTTCTCAGTAGGAACAAATTTAAAACATATATCACTTTTATTTATATGATCCCTAAGGATATGAAATCAAACATCAATGTGTTTAGCTCTTGAATATTGAAAAGGATTTTTATAAATTGAAATAGCACTTGAGTTATCATAGTAGATTTGAATTTTATTAAAACTAAAATTAAAATCATAAAAAGATCGTTTTATCCAAATACTTTTCAAAACATATAGCAGTAACAACATATTTACCATCAACTGTTGACAATTATACTTGAAATTGTTTCTTAGAGATATATTATTGGAGTTGGTGTCCATGGACCAACTATTTCCACTTTGATTACATGAATATTTGATGTAATGAATATTAATAAAACATCATATTACGTATTTTTTGTTCTTCTCTATGACTTTAATGTAATAATGTCCCGTAGTACACATCTCATTGATAAGGTCATATCAGTTCCCTATTATGATGATAACCATGATATTATATGATTATTTCTTAAATAATGTTCTACAATTGGATAATATACTTAAATGAGACAAATAGTATATAGACTGTCTGGTATGAGTACTCATAAGTTGAAGTGGATTCTTCTCATCATGTTTTATCTTGGTAAAATCCTAGGACATAGATTATAAGAATATGACCATTTGTAACAATTCTAAATTTTTTTAGTGTAATCACATATTCATATCTATGATCATGTGTGAAAGTCCTTAGACTTTAATATTATTATTAATTCATGTTACGACTCAGATAGTTAGATGTATTTCATAAACCATGTTGATAAAATTTCATGGAGAACATTGATATATTAGATGAATATTGAGTGGCATGTCATTAATGAATAAGTTGAGAAAGTATTTGTATGTTCCATCTTTATGAAAGCCAAGATCTCATCCCATTGATTGAAATATAATGGTTGCACTATATTCCACATACATGGGGTAATGACATGTTTATTTTAGATAGTCAAAGATAGACATGTCTAGAAAAAAGGTTGGTGATATGGATGTGAAAATTTCATGATGAGATATTTTGACAACGGTATTATATTATAAAGTGAGTGTTCTTATGTGGTTCTTGACGTTGCAACTTTATGTTTTTCCCTTGGGTGCCTTGACCCATTTCTAGATAGTAATCTTGGACTTTAGTAAATCCTACCTAATGCCAATGAGAAAGAGTCCTAGAGGGTCACACACTTATTGTTTTTATGGATCACAATATAATTTTATTTTAGAATAATTAATTGAATATATAAAATTCTAAAGTTGGAGGAATAATTTTATTCAATTTATATTTATTTCATAATTCTATAAAATATTTATTCCTTAGATTGTGAATAAAATATTTATTTTATATATTGAATATTTTTATAAATATTTATATTCTATGTTCTGAATAAAATATTAATTTTTGAATAAAATATTTAGTATGTTATTCAATAAATCATAGTGGAGTTATAATTGACCAAGACTAAGTCTGGTGAAAATTTTTAATTAATAAGACCATAACATAATATTTGTTATTGTGAAAGTTGGTTTGCACCAAAAAATAATGATTATATAACTATTATTATGCGGTATGTGATTTATTAAATGTAATAAATGTTATTAAATGGTCAATATGAAATTAAATAATATTTTAACTCAAATCATTTCTTTATATATAGAAGGATATTCCTATTGTGTAGATCATCCTAAATTAAGAATAGAGAATATTTTTGCACAAAAAATTCTCTATCAACTTCCCCTTCTGTCTCCCTCTACAGAATGAGAAGTGCAAGAGAGATTTCATTAAGATAGAGGAATAATCGATCAAGAAAAAACAACCCAATCCATTTGACCCACTGTTCTAGCACCCAGAGATTGTGTCGTGTTTCTTAGAGATCATAGGAACACGTGCGGATCACCGCTAGAGGATTTCTATCCCTGGATCCAAATAATGTAATGAAGGTAATATAAAAGGTTCCTTTGAGATGATCAACATTACCCAACAATGAAATTTCCTATAACTATGTATTTATTTATTCAAATACAAAGTAAATTAATTATAAATTTGATGTGAAATATCTTCACTCTTTGTTTTAGAAAATGATTATGAAATGAAATTTCATTATATCTCCATCCAATGCATGCTTCTCCTATTCTCGAAACCAACAAGTGTTATTAGAGAAGTCACGTTTAAATTTATAATTATTTAATTTTATGGTGATTTATGAACAATTTTGGTTAGATATTCATTGCATGTTTTTTGTTCTTTAATCTGATTTGAATTAAAATGTTATTGAAATATTAATCATGTTTTCTTGGTTCATTTTTTTAAATGATTATGAAAAAATAATGAATTACCAAAGATGCCATCAAGAAGTGACAAATCATTGGCTGATAAAACTAGGTTACACAGCATTTGGCCAGAGTACACACTGAAGGACCCAAGAACACCCTGAGAGGGGAGGGGTGAATCAGGGTGTCAAATTTTTCATTTTAATGTTGAGGATCTTGTTCCCACGTTGGTAGGAACTTGTTATATCAGTAAAAAAAATGAAAGCAGGAAGTTGACATGGCACTTTTACTTGGTTTATCACAAAGTTCTACGTCCAAGGAATATATGCCGATATTATGTCGGTCTTACCAAAATACACTATTCTTCAATAATTTATTGTTTACATTTTTTTTTCACAATCACACTATGCCAGGAACACTACCTTTACAATGGATCAGGGATAACTCCCTGCATCCCTCGGGTCACTCCCATTGACTCCCCCTGGCTCACTGTCCTTAGTGAATCCCCACTCAGTTTATAGATGTGAAGGTCTCTTTAATAGATCTGAAATGAAGTATTTTCCCATATAGAGCACGAGAATCTTCCTGCATCAATGTCTAAAAAGGATGCACTTGAAAGCACTGAACCTGTAAAACCGATATTTGGAATGTGCAAAAAGGTTACACAAATCATTTCCCACAACACCTACCCTTTGCGCGAAATATCTCACTTTTGTGTGAAACACATGATTTTCACACGTAAAATATTTCACGCGACAACCTAATTTATGCACAACCACAACATTTACGTGCGACATATACTTTTTTACGCCGCATCACCTTTTACGAGCAGCTTTACATGCAACACCCACACTAATGGAAAAATTACTTATACCAACGGTTTAGAACCATTGGAATTGGTCCCCAAACCGTTGGTATAGCCTATACCAACAGTTTGGGAAGCCGTTGGGTGATTTCGCGTGGGGAAAGACCTATCCCAACAGTTTTCCAAACCGTTGGGATAGGTGTTTCCCAACAGTTTAGGGAAACCATTGCGATAGGTAAATATAAAAAAAAAGTTCATGTGGAGGTTTGAGCCCACAACCTCCACATTATATATCAATGACTTTACCACTATCATAGAGTTTTTTTGAATATATTTGGATAAATATAAATATTAATATAAATATTTAATTTATATATTGATTTATTTGACGATATTCAATAAACGTCCTCCTAAAAAATAAGGGTCTCTATCCCAATAGTTCTCAAAACTGTTGGGATAGGCCTTTCCCAATGGTTATGAGAACTGTTGGGATACGTACCCAATATTTTCCAATGGTTTGGCCAAACCATTTGGAAAAGTGGACTTTAAGTGGGATTTTCCCAATGTTTTGGCCAAACCGTTTGGAAAATTGGCCTCAAAGTGAGCTTTTCCAAACTGTTTGGCCAAACCATTGTGAAATCCATAACCATTCCCAACAGTTTTGGAAAACTGTTGGGAAAAGTGACCTCAATGTGGGCTTTTCCCAATGGTTTAGCCAAACCGTTGGGAATGGGTACCTATACCAATAGTTTATACAAACCATTTGTATAGATGCATTGGTATAGGTCAGATTTCCAGTTGTGCCACTTTTTCACGCACCTTCCACTTTTATGCACAACTTCAAATTGTACGCGCAACACCTTTTACGCTCAACTCAGATTTTTTTGCGCAACTCGGCATTTTTCAAGAAACACCCTTTATGTGAACATTTTATAAGCATCAGCACTTAGATATTCTCTAAGTCTTCAACTATTCGGAATGAGGGGGGTCACCTCTTATTTATAGGCCTCACCGACCCCCGCGCATAAAACACATCATGGTGCCAAAAACCTCTCATTATGCATGCAATACATTTCTCAAAACTATTGGGATAGGCCTTTCCCAATGGTTATGAGAACCTTTGGGATAGGTACCCAATGATTCCAAACAATTTGGTGAAATCATTGAGAGAAGTGGCCTCAAAGTGGCCTTTTCCCAATGGTTTGGCCCAACAGTTGGGAAAAGTGGCCTCAAAGTGGACTTTTCCCAATGTTTTGGCCAAACCGTTGGGAAACGTGGCCTTAATGTGAGTTTTTCTCAACGTTTTGTCCAAACCATTGTGAAATACATACACTTTCCCAACTGTTTTGGCAAACTATTGGGAAAAGTGACCTCAAAGTGTGATTTTTTCATTGGTTTGGCCAAACCGTTGGGAAAGGGGACCAATACCAACGATTTTTACAAACCGTTGGTATATATTTGTGCAACTTTTCACGTAACTTCCACTTTTATGCACAACACCTTTTATGTGCAAATCAGACTTTTTTTTCACAACTCGGCATTTTTTTAAGCAGGCCCCTTTATGTGAACATTTTACACGTATCAGCACTCAGAATTTTTCTAAGTCTTCAACTGTCCGGAATGAGGTGGGTCACCTATTAATTATTGGCTTCGCCGACGCTCGCACACAAAACCCTTCTTGGCATAAAAAACCTCTCATTCTGCATGAAATACATTTCTCATATGAACCATTTTCTGCGCACATCTCCATGTTTTTCGTGCAGCCCATGCCTTTGCCATTTTCCAATGTTTTGATTCCAAAACACCTCTTGTGTAGAAAAATATCACTCCACTATTTCACGCACCACACTTTATTTCGTGAACCGTGCTATTTTTCGCACACCACGCTATTTTTTATGCACATCTCACTGATTTTGTGCACCACTTCCTCTTTGCATGCACCTTGTTTTTCCAACAACCTATGTCTTCATTTTCATATTTTCAGTACCAAAAATTTTGCAAACACTGGGGAACAGTGCCACCTTCCACACTATTGTCCTTTTGAACAGTATGATCACTTTTATGTCACACATTCTATAATTCCTTAGAGCATTGACAACAAACACAAACCATACTAAAATTCATGCGAATAAGGACCATGGTTACAAAAATCCCCGCATTTGGGTTTTTTGGTAATCACTAAATAAATTCAAAAGAGCACCAGCCACATGCAAACAAAAAATGAAAGAATCAAATTAGCCAACAATCTAAGTCTACGTGTGAAATGATCGATGTAGAAAACAACAGGGGAAGAGTGAATTGGGATCCCAGGTTTTGGAGTTCCCAATGACACCCAAGAAATTCTCTTAAAGTGTCACAAAAGCATTACATGTCTGGAATTATATAAAGATGCATCAAGAAATTAATTTATTAATTACACACTATTCTTTTATTTCACACCATGTACTGACCAGGAAAACATTGCACATGGAAAAAAGATACAGGGTGTGTAACTAAAATGTACGCCCCATGTAGTCCAACAAAGTCAAATCACTAAATCCCGAGGTGTGTGACTTAGATATATGGCATCAGAGGTACATGGTCTATAGAATTAAGTAAAAACCATGTAGTATCCCATTAATTGATAAAACAAATTAAATTAAAATTAATATTTTAGAATTAAAACCTTATTTATTTTATTAACACAACATTGTGTGTTTAAAATGTAATAATGGTTTTAAATAATATAAAATGATCAATTAAGTTTCTTTAATTAATATTCCATTATTGGTTCTTCCATTTATTTTCAATGAAAACCATTCATGATTGGTATCTCCAAATAAAATCATATTAACATTAAGATGAAAGAAAATTAATTAAATAATTAGTTTATTAATTAATTCAAGAACATTTATCATAAATAATAAAGGAAAGAATAATTAAATGAATGCTCGTCATTTATTTTTGGGTATTAGTTGCATGCATGACCATTCATGATCTTGACCAAAACATATGAATGTGTGGGATGTTTTAAATTAATTTATTCCATGAGATTACAATCATATAATATTAAATTAAATGACGTCCTATGAGTCATAACTCTCTCCATTATTATGTAGGACCTAAGTGTCCAAACATATTAATGTAATCCCCTTTAACCAATCCTTTTCCCCCTCACCTATGTATGAAAAATAAATATTTTTAGTTAATGAAGCATCCTAATGAATATGGTGGCAGTTCAAGGAATAACTTAATGCGGTCTACATAGGTGATACAGAGGTGGATATATGGAATGTTTTATCTCATACCAAGACCGAAAATAAGAGTTATTTCCCCTTGGTCAAAGGTATATTTAATATCTTATCATTAAATCAATTGTATGTTTCATCTCATGAATGCGTCATTTAATTAATTATTTTTTTCTATGAAATTATATATTTAATGGATTCAATGACACAATCACATAAACAAATGAAATTATGTGCAAAAGAGAAATTAAATAAATGAGTTATGCTTAAATATTTAATCCAACATGGTTAATCAATTAAGTAAAATCCTCATAATATAAACAATACATTTAAAGGATAAAACATGATACAATTTGTACATAATAAATTAAAATCCCACAATTAAATATTAAGTGAGTCTAATCCTTCCATTACTTTATTGGGAATGAAACCATAGAAATAAGTGTAGTATATGTCCAAATTCTGAAAACATACTTTTATCAAGGATTTCTCATCAGTGTTTTGGGATAGCATAACCAAAATTGTATTGAGTTAAAAGCTCAAAGTTTGTTTAATACAAATTTGGGGTAAATTGTTGAGGAATTCCAGGTTCAGATTTTAGGATACGGGAATCCATTCAATGGGTCAAGGTGTTGAATGTCCACAGTTGGCTATATCACATACCTAATTACTATATTATGGTTTCATGGTGAAAATATGGATCATTAATAAAAATAATCAAGATACATTCCAATATAATGTTAATGAAATTATACATTTTGAGTTCCATTGGGAGGGATATTTAGACATGATTAAATAACTAAGGATTTAATAAATAAATAAATAAATACATTTAATTTATTATATCTCACTTATATTGAAATAAAACAAAAACTACTACTAATATAATCATTTTAATTATAGGATAAAATGAAAAGTTTATCATCCACACTATCCCTATGATCAATGTCAGAGAAAGATAACCTTGTAACTAGAAGTAACTTACAAGATTGGATTAGAGGGCTTTAGTTTGTGTTATACTATAAATGGAAATATTAAGTTCTAGAATCCTCAATGCTCGGTTCACCTACTAAATAGTTTAATGTCGAATAGTTAATTATCAATGAGAAAACATTGGGCGATGTGGTCAAAGTTCAATGGTTTATTATTTCATCAATATCTAGTGAAATAATGAAATATCATGATAAAATGAATGTATATAGCATGATTTAGAACCTTCATGGACCTTTCTAGGAGAGATTTTGAAAGGAATAGATTATGATTCCCAAGTTTCTCTTTCAGATCAGGATTGGAGAGTTTTCCATTTCTAGGACTGATGATTTCAATATCATTTGATGCACTGATTGCTTATAGGTTCTATGGCTTGAACTCCCTAAAGAACTGGGCACCGAAATCATTTTGGAATCAGTCACTTAGAGTTTCTCCAGATTTTTTGTGAATTTTAATATGAAAAATATTGACAAGTCTCTTCCATATCATATTGATATTCTTCTATATGTAGATAAGAATATTATTCCTAAAAAAACCTTCTGTTCTTTTGTTGAATTAATAGAAAGTGAAATCGAAGATCTTTAATCCCAAATCATATTTATATCCTTTCAATAAGAGGAAGATCAAGGTCAATGATTGGGAACAATATGATTTTTATTTCATATGTGGAAATAAGGGCCAATGGATTAAGAACATCCCCCAACCATATAAGAATGATGTAGCTTCAGGTACATTTTTTATTGACTGAAAATTTTCTATTTCTACAAATTATGTATTATATACAACTTATGGTGCTCAAATATGTATTCAAATAATGAAACCATATAGATTGGGAAAGATTGACTGTGGAGTTGTAGATCTTATTGTAGCCAACAGAGCTAAACATATTGATGTAGCTGTCATGGACTACCACATCAGGTTTCCAACAAGAATTATATTAGTTTTAAAGGGTTTTTAATATGGGCCTCTAGATAGAAAAAACATTATTTATGTATCCATACATGAAACAAATGTATTTTTTTCAAATTTGGGAATAAACTTTTAATCTTTTATATATATAGTATTTTTTATGGTAATAAACATTTAATTAACAATCATTATGTGTTATTTAGCACGAACCAAATAATATAAATCTATAACATAGTTACTTTACCTCACTCATACCACACCCAAATTTGAAATCACCTAAAAGGTCCTATAAATGAAAAGAACATGACAAAATTACATCAAGATGCATATTTTGAATCTTTTGAACTAAAAACACTTGGTTTATGCCACACATGTTTATATGAAAAAATGACCAAAGGCCTTTTTAGTGGGAAAGGTTAAAGGGCTAAGGATCTTCTTAAATTAGTTCATGCTGATGTGTGTGAACGATTTCATATTGAAGAAAGGTGTAGCTACTCATACTTCATAATGTTTACTGATGATTTTAGTAGATATGGATATGTCCACATAATGAGTTATAAGTCGGATTCTTTGGAAAAATTCAAGGAATACAAGAATGAACTTGAGAATGAGCTCGGTAAGAATATTTACAAATATCACTCATACGATGGTTGAGAATATCCTAATCAAGACTTAATTTATTATCTTTTGGATTTCAATACTTTTTCTCAAATCACTCCATATACACATTAGTGGAGTGGTATAATTGAAATAAGGAACCACACCATGTTGGACCTGGTGAAATCAATGATGAGTCATGTTAATCCCTCGTTGTCCTTTAGGGGATAAATGTTACTATTACAATAAAACATACTAAAACTAGTGCCCACTAATTAAATAGATGTTATTCCATAACAATTATAGATTGGATAGAATCCTGTGTTACCTTATATTCATTGGTGGGGATCTGGAACATTTTTATGGCCTCTTTTGTTAATAACATTTCACCATAATGTACAAAGTTTGTCATTATAGGATATCTCAATGAAAAAAGGGATACTACCAATAAAATACTTTAGAAAAAAGGATATGGTTGATAGATGCCCCAAATTTCTTGAGGAGGATCTTATCTCTAAAAGATATTGTGGGAGTAAGATAAACATCAATAAAGTCAATGATGTAGATATAATAGAGTTGGCACAAGAAAAAAATTCAAAAATACCCAGGGAAGAATAAATTGTTCTAGGGAAACAAATAATACATAGGATTACTATAAAGGTTAGACAACCAGAATAGTATAGATTTCTAGTACCTGAGGATAGTGACTCATTATTAGTTGATAATAATGATCATATAACCTACAAGGAAGAAGTAACTGGAATAGATGATTCCAAGTGGAATGAATCATTGAATTATGAAGTGGATTACCTATACCAAAACCAAGTCTTTATTTTGGTATACCCTCCATTAGATGTAATGCTTGTTGGTTGAAAATGGTTATTCAAGAAGAAACTGGACATGGATGGGAAAGTCAGTACCATTAAGGCATGACAAGTTGAAAAAGGGATTAAACAATGTCAAGTTATGTACTATGATTATACCTTTTCATCGATTGCAATGATGAAATACATTATAATTGTACATTCCATTACAGCTTTCCATGATTATGATATTTTGAAAATTGAAGTCAAAATATCCTTCCTTGATGGGAACCTTTAAGAAGATTTCTATATGAAACATTCTAAAGGGTTTGTGAATCCAATGGATTCCAATAAGGTATAAATATTGCAAAGTTTCATTTATGGATTAAAGAAGGTATCCAGGTCTGGGAATATTCATTTTGATGAGGTCATAAGAGAATTTGGATTCATTAATATTGAATGTGAGTCGTTTTTCTATAAATATTTTAATCTGAGTGCATTAATTTTCATAATACAATACCTCTTTAAATATTACCTATAAAAAAATATTAGTATTACATTATGTGAAGGCATGGTTGAATAAGTGATTCTCTATGAAAGGCTTTTTTTGGCTGCATAGATTCTTGGGATCAAGATCAACTATGATAGATCCAAGAGGTTTCTAAATCTAATTCAAAGTATATACATTCCCAATATATTAAAGAGGTTAAATAAAGAACAATTTGATAGGGGATTATTTTCAGATTCACATGACATTCATATTTACAAGAAAATGTGTCCTCGAACACATGAGGAAAGAAAAAATATGAAAAGGATTCCTTGAGAATTAGATATTGGTTCAATCATTTATGTTATGCTATGTACTAGGAAAAATATCTCCTACACATTAACTACGACTAGAATATATCACGATGATACAGGTGACCACCATTGAATGGTAGTAAAGGTTATCCTTATGTATTTGATGATTACTAAGGATATCTTCCTAGTTTATGGAGGATATGATGAACACGTCATCATATGATATTTTGTAGTCTCAAAAGTGTTCAATATTATATGAAGTCATAAATAGCATACATCATCACCTTGAATGGAGTTTTTGTGAGTTGTCAGAATTCAATGTAGGATGTGGTTGCAGATTCTACAATAGATTAAGAGTATATTGAGAATTATCAGATAACTATAGAAGAAGTATGGATCTGAAACATCATCCAAGAGGTTGACGTGCTACCAAGTAGTAAATATCCTATAACACTATATTGTGATAATACTACAATGGCAGATCTTTAAAAAGACACAAGGCTACATCAGTAGACGAATCACATACATTAGAAGAATCATATTTTGAGGTATTTTTTCAGAGAGGTAAATTTGCACGGAAAAATATTTCCTTGAAAAATAGTATGGTGGATCCCATGACTAGAGCCCTAATTTATCAGAAACCTGAATATCTTTTGAGTTCTAGTAGAATTATGGTCGTAGGTAGTTGGCTCTAGTCAAAGTGGGAGTTTGTTAGAGTTTGTGTCTATGACCAACTATCGGTACATCGATCAATAGAATATTTGATGTATATAATATTAAAAAAACATATTATTACATATTTTTTGTTGTTATTCATGACTCTAATGTAATAATGTCCAAGAGTATACATCACATTGATAAGGTCATGACTGTTTTCTTATATGATGAGAACCTTGATGTGCGATGATGATATTATCAAATAATGCTCTAATGTTGGATAACATACTTTGATGGGAGTCATAGTACATAGATTTTTAGGTGTGATTATTCATAAGAAGATGAGGATTCTTCTCATGAAGTTCAAAAATGGTAATCTCTAATATGGGAATTTATGAGAACATTCCCACAAGTAGGAATTCTATATTTTTTGGTGTCATCATATATGCCTATCTACGAGTGTGTATGAAGGTCTATAGAAATTTATATTATTATTAATGAATTTATCAACTTGTTTACTTAGATGTATTTCATAAACTATGATGATAAAAATTTAGTGCAAACTTTGTTACGTTGGGTGTTCCGCGAGTGACCACTACAAACTATTTGACTTTTTCGAATGGGGGAATATCTGTTGGTAAAAGTGGATTTTCTGTTGGTAAAACGTTTTACCAACAAATATATCCCTGTCACTAGACCTTTAGTAAAAAATCTATTTCTACATGTTATTGTGACATAAAAAATAATTCTGTTACAATTATAATATTACCAATAGAAAATATATATGTCGGTTAATGTGTTTAGCAATAAATTAAAATGACATATTTTTATGTTGCTAATAATATAACCAAAATATTAAATCTATTTAAAAATTACATAGTATAAATTATATATATTTATATCCCATAAAATTTAATATTATATTTATTGATCAATCATATATAATACACATGCTTGAATTTTTACACAAAATGGAAATTTTCAGACAAATTAAAACTCTTGAAAAAGATTAATTATATAAATATTGATATTTAATATCGTAAGATTAAATACATATCTCAACTTTTTTGATACATAAAATATCATAAAAACTCCAAAGATCATGACACATCCATGCCCACCGTCAAAGGGTATATGGAAATCCTCCGATATGTCTGTTGATTGGAATCCTCTCCACCCAAAAATTTTCTACCATGATAGAACAATTACTCATTATAGCCTGATGTTAGTGATCTCTTTCATCACCCCATCAGTAGGAAACTCAAAGAAACAAATCAAGCCTACTCCGATACTAGTGAGAAAACTATAGTGAATATTATTTCAAACCTTTCCACTCCAGGATCTACAACACACAACCAAAGAGCATACCCACAAATCATTGTGATATATCTATATTAATTGAAACAACAATATAAATAAATGAAGGTAGAAAAAATTGTTTACTTATTAAAAACCCAAGAGTAGTGATTTAGAATAAAAAAACATTTAATAATATATATTTAAAAAACTTCCTAGAATAAAAACAATGCTCACTTATACTATTGTGCCATAGAAAAACCATAGCATATAAAAAATAATATTCTCATGTACAAGTTCAGAAGAAAAAAATTGGTCAAAGAAGATGAACGAGCCCAATAAAAATGAAATAATGTTTAGATATGTTAAAATACAAGAACAATTCAAATGTAACTGACCCTTAATGGGGAAGGGCATGGAATATGGGTTGTGTAACTTCTCTCTAGGTGCATAATAAATTGAATATAGAGGAAAGAATTCAGACTTTGGTTAAAAATTAAAATTCCTTACAAATGAGATCCCAAAATCATAAAATGTATTAAATCATACATAAATCACTTGAAATTTCTATATTCTTAGTAAAAGAATATCATAATTCTCCGGATAGTACCTAAAACACATTATGTTCAATGGATGAATGATAACGAAACAAAATGAAATAATTATAGGAAATTTTTAAAGTGCATTTTCAGTCTTTCAATTGGATAAATGAATAAAATATATAAATAGCATAATGAAGAAAAGAAATTTTGAATATGTACAAGAAATAAATTTGATATAATATGAGGGGAATTGAGCATGAAAACATCAGGGTATTAAGGTAAGATATCTATTTGACTATCTACTCACAAAAATAATTAGATGGGGAATTCATGTCAACAATTACCATCAACACTAAAACATATTGAGAATGAAAAAACATGTCATGTTATGATAATAACCATTCATAAAATGAGAAATAAAAAGGGAATCTATGATTATAAATGTTGAGTCTCTCACACTAAACTATCAAGGCCTTCAGAAACAAATCCTTCTCGCAACGTATCTAGTGTGCCAAATGAATGTCTTTAAAATGATCATCATGTTCTTTCCATGAATGGCATATAAATTGGTATCTTAAAGAAACCCAAAAAGGTACGCCTCTGCTACCTCTTTCAACGCCAATGTGGCATGGCAGTGAAAAATCAGTCTTGAAGTCCTGAGCAATTTTACAGGCCAACCTTTGGAATGTAATTTTCTTTACCAGAAGTTAATTACACTTCTAGAACTTTAAAACATCATGAATAGTAATAGTTCTAGAATGAAATCTATGGGGCTTATTCGTGAATGTAAAAATTTACTTCTCCATTAAATTTGATCAAAATAATAAACAAGTGAAATAAAAATATCATACTCAATATACAATGGGTCAAAAAGAAATGATGACTGAAATGAAAATGTAATTACTCTATCCTTAATACAGATCATCTTTTTATAGAAGACCAAAGCACTAAAAACTGGTTGGGTAGGGGGAAGAGAAAACTAATATCTCACTTACATGATTCTCAAATATTGCATCATGAACCATGTATTCAACACCCTAAAAAATTTATCTTTCTCTTGATCATACTTGAGAGAATGAACCCCAACTTTCAAAACTTAAGATAAGATATTCAATCTAGGTAGTGCATATATACCTATAAAAATTTCATATTAGGTCACAAAAGTAAAACAAAACACCTAAAGTAAAAAAATGATTAACTCAATAAAAAACATACTGCTCATCTTTGTTAAAAATAATTGAAAAAACCATTTGAATTTGAGAAACATGTTGTATAAAGAGATAAAAATTCAATGTTCCATTGTTATTTACAACATAGATAAAATTATCCAATTTGATCTCTGAATCCTGTCAATGAAAATGAATGAATTAATTCCATTGATCAATTAAAACATAATATAAGCTCATCACAATTGGAGAATTATGAGCCATATAGTTACAAATATATTTGAATTTATAACATAAATTTTTATATATAAAGGCATGATGATTTTCAATGATGATAGAATAAAAGGGGGGATATTTGTAACAAAAAATTATAAAAAAAATTAAAAAATGGAATCATCTTAGAAGATAACTTACACCATACCTTTTTCAAAAATAAATGGATGTTACAATGAGTACATGATACTGAATATTTTCCAGACTTCTGGAAGGGTGAAGACAATGCCCATACATCTAGATGGGTGAAGGTGGTGTCCTTTAACCTATACTATAGAGGGGTTGCGGTGATTCTAAGATATTTATATTTCTCATTGAATATCTGGTGTGTATGGTAAAAAGGTTTATAATCCATGAAACTTTAATGTAGTCTCAAGATTAGATAGATCTCACACAATATCTTTAAATTTTATGAAATATTCCCCACTTTACTACACAGTATGTTCCATTAGTTGATGTTATTTCATGAACGTGAAAAAAGGAACCAATAGAATCTCTCACATCAACCCATCTATTTGTTTTATTTTGAAATGTTTCATCTCTTTTAATGAGGTTTAACTCTAGATCCACACTAAAATTAACCAAGGGATCTAAGAGAGGACCAATCTCCCATCTAGGATGTATGGCTACCTTGTCCACACCATTATCATTTTCCAATCTTCCAGAAACATCCTCATCTAATGATTTTAAAATAGGGTATAAAAATATTAATTCCTTGCAAATTTTTGGATTTGAAAACCACGTTTCATAAATCGCCAATCTTGGAGAAACTATCTCCCTCTTATACTCAACCAAATCCATAGAAAATGTTATGAATACTCGTTTAGAAAATAAATTTTTTGTACATGATATTATAAAATTAATTTTTCTACCTAATCAATCTGAATGAGTTCCCATTTTGGATCAACTGTAGTGAAAAACACTGGGGATGTTGTTAGAAAAACACCTTCACAGAAAATTGTAAGAACATTGGAATGGAAATAAAAATCCTATAATTTCAAAATTGTTAGAAAAAGTGGGAAGAATAAATTTATTTCATTTTTAGAACAAAAAAAGAGGCAAATAAAAAAAAGGTAACAACAGAAAGTAAAAATGACTATATCAAACTCAATTAAAAGATTCAAATAATAAAATTTTGAATTATACTAATAGATTGATAGTTTGTACATAAGAGAAATTTGCATAAAAATTAAAATTCACGGGCCTAGATAGTTCTAATAATTCTAATAATGCAACCATATTAGAAAGTACATTGGATGTATGAATAACCATTGGTTGGAAAATCCATACCCTAAGAAATATCTTCCCATCTACTTCAATCTTTATAATAATAACATTTTTTTATTTCCATTATTTATCCCAAACTAAAGCAGATCCAATGTAGTTATGACCTGACATGTCAACGTCAAGATCTCCTTCCATTCGGAATTGATAATAGGAAAGGATTTAAAAACATATTTTTAGACATTATCTTGTTAATGTGATCTAATTTCAAAGATAATAGTTAAAATTATGTTTTCAAAAAAATGTAGTGAAGAGTGTATGATTCCATGATTTTGGCATATAGAAAAATGGAATATTCTTCCAAGACTCAAGTGGAAGACCTATGAGTAATTACATGATCATTTAGTTATAGTAAATACAGAATCATATAGTAAAATGGATGGCCTGTGAGTTATCCACATATGATCAGAGTTCAACTTTTGTTATTGTTGTAAACATATATTACATATATATTTCCAAAAATCATAAGAAACCCCACATAAAATGGACACCCATCTTCACATCGAAGGTTGTATATGCACTTTTTATAGTGAATATATTACACTATTGAAAAAAATATCCTTCTTTGAACCCAACATAGTAAGGCTCATTCCAATGTAATTTTGAATTAATAAAGTGAACTTGTGTTGAACGTTATTACACAAATTCAATAGTTTTGCACAAAAAATAAAATATGATTTGAAAACCATTAAAATTGATAGTTATAAAATTTATTGTGAAGAATAAAAATAATTCATGTGTTAATAATGGTGGCAGATGTTAAACAATTAACCTAATTAACATCAAATACAATGTTTTCTATAGTCCCACCAATGGAACACCAGTACAAACCAAAATTTAAGGTAGAACTATTAGATGAATGAAAAATGTAAAAGATTATTTCTTTAAATAATGTAACTAGGATTACAAAATGGATTGAAAAGGGATGGTAAGAAAGACATAAAAAAATTAAAATTAGATCTTTTAATTACATGTACATCCCCTTTACACACTTCCTTTAAAAGATTTAGTAATTTAATATGGAGGAAAAAAAACAAATTGATAAGTATTGAAAAAATGGATGAAAATTTATTTCTCGAAAATAAATTTTCATGATTTAATGGGGAATTATAAATTACCTACTAGTGAAAAAATCAAATAGATAAAACAAAACTATATGCCTAGAAATTGAAAAAATATAAAAATGGTCAATGTTGTGGCCAAAATAATGATCTTAAATCCTGTTAAAAACAATAAATACTAAATAATAACAGATAAATATAATCTAGTACAAAAACCATCACTGTAGAAGATCTAACTTTCACAAACAAGAATCTTATCCATCGAACCCATCCCAAATTAGTAACCAGCAGACTACACCAGCGCTGAAAGCCAGGGGAGATTTATTTCTTGGAAAACCCTCCAAAGTAGTAAGTAGTGGACAACCATCAAACTAGGGGAATCAGTGGGTGTAATAGTGTGAGATAAGAGAAGCTCCTGGGAAATGGTAAAGGACTCTAGGGACGATTATGGTCGAGCTGAGGCAGCAGGGACCAAGTGGTCATGCAGGGATACTATGCTAAAATGCTATGGAAAATAACAGTCGAGTGAGGACGATGGGTTGGTACACCTGGGACGGAAGGTACAGAGAGGGGTTTCGTGTGAGGATTTCGGTCAGGAACAGAGGGGGGTGGGGGGTTCATGCGATGTTGTTCATGGGGGTTGGTGACGTTGAACAGGAAGGTGGTTCTTTTTAAGATTTTAATAAGGAACTCTGATAGGGGAAAAGGGTGTTCTTGTGACGATTTGAATGAGGAACACTGACTGGAAGTAGTGAGGGATTTGTACAAGGATGAATGTGGGGAATTCCATTGAGGAACACCTACGGAGAAAGGGGAGGAAGGGTAAGGGAAGGTTGGTCGCAGGGATGTCGGCCAGAAAATCCCTTTTGGGGTGGGGGATGATTTTTTAATTTATATATAATTGATATAAAAAATATATTGAATAACAACTATGTATATATATATAATAACACATATTTTTATGTATAATTTATTTAAATTATGGATATTTTAATTAATCCTATATTTTTATTATAAAAATTATATGTTTGTAATGGGTGATATATTTATCTATATATTGAATATTTGGTAAAATATTTGATATTATCAAATAATATATTGCGACAAATTTTTTTATAATGGAAGAGTATTTTTTGGTAATAATAATTGATATAAATCGATTTATTTCTTGAAAAAAAATTGTTGGTATTGTTATGACAATCCAAAAGATTTAAATGTTAGTAAATGATTTTTGGCATTGAACTAATAATATAAACATATATATCAGTTGGTCAAAAACGGTAGGTGTCTGTAGTTAATACAAACAAAAATTATTATCTGTTGGAATTAATAATTTTACAAACATCTATATTAACTACTGGTAATTTAATGTTGGTAAAGGGATTTTTTAGTGGAAATTTTATTAATGAATATGTCAAGTAAGGATTTTACCTTTCATATTTATTAAAGATGATATATTAGCAATTTTATTGTAATAAAACCTTCACATTAAATTCCATGGCCATGGTGTAATGAAGTGTTTATTTTAGATAGTAAAAGAGATACATATCGAGAATATTGGTTGGTGAAATAGATGTGAAACCTTCTTGATAAGATATTATGAAAAAGAGATTATATTACATAGTGAATGTTCGTAAGAGGTTGTCGATTTTATGACATTATGTTCTTCCCCTTAGGGTGCCTTGAACTATTTCAAGACAGTAATCTTAGACAGTAAGCAAGATCACCTAATGAAAATGAGAAAGAATCCATGAGGATCACACACAAACTGTTTCCATTGATATTGATTAAATTATATTTTATTTTATTTAATGTAATAAATATTATTCTAATGTTTTAGGAATAATTTTTTTAATGTTATATTGATCAGATAAATAAAAGAAGCATTTATTCTTTGGATTGTGAAAAAATTATTAATTTTATTTATTGAATATTATAAAAAAAATTATTTGTAATATTGTGAATAACATTTTTATTCAGTTGTTTAATAAATTCTAGAGGAGTTAGAATGAACCAAGACAGAATTTTTTGACAAATATTAATTAAGAGTACCGTTATATAAAATTTGTTATTGTGCAAGTTTGCGCAAGCCACAAAATAATCATTATATAATTATTAATACGTGACATTGGATTTATTGAAGGTAATAAATGTTATTTTATGGCTAGTGTAAAATTAAATAATATTTTATCTTAATTAGAAACTCTATAAATCTATGAATATGTATATTGTGTATAGAATATAAAATTGAGAATAGAGAATTGTTGTGCACAAAAAATTCTATCTCAACTCACCCTCTCTCTCAGCCAAGAATGAAAAGTACAAGAGAAATTTCATTAATTCTTAAGAATGAATGATCAAAAATGAATAATGAAAGTAATTAAACTTATCACTCTAGCACATAGATATTGAGTGGGGTTGCTCAGAGATCATAGGAGCATTATTGGAATATAGCTAAAGGGTTTCTATCCTGTGATCCTTACATTAGAATGAAGGTAATCTAAAAGGGTCATTTTGGATGATCAATAATCACCTATGAATAAAGTTCCTAAGAAAGGGTATTTATTTCTTCATATATTAAATAAACTAGTTATATACTTTAGGAGAAATATCCCTGCTCTTGGGTTCACGTAATGATTATTAAAGGAAATTTTAATATACCACCCACCTTAAAATGATTCTGTTGTGCCCAAAACTATCAAGTGGTATCAAATTGTTCATGTTTAGATTTATAATTATTTATTTGATTTTTAATCTATGTGAAATTGTGGTTAGATTTTTATTTCAAGTTATTCATTATGTAATCCTATTTAAATTAACATGATATCAACATATTAAGCATGTATGTTCATTGTTTCATTTTCTTAATGTTTTAAGAACAAATGAAGAATGACCAGAGATGGCATTGGGAAGTTCCAAATATTTTGATGGTAAAACTAGGTTACAAGATGTGTGGTTGTATCTCAAGATGTATACACATTTATATTTTATATAGATGCACCATGAAATTAATCACACATTCTGATTTTATTGCACATATCATGTGGACCAGGCCAACCTGGAACACAATAAGAGGATACAGTGTGTGTAGCTACCAGGTACACACTGTGTAGTCTAGCCGGGATAACATATCGAAGCCCTAGGAATGGAACTTGAGTATTCCAAAACTGAGATACATGGGTGGTATCATTATGTACACACCCTGTAGTCTCTCATTAATGAAAAAAAGTAAAATTAGATTAAATTTGAAAATTGTAGCATTAAACCCTTATTTTATAAATTTTCAATCAATTGAGTGTTTGAATAATTAATAATGGTTTTAAATAATTTTAAATTCTCAATAAATTTATTTTAATTAATATGTCATTATTAGTTTTTCTATTTATTTTACATGAATTCTTTAATTATGGGTATCTCTAAATAAGATCAGATTATCATTAAAGTGAATGGTAACAAATAAATAAATAAATAAATTAATGTATGTTTTTCCAAAATAAGAAACGAACAAATAAATAAATGAATTACAACCATTTAGTTTTTCTTATTCATTGCATGTATGGCCACTGACGAGATTAACCAAGACCTATATATGTGTTGGATGTTTTAATTAAATTTATATCAAGAGTTTGAAATTAATTAATATAAAATTCAATGATATCTTGTGAGGTATCCCTCCCTCCTCTATTATATAGGACAACAAGTCCAAGGATATTTATGTAATGCCCTTTAACCAATCCATAGGTTCCCCTCACATGGGTTTGAGTAATAAATACTTTCAATTAATGGATCATCCTAAGGTGTGAAGAGGTAGTACAAGATGGATCCATAATGATTCCATCACAGGTGATACATAGGTGGATAGGTGCAATGTTGTTACTCATGACATGACTATAAATATGATTTTTCCCCTCACCAAAGGTTGATTTATTGTCTTCTCATTAAATCAACTATTAGTTAAAGATCATGAATGAGTCAATTAATTAATTAATTATTTTTATCTCTACAATTATTTATTTTATGGATACCAGATCACTATCACATAAATAAATGAATTCATTTTCAAAGGACAAAATTAAATAAATGAATTATACATAAATGTTTAATCCAACATGGTAAATAAATTATGTAACATCCAATTAATATTAAAAATATTTTCAAAGGATAAATAAATATAAAATTTATTCATAATAAAATAAAATAATTCAATTAAACCATTAGGCCGACTAAGTATTCAATTAATTTAATAGGAATCAAACTATATAACTAAGTGTAGTACATGGCTACATTTTGGTCACATACTTTTATTGGGGAATTCTAATGAGAGTTTTGGGTTGGATTAAAAGAAATTTTTATATGTTTAAAGGCCAAAGTCTAATGAAACAAAATTGGAGGAAAGTGTAGGAGAAATCCATATTAGGATTTCAGGATATGGGAATCCAGTCAAGGATCTAGAAGATGAAAGTATGCAGTAGGAAAACCACCTAACAAACTAATTTATTATGGTTTTTTTGGAAAAATTCCGGATCATTAAAAATAGTAATGGGGATCCTTTCTACTATAATGTTAAAAAACTGGACGTTCCGAGTTCAATGGTGATGGCTATTGATTGTTGAAAAAAATGGGATTTTTGATTAAAAAAATTCTATCTCCCTTATTTTGTAATCATGAAAAGAACAAATAATATTATCTTTTTAAATGAAGAATAAAATGAAAATTTTATCATCCAAACTATCCATATGATAAATATTGATAAAATACAACCTCTTAACCAGTAGTTGCTTCCCGGATTTGTTTATACACATTCAGGTTGTACTAATCCATGAACAGAAATTTTACGTGCCAGAACCCTCAATGCCTCATCCACCTACTAAATAGGCTACCGAGGAATAATTCATTGTTTATGAGAAACATTTGAGAGAAATAGTTGATATTAAATGTTTAATTCTTTCATTAATGTCTAGTGATCAAATTAATTCTCATGAAAACATTGATACATATAGCATTCTTGAGATCCTCTGTTGTCTTCACCAGAAGTGAGATTGAGTGGAATGGTTTGAGATAGTCAAGGTGTTATTTCCGAAAAATATTTGAGAGGGTACCCCATATAGGAATCATGTATTCAAGGTCATTAGATAAATTGATCACTTAGTTGTTCATGTGTTTGAAATCCCTAATGAAATGGGTACTGAACTCATTCTGGAATCACTCCTTCAGGGAATCTCCATATTTTTTTTGAATATTAATATAAAAAACATTAAAAAGTCATTGTCTTATCTTTTTACCCATCGTTTCCAAATAGATAAGGATATGAAGCATGAAAAACTTTCTATCCTAATAGTGGATGAACAGAATGGGAAAGGGAAGTTATTTAAGGCCAAATTTTCTTCACACCCTTCCAAGAAGAGGAATACCATGGGGAAGGCAAGGGAACATGATGTTTTCTATTTCACATGAGGAAAGAAGGGACATTTGTTAAAAATTTGAACCCATACAAAGAAGAAAGGGGGAGATTCTTGTGTGTTTTTATCAAGTGAAATTTATCTATTTAACCAAATTGGATATTAGATATAGCTAGTGGTGATCACATATGAATTTTAAAATAAGATCCATGTATATTAAAAAAGATTTATTCAGGGGATTTGGATATTAAAGAATCAAATAGAACCAACATTCTGTTGTAGATATAGGGGACTACCACCTCACATTTCAAAATAGAATGATCTTGGTTATAAAGGATTGCTATTATGTGTATTTAGTTACCAAAAAAATTATTCCTATACTCTAACATGATATGAATGGATCTATTTTGAAATTTGGGAATAAATGGTTCTTCTTTTATAATGATATCATTTATATGGTATGGAATATTTAAATAGTAGTCTTTATATTGTATTACATTGCCCAAACAATGGAAATTGATAATGAAGTAACATTAGATAACTAATGCAACCCCCAACATTAGAATCACAAGATATGTCTTGTAAATGAAAATAATTTTACTTAATTACATCAAGAAGGATATTTATATTTTTTTGAATTAAAACCCCTTGGTGTATGTAACACATGTTTATAAGTAAAAATGACCAAATCCCTATTTAGTGGGAAAGGTGAAAGGGCTGAAGAGAATATCCAATTTGTTTGTACCAATTTTTGTGGACCATTTATGACTGAATCAAGGGGATGATACTCATACTTCCTAACATTTATAGCTAAATTTAGTTGATATGGATATGTCTACTTAATGAGGTATAACTCATATCATTTTGATAAATTTGAGGAATACAAGAAAGAAGTGGGAAACTTTCTTGGTAAGATGATTAATAAAATTTCATCAATGTGTGGTGGATAATATCTTAATCAATACTGCATTGATTATTTATGGAATATAGGGATCTTATCTCAACACACTCCTCATTATACACCTCAGTGGAATAATGTAAGTGAATGGAGGAACCACACCTTATTGGACATGGTGAGATAAATGATGAGTCATACGAGTCATCCATTATCCTTATGGGGAAAACATTATAAAAAACATCATATATTCTAAATAGAGTTCACCTAAAGAAATAGATGGTATTCCATACCAATTAAGGAATTGAATGAAGCCTATGTAGTATTACTTAAATTTGTTGGGTTGTGAAGCATTTGTTAAGGCCCATTAAAGTAAAAATATTTCACCCCAAGGAATGAAGTGTATTTTTATATGATATACAAAAGAAACAAAATGATACAACCTATACATCCCTTCATAAAAAAGGTTATGTTTGATTGATGAACGAAATTATATGAGGGGGATCTTGTCTCTAAATGAGATATTCTGAGAGAGATATACTTTGTTGATGTCTAGGATCTTGATATACAAGTGTTTTCATATAAAAATATTCCACAGTGCCCCATGGAATAAGAAATTGTTCCTGAGACATAATAATGAAAATGAGTATTAGAGAGGTTACAAACCAAAATGATAATATTTTTGAGTGAATAAAGATAGTGAATCATTATTATTTGATAATAATGATCTGTTAAACTATAAGGAAGCAGTAATCGGCACAAATATTTACATGACGCAATAAGATGTGAATTTTGAAATGGATTCCATGTACCAAATCCATGAATGGACTTTGAGAGACCCTCCAGTAGATTTAAATATCCTTAGTTGATAATGTGTATTCGTGAAGAAACCAAAAATTTAAGGAAATTCAGTAACTATAAAGTGTGAATGGTTGAAAAATGTTTTAAAAAACATCATGGAATTTACTATGAGAAGAAATAAAAATATTCTATTATAAAATATATCTGAATTATACTTTCCATTATAGATTTCCATGATTATAAGATTTAGAAAAATGATTCCAAAACATGATTCCTTAACAAAAACCTACAGAATGATATCTATAAGACACAACATGATGGAATTATGACTCTAAAGGATTCCAACAAGGTATAAAAGTTGAAAAGATACATTTATGGACTATATAAAGCATCCAAGTCATAGAAAATTTATTTTGATGAGGCCATAATAAAATTTGGTTTCTTAAAGAACTAATACGAGGTATGTGTCTTTAAATGGTCCAGTGGGAGTGCATTCATTTTCTTAATAGTACATGTTGATGTCATATTACCCATGAGAAACAAAATACCAGTCTTACAGTCTATTAATTCATGGTTAAATAAATTCTTCTCTATGAAGGACATGGGAGAGGAAGCATATATTCTTGGTAACATGGTCAATCATGATAGAACCAAGAAGTTTCTAAGCCTATGTCAATTTATATACATTCAATAGATACATCACCTGAATTCGACAAAATTTAAAGGTTTAGTGAAAATATTCACTAATTGTTTCTCGATAGAATCAAAGTTAAAACATATATAACCTTTATTTACGTGATCCGTAAAAATGAATTATATCATCAATGTATTTAGTTCATCAATGTTAATTTTTTTATGAATTGAATCATAACTTGAGTTATCATTGTATATAGGAATTTTATCATTAATAATATTAAAATCAAACAAAAATTGTTTGATCCAAATACATTGTGAACAAAAACTAGCTAGAACAACATATTATGACTCAAGTCCTTATAGTTCTACATGAAGTTATTTCATATAGATCCATGAAATTAATATGTTCCCTAAAAAGAGACACATTTTTGAGGTACTATTTTGGTCTTGTATGCATCCTCAAAATTCAGAATCAGAGTAATACAACAAATCAATGATATTCTCATTAGAATATAAATACCCAATACAATCAATAAATTTGATAAAGTAAATTACTGTATTAATATTTTTAAGGTGACATTATTTTGTGTTTTATTGATATCTCGTACACATATCAAAACAAATAAAATTTCAGTCTAAGAAACAATCAGATAAAAATGGATTTATATTATCCTATATACAAATTATCACTAAGAAACATTATTTGTTTATTTTCATCAAGTTTAGAATGTGTTCTCATAGGGGTTTTCATTGTTTTATAAGTATCAATTCCAAACCTTTTTAATAGTTTTTTTATCACACTTAGGTTGAATTAAGAAAATATCTTCTTCTCTATGATTAATTTGTAAACCAATGAAAAAATTTAATTCACCCATTAGGCTCATATAAAATTCATTTGTCATTAACATTATAAACTTTTTTCTATGTTTATCATTTATAGAACTAAAAATAATATCCTCAAAATAAATCAATATAATCAGTATATCATTTGAAACTCTTTTTATAAATAAGGTTGGATCGAGAGTAACTTAATAAAAATAATTTTGAACTAAAATGAGTGTTAGTAATTCATAAAATGCTCAATAATATTTATTAATACCATATAAGTTATTAGATAGTTTGATAACATGATTTATATATTCATTAATTTTTAAACTAGGTGGTTGATTAACCTAAAACTCTTCTTAAATTATACCATTTAAAAAGAAGTTTTTTTAAATCCTTTTGAACATGTTTAAAAATTTTAAAACATGGAAAATATGATATAATATGAATGTATTATAATATTGAAACTGGTGAAAATGAGTCTTCAAAATCAATTCCCTAATCCTGAATATAACCTTGGGTGAGTAATTATTGTTTTCAATCTAACTATATTTTTGTATTCATTAAATTTATTTCAAAAAGTACATTTGGATATTATATAAATTGTATCTGTAGGTAACTAGAATATATTTAGAACTTTATTTCTATCAAAATGGCCAATTTCATCAGGGATGGAATATACCAGGTTAGAATATCTCAAAGATTCTCAAATATTAATTAGCACAAAATCATATAAAAAGGAGGAGTTACCACATAAATTTAAAACATATTTTCTAGTTCTAGTATCATATTCAACAATTCCTATAGCATTTTATAAGGAGTGATATTTGTGAGTTTTTCATATTAAGGTATCATATTGAGATGAGATATGACCCCCCCTCAAAAACATTATCACTATTCTCATATTTATCTTCATCAATGTTAAATTATTTAAAATCTTCATCATTTTGAACATAATAATTACTTAGATTTTCATTATGGTCAATGAACATAAAATGTATAGATCCATCCATAGTCAAAGTTCTCTTATTATACACCCTATATGTTTTTCTGATATTAGAGTATTCTAAAAATATACATTCATTACTTTTTTATTCAAATTTGTATAGATTATTTTTAGTATTTAAAATATAGAAAGTACATCCAAAAAAATTAAAGTAACCAATTTGGGATTTCTTGTTATTAAATAATTCAAAGGGAGTTTTCTTTAACAAATGTATGATCTAAACACTATTTGTGATATAATAAGAATTGTTAATAGACATGGAACAAAAATTCTTTGGAAGGTTGAATTCATTAATCATTTTTATTTCCATTTCTTAAATAGTTAGATTTTTCATCCAAACAACACCATTCTGTTGAGGCGTTCTAGGGGGAGAAAAAATATGAAAATATCCATTAATTTCATAGTATTTTTTCAAAAAAATAAGATACCCAGTTCTCTTCCATATCACTTCTTATAGATTATTTTAAATGACCTTTTGGATTTTTAATTTTACTACAATAATAATCAAACTACTTAAAGGTTTCACTTTTTGAGATAAGAAAATTTTCCAAGTAAATCTACTAAAATCATAAACAATTAAAAAAAACATATCTTTTAGAATATAAAACAGCAGTTCTATTGATTCAAAAAATATCAAGATGAAATACTTATAAGTATCTAGATGTATTAATCATATTAATAGAGATAAATGTTACTTTGTGTTTCTTATCTTTTAGACAAGAATAACATCCATAATACTTACATGAATTGAAATTTTGAATCTCTATAACATGTTGATGTTTATCTATCGTTTACAACTATGAAATATAGACTTGGAAAAACATTCCATGTGACAAAATGTGATCTGTGTCTATATCATTTAATAATTTTACATTTTTTGGGCTACTTTTGAAAAATCAATAGAATATATATTTTATTTTTCTATTACAATAAAATAAAACATTATTTATTTATAAACAAGTTAATTATAATCATCAAAATTTACACACATACCATCATAAAAAAATTGGTGATTTTCTAATTGTGTAATTTTTTAATGCCTCTTTAAGAAGTACTTCAAAAATTATAATAGAAATTAATACACCAAGTTCTATAAATCCTTTAACCATACCTTTAGTGTTTTCACAAAAAGTGATAGCTCCTCCATCACAAGAGCTAAAAGATAAGAAGTTAGATATTTCACTAGTCATGTGCCTCTATCACCCACTATCCATATATAATATGACTTTAGAACTCTTCATACAGGTTTCCTACAAAACAAATCAATGATATGGTTGTTTTAGTACCAAGAATAGTTTGGGTCCAACTGTATTAGTATAAAAATTTTGTTACCCATATAGATTTAAGATATTTTTTGAAGGTTAATATAGAAGCGAAAATTTTAAAAATTGGAGTCTTATTATTGTTTAAAGACCATGTAAACAATAAATAATAATAGTTTTCATAATGACCATTCATGTTACATCTAAAAAAAGTAACATTTTAAATATTATCATTTATTAATTCAAAAAATAGTTTTAAACATCTTAATAACCATATTATTATAACCCCAAATGTTTTATTATATTTGTTGTTTTATATAGAAATTATTTTATCAAATTTATATTGGAATTGAACAAATATATATAAATTATCATTTAATCTTCTAATTTAATTTTTAAGGGTTTCATTTCCTTTTTAAATAACTTCTGGGTCATCACATATTTTCACATATGAACTTGATCCCAAATTTTTTTAAAAAAAATCATGGTTATGATACTAGCATTACTTTTCAATTTAATCTAAATCCTAACATACTAATTTGAATATTTATTCATATTAATCATCATTTTCTGAAAAGAAATATTTTATTATCATATTTTACTTTTAACAAATTAGAATCTACATCCTTTTTCTCTTATGTATTACTTAAAATAGAATCATTTTGTTTTTTTCTACTCTAATCCTCTTAATTTATCTTTCTAGTTCCCTATATATATTTCATCCATTCTAAAGATATCAATTTGAAATTTTTAATTTTTATTAGTTAATTTATTAATATATTTTTCAATATCAGATTTATAACCAAAACTCTAATTATAATTAGAATATATCTCATTTACAGTAATATCCATACATAGATTGGAATATTCTTTTCCAATTTTAGAACCATCAATACTTGGGTATGAAACTTATATAAAACTCCATCCTATATGATATTACATTATTTTAGCCTTCTTGTATTTCTCATCTTTTCTAACTTATTTTAATTTGGGGTAGTCAAATTTTTCATGCACCATTTTCCTACATTCATAGCATATTATAATCCAAAAACATCTTATTTACTAATTTTACCTATATTACAAACCTTTCAGTCATCTTTTATGAAGATCTATTCGAGGACACTACTCAATGCCTCTATTACCTTTGATTTATGTTTAAACTCCCTATTTGAAATTTTCTACTTAGTCCCTCTCACTTTTCTATAACACCAAATCGTAGGAATTGTAAATAAAATTTATATTTGATTTAAATTCTATTAATTTCCTTTTATCATGGACATCACCATTTTCATTTTTCATTTTGAGTTCATATTGAAGAAATGATCCTATCAACTCATCAATTGAATATTCACTCAAATACCTACTTTATAAAATATAACCATTCTATAAATTCCATATCTTGGGTAGCTCTTGATGAAATATTTTGATGAGAGCATCATTATTCATGGTCTCTATGAGTGAAACTATACTATTGATTTTTTTGAATCTATTATACATAGAATTTATGATTTCTTAATCTTCCATTCTAAATTCTTAAAATTCATCCATGTATGATCCTAGAATAGTTCATTTCAACTTATTTTTTACTTAATGAGTGACTTTTAATGTACTAAAAATATTAGAATCATTTTTATATGATGTTATATAACTATAAGTTTTTTATATTTATAGTTAAGTATAATTAATTCATAACCTTTTAATTGAAAACCCATTTTGAAGAATTATTTACCATGATTTTTTCTAAATAAATATCAATAAATATATTTATTATTAACATTGTAGTCTAATAATCACAACCAATATTTTTAATAAATACCTATATTTTGGACTTCCAATAGAAATATTATTTTCCTTTATAGTGTGGTGGTTTGATGGGATTCAACATCTCAAAATCGTAGCTTTATATAATAATGTAGTGAATTTTTTCCTTAGGCATTTAATTCAAGGAAAATGGATTGTTTAGAATGAGATAATGAAAAAACTGAAACAAAATAATTAAAAAGGATCCTCCCTCTAATATTAATTTTTAGGTCCCTCAGTAAGGAATTAGTTACTAGAGGGTGGTTAATAGTCCTTTTTGATATATTAGATCAATTATTAATTTTTCAGAGTTATAACAATAACATAAGAAGTTTCTATAGAGGTTCATATCACTAAAATCCTAGTCCTTACATCAATCTCCTCTACTCTACGAGGAGACTATTATTCACTATATCCTCACATTTGAATGGGAGTGAAAACTCTATTACATAAAAATTCAAATAAAAAATTTTCACACCTAGCTGTATAACACCTAAATATTAAAGGAATCACAAATAACCTTCTATTTTTCTATAAGTAAAAACCTGAAATTACTTTTATATGGGAGAAATAAACCAATGATAGGTTTTGGATGGGAAAAGCTTAAACCAAAACACTAGAGTACCAAAAAAATCTACATTTGTTGAGAGATGATGGTTTTTTAACCTTAAACATTTTTGAAACCTTATAAAAATTACATTTGACTAAATAATTATTATATTAAAAATTAAACTTAATAATTAATATTTAATTATATTACCTTATTAATATATCATTTACTTTAAAAATTCATGAATTCATCAAAAATGAACATCTTGATTGAAATTTTATATTACACGAAAATACAAATTGTGTTTCATAATATCAAAATAAAAATCAATTAAAATGTAATTAAAATGAGACGTAAATGTATTGATTTTTATATAAAATATACATATTAATATTAGTAGGGTCTTGATACATTTTCATTTATGACACAATCAAACACCTTGAGTCTAAGGGCTGTAGAAGTGAGATTTCCATGGGGTGGTTCCACGTACATGGTTTGGGTCATGATCTTGATGAGCTTGAAATAATACCATGAAGGATTTTTTGTCATTATTGATTTTTTGGCTATTATCTTGGTCTTGGTCATGGTAAAATCATAGTATTGTTATATATTTTAGAGGATCTAATAAATGGCCTTTTGGGTATGATCCTCCCATTTGATGTCGTTGATTATTTTGTTTCCCTAAATTGGATTTATCATAACCTAATATTTATACTAATAATATGATCATTGTTCAATAGATATTTTATCAATTCCTATGATTCTTAATGGTATTTTAAATTTGATAGGATATAACAAAACAAAATAATTGTATGTGTTTTCTATACCATAATTGGAAATATAATTCAATTGGAGAGGGAATGTTATTAATTAATGTTCGTGTCGTTACAATATTCCCCCTGTCAGAAATTTCTTCCACTAAATTTTCATTTTAAACACTAAAATAGACTATGGTAATATTTTTCATAACCTAACCTGATTCCTACATATACTCTTCAAACTTGTGGTTTCTCTACGGGACATTGACTGGGGCACAGTCTTATTTCGTAGAAATATTCTCTATGATCACAGATCTTTACCTTATATTGTTAATATGAAAGTGAATTATCAAATCCCACCACCTATGGATTCAGCACATATAAGTGGTCTAGAATAAACTTTCTCAAGAGAGATATGTGGTACTAATATTTTACTTGAGATAGCTGATGTTGTAGTTCTAGTCAATATACCACCACTCATGTATTATCAAGGATTCCAAAGCGACTAATGTATCTTGGACTAATATTTCCTTTCATCCCAAATTTCAATAATTTCTACCATGGATAAATTAGATTAATACCTTCTCGGTAACCTCAAACTCTAGGTCTCTTGGATGATTCTTATCATAGCTCTTCTTTCAACTTTGTGTAATCTGGATGTGTTGTTGAATGGTCATGAACTTTTCCACCTCCTCCATAACCATTCAAGGACCTGATTGTGTGTGTTTACCAACTTTACACTAACATGATGGTTCTCTGCATATTTTCCCATAAATGTCATCATATAATTCCATTTGGATTATTTAGTGGAAACTATTATTGTATGAGAACTTGATAAAAGGAATATGTTGAACCCATAATTCATTGAATTCCATCGACCATGCTCTCAACATTTCCTCAAGTTTCTAGATAGTCCACTAAATGTGGACCTCAGTTTTTGGTTGATATATTGGGTTGAATTTCAATTCAATATTTAGATAATGTTATAGAATCTTCCAAAACATGGATGTAAATAGATTATCTTGATTAGATACAATCAATAGTGGTGTTTCATGAATCATCACCACTTATCAAATGAAAATCCTGGAAAATTTATGTTGTTAGAAGTCCTCATGAATTGAAATGAAGTGATCTTCCATTGTAAGATGATCCACGACAAAATAAATAAATAATTATTTCTTATTTATTTCTTCAAAATACATGTGACATAGCCCATGGTAATGTTGTCCCATATCCATGTAGGTATGGGTAATGGTTACATTATCCCCTTGGACCATTTCCTTTCAGCCTTCAGTAACTGACATACAATACACATTGATTTATATTATATAATATCTTTCTTAATATTGTTCCACCAATAGTGATATTTGAGATCTTATTACATTTTAATTATCCCTATGTGGAAGGAGAATATTGACCTATGTTCATCCCCTAATAAACCATTCATTATCTTAGGATTTTATGGTACACATAGTAATGATCCAGATCATACAATTTCTTTTTATAAATTTGGAAATTTGAGGATTTCACTTTTCTTATAACTTCCAAAATATTCTAAATTTCCACATTACTTGTTTGAGAATCATTTATCTACTCCAAAAGCTCTGATAATGTAATCATTTGTGAAAGGTTTGAGGACACTTCTTATTTTATGGTTCCCATTTCCATCTATTTCTAGTCAAATAAGATTTAATCCTTATCAATTTGCATCATTAAAAAAATTGTAGGATCCTTTATACTTATAGATCCTCCCAATTTATTTTATTTCCCATAATAGTATTGAATTGAGAATTCATATTCCTTAATCCGCTCTAACCATCTTTGTGGCCGCATATTCATATATTTTTGTGTGAATATACTTGAGGATATTATGATTCATATATATTTCACACATTTTTCTAAAATAGATAATACCACCATATTTTCACCAAGAATATTACTGCATCTAACTCTAAATCATGTGTCGGGTAGTTATGGTCCTAAACATGAAATTTCCTAGTGGCATAGGCTATAACTTTTTCTTTCTATAATAGTACACATCCCAACCACTTCTTTAATTAATCATTGTATACCATGAATGTTTCTCCACCTCTAGGTAGCATACGTATAGGTGCAGTGATAAGCATATTTTTCAAATCCTTTATGGACACGTCATATGCATAATTTCTGAAAAACTAAACCACCTTTCGAGTTAGCTTGTTTAGAGGGTTTTATAATCCTAATAAATTTTCTATAATTTATCAATAATACCGAGACAATTCATGAAAACTATCGATTTATGTCACACATATTGTCCTTGGACATCATTCAATTGCATATATCTTTGAAGGTTCCATAGATATCCCTTTGAGGGTGATTTAATTACATATAATTTTTACTTTTTCCAAGTATAAGTTTGACTAAGAACTCAACCTATAGGCTTGGAGGAAGAAAAAACAATTTTTAAGTAAACACATCAGTAAATCCCCTTACAATGGGAATGTCATCAAGAATGGAATTTTCATTAATATAAATCATTTTGTCTAGATACTATTTTCCAATAGGTAATAATATCCATGTTTGAGATATTGGTTATATGGAATATTTATCCTCCTAATTCAACATTAATAGAATTTATGGATGATTCATGCTAAAGAGGTTGAATTCCATATCCAAATTTTTGTTTGTTTCCTTTATAAAAGGAAATCTATTACAAAACTATGATTACATAAAATTCATATAATGTGAGGATGATAATATTTTAAATAATAACATTACAAAAAACATCAACATATGATAAAATAATCATAGATGTTTTTCTTGATATTATCGAATCATTTTAGGTGGTGAATAAATTTTCATCAAAACCAAACTAGATATTCTAAAAGATTATGAATTGAAATAAAACATTTCATATAATACTCCTAATTATCGGTTTCATTTACTTCATTAATGATGATCTATATCAGTATAGTAATTTCCTTGTTTCCTTAGTCTTGGAGATTTTTTATCCTCATCATTATTATCATCCTTTAAATAGATAATTTCCAGGGATAATTCCCAAATTCTCCACATTTATGACATAAAACTATATATGGAACCTTATATTGAAATTTAATTCCATCCTTCATGTTATTTAATTTTCCAAGTCAAATAGTAAATATCTTTACATATAAAACATCTCCATTATCCATTGTGACATTAACCTTGGTTACTCATTAAATATTATTTCACAATAGAAATTGGGTCTTATTTCTTTTATCACCTTTATTAGATGAAATTTCCGGAGACTGCATCCTCATATACCATGATGTATTTGAACCTTAAAATATTTTACAGTTTCTAATTCTGATTATTGATAGATGGTTTTTCATAATCCAAAGACGCCTTAGTTGATCTCACATCTTGTTTGGCTTCTCATTTGGACAGTCATCACATTTCCCTCGACACAGATTATTTAATCGATTCATCCTAATTTTGGCCATTGTCTAGAATAATGGGAAAATTAGGGATATGTATTTTCAACCTATTAAGCATAAAAATGAGATTCTAATAATATCCACATGATAATTTATAAATGACATTTATTCCTTAAGTTTTTAATTTCTTTTCAGAATCTATGTTATCAATGACATATTTCCAAAATTAAAGTCATAAGGAATTTTTGTTCCATTAATAATGGTTCCTAATGATCTTGTAAATTAACCAGATTATGTCACCTAAGTGTTTCAAACTAGGTGTGATGAAAAGCTAGTTGTTATGCACCTGTGGATGATTTAGTCCAACTCATTGAACCGTTTTTGGGATTATTAACCCCATGTGCCTATATGCCAGAACTAAATCTTATTATTATATCCCAACATGAATGTATTTCCTTAGAAACCACTTACTCTATAATTTACCAAGAAATAGGTATATTTTAATATACTTAGTATTATCCCTAATTCTTTCTCTATAGTTTTCTAATCCTAAACCCAAAAATAACTATCCTTTCCTCTCATACCAAATATGAAAATCCTTACCAATATTACACATTAATTAAAGATTTATTCCATATGAAAACAAATAATACAAAAAATTGGATGATAATCCAATTTTAATTGGGTAATTAGGTTTATTACTGAATAAATTATAAATAGATGGTACATCGGAAATGTAGAAAACGTTTTACCATGATCATAATATTCCATCATTTATAAATTAAATTGGGATAACCTGAGTAGATAAACAAGAAAATGTTAAGATGATAAGACTAGTAATGGAATAATAAAAGAATAACATGTATATGCCAACGAACCTGTATCCTAGTGGTATAGGCTCATGCTTTGCATCCAAAAGTCCAAAGATCAAATCCAGGAAGGGACTTGTTTCCGGGGTACTATAACAGAAATGTAACAGGGCACTATAGCATTACTGTAGCAGCATCAGAACTGTAGCGGCGAAGTTACTATAGGAGGAACTCTAGTGGTGGCATTACTGTAGCTGGTATAGTAGCCGCATGGGCACTGTAGTAGTACTATTAACCGAGGGGATATTTGGGGAAAAAGGGCTTTCAATCCTAGTTTCAAGACACATTGACTTGGGTATTTAGGCTAAGTAATGGGTCTCCCTCTACCTAGTCTAACGAGGTCTTTTCTTTAAATAATAAAATAAGGCTTCGACCCCAAACATTTAAAATAATAATAATATCCCTAAAGTATTACATTCAAGATAATATAAATTTAAATGGGGGCATAAATGGGGGGATAATTATAATCATTAACAATGAGGCTTGATTTAGCATGATAATATAAAGGTAACATGGGAATGTGGAGACATTGTTAAAAACTCCATCATCAAAATAAGTAAAGGTTAAAAATAAATAAATCATAACATAATTTGATTATGATAAAATAACATTAAAAATACAGGGAATATCATAAGACTAAAACATTACCCAATGCATTTGATCACTATCTGGGTGCACCCATCATAATCATATCATGTACATGCATAACAATTCCACATAGATCACATAAGATAATAAAATTTTTCATTACATGTAATCTCATGGTATGGTAATTTGAGTCATATACATGGAATTAGGCAATAAATTAAGTATAGGTACAACAAGTTAAATAACCTTGACTGGTAATGAGTATGTGTATACAAATCAAAAATATTTGGCATGGAAAATCGTAGTGAAATTTCAGCAGTGTAACGATAGTGCATGAAGATTGCTAAAAATTTTCAATGAGAAAGATAGTTTCCACTAATATCCTGCATGTAAAAAACGTATTATGGATATTTAACAACGTAATAAAACATAAAAATGTTGGAAATAATATGCATAATATAAGGAGGGTTCTTGAATAAAAACATGGAATGAAAAAATCACAGAATAATTTTTGAAGCATGAAGGGGGTATATAATAAATCATAAGAGGGATTAATGAGATATAAATGGGTCACTAATCAATTTAAAATCATAATGGTAGTAATATTTATTTGTAATTTAATATCCCATCAATTATAAATGGAAGACAATGTTCATTATATAAATAATATTTTTTAATAAAGAGAAGAAAGAGTGAATCCATTACTAAATTTCAGCATAGTAATGGATTAGGTAAATGATATAATGAGAGGTTATAAATGAAATATCATTGTTATAAATAATTAATACCATATAGTTATCTTTATATAGTCATTATGTCATAACCAATTGATATTCAAAAGGCTAAATATGAAGAAGTTTAATGAATTGAAAACAAGAGATGGAGGTCCCTTACCAAGAGTGGCTAATTCCAATGACCTGGGAGGAGATTATTGAGATCTTGGGGGAACCTTGAGAGGATATAGAGAGAGTAGGGTAGATAAATGTTGTTATATATAGTTTTTAGTGAATATTAATGAGATATTTGGTGTGTTTATATAGGAAAATATAGGGGATTTATTTATTATTTCCCAAACGTAGGTTTTAGAATCTATATATTAATATAACAAGAAAAAAATCATACCAGGTTTTTTCCCTTGGGTCTAAAAAATAAAATTCCAATTCACTGATTTATAAGGAAATTTTATTAACTCTAAAAAATATGACACTTGGTCATTTGGAAGAAAGTCATGTTTCTCAAAAACTGATTTTTAAAAATTTATCTATAATATTGGTTTTTGATGACTCATAATAGATTTATAAAATAAATAAAATAACCTAAAATGAAATTATTTTAATTGGAAACATCTAACTGGTCTTGGATACATTTTATATAATTTATTATATCACATTAGGGTCATTATTGTGTCATAATGCACACCATATACTTATACTGTAATTAATTTTTTCACAAAAAATCCACTATCTATGAAAATTAGGAAAAATATAAAATTTCATAATTTGTACATGATGATTATATAAATAATTTTTTTATCTGAATAATTTAATAAATATTTTTAACTTCACTTTTAAAAATAGAAACATCATTTGTTGAGAAATACTAGTTTTTTTCAACAATATCAATTTTCAAACCCTTATAAAAAAATTAACATCATAAAAATAATAATATCAATTATATTTAATAAATATTATTTATTTTTATTATATTATTAATATATTATTTATTTTTTAAATTCATGACTTCATTGAAAAGGAAATCCTTAAATGAAATTGCATAGTACATAAAAATATAATTTGTGTTTTGTCTTATCCAAATAAAAACATATACCATGTAATGAAAATAAGAGGTAAATATATTCACTATTATATTCATTATTAATATTAATTTTATTAATTTCATGATATATATCCCTTTCATTACACCAGAAAATTCATTGAGGGTAAGGTGTGTGATGGAGAGAATTTCATCTGGCGAGTCGATTTATATAGTTTCAGTTGTGATTTCATGGAGATTAAAAATATCCATTAAGGAATTTAAAAAATGATTTAGTTTTTGGATATTATATTAGGATTGGTAATGGGGAATTACAAGTTATTATATATCCCATGGAGGATCCGATAAATTGGATTCGTGTGGTGTGATCCTGCTAGTTGAGGTCTTTACATCCATCATCTATACAAATTGGATTTATCGAAGCCCAATATATATACTAATCTTATGATCACTATTCATCAAATATTTTAAAAATGGTTATGATTATTAATGATATTTTAAATCAAACAGGATATAATAAAAACACATAAGTTTTTGTGTTTTATATAACCAAAATAGGTACTTTAATAAAATCAAAATGGGAAATTTATTTATAAAAATTAGGTTGTTACCTCCCAATCCGGAAGAAGGTACCCTGGTGGTCATCCAAAGAAATAATTTTTTAAATTTATTATTTCGTAGCCTTGACATCAGAATTATATAATTAAGATAATGTTATACTATATTACTCAATTTTATGATATGATCTTATGTTAATTTTATTATCGAATAGCTCTTTTTTGTTTATTCCTTTATGATTCATTCCAATGTTATGTAAATATAGATGTATTGACTCATGACTATAAAATATGAATTTTTAAGTATGGTTTTAAAAATATAAGATCATTCTCTCATACCATTATACTATTTTTATTCTTAAATAATCATTCATTATCTCCCTTTTTTAACCTTACGGATCATCTGAGATCACCCTTTATTTTTTCCTTTTGCCCCAAGATATAAAGGGTGTTTTTAATTTTGATATGGAAAAGAAGCATGTTAGTTTTCGTAAATATAGTGTGAGATGATTTATATATTTTATATACTTGTTTTTTATTCATCTATTTTTTCAAAGACGCTAAACTGTTATGGTTGTTGAATGGATTATAATGATGTGTAATTAATATTAAAATAATATCTTCTAATATTTAAATATGTAATGTTCTGGTCACCTCAGTCGTTATTATTGATATGGTCAGTTATTATAGAAAATATGATGAGAAAGATTTACTGAGAACCCTTATGATAAGAATGATATTATAAGAACATCATATGTCATGCTAAAGAAACGAGTATGGTTTTCCTAGAAAACATGTCCATGTTTCGATACTAGTAATTGTAAGAAATTTTTTATCATATTCAAATAGGGTTAATGACATTGAATGGGGTAGTTTGGTTTTAACTCAATCATAACAGGTTCACGATGAGTGGGATTATGATAGTACACCTAGCTAGGCACTCCTATGGGATTTGTTTTCACTAATTTACATTTTATTTATGAACAATTATGAATTATTTTAATACATGATGAGAATGTATGGCCTTAGTTAAAACCAATGTTTCATATATTGAAAACAGTGTGTCATGAATTTTTTTTCGTGTAAATTAATATCATGACTATGTGGTCTCTCACTATTATTATTATCACTCGTACATTTATTTTTAGTTTTAGTTTAATGGATCTAACCAGAAGGTACCAAGTTAATACTCTAATGGAAAATGGAATGATTTTCCTAAAAAGTAATAGAATTTTATGGGATATGAAATAAAATATGTCAATTATTTGATTATAAAATTTTCCCAAGACATTAATCATGTGGATAATTTAAATGTAAATAGGAGGTAACATCACCATGTTGCGTCCTTCATGAGGAAGCATTAAACTTATTTTTCTTGGGACCATTGATCCACTAATTACTAAGTAATTGATCATTACAACTAAAAGTATATTTTCAATTATATTTTTTCATAGAATGGGAATTATTATTCTACTATGGTAAAACCTTATATTTTAGTGCATTTTTAGATATCATATTTACTTCCTCAAAAGAGATATTTGAAACACATAATGAACTTGACAGATGTTTTGTGGAATACCCAGTGATATTCTATCATCCATACTCATTCAATTATCGTAAAGGGGGAAATATACATGGGGACGAAAATTCCATTCTCTCCGAGTCTCATATCCTTGTTTCATGTAGAAATTTATAGTAATACATTCTCACCAACTCTGAATTCTTGATAACAAAAAATATAGTCAATGTAACTCTTAAATCGAATTTGACCAGACTTGATGTGATACATAATGTCTCTTATATCATCTACTATTTCCATCTAAAAAACAAGTTACAACATCTTCCCTTCCCCAAGTTCATCCTAATATATTTTAATTTGACACTTGTTTCTGTAATGGTATTAATAAGGTTCCATCTGAATTCTTGAGTGAATTATATTATCATAAGATATAATAGAATGAGTAACATGTTGATCTCAAACACCGTTCAGATTTATAAAATTATATCATAGCATATACTCTAGATTTTTGATGGTTCATTATGAAAACTATCTTTCTGAGGATGATAGTGTATTCTAAAACATGACTCCATATCCAGATCATGCTGAATAATTATTTGAACATTGAAAGAAACCACTAATCTTGATCAGATATAATAGAATATTTTACACTATAAAACCTTACAAATTATTTAATGTATATTAAAGGAATCTAATTATGAGATAAATAATTATTTATTGAATTAAAATTTGCTGACATCATAATCCCATTGACTATAAACAAAAAAACATTATATACTTTAGCTGTCTTGGGGAGTCCTATGATGAAATCCATTTTTTGGATTTCCTAATTCCATATAGGTATGGGTAATGGTTATAACATTCCCATAATATTCTACCACTCATATTTAACATATTTTTATATCATGCACAAATATTCGTACTCCACAATATCACTCTTCATGTTACCCCATCATAAATTCTTCCATGGTCTCCATACATTTTCGTACATCCAAGATAAACATAGAATGTTGTGGTATGAGTTTCATCCAATAAATAATTAATTAATTATTCAATAATAGAGGCACATACTCTATTATTGAATATTTCCATTCCATAATAATGAAGGATTAAGTGAGAAACATTTCTCACCCTCATTTTTATCTCTACATCTTCCTTCTATGTCTCTTTAATATTAAAAGGGATATGTGGTTTAAAATCCTTTGATAAAGACAATATTTCTCCAATTAATTTATGATTTCATGTTCTAATATATAAAAACCCAAAATTATTTAATATTAGGTAATCCTCTCCCTAAATGTGCTATCATGATCCTTTCAACTCAATGCATTATTCACCTTCTTCACATTCCTAGGGTGGTAATGTAATGATTAGTCAAAATCATTATTCCAAACCAACTGTGTCTTATAAAACATATTCAACATTTTATATTTCAATATACACTTTATAATATTACAAAAATTATATATATCTCATTTTTACTTGAAATAATAATACCTCCATATATTTAATGTAAATATTACAATTATTAAATCCATATCATGGTTCGGGTAATTATTATCATTAAAACATTAATTGATAAGAGTTTTATGCAATCATCATGTCATTATATATACTAAAATATCTTAGTACATTCTTATATTCATACCTATAAATAAATAACCCATATAGACTACATTTTAGTGTGACTACACATGTACTGAACAACCTTCTCTTCAACTCAAGGAAATTGTCACCACATTCATCATTCAAACATGGAGGTTAGATTATACATTAATGAAAAATATAAAAATAATCATCAGAAATGTCTATAAAATCCATGAAAACTACATAACTCAGTCATAGTGAGTTGACTAGGACAATTTTCAATAACCTTAATCATAGTAGGATATAACGATATTCCATATCTTTTGATCACATGTAATAATAATGATACTTTCTATAACAAGAATTTTCACTTAATTTTTTTTTCATACAATGTATCCTTACTCAGGTTCATCAAAACAATTTTCCAGTTATCTTCATGTTGTTAATTTCTCATGTATTATAATAGAATATCATCTATAAATACTACGAAAAATAGATTGAGGTAATCTCTAAAAAATATATTCATTAAATCTGTGAAGATAGTGGGGAATTATTAACACCAAATTGAAGCACTATAAAGTCATTGTGTTACTATCTCATATAAGAAGGTTTTATAAGGTATATATTTACCTTTTAACATCAATTTATAGTATACAAAATGACTGTAAATATTTGAGATGTATTTAGCACCAAATAATTGATTAAAAACTCATCAATTTTTCAAAGATGGTACTTTTTATTGTTCATGATGTAGTAATATTCAAAATAATCATTTTAAAGACACATTGATCCATCATTATTTTTAACCAAATGAATTGGTATACCCCACAGTGAAGAAATAGACTAGATGATTAACTTATTTGGAGTCCATTGCTGTCGCTGCTTCAATTCCTACAACTAAAGTCAGGTCCATTCAATAACGATCCTTTGAAATAGGTGTATCATTGAGAATGAATTATAATGATAACTCAAAATAATGAATTCGAGGTAGATAGAGAAACTATTTAGAGAACACAACAAAATAATTCAATATAATTGGAATATATATTATGGTGATTTTATTTGTAACCATTACAGATAAATATGAGTTATAAGTATGAAAAAAGTACTATAAAATCTATGTAATTTTTATTGTAAGATCATATTCATTATCTCAACGATAAATGAATAAAAGTTTCATTTAATATTTTAAATTCCACTTGCATTCCTTAGAAACTAATTTGTAATCTATTTAGAGAGAGATAATACATCACTAAAATCAAATAAAATGTAGTTAAATAGAGAATAAAAATATTTCCACGAATCACATTCCCTTAACCTTTATTTAGATAATAAAAATAAACTCTTTATGTGATCATCACACAATTAGGCTATTTCACTATTAACTAAACATTAAATCATTGAGGAATTAATGTGATACCATTAGGTAAATATTCAGATATAAATGAGATATTAGAACTAGAATCAAATAAGACATAAACAATTCTAGAGGATATGGTAAGCGTACCATTAAAAAAATTACTGTTTTAAATTAGATAGGAAATAGTTATTTCATCAAATATATCTTTTTATTTTGGATTGAGTAGTTATTGACATTAATCATAGTCATTAACACTCAAATCTAAGCCCCGATTTTCATATTTCTCATACACCATACATTTGAAACATTACAGTATGGTTTGTGTATTATGTGGATATTTCTCACTATGGGCTTCATTTGGTAACATCTTCCCATCACATTGGAATTTTTTTCCTAATGAACTTATTTTCCACTATAAAAGATTTTTGTATACCCTTATTAAAATTTCATCCATGTTTCTTTCCACAAACATTCCATAAAGGATGACACACCTTCTTCCCTATATGGTTTTCATTATTAGAGTTTCCATTGAATGCGACCATATTTTTTGTCATAAAAACCATTAGATTGGAGGATTAATCAAATATCAATTTATAACATGAGATTACATAAAATTCATTCATCATATATATTTAATTATCTTGTGAATAATTCCTTTAGGAGACATTGTTCTAAGACCAAAATCAATAAATCAATCATACATTGAGGTTCAATGATAATACCATAAGAAAACCTCACAAGTCGTGTAAAATTTCCATCATAGGTACTAATGGATTCATCATCCATATAGTTTAGATTAAGGACTTACTTATCCCTTATTTTACTAAAAACATGAGTAATGTACTTATTGAATAATAACCTCATAATATCTTCCTACTCCATAGTGTGGATTTATTCTCGTTGTCTCGTGTTCTTCATAAGAGTCTACTATTTATAGCTTGACCTTCCCAATGATAAACCGACAAAATAACCTTTTAATGCTTCATGGAAAAGAGAATGTAAAATATATTTATAGTAGTAATGAAACATTTATCTATAATTAGTGGATCCAAAAACCCATTAAAATAAGGCGTATGTTTCCCCATGTTATAATGAATGGTGTTTTTCTACTTACATTGCTCATAATAGAATCTTATCATGATTCATAGCTTGATAAAGTCTTATAACAATAAATAAATATTTCTCATTCCATAAAAAATAACATTTGATCCCTTAGAATAATAGTAATTTAATTATCAATCACATTAAACATCAATACTCTTCATATTCATTCAATCCATTGAATAATCCCAAAAATCATTGTTTAAAAAACAATAATCTTATTATGAAATCATATAATAATTAAGAATCATTCATAGGATATATAAATCAGGACACAATTGTTTAAATATATAATTACTATGGCATAACCTAGGTAATATATAATCATTATATTGTTATATCCCTTGTAATTATTCATAATAAAAATGTTAATTAACCTAGAACACTCCCCAAGAGTTCAGAGCTAGGTGAGAAGTATTATGTACACTAATCCTACACAGGTGATGACTGATTTGATACAAAATCCAAATCTTTCAATGTTTTTTACCTCAATACTCATATTTATTAGCTACATACACCTTCTAGTATCCATAATAGGATGTATTTTTTTAGTAAAAACACAATCCATTCATTAGTATAACTTTTAATGTTCTTATATTCAAAGAAATACCACAAAGTTTCTCACCAAAATTTTATCATCCTAGTTTCCCAAAATAACCAAACAATCCAAGAGTATTAACTGAGGTTATAATGTCACATATTCTCTCATGTAATATTTTTATAAATTATATGGATTAATTTATATACTAGTATATAAGATTATGTGTAATTTTGAGGCCTTATTTTCATGAAATAATTGCATGAAAAATATTAATCTATTAATAGCACTTGTGGGTAGTTTCCCAAAAAAAGTTGAATATCTCTTAAAAGGGTTATAATATTAGATATATGAGGGAACTATTGAGCTCATAGGTGTGGATTTATCCTTGGCGCAATAAATACATTGTTAGTGTGAGTCATTTGAAGAAAAATCTAAGAACGTCAATTCTACAAATAAAATATTTTTATTTGAAGTATTTTTGACACGCCAATATTTACTTTTTTTATACACATATTCAGAAATTAATTGATGTCACCATAACCCTAGAAATTCATCTGAGACAAGGAGAATAACATACTATACAAATAGTGATAGATATTGGATCGACGATTGATGGGAAACTGATTTGAAGGAATGTTTCCGCCGACGATGATGATGGAATAGTCCGTCATGAGTGGCTAATATGAATTGAGGTAGGGAGTTATTTCATTATGAAAATTTCCTTATTCTTTATTTTTATGATGAATGACCTAACTATCATTGAATATGGGAAAAGATTAAAATTTATATTCCAACTTACTACAGTATATGTGGCAAGCAGGGTCGAACCCATAGAGAAGGAAATTTTGACAATTAATCTTAATTTTTTTAAAAGACCCCACTGTTGTCTGCATTGGAGTAAATTTTCTTTTTTTTTTCTTTTTTTATATTATTTATTAAATAGTGAAGTCAAAATACCCTACAAAATCAGTCTCTAAACTATGTTGAAGTGAGAAAAAGATGAAAACATAGGAAAATAGAGATATAACAACACTGATAACGAACAGTCTAGTAAAACGCTAAGGGAATAACTCAATTATACTGGTTTAGAAAATATTACTTTTCATATTACTGTTCACATCCAATAACACTGAAGAGTTTGATTTATTACCCTCACCATGAGATAAATCACTCAAGCTGACAAGTCTTGGAGTTCGCCACCCATAGATTAATCAACTTGAGAATACTGTTTCGTAAAAGGTAACAGAACATACTTGCCACATGTTCTGTAATTTTCATTTCAATTTAAAATTTTTAGAAAACTAATCCATAATCAAACTCACCGAATGAATGTGGAATTTAGAGATTAAGAATAGGTGGTACGTTGCAAATTAATGCAATCGGAATTGATCTCGAAGATCAATTTTGATCGCATTAAGAATGATAATGATAAGTGAAAAGAACGATAACTAGTATAATTGATTTATAACACAAAACAATAATATTTAGCATAAAATTATCTCAACTACATATAATAATAACATTATGTTACAGAATAAGAGAATTGATAGAAAACAGAGGAAGAAAACTCTCTCTGCTAGCTCGAATGGATGCTTCTCCAGGCCCTTAGAACTCCAAAAATGGCTCTCGGAGAAGTGCTCCAGGGATTCCTCAAGGTTCCCTACTATGTTCTCGACGAAAGTGGTTGATCAAATTAAAACACTCCAATTCTGTTGAAAATCTATTTTTAAATCCTACTATCACCTGCTGCACATCACCACTCAATTTCCACCGACTTATACTTGTCTTTTTTCTGTTTCACCACACACATGCGTTTTTTCGCAACATGCACATCACACTAATTTTTCCCCTGTAACTAATTTCAGGTGAGTTAGTTACGTGAATCTGTAGTGGATTTCATTTCATGTATGAACATGAAATATATAGAACCAAACAAATAGTTATAAATAAATAATATATATTAGTTGTTAAAAAAAATTAATGTTTGATTAAAAGGATAATTAAAGTTAATTTATAAATACTTAAATTGATATTTATTATTTACTATAATTAACTATTTCTATAAAATTATTATTAATTAATTAATTAGAGAAAATTTATTACATTTTTAATCCATCTTTATTAATAATTAATTTAATTAGTGTATGTATTATTAAAAATTAGATAGTATAACCTAATTAGATACATAAATTAGATCCAAAACAAATTACTTTATTAATTTAATTATTTTATATATTTTGATGAAATTAAATTATAAATTATGTTTTATAATAAATATGATAATTAATATTAAAAATTAATTTTATTTAAAGCATATTATTTCAGTTTTAATAAGCCTCATTATTTTATCGTCAAATTAATTTAGTAACTAATTTATTTAATAATATTATAGTAGTTTTTATATATTAATTTTAATAAATTAAATTATATTAAATTGATTAATTTATTATTTATTAATATTATCTTTTTATTTATATTTTCTTTTATTTACTTACCCCCCCCCCCAAATTCGGCTCAGCGACAGAGGAAAGGGAGGTTTCTTGAATTCCTTCTCTAGGAATTAAGTTGTGTTGAGGCTCGACTTCATATCTCTTCATCTCCAGTGACACTTCTTAATCTTTGGCCGGGTGTGCGGAGAGATTCCAGGTGGAAAACGAGGCATGGTTCATATCTTCTGCTCAAGAGCAGCTTTAGTTTGATGGGATAGGATTCCACCTCTAGAAGATGGTGGCGGGTGCTCCTCCAGCAGCGGCACAAGAATGAGGCGATTTTCTTCTTCATCCTAAAGGTTGTGGCGGCCTCCTCCTTTATTGTGGTGGCTTCATATGTAACAGAAGAGTTGGCCTAGGATCACCCTCTAGATCCAGGAACCGGCATTGGTTCTTCTTCAGCGGCAGTTACTTCATCTCTAACACCACAGATAACAGAAATGTTTGTAGTTGTATTGAGATTTTTAGGTGTTTTGATGTTTAAGGAAAAAGGAGGTTTTCATCCTGAATAGAAGACAATGGAAGGATGTGGCTACTACAAAGATTGGCAGTGGATTCTCAACCATTATCAGTTGTAGTGATGCATAAATTGTGTAATCTAGTGTGTTGTGGTTGGAGATTACTTGAGATCTGGGTTGGAAATTGGATTATTATGGTTTGAGTCTATGTGACAATTGAAAGGATGCAGGGGATGAAAATGGCAGAATGGTACATAGTGAAACAGTGGGAAAGAGTAAAAGGATGGGTCGCTTTTGCCTGCGTTTTGGATGAAACTGGTGCACGAGTTAGGGAAAGAGTGTGAAAGTTACAGTGGATGGGGGATTGTAAAGGGGAGTAAGGTGATAGTGAGATAGTAAAAATGAATTCACAATGGTACCCTGACGAAAAGAAATGGTGTCTCAATTTATGGTGAGACAGTAATGGAAAAAGTAACATGATGGGATAGTAAACCTGCAAAATAAACAGAATAAAATAAAATGCAGCTTAAATAAAAAATGAATGATGTAATTAATAACAACTAAAAATTAATTAAAACAAATGAAAATAACGAAACTCATAAGTTTAAATAATCCTATAAAACCAAATAAACATATGTTAAATTATTATTAACTTTGAAATATTAAAAAAAAATTGAACTAAACTAAAAATTAAATTAAGAAACAATTAACTTATTAAAATTTAGTATAAAATTTAAACATTTAAACAATAGAGTAAAATTGTTTCTATTATAATGAACTAATTTCATTAAAGTAGACACTTAATTATCATCTTATTGAATAATTGAATTTTATTAAGACTTAAAATTTTAAAGTTTGAATAAATTTAATTTTTCTGAAAACCTAAATCTGTAAATAATGAATTATTGAAAAACATCTATTAATTCAGTTTTATTAATTAATTTTTTAAAAATAAAATGTTATATTAAAACTTCATTATTTAAGTGAAACAAAAAAATTAATTAAATAACTAATAATTTTTAAATTATTAAATATTCATACAAAATCATCATCTAAATTGAAAGTAATTATACTATAAAATGAAAGCAAGAAATAAATTAATGATTTTAAAGCTTATAATACACGATTTGTTATAAAAATTGTTTAAATTAATAAATTCAGTGATATAATTACAAAAGTTTCATTATTAATTAAAAAGTGTTAAAATAAGTAATTAAATTGATAAAAAATTATTTAAAAATATGAGGAAAAACATGTTTTTTTAAGGCCACATCAAATTCCCCCACACTTAAACATTGTTTTTCCTCAAACAATCCCATATTTTATTAAACATGAAAGCAAAAGTATGTTTATAATTTAGATCAAAATCTATCATGTCCAAAACATCACCGAGGACTTTAGGTCTTTCATTAGGCTTTTAGAAAATAAATTTCTCATATGAATCTTGCCTAAAACAAATTATCACTGGTAGTCTTGAAAATTATGAATCATCAAACAATGAAGATGTAAAGTCTCATATGTGATAGTACTTAGTGACTAACTATAATCCAGACTTCTGTCTAATGTCTGTGGGTGAAAAGAGGTAAATTTTATGTGGAATTAATAACTTAATAGTCAAAACATTGTAACTTGACTTTTTCACCACGGTTCCAAAAATAAATATATTTTTTTGAAATACCTTAATGAAAAAACCTAAATAAATCCCATAAAAACCAAATGACCCCTTCATCATTTGGCGTTCATCATTCCCCTCACCTTAATTAACTCATTTTTAACCCTAAACACTATTTAATTTTTTCCAAGCCATGTATCACTGTGCTGAGCACTAAGAAATGCACTTATCAAGGTGTACAGAGGGATTATAGAAAACAAAAACGCACTCAACATCTAGGGTCTTAGAGACTCACAATGAGATCCCAGATGCCCAAATTACACTAGTTTAAAAAGATTTCTCTGAAAAATCATTTACAGTGTCTCATTAAGATAAATACTTTAATAAATTCAAAAATATGTGTCACCTATGATAAAAATCAAATTTCCATTTCCAGGGGTTATGATCATAATTACATTAAAATGACACCAATATTAATATTAAAAAATAGTCCCAGTCCAAGATCTCCTTCAACCACTAAGTAAAACCACTCATCAATCATCCTTTTTCATTATTTTCAGATTCAAAACAATTCATAACTACCAATTAATGCACTGTTCAAGGAAAGACCTGTTTGAATAGTAGTGTAAAACAAAAAATGATGAAAATGTTTTGAAAACAATTAACCATTTTTTAACAAAAATAATTAAGTTGCCGTGGGAATTGATGAGCTTACATTAAATAATAATTAAGCACAGTAAACAATTGACCCCTCACCTACACATAAAACCCAAATTTATCGATAATGTTGACTTCTAAACATGGAGAATAATAATTAAAAATAATGGTTCAAAACATATTTTCAATTTAGTAGAATGATGACATGTATAGGGGTCACATTAAAGTTAAAAAATATTGATTCCCATAAATATTAATTAAATAACAGGTTTATTAGCTAGTATATGCATTAGCATTTATGTCCAATGACATCGATTTTCAATATAGCTCAAAAGTATCTTGTGCGTTCTAAGAGCACAGTGTACTGGGTGTAAGCATTTTAAAAAAGTATGATTCAAATGGATTTTCAATATAGAAGAAAGATGCATGCTAAACACCCAATAGACTAATCGGTTCCAATGAAAAATCCAAATATGAGAAAGCATGTGCCCCCCCCCCCCCCGCAGAATTTAATTTAATGAATTGGTTTTAAATAATGAATTTTAGTTCACAGCAACAGGGACATGTAGATTTTTTTTTATAAAAACAGACTTTTGTAGTGACAAAAAACATGCAATAGAATTTCGTATGTAAGCAGAATTTATTTTCATAAAAGATATGCAGCATATTTTTTTCTGAATCATTAAGGAGCAGAGAGATGAAACATAATTTAATAGTAAGGTTCTTCCCAGACTTAAGGTTTTTCCATTAATCCTTCATTATGGGAATTCCAATCCCAAATTAACAGCAAATGGATCCTAAAAAACACAAATCATGAAAACTAGGAACAAAAATCCAGTAGAGATAGAGCATAGAGAAGGTAGAAATGAAATACTCTATTCAAAGAAAAATAATACAAAATTGAAAACAATGATTGAGCATGGGTTGACTCCCATGAAGCACAAAATTTAAAGTCTTCAGTTAGACTTTATTTAATAATTTTTTTATTCATTAACACAACAAAAACCCATGGGTTGCCTCCCATGCAGTAGTAGGATTAAAATCTATAGCGAGAATTCATTCAAGAACAATTTTCAAGCATAGTGAAGGCAACCAAACCCTTTGGATGTCCCTCAAAATAAATTATCACTCTCAGCCCATTAATTAACGTGGGTTTATTATCCTCACCTACTTTTTCAATAGCTCCATTATTCAGAAATCTTACAATAGAAAAAGTTCCACACCACTTGGACTTATTTTTTCTTGGAAATACTTTGTGTATTGAATTAATGAAAAGGACCTTCTATCTAGTTTGGAATTCATTGTTTTGTATGATAGAGTCATGAAATATTTTAGTCCTCACTTTATATATTCTAGAATTATCATATCTTTCTCTACTGATCTTATAAAGTTCACCCAGATCATCTAATCTCCTCTCACCAGCACTCTTAAAATCAACGTTCAGAGCCTTAAAAACCCAATAAGACTTATGTTGCAACTGCATAGGTGACTGACATCATTTCCCAAACAATATCCTGTAAAGAGACATACTATTGGGGTCTTGAAATTAATTTTATATACCCATAAAGATTCATCCAATTTCAGAGACCAACCATTCCTAGAGGATGACACAGTTTTCTCAAGTATCAGTTTAAGTACTCTGTTTTAAATTTCCACTTGTCCACTGGACTATAGATGATAAAGAGTACCAGTTTTATGAACACAACCATATTTCTACATCAAATATTTAAACTTAATATTCTTAAAGTTTCTTCCATTATCAGTGATAAATGCTTTGGGAACTCCAAATATTGTAAAATGTTCTTTTTCACAAACTTAATTACAGAATTGGCTTGATTGTTGGGAAGTTCCATTGCCTGAACGTATTTTGAAACACAGTCAACAGCAACAAGAATATACTCATTCTAATGACATGATGGAAATGGAAAGATGAAATATAAACCCCAGACATTAAAAATTTCTACTTCCATAATTATTTTATGGGGTAACTTCTGTTTCCTACCAACATATCATAGACTCTAAAACCTATCACAGCCTACCACAAAGCTTTTAGTATCCTTAAAGAGAGTGGGATAATAGAAACCAGATTGTATGACTTTTTGAGTAGTTCATTCACCACCATGGTGACCTCCCCAAGGTGAGGAGTGACCACTCACTAAGACTGGAAATATCTCTTCCTCAGGTATGCATCTCCTAAGAATACCATCAGAACTTCTCCTAAAAAGGAAAGTATCATCCCAAAGGTAGTATTTAAGTTCAAAAATGATTATCTTTCTTTGTTTATTGGACATATTTTTAGGAATGACACCCACTGATAGGAAGTTGAAAAAATATTCAAACCAAGTATATTGTCTGATTGAAACATTGAGCAGTTTTTCATCAGGAAATGAAGAGATTATCTCCCTAGGATATTCATAATGTATAAGAGGAAGCCTAGAAAAGTTGTCAGCAACAAAATATTCAGCTCACTGCATATCCCTAATATCAAAATCAAACACTTGAAGTAATAGAATCCAACTAATCAGCATGGTATTAGTTTCTTTCTTAGACAACAATTACATTAAAGAAGAATGATCAGTGAAAATGATGACTTTAGATCCCAAAAACTACTGTATAAATTTTTCTTGAGCAAACACAACAGCTAACAATTCATTTTCAGTAGTGGAATAATTCTATTGAGCATCATCTAGCAGTCAGTTAGAATAATACACCACATAAAATTTCCTATCTTTACTCTGTCCAAGGACAACACCAACAACCATGTCACTGGAATCACACATAAGCTCAAAAGGCATTTTCCAATCAGGTGGAGTGATAATGGATGATGAAGATAGTTTTTCTTTATGAAGATTAAATGATTTCAAACAGTTTTCCTCAAAATTGAAAGGTGCATCCTTGACAAGCAAAGAACAAAAGGGATTAGTTATTTTTGAAAAATATTTTATGAATCTCTAGTAGAAACTGACATTCCCTAGGAAACTTCTAAATCATTTAACATTTACAATAGGAGACATTTTTTAAAAAACATCAATCTTAGCAATATCATCTTCTAGATATCTCTTGGACACTTTGTGACCAAGCACTATACCTTCTGTTACCATGAATTGACACTTCTCCCAATTAAGAACAAGGCTGGTTTCAATGTATCTTTATAAAACCAACTTAATATTTCCAAGACATTTATCAAAGGTACTATCCAAAATGGGAAAATCATCCCTAAAAACCTCAATGATTCTCTCAATAATATTTGAAAAGATAGCCATCATACACCTCTAAAAGGGGGCTGGAGCTGCACAAAACCCAAAGGGCATCCACCTTTTGGAAAATGTCCCAAAGGGGAATTTGAAAGTGGTTTTCTCTAATCCTCTAGATCAAAATGAATCTGGTTGTAATGACAATACCCATCTAGAGAACATAGAAACTCATTTCCGACAATCCTCTCAACCATTTGATCCATGAAGTGAATTGGAAAACGGTCCTTCCTAGTGGCTATGTGAATCTTCATATAATCTATATTGACTCTCTATTTTTTGGATTTTCTAACTTGGACTTATTCATTTTTTTCATTTTTTACAACATTGAAACCTCCCTTCATGGGGAAAAATAGGACAGGGCTGACCCAAGCACTATCAGAAATGGGATATATCATTCCAGTGTCCATAAGTTTATTCAATTCTTCTCTCACAACTTCTTTCATGTTTTTATTTAATCTTATTTGACACTCTACCCTATGCTTATGGTTATGATCCATAGGTATTTTATGGATACATAATGAGGAACTAATACCCTTGATATCTATTATTGTCCAACCTATGGGAGATTTAAACTTCTTCAAAAAAAAGTAACAATCTTTCCTCTTGTTTTTATTTACAATCAGAAGAAATTTTTACATGAAAAATGGAGTTCTCACCCAAAAATTAATATTTGAGATTGTTAGGGATTGGTTTTAGCTCAAGAGTGGGGTTATACAGTAGAATAAAGACTCTTAGGCCTATGAGGTCCCCGATCTTCAACATATCATTTGAAAGGAGTATTAAAATATGAAATAATTTCAATTTCTTGTTTAGATTCAGATGTAACAGAACTACTATCCAAAGTGACCAGTACACTATCAAGACATTATAGATCATAATTCAAAAAATTAATCAAATTAAAATATTCCAGTTGTCTTATATGCTCTCCCTCAATATCATCAAAGTGTTCAAAAAGGTTGTTGTTAACAGAAGAACCTTTAAAATCACTCAAAAATCTCATAAGTTCAAAAACAGAGGACTCTTCCACAACAAAAAACTGGATAGATTCCTAGTTTTGTAAGATTTTCTAGAATGGGTGTCTGAGAATAATTTTCAAATTTTAAAATAGATTCAAAAATATTTTCTTCTTCGCAATTATTTTCATCAATATAGGATTGATTTTCAAATTATTCAAATTTCCCAATTGAGTTCTCATTCTCTAAGGACTCTACCATTGAATGTTTTTTAGAAAAAGTTGGTCCTTTAACATTTTTAAACACATTGAACTATTATTTTTTTTCTCCAATTTTAAAAACTAATTGGCCCTTAGAAACATCAATGACAGCACCACCTGTGGCCATGAAGGGCCTAACCAAGATGATGAGAACCTCTTGATCACACTCCATATCAAAGACTAAAAATTATGTAGGTAAAAATAACTTCCCAAACCCAACTATCAAATCATTTACCCTACCCAAAGGATGATTGAATGATCTAACAGCTAAGTGTAGTATGACTGTGGTGGGTTGAGGATCACTCAACCTCAACTATTGAAATAGTGAGTATGGGAGTAGATTAATGCTAGAACCTAAATCACATAAACTGTTCCGCTGATCAGAGTTTCCTAGTGTGAAAGGTATGACAAAACCACCTAGGTCTTACAGTTTAGGTGGGATTTTCTTTAGGTGTACAACACTACACTATTCAGTGAGGCTATAAGAAGCAAATTCATTAAGTGTTTTTTTGTTTGAAACAATTTTTTTAGATATTTCGAATAATATGGGATATGAATTAACGCTTTAATGAATGGAATATTTAATTCAATGTTGGAAAGGAGACCAAGAAACTGAAGAAGTTCAGCCCTGGTGTTACTTTGTGGTTTTACCTTCTCAGGGAAAGGGATGGGTGGGGAAATTTTTTTTAGAACAGTAGGTATATCCCTCACCACTTCCTCAATATTTTTTATTACATTATTCATTTTATTATTAGATGAAGATTCAGTGTGAGTTTGAGGTGAAAAAATACAAATTCTGATAATTTTCTTATCTTTTTTATGAATTTCCAGCATGTGAACAGAGCAGATTTTTATTTCCAGATTGAAGCAGATTTTCATTTTGGGTATTTTCAAGGGCTTTTTCAGCAACATTAGTATAATCAGTACCACTTATAGTGACAAAAACCATGGAATTCTCTCTACGGTTTAGTTTTGTGGTACTAGGAAGTGTACCTTTTTCCCTAGATGAAAATTCCCTAGCAAGTTGACCAGGTTGTGTTTTCATATTCTGCATTCTAACATCAGTTTTCATTTTATCTGACTCATTTTGATTTTGATGTTTGGTTAGCTGAGTCATGTATCTTTCATCTTTAGAGTTTATTTTATTCAAGATTAGATCAATCATAGAAGATATTTTATTATCATAGTTTCCTTTTACATTTGATGACTCGCCCCTTGGTTGATTATGAAAATTTGGTCTTGGTTGATTAGAGAAACTAGGGGTAGTGTTTTTTTTAATTAAGAATTGATCATTCTAGGACAAATTAGTGTGGTTTCTATATCCTTGATTATAATTTTTTGAAAATGGATCTTGTTTAGGAGGCATTTTAGGACCATAGTTAACAAAATTTGATTTTTATTGTTGTTGAGATGACATATCAATATTAGGAAAAAAGTTATTAGTATTCCCAAACATACAACATTGGACACATTGTTCCCTTAAATATTGGTTGGTGTTTTGACAACCAAGTTGGTTAATAGTTTGTTTTGAATTCTGGTTCATTAAATATAGATGTTTGATGGTGATTTCAGCAAGTTGATCTTGAGTTTCATTCATTGAAAAAGTGTTTCAATTAAAATTTCTATTAACTATTTTCATTATTGAATTTCAATGTTTATAATTCATTGAAATATATTTAAAAATTTGTCTAAGTTCTTTATCTATCTTATCAATATAATTACCCCCAACTGCTTAGACAACTAGATTCTATCTGGAGCATGACATCCCTTCATAAAAGGTGTCCATGAAAAGGTGTGATGAGAGTAGATTGTGGGAACCCTACCTAAGTAGATCCCTAAATCTATCCCAAGCTTCAAGAAAAGATTCTCCATACTCTTGACAAAAACTGGTTATCTTTTTTCTAAGTTCACCTTTCAATCATTAGGGATAGAATTTCTTAATGAAAGAATTATACACTTGATCTGAGATTTTGAAAATATTCTCATCTACACTCAGAAACCATACCCTAGCATTCTCTTTAAGGAAAAAGGGAAAGCCTATCATTCATAGTTCATTTTTTGTGAGTCCTAAAAGTGGTAATTTCTACACAGTATTGTATAAGTCTCTAATGAATTCTAGATAGTCCTCAATAAAGAGTCCATTAAATGCAGGCAGTAGTGAGATTTGTGAATGTTTATGTTCATAATTTTTGTCCGTAGTAGGTAGTCTAATGGATGATGTATTGCTTGAAACATGAGGAATTTGGAACTCCTTCATCCCAGGGCTTTAATTTTTATTTAATATTTTTGGTTGATTTTGGTAGTTGTTAGGTGCAGGAACTCTATTATCTATGTTTTCCATTTTAGTTTTGTTCTTCGTTCTTAGAGCAGTGAGATGTTTTCTATTTCAATGTTAAGTGGCTCTAATCTAACAACATAGTTTCTTTTGCTCGTACAAATAGAAATAGGAAGTACTAATTAGGAACAATTCAGAAATAAGTGAAATCAATTTTTTTTACAATTTTTAAAATTATAAATTTTTTAAAATTTTTATATATGAATTTTTTTGGAGTAATGGATTGTTACTTCCCCATAAAATGCACCAAAAACATGAAATAACTATCGTTGAAGCTGGGAAATGTTTAAAATTTATAATACTACTAACTACAGTATATGTGGCAGGTGGGGTCGAACCCCCAGAGAAGGAAATTTTGACCATTAATCTTCTATTTTTTTAAAATACCCCACTGTTGTTCGCAGTGGAGTAATTTTTTTTTTTTTTAACTTTTTTTATATTATTTATTAAACAGTGAAGTGAAAAAACACTGCAGAACCTATATCTAAACTATGTTGAAGTGAGAAACAGTTGAAAATATAGGAAAACAGATATATAACAACACTGATAACGAACAGTCTACTAAAATGTTCATGGAAAAATTCAATTCGGCTGGTTTAGAAAATATTCCACCTCACAATAATGTTGACAGTAAATACCAATGAAGGGAGTGATTTATAACCCTCTCTAGGAGATAAATCACTCAATCTAACAAGTCTTGGAGTTCTCCACTCCTAGATTAATCATCTTGAGAAAACAATTTTATAAAAGGTGATAGAACATACTCACCACATGTTTTGTAATATTCATTTCAATTTAAAAGTTTTAGAAAACTAATCCACAATCAAAGTCACTAAATGGATGTGGAATTTTGATATTAAGAAAAGGTGGTACGTTGAAGATGAATGAAATCTGAATTTATCTCGCCGATCAATTACGATCACATTAAAAATTATAGTGAGAAGAGAAAAGGAAGATAACCAGTATAATTTATTTCTAACCCCAAAAAGTTATATTTAGCGTAAAATTATCTCTAATACATAAAATAATAACATTATATTATATAAGAAGAGAATTGAAAGTAAATAGTGGAAGAAAACACCCTCTGCTAGCTCAAATTGCTACTACTCCAGGCCCTAAGAACTCTGAATAATGGCTCTCTGAGAAGTGCACCAAGGTTCTCTCTATGTTCTCTGCTCTTTTCTGAAGGGTATTGGATGATCGAATGAAAATACTCCAATTCTGCTGAAACTCTGTTTTTAAATCCTTCTTTCACCTGTTGCACATTAGCAATGAATTTTCATCAACTTGGACTCGTCTTTTTATATTTCCCCGCACACGTGCGTTTTTTCACGACAGGCACATCACACTAATTTTTCCCTTATAACTAACTCTGTGTGAGTTAGTTTCGTGAATCAGGATGGGATTTTAATTCCTATATGAACCTGAAATATAGAGAACCAAACAAGATGTAATAAAACAATAATATATATTAGTTATTTTTTCAAAAAAACTTAATGATATATTAAAAGGATAATTAAAGTTAATTTATAAATAATTAAATTTATAATTATTATTTACTAAAATTAACTATTTCTGTTAAATTATTATTCAGTCGTTAATTAGATAAAATTTATTACCTTTTTAATTCATTTTTCTAATTATTTTTTTCAATTAGTGTAAGTATTATTAAAAATTAGATAGTATAACCTAATTAGATAAATTAATTAGATCCAAAACACATTACTTTATTACATTAATTATTTTATATATTATTCTGAAATTAAATTATAATTTAAGTGTTAAATTTATTATGATAAATAATATTAATTATAAATTTTATTTAAAGCATATTATTTCATTTTTAGTAAGTCTTGTTATTTTATCTTAAATTTATTTTAATAACAAATTTATTTAATAATATTATAATGGATTTTATATTATAACTGTTACAAATTATATTATATTAAATTGATTAATTTATTATTTATTATAAATATCTTTTCTTTTTATTTTCTTTTATTTACTCCCCCCCCCCAATTCAGAAGATTGACAGAGGAAATGGAGGTTTCATAAATTCCTTCTCCTGGAAGGAAGTAGTGTTGCCGCTCAACTTCAGATCTCTTCAGCTCCAGTGATGCTTCTTCAACTTCGTCCTGGTGCGTAGAAAGATTCCAGGTGGAAAAATAGGCATGATTTAGATCCCCTTCTCATGAGTGGCTTCAGTTTGACGGGATGGGATTCCACCTCTAGCAGTTGGCGGCAAGTGATCCTCCAACAGCGGCATAGGAAAGAGGTGGTTTTCTTCTTCCCCCCGAAGGCTATGACAGTGTCCTCCTCTGGTGTGGCGGCTTCCTTTACAGCAGTGGCGTTGGCCACAGCTCACCCTCCAGATCTAGGAACTGGTGGTGGTTCTTCTTCAGTGGCGGCGAGCTTATCTCCAATACCATATACATCAGAAATTTTGGTAGTTGTACTGAGTTTTGGCGGTGTTCTGAAGTTTAAGGACAAATGTGGTTTTCATCCTGAATGGCAGATAACGGAAGGATGCGACAAATCCAAAGATTTGTGGTGGATTCTCATCATTTATCAGTTGTAGTGATGCTTAAATGTTATACTGTAGTGTGTCGTTGTCGGAGATTTCTTGAGATCTGGGTTTGAAATTGGATTATTCTGGTTTGAGTCTGTGTGATAGTAGAAAGGATGCAGGGGATGTAAATGGTGGAATGGTACACATTGAGATCAAGGGAAAGAGGAAAAGGTTGGGTCAATGTTTCTTGCGGTTTGGATGAAATCGGTGCACGAGATAGGGAGATAATGTGATAATTATGGCGGATGAGGGACAATAAAGGGGAATACGATGATAGTGAGATAGTAAAACTGAATTCATAGTGGCACCATGAATAAATGATATGGTGTCTCAGTTTATAGTGAGACAATAAAGGAAAAAGTGACATGATGAGACAGTAAACCTGTAAAATAAATAAAATATAATAAATTGGAGCTTAAATAAAAATTGAATGGTGTAATTATTAATAACTAAAAAATAATTAAAACATATCAAAATAAAGATACACATAAATTTAAATAATCTTATAAAACCAAATAAAATTTAGCTAAATTATTATTAACTTTAAAATATTAAACTAAAATTAGAACTATACAAGAAATTAAATTAAGAAACAATTAAATTAATAATAGTTAGTATAAAATTTAAACATTTAAATAACAAAGTTAAATTGCTTCTACTATAACGAACTAATTTTGTTAAAGTAGACAATTAATTATCATATTATTGTATAATTTAATTTTATTTAGACTTAAAATTGTAAATTTTGAATAAATTTAGTTTGTCTAAAAAATTTATTTTTTAAATAACTAATTATTGAAAAACATCTATTAATTAGGTTTTATTAGTTAATTTTTAAAACATCAAATGCTAAATTAAATCTTCATTTTTTAAATGAAGCAACAAAATTAATTAAATAACTAATAAATGTTAAATTATTAAATATTCAAGCAAAATCATCAATCTAAATAGAAAGTAATTATACTATAAAATTAATGCAAGAAATAAATTATTTATTTGAAATCTTATAATACATGATTTATTATAAAAACTGACTAAATAAATAAATTCAGTGATTGAATTACAAAAGCGTTAAAATAAATAAATAATTTGGTAAAAAATTAATTACAAAGATGTGGAAAAATATGTGTTTTAAGGTCACATCAATGAACATAGGTAAATCCATGAATTGATTGATATGTGGTTCAATTGTTGCATCTTACTTATAATTACAGGGTTTATTTTACGGAGTTTTCTAAAATTATTTCATTATTCTTCATTCCTCATCTAACGAGAATGAATTTGAGGCTGACATGAACAAAGAATAGGTAAATTCCTCAGAGTGTTTTATGATTTTCTCTCCACCATTATTTGTGCTATTAATCATTGGACCACCATGGCAATTGTTCTACTTTCCCGGTGGCTCTGTATGTGATCTGACCCCCGTATTAGAGGAAAAATGATAGTAAAGGCTAGATATGTGTGGATCAGGACATGAGAAACATGAATCTACAATCGTTTCAAAATTTTGGCATTCGAGATGGCTTGGTGATCCACTAACAGGACCACCAGAAAGGTGATGCAGCGGTCCGATAGGGTGAGGTGGTATGGCAGTCCAGAAGGGTAATGCATCAAATTAGGGTGGTGGTAATGGCGGTATTCATGGATAATGACAGTGGTGATGAAGCCGACCATGTGGGACGAGGGAGAGCTAGTCGTGGGACGTGCTGGACAATTGTGGGAAGATTTGATGATCGTAGAGGTTGACTGCATGGAGTGGACTAGGGCAGGACCGAGCAGGTTGGGCCTAGGTGGAATGAGATGACCCAAGGAGGAGGGGTCAGGTCAGACCAGAGAGAGTAGACTTGGCCAACCTAATGGACCAAGCCAGATCCGGGTTGGACATGATTTTCACCTCGGGTCGACCTAGGGTGGTCATAGGGTTTATTTTGGACGATTGACCATGGAGGTCAACTGTGGAAGGTCGAATGTGGCAGTCAACCATGGATGGTCGACCACCACGACAGCTCGCGTTTCCACGACATGGTCACACAGATCAAATGTTGGAGGGTCAACCATTGGGAAAATTAATATTGGTAGTCAACCATGGGGAATATTTACATTGTTTGTCGACCACCACAGTCATTGGACCAACCGTGCGATTGGTATACGTACCCAATGACCCCTTGTCATTTGAAACATCTCACCCCTATAACATTCAAATAGTGCATCCATTTGAAGATCCATCTACAGTGTTGGAACCCTAAAGTTGAGATGGTTATTTTGAGATAATGTGGTGAGTTTTCTTCTTGGACCAATAGAGGTTGAGAGAATTACCTTTGGTTCTTCCCTCAAGGGCACGATATTCTATTTCATCCACATACCTATATTTCAATCCCCTCAATATTCCTAGTCCCAGATATAGTCAGGTATTACTCCCTGATACTACAGTACGATCCTCTATCACCCCTAGCGGAGTATATGGAATTTTTTTTACTTCTGTGTCTAGGATTTTGATCATCCAGCTAGAGGACCACATCGATAGGGTTCATATCATCCCACAAAGTGTATGGGAATGATCTGTGTCATCACCTATGGTGTTCAGAAGGATCCCACGCATTTGATAATTGATCTAGATTGGGTGTGTTTGATCCCCTGATGTACATAGGCCCCGCACGAGGTATCACCCAATGTATCTGGATAGATTCTGCTCTCTGTGTATCATAATCTTCCTTTACCAATACATTCTTTTTTGGGTATGGCCCAAATGAGCTAGACCTATTTGTGAGTTTCCCTAATGATATAATGGCTTGAGGACTGATTTCTCTTGGAATGATAGTGATTCGAGTAGAATCCTATGACTAGAAATTTGTTGAGGCCAAACTCTAGAAAATGAGTCTTGGATTGAGTATATAAAAATGTTCTTACTTCATGTGTGGTAGACATACATCTATGTGGATTTAATTTTGATTTTCTTTTATGTTATTTTTTTGGTATTTTCCTCTATGGTATTTTTCCTTTGTGGTATTTCCTTAGGTGTTTTGGTTATCTTATTGTGTATTGTTTTACTAATCCATACACAGGATTTTCCATCATGTGTCATGTCTTATGAAGATGATTGGCCGTTTGAATGATTCCTAGGTGCACTTGGACTAGGATGTTCTTAGTGTGGTTAGATAAACAAGGTGTGATCCTGCAACTTCATATATGTGTCCTGGTACTGTTGCCCTCAAGATGGATCAGGATGGGTTTTTCGTGAATTAGATTTAGCAACTTGTGCATTCACATTCCTAGACTAGGAGAATGTGGGTAACATATCACCACATTTTGTTCTTGTCTTTTTCAGAATCATTTTTATAGGATTATATTCTAGACCTATTAGCTAATGGTACTTTCATTGTTGTACTATGGTTTTGGGATATAGTGTTTTTCATGCATTTCTTAATTATTGTTTTTACATTCTTACATTTGTGTCTTGGAGAAGTATGTGTGTGTGTGTGTTGGTACTTTAGGATAATGACTCCCATTTATGGCATATGCATATTTGATGCTAGCCACCAACACCTAGCCTATTGGAGGCAGGATTGTGGTAGTCATGACAAAGGCCCCACTGGTATGGGTTATGATATAGGTGACCCGAGAAAACATACATAAATATCACATCCATTTAAATGAATTTTCAATACATATTAAAAATTACACACCCCATAACTATAATGATTTATTTTCTTTTTTGAATAGATACATAAAAATCTAATTCTAGGAAAGATCTTTAATAACCCCCATAATGTTCTTCTCGCATTAAACATTTATTAAACATATATTACTCAAAAAAATATTTATAGCATCTAGAAATAGGAAGTAATAAGTGTAAGATCAAATGATATACAAAAGTGAAAAATATATTTATCAGTGATCATATGTAATCATAACTTGAGCATAAGTGTGTGATAATAATATCATAAAATTTTATAATAAAACCAAAAAAATCATATATCATAATCATGGTACAAAATTTTTTATTTCATAAAAAGCATTCCTAAAATAATCAATTTTCAGGACCCATGGGATCATATCAGAAATTAATATTCCATATCATGATAATGTTTTTATTTTGTATATTTTTTAAATTGTTTTTTTTATAAATAATGATCATATTGAATGTAATTATTCCTCATGAATTAGTTCTTTATTAATGTTTATTGGATAGTGATTTTGAAAAATATTGGATAACAATTTAAGATGAGAAAAAATCATATTGAATTAGAAGTTCAAGAAGTATGTTTTAGTAGAAAAGGGGATTGAATGTATATTAATGTAAGTAAGACTATAGGTAAACCCATTAGAATAACAAAATTAATGTTGTATGGTGACCTTGACCATACATTACTATTTACAATAAATATTTTGAAACATACGTAATAAGTTACAAATGGATGATATGAATTTTTATTCTTAAAGATACATGTTTCTTTTTCAATATTCATATTCCAGACATCATGAACAGACTAATGATCCTAGATGAGTTTTTATGAAGTATGAAATTGATTATGTTTTATAGTGTTAAAATGTGGGTAAAATTATGAAGAAGGGGGTACTGAGTTTGTATGATTTTGAAAAAAATTAAAAGATGTATTAAGAGAGAGATGTATAAAGTTCAAGAAGACAGTATTCCAGTAGTGGTAGAATATTTATGATGAAGTTATGAGATGGAAATTGTTTACAGAGGTCATGATATAACTTATATATGGATAAAATTTAAAATACCTCAATGAAATGTTTGTATGAAAAGAATTGTATTAAGTTCCAGGAATAGACATGTGAAATGTGGATTGGATGTATAATGCTTACCGGGAAGATAGATTTTCAATTTCCTCATACTGTCATGTATAAATATGAATGGTTTACATCTAATAAACATAATAAAATGATGTTCAAGGTGATAAGTTATAGTTACAAGTTGTACTTAGTTCAATGACATGGTGTTATGAATTGTGTTTTGGTATGTATTCTATAAAATCAAATCCATCAGCCATAATACCATTGGTTAAACATGGTTATTGGCTATACATACTAGAAATATCCTTTAAATAGAATATAATTGTCCATATAAATTCAAGGTATATGATTGATGATTCTTTAAAGAGGTATTGGTCTATGTTTTTGAGTTTTTATGAAGGTATCCAAATTCTTTTTAGGATTTCTTTAGAAGGTTTATTCAATGAAGATATACTGGATGGGTGATTCGATTTCTAAAGCCTGTTATTTCATGATTCACCATTTGAATGGTTGTGATGTCATCAATGAAACATTTAAAAATCTCATGATGATGTTGAGTTATTATATCAAGAACAGAATACAATGTCTTATTGAATGATGAACAATATGAAGATCATTGGTTAAATAAAAGTGAATACACTAGAGCAGAATAAAATTGTGTGATGAACCAGAAAAATAAACACAAATTTTATTAATTTATGTCAATTGTTCAAAACTAGTTGTGTATAGGAGAGTCGAATTTATTATTAAAGAGTAAGAGGAATCATATTAGAAGAACTAGATAAAGTAGTGATTTTTAGTAATGCATAAAAACATATGTGTTTCTATTGAATGGAAGAAAGAACTGAATTTCATTAAAAACATCTTTTGAAAAAAAAGGATGATATCAGAAAAAGATAACATGATAGATTAACTGTCTCCCAATAAAAACATTCGTAATATAGTCATCAGAAAAACATCTATTGGTAGAAGTTATGAGAATATTTTTTTAACATTATACAACCCTAAAAAATTATGATGTTAATCTATTACTGTACTGAATGATATATTTCTACAACGAATGATGTTTGAATTAAGTCCCCTATTTCTATGATTAATGATTTTTAAGAGATAATTTTGGAATAATGTTTTAAAGAAACATTAATAATGTTCTGGAATATTATTGAGGAATTCAATAAAGGTAAAAATGAACGAGATGTTCATGTTTCATGTTATAGATGAGAGGAAATATTTTATAACATTGTCATATTTTCTCACAAAATATCTCTTCTAAGAGGATTTGAAAATATGATATGGGTGTGAAAAATTATTCATGTGAACAATGAAGCTAAAGAGATGCAAATTAAGAAAGGTGAGTAGAGTGAGTTCCCTTCCAAGGAAACTATTGTTTAAAGGAGAAGAAAACACTAGATATAGGTGTATTTATATGAGATACTAGATGTAGACATTGATCAATGGAATCAGATAGGGCAGAGGTCAGAAATACTGGATAGAGGTTGTCCTATATAAAGATACTAGATAGATTATGAGGCACATTATTTTGTTTACCAAATGGATAAACAGTCAGAGGTATTTAAATTGGAGGCACACAAGATGGAATTAGACTAGATGAAGTAGAAGTGAACATTAATGGGATTCACATTGGATGGGGTTATCATACAGATACTTTCTTGATGAACATGTTGTAAGATGTTTTTATAGTTTCCAGTCATATCTTGGATCTGAAAGTAAGAAAAAATTGTAACCAATGATTGATAGAATAATTTCCAATTGAAATTAGTAGGATCCTAAGGAGATTTATCAAACTGTATTCACTTCAAATATATAATAGAAACAATCCTTGTATTAGTGGAAATCTACAGAGTGAGTAGTGGGTTCTTACATTTCGGTCGGGCCATGTAACACTCCATAAGGGTATTTTACTTGGCATTGAATGCATAATAAAATGGAAAATAGTGGTAATGAGTTTCTAAATACATTTATATATTAACCAATATTAGTGGTTTTATCAATTTAAAGAAATAAATAATTTATGTTAAATAAAATCGGTAAAAAGTTAGTCACTTCGGATTCACCCCCCTCAAAATCACTACATGATCCACGAAGGAATCACAATTGGTATCAGATCATATGTTTCATCTATTCGGTTTAATAATTTTTTGTTCCCAAATTTTTATAACTATTTTATATAAATTTTTTCTATTTTATTATGAATAAAATTTTTTATTGTATGATAATAAAATTATGTTTGTGCTGAAGAAAATAGATGTTATTTCCAAACATATCAAAATAAAGGCCTCATCCAAAAATATGATGATTATGAAGAATGAATAATTACATAAGTTGGGGAATTTATAATCTAATAAAATTTTATCCACCAATACATCAAGTGAATGTGTCTATTAATAAATCTTGTGAATCTAAAAATATTAATCCTCCAAAATAATTTCACACAAGTTAAAAAATATTATGGCTTAGTTTAAATTGTTAAATATTTCTAATTTGAAAAAAATATTACCTATAAAATATACCTATTTATATTATTATATATATGATTACTTATATGAAGATATAAAATTATAAATATCATAATTTAAATCAAAATTCAATGTCATAGGGAATAAATTAGGAAATATGTTCAAAAAAAGTAAATCTATTACAAAACATGATATAGTATGGGAATAATATGTATTATGTTCTCAAGGAATATTATACCTTGAGGATGAATATTTTTAAATAATATTTTGTGAGAATTTTGTTATTAAGGATGTTATTAATGAATGATTCAAATCATTATAAACTACAGTTGATGCCCTGAACACTATATTGGATGATAATTCTACAAGAACATAAGAGATTGAAGAATCACTATAGAAGGAGTGTGAAATTTATGCATAAAATATCCCGAAAGAACCCATGTGTGATACCCAAAACAAACATAGAAAGAATAATGATTAATATTATGTATCCAATGATGAACCATTCACCCTTATGGAAGAATATTTACCGAATGTTTTTCTGAAGAAGATTTGTTTATAAAAGTTAATAATTAAAATATCTATAAATGGGTAGATAATAAAAAATAAATTAATTAGGTTGGGAATGAAAAATTTGAAATCCAAAAAATATAGCAAATAAATATCATCATTTTTTAAAATAGGTGATTAATTTACATAATTAAATGCTAAAAAATTAAGTTTTTTTATGTGATGATAAATTTACGACTCTTAAAAATATGAAGAAAACATTAAATATATTTTTACTTGAGAAATATGAGTGGTTAAGAAAAATGGTATATACTAATGATAAATCCTCACATAATTTAAATATAATAACAATTACCAACATTTCTACAAAAATCCATACCTTTTGAAACCTCAAAACATCATTTGGATGAATATCAAAACATAAAAAGCCCCATATTATAATAATATGAAAAGAAAGGTAAACCCTTGTTCTGTTGAATATAATCTCACTAAATCCCATATTATTGAAGTACAATTTAGTTATAGAAAAAAATGTGTTAAAATTATTGAGATACCCACCTCTTCTAAGATGGTTGAAATAAGAAAAGAACAAGTAATAATTTCCCTCGGAAATGACCCGAAAAATAAATTTAACAACTAAAATAAAAAACATCCAAAGAAGAATAGTATTAAAAATTATTGTTGGTTTTATGGACTGATCAGACACATTGATATTGATTTTCAGAATAATATTATAGGGTATAAAGAGAAAAATAGAGAAAACATTAAGGGGTCCAAAGTGAATGTAAAAGGAAACTCAACTATATATACCCAACCTTAATAAAATAAGTAACATTTGTTAGAAACATTTTATGAGAGTTGTTGGATAGGTTGTAATGGTGAATAAAGATAGTGGTCTACTTCTACTAATAACAACCCAAGAAATACTATTGTAAAGTGGATAGAAAATCAAAAATAAAAAAATGAAGAATACATACTATATGTATACCTTATGGTGAAATAAAATGAAATAAATGATGATTACTTCACCCAAGATGAATGTTTTCTGGGATTTATTTTCTATGAAATGATACAATATATACGGAATAAAATTCCACCTCATGGAAAATTATTATATTTCCTTTAATGATGATTATAATAACAGGAATATTTATTTGAAAATACAATCAATATAAAAAAAATATACGTAGATAGGGATGGTGGAAGACATCTCCAATGAGGAAGTTGATGTTTACAGGAAGTTAGTTGTGATGAATAACATAGGAAAATATATTAACATTTTTGTATGATGTCTGTTGGACAATTTTTTTGACGAATATTAGTAAAATATTCTTGAGATAGAATAATTTCATAAATAATAATATATAAACATTGGATGGAAGAAATATTTTAATATATAAATCTCAAAATAAGAAAACAATTGAATACTCTCTAATTGATTTCATGGTTATATAGATAAAATAGTTTGAAGAAGCATGAAGGTTTGAAGCAGAAAAAATAATAAAATTTTTCAATATCTATTAGTTGAAGTTAAAATGACTCCACCACACAATGTTGAAAGAAAAAATGAATAGAATACACCCATTCAATCCTAGAATAATACAATTAGGAATATAAATGTGAAAACATAAAAAAATAAAGTGATATACACTATGTTTGGAAAAACATTCTCTACCATATTTCTATATCTATAGAATTAAGAAATATCTACATTATTACCAAATATGTTCTAATGTGATAATACTAAAAATGGTCTTATTGAGGGTAAATATTTTTATGGGTATCATTGAAATAAATAATATTAATGTTTTTATTCTGTAATCTTTATAAGGTCATATAGAATTTCATTCCAGTAATCCAAACTCTTCTAACAGAAGATAAAAAATAGGAGTATTTAAGTATTTTTTTCACACTTAAGTTAACTTTTTTTATACTCCCATATTCATAGTAAACAAAATAATAAATAGAAAAATTAGAAACATATTGTGGATCGTCTTTGGATCTTGGGACCTTCATGAGAGGGAGACATTAGGTCTACTTGATAATCAACATTTCAAGATTCATTTTTCTTCTGAGATAGACCTCATAAGAGCATGGTCATGTGGACCCCGTATCGTCGATGATTTTCGATTATTTCTTTTTCGTTGGTATTTTGATTTTCACATGAAGCGGGATCCACCTTCTGCTGCGGTTTGGGTATGTTTTCCAAATCTTCCATTACCATTTCTAAACCCATCCATTATTAGGATGATTGGTATTCTGGTTGGTAGAATCTAATGCTCTGATAGTCGAACTGAGGTGGTTTTCCACAAGGTCAATCCATGATTGTGTCTGGAACTGGACCCATCTAGAATTCCTTTTGAGTATGTTTGGATTACAATTGGCGAGGAGTGTAGGTGTAATAAATGGGTGATTTATGAAAACTTTAGCGATTTTTGTTCTTCCTACAGGCGTTTCGGCCACTCCTATGATGTTTTCCATTAGGGGTCTGTAAAGTGGAGAGGCTGGGAATTGGCTACGAACCCTACACAGAGTGAAAGAGGTCGGGCCACTCGATGTAGGTTTTCCTTCGGGGAGTCCTGTCCAGGGGAAGGATGGAGGATGGTGGTAGGGGAAAAGATCCAGAATGCGAGGAGGTTGGCTAGGGTATATCGGCAGAGGGTATAGATAGGGGAGGTCAGGGATCCCAATTGCTATAAATGGTGGAGGAGGAGAATCTCGAAAATGCTCCAGTGGAAGGAAATGCATATGTTTCAGGAATTTCATGCACTGATCGAGTGAAGAAGGCCACTATTTCTTAGGCTAATCCACACGTGTCTAAGGAGTTCCACAGGTTCAAGCAGGGTCTGGATGGACCCTCTTATGAACCACATGGCAATGGTCTAGTTCTGATTGACGATCCTCAAATGGAAAATCAGTTGAATGGGGAGACAGAGGTTATGGTGAAATTTGTATGCAGGGATAAAGTTTCCCCAGTTGCTCTTGACACTAAGGTGGTATTATCGGACAGCTGCGATGTATGTAAGGGGAGACAAGGAGGTTCTATTGATGTAGCAAATTCAACCAAAACTAGAAAATCATGGCGGTCAGATTATTTGAGACGGACTTCTATCCACACGAGCAAGTCATTTGGAAGCCTTTTCGCGGTTGGATTGAGTTTGGATCCAGATTTTCATGTTCATGATGATGGGGTATCTGGGAAGGATCCTAATGGAAGTGAAATCGAGCTATTGGTTGATGGTGATTTAATCCCAGGAAGTAATAAGAGTATTAAGAGGAGTAAAGAGAGGAAGAACTACTCCTCTTTACCACCACCTCTAGAGACCCGATCTATGAAAAATGCCAATGAAAAGACGATGGTTGCTGAGCTTTTGAGTAGTCAGAGACCAGAGGAATAGGGAGTTAAATCCTTAGAATTACAACTTAGCTCCGATGAAGAATTGATTGAGCATGTATTACTACTTAATGCTAATGAAGAAGAGGCACCTAAAATGACGGGGATGCCACTAATAATGTTTCTTAATGAGGATAAATTCTTATTGATTGACAAGAAATATCTAATTATGGTGGGGGGGCTTCAATAAAGGGAATATTTTCATTGAGGAATACATTCAGATATGGGATTAGCTAGCTTTGGAATTTGAAAAGATAATGATTGAGGTCCCCGACACCCAGGTTTCTTCCTTATCATGGAAATTGTTTCGGTAAACAGATCCTGGTAATCTCAATTTCATTTTTAATGTATCTATTTAAGATTATTTTTGGTGGGATATTTTGAGGGGTTTTCTTTTTAGATCTATTTTCTCTAGGCCCATTCCTATATTTGGTTTTATGGTGGATTTTAGAGATGCATCAGATAGGGATCAGAGCATGAAGGCTTCATCAGTGCATGCCATTTGGATTGGGATGATTGAGAGGGTATGGATTTTCCATCAGTACTAGGCCCGCGGGTTTGCACGGGACAACTTTACATTTGACATGCTTTGGTGAAGGCTTATCATCAAGGTGCAATTGATGCGGAGGGATAGTTTGGGTTTTCAGGTTTTATCTTTTTTGGTTGTTTTGTGATTACTATTTTGGACTTTTCGGTTTCTCAATATCCCTCAAAAGAGTTTGATAATAAATATTAATTTTCAGTTAGTTGGTGAAACACTTAGTAAACTTTCTTTTTTAGTTTTTAAAGGAGGATAAGAATGTGTACCTTAATAATTCTTTGAATCATTTCCAATCAACATGTTCCTAACATCATAAAGATAGAAAGGATTCTAGATGAGTTTGTATAATGCATACAATGGTTAAAACTATACAATTTTACTAGATGTGGAATATCAAGAATCTCATGGTAATGAGTTTTTATACATTTTTACAACCAAAAAACATTAGGGGGAAAAATAAAAAGATAGAGAAGTTGAATTTTGAATGATAGTACAATGTTCATGTTCAATTTATCAAAAGAACCATGTTTATAATGTTTATATCACAATCTATACATAAAGTATACTTTAAATCTATGAAATAAGTTATTTTATAACGAGTATCATATCAAGCTCATTAGATGAACATGTCCTTGGGTTATTGGACAAAAATTCATAATGTTTACCAGATTGAAAACTCTTTATTTCATCTGAATATTAGGTATAAAGACTAATGATACAAGTCTACCAGAAAAAAGCATATGAAGTGAAAGGTGTTGATTTTTTGTTACATGATATACTTAGTTCATTGCTATAGAGTAATAAAGAGATATACGGTATTATTGCAATCATATTTAATTTAATAGTCATAGTTCCACTAGTCAAATTGGTTATTATGTCAGATGTCATTAAAGATATATCATATTGACAAGCATCATCAAGAGAAATGTTATGAATCATATGGATGGTTCTAAAAAGAATTATTGGTCTAATTTTGTGAGTTTTTATAAAGTTAATGAGATGAATGTTATGATTTAATATGATGGTCGAATCTATGAAGATATTCTAGATGAATGATTTTATGCCAATATGACACAATTTGATAAGTCTCTATTTGGATGGTTTTGATGTCATTAGTCAAACATTTAAAAATCCTGAGATGATGTTGTGCTATTACATCCTAATGAAAACACAATATCTTATTTTATGAATTGTAGTATGATGATAATCAGTCAAACATATTTTAATACATTGGGATAGAAGAAACTTCTATGAATCACCTAATGAATAAAGATTGATTTTACTAAACCAATTAAATAATTCAAAACCAATTGGACAGAGTTGAGTTGAATAGATCAAAAACTAGACAACCAATGTTTTTGATAATCAGTTACTTAATAAAGTCTTAGGTGTATTACTGATAAAAAAAATTTGATTCCATCATATAGAATAAATCAGGGATGTTAGTCGGCCTAATTTTTTATATCCATTGGATCAAGGAGATTATAGAATATTCACTAGAGAAAGGAACATTCATCTGATGGAAAAAATTATTAATGAACACATCATACCAACAACTTCCGAGTGTATTTCATAGAATATTTAACTTAAAATTGTAAACCCACTATAATGATGATGTTGAGTTCATCATTCAATGTTTTTCTACATTGTTAAGATAGTTTTATGGAGTTCTGTAATTCCAAGTTTATGTATGTTTGAAGATGTGTAGCTGGTGAAAAGATTGTATTAAACATTAAGAATTTTAATATAATATAAGAATATAAAAAAGATGAAATTTAGTTGAAAGATCAGAATTTAATTTTCGGCTAAGTGGGAAAGTTATTTGAAGTTCCCTCTATTTCCCCCAAAAGGTGAACCTATAAAAGTGGGGTGTAAGTATATTATGGGTGTTCCAAACTAATAAGGATTAAAAGGAATTCATAGAACTTGGTCTCTTATTAGAGAATTAGTTTGAATTTAAAACCAATGGAACACATCATTAAAGAAGAAAAAGACACATATAATAGAGCTGTAGTGAGAATAGATACCAAACAATGAGTATAATAAAAGTTATCAGAAAAATACATAAGTTAGAGATACTTGGCTACTGTTGTACCAGATAGAGATATTTAATTGATTATGATACATATAGTTTTGTTTACAAAATAAACAATAGATTAGAAGTGTATGTATTTGAGGAGCATTAGAATAAGTTGCACCAGATGAAGGTAGAAGGCGAACTAGATGGAGTTATTTGATGCTGAATTTCTAGATGGTATTTTTGTAAGAAATTTATAATGTTTATATCATATATTTTCTTGAAGAATAAGAAAATATTATAATTTAAGGGGTTGGTATAATTAAAAATACCAAGATAGATGAATTATAATGAGATTTGGCTTATTTTATACTCTTGATATATAAGTGAAATAATTATTGAGCTGAAGAGGGTTTTCATGACAATGAGTAGGTTAGCACAGTCTAGTTGAATGTTATAAAAATCCCAAAGTGATGTTACATTTACATAATCTAAATATATTAAGGATAAATAGTGAGGGTGAGTTTCTAATTATATATACATCGTAACCCATAAAAAAGGTTTGATCAACTTATGGAACAAAATAATTTAAGTTGAATATAATAATATAAAATATGGTTACCCGAGATTCACCCCTAAGTGTGTTAGCATGATATTCATAGGAATCAAAATAAATATATGACTAATACATATAATGTTGTATAAAAATTGAAAATTTTCATAATAATAGAATTTAAATGTCAATGAATCCCACAAAGATATTAATCTCATATAAGGCAAGGGATAACCACCTATGTACCTTCTTTAGCTTTGGAATAACTACCCATGTGTCCACTTATAGAATTTGGATAACTACATGGGAGATCATTCAAATCATTAACAATTAATCATTACACATTTAATTTTACGAAAATAACGAAACCACCTATAAAACAATCATAATCCTTTCATAAATATTTTGCAGGATCATTAAATTATTAATAAATTATTCAAAGTTTAACTAGTGTAAAACACAGTGGGTTTCAAAAACATTTCTAAATCATAATCATAAACCATCCAAATAATGAATAATTGTCCTATAATTGTGTCATATCACAAGTAAGATCAAATATAGATAAAAATATATATATAAGATCACTAGAAAATTTCTTGATGATAATATCCTGTATATTTTAAAATCAAATATATAATATATAAAATTTTAAAAATTATTAAGATAAAAATTCCTTCAAAATGAACCATGGAAAATTATATTGGAAGTATGAAATAAAATAATGGTAATTATTGTAGGAAAATGTGATCGTTTGTTAAATATTAAATCAAGTATTCAATTTACACTATTGGAAGAAAATTCCTCATTCATAAAATTAATAAAATAATCATTTGAACACATTTAAAAGAAATTCATACAAGTGTAAAAAAAATTAATCAATCATTAGAGAATAAAAATAAAACATTTAAAATGTTTTAGAAAACATGAAAATAGAATAGAATGGATTGTTGATATAAGACAGGAAGGAAGTTGGTTTCATTAAAAAGAATCATTCGGTAATTTGAATTCATAGAGAGAGGAAAAAAGAATTAAAACAAGATATTTATTGAAATAACCATTGGATATGAAAATATATTTTATTTTTGATAGATTTACTATAAAATTTCTTGATTATAAATTAAATCATATATAATCCCATTAAAAAGTGATATCAAAACCTAAAACCACTACCATAAGTCTGGCATACTTCATAAGTAATCTAACCTCATTTCTAATAAATTAAAATTTATTGTAATTATATTCCATAATAATAAATAATAATAATACCATAATTTATTTTACTTATAACATTCTATAACCCATTTATTAACAATATTTCATTATCATCATCATTTGGGTGTTAGGTGCTTCATTTTTCATGTTTATTTCAGTTGAGAGGTTGGGATCCTTGAATCTTTATCATTTCTTCATCATATCTAGAAATATAATCCTTATATAATTTCATATATATTTATTATATTCATCTTGAGAAACATAAAAAAAATTAATAGAAAAAATGAATTACACCATTTATAGAGATGGTATTCCGTAAGTACGATTGAATGATTTTTTTCATTTTCAAACAAAATAAGTAAATAATGATAAATAGTATCTAATCATTATAGAATCATAACTATATCATAAATAATATATCTATATATATATATTTAATCCATAATTATATCCCTTAATCAGAGACGGAAATGGAAAATAAATCATGTCACTTTATAGAGGCAGTAGTCTATATGTGTGTAGGAGTGATACTTTTATTTCCCATTTAATGAAAATGAGGTGGAAAATGGTTTTACTATATTTATAATAAAATATTAGAATATTTTTTTAATTGAATTATTATGTCACTATGGATATAAAATATTTATGGTATTTATAAGAAAAAATAATATGTGAAACAGTAGGGTAAAATGATTACCAATTATTAGAATGATCTCATTTTCCTTATACCATAAGCCTTATTATGATTGTATTTAAAGAAGAAAAGAATATAAAAAATGAAAGAAAGTAATATTTGATTTTATTGAAGTAATTTTATTATATATAGGTATAAAGTTTTGTTAATAAGGGAGGTGAAAAAGTTCCCTTTTATAAGTGAGGGGAGGGACATACATATTATTACTTAAAATATTTAAAACATTTAAATTAATTTTCATATTAAATTATAAATAAATTGGAAATAAATAAAATTTGAGATAATATAAGGTTAAAATATCTTCATATTATAATATATATACAAATTTAAGAGGTATTTTTGCCCCGAATTATTATTTTAATCCCCATAATTAACTTGTTTTAACCCTAACAGTGGTAAAAAATATTTACTATTCATAATATTCATTATGACAAAAAATGAAAGTATACATATAAAAAAATTACCTTACAAATTAAAATATTTAATCCATTTTATCAAATTCAATTTCTATATGTGGAAGAAATTAATACTATAATAAACATGAAAAATGCAACCAAAATCAATTTTTTTCTGAAAATTATATTTTTAGACATAAAAAAGTTATTATTATCTTTAATTGTATAATTAAAAATTTTAGATGAATGTTACAATATTATATTGATGATATATTTTATATAGTTCATCAACATAATTAATAATTAGTGATTTATTTAATTTATGAAAATAAGAAATCCTTTTCACACACAAAAATTGTCATATGGAAAAAAATATTTATTTTTTAACTTAAAATTATTTTATAATCATTCCTAATAAATGGATAACTAATGTATTAATATATTTAATTGGAAAATAGTTATTTTATAATTGATATAATTTTATTCCAAAATTTATTATTTTTTATTAATAATTTAATAATATATTTTAATTAAGGAAAACATTTCTATATATATTTCATAATGTTTTTATTCTTATTAATACCAATCAATACAACACCTATGTTATAAAGGGAATAATATAGCATGGTTAATTTAGACTCATATTTTAATGTAACGGAATATATAAAATTGATAAATTTATTTCGAAGGAATATATAAAAAATAACTATGTGTTACATTATACCCACCTTAAAATGACCATTCCCCTAAAAATTCCACCACTATGATGAAACAAATGTGGAATATTATGCTTAATCACCTACTCAGGTTCCTATATAGGATAATTTAATTTTTCATTCCTTAAAATATGTTTATCCAGGTGAGTAGTATTATTCCACAGAACATGATCTCTATGATCCAAGATTTTAAGAGTTATTATTTATAAAAAAGATCATGATCCAGTAGTAAAACATCTGATTTAAATAGTTGAAAATGATCTAGTATGAACTTCCTCAAAATAGATAAATAGAATTCATCTGGAAATTGATAGAGGTTATATATAATCCCCAATTGATAACATCCGATCCAATATCAATCGAGAAAATATAAGGTGCTTATATACCTAGGGATAAACTTCCACTTCTATTTGAATCAAATTATATTCTTCCATTGATAAATTCACCAGAATAACATCACACTAACCCTGAAATACATATATCACTGATTATTTTCAGGACAAATATTCTATAAACTTTGAAATAATGGTATGTGATCTGGAATGGATCTAACATTCTGTACCATTTTTTTCAGCTATCTCAGGTCATAATAGTTATCATTCTATATATTCTTTCTATCATGAAAATTTTTTGTAGTGTATGAATTTTTTTTCATCGAGTCAATATAAGTCATCTCATCATTTCTAGAATTTTCAATCGAATAATTTTATTTGTTGTCAACAATATATATTGGGTAAATGTTATCTTCAATTAAAAACACTAATTTTCCCGATACTCTCTAAAATATGGGGTCTCTTATATGGATGTATGGTTTGTGGGGTGATAATATGAAAAATAATGTAGTAGTTTATCTATGAAAGACATATTTTCATTCCCCACTATCTTTTGAATGATTCTATATATATTTTTGTTAAAATCCTCCATATTCCCATTTTCAATAAAATGATTGTTGGATGAACGATTGGACAAGATGATGTATTTATGATACATAATTTTCAACTCATAAGCATATATATTATATTTACTATCCATAAATAATATGTGAGGTATACCAAATATTGTGGTGATATTTTTATTCACAATTCCGATGATAACATTTGTCCACATATCCTTGAGGGATATTAAATTAGCACACTTAGAGGGGAAGTTAGTGGTAGTAATGATATATATTTGAACAACATGACTTTATCTGGGGTTATGACCCCATGGTATTGATACCAATAATTAAAAATAAAAAAAATAATATCTGGTGGTGGGAAAAATTCAAGGGGTTATGGATGTATACAAAACTTATCTCACAAAACAATAATTCATTATGAATTCAATATAGTCTTTTATCATTAATTTCTTGAAGTATACATGTATTCTTATTTTATTGAATTTATCGGATCCTATATGGTGAGAAATACCAGAGCTGGTATGGAATTCAAACATTATGTTGAGGTTCTCTCCATCAACAATTCATTTATGGAGGAATATATAAAATCTTCTTTTCTAGAGTGCATTGGGGAAAATTGACCAATCATAATGTAGAACGTTTAATTCCTATAATAAAATTAATTCCTTCTTATAGTGTTTTTTATAGGATTACATCTTATATGAATTCAATTTTTGATAAAATCCATCCAATAATTGCATTGGTCAATGAAAAATATAGGTTTACCCTGTCTAAGTATAGTATTAATTTCATTGACATCTTCAATATCATTATTTCTGAATCAGAAAAATATCATATTTTGTGCAATGAAAATGATTACTTACTCCTAGTATGGATTAACTAAGTTTGTGGTTTTATTAGGAAATTTAATGAAATAAAATTTTTGTTAATTTAGGACATGATATAACACTAACATTTAGGTGAATTTAGGAATAAGACATCATAAATAATATTTGAAGGGAATTAATTCTTAATTTCTAATGGAATCATCAAAATTTATCTTCTTGATTACTAACATGAATCACCCATGATGTTTTGGAATGCTATTAGTATATTTAGTACCAGTTCTGAGCTCATGATGATACAAGTTATTATTCTTAATTTTTGGTTCAATCTTCGAGTAGTAGGAATGAATATGGAAGAGTTGAATTTTCTAGGAGATGAGTGAAATCCCAATATCAACCCTCTTGATATTCATTTTATCCATTATTATTCTTGTTCTGATCCTAGAAGAATCATTTAAATATATCTATCACTTTTTGGGGGTGTAATTTATAGAGAAAACCTCTTCCCCAAGGATCTTTATATTGATTAGTAATGTTTTTTGTTGTAGGTTTCTCTATTAAAAAACCCTATAACGCCTTCCCTTCGACTTCCTTCCATGAAATAGACAATATTTCAAAAAAAATTGAATTAATTACCACCAAATAATAAATCCAAAAAATATTAGTTAATTATGAACATTACTAAGTGTATAGCAATGAAGAAAGAAGTTGACCTCATTGTTTTTAAAATAAATCCTCATCTTTTAGACAATAAAGATCATTTCTAAGTACTTCTTCTCAAAATAAAACTATCAAGTATTAGTATTTTGTTTAGTTAGAATGAGTTAATTTAAGTTATTCCACTTTCATGCATCATTTTTATGAGTAAGGAACATATATAAAAATCTTTATCAGGTAACTATATAATGGATGAGAGGATTCCCCTAAATTAATGGGATTATAACTAGTGGTTATATAAAATATTTTCCAATACACTCAATGGATCTCTAAAAATGTTCTTCCCATTGATAGGTGACTATGTTATTCATCAACAAATTTAATAGAAATTATTTCCTAGGGATATTTCCTCTAAGGATTATAATATAATCAAAATGCCCCTTGTAGAGCCCAAACTAAGGAGACACATAAAACCTGTACTTTGGGATGGATGACCACTAGGCCTTCAGCATGCCTCCCTAATACCAAAGGATTCCAACTAGTAATGAGGGACTGGTTAGGTGATATTGTGGAGACTACACCCTCTGGTGTTGAAAATAATTGAGGTAATATGCTAATAAAACACTACAAATGCATAAATACCAACTCATCATATGAAAAAATGGACCATAGAAATTACAAACCAAAAGAGACATCCATAAATAACAATAAAGTACATGTTCCAGAAAATCATACAAAATATCCGTGAAATATTTCCCAAAGATAATCATATAAGAAAATACTCAAAATCCTGAAAAAGAAACTACAGATAAAGGAAGAGAACCACCATTGTCCATATACAATCCATCCTGTGCACCAGTTCATCCCTGATCAATATCATTCAGTGTACGAATATAGTCCCCAACCCGATCTCCAAACCATAATGTGTTCATGCATCCAAAGGAGCCCATGTTGGGTGAGGCTATGAAAATAGTATTCCACCAAAAATGTGTTTCTATCTTATATCCATAATTATATTGTGTATACATACATAAATAAATAGAAGAAAATCACACATAACAAATAAATAAATCACTTAATTTGTGTTCACTTGCCACAGGTGATCACTTTAACTATTTTTTTCGATGTTGGTATATCTTTTTATACATTTCATAAAATATTTATTTTCATATATTAATATGTGAAAAGATATATATTTATTTTCAAGGATATTTGACATAATTACTATGCACCCACATAATGATATCATACATGGATAATCCTCAAGATCCTTCTATAAACATATCAAATAATCCTCATTCCATCTGAAACCTCATGTTCTTCCAATTGAGTAGTCTACTTCACATCATCATGCCCATCAATATGTACTAGGTCCCTCATTAATTCAATTAAAAATTCCCTATATGATCAATAACTTGACATCTTGAGGTATGGCATTATCCATACTCGCATAAATAATAAATAAACATCATCTCAACAACGCGACGTCCTGAGAAACAATGATATTCACCCTACAATCATCTTGGTACAAATCCCCCAATATAAATGGAGTGCCTCCTCCCCTAACCGATGTTATCAAAAACCTTCTTCTACTGCTTTCAATTGTTAGAACATATTCCATAATTGATGTTCAACACTATTCGTAAAGCCTCTAAATCTATAGAGGCCACCACCCACAAAGAGTGGTATACACCACCTCAATTGAGTCCTATCTGAGTTGAAAATATTGTAATGGAAACATCATCTAATAATGTTGAGCATAAATGACTATATAATGCCTAGGCCACAACATCTAGAATCCTTGTTTCCAAATTTGTACCTTGCTACCCATACAAATCATGGTAATCACCATCCACCTCATCCCAATGATCACATTGCCTCAAAACCTGATGGTCAACACCACCCCACATATCTCAAGCTAGTCCCTCTACCTTATAAACCTCAACATCTTATTCCCAGTGATCAACATCACCTTAATACCTTGGTCTATTCCAATCTTGTTCCCATAAAACTCATTCAGTCATATCATAATATAATTAATTTTAACAATTTACTCAATCATCAAAACCATCCAAAACATTCACAAGACCCATACATGGATTATAATATTCAAATAGGATATTGAATTACCATCAACATATCAAAATAATAAATAATTATGTTTTATGAACAAGAATTTATTTATTAAGGGTTTATCAGAGAAAACCAACACTTTCATATTTAGGTAAGAATCACATAAAATGCATATAAAAGAAGAGAAGTATGGGAACCACCAACCTTAGACTAATATGTGCTCACACATAGAACCCTAACCTCTAATATGTGATGATATGAGAGAAATTATGATTTTATAAAAGATTATAGAAATATGGAAGATGATCTTGTATGGAAATAGTTTTACAATCTTTTATATAAAATAAGAATGGAATAAAGGGGATTGAGAGTCTTAGTGATATGCTTAAAATGCACCCAAATACATTCAAAACGATCTCATATGAATGAGTTCCCAAGAATCCTAGTCAAGGGAGAGGAGGATCCACATGGATGGAAGGAGGAGCGTGAATGGGGAGAGAAAAAAGGGGAGAGGAAAGAAATATAAGGAGTTTCAGTTTGGTAATTTTAGTCCCATTATTGAACAAAATAGTTTTACTACATGATTTGGAAAACCATCTAACAACCATGTCGACACACTATCTAAAAAGAACCATATTAAAATAGGTCACATGCTTTGGCATCACGGTTTTTCCAGATCATGCACCAAACGTGCATACTCACTATGAAAGTGGAACTAAACATGGAAGCTGGTCCACACATAAGAAAGACTATGCGCCTTTTTCAACACGTTCTAAAAATGAGTTTTCATGGCCAGACACACATAAAACCCTTCTGAACCATGAATAATCTCAATCAAAGTTGAACTAAGCATGCGGTATGGCCCGCGTAGATTTTCAATTATTTGAAACCCACGTGAAATATATGTATAAAACTATATACATATCATACATCTATGGAACACACCTAAAATGGTTTTCCAAAATGTGCTCTATTTCAAATATGGGAAACATGGTTTCCTCTGATGGGACACGCAATTTAAACAAAATGTGTGCCTCTTCCTACACTATCAAAAAATGAGTTTTCAAGGATAGAAACACATGAACCCCATAAGAACCATTGAAAAACTATACATGTATTAAAATACATCTTAAGACAACACAATTTCCTTAAAAATCATAGATTTATTTTTCGAAACTCTAAATCAATGTTGATCCTCTCAGAAAATTCAAAACAAAAATTTTACTAGAATAATTGCCCGTTCAAAAATCTGTGGAAATTATAAACTCCCCACCTTACGATAGATAATTCTCATGTTATGTGGATTCACACCGATATGGTAACATATATACCCATCCTATATGTACCATCCCAGTCTTCCCTATTTTACCAATATCATGTCAATTCCTATTACGATGCTCCTCACCATAGGAATTACATACATAGTTATTCAGATACCCAAAACGACATTATGATGGTTCGCCTGACCATACAAGAATGTACACATCCTCATATGAAATACATTAATTCCAAAAATTCAACAAATTCGTATTCATATTCACTTAATACATGACACCCAAAATTCCTACATCATTGTTCATGCCCAGATGTCATCTATCTCATATGATGCCCACCTGATGTTGATGTCACACATGACCACCATGAGCCCCTGCATAGCAAATGATATTCACAAGTACTTCATCACATTAATTATCAAAAACTAATTCTTCATCACACATTCACACACACACACACACACACACACATATATTTTATAAAAGTCCCAATATTTCTGCACCTCATAAAAACCACCCATCATACCCAATTCCTACATACTAACCAGATCCTTGTTAATTCAAATACAACACGTTCACCCAATGAACTCATATTACTAATTCCCTTAAAGGACGTCACGATCAAGGGGTAACTCTATCAACTTTTAGCTAATTTTCCTTCTTTGACCCTTCCATCTCAATAGTATATACCCATCCAAAATCCCGACTACACATGTCATGGACTCCCAGTGGAGAAACACCTTCCACTAGCCACTGACCCCACAAATCCCTCTATATATATATCTATTCTAATATTTTCATTTTAATTGGAATCCAATCTACCATATCCTGGTACTTCACCCATTCCTAACTCAGATCCCAAAGTCCGGCCAAGCCATTAACTCACAAATTCCTTAGAAGTCTTCTTGCAGAGCATCTCTGTGTACCCCTTCTACACACATGCCAAAAACACCCTCATAGTTCACTCACGCTTGGTTCAAACATGAACTAGTTTTTTTAAAATGGATTCACACTATTGAAGTTACAGTCCTATGTGGCATTCCTAAATATTTATCTCTACTTCTCTACTAAGACTCCTCATGACCCCATTTTCTTCTACCCAAAGCAACCATGAATGTTCTCATGGTGTTATCACCTAACTTGAATAAGTTTAATCCACTTGATTTCCTTTGGATATAAAATCATAATTCACAAAATCTAAGAATGTGGTCATCCTAAAGATGCTCACCTACACACTAATGGAATTCCATAATCCATCCTCAAAACATCTCACCCTTTAGAGGTCATCACACACCAAAGAAGGTGAAAATTGGGATAGGTAAATAAAACTCACCATATAATCCTAAAATATGTATCTCCCTTCTCTAGGTTTATGAAATCATGGGCTCAACATTCCCTCATAATATCTAGGAAAATGTTATTGAAGAACCATGATTCTAAATCCTACTAAGAAATTTCTTCATGTCTACCAATCGGTACATGTATGTACCACATGATCTTGGTGAGTTCTCTAAGCATATAAATAGCCAACATCACCCTCTGACATGGGGGTTTATTATTTTAGTAAAAAATTGTCTTCACGGACTCAATCCAATTATTTGATTCATATAGTAAACCATCACCCATAAATAATGGTGGGTACTAAGACTAGAAATCAGGAGTAAAATAGTCCATGGATGGATTGACTCACTGAACTCCCCTATCAACACTCTATATGACTCATACCACTCTCATCCTGAGCTTCTCGTCTATCCATGTCCCAAAATCTACCATCTACTAAAGCTACCCCACCATTATGAGATCCTCTACATGTGTTTCATGATCATTCTGACCATCCTAGGCATCATCCCAACCCCCATGGGCCTCATCCCATTCACTCTATTATAGAAAAAAATCTTCTCCCTCCTTATGCTCCACTAAAATCCATTAAGGTGTCATCACATTGAAGTAAAAACACCATGTCAATAAAATAGTAATTGTATATATATCATAGATTGGGAAATCTGTAATGGGTAGAACATTTCACCAACCTAACACTCTAATACAACAACCATATCACATTTAATCTGGAATTATGGCCCAATACAAACCAATTTTAGAGTAAGGAATCACATATCATCTAGCCTCAGGACCACTGGATACCCATAACAGATTCGGGAATCACATATCACATATATCAGATACCATTCATCTTGGGAGTTTTAGAATAATGTCACCAAAATACTTTATAGTAAATGTTGTTTATCATTTTCTTTACAGTTTAAAAAATCACCTAATTCATTTATTCATTCATACCCTTATGAGTGTTGAGACCATATTCACTATATTCGCATAAAAAAATATAATAATCTCATTAGGAACCACATTCTAGGGATAGATGAGTATAATTACACCAAAAGTCTATGAAAGAAAACATTATTTATCTTTCTGTTGACCCTTTAAAAATACCAACCCATATTAGTGCATTCGAGGTCCGTAATGTCACCTTCAAGAACTTAAACACATCATTTGAACATAATTTCCTACCATGGTTAATAAATATTACTCCATTGACATACAGGTCCATGGTTCCAAACCACATGATCCAATAACATCACACCCATGTGCTCCACAAGATGTAGAAATAAAATATCTTTAACAGTTCAATGCATAACATCGACATTCCCACCCCTAAAAACTAGGTTTATCCAATGTGCATGGGGATTAAAGAAACCAAACATGATCCCTTTAAAATGTTCTAAATATATCTTATTCTCTAGTCTACCATAGCCAAAATAATAAAACCAAAGAGGAAAAAACACTTATTATACAACACTTATATCCACATCCAAGGATCCACTATAAATCACTTCATTGTGCCATAGGACCACTTGGCCTTCAATATGCCTCCCCTATTACAAAAGAGTCAAACTAGATGTGAGGGTCTAATTAAATGATTTTGGGGAGAAAATACCCTATTATGATGATGATAATAATGTTCATATGATAATAAAACACCATGGAACCATAAATACAAACTCAATGGAATAATTGATATATAAATATAATAATATCTTAAATAAATATCCATACATATCAATAGTTTATACATGTCATAAAATCACATAAAAATATACATGTGAGATCACATGTAGTTGGTCATATAAAAATGTACTCAAAAAATAAAAAATAAATTACAAAACAATTCGAAGAACAAAAAAGGTTTATCTACCATTCATCCTTTGCACTTGTGCATTCTTGATCATTATGGACCATAGAATGAACATGTCCCCCACCTAATCTCAAAACCATAATGTCAACAAGTTTCTCAAGGGGACCATGTTGGGTGTGAGTATGAAATCATTATTCCTCCACCAAAATATTCCTATATTACATGCATAATTAAAAATTGTAAGCATACATAAATAAATTATAATAAATGACACATAAAAAATAAATAACACACTCCAATAGGTCTCAAAATCTATGATTAAGAATTTTACTTACTTATACTAACACCATTAGGTCCCTCTATACATGTCATAAAATATATATTTCCATTTATTACATGAATATAAATATATATATTCACTTTAGAGGACCCATGGATTAATGAACAGGTGTCATTATAAGTATATCATACATAGAGAACACTCAACCTCCTCTTATAAACATATCACCAACAATTCGTAAGATTAGACAGCTCATGTGACAAAAATTGAGTAACTGAAATGTCATAAGAATCTCAATTAATACATCCTAGTTCCCTTTGATATTCATTCCAAAATTCATTATCGACTCAAAAAACTGACACCCCTAGGTATAGTGTTATCCATCATTCGTTGAATAATAAATCCCAATCATCTCGAAATTTTAAAATCCCTAGACATGGTGATATCCATCCTCAAATAATCTCGTCCCATTAACATCAAATATATATAGTAAGCCTCATCACCCAATCGATTGTCTCAGACACCATCTCCCCTGGATTTCTACTTTGATAACCTCCTCTATAACTAATGTTCAAAACCATTACCTATGTAACTCATTCTACGGAGGCCACCACCCTAAAATAGTAGTCAACACCACCACAAATGAGTCTTATCTATGTTCACATGACTCTAATAGTAATGTTGGATGAAAACGGTAAGTGGAAATATCCAATAATTACCTATGGAACACCATCTCAAAAACTTATTTCCACATTTAAATCTCTTCACCCATTAACATCATGGTCATCACTATCTACCAAATCCTGATAATGAAATTGATTCATATAATGATTGTCAACAACATCCTAAAATCTTGTTCCATTCTATTATCGTGAGAAACTTCTCTATCTTAGTCCCAATGATCAACTTCACCTCAATACCTCCGGTCACACCCTTTAGGTTTCAACGGAACTCATACAGTCATATCAAAATATAGATAATTTAAACAATTCAACCAATAAACATAACCTTCCCAATCAACCACATGCACCTTACCTGTATTACCATATTTAAATAATGCAAATCATTATAATCAGGATCTCACAAAAAATTAATTATCATTAATAATAAGAGTTAATTTATTAAGGGTTTCACCTAGACAACCAACAATTTTGTATTTAGGTACGCATCCTATTACCTTCATATAAAAGTGGAGAAATCTAGGAACCACCTTCCTTTGACTCACATGCTCTCACTCATTGAATACCAGAATATAATACAATTAGATATAATAGAAATAGATATTCTATAAAAAATCCAATAAAATAGGTAATATGATCAAACATAAAAATATCATTCTAAACGGTAAAATAAAAGAATAATGGAAACAATATTATTGATAATCTTACAAACATACTTCCAAATCACATGATGGAATTCAAAAAAGATACTGGTTGAAGGAGTTTTAAATCAAACTATGATAAGGATATGCTGATCTTCTTAACTGGATGTAGGAAGATGCATGTGGGGATAAAAAATGATAGAAGAAAGAAATATAAGTGAGGGGTATTTTGGAAATACCACCTACTTTAATGAACTACACATTTAGGCTTCATGGTTTGTATAACCATGTTCAAATCATATAGTTACACTTTCCAAAGTGAACTCCCTTTAAAATAGGCCATCTAGTTTGGCTATAACCGGAACCAACTATCCACGCTCAGTACCAATGTGTCAGAAAACATGCACGCTAGGCTGCACAATTTGTCAATTGTGTGTAGCCTACACACAACCTCAATTAAAAATTATAGAAATCTTTAATAGACATGTACCCTACCTTTTAGGGTTTTGCTTACTTACCTCTTGTTAATATATAGTCCACAAATTTTACCTAGATGAGACATATGGTTTATACATATTGGGCACATATGCCTACACTTTCCAAAAATGTTTTTAGGTCCTGATGAACACAAAACAAATATGAACCCTCAAGGAACTCACCAGACCTTAAAATCATTCTAAGACGACAAATATATTTTTTAAAACTCATTGATTTATCTTATAAAATTCAAAATCAAATTAGGTCTTCTCAACAAGGTCTAAATTCAAATTTAATTGAAAAAACAACTAGTTCTAAAAAACCATGTACTTTACACCATTGCAGTCCAAATTTCTCTTAGAGATTTCATAGAAGAGTTATATAAATTTTTCTGTTAGTATTTATAGTATTAACATTAATACCATGATTCTTTTACTATAAATAAGAATAATTTCCCATGTTTTACTCTAAAAGAACATTTTATACTATTCAACTTCAAGATGTGTGGTATCATTTTATTGAAAACTATCTTATTATTTTCAAGGTGAAAACAACATTTTGGGGATTTTACCAATGAATCATATACATAAAATTATATAGTCTTCCCTAATAATTATATAAATATATGATTCACAACATATTTCTCAACTAACCTGATATTCTTTAAGACAAAGGAAATTACTCTATTGAAGTATAACCCTTGAGGTGCTTTGAAGGTAATGCTCTCCTATTCATCCAAAAACATATAAATATTATTATATCCATAAAAACCATCAATGAATTATAGGTATTAGAAAATTTAAATTTTATCAATCAGCAACTCCATGATCAAGATGATGGAATTATAATTTAGAATGCTCTGGTTGAGATCCCAAAAGTTGATGCAGACTCAGATTTTCCTATTCGTATTATTTATGGGGACAACATTGTTGACCATTTATTATATTATACACCCTAGATAAAGTTTAATATAATAATATTCATCTTCATATTCTTCTTAATTGGAATGGGTTTTATTCATTATCATGAATACTTATTTATAGACACTGTGGGAATCTAAAAATACAACTAACGGGTAGCCACATTAGGGAATGACTTGGAGTTCATAAATAATTATACAGAAACCTTACATAAATACTATATTATCATCCATAATATCTTCTTATTATCCATTGTATTCCTATTCTTTTATCTGACAATCATCATATTCTAAAAATTATGGGGAATTATGAGATGTAGGGGATGATCTGGGGATATCTTTAGATCCTATAGATGATGTGTGGGCATTATTATCACTAAAATAATATCATTAATCCATTTAATATCTAGGATCATCTTGTGAAATTGATACAATGAGAATTTATGAGAAAATTCCAAATTCCATTTCTTTACTTCTTCTTTACGGATTATTTTCTTATTGGTTAAGGAGTCACAATTATTTCAACTAAGAATGAATATCAATCAGACCTTCACGGTAGTAAAGACACTTGGGGGAAACATTGAAGAAAAGTAATATAATTTGGTAATAACATTATTTAGTTGTGGTTTCACCATAAATAGACTCACATTTCTAGAAAATTAATTAAAATCTATTGGATTATTTATATTATATTCAAATTGAGCCCTCATAAACCAGTGGATTCAATAATTGAGAGTTGTAGCTTCAATTATTTTGATGAGAAAGACACAATATTGTTTAAGTACACTCCATAGATTGATTAGAGAAACATTAAATTCATAAGTAAAACTAAAATGAATATTTTTATCACACACCAACTACTTCACATCCATTTTGTAAAAACATTATCTATATACTTTGATTCATATGACTCTATGGGGGAATTATCTCCATACAGCAACCTGAATTTCCTTTTAATAGATTATTTTAGAAATATATGATTATATAAAGCGATTTCCTATTTTTTATTAATCAAAATACCTATAATAAATACATCGAATAATTTTTATTCATGAACCACTATGAATTCATATTTGGATATTGGATTGCTAAATAGTTCTTCGGGTTTTATTATCATAATTTTCTCTTACCCCCTTTTATCATACCCCAAAATGGCCATGTTGGTGGGACTCAAATAAGATTTATCATATCCCAAATGTCAATGTATCTTGAGGTGTATGATTTTTATCTCAAATTTATAATAAAAAAGATATAAAAACATTAATATCATCAAACATGATAGATCTGTATATGTATCTAATGTTTCAATATTTGGAAACATACCCATCATTCTTTGTAATGGGAATGAACTTATGGAATTTTGAAAACCCATATTTTCACTATAAATATAAAAAGTGGAAACATAAATATTTTAAATCATGAGGACATATAATGGTATCATGTAGTGCCACTTAGAGTTCTGGGGAGTGGTGATGTTCTTTTATAATTGACAGTTTTATAAGAATAATTTCTAATGACTTCAAAATATCCTATTTCTAGTTAATGGTATTATGCTTCTTTTCAAGAGTTTTTTCCTGATCCAAAATCTTAATATTCAAGAATACCTATACTAATGATAGATTTTAATGATTTAAATCCCAGTTCATTTTCATCATTTGTTGTTTTTCTCAAGTGTTCATTTCTACATTTCGATGTTGACCAATCAATTTCTATGTTTTCTAGACATTAATCCAATATTAATGGAAATAAACGAGACATATAATATTAAATAGAATATTTATTTCAATTAAGATGAATAAGAGTGAATGTTTTTAGGTTTTGGATATATGCATGAATTTAGCAGAAACACACCCTGATTTTTCAAGTTAACAATGACTTCTTGTTCCTCAGTATATGTAGCCATAATGAACTCATCCTCAAATATAGTGGGGGATAATGTATTTATATTCCTAATTAATGTCAATTAATTGATTTTATAGGTGTATGAAATTTATTGATCCATTTTTTGAATACTCATCTGTTTAAGGTTTTTTTGGGTGGCACCCATCCTCCCAATGATGGGGGAAATAAATTTGAGGGGGTTTCAATTGGCTTGGATACTGATAAGAAATATTCCCCCAATTATTTTTTTCTCTAGATATTATTACATTAAATCATAAAATATTGGGTTGAATATTACTGTAACATCCCCAACCCGGGATCCATTAAATCATTTTCAACATCCAAGAAATCACATGACCTCAAGCGCGTCTCCCTGAACACCAGAGGATTAATACTAGAAGTGAGTGTATAATGAGTCATGTGGGGAGACTATACCCTCTATAACCAAGTAAACCACAACATAACACAATATAAATAGTGGAAAAATATTAAGAAACAATTAAAAATACAATCCAAAAATCTCCCAACATGGTACAACCCATAATTCATCATTAACATTTTCATGATATACTAGTATTACAATGTGACCAAAACCCAAAAATAAGATAATTGGCCAAATCACCAAATGGGTCCCAAACCTAAGCTCATATCCTTTCTCGTGTACATACTGAGCCAAAATAAACATCTTAGGAAATGGACTTTTACCTTGTACTGACCTACATCCAATAAATAAACTTGTGTACCCCACGGTGGCCCAAGTAAGGTGTGAGAACAAAACTCAGTAGGCCACCACCAACAATGTCTATAATATATATAGTCTATTAGAGAGTGATTGAAATTAAAAATAAATGGCAGGTAAACATGGGACTAGTCAGGTTCCATTAGTTAATAATGTTTTATAGTTGATTCTTATACTTTTCCCAATTTCATTTCTTACACCATCTTAGTTACATATTCCATTCTTAGAATATGCTCCATGGGTTTAGAATACATATCATCTACCCATGGGAATAAGGAAATAAATAACAATGAATAGGTCAAATAAGTAAAGTTCCTATATCACCAGGGATACACATATCACATCAACAGATTACCCTCACCTCGAATCCTTAGTCCAGGTGGAATGAAACCATTAGGGGAATAGAGCCTCTGTCACCATCCCTTACTAGTGAATTTTTTGGGTGGATTTTTGGAGCCTTAGTCTAACTCGACCCATGCGAATAAAACCTCATGTTAATACACCAATATAGAGAGACATGTTCACACAATTATTTATTCAATCACCACAACCATACAATAACAACCAAACCTAACAGATGCCATTAGAAAACACAATACATAACAACCAACATAGGAATTAATACTATGACATAACCCATTATAACATTCACCACGTAAAATTCATAGACATTTATCTAAATTCCCATTATTGTTTCTTAACCAATTATGTGTATTAAACAACCCCTATACCTTTTCCAATATTATTCAATTACCATATATTAACCCATTTAGCATGTTTATCATTTTACAAGAATTTACCCACTTATTCACTTCATGTGCAATTATTTTCTCCAATGGAACAACCAATTTATTACATTCAACACTTTATGAATACCCCATAATTCCCATGTATCAGCCCAATCACCATATTCGTCCATTTTCCTTTCCATTTTCCAATTACTTGTTTTCCATCTTATATGCACTAATTCTCTTAGGGATGTATAACCCAAGTTCATTAAACAATCTACATAATATCATTCAACACAATTCACCCATTTTCATTTCATTCCAAACAACCCCTTATTCCCTTAATATCAATGTAACAACTATGATCATTCCATTTACAACTTAATCAACCATTAAAACATGTTCTTCCAGATTTCCACTTTATGACTCGGCAACCCTTCACCTAACCCCACCCATCCATAGGTCTAGAAAAACAGGCGCATACCAAAGGTGGTCCTAAAATGGTCAATTCATCCTCTACGTATCTCCTGGGGATTTTAATGGTTACAATTGGTCATGTAGACACTTTTTTACCCAACCCTCCAATGGGATCAAGAACACAAGATGGGAAAAACAATAACACAAACTTCCTAGAAAAAATCTAAAATAAAAATGTGGGATGATACTTGTGGACCACCTACCTCAAATCCATTGGCAGAAAAACCCTTAATCGTAGCCTAGGATCAGGATTCCAACACCCTTTAAAGCCATAACCTAGGTTCCATCGAAAAAAGAGGGTTTTAGGGCTTCATTATAATATGGGAGAAACATTAAACCCTAATCTAGAAAAAATAACCAAGTGGGGTATTAGAATTACATGGGGTTTGTATTTGTAACCAACGACACTCCAAATGGTCATGAATCGTAGGACAATGGCCCTTGGAAATATTGGGTCATCCAAAATCATTAATTGTGTTTCTATAGGTGGAATGGAGGAGAAACACGAGTTAGGGTTTAATGTCCCATAATAGAATTTTGTAAAATTCTAAACATTACTAGGACACATGGTTTACCCACATGGTTTGGAAACCCATGTGAAAACAGTGTGAATGCTACTATCCTAAATAACCCCCTTCACACAATTACCTGGGATTCCCACACAGTTTACCCTAACCATGTACGAACCATACAACATTTCCAAAAACTCCTTTCCCACTGTTTTTATGCCCCGAACCCCCATAACACCCTCCGAGTCTTCCCATAAAACCCAAGGAAACATATTTGACCACAAGAATAGACTCAACAAAAGAAACATAGAAATATCTTAGGATGAAATATCATTGATCTTATAACCTCCCGAGCTAATAATGGCTCATCCTCAAGCAACTCTTCTCGAGAATCACTAAGCTTTAGCAACAAGGGATCATGCCACTAGGCATGCCTATCCACTCCCATTTCCCTATGTTTCTTGTTGAACATTACAAAGCTACCACAAAAGTGAACCAAGACATGATCAAGGACTACAAGACTTCCTCACCTCAACCCACAAAAAGATCTAGATACTCTTAAAGGATGCATCATCTTTAACAATACCCAACCACTACAACCTCTTAGAGAAAACAAAGCCAACAATTCTTGATTCAAAGTAGGCGGACCTTGGCACACAACATCATCTCATTATAGAGGAATCAACAGGAACCCAATCAGTACGATCCTATTCCAAACTCAAGACCCAAATCAATTGGCGTCATTCAACTCAATTTTCCTCTGACTATAATGGTGACCAACTCAATTTATCCCAAATGAGAATTCATGGTCATTTCATCCAAATTTCCCAACTTACGTTGATTCAACACTATTGAGGAAAGATCACACAAATTTTAACTCAACTTTCACATCACCTAACGTGTTCCAACACACCATTCCAGATCATCCATAGAGAATTACCCTTCATTAGCATCCCTCAAAACCATTGAAACCATTTGAAAAGATATTCCTACACTATCTATTCAAGGACTATGATCAACATGACCTCACTCAGGTAGAAAATATTATAAAAAAGGAACATGCATCCACATCATGAACCCAGATGTGGGTCACTCTCCCCACACCCATTCAAGTTCACTATATCAGGTTGGACCAACCGCGATTGGATTGTCTCAGAACACCCACTTTCTATTGACGGTATGCTGCCACTTTATCACCTTCCCAAGGTGTTTATTGACTTGACGTCTATCATTATCATCCCACACACCCACTGAGGTCATTCCCTAAATTCTAGTAGAATTCCCTCATCATGTCATTACTGCCCTCTAGACCATCATCAGGATTCACCCTTGGCATGACACCACATCACATGGCCAAGGATCCCTCAATATCATGATGTTCTAAAACCACCCAAGGAAAAATTACCAAAGTCTAACCTAGATCTTCATTGGAGGTATAGAACCCATCCCCTCTAGACGAAACCTTCAATCATATCAAACTACTCCCTTCCACTACTTCAGCATAGACATCAAAACTAGCACATAGAACCACCCTGAGGTCAAAACCAACACTTGTATCAACACTCCCCAACATAAGAGTGTTGTTACAATTGTTATCCATGAGGGATTAAAAACACATTGTCTAATTATATATCACAATATGAACCCCAATACATAGACATGGCTATCTAGATTTTTCCAAAAAATACAAAACAAAGTCAACTAGTACCCATTCCTAGCATCCATGAATGGTACCCATGGAATTTGTCGAAATTCAGTCCGTCGCAACGACCTCACCCCAACACATTGAGGGAGTACATCCCATCATCAAGCTCCACATATATTTTTTCCATGAGCATAAAATTCATGATGTCCCTCATCCAACCAAACACCTTCAAGTCTCTTGGAATAAATCCAGAGCATCTCTGCGTACCTGGGATAATATCAAGATGTTGGGAAGGATCACCACTAGTTGATGTATTCTAGGAAGTTGTCGAAGAACAACACCACTAACTTATCCATTTCTGATGTAGAACTATGGGACAATGTGATTATACAAGGATATCATGATCCCTTGATGAAAACATCTCATCAAAACTTACCACCAATTCTTACGTGTGATTGCTAACCAAGTCTCACAACTAATCCACAACCAAAGTTTCAAGAATAAGTGAACCAACATTTCAGGTGGCACAACTTCCACCACACCACTTGAGTTCTTACGATGTGTCCCTAACATATTACCTCATAATCCCAATATTCTACCACACTAATCAACCAAAAGTATCTTGAAAATAAACATTTACCTATGTGTAGACCATATCCCACTTACTTACTTAACCATGTATCTTGGTTATTTATCTTATTTATCCCTGAGGTGGCCTCTTAAATATTCCCAAAAAACAATCCATTCATACTAACAAGTTCTACCATGTGACCACCCTCACCTCGAGTGTCACCCTCATGAAAAATAATATAACAACACTTCATTCACCCTAGTCTCTTCCACTCAAAACAACTTCGAGACCTCCATTCATCATCATCCAAACATGTGATCCCAGAATCTATATGATAAAACCATTCAAATCAATCATTACCTCCTATGACAAACAATAGGGTTCCCATATGAAAGAGATAGGTACAACTATGCCATTTACTAAAACATGGGGTACTTAGTATGAATTGACCACACCTCTGATGCATCTCTCGTGCTTCATATTACAAGGTACCTGCACCGCTGGACTAACCTCCCACGAGGACACCCATGATTTTATAAAACAATAATCACGTAACCACAACTGTAGAAGAACCATAATCCATCAATCATAACACTTAGCGCTACAGGAAAAACACGAACCATGAAACACTCTGAGTTCCTTTATCAATGTCCAAATCATCAACATGTGCGACACGTACCCAAAATAACTCGAAACCTCATATGTCCTCTCTCATCGGTCACCTTGAATGATGAATGATACCAACTCCCTAGAATATAGTCACAACTAGTAAAATCCATTAGTCTGCTCCCAAAACCATACATATAATGACATGAACAAAGTAATTCCCATGAATGTCACTCTCACCCCATTTATGATTCATATTGTGCCTAGATCACCAAAGAGACATTTAAACTTTCTTCTGTACTAATGGTGGAAAAATTCATTGATATTTCGGGAAAACATCATATTTGAGATTCAAAATGCAACTTGTAATGTCTGTATTGACAAGGTCACTAAGACCCAAGAACTATCCGTAGGGTCCCACATGGGCTCTATACATTCAGGAACCACGAGAGTTACCACACTCACATTACCGAATAATGCCTCAAAAAACATTGGACACCACCAGACAAAGGGTTCCATAAACACACCAACTTGGACATATCATAACCAGAATGGCCTCACAATCCAAATCCAATGACTCAAACTAGGGAACTACCACTTCCCCAAACCACACATACAACTGTCTAAATGATAACACATGGAATAAATATTTTTTAAAATCATTAATTCTTATTTTTAAAATTATCATTCCCCAGATGCTTCTAAGAATGACAGATAGAATTAGAACGTAGATGGAAATGATCTCATGATATCAACCTTAAAACAACCCTTTCATCAGACAATATCCGAAAGGTCATAATGAAACATAGAACACAAACCTCTACCATACCTACTATGGGTCATGGTCAACTTGGGGTAACCAATTTACTTAATCAAAAGTCTTTCATCAACACCCCTTCACACTGTTTCATGTTTTAGACACCGAATCATCCTTTATAATTTTTCACAACCCAAAATTTTAACTCGGTCATAAAATAATTATATACACGATATTACTTAACTATTCATTTACATTATTTTCATTCATCCAATTTCATTACCATTATTAGGAATCATTTTATTCATATTTATCATGGGAGTAAAATTAATTCTACTCTTTATTCCTCAAACACTCATCCCATGTTTGTGCCTATAATGACGCATTCCACCTATATCCTTAGGTTCCTAAAATGATGGATGAAGTCACAACCTCATGAGATTCTAGAAATGATAAAAATATCATAAATCAGTCCAATCACAAAATATTTGGATCACCAAATGGTTAAATTTAATTCAACAGTAACAACACACATAGAGAACAACAATCCCCACCCTGGGTGACTTGGGTTTCCCCATGTACAAGGGTTAGCTACTCCCAGGAATGAGCTCATTATAATGTCTTGACATTGTCCTAGAATCCTATCTAACATCCCCAAACAGTAATAGAGATAGTAGAACTCATCTAATACAACTTTTAACATCCTTGACCCAGATTCCAAAAAACCAGTACCCTGAGCTGAGTCATCACATGAACACAAGCGTGCCTCCCCGTAAGCTAGAGTTTGCTGACTAGCAGCGAGGGTATAATGAGTCACGTGGGTAGACTATACCCTATTTACCTGAGTAAGCTATCTCAAAAGACAATATAATGATTAGATCAAATATGAAATAACTAATACACATACATTCCAAACATGTCCCAATTGGGTACAACCCGTAATTTAGCATTAACATTGTCATGACATACTAGTAGTGAAAGGTTAGAAAACCAAAAAATATGAAAAACAGAAAAATACCCAAATGGTTCCTCAACACAATTCCAGATCCTTCTCCATGTACATCTTGAGCCCAACTCAATATACTAGTGTAGGACCATTGCGATTTTCCTATCCTGCAACTAAGAAATCTGCATGGGTACCCAACGGTTGCCCGAGTAGGGTGTGAGTACAAAACTCAGTAGTCCATCACCAGTGGTGTCTACAGGATATCCATTCTAAAAGATTGGTCATAAAATTACAAATAAATGGTATGTAAAAAAGATAAGTTTTGGGTTTGTTAAGTAAAAAAAAATTCTGTCTAGTTCATTCGTAGCCTTTTGCCCAATTTCATTTCATACACTATCTTCATTACGGATTCCATTCTTAGCACATGCTCCATGTGTTTGGCCCACAAATCATCTACCCATGGGTCTAAGTCAATAAATCACAATGAGTAGGGAAAATAATTCATGTCCCTATCTCACTAGGGATACACGTATCACTTCAACAGATTATACTCACCTCGAATCCTTAGTCAAGGTGGAATGTAATTGTTAGGGGAATAAAGCATTTATCCCCACCTGAACCCAAGAATTTTTGGGGTGATGTTTTAGAACCTCAATAAAACTCAACCAATGGGCCTAGAGCCTCAGGTAAATACCCAAATCTTAAAATCCATGTGTACATTTTTATTTATTCATTCACCACAAAAATATGATAACAAAAAAATATAACATATTCCATTGAAATACACAATAAATAAAAACCACCATGGTAATTAATTTTATTCCATAACCCATTAACACATTCACCAATTATAATTTATTTCCATTTTTCTAAGTTCCCATTCATATTCCTCAACCCATTAAGTGTATTAAAAAACCCCTATGCCATATCTAATATTCATCAATTACCATATATTAACCAATTTATCATTTTTATGATTTCACAATCATTTTACCACTTATGCACTTCAAGTTAAATTCTTTTATCACAAGGAAAATCCATTTATTATATTCAAACATTTAGAAATACCCCGTAATTCCAATGTATTATCTGAATTGTCATATTACTCCATTTAACATTCAATTAACCAATTATAAGTTCACCATATAATATGTACTGATCCCTTTAAGCATTCCTAACCAATTTTCCTAAAACATTCGGCATAATCTCATTAGAAAAAATTCCCCTGTTTTCATGTCATTCCACAAAACCCCTTAACCCCTTAACAACTGAGAAAAAACAATCATAATTCCTTTTAGAACATAATAAACTATTAAAACATGTTCTTAATGTGTTCCACATTATTACTCTACAACCATTCACTGAAACCTACCCCTCTTGAGGTTTGAAACTGCCAAAGCACCACATTGGTTTCCCTAAAATGATTAAGTCATCCTATACACATTCTATGAAGATTAGTGGGTTTTAATTGTTCTCATAAACACCTATTTTTTACCCAAACCTCCAACAGGATAAATTATAGAATAAGGGGAAAAATAACACAAACTACCATGCAAAAATCTAAAATAAAACTGTGGGGAATACTTGTAGTTGACCTCCTTAAAATCTGTTTGCAAACGCACCCTTAATCATAGCCTTGGATCTAGATTCAGACACCCCTTGACCCCTTAACCTAGGATCCATAAGAAAAATAGGATTTTAGGTCTTCAGAAGATGATGGGAGAAAATAGAAACTCTAATATGGAAAATAGAATCAATAGGGGTATTATACATACCTAGGGCTTCGATCGATAACCAACGACGCTCTAAAAGGTCAAGAGTCGAGGTGGAATTGACCATGGAAAAATTGGGTCATAAAAGATCATCACTATGGTTGGAGGAGGTGGAATGGAGGAGACACCCAAGTTGGAATTTAAATTACAATATTTGAATTTTTATAAAATTCTCAAAATTACTAGGCCACACAGTTTACCTGCGCGTTTTCCAAACTGTGTGCAAATTGTCTTCATACTACTGTCTAAAATCACTCTATTCAAATAGTTACCTAATATTCCCACACTGTTTACCCTAACCATTCACAAAACATGAAAAATTCCCATAAACTCATTTTTCATCCTTTTTAATTCCCCAAACCCCTAGAATGCCCCAATCCTTCATATAAACTTAGGGAAGATTATTTGACCACTATAATAGACTAAAAAACATAAATATGTATATAGATTAAGATGAAATATATGAGATCTTAAAAATACATCATCATAGGACTACAATTGGAGATATTTTTGCAATTGGATGATTTAGTCTTTATGTATGAATACCATGTGTGAGGATGAACAATTTCCTGGTCATCTAATCATATCACTTCTTTGCATGACTATTGGGGATTCACTCCCATTATGTGTCCTCATAGAGTGGTATCTTAGAAATTAAATTTCTTGTTTGAATTAGAAATAGGACATTATAAATATATATTAAAAGGGTTTATATAAATAAAATTAAATGTTTAATTCATAATAAATAAGTTATTTTTTTTAGTGTCATTTTTTGAATCAAAAAATCATTTTTAATGAATATTTTAAATGGATATTATATTTAATTTATACATATTTAGAGATTTTATTTTATTAAATAAATATAATATTTAAAACCAAAAAATCTAATATAATCTTATGGTTGATTTTTTGGAATTTTCTTGATATATTTATTTAAATGTTTATAGAGAAAAATACCATTTTTTGTAAAACAATCATTTATTCATTAAATAATGTTATTTAAAATTCCATTTATATTTTTTATTTAATAATAAATTAAATTAATTCTCTATTAATTATAATTAATCTACTTAATTACATATTAATCAATATTATAAAATATTTTTGAATAAGGTCATTTTTTGTCTTTAGAACGATTTTTTCAAAAAACAGTTTTTAGGGGAGTAATGTTTTGCTATCATAACAAATTAAGTTAGCCACAATTTATTCAGAGGAATAATTAATTATTTATAAAATATATTCAATAATATATATTTACATTCAACAAATAGTAATTTCTATGCATGCACTGAGATTAAATTTAGTTTTATGCTTAAAATGATTTTTTATAAACATGGGTATTCATTGAATTTTGGGGGATTATATAAAAATAATATATCAACACCTATATAAATTTAATTTTATAAATTTTATTTCATTTTTATAATCATAAATTTAATTTTTTAAAGAGCCCACATTCATTTTTCATCATAATGAATAGTAAAATAATAAAAATTTGTTATCATAACAAATGATAAAATGGGTTTACAAAGGGGTTAAACTAAGTTATAAGCATAATATTTCAACATGGTATTTTATAAATATTATATTTTAAAATATTTTCACCCTTTATCATCAAACCATATAATTATTCCCTATTTGGAGTGACATGCACATGAAAATTACATTATATTAATTAAATCTTTTAAGTGATTACATATGTTTCTTTTCCCTTACTTGTAAAAGGGAACCACCTATATTCACTTATTTTTGAATTTTGTGACATAAATATTAGAAAATTCCTACCAAAAAATATTTATATATTCCCTCTCTTTTTCATAGATCCCATTTTTTTCAATGAATTTTTTTTTCAAGGCTTATGCTGTAATACAGTGGAGGCCTCTCAAAGATGATGTATAAATATTAAGCAGGATAATTTTTTTTATTTAATTTTTAAACTTATATAAATAATTTTAACTATCAAAACATGATTAATTATTAACATAAATATAATTTTATGTTATTATTAGGATGTAAAACCCATTTACATCCTTCTTCACATCAATTGAGAAATGAAATTATCACACATGAATACGTGTGGACTACAACTTCTAAATAGAAAAATGATTAATTACTCATCACAGTATTTAAAGGTTATTGTGGATTTAAGGTTTATATATTATATTTAATACTTTAATATTATTTTAAAATTATATTATATTATTTTCTCTATTATCATCACATCCGTTGGAAAATAATAATGCCACCTGTTCTTAGATTAGGACTACCTCCTTCACAAAGTGATGAGATGTATTTTTCTCTTCCTCTTAAAATAGATGATAATAAGGATATATTTAAGGAATATATATGATATTTATGGTATAGTAATTATTATATAAAGATTAAATACTATTTACTTTACTTTTTCCATCCATTAAAAGGTGGAAGTATCTCTAATGCGTACGTACAGACTATCGTCTCTATAAATTAATAAAATTCATTTTTCATTACCACTTTCTATGAATATTTATAAAAAAGAATATAATGATTAAATATGATACTTATTAAATTATTAATTGTATATATATTATGAAATTTTGATCAAATTTTTAATAAAATAACTACTGATCAGAAACATATTAGAAAAATAAAACAATTATCAGCTAGAAAAATGAATTTTATTAAAAAATTGTAATTAAATAAGTGTTGAAATATTATAAGTGGATTATATATGATACTATAAATGTTTAAATGGATTTTTTATAGAATTATAATAAAAAATATTTTTTATAATTTTTTTTTGAGTTATTACCAATTAATTAAGACATGTGATAAGGGTTCTTAATCTAATTATTATTTTATTGAGATATATATAATTTTATACACCTATTTATATTTACGAGGTGTAAGTATTGATACATTTACATGATATATCTTATATACATATTAATTTTTTATATTAAATTTTAAAATTCAAATTATTTTAACCAAGGGGTATTGATACAAAAGTTACAAATTTTGTAAGTGTTTATAATCTCAAATTCAATTCATTAGGACATATGTTTTTTTATAAACTTGTCTTAAATTATGAGGGTTAACTAATATACATCTTATATTTTATATAATTAATATCTATAAAATCGTGGTAATTTTTTTATTTTTATGTTATTTTATTAATGGAGGCTGTGATTAAAAAAATACCCAATAAGTAATTTTTTTATGTGACAATATTACTTTTTACCAGGATTGAAAATTCAAAAATTTATGATGATTAAACATTAGGATAAATATCAAAAAATTAATATGTACTTTCATATGATATTTATATTTATATATATTACAATTTTCCAATTAACGTTCCTCTCTTAATGTACTTATCTTTTCATAAGAACGTTTTTAAGGATTACCCAATTTACTTCTCTATTCGTTCATGAATACACTTTTCAATATTTTAATTTAAAATGATTTTATTTTTTTTACCGTCCAACAATGATTTATTAGAGTAATTTTTATCCAAATTAGTATTTATATAAAATTATTAAAATGAACCTCCTTTTCACTTTCTAAATAAGGTAATTTTTACCAAAGGCTTGAACATAAACATTTTTTAATGTACACATTACAAAAATATTTTCACACCATCATAACTACACTTTTAATTAATTTTTATTTATATGTTTCCATGGTGGTTCACAATGAAAAATTTTTCCTTATATTTTGGAGAATTATATATTTAAATTTGTGAATTAAAAATTAAAAATGATATTTTCCTCAAGGAATATTCCAGTGATCTTCTAAGTGAATTTTCAATCTATGATAACATTATTTGATGTTACTTATAATTTACATGTAATATAATTATTTTATATTATCGTTATTCATTATTTGGATGGTTATTTTTTAATATGATGAAAGCTTTAAGAATCGAATTTTTACCACCATCGATTATTAGATGATGAAATAAAAAATGTATTTATGATCATGTGTAATATATATGAATATATTATAACTATATATTCAGTGAATCCATTATTTACATCCAATTAAAGGGGTAAATATTATCATTTTATGATCTCAAAGGGTACGCAAGAGGTTGTCCCGATCCTAAAATAAGGTACACATGTGTTTATCCCAAGTCTGACATATGAATAATGTCCTAGTGGGAATTCATGACATAGTATTTCTATGATTATTATTATTCAAACTCTAGGACACTCATTTATAAAATCATATAATTAAAATATTATTATATCTGTGATAATTTTATTTTATTCCTTTATCATTTGTATCCATTTAATTTCATATTTTAATTCCAAAACTCATGATTATGTTTGATAAATTATTGGGTCATGTTTTCAAAATGTTAAGATAATGTTATCAAGCCTTTATTCTCATGGTATGATTAAATGGACATTGATATCTCCCTGGTTTACCCTTATTGAGCATATGAGATCACCCTTTATTATTTATACTTTTACAAATGATATGAATTTTTTTTAAGTATGCTATTCTTGAGAATGTTTATATTTTTTAAGATCCTATTGAGAGAAAATTTAGAACCTTTTCTATGACTTGTTAATTTATCCATTTTAATAAGGACACTAAAACTTTATTATTATAAAATAAACCATATTAGTATGTAATGAATATTAATATAAAAACATTTAATGTTCAAGTATATAATGTTTGGTTCATGAAAATTAGTAATAGGGTTGGGATAAGTATAGGAAATCATATTATGTTATGGTAAAGAAATAAATATGGTTTTCCCAAAAAAATACATTCTTTTTATTATACTGGAATGTAGCTGCAACTGTGGGAAAAATGAACTTATGGGTAACAACTCTAAAAGGTGTGTATTGTATATTTACTCGATCATCATAATTTATCAGTGAGTGGGATTATGATTGTAATCCTAGAGACACAATCCTATGGAATATTCATAGGTTAATTAAACTTTTCATGATGAACAATTATGAAGGATTTGAATAGATAATGATAATAGATAATCTAGTTTGAACCCATGGTGTCATATATTGAAAATAAGGGATAATATTTTTAAAACACAATGAAATAATTTTCATAATAAAAAATTATTCATTATTATTATTCTTTATTATATGATGATATTTTAATTTACTTTATATCTAGAACTTGGAGGAATCGTATGAATGCTAAATGTGATGGATGATACACTCATTTTACATATTGGAAGGAAAATTAAATTATATATGTAATGAGAAATATTGTGATTATTAATAATAAGTAACATTATATATTATTGAAAACATGAACAGATGATGTATTTAGAACAAAACAAATAAGGTTAAAATGCATTTTCTTGAAGACCATAAAGGATAAACAACCCATCTTTGTACATTACAAAAATTTGTGAAGAATTACCCTTGGAAATTTCAAAAATGAATGAGCACATATTTTTTATGTTGGAAATAAGGGAAAAGAAACTAATTTATATGAAAAAAATGAAATTTTAAATTGATATTAATAAATTACATTTTAAGGTACCATATATAGTTTAATTTATTTTTTATGGGGAACATGGGAATTATATGAGTTAATTTTCTCACCCATGGGCTAACTCATAATAAAATAAAGGTCCTATTATATGCAAATCATTGTAGAAAAATAATTTAAGTGTTTATTTATTAGGATTCAATAATTAGATTACATAATTGTTTTATCAATGAAGTTATTGTAATAAGAATGGTAAATATTTTATATATTTTTATGATGAAGTTAATTTTTAAGGATTTGAAGTCAGATATTGAATGCTATTGATAATATAGAAACATCATGTAGTGGTAAGTTGATACTTTTTGAAAACTAAATATTGAGGGATAAATAAGCATTGATATCTTTCTAATATTGGGATAATAATGTTTAGATATGATAAAGAGATTATTGATATTGACAAAGTAAATATGGCAGTATATGTGACCTGGAAATTGATTTTTGATTCGATGTAAAATATATTTATGTTATATTTGATGAAGTTTGTTTCATTTTATTATTTTTAGAATATATTTGATAGTCTCTGATTTTATTTTAAGAATAAGGATGAATTTAATTTTTAGAACAAAATACCTTTTCAATGTGGTTTTCTAGAGATTTAGGTTTCTAAAAAATAATATTTTATCAATATATTCAAATTTTTGGTATGTGGAACTAAAATATACTTTATGTTGTTTGGGGAATGTAGTTAAGTTTATTTTTGAAATTGTTTCTAAATTTTATGGTTATTATTTTTGGTTAAACATGCACTAAATAGTTTTTTGAATTTAGATATTCATCGAAATAATTTAGTAGATATTATCACATTATTTTTATAATCTTTGAGAATAATATTTCAAATGATAGTTTATCCATATTAGTTATATTATCATGTAAATTTTTTTTTTAATAGAGTTATAAAGAATATATTATCATCATTTTATAGTTATTTTTATATATTATAAGTTTATTTTTGTTCTATAGGAATAATAAAATCATATTATTCATTCATCATTAGAATATGGGATGAAAAAAAAGTGGAAACAAATTAAAACACACAAGGAAAAGATAAAATTGAATTAATGGATTTGAAGAAATTAATAATGTATATTTTATAATATTCCATGGTAAGATAATTCCTCAAATCTTCTAAAAATGAACCTAATAATGATTTTTCCCTTTTTACAATTCCTTCTGAAGAACTCATGGTCTGTTTTACCCCTCACTGATTTATGGTTTTACGGTAATAAAATTTATTCTACCTATATTATGTATCACTCTTTATTATTGTTTTTAAATTATATTTCTCCTCCACTTATACATTTTCACTTCCCACTAATTTTCTCCTTATCTGGAAACCTAGTTATGCATTATTTTGAGTATCCTTTAAATTTACGGCACCCCCTGTTCAGTGGATGTTTTAGTATCCCTATGAATAATGGTGGTTTTAAAAACATTTCAAATATTGACCATTTTATTAATGAGATAAAAATTATTGGGATGTAATTAATTTTGAGGGATATGGGGAGGTAATCTAACACAATTATTTTGTGAGAAATTTTTCTTTAAATAAATTTGAAGTGATCGATAGCTTTCTTGACACACAACACTAGGATTAAAACAAAAAGTGACTTATTATAACTGAGATACTAAATTTGTTGTATGATTAAGAATAAAAATTATAAAAAAAATGTATATGTGTTTTTTGGAAAAAAAAATTTATTGATTAATTAATAATAAATATGTACTAAATTCTTAGTAAAATCATTTTATTCTTCAAAAATATTTTTAAAAAAAATTGATTTTATTTCATTTTGTGTGTGGAAATTATAATTAATTTTCACTAATTTGATAATATAATTTTGATTAAAATAATATCACTTTTATAATAATAATTCCAATATTATCTTAGGTCTAATTTTTATTATTTTTTGTAAATAATTACATTTAAGTGAATATTGAAAATATGACCTTTTATAAAACTATCATTCATTTTTAGTAAATATAGTAATTTAAAACTCTATTTTTTTTTTGAATTTACTATTAAATAATAATGATTATACCTTATTTAAAAATTATTTAATTAATAAATTTTAAATAGGTATTATACTATATTTTTTTGAATGTTCATTTTGGGGCATAAATCACATTTTTTCTTGAACCTCTTATGACATCTAAAATGTTTAAAAAAAATTAAATTGGTAACAATTTCTTAAAAATTATACATCAATGTGTGTATTATATATTATATAATATATTTATAAATTCATATAATAGTGAATTATTGGGTAGTAAAACATATATTTATACATTCATATATTAGCAACTTCGAGGCGAGGAGTGTCAATAATCTATGTTTTATGCTTAAAAATTCATTTTAAAAAATGGTTTTCATTGAATTTGTCACAATTATTTTTAAAATTAAACATTCTTATATATATAAATTAAATTTGATTAAATTTTTTTAATACTTGGATCCATAATTTCCACGAAAAATTAATGAAATAACTTTTATTTTTTCATAATGAATATTAAAAATTGTTAAAAATTGACACGAGAACTAAGCATAAAACTGGTTTATATGGGTCTTAAACAATGAGATATGCGTAATATATACACATAAACATCACTAATTATTTTTTGGTTTAACATAATTTGAACATATATTATTATAAATTCTAATTATTGGATATTTTTAGTTTCTTGAACAAGAAAATGACCTTATATTTTTTTAAATATTTTATGCAATTCCATGTTTTCCTCTTGCTCACATATAAATGGAAACCTACTCCCTTCACTTCTTAATGAATTTTGAGGATTATAGATATGAAAATTTCTAAAAAAACGTAATACATTCCCCCACTATTCCATATATCCAACGGTCTTAAGGTAAAACCAATCTTTTAATGTTTAATGTATAAGCCAAATGAGGTCTCACAAAGAAGACATATAAATCTTAACCAAGTTATTTAGATTTTATTTCCTATTTATAATTTTATAAAATTATTGTATCTATAATAAAAAATATTAATATAGTATCATCTATATCAATCTATTAAATTATTAAGATTTAATAACCATTTCCAATTCCATACTATCAAATGGGAAATGAATGGATCGCTCATGTGTACATGTCGATTACTACCTCCATGTAGTGATGTGATTAATTTGACACCACAAAATTTCATTGATGGTTACTATGATGGATTTAGTTTTTATATATTATATTTATGAAATAAATATTCTTAAGAAATTATACCGTATTTTCTAGGTTTTTACAGTCCCATCCACTGGAAATTGATAATGTCTTTCATACATTCACGTGGACTACCACCTCCACTGAGTGATGTGATTAGTTTTTATGTTCTAATTTATATGTATTGAAATAAGGATATATAATATATATATTTATATATTATTCATTATATAATAATGATAATTACATTTTTAATTATTATTTACCTTAATATAGTTCCATCCAAAAAAATATTGAAACATCATTCATGGGTATATACAGACTACTATTTAAATGAAGAGATGTTATTAATTTCTCAACACCACATTATCTGAATGATTATAAAAGTGTATATAAATATTACACATGATAAATATTACATGATTAAAATTTTGAATATTATGGGACAATCATCAATGGTGAAGGACCGTATGTTTCAAATAAAAACATATATGAAACATTAAACTGTTATCACTTGTAAACTGGGATTTATATAAAGAACTTTGAATAAAGTGTAGTTGGAATGTTATTAGTGAATCACATATAATATTATAATAATTTAATTGGATAATATAAGGAGTTATAATAAATCTAAATTTATTATACTGTAGTTTATAGCAAAAACCAATCAATTCGTACAAAAGGTAACTGTTCTTTATCACAATATTATTTCATTGAGTCATTTTTGATCTCATTAAACAATTTTTGTTTACGAGTTGTATATACTTAAATAATGAATATTTAAATAATGTAAACCTATTAATTAATGGTATTTAAATTTATAATAAAAAAATTTTCATCCATGTTGTTTTAATTCTGTAGTTACCAATGTGGTAAGGGTTTATCATCTCAAATTTTCCATTGTTTGAAAAATGTTTTTTCATACATCTATATTCATTTATTAAGTGAATCTAATTTCCAATTGATATGTTATATCATAAATCTATTTATATTCATGATAATAAAATTATAATTTCGATTTATGTCTTTAACATGGGATGTGATTCAAAATTTAACATATAGGTAAGGGTTTTATGTTATAATCTCACTTTTATAGATTGTTAATGTTTAAATGTAGGCTCATGAAATTATATGATTTTTCTCTCAAAAATATTATTTATTTTATTATCCACTATTTATTAATATATATATTACATTTTAAACTTCTATTTTACTCTTTCATTGTGTAATATCCTATGTAATTACAGAATGAATCATTTTTACAATAATAGAATTAATGAATTAAATAGTTATATTTATTATAAAAAAATTAAGTAATTTTTAAAACAATACGTAAAAATATTTATTAAAATATTTTCTTATACATTTTATATAAAAGTATAATTTTCTAATTATATAACTTTTATTTCAGAAAATTATTTTTTGAAATAATTTTCTAAAATTATCTTCAAATGTATTTTTTATAATTTTCTAAAAAGATTGATCTTTTTAGTGAATAGTGAAAAATACTAATTTTGTTATTGAATGTTTTATTTAATTTTAATTACATAAAAAGTGAAATTCTATTTTTTAGGAGTTTTAAAATTAAAATAAATTATTTTAATTTAAAATATTCCAATTATGGATTTTAAGATGAATTTTACATTTTAATTTAGTATAAAAACGTGTTTACATTAAAAAGAAATTTTTTCCAAAAAAATGTTTTCCCCCATTTTTTTCCTATGTAATTTTAAATTAAATTATTCCACTTATATAAATTTAATCATAGAAATTTCATTCCATATTTAGAACTAGTAGAACCAAATATTGTAAATAGGTTCTTTTTATTTTTTATCAATGTGAATAGTGACCCAAATAATTTTTGTTACCATGATGAAATGTAAATCATGTAATTATTGCTAAAAATAAAAATATAAGGACAAAATAATGACCCTAAAACTTTACTAAATTTTACTGTATGACTATATATCATCTATAATCAAATAATGGTCGGATATATGGCCTTTTTCTATTTATATTTGATTATGATCTTTATAGTATTTTATTTAATGAAATGTAAAAAATATCACACTCTTGTTCTTAATAACTAAAATATTCTTAATATGGGATAAAGAGAGGTTATGTTCGATTAAAAATATTAATTTTAAATTAAAATTATTTATCTATATCATGATAATTTATTTTAATTTTTATATTTGAAACTGTTAGCTCAAATGATTACACAAATCTAACACTGTATTTATTCAATTAATTGAGAAATACAATAAATGATATTAAAAATATTACAAGTAATAAAATTCGAGATAATTATTGTGATTAATGAATTTTAAAGATTAATATAATAGGTTATATATTTAATAAAATATTTATTTCAAATATCATTTTATTTTTTAATGATATTTATTTCAATGTATTGAATATATCTATAAATTCATATTAATGAATTTTTATAATAAATAATATCTCATTAAATGACATAAAATTTATAAAAATATAATATTCCAAAAGAAATTATTATATGGATTTTGATATCATTCATGTTTCAGTTATGCTCAGTCTTCCATTTCTATTAACTATCTTGATCCTTAAAGTGTGAAAATCCTTATTTTCAAAGATAGCATAAAAGAGGTTAGTGGGGATTTAAATCCAAACTATTAGGGAAAAAATATAATATAAATAGGGAAAAATTATAGTATAATAATATTTAGTCAAATAATAATATTGGATTCTAATATTATCATTTTTTATTCATTTTTACATCAAAAATATTTTATATTAAGTTAATATTTTAATAAATTCCAAGAGTTCCACTCCCCTCTCTTATAAAAGGGAACCACTTAATCTCATTTATTATCACTTTAAAACCCATTTGGATCACCCATAATCTACCAAAATACCTTTTTAAAATATATAACCACTTTATAGAGACTTTTTTTGGAAAAATTATAATATTATATGTTTTAAGGTGTTATGAAAATTAGATTTTTCGAAAAAAGATATATAGATTTACCAACATATTTTAGTTTTATTTATTCATTAAAATAATTAAAACATTATTAAAACATGATAAAATAATAAAAAATGAGTCCAAAATTTACTGATTTTTATTATAATAATTTTAAAACCAATATCCAATTCCTCTCCCAAAAAATGGGTAATAAAACCATTGTTCGTTTGTTCCATGGACTACCACCTCACAAATCAGTGTTATTAATTTTTCATTACCATATCACAATGAAAATTTAAAATCATTAAATCAATATTGTATTATTATAATAATGAAAAATTATCATTATAAAAATATAATATATAATTTACTTTCTTCCCTTCTCATTTAGATAAAAATGATAATTCCATCCATGCATATGTGTGGACTACCACCTTAATAAAGTGATATGATAAAATTTCCATCACCACATCACATGGATAATTTATATAATTATATTTAAATAAGTTATACGATATAAATTATATTATTATCATTATTTAAATATAAAATTGTAATTACCTTCTTTCCATAATTATCATTGAAAATGGAAATGTTACTCATGCGTACATATGGCCTACACTCTCCATGATTGTAATATAGTTCATTATTCATAAACATTTTTATGGTTGGAATTAAAATTATAGTTGATTCATAAAAATTATAATCATTTCATGATTATAATTCAAGATATTGTGGAATAATGTCATATTTGACCATATTCATCATACTGAAGTAACGTTTCTTTTTTGAACCGAATGTTATGAAAATATACAACATAAAATTTAATGATTATGTAATTGTTATACAATGGTAATAATTTAAATAAAAGGAATAATAAACTTAAAAAGTATCAATAAAATAAATAATAATACATTTTTCTTATTCATAATGAAAATTAATGAGTTTGACAAGTCATACTCCTGGTAAGATACTTTCTTTTAAAAATATTCTTTTAAATACTCCCTTAAAATTATATTTTTCTTCCTTATCAATATTTTTCAAATTAATTCATATATTAAATTATATAGATATAAAATAATTATAAAGATATTTTTTTTACTTTTGACTTTATTTCAATGGGTTTCAAAAGGAATATTTTTACAGAATGTTTTGAAATTCATTTAAGAAGGACAAAAGAAATGTTCTATTTTAACACATACATCGATGATGAATTTTCCCACATTAACATCCATTATTTTATATATCTATTACATTGAGGATTACTAGTTTTCATAAAATTAAAACCATATTTACCTATATTCTAGTTATTATCAAAAAATGTTTTTAAAATGGATCGTATATTTCAACATCACAAAATGTTTTCTTATGTTTGAAAATAATAAAATATATTGTGATTTTTTTAATCGGATGATTTTAAATTCTATTACTATTTTATGGTTCTTGGGAATTTTTATTATTATGGGTTATTCCATTATAAACTAAGTACTATTGGTTATATTATTATCCAATTAAGGGGGGATCTGTTATAAACTATGGACATGTGGGTCCATGATTTCACTCTAATGCATTGGGTATGCAGGTCGACCGTATAATTATTCCTTGTATATGAGTGATTATAATGGTGAAATAGAAATAATTTCCCAAGAAACCTGCATGTTTTCTCTATTCTTATTATCATTTTATGGGAATATTTGGATATCTCAAAATAAGAAAATTGTCTTAGGTTTATAGGAATGAATATGATTATTTTTAAGGTTGAAAATATAAATTTTTAAAAAATGTTATTACGAATTTTTCTTGATTTACAAGAATAATTATGAGTTTATTTTTACTCCTTAATGACTTATTATGAAATATTTTATGAAAACATTTTGGAAAAGAAGGCGATTTCTTGGGAATGAAATTGTATCTTTTAAAAATAAATTTTTTTATACATATTCATGGAATATTGGATTCATTCTATATTATTATGTCTCTTACTAATATTTTTGTAATTATACTATATTTTAAACAATAATTTATATGGTTTTATGATTATTAGGTAATGTTTTATGGCCATGATCATTATTTTTAAGATATTTCAGGAAAAAAACAAGTTTCTTTATAAAAGGTTTATTTGGTGGAATCAATTGTTACATGGTTGATGTGTCCACTTTATAACATATATATGTAATATTTAAGAACTAAAAATATGATATGAAAATCCAAAAATATATTTGGTGGAAAAAAATTTAATTCTAACCTAAATTCATTAGAAAATAATATTTTTAATGTTGGATCATTATAGTTGGTATAAGAAAAAATGATTAGATAACTTTTTGGGTCAGAATAATGTTAATAGAATACCCTAATAAGATTCATCATAAAAGTTTTCTTGAAATTATATTAATTTAAATATTTCCATATTTATCTATATAAACTATGTTTGTTCATGGTGGTTTATTTCAGAAGAAATAGGGATGTTGAATTATAAACATACTGAGGGGATGATATCTTTCTAAATCTGCAACACATAACAGTTGGAATGGGAACTAAATTGTTTTTTATAATAATATATCATTTGAAACATGATATAAATGGTTTTCGTATCCATGAAAGAGAATAAATTGTTCTACTATAAATTAATATGTGAATGGAAGAGAATTTTATGAGGAAACATACCTAAACATTCATTGGATCATCTTACCCTGTATTAAATGAATGATAGATTAAGGCTTTGGAATAGATATTTGATGTCATGGGTTGTTAATATAATCAAAATTTATGTCTTTATATTTAGTGTTTTTAATGTGAATACAATAAATGATGAAAATGGTTAATAATACTATTTAAATCAAAGAGATTTATACCATAGAATGAGATGATATGAAGAATATTTTCATTGAGAAACATTTGTGTGAGGTTGATTGAACTAGGATGATAAAAAATTATAATTGATATAGAATGTGGAATATTCAGTGGTTTTGTATAAAGATAATATCATCGGTATAGGTAGGTAACTACCAAATTTTATCTAGGATATTGATAGTAAAAATATTCGGTTTTACCTAGTATTAATGATAATATATCAAATAAAATTGTATTACCATAAATTTAAAATTAATGGGAAACTTATTTGATGTGTTGAGAGGAATGAAATGGAGTTGTTTTATGAATTTTTATTTCATAGTAGTTAAAATAAGAAAATGTATCGATGGAAGGAAATGATTAATCATTCCTCAAGAAAACCTTGGGTGTATGAAAATCATGTTCCTTTATTTTGATAAGTGTGGTAAAAATCTCACTGGGGTATGTATTACAATATATGGTAATTGACTCTAATATGTAATTCTATGGAATATGGTTCATAACAATAGGAAAAATATATAAAAATGAAAATTTAATGGTATGATTATTTAATTACGAGGAGTTGGAAAATTATGTGAATGTGTTCCCAGATTTAGTAACTCGAGATATAAATCATCAATATCGAAAGAAAAAGTGTGTGGAAAATAATTTACACTATAATGGTTGAAGTTGTAATATAAAATTTTACGGTGAAAGATATATTTCTTGTTTATCAAAATTAGGCCAATACCCTTCATGGCGCTAGATATTCTATTTTATTCATTTATTATAAATTTGAAAGTAAATTTGGAAAATCACCTCATGAAATTAATATAGAACTTTTGGTGAATATAGTAGTTGTAAATATTTAATCAACCAAGATTTATAAGAATCTTCCTATTGTAATTTGGGGAATATTCCATCCTAAAAATCATGTTGAAAAAACCTTGGTAGATTTTGGTATTATTTTTTTCTATAGATTAGATTTCAGTTTATCATGGAATGATAGATTACAGAGCCAAGAAAGTATTGTTAAATGATTTTATACCTTTTATAACAAATAAAAAATATATGAAATTAATTATAAATGGTGGTGTATGTTACATAGAACATGTTATTGAAAGAAAATAATTAATTTTGATTACTAATGTCCCAATAGTGAATGAAATTATAGATGATTTCCTAAGAATATATAAGCTGTTATTCACGATCAACTAGTTGAATTTACAATGGAATTAGTACCAAATGATAAAACAATATGAAGCCAGCATTATAAAATATATTACGTAGAACATTAAAAATTGAAATGGAAATTAAATGAGTCTAGAAAAATATTTCATTCATCCTAGCACTTCATGAAATGGTTCCCCAGTATTACTTTTTAAAAATAAATATGGTTCAATGATACATTCCATTAATTATAGATACTTGAAAAACATTAGTGTTAAGAACATGTACCTTCTCCTTATATATATTATTAGTTTGATTAGATCTTGGGAGAAAAATTATTTTTAAAGATATATCTAAGGTCAATGTACCATCATTTGAAGTTAAAAGTGGAAGATATTATGAAGATATTATTTCAAACATAATATGGGCATTATGAGTTTATATTTATTCAATTTAGATAGTATAATGTACCCAATATATTAAAAAATATAATGAATATATATTTTCATGAATGTTTATTCATGTTGTTGGTTGTGTTTACTCGTGAAATTTTGGTATATTCTAATATTCATGAGGATCGTAAAAGAAGCCCATGTTTTTTTCAAAAATCAACATAAAAGATACTATATGTAATATTTAGTATGTGTGTGTTTTTTGTTGTAAAAAATTATTTCATTCATAAAATTGTTTCCAAATATGGAATAACTATTGATCCTTATAAAAATAGAGCTTCTTTGGAGCTTCCAAGACCATCAAATGTTATATAGATTTATGGTTTTAGGAATTTGGGGTTTACTACTAGTGCTTTGTTGAAAAGGATTGTTATCTGTCTAGTCCAATGTCTTTGTTAACACAAAAAACAGTAAAGTTCATCTGGAATAATGAATTTGATGGTGTTTTTCTGAAAATAAAAATATGATTGGTGAATTATTCAATTGTGGGTTTTCTCTCTAGTAATGGTGATTTTGTCATCTACATTGAAGCTTCATTGAAGGGACATGGTTTTGTTCAACTGCAAAAGATCAATTAATTACTTATGCTACACAGAAAATGAAACCTCAGGAGTTAAATTTCCATACATGTGATCTGAAATTAGCTATTATGGTTTTTTTTCTTTATAATATTGGCGTCATAGTTTATATACAGTAAAGTGTAAAAAATATACGGATCATTAAATTTTTATGTATATATTTACTCATAAGTATATTAACATGTCTTTTATAAGATGGATGGAATAAATCAAAGATGATGATGACATGATTCATTATCAACCTAGAAAATTAAAAAAAAACAGCAAATTCATTGAGTCAAAAAAATAATGCATCATTTTCTGTGTTACATTTAAAAGGATACTATTTAGAATATTATTTGACGAATATTATCCAAAAATTCATAGATGCCTGAAATTATTCTATTTTGTTTCAGGTTTCAATACAGTCATATCTGTCATATAGAATTAATAAATCTCGTAATGAATACATTGAGTCACAAGAAAAGGTATAATTAGTTAATAAGGAAAAGTATCTTGAATTTAATTTTGAAAAATGAGTTATAATATTTGGAATGAGATATTGTGTGTCATGTGACTCCGAGTTGAAGAGAGAGTAGTTGAGTAAATCTCATAGTTCCTCATTTTCCATTCATCTTATTAGTACCAAGATTTGTAGAGACCTTAGGGAGTATAATTTGTGGGATATATGGAAAATAGATATTTCTGGCATTACCAGGAAATTTGTGACAAATTAAAAGGAGAATGTTGAATGAATATTTCTAAAAGGAATGATTCATTAATTTATAATGCTGATGAAGAAATGGGAAAATGTATCCATGGATATTTTAGTGGGATTTATGAAGCAATATCTTGGTAATAATGTAATTTGGGTTACTGGGGATTAATTTAAAAAAATCTGTGAATTTTCTTCCCATTCGAGATACCATGTATTTGGATCAACTTTCTTGATTTCATCTCAAGAACTTTTTTTGGTTATTTGTATTTCCTCTCTTTATTTATCTAACAATAATTTTACATTAAATTAAAATTTTGGAATGGACATCTAAAATCATTGGGAACTCAAATAAATTTTATTGTATATTTTAATCCTCAATTTTGAAGATAGTCCAAATGAACAATTTAGACCATGGAAGAAAATATTTTTACTTTATCAATAGATAACCTTGGAATTTGGGAAAATTATTATTCTTTAATTGAGTTTTCATATAATAACAACATTAATTTAAGTATAAATATTGAATCCTTGGATGAATTGTATGGAAATAGATATTGGACTATGGATTTTTTTGATGAAGTATGAAAAATGAATTTTTTCTGACTAGAATTGGTAGAGGAAAGGGTTGAGATAGTGAAGGTATTCCAATAACATTTGAGGACATCTTAGATTATGGTGAAAAGTTATATAGATAATCTGAGGAATGATATTTCATTTGAGGTTGTTTATAAAGTTTTTTAAAGTATCTCAATTGAAAAATGTTTTATGTTTTTGGTACAAAGGAGAATCTAAGTATGGGGTTCAATGCATTTTATGAAATTCTGACAAAAGATGTATTGGTTTATCACTAAGTATCCTTGCCTCCAATTTTATCCCATGTATATAATGTTTTCAATGTTTCAATGTTAATAAAGTATGTTCCAGATTCATCCCATGTTTTGATCTATGAAGAAATTCAATTCAGAGATAATATTTCTTATATGGAATAGGCTATTAAATTTTTTGAGCGTAATGAGGAATTATTATCAAATGATATAATTCCCCAGGTAATGGTTTTCGGGAGAAACCATATTTTTGATGATGCGACATGAGAGTCAAAAAATGCGATAAGGTGAATGTATCGTTGTTTATTTAATAAGTGAATAAAATCATGAGGATGAAATTTTTGAAAAGGGGAATAATATGGTAACCTAGTTAATGAAATAATAAACAATGTTTTATTTATATCATTATTAAATTACATAGTTATAATCATTATAAAAATATCAATTAATTTTTAAATAAAAAAGGAAATCGTTTTATAAATCCCTTTTCTTATATAGTTTTGTTTAGAAGTAAAATTTTAAAATTATAGAATTTGAATTTCCAAAAAAGGTTATCTTATTTTTTTAAATCATCCAATAAAATATATGTTAATAATAATTTTTGATTATTTTATTGAAATATGTACTCTTTAGTGACCAGTGAAAAATAACAATTTTTTTATTTAAAATTTTATTTATTTTCATGTAATTAAAAGGTAATATTATATTTCTAAAGAGTTTTAAAATTTAATTAGTTCCATTAGTTTAAAAACAGTCATATTTCGGTTTTGGAGACGAATTTTATACATTAATTTATTATAACTAAATTTTTACATTAAAAATGGCATTTTTTGAAAAACTATTTTTCATCGTGTTTTGTGGGTTTAATTTTAAATTAAATACTTCCACTTCTGCGCATTGAATATTAAAAATTATTTTGATATTTTAAATTAACGTGTCTAAATTTATTTAATATTTCTCTTTTAATTTTAGTCAATTTTATATGTAACCCAGGTTATTTTTGTTACCATGGGGAAGGGTAAATGAGGTAATTAAAGTTAAAAATAAAATGATGAGCTCTAAATAATGACCCCAACACTTGTATAAATTTTATTACATGAGTAAATCACATCCATAATAACAAAAAAGACGAATATATGGACTATTTTCCATTTTGATTTGATTATGGCCTTTATAACATTTCATGCAATGGAAAGTCAAAAACATCACACTCTGGTTTTAAAAAAATATAATATTTTTAACACCAGGAGAAACAAAAGTTATTTTCAGTTGTAAATATTAATTTTGGATAATAATCATTTATCAGAATCTTGATAATTATTTCAAATTTTTAGTGAAGAAATATTATGTGTAAATGATAACACAATGTTGATCCGGTAATAATTTATTAATGGAAATATCAACTAAATTATATTAAAAATATTGAATGTTGTATAATTTGAGTTAATTATGGGATAAATGAATTTTATAGATTATATAATAGGATAGGTATTTAATTATATATATATATTTAAATATTTTTCTTGATGTTATTAATTTCAAATTAATGAATAGTTCTAAAAATTGAAATTAATGATATTTTATAAAAAATAATGTATTATTAAATTATATAAAATTCATAAAAATATTATTCTCATCCAATTTATTATAATATTGTTTTAAATTTCAAAAAATTTCTATTTTTTGGAAATTTTTCCATTTATAGAAACTATCAAGAGCCTCAAGTAGTGAAAAACCTGGTCATCATAGTAAATGAGAAAAGGGTTAATGAGGGTTAAAACCAAAATATGAGGGTAAAAATGTGATCTAACAATGTGAAAAAATTATTTTATAGGACTATTTCAGCTTATAATCATATCCTACTTGTATTTTTCAATTTTTATCCATTGGGATATTAAAATTTATTTATACTAAATTAATATTTTAATGAATTCCAAATATGCGCCTCCCTTCATTTATAAATAGAAACAACATTTTCCCATTTATTCATATTTATAAACTATTTAGTTCATAAAATATCTACCCAAATAAATTTATAACATCTATTACCATTTTATAGATGCCTTACATTTTTTGTAATATTAATCATTGATGTATTATGGTTTTAAGAGAAAGAGATTTTACAAAGAATATGACTAGTTTTAACTGCATATTTTAATTTTATTTCTTCTTCCGAATCCTTAAAAAAAATATTCATCCATGATAATGTAATAACAAAAGTATCCTAAATATAAAAAACTTTATTATTTTAATGTCGTATCGTATATTTATCTCCTCTTCCATCCAATGGGAAATGAAACTATTGTTCATGTGTACGAAGGACTATGGCCTAGTGAACTGATGTAATTTTTTCATCGCCATACCCAAATCCTAGTTTATAATAATAGAATTAATGTTTATATAAGATATTAATAACATATTTATCACTCTAAAAAGATAAAATATCATTTTTATTCTTACATTTCCCTGTACTGGAAAATGATAATGGTGTTCGTGCATACACATTGGTTACAAGTTCTACAAACCTATGTTATTTGTTTTTATTTACCACATTAAATTTATCATATAAATAATGATATTGAAATAATTAAAATTATATTAATTACATTATATACATTATTGAAATATAAAATTATAATTAACTTCTTTACATTATGAACATTCAAAAATGGAAATGTTACTCATGCATACTTACAGCCAACCATCTTCATGATTTTATTATAGTTAATTTTTAAAAAGCATATTTAATAGTTATATTAAAAGGTATAATTGATGTATAAATATTATAATTATTTCATTATTTTTTATATGACCTAATAATTAAATATTTCACCGTAGTGAACCTAATGAAGTCATTTTTGACTTAAAAACCGAAAATCATCAAAGTATCTGATGTTAAACTAAATGAATAAGTATTTATTATGACATGGTAATAACTAAAATAAAATGAATAATAAAATTTAAAAAAAACTAAAGAAATTAATTAATTAAGATAAAATTTTTATTCTGTAAGATAAAAAACTTGCGTGATGAGTTAGACTGATGGAACACGACTTTATTTGAAAATCACTTTTTAATGTTTCCCTTAAAACTCACTTTTATCTTTCATTCCCATATTTTTAAAATTATTTTAAGGATTTATTTACTTATAATTAATAAATAATAAATAATTTTTATGTCACATTTTTACTTTATTTCAATGGATTTCAAACAGAATCTTTTTACAGAATGTTTTCACATTATTTAAATAAATACAAAAGGAATGTTATTTTTTAACATATATAGTGATAATGACTTTTCCCACCACTAGAATAGTTAAATTATTTTTGGATTAATCTATAAGATTTCATGTTTTTTCAAATGAAACCCACCTTTCCTTATACTGTAGTTATTTTTAAAATGGTATCATAAAATTTATTGGACATTTCAAAATTGGTAATTGTTATCTTATGGATGAAAATAATATTTTAACGAGTGTAATGTTAGAAATTACTAGATTTTATATGTTGTAATTATTTTAAGGGTCTTGGTAATTATTATGATGATAATTTGTTCTATTATAAACCATTTATGTGTGGTTATTTTATTAACCAATGATGGGTGGTCCCATGATAAACCAAGGATACGTTGGTCTGTGATATCCCTCCAACACATTGGGTATGGATGTCTATCATACATTCATTCCATTTTCAAGAGTGATATATATATTTTTTCCCAAGTAACTGACATGTTTTATCTATTATTTATTTCATTTTTTATGAGAATCTTATGATTGATCAAGGATAGATAATGATGATATGTTTAAAATAAAATATACACTACTCATTAAGGGTGAAAAATATAACTTTTTGAAAAAAAATTATAATTTATTTATGATTTTAGACACTAATTTTGATTTTTATTTTTTATTTAATATTTATTATAAAATATTTTATGATATTATTGTGGAATATATGGTGGTTTTGATGGGTAAATTTTTTTTTATCTTGTGCACCAATTTTATTATGAAAAAAGAAACTTTTTTATGGACCAATGGTTTCTTTATTTATTTTTATATTCCTTACTGATATTTATATTCTCATCCAATATTTAAAAAAATTAAATGTTTTAAGGATGCTCTAGTTAAAGGAAGTGGTTATGATCAATATTATGAAGATATGACATGAAAATAAAACATATTTCTTTTTAATAGTTTTGTTATGTCACAAAAGTGGATACTGATTAGAAGTATCCAATTTGTAATATATTGAATTATTATTTAAGATTCATGACCTAACACTAAAAAAATATAAATATAAAGTATCTTTGGGAATTATATAAAATATATTATAGTTCAAAGTTATTAGAATATGAATATTTTAAGGTCGGTTCCTTTCATAAATAACACAATAGTACGAAAGAATGTTCTGAAGGAAATCCGAAATTATTTTTCTATTCAGATAGAAAACGTTTTGTTATATATTTTCTTTGAAACTGTTTTTAATAATGTTTCTACCATCCTCCAATGAGTTATTATTGTCATTTTTACGTAGGTTTTATGTTATATAAATAAGTTTAAAATAAATATTTTGCATATTTTTTGAATGGGGTACTTTTCAAAAAAATGTCTCAATAGAATGTATATTTTAACATAAACCCCACAAAAGTATTTTCCCACCATCATGACTAATATTTTATTTTAATATTACATTATATGTTTCCATTGTTCATTCAAAATACTTTTTTTAATTTTTTTTTAAATTTTTTGGAATTTATATATGCGACATAGAAAATTAAAAGTTAACTTTCTTCAAAATATATTCATGTTCCATTTCAATGTTATCTTACATATATGGTAGAATCCATCGGTATTATATACACTTTAATTGGGAGATTATTCTATAACTCCATAATTATTCCTTCTCATGATGTTATTGATTATGATGTTGTAATTTTGATGAAACACCTTTTATTTTTAGTCGGTTAATCTATAAAGACATGATAAATGTTGTCATGATATTATTGAATACATATGAATGCGTAATGATTTTTTGATGGGTGGGTATGGTATTTTCCTCTAATTTATTACATAGATATTATTATTTTATGTGCTCATAGGGTACAAGTGAGTCTATCCAATTCCCAAAATATGATATGTGGGAGGTTTTACCAAGTCCAAAGAAGGTACACAGGTGGTCACCCCATTCCTAGTATTTGATGAATTTCTTGGTAGTTAGTCCTGACATAAAATTTCGATGATTATGATTATGTGAAAATATATGCCACCATTTTATGAGATGATTATATGAAAATTTTCTTTTGTCATTGATCATTTTCTTTTATTCCTTTATGATTGAAGTCTTATGAATTTACTTGATTCATTTCATGACATGATATTATGATATATGGAGTTTTTGGTATGGTTTTAAAATTTTAATTTCATGTTACCATACACATATGATTATATTATTCTGAAATGATCAATAATATCTCACATTTTTACCTTTATTAAGCATCTCATATCACCTGTTACAATGTTTCCAATTTTTTATATGATATGAAAAATTATTTTAAGTGTGATATGTCTAAAAAGAGAGTTATTTTTAGAGATCCCAGTGGGGGATGATATATATATATATATTATGTATCAATTTTTAATGTATCCAAGATTCCAAAAACACTAAACCTTTATGGTTATAACATGGATTATAATTTTATGTAAAAAATATTCAACTAATAATATTTAGTATTTATGTATGTGAAGTTTGTGTTGCCTCATTTTATTCTTCTTGTCCTTATGCCTCATGTGATTTATCTCCTTCCTTCACTCCATGTAAGGGCTATATTACTATTTCTTCTATTTAGGGGGTGGGGGAATGCATGGTTTCAATATTATTAGTTTCCAATGCATGTATTGGAATGGTTTTGATCGTAATCATTGCAATTTAAACCTTATTATCCCCATTTCCATAATATTTCATCATCGGTTGAGACATTTCCTTTGAATGTTTGATTGCATCCTCTAAGAGGTGTCCAAATACTGTGAGCACCCAAAATCCACTCAACTTTTTCATTGAAATATGTTATATTTTAAACTTGTCATACTATTTTCTATGAATATCTCATGAACCCACATCTATTGAAGTTTATATTCCTGGGGAATTTTAATCCCCTTTATACATAGAAAAAAAGTGTTGAATCTCTTATTTGTTCACTGATTCAAATTCAAGAGATCAATTATCAATGTTTTACTCAACACAAAGTTAAACTAGTATCAATGTTTCTAAAATGGGCCTTTAAATTTTTCATTAGACCGGGATGGAAAATAAATTTAGTTGATGAATATTTTTCCCTCTAATATATGTTTTCTGTTTCCTAGTTTGGTTTCTTTTTATTGTTTGAGTACTTTCTTCTAGGGGAGATATCGATAAAACAAAATTTTTTAAATGTCGCTCTAGATAACACATACCATTAAATATTTCGAAAATATGATATATATTTTTTTATGTAAGTATAAATTTCCCCCTACTAAATAAATGGATTTGTATCTAGTATAAATGGAGTTTGTTTCCCCTTTAAGGATTCCATTTAAGTAGTAAAGGACTTGATATAGTCAAGGATATCAGGGTATAATGATATTTGTGATTAAACATAAAAATATACTACCAATAAATCCAAATTTTTCTATAATTCATGTTCCAAAAATTGACATAATTTTCTTGTAATCATATGTTATATTTATTGAATTTATGGTGCTTTCTTACCAAGATTAAGGAATTATTGAAAAACATCATCCAAATGGATAGAATAAACTAGTGGTATGGACCTGAATCTATTTAGATGGTCTGATTTTGATTTTATTATCTATCTAGATACTTATTATTGGATATATACTATAGTATAGATACTAACATCATCTTAGGAATTATATATAGCCAAAACATTACCTCTTATTCACATATTTTTGATTCACCTCAACTCTTCCATTTCAATTTCATATTATGGAATCCTTTTTATTATAGAAAAAGGTTCAAAATTATTTTTTATTGGGTGGGTTATTGATATTGACATACCATTCCATTTATACTTATCTAATTCTATCTAGAGAGGTGGTGGTTCAATATTTAGAGGAACACCAAGATTTCAAGGATGTCTGAGATTCGGGGAATGTGAACCTTCTTCATGGACTTTGATGTGGAACAAATTATCTATATATTTGATTAATTTTGTAGATAACACCCAACTTAGAAACAAATAATATTTATCCACATGATAATTAATATAGCTATTATAAATTCATGCTCCTCAAATTTGTGAGGGGATTTATTTCCATCAAAATATCCCTCAATGTAAAAATTGTAATCTTCCTTTGGTCTTCTCCATCTTAATATACTATATTGAATTAAAACATATACGAGGATCTATAAACCATCATCAGTGAATTTTTATCTTTAAAGAGTCTCCAATGGATTACATATATTTTCTCCTTGTGATGGGGATAGATCTCAAAATAAACAGAATTTTGAGGGACATTATTTTAAATATGGACCTAATTTGGAGAATACCAATCTCTTAGTAGCAAGGGTGGGGTGGTGATAATTCCCCTATCACTATGGAATGGGTTTGATTTTTCCCTTACAAAATTATATGTCATATTCACTATGGAATTTTTGATCCTAGGGGTACTATTGGTAGTAATTATACCCCCATCCTAATGGGATATGATTTCTCTGGTACTAACACCATTGTGGTTTTTTCTACAGGCCATTAAAATTGCACGATCTAACTCGAGCATGGAATATATGTAATTAATTTTGAGAAAATTATTTTTTTTCTACAATACATAATAAAGTTATTTAAAGGGGGATATTATCAAAATTAATACTCTGTCTCTTTATGATAATTGTGATGCTCGCAAATACCCTTAGTTATTTTCTAATGATTTTATTTAGTATTTTTCAGGAATTTATTAATTTATTTTACTCTTGAAATAACGAAAATTTATTACTTGTTTCGAATCTGATTTAGTGCGTCCTAGAATCAATTTTCATACCCTATTTGAATAAACATAGCGTAAGGATGAAAATCATGAATACTTTTTCGGATAAGAGAAAAGTATGGTTAAACAACCATACATTTTCAGTAAAGTATGGAAGAAGAACCTTACGTTAGGAATGACCCTTATGATTTAGTTATCAGCACAGTATGAAAGGAAAACCATACGTAAGTATTAAATGTTACGTTCATTTCTAAAAAGTATGGATCATAAACCTTACTTTTGTAAACAACCATACATTTTTGAAAAAGTATGGATCAAGTAAATGTATGGATCTTTTGCCTTATATTTGAAAGTTGAAGAAAAAGTATGGATGATCAACCATACGTTTAAGATCAACCTTATGTTTGAAGAAAGTAACATGAAACCTATGTTTATGATTCAACCTTACGTTTTCAACCTTACGTTTGAAGATTATGTCATCAACCCTACGTTTGAAGACTACGTCATCAACCATACATTTGGCATCAGAATTTTGAAAGACGATATATTTATGCAACAGTCAGAAGCTGATTATTGGGCGGATTTCAATTTGGATTTAAAGTCATTTTTAAAATATGACTTTGACTAATTCAAAGCCATTTTATTATTAGATTAAATATCAAATTAAAATGATCTTTTTATGCTGAGCTTTTAGGGATGTTACGACTACTCTGTAAGTTCAAATTTTTTGAATATTGCGAATCAGAAGGCGACTTTTATGGATCAAAATATGCAGGAGATATGTTCAGCTTTATTATATATGTTATCTCTGAACAAACACCATATATGAGAGAGTGGTGATCAATCTATTATTCAAAATGTGGAAGACATATACTGCAAAAAATCATGTTGATCTGCTGATTTAAAAAGGAGTGTCAAAGCTCTATTCATTTAAGAAGAAGGAACTCGATAGAAGATGCACTTGTTCTACATAGAATATCGACTATGCATCTACTACTACTGAAGTTGTGAACTCTATCTCTATATCTACTGAAACCATATCGACTTATAATTTCTTTGTTTTGAAAATAAGTATTTCTAGAGATGATGATCCATCTGCTGTCAATTGCATTCTGTTGCAATTGTGAAGATCAACTGGAAAACTTCTTTAGGAAATTATTTTTATTCTTGGGTAACTAGCTTCTCGTACTAAGCTGTGTAGGTTCGTGTTTGAACCAGAAGGCTTTGTTTTTCCTTGGATTGTAATGGTTTCAACTGCCTATATTCAGTTTTGGACAGGTCTGTTATAGCAAGGACCAGATAGTGAAAATCACCAAACTCGTGGAGTGGAGCATTGGTGGAGTGGACTAGGGGCCTTCTTTTCCCCGAACCACTATACGTCTTTGTGTCCTAGCATTTATTTATTTCCGTTGCATGATCAAATATGATAAAGCATAGAGGATAGAACTTGTTCAATTGAATAGTTAATGAAAAAATATGAAAGACACAATTCACCCCCCCTCTTTTGTATAATCTATATATTCAAGATCGAACAATTGGTATTATAGGAGGAGCTTATGATAGAGACTTAACACTCTAGAATCTCTTAAAAGAATATATAAAAGAGCATCATGACTAGTACAAGAGAAAGGATGTCAATGGTCGGAGCACCATTTTTCTATGGAGACAACTATGGCTGCTGGAAATCGCGCATTATAATATATCTGAAAACCCTCGAATAGAAAGTCTATTAAAATATTCTGACTCCTTATGAAATTTAATGAAAATCCTAAGACATGGAGTGCTTCTACAAAGGTAGAGTATGATATGAATTCGAAGGCTATGAATGCAATCATATGTGGTCTAGGACCAGATGAATTTAACAGAGTATCTCAGTTCCCGACAACATATGAGATGTGGCAAAGAATAGCTCTGGCATATGAAGGAACAGACAATGTGAGACAAATGAGATATGCAACTACAAAATTGAAATTTGATACTTTTAGAATGTTTGAAGGAGAAAGTATTACCCAAATGAATGGGAGATTGGCATAAATTGTCAATAATAGAACAGCTCTTGGAGAACCTATCAAATAGGCTGATCATGAATTAAAAGTACTGAGGGTACTTCCTAATCGATGGAATGGTATCTTTGCTGCAATCAGACAATCAACACCTGTCAAAAATTTAACCATGAGAGAGCTGATTGGTACACTGATGATGTTTCAAGATGAAATGAAAGATGAGGCTAATGAAAATAAAGAGATTATCAAAATAGAAGATACTTCCTTGAAAGTAACTTCACAACAAAGGAATAGAAATCTGAAGAACAGAGAAGTCAAAGATAAATCAGAGAGCTCTGACTCATCAATCTCATATGAAGAGCTAGCTCCGCTAGCCAGGAAATTTAGAATGTTGTACAACAAGAAAAGGGGCTTTAAAAAATCCATTAAGAGAGATGATAAAGAAGTAAGATGCTATGAATTCAATAAGATGGGGCATATCATACTAGATTTACCACAATTTAAGGATGCAAAGAAGAAGAAATTCATCAAAAGAACTGACTATGAGTAGAAAGACAAGAAAGCTATGAAAGACCCTTGGAGTGTATCTGAAGACTCTACTGGCTCTTCCAAATCAAGCTTAGAGAAAGAAGAAGTCAATATAAAAGAAAACATGTGTTTTATGGAAGAAACTGAGGAGGTACAATCATATTAATCCTCTAAATCAAATTCTGAATCAAGCTACACAAATGGAAAACTTGCATCCTACTGCAATATTCTTAAAGAATGATATGACTCACTATTTATGAAACATAAGTTAGTAAAAAACAAACATAAATCCATTTTAGATGAAAGAGATACAATGCTGAAACTACATAAGGAATTAATTGATAAATATAATTCTATTAACACAAACTATATTAATTTTGAATCAAGAATAAAAACACTGTAGGATGAAGTAGAATCTTACAAACAGGCTGCATTGGTTTTTACAAAAGGAGAGAATTCATTAAATTAAAATTCATGGAAAAACTGTCATCAAAATGTAGAGATTTGGAATTGGTAGTAAAGGAGAACAAACTAAGCTATATAAAAATTAATTTGTTCCTAGCTATAAGAAGGTTAATTGCAACGTTTGTGGGACAAAGGGACATATAGATAAAAACTGTTTCTTAAGACAGCCTCAAATTTGTGGTATTAATAAATCATGTGTTTCAAAAGACTTATATGATTTAGCTGATTTTAAAAGAACAAAGAAAATATGGATACCCAGATCATTTCTAGCTAACACCCTTAGACCCAACAAAATATGGGCAGCAAAGAAATTTGTTTGAATGTCTTTCTAGGTAGCAGGCCACCAGAGAAGAAAAGATATATAGTACATGGATAGTGGTAGCTCAAGACATATGAGTGGAAACTCATTGAATTTTTCTTCACTCACTCAAAAGGAAGGAGGACTTGTCACATTTAGTGACAATGCCAAAGGAAAAATCGTTGGCATTGGAACTACTGGAGATCGAAAAATAGTCTCAATCAACAAAGTACTTTATGTACAATGATTAAAACACAATCTGATAAGTATCTCTAAACTTTTTGATGATGGATATAATGTTTATTTTACTAAAAATTGTTGTACTGTTTCTAAAGATAAACTGTTTAAATTTAAAGCACCCAGAACGGAAAATGTCTATACTTTGGATTTAAATTCCTTCTGTAAACAACAAGTATACTGCTTGACCGCTATAGTAAGTGAATCCTGGATCTGGAATAGGAGACTTGGACATTGCAACATATATGTTTTAAATAAGTTATCTAAAAAACATTTAGTTTCTGATTTACCTAGCCTCAAATTTTAAATTGATAGATTTTGTGATGCATGTCAACTTGGCAAGAAACACAAATCATCCTTCAAATATGTTAATAAAGCTTCTACATCGAAACCTCTAGAAATTATTCATATGGATTTGTTTGTACCCTCTTGAGTAGCAATATTAGCTGGTAAATTATATGTATATGTTTTAGTTGATGACTATTCATGATTTACATATATTTTCTTTTTGAAATTTAAAAATGACGCTTTTACTTTATTTGAAAGTTTCTGAAAATCTGTTCAAAATGAAAATTGTTTTAATGTAATCTCATTGAGAAGTGATCATGGTGGAGAATTTGAGAATCTAGAATTTAATTCCTTTTTCTCAAACATGGGTATTAAACATACCTTTTCTGCACCTAGAACACCTCAACAGAATGGGATTGTAGAAAGGAGAAATAGAACAATTCAAGAAATGGCTAGAACTATGTTAAATGAATATAGCCTACCTATATATTTTTGGGCAGTTGCTGTGAATACACCTTTCTATATAATTAATAGAGTTTTAATTCAACGTATTTTGAAAAAGACACCCTATGGACTATGGAATAACAGAAAACCTAAAGTAAATTACTTTAATGTTTTTGGATGCACGGTCTACATCTTGAATACCAAAGATAATCATGGTAAGTTCGATCCAAAATCTGATGAATGTATTTTCTTAGGATATTATGCTACCTCCAATGCTTATAGAGTCTATAATAAGAAGTCAAGTATTTTTGAAGAATCAGTTCATGTGAGATTTGATGAATCTGATCCCTTTGAGAAAAGGACATATCAAATGGATAAACTTGACTCTAATGATAACACGAGACTTGAGAAATTAAACAATGCTTTTGAAAATGATATAAAAGAAATTCAGTCCAGTTCAGAAGAACGTGATACTGAAGAACCTTTAAATGTTTTTCCTAGACAGTCTAGAACCCTAAAGAATCACCATTTAGAAACTGTGATAGGTGACTTAGATACAAGAATTCAAACTAGAAGAAACTTAGAAAACCTAGTGGAATTCTATGCCTTCCTATGTCAACAACAACCCAAGACTATATAAGATGCTTTAGATGATGAATGTTGGGTAATAGAAATGAAAGATGAATTAAACTAATTTAATAGAAATGAATTTTGTTAATTAGTGGAAAGACCTAAGAATTGTCCAGTAATAGGAACCAAATGGGTCTTTAGAAATAAACAGGATGACCAAGGAAAAATAACTAGAAATAAAGCAAGATTAGTAGCTAAAGGATACAATCAAGAAGAAGGAATAGATTATGATGAGAATTTTTCACATGTAGCTAGTTTTTAAGCCATTAGAATCCTTTTAGCCTATGCATATTATATGAATTTTAAATAATTTCAGATGGATGTTAAATCTGCCTTTTTAAATGGTTATTTAATGGAGGATGTTTATGTTGAGAAACCTCATGGTTTTGAAAATTCTCAAAAACGAGATTCTATTTTTAAACTTACAATATCTCTTTATCGCATTAAACAAGCACCTAGATCTTGGTATGAAAGATTATGTTCTTTTCTTTTGAAAAATTATTTTAATGTTAAAATCGCAGAATCAAAACTCTTTAAGAAAACTTTAAAAAATAATGTTTTATTGGTTCAAATTTATGTTGATGATGTAATTTTTGGATCAAATAACAAAACCCTTTGTCATGAGTTTTCAAATTTAATGAAAAAAGAATTTGAAATTAGTATGATGGGAGAACTAAATTTTTTCTTAGGGCTAGAAATTTATCAAAAAGATTTTGGAAATGTTTCGAATCAAAGAAAATACATTACTGATTTACTTAAGAAATTTGGACTTGAAAACAGAAAGACATTTACAACTCCAATGTGAACTAATATAAATCTTGATTTGGATGAAACTGGAAAATCAGTTAACAACAAGTTATATAGAGGTATGATTGGTAGTTTATTATATCTTACTTCTAGCAGGCCATATATAACGTATTCAGTATGTCTTTGTGCTAGATTTCAATCAAATCCTAAAGAATCTCATCTAATTACTGTTAAAATAATTTTTATATATTTAAAAGGAACTGTTTTTCTATCTCGTCTTTATCCTAAAACTTCTTATTTTAATTTGATTTCATATTCAGATGTAGAATTTGGAAGTTCTAAATTAGATAGAAAAATGACATCAGGAACATGTTACTTTTTGGGAAAGTCTTTTGTGTATTGGTATAGTAAGAAACAACATTCAATTGCCTTGTCAACAGCTGAGGCAGAATATGTTTCTGCTGGTAGATTCTAGGGACAAGTGTTGTGGATGAAAAACACTCTTATGGACTTTGGATTGAATTTTAATAATATACCTATTATATGTGATAATACAAGTGCAATTAATATTTCAAAAAAAATCCTATTAGTCATTCTAGAACTAAGCACATTGATATAAGGCATCACTTTTTAAGAGATCATGTTATTAAAAAAGATATATTTTTAGAATTTATAAATACTGAAATTCAATTAGAAGATATAATTTCTAAACCACTTCCCACTACAAGGTATGATTTTATTAAGGGGGACCTAGGTTTATTTAATTTTAAATAATTTTTATTTTTATTTACTTTTATTTATTTTTGTAATTTTTTTAATACTGTTTAATATTTTTTTTTCTTTATCCATATGAAAATTTTATTTAAATATATGTAATGATTAGCGATTACATGGTAATCAAGGCTATCAGTACCTTTTCGACTTCTAAACTGTTTCACTTCTATTGAAACCCTTTCGAAATCTGAAAATCACACTTCTCCTCCTAAACCCTAATCATCGAACCTCTAAAACTTTAACCGTAAAAAGTTAATAGATTCTCATAGAGATGTTAAATACTAAAAGAGCGAGTGATGCTGAGCCAAGCAATTTCAAGAGACAACACTCAGAAGGAAGAAAAATCTTACAAGGCAAGGTAATAGATCTTGACTGGTTATTTCAGACAAATCTTCTGTTGAATCAAGTACTCTAGTTTCAGAACCTTGAACATACATTCAACAGTGAAAATAAGGAATTTCTGTATGAGGTAGAACATAGATACTTCTTCAAATCTATACAGTTTAGCCAGGGGGATACTGAGGATAATATGATGGCTAAAATAGAGGATAAGGATTTATCAATCTCATCAGTCAAAATTGGTCAGATTCTCAACTTCCCTCATGAGGGAGTTTTTCATTTCGATTTGAAGAATATAGGATATTCTGTGTATAAATCCTAGGATATTATGTATTTTTTGTTTGGAACATGTACTATTAAGAAAATGATGGTGAATGATTTAGAACCACATCAGAAGATCCTAGTTAAATTTTTTCAGAGAAGAATAGCTCCCAGAATGTTAGAAATGGAAAACATTTTTTACCCTTATATGTACATAATGTATCTTTTGTAAAGTGATATCAAGTTAAACTTCCCAAGGTACATGGTCTGGTACCTCAATTACTGTTGCTAAAGTGAAGCCCGGATGAACTTTTATCCTTTCGGTCGGTTTATTTATAAACTGTTTCATAAGAAAGACATGGTGAGATTAGTGGATGCCCGAGTACACTGTAATCATAGTAATATGTTTAATGTTGGAACTTTAAGGAATATTGGTTACTTCTGGAGCACCATTAGAGGAAAACTCTTACCAGTATGATCTGAGGATGATTCAGAGAGTGCTCTAGCTCAACCTGCTAAGTCTAAGGTGGGACAGGCTGAATCAAGAGTCAGCAATTTATCAAGAAGGATCCGATTTGAAGTAGAAGATGCTGAAGAAGAAAGAAGTCAGGAGAGACTTCGATCTCGAAGAACTAGAGATGTTAATGAGGAAATTACATCCCTTTCATTGGAAACAACAAAAGAAGCTTTATTTTCTTATTATTCTGTAAGAGAAGATGTTATTTATAAGACCACAGAAGTTGTTAGTGAAAGGACATCACTAGTAGAGGGATTAGGAGCTCAAGAAGAAGCTCAAAGGGAGAATCAGGAACAGATTGTAGCTGATGTTGAAGTTACACTTCAATAGAACCAAGATAAGGAGGCAGTTCCAGGTGGGGAAGTGGCCAGACCTCAGGAAACTCCTGAAAATATTGTTCTCGAAAATCCAGTGGAATGCCAAGATGTTGATGTTTGTGGTGAGCATGATTCTGAAGCTGACACAGAATTAATTCAAGAGGATTTTTCTGTGGAGGAGTCTACAGACTCTAAGGAAAAATCTGTGGAACAACCTACTCAGGACAAAGAAAAAGAGAAATTTGATACTGATCATTACCTTTGGTACTACTGCATCATCTAGAGCATGAGAATGTGAATCAAGTATAGGGTTCCTCTGATTCAAGGAAGAAAGAAGCTGAAGAACTGTACAAAAAGATGTCTCAGCTAGAATATGAGAATGTCACTCTGAGAAATTCCTTAACCTTTGAACTATTGAGATTTCAAAATCTAAAAGAGAGTACAGTCTCAAGGAAAGAAGTTGAAATGTTTAAAGAGGATATGATGAATGCAGTTTAAAATTTGAAATCTGAAATGGTTGTGAAGAAAGATTTATCAGATCTGAAGTTGTTTATGGAGAACCAATTTACATCAGTTGAAAATAGTGATGTTAGTGAATCAGGTACTTTACCATATTTAATCCGAAGATTTCAAGCTATCACAGCTGTGATGAGCAACATGAATGACAGGTTGCACAATATTCAATGTAACAGTGCTCCATTATCTGTGTTGCTGGACAATCAAATGTTTTTAGTGGATCAACTGACATCTAGTGAGCCATCGATAAGAATCCTGTAAAATCAGTTATCATAGAATCTGTCAGTGTTTGTCGAAAAAGAGAAAGCATGCATGAGTTTTTCAGAGTCAATTTAATCGAGGACATTCATATGACTCAAGAGAACAGAGAGTTCATTATCAATCTTGGATATGGGATGATGCAGAGACTCTGGGAACAGTCTACAGAAATCAATTCTACATTCCAGAGGAGATAGAACCTGTTGCCTATCTTACCCAAACCTTGATTCCTGTGTATATCATTGTCTTGTATATACTGATGTTTTTTAATGAAAATTTCCTTCATTGATTATTTGTTTCATACTCTATTTTTTATTACTATTTAATGTTAAAATATTCCAGTATATCAGATAAATTTACTATTAAACAGTTCATTATAGAATTTACTAACAGTTTAGTGCAATATTAAAAGTGTTAAAATCCATGATTTTTTTCTTTTTGATATCACAAAAAGGGGGATAATTTGGATACATAAAATATCATATTTTTATTTAAGGGGAGAATTACATGAGAAATTTGGATAACCACAACATTTTATTTTAAAAAACTTTCTTTCAATCGTTTTCTATATATTTTATTTTTTTGGTACTTATCTAGATTGATTATTATAAAGGTTATTCAAAAGGAGAAATTTGGAAAAAACTAAAAATTTTATTTCTAAAGAATTTTTTTTTCTGGGGGACATATTTTTATTGAAATAATTTTGCAAAAATTAAATATTGTTCCATCCTATCAAAATTCTAAAACTTTATGTAAATAATTTTGTATGTTAATTTCGATTAAGTAATTTTTATTATCTTATGGGTTTTGTGATCATCAAAAAGGGGGAGATTTTTCAGAAAAGTAGTGTTTTCTACAATACATAATAATGTTATTTAAAGGGGTAAATTATTGAAAATAATACTCTATCTCTTTATGATAATTTTGATGCTCACAAATACCCTTAGTTATTTTCTAATGATTTTATTTTTTATTTTGCAGGAATTTATTAATTTATTTTACACTTAAAATAAAGAGAATTTATTACTTGTTCGGAATCTACTTTAGCCCGTCCTAGAACCACAGTTCATACCCTATATGAATAAACGTAGCGTAAAGATTAAAAGCGTGTATACTTTTTGAGATAAGAGAAAAGTATGGTTAAACAACCATACATTTTTAGCAAAGTATGGAAGAAGATCCTTACATTAGGAAGGAACCTTACGTTTTGGTTATCAGTAATGTTTGAAAGGAAAACCATACGTAAGTACTAAATGTTACGTTTGTTTCTCAAAAGTATGGATCATTAACCTTACTTTTGAAAACAACCATGAATTCATGGAAAAGTATGGATCATGTAAAAGTATGAATATTTTTCCGTATGTTTGAGAGTTGAAGAAAAAGTACGGATGATCAACACTACGTTTAAGATCAACCATACGTTGATGAAAGTAACATGAACCCTAGGATTATGATTTAACCTTACGTTGTCAACCTTACGTTTGAAGACTATGTCATCAACCCTACGTTTGATGACTATGTCATCAACCTTACGTTTGGCGTCAGAATGATTGAAAGACGATATTTTTATGCAATAGTCAGCAAGATGACTATTGGGCGGATTTCAGGATCGATTTAATGTTGTTTTTAAAATATGACTTTGAATGATTCAAAGGCATTTTATAATTAGATTAAACATCGATTTAAAAGGATCTTTTTAAGCCGAGTTTTAAGGGGAGTTAGGACTAATCTATAAGTTAATTTTTTTAATATTGCGAATCAGAAGGCAAATTTTATGGATCTAAATATGCAGGAGATATGATAAGATTTATTGTATATGTTCTCTCTGAACAAACATCATATACGAGAGGGTGGTGATCAATCTATTATTAAAAATGTGGGAAATAGAGACTGCAAAATATCATGTTGATCTGCTGATTCAAAAAGGAGTGTCAAAGCTCTGTTCATTTAAGAAGAAGGAAATCTGTAGAAGATTCACTTGTTCTACATCGAATATCTAATGTGGATCTACTACTGGTGAAGTAGTGAACTATATATCTATATCTGCTGCAACCAGATCGACTCAGAATTTTTTTTGTTTTGAAAATCAATATTTCCTGAGACAACGATCCATCTACTATCAATTGTATTCTGTTGCAATTGAAAAGATCAACTGGAAAACTTCTTTCTGAAATTCTTTTTATTCTTGAGTAACCAGCTTCTCGTACTAATCTATGTAGGTTCGTGTTTGAACCAAAAGGCATTGTTTTGCATTGGATTGTAAAGGTGTCAAATCCCTGTATTAAGTTGTGTACATGTCTATTGAAACAAGGACCAAATAGTGAAAATCACTAAGCTCATGGAGTTGAAAATTGGTGGAGTGGACTAGGGGCCTTCTGGTCCCCGAACCACTATACATCTCTATGTCCCTGCTTTTATTTATTTCTATTGCATGATCAAATCTGATAAATAATCGAGGATAGAACTTATTCAATTGAAGAGTTAACGAAAAAAATCTGACAGACACAATTCACCCCCTCTTGTGTATAATCTGTATATTCAAGATCCAACAATTAATACTTTTACTATGAAATTTTCTCAATTTTTGATTTCTCGTTAGGTTTGGGATTTTATTTGTTTTCACGTTGTAGGCTTGTTTCACCTTCATAGAATCTTGATATAGATAATTATCAATGAAATGTTCAAATATTGTTTTCCATTTCTAGTTCTAAGAAATAAAATAATTTCATTGGATCAAACAAAATGAATATGTTGAAAATAGGTCCAAGACATATTCCAAGGAGATGAAATTTCACACCACCTTCATATGGGTTCTCTACTATTCATTGATAAAATTTAAGTGCATTTCTCCATATTCTCCCCATCCTATGTTGTGAACATTAGTAAAAGTGTTATGGATAGGTCAGGGATGATCCCAATCATAGTAAATTTACTATCATTTTGATTCTTTATATTATATAAAATTATATTAATTTTATGTTGTATTAAAATGTAAAATGGTTCCCCATAGAGATTTAATCTTAGAAATTTTTAGCTTACCACCTTCCATTAATTATTTTTTTATTTGAAGAAAATAAAATTTTAATTTTCTTGAAGGGGAGAGCCTAAAAATACAAATGAATGTTTGTTAGAGGGATATGTCATGATTCTATAACTTCAGGATTCAATCCTATTAGAAATCATCTAATTTAACCTAATGGATGACTCGTTCATTACGTTGATATGGTTAGCATACTCCCAATAAGATAATTATTTGGTCTTTAAATTGAATAGATTCATATATATGTTTTTATTGAGGTAATGTATAGAATAATATATTATAATTTTATGAAATTTATATATTGGAGTGGAAATAGGATAAAATGTTACAGGTATATTGTCTTCATCCATCTCTACCCTCTTGACTATAGCACTTACTTCATCCACACTGTGGGATTCATCATCATAATATGATGATGAATATATCTTACCTACAAATTTTTTAATAAGAACTATACTATTTAACTCCATGTTAGTCATATCATAAAGAAATAGATCTTGATGATGTGAGAATTATGATCATTACCACATACTATCCCTCTACTGAAATGATATGTTAATGACCACTATTGATGCAGTAAGTGTTGTTAGTCACAAACTATTGACTGCCTATCGATTTGAGGGAACTTTTTGGAGTGGTTTATAAATTTATATGACCTTAATTTAAAGATAAAAGTTAATTATGGGAAGGAACAACACAATGTGCACCATGGGATGTACCATTATAGCTACAGGTATGACTTCCATGGAGAAGAGATCCACGGTTATTAGTTGTTGATGGGTATTGAGGGAAGGTAATTATTCCCTATTTTTCATTTATTATTGGGGAGGCCCTCTACAATATTTAACACTTACAGGTCCTCAATGGTTGAAATTATTATTTCTATAGATAGGACCTATTTAGCTATTACCCTTTGGAGGACCTCTAATTTTACTGAAATTTTTGTCCAGAGAAGACCCCTATAGACATTATTCCCTTCACTTGTTCATTAGAATCCATGAAATTCTTCTCAAGATAGTTTGGAATGATTTTGTAGGTATTATATAATATCATCTTTATTTTGTGTTGGAATATGATCATTGTATATGATTATATATTGGTCTTGTTGAGAAATCTTGGATCATCAAGGTTGGGTGATTGAGGTCATGACGACAATCATGGGTAGAGTTTCGAGGAACATAATGAAACCTTCATGCCCAAGAACATTCCTATGTGACCCCAACATATTGTTGGAATAGGTCAATGGTTATCTAGGAAATCATGTGAGATATATCACCATGTCATGAAATTTTTTGAAAAAATGAGAATAGGATTCAACTTTTGGACTTCTATCACTATTGAAATATGTTGACATTATCGTTATTTGTGGATTGGAATATAGACATTCGCAATAATATGTGACACATGAATACACCAATGATCATTATATTCAATGGATTGGACATAAAAATTAATATGTGTTTCAATCACATGTTTTAAATCTCTTTGGATGGATGTATGGGAATCTTCCAACTCTAGGGTCAATGTTGGAGAACTCTAATAAACTTCTATAGTTGCGTATAGAATATGAAACTTCACAAGAGTGATTGTAAGGATATTATAATGAAATAATAAGGTGATATAAGTTATAGTATCCATACAAATATTGAATTTTAGGATATACCGAGGAACTCTTAACGTAAGAGGACTATAAGACTTATATGGATTGTTTTTTTGGGGTTTCCACTGATATCCTTTAAGAATAGAAATATGATACACCTTTTAATATTTAATATTTAATAGGATATATATATATATATAATACTCCTAAATGGGATCAACAATAATAGAATACTCCTAAGGATTCATTGGGGTATCTTAATGAGCTAAAATTATTTCAGTTAGAATAAGAAAATTTGAATGTCACCAATTAGCTGTGGGGATATTTCCATGGGAATATTTTGTAGCTAGCAGTGTGTGATGGAAGGATTTAAGGTTAAACTGGGTATATAAGCCTACCAATTAGTCACCAATAATATATTCAAACATGATTCATATGTGGGAGTAAGGATGTGGAATTTATCCGTATTTTTTTTATTATATACCATAATTATCCTTCATATAGTACTAGGATTTCCAAGGGAATGCATGAATATGTGCCTACTCTATATTTTTATCCCAAATGTACTAATGGTATTTATAAATAAAAATTGGGGTGTAGTCCAATTCTATGCATCGTGTGGTCAGTCTTCCTTGGTGAAACCTCCTTCTGAGTACCCTAGTCTGTGTGGATAGGGTTGCATTCTCCTAAGAGGCATCCCCAGCTAGTTCCAGGTGGGAAATGGCTATTTAGCATTAGTATAGGAAATATATTATGTAGAAATCCATATTGGGTGGATATTTAAATTTAGGGGATACATAGTCATCCTCTTCCACTACCACCCTAAATAAGGGAGTTAAAAATTGGTTTGTTTTGGTGATATATGTCAAAATGGTTTTTTATGACAATGGGATCCACTAAATTTATTTTGTCCCACTTTTGGTATGATGGTCTACAGAGTTTGAATTCTTACAGTATCTCTTGAGCTACCACCTTGGTTAGAATGGAACTATTTAGGGGCGATGCTTATACAAGGATGTTCAACATATATTGTTATAGGATTTATGTTGGTGACATCGTCATTTTGATTCATGTGGCCATCACCATGATCATAGTAGAAAAATATATTTGTTTTCTTGAATGGAAATGTATAATATGCTAAAATGGAACACTCTAGTAACTAACATGTCAAGGTAACATGATGTACTACAACACATAGGTTGATTACATTTTTTAGATTAAAGGGGCCCTTAAAATGGTTATTTAAAATCCTAAAGTTCTTGCAAGGATCATTTACAAAAAATAAGAAACCAATTAATAAAACATCACAAGTAAGAGCATGGTTAATCAATTGATTTTGTGGGTAAAACATTCACACCTGGTACAATATTTTTTTACCGATGTATGATTGACACATATACAATTTTAATGAAAAAATACCTATTCTCAAATACATGAATTCATTAGGGGAATTATTAGTGATTCTCTGGTCAAACATTATCTTAGAGGATAGAATTCCAAGATCATCTCACACTTTTGGGGTAATTGTTTCCTAATATCGAACTCCCATATAGATTTAATCCATGCTCATGAATCCATCACAAAAACTAGTGTGAGGCTATTTACCAGTTTCCTAGATTTTATTCATGACTATACATCAATGGATCCATTTTTATATATCATATATTCTTGATATCTTTTCCCTTTTATAATATAATGGTTTTAATCTTCATAGTTAAACACTTAGGGGTTTATAACTATCTAGGAAGGTATTGTGTGTTTTCATTTTTGGAATGGGCCTCCAAATATGGATTATAATGTGTCCTAATAGGGGAAATTATTAGACACATCATTCCATTTAATTTCATTTGGAAAGGACCATTCGTAATTTTTAGTATTGAACCTCATAGAAAAATATTATGAATCATTTCAAATAGAAGTCAGAAGTCATGTACTTTTAATTAAATTATTTAATATCATGATCAAGGACCAGTCCACGTAGTTTAAAATCAGATTTTATGGATATATACTATTCATTTTATATTTATGTTGTAGGATGTATTTTATAAAAGTATCTAAGAAATAATTTTTTTGAGAATTATGTATGGACATCAATTTGTAGTCCATCCTTTGTTTTGGTAACTAAAATGGAGAGTGGTTATGAATTATCACAATGATTTTTTCACTATTAGTATATGATGGATTATACGATGTATTTCCCAAAGAGAATATAATGGCTCCCAAGGAATATGTCCCTCTGAAGTGGGGTTAACGGGGGTTATGGATTTTTTTGAATGAATTTAATTGTTTATATGGACCTTGGAAGACGATTTATGGATTAATTGTAGACTACTATCATATTTGTGCCACACTAATGGATTAATAAGATGAGGATCAATGAGATGTGACAATTAATATTGGTATGATTGGGGTTTACCCCTATAATGTGGCCTAAATATAATACCACATCAAAATGATTAATGATTGGATAAGGAAAGAAGAGTTGATTAATAGAGTTTATATCCCTATGAAGAGGAATTTGGGTTCTATTCCTAATAAGTGGTCTATGAGGACATGGGTATCAATAAGTAAAATTTTACATCATAGAAACACACTACCAAGAAGTTACTAGCAAGGTAGGTGGATTAGATAAAGGGGATTAGTTTAGGAATTACACTTATTAGGAAATATTTTCTATTTCCAAAACTAATTGTGTCGGAAAATGATACCTAGAGGGTTCTCAGATAGTTCAAATTCCCATTATAGTGTATTTTATTTTGGAAACATCCTCCAAGGGATGTTTCACTAGTATTTTAATAATGGCGACCCTTGTTATAAAGGGAGTATATGATCATGGCATCTTTGAGTATCTAATCAGTTTGGGGTGAATCCCCGAATGAAGAATTTTATTAATAGAATCAATGATCGATTAGGTGTGTATTGATGTTCATAGACTGATAATTAATTTTAGGTGGTCATAAAGGATTAATTACATGAATGGACTTTTATGGGTTTAACCATAGTGAACCGAATCCTAGCTAGACATCTAGCTCAAATTAGACGATTTATGTAATCTAAATAAATTAAAGGAAGCAGTAGAGGATATATTTTAAAAAATATTCTGAGAGGTGGGAATTGTTGGTTCAGATTATTTTCACTGATGTACTATTGGGAGGTGGCTTAAATTTTATTAGGAAGCCTCATTTTCCCCTAGAATATCATGTGTTATATAGATGAAAATAGAAAGTAATTTATGATATAAAGATCATAGAAATTATTTCTTAACTACCCTCATAAATTATGTTCATGGGATGGCTATATAGAGCCCCATAAGCTTCCTTATGTGAACTATATAACACCCTGGTATGGATTCCACTCGACTAGTGCCTTGTCATAGTTCTCCACAGGCCTTAGGCATGGATCCTCACATTCAAATGGTCAGTGACTAGTAGTGGGGCTCTTTTTTTTACTATGAGGGAATCATACCCATGAATCCATGAGTGAAATAAGAGTAAATTTACCATGATTCATATACACCGGAGTATGTAGAAAATAATAGAGAAAATGATCATTCTATAATAAAATGAAATAAAACAGAAAACAAAAATGGCGATTCTATATAAATCATGTTATTCCCTAGTAGTCCAACCATATATAAAAGATAAATAAACTAAAAATAAGTCTATTGGGATCTTATACCAACAACCAAACATACCGCACACCTAGTCTAAAAACCCTATTGAGCTGATCCTACCCAATCAAAAGACTCCACATGATTGGATCCACTCAATAATGAAATCATGGGACTTCTCATTATCTATAATACATGCATTTTCAACATGAAAGCAATCATAACGTCTGTACAAGAACCAAGGTTACCATATAGGGATATAAATATAATCACTATTTGGACACCCTTAATAGTGGTCATCTGATCTGCTATCAATAAAAGGTGCATTAAATGTGATATTCTTAGCCCTATATAAGACGAAACAGAAACAAACCAAATAAAATATATAAAATTAAACCACTGTCAATCCTTATTTCCATGACCCCAATTGACCACACATTTTTTTCCAATATTGGGTTCATATAAGAACTTCATAATGACTCTGTATCTATTTTTATACCATATTCTAGGGTTTAACAAAGGCATCCAACTAGATCATGATCAAAGGAGAAAACATCTCATCATGATGGGATAATAAAAAGATCCTATGAATTATAAGAATCTATACAAACTTCCAAATGATAAATATCTCAAATATAATTCCCAAGCATCCTGGGAAGTTCCTAAACCATAGGTCAAACTCTAAATGAACATATCCACTAGCTAGATCGCAGGCATCTTGGGCATCGATATTAGGAACATGTGATGTCAGAAGTCTTGAATGGTCAAATAATAGGGGTAACCTTGGCACCCCATCATAAAAAAATACATCATAATTATCACCAAATACTACATGGTTATATCCTATATAGGATAGGTATCCATGGGACTTATGGAATCTTAGGTGTCCCATATAGTCTCATGGTTGAATCCATACATCCTAATAATTCATTAGGTTATTAAATATCCTGATTCCAAGTGATACTATGAATCTATAATGATATAAATGTGTCAAATCCATCTCATATCTATATCAAACGAGGCACAAGACCACATCCTTAGAAGAACCTCTAAAAATTACCAAGATCACCATCTCGTCTCATTAGTCCTATCAAACATTCAAGGATGCATATCTAGGAATCCATATAGTGTCCCTCACATCTCAATAATACCATAAAATAGGTATTAGTATACCCCATTGGCATCCATAGATACATCAATAGTATATATGAGAAATTATAAGTAAAAGAGAAAGGTTGTTCAAACACCAAACCCTTCAATACTACCTCTCCCCATAGTCTCACTTGTTTATTAAGGGTTCTAAAGTGAAAGACACAACCATCTCTACCCATATCCAGACACACATTCTCAGAGTCATCTCATGAAAAGGAACTCGAATCATTTATCTAGGTCATAATTGCAGTGGAGATATACCCATTGAGAACCTCAAATTAAAAACAAAAGTGCAAGAAATACTCTTCAAATCATTGTTTAAAACTAGAATCTTTGGCCAATTCCCACCCCTTTGGTGTTTCACATCCCATAATACAGTATCTAACATCTTGCATCCATTTGGTCTCAATAAGAAAAAAACCCACATGGGAGAAGGATCTATGTCCGTCACCATTAGAAGTCACTCTAGATTATCCTAAACACCCAATATATTCATATATTAAAAAAAACAAGGCCCAACAAACCATGTATAGTCTCTTACTAACACTGGTCTGAGTATTTAGAGAACATTTGAGAACCCATGCCACATCCTCCAACCATTCTCACGACCTTCATCTAGTTCTCATCCCATGTTCCCATGGATAGTCTCAGGGGCAACACAGTGTGTAAAGAAACTGTAGAGCGTGTTGTTGTTAATAAACTTTTATAAAGGTATGAATAATATTTTTCATATTTAAATCCATTATTTTATCTTGGAAATTTTTTTCCTAAGGCCAAACTATGGTCTCAGAAGAGCCTGTGGCTTATTAAGAGATCAGTTATTCAATTTTTGGAGGAATCGGGTCTGGAACATGGTTTCAAAAAATAGTCCCCCTATGCCTAAATAGTGTTTCCAAATCATGTAGGGTGTTTTATATGGCTACATAGGGGTTCACAGTTGAAATAAACTGTGTGACTCAAGCCACATGGCTATTTCCCTTGACCTAGATAGGAGATAGAGGTGTTCTAATTGTGTTGTGAACAGTTAGTCTAACCATGTGCTAGCCATGGAAGGGGTGTCTTACCTTGGTCATTGTTAGCATATGGTTGGCACACGATATGTCCAACAATGTGAACAAAACACAAGATTCTTAAATGTTGGGTGAAATAACTATTTCATGTTAACATTCTTATAATCTAAACGTAAATTTAATTTATTCATTTCCCTCATAAATGAGGCACTCTTTTCTCTCATTAAGTACTATTCCATAATTTAAGTATGTTATATATAATATTACCCATACTGACTCCAAATTTATATCTAGTAATCGAATTGGATAGCCATTGGTAAGATCTGCACTCTTTATTAGCATTTTCTCATTTTTCTTTCCATAAAGGATACTATTTATGTGTGCGTTCCTTTGCTATATTTTCAGGGCATTCATCAATCATTCCATTTTCTACTGATCTGGACAGAATTACAGGATGAGGCTGTTCGATTAATACAATAATGGAATAAAGTTGGTTTTATATACATTTTCCCTCCATTTCTTGTTATTTACACATTGTTTCTATCATTATACACAAAAAAATTTGGGTACATATTTCAAAATTTATTTTCACTTAAAAAAATGAGGAAATCTTGTTCAAGACAAATAACACCCTTATACTATGATAGAGGTTATTAACCTCAACCTAAAAAACCCATGCGGTGGGTTCTTCCCTATTTCAATGGACATTTCACCCTTGCGGTGAGTTGATCTCGCTATTTTTTTGGGGAATTTAATGAGGAAATAACTTTGATTGTTGAAGGTTGTAAGAACCTTAAAACAAATTTTAATTTTTATATCAATGTTATGAAATGGATAGTCTATTGTCTTTTTTATAATTATTAAGGGATTTATGAAATGATTGAATAAATGGGTTATGAAATGGTGAATGAATTTGTTATAATTATAACAAATGTTTCGTGGAATGACATTGATGACCCATTAAGAGGATTTGGACCTTTCTCCTCCATGGATCTGACCTGCTTTGAGGAGTTGTACATTTATACTATTTTGATCTCACCTAATAGTATGCCTTGATCATTTATACTCCTCCAAACTGACCTACAAGGATTCAATGGACATTTATACTCCTTGGATATGACCCACTATGATTCCTTGGACATAAAAACTCCTTGGATCCAACCTAATATGAAGCCGTGTACATTTCTACTCCTCAGATCTAGCCCATTAGTATTCCTTGGACATTTCTACTCCTTGGATATGACCTACTAGGATTCCTTATACAATGATACTCAATGGATCTATCCCATTAGTATATCTTGTACATTCCTCTCCTTGGATATGACCTACTAAGATGTCGTAGATGTTTTTACTTCTAAGATCTGATCGATTAGGATTCCTTGGACATTTATACTCCTTGTATACCACCCACTGGGATTCCTTAAACATTTCTAACACTTAGATCTTATAATTTTTAGGTATTTTACTTTTTTACATGGTGTCTGATATTAATGATGATTTTCATGATATAAAGTTAGCCCTTAGGATTTAGTTTCTTGATTACAGTGTTCTGAGATTGACTGGACTGTATCAATTCTAATTTTATTACATTTTATCCTATTATATCTATATACTAATACAGTTTATAAGAACTAGCTAGACTTTTTATAGGCATCATTATTGGTAGCCTACTGAGTGTTCTATTAATCCCTATTCATGCCTCCATTTAGTACCCGGACAGACATCATGGATGCAGTTAGGGATATCAGATAGTTCCCACATGGTGATTCTTGATTGTTTTTTGCATAGGAGCAGGGGGGATAAAAGTAGGTTATGGATCATGATAATATATATAGTTAGTATATTTTGGTCTTCTTGTATTCTTGATAAAAATATTATATTATATTTTCATTTACATATATTTATTATTGTTTTTAAAGATCCATGATATACACATCCTTTTTTATATGATGTTTACATTTCCCAAATTATTTTTATTGTTTTCTAGAGGATTTGTATTTTATTGATAACTAATATTATATTTTCATGTTTTATTCATTTATGATACCACTTTTTATCTATTATCATGTGGGTATAATCTCCCCACTATAACATCATAGAACCTCACTACTAGTCAGAAATCTATGGAATTCGGAAGCACGTGCTTGAGGATATGTGACCCACCAGATAGAAGAACCCTTTAGTGGGTCCTTGGATCGGTCCCATTAGGATACCTTAGACATTTCTACTCCTTGGATTAGATTTACTAGGATTACTTGTATATTTATAATCCTAGGATAAGGCCCATTGGGATTCCATGTAAATTTATACTCCTTGGATCTGACCTACTAGGATGCCTTGAACATTTATAATCCTTGTATTCAACCACCTAGTATTCCATTGACATTTCAAATACTTGGATCCAACTCACTAGAATGCCTTGAACATTTCTTCTAGTCAAATCCTTGACTATATAGGTATGTTAATTGATTAAATAGTGTAGGATATTGAGGATTATTACTATTCATTGCAGTTATCCCTTATGATTTAATTTCTTAATAACAGTGATATTTTAGGACTAGATGGTATCAATTCAACTTTTATTAATTTTACTCGTTTTATATATTCACACATCTTCATCATAAATTCAAATATTTGACTTTTTATAAACTCCATTGGTGGTGTCCTAATAAGTTTTATCTCACACCCTATTCATGCCAATGTTTATTACCCAGAAAGATTATATGGATGTAGGTAGATGCAAGGGAAAGATCCTTCATAGTGATGCTTGATAGATTGTTTGATATGAGAAGGGGAGCATATGATCAAGATATATATTGTGAAACTATCTTGAGATATTTTATATTGGTATTTTTGTATTTTTGAAAGATTTGTTGTAGTTGATTCATGTTTCAAGGTATTTCCTATATTTTATATAGCTCCATTACATACACAACATTTTTTTATATGATGCTTCACATAGATTGATTGTTATTATTATTGTCTGGATGATTTATCTTCTATTTTTTGTTGATATTATGCTTCATCCTTTCCTTCATTTTTGATATGGTAGTGTTACTATGATCATGACCTTATCATCTCCCCACCTTAGCATCATAGATCTTAACTACTATTCGGAAACCTCTAGAGTTTGAGAAGGCATGAATGAGAACATATACCCCACCAGCTTGGGGAACCATTTAGTGGATCCTAGGTTAGGATGATATAGTGTGTATCCAAAAAAATATGATCATATTTAATTAGGAATAACATGTTACATGTGATCTTAAATCCACAATTGTGATTGATATTTCCAAAATAGAAACCCCTACAAATCACTTGAATCCCCTATTTTTTTCCAAAATAAGAATTCATTAACTTCCAAGGGGTTATCAAAAACAATAATAAAGATTTAAAATACAAAAAAGAAAAAATAAATAGGGATATATAGGTAAAAAAGAAAATAGTCATACCATAGGGTGAAAACCAATGATTATTCAGTCTAAGCTGCACTCAACATCTTCCACACAATGATTCAATGGGACCTAAGCTCTATGATGAAATATCCCACCTTCCCAATCTCACTCTTTTCTTCCACCTTAATTCAAATCTCCATCTCTCATCCATGATGAATGGAAGTCCTAATGGGGTTGTACATGTGATGAAAAGTGGGGGAGAGGTGAAAAGAAAAGGAAAAAAGGAAAAAGGAAATGAAGAAAAGAAAAGGGAAAAGGATATGGGGCCTCCACCCATTGCTCGACACTAGATTATGACTCGCCTAGAAAAAGACCCAATTATGGATATAAATTAGTTTTTAGAATCTCAATTCAATGATCCATTAAAAAATCTCACTATTGCAACATGTTCGAATAAAATAATAATTAATTAGACAGTAAATATTCCATGAAAATTAAGATGGATTATAATTATACCAATCTAATACCTATCATGAACACCCTATTTTAGGACCATTTGAATGTTTGGAAAAATTATCCAATATTATATGCTATGGAAAAATGACTATTTTCCCCCGGGAGCATCTAAAAGCCCAAAAAATTAAAATTTATGATCAATTTAAAAACACAGGAAAACATGGGGTTTTAAAATATCCCCACTGTAACACATCTCATCCTTAAGAAGTGTCATTGGAAAAATAGAATCCATTATTTCACTCTGATAATTTCCACATATTATTTTATCTCAATCATCTTTTAATCATTCATGAATTTCCCACAACTCTCTCCCAAAATAAGGGAGAGACAACCAAAAATAATCTAATACTCCAAACTATTAGACTGAAGATATCATTTACCCATAAGAAAAATAAAATTATAGATCCCATACTACATAAATCATTGAATTAAATGATTTTATGTGCCCAAACTAGTCATGATTGAGGATTAGCCAAAAAACATCATCCATCCATTCTCATCTCACCAGGAATTGAAACAACAGCACTCAATAAAAAACTTTAGAAGATGATCACAACCCATAACAACATTTGGTTTTCTCCCCATAAAGAGGCTTTACATAAACCATTCCCCCAGGAATGGCCTCAATAGGTCCCACAGTCATAAACATGCACCAATCCTCCTGTTCGATGCTTAACCATTAAATCAATACCTAACTAGGATCAATTCCCATAATAATAGTTCAATCATACTCTAGTTGATTCCTATTTCTCCTCTAAAATGAAGTATATCATCAAACAATTATCACCAAATCCCTCTAGTGTCTCATTAAACTTACCAACCCTTGGTTCAAACATAGTCAGTAGTGGTTTCAACATTAAATGAGTTCTTCATCATAAATGAGGTTGACCATGTTCCACAACTTATCAATTCTATTTTTACAGACCACCAATGGGACTCACCTTCATAATTAGGCATAGATTATAATAGCAACTCAACAACCTAGTTAGCCACTATCCATCACCATTCCTATTAATGAATGTTGACACATTCTCTCACCACACTATTGAAAATAATTAATGTCAGCAGGGTCAAATACCTAGATGGTCCATCGCTCTTAAATTAAATCATAACATTGAGAAATGATAATTTGGTCACCTCATAATGTTCCAGAAACCATGATATTTTTACTAGGGAACCCTAAGACCTGACAATGGTTGAAAAATTTCCCTACATTTACCTCTTGTGTATACATATAAAACATTGAAAAATACCCAAGCCTTGTCATGTCAAAGGAAATCACAAGTATACAAAAACCACAATCATGGGTTCAACTCAGTCATACAAGTCATTGAATCACTAGGGACCAATTTAGGTGAATAGTTCATGAGGTCTCCCACCCATCCCATACTCTTATTCTCACATATATTTCATAGCTAAAATGGAAGTAATTTCTAAACATGTCTCAACACCGTGTATAACCTCACATTCCATCTACCCACTAAGGGATCTCACACAACCCCTGGCATCCAATGTTCCTGTATTAGAAACCAAAATACCATTATGGTATTGATTGTCACTTAACTTCCACTAATATGAATGATACCTTTATATTCATGGTTTGTCACTTATCTATTTCCATAACCAACATATTTTCCATAGATGATTAGTATTACGGTAAAAAATTCACTAGCTCAGCTATGTAAAATTTCATTCCAACATATATGTTAAGATACTGTATTGGATGTCTTTAACACTTTAAATAACTGAACTAGGATAAAGAAAAAATATATAAATTTTCCCACCACTATATAAACTTCCTTCATTAACCTACATGAGTAAATCCATATCCCACACACAATAGAATTGGTTCATGATCATCATGAGAATCTCACTATAGACCCACATGACTTTCGATCAAAAGAAATTCATATAAAAGTCATCAAAACTTTACATAATGTCCCCAGTTACTCATATGCAAGAATACAATATAATAAGTTTCTGAAAATTCAAATAACCAAGCCGCTAACCCATGATAAAAAAACACACACAGTCAATCACACCTTCCATGTGGATCCTACATTCCAAATTATAATGCATGACACACCACATACCCTCTTATACAATAGAAAAATCAAAAAATGGTCTCCTTAGAATGGGAAAAAAAAATCCAAGAATCCAATATAAATGCTAATATCATCACACATCCATGTGGACCACTCATGTTTAAAATTATATAAAATTTTAATAGCATAGACAATGAAAATAAGTTCTGAACCCCCTGTAACCCGGATATCTAACTAGAACATGTGTTCCTAATTCACCATCCTGGTATCTATCACATGCTCCATGTAAGATCCCATCTCTTTTTAGGTATGTCTCTATTTGACTATTTCTTTTGAGATTTACTGATCATGTCTTCTTCAAAGATGGATTTCCTTTATTGGGTAAAATTTCATTATGTTTTATAGGGTTTATTGATAAACGTGGTATACGGTTGAGAGGAAACATGATAAAACCCGAGAGGGTCCACATGGGGAGTTGTTTGGGATTTATGTATTAATTAATATTGTATGGGTATAAATTGGTCATGTATTACCATGGTTTATTGGAATATTGAAAATAATTAATTGGGGTTTAGGTTTTTATAAGGAATATGGTTGAAAAATAGTATGTCAAATAGTAACACATCTTCTAACTGTAATACATGACAATTCATTATTGTTAGGCACTTTTCGTGAATAGTTAAAAGTCGTGAAATGATTCATCACATGAAGATAGTACACACCATTTAATTAAATTACACATCATGAAATGTGTGATCAAAATAGATAATAATTTGAGGCGAAGGGTTTTTATCTATATTCTTATAAAAATAATTAGACGACGTGTAACTAAATTAATGACTGTGTAATTCCTAGACCCAGAGTTTTCAATGTGTACCATTTGGTTGAAATTTATTTCTAAATCCAATATAACTTTTCTCTCTCGACCCTGAGGAACCATCCAAGCATTTTTTATTACGCCTCTAAATTATGTACATATCATTTGTGCAATCATTCCAGGGGTAAGTGGTTCTTCAATGGTTCCCAATTTTCTTCCATCACTATCAATCAATCATTGTGGAATGTATTAAAAATATGTGTTATTTGTTTTAATAATGATTGGTTTTGATCTAGGAAACTTCTATGATCATTTTCACCTAATTCCTCATGGGTTTTTCCACTAGAAGAGTTCTTCGATCATCACTTAAAGTCAGGGAGTCTAAACCTTAACCCTTTGGTTTTATAATTGTTATGTATGTGCAATAGTTCAATTATTCCAACTTATCTTCTGCTTAATAAATTGGAATAATGAATCCAATTATTACATGGATTCCATTTAGAACCAATTGATTCTTGACCTAGCTCATGGAGTCCATTCAGGTGAATTAATCCTTTAATATAAATGAATTGTTTAATAGATTAAATTGTTTTCAACATAACATAGATTGTATGTGATTTTCATATATAAATTCAACTTGACCTGTCTTTTTTATTGAGATAAATGTCATGTTATTCATTGTTTAAAATTAATATATGAAATTTGTAATTTAAAGATAAATATTAATTTTCATATTTATCCATTTGTCCTTATGATGGGATATTGTGATATCCTTATTGTTATGAATTGTAATGTGATTAAATGATGAAATTCTTATACAGGGTGTTGGTCGAATGATACATGTTTAAATGAATATATATAATTATATTCCCATTGATACATATTTAAATGATTATATAAAGGTTTATGCCCAATGCCACATGTTTAAATGCTTATATAAGAGAGCTATACCCAATTTATAGGAAAAATCATTATATAACGGGATAGGCCTAGTTACACATGATTAAATACTTATATAATTGGAACATACCTGATTAAATGATGGAATTCTTATATAATAGGTTAAAATAGTTTTTTGTAGTTTATACCTTGGTTAAAAGGTATTGTTTGGAATGGACATAAAACATGCTTATAGATATTCGGACGTTGAGTCGAAGAATGTTAATGTGGTATTAATATAATTGTTTAATTAATTAATATACTTGTTCACTATATTATTTGATAAATTTATTATCAGATTGGTTATTTTTAGACATGGTGGTTTTGAGATACTGAGTTATACTAACACCCTATTCAGGCCATCATTTGGTACTCAAGAATATTACATGGATATAGGTTTGGAAAATGGAAAATGACCATTTTGTTGATTGTTTTCTTGCTGGATGGGATGAAGTTTGGTGATGGGATCGACATGGGGTTTGTGATTAAAGAATTTTGATTATTTTGTAATGTCTTATTGTCTATTATTTTTTATTAATTATAGTATGAAATATATTTACTTTCCATCACATCATTACAATATTCCTTTATTTTTTATTGGATTATTCATTTAGATTCGATTGTTGGAATTATGATGTATTATACCGTTTCTATTATTTCTAAACTATGATGTTTGTTTTATTATTATTGATATTTTTTGTTGTGTCATGTTATAACTCGGTATCTAGGGGAATAGTCTACCCACTATTCATACCAGACCCACAAAGCTAGTTGGTAGAATCTGGAATAGAGGGAAGCATGATTAAGGTCACATGAACAACATATTTCATCCATGTGAGGCAGTGTCGTGTTGGGGGACATTACAAAATGGTATTAGATGGTATAGGTTTTGTTTCTATTTCATTACAATTTGGGAATTTTTTAAGGGAGACTATGATGTGTTAGGACTTGGTAATGATATTGTTCATGGGATTATCTAACCCAAGTATGAGGGAAAATCATAGTTCCTAGGGGTGTATTGTTGTTTTTATTGTTCGATTATTACAGTTGATGTTATTTCACCATAATTTATTAATATGTTCTCTGAAGTTATTATTATTTTTTGATGTTATTGGTTCTTTATATTTATACTCAAGACCCATTATGGCTTGATATGAGTATGCATGCATCATAATATGCATATAGGTAAATATATTCATATGAATTGGCTATGATAGGGACATATTTATTTTTCTTGTTATGTATACTTTCTTATTATACTATTAAATGAGATCACATGATATAATTAGGAAATGAAATAATTGAACTATTGATTCATTCCGAATCACTTTTAATCCATGTTTTAAGAGACTATGAGTTAATGGTTCTATGTTTTTTACCTGTTGAGGTTGACTTTGTTTCTATAGACAATATTCTAAGGTCTGTATTTTTCTTGTAGTGAAAATGCATCCACATCATCAACAAGTTGAGTTTTTGGAGAGTGGAAATCAGAATAGTCCTAACATGGCTAAACCAGATATTCCTTTAGTTTCTAAGGATTAGATGGATGTTCATTTTCAAGATATCTTTATACGATTCATGAGATCCATGGAGAGTGGAGCTATTCATGTTGTGCCTTTGATGTCTGATTTGAAAAGAGAGTTTCATCTGCAACATGCACCTATATTCACTAGGGGAGGCCCCCAAGAAGTTGAGTTCTGGACCGAGTAAGTCCAGATGAACTTTAATTTTCATAACACACCTAGGATTAGGAGGGTGAATCTTGTTTCATATAAACTTCATGGACTATCAATGCATTGGTGGGGCATTTAGGAGAAGGTAGGGAAGAAGGAGAAGTTATCATAGAAGGAATTTGAGAGGATATTTCTAGACCATTTCTAACATAAAGTGTTGATGGATTATAAGGTTCATGATTTAATGAACCTAAAAAAAGTGGTCACGTTAATGCTAGAATACGTTGAATATATCACCAACATGTAGTTACCTGCTCCATCTTTAGAATCTTATGATATCTCTTGGGAGAGAAATTTTCAAGATGTTCATCGTTGTGAGATCATGTCATAGATGATCATGTTCGTTCTAAGTAGTTTTTTATATTTGATGAATATGGAACTTATCAAGTAGGGGAATCGTTGAGAGGCCCCAAGCAGTGACCATACTAATTCAGAAGTGAAAACTGTGAACTCTTCTTCTTATGTAAAGAAGAAACTCTATGCCAGTTTTCACTAGGGCAGTAGTGGTAATAGAAGTCAAGGAAGTGGAAAATCATCCTAGTAACATGTTTCGTTGTAGTGCAATCAGTGTGGAATGATGGTCCACAAATGGTCTTTGTGTCCATACCATGCCCTGTAGTTTCATGCTTATAACATATTAGGCCACCAAAAATATTTTATAGGGGAATACATCAGCAAAAAAATTTAAGGGAAAATGATATGTACTAGAGCCATGGAAGGACTCTGATACTCCTTATAAGATTGGTAGATGGGTTTCTATATGAGGTTCTAGTTGAGGAACTTGATTTTCTATGGAATGTTTAGTTATATACCGAGATCCGATCAACTATTAAAAGAGGAGGTTTACCATTTTATCTCAAGATTAAGAAAATTATTCTCACCAGTGTGGGTGGGATCTTCATGATGGTTGTGAGGGACCAATTCAGTGTATATTGGATTGTCTCATGGCACAGGTTACTAGTCTACCTCAATATAATAGTGGAATGTTGTTGGATTCTTTTTCTCTAGTGGTAGACCATTTTCAGGATGTATATTGTAGAGAAATATATGTATTAATAGGAAAGTGATATATCAATTTCATGACCAATTGATGACAGGATTAGATCATGTTTCTATCCCACCTTATAAAATGGAACCACCAGAGCTTCTAGAGTTGAATGTTCAGATATAAGATTTGGATACTATAGGTTTTATATGTATTAGTAAATATCCTTGGGTTTCTGAAGTTTTTATCACTAATAAGGATGATGGGACATTGAAATTATGTATGGATTATCAAATATTGAACCAGATGATGGTGAAGAATCGATATCCTCTTCCGCGCATTGAAGACCTCTTCAATCAGATGTGTGGTTTTAAGATCGTCACCAAGATTTATTTGAGATCAGGATACCATCAATTCAGGTGAGACTACTGGAAATAGTTTATAATGATTTTAGGAATCCATATAGATTTTATGATTTCATAGGGATGTCGTTTGTGTTTACCAATGCACTGGTGGTATTCTAGGCCTTGATGAATCAAATCATACATTGTTTTTTATTAGTTTGTGGTTTTTTGATGAAATATTAGTGTAATACTAGTTTGTTTATGATCATGGTAATCATATTGACATCACATTAATTACATTGATAGAGAATTGGATTTAATCCAAAATAACCCTATATAATTTCTGGATTGATACAATGAACTTCTTGGGTCATTCCATATTAGTTACATGAGTGTCTGTTGTCTAATAGAATGTTGTATCCATGTTATCTTGGGAAAAAACCTATAATTTCTTCATGGTTTAGTGGTTTATTAGTTTATTAGGTTATTATCATCACATTATCCTAGAATTATCCCATTTTGAGGCACAAATATCAGTGATGACCATGAACGGGGTGATGTTTTTTTGGTCTGATTCTTGCAAGAGAAATCAATAGGACATGAAAGGTGTGTCGTTCTCAAAACCTATTAGCACATTACCCAATCTAGGAAAAGAAGAAATTGTGTACTGTGATGCATCCAGAGATGGACTTCGAGAAGTTATGATAAAGTTGGATTGAGTGTTTTCTTATGGCTCCAAATAGATGAGACTGCATGAGAGGAATTATCCTGCTCCCAATTAGGTGTTAGCAGTAGTGTTACATGACTTAAGATTCTAGATACATTATCTCATGGTGGAGATGATTTTCTTGAACATGGAAAATAATAGATTCAGGTAAATCATTTCTCAGTGGGTCTTGAGCATTCAACAGAGAAGGTTGGTTAAGTATCTATAGTCTTTCGACTTCATCTTTTTTCATACACCATGAAATATTGATATTGTTATTGAGGAATTGAGATAAAAGGAATATGTAGAGGCAGTACATAATTCCAATGATTAGTGGAGGATAATTTCCTTCTTTACATAAATGAATCAAGATATTAAGAAGTTATCTGAATGAGTATCTATGAATATGAAATATCTTATACATGTGATTTTGGAGTGGATTAAGACTGAGGAGATATCTGATTTAGATGGATTAGTTATGAGAGACATTTCATATAGCGGGAAGACACGATTAGTATGGTCTCTTGGTAGTGGAAATTCAATTCTCTTCCATGGATGAGTATTGGTTCCAAAATTCTTTCACAAGGAGTTGATGAGAGAGTTTCATGCTTTTAGATGGTGGATACATCTTGGTTTGAAAATGCTGTATGTTTCTCTTCATAGATAGTGCTAGTGCTTAGGAATGAAAAAGGAGGTATCCATATTTTTGGAGAGATGTTTCAATTTTCAACAAGTGAAAGTTGATAATTATATGATAGTTGGTATTTAACATCCTTTTACCATTTTTGAGTATAAATGTGATGCTTTTACTATGGATTTTGTGATGGGATTACCCTTGACAACCGATAAGGATGCTGTTGTATCCGTGATTTTGGATAAAATGATTAAGTTATATGACTTCTTTCCTATCTGGGAGACCATACCAATTGATTATTTTAGTAATAATTATGTGAGATAGGTAGTGTATTTGTACGATGTTATGAGGAGAATATTTTTAGAAAGATATACTTGTTTTACATAACCGTTTTGGTAATGTTTTTATAATTCTCTATTTTGGTATGTTCTTTTTAGTAAAACTGATCATCCTTAGACTGACAGTAAATTTGAGAGTATTTTTCCGGTTCTAGAAGATATATTATGGGCCTATGTTTTTAGATTTTAGTATTTTATGGGAGAATCATCAGAAACACATGGAGTTTTCATTTAATAGTAGCTACCATGAATCAATACACATGGTAGATTTTGAGGCCTTTTATGGAAGGTAATTTTGTTCACCTCTTTTTTTGGATGGAGGTGGGTGAGTTATCACTTGTTCAGCCTAGTCTCACACAAGATATGTGTAAATAGGTTCATTTGATCAGAAAAAAGCTGGTTAACACAAAAAACCAGAAGAAATCATATGTTTGCCCTCAAAGAATACATATAGAGTTTGATTTTGGTCATCGTGTTTTCATTAAGGTGTTTCATAGGATGGGGATGTGCCATATTAGAAAATAGGGGAAGCTAGCACATAGGTTTTTTGGGTCGTTTGAGATAATAGATAGGGTCGGTCCAGTGGCATACCATTTAGCACTACCATGATTCTATGGTTCCATGCAATATGTGTTCTACATGTTTCAACATTGGTGATATTTTTTAGACCCTTCTAATGTGATAGATATAGAATACACTAATATTAGTGTTGATGCATCCTTTGGGGAGCATCTTATATGAATTATGGGCCATAGTGAGAAGTATTTCATGGGTTGGGATCTATAATTTGTTTGAGTGTAGTAGTATCATTGGTGATTTCAGGTTGATATTTTAGAGAGGGAGTTTGATATGCAAGAATAGCTACCAGACTTTTTCATTGATACCCCACTATGATTCTTTGAGCAGCTCGTGGATGAGCTGATTAATGGTGGGGAGGTTGTATGATCCCTTCTATTTTCAAGTACATCCTTATTTTGGTTATTCCATTGATCCTTAGGGGTCATTTATTCTTTGGAGATGAAGATCCTTTGTTGGGTAAAATTATATATTTCTCAGGGAGGTATTTTGTTTTCATAAACACAGTCTTGAGTTACAATGGAACTAGATAAAAACAAATAGGATCCATAAGGAGAGTTGTTCAGGATTCCAGTTTGAATTAATGGAGTCCATGTATAAATGTGTAAATTTTAACTATGATTTATTGATATATTGACTATACTTAAAGGATCTTCAGGTTTTTATAAGGAACAAAGATGAAAAACTCTCTTCCGAATAGTTACAAATCGTGTAATTGTAATACAATTTCGGAAATTATTTCCAATAACATTTTATGAATAGTTACACGTTGTGGACTAATTCATTACACGAATAGAGTAAAACATGTAATTATATTACACATAATGTAATTCTCTATCAAAATAAATAATAATCCAAGGCGATGTGTTTTCCATAATATCCATATAAACATTATTACACGATGTGTAACTATATTACACATCACGTAAATCCCTAACATGAAATTTTTAAGTGTCTCATGCAGTTGAATTTTATTTCTAACTCATATAAATCATTCTCCTCTTGATCCTACGTAGGATTCTAGTTATATTTTGAGTGCCCATATTAATTATTAACATCATGTTAGTGTAATCGATCTTGAGTAAGTGGTCATGCCTTGGTTCCCTGATCTCTTCCGACATTCTCCAACCATCGTGGTGGAATCTATTGAATGTGTGAATTGGTTGTTATGATATTGATCTATTTTGATATAGGAACCATCTATGATCATTTTACATTCTTCCCCATTTTATTTTTCCATTAGATTCATTGTTTGACCATCGTCTAAAGGTTGGGGGTATAAACATCACCCCTATAGTTTGATAATTTGTAATTATGTGAAATAGCGTAATTATGAAAACATATTTTGTGTAAAATAAGTTGAAATAATGAATTGAATTATTCCATGGAGTCCCTTTGTATCCAATTGGATTTGGATATAGAATGTGGAATTTTTTATGTTGGGAGAACCATTGAATAAAAATGAATTGTTTAATAGATTAAGGTATGAATTGCATGATGTTGACTATAGTTTATTTTTTTTTGATATTTATTAACCTTCAAATTGATTTTTTTATTGAGATAACTGGCTTGTTATTGGTTCTGAACAATTGATATATGAAATATATAATTGAAAGATAAATTGTAATTTTTATAATTAACCACTGGGCCACATGATGTGACATTGTGATATCCGTATTGTTATGACCTGTAATGTGATTAAATGGAAAAATTATTATATAGTGTTTTGTCCCAGAGATACATGATGAAATTATTATATAGTGTAAAATGACCATTGATACATGTTGAAATTCATATACACTAGGCTATGCCAAGTGAATCCTAAAAAAGTTCTTATATAGTGTTCTATGCCCAATTGACTTTTGGAAATGCATATATAGAGGGCTTGGACCAATGAAACATACTGAAATTCTTATATTGTGGGATCGAACCTATTTGAATAATGATATTCTTACATAGTGTGTTTGACCAATATTTTTTTCGTCTAAATCATGGTTATAAGGTGTTATTTGGAATGGTCATAACACAAACATTGACATATTATTATATAGAGATGAAGAAGGTTGATGTGGTATTTATTTAAAATATTAATTAATTAATACACTTGTTTATTATACTGTTTCATATAGTTATTATCATAATATTTATTCCTAAACACTATGTTTTCAACATACTAAATTACACTAACACCCTATTTTGGACTCCTTTTGGCGCCCGAGTGAATTTTGTTGATGTAGGTTTTCACAAGGGAAAATGGCCTTCCTATTGATTTCATATATTCTAAATTGGCTAGATTTTAGATATGGTATCGACATGGGGATTGGGACCGAGGAATTTTGAGTCTTTTGTAGCACCTTATAGTATTTTATTTTGTATTACTTCTATCCTGACATTTAATTACATTCTACAACATCATTACATTATTCCATTATTATTAATTGGATTATTCAGTTGGATTTGATTGTTTGTGTTCCACTGTATTGTACTATTTCCATTTTTTATAAACATTGATATTTATTTTATTAATAAATGTTCTGGTTATTTGAACTATGTTTTACCACTATAACCATGGGGTATAGCCTCCCCACTATTCTTACCACACCACTGCTTCTATTTGGTAGCCAGTAGCATATGTAGAGGTGCACCTGAGGTCTCATAACTGATAAGATTTCGCCACATAAGAGAGTACTAGATCAGGGGATTTTAAACCACAAAATATTTCTAAATATCTTTGTTACCATAACACAAATAATAAGAAAAATAAAATAGATATTATACCACATTGTAAAACCCAAGAATAGAGAACACTCAACTGGTTCCCTGACATGATTTTTTACTGACCTTGGGTGTTCCTACACGTATTCTAGAGGCTACATTGTAGATGTGTGGGTGTAAGGTGGAACTATGTGGATACTATAATCCCATATATTATTTTGAGTATATAATAAAATAATTAGGATTCAAACATAACAGAGTATAATAAAATAATAGATAAAATAAACATGTTGTAATAAAAAAACTAATTGTAAAATAAAAATCAAATGATCATTCTATACACATTAACTAGTCACTCACATGACTGAACAAATATATAAGATTAATAAACTACATATAATTCTATAGGGATCTGATTCCATCTCCGAGGAATACCACATTCTCAGTCTCTAAATACATATTGAGCCACTCTAATTTAAACATAGGACCCCACATGAGTGTCTCTTATTAGTAATGTGATCATGGGACCCCACCCCATATTTTTTACAACTATGATCAACATGAAAGGATACATAATGTATGAAAGATAACCATTGTTCCACTTTAGTGGGGGTGAGAATATAATCTATATTAAGCCACCCCCAATGGAGTTCCTTGGATCTATTGTCAATCACATGGGCATGGAATATGATATATTCATCCCAAATGATAAATAACATAATCATAAAAATGATATATTAAATAAAACCATCACTTATCAGTATGTATGTTACCCAGATTAACCATACCTACCTCATCCAGTGTCAGGTTTTCTTTGAGAATGTAAAGATTTCTATGAATCTCAATGAATTTTGGATCCCATGGTGTAACCTCTGTATCCCATTAGCTCATGATCAAACAACCAATCATTTAATAATGAATAATCAACAACCATAACCAAGGCCTCATAAGAATCTATCCAAACACTAATATGATAAAAAGATCAATTCTATTTTATAGGAAGCATATTAAGTCACTAATAACATGGTAAAAGTCTATGTGGTCGTGATAACCAGTTAGATCCTAGGCATCCTAATGAGGAACATGTGATGTCATATGGCTCAACTAGTTAGATCATAATGGTGACCAAGGAATCTCATAATAAAAAAAAATTAATCGAAATAATCCACTACACATATATGGTTTGTCCAAGATAATCCAAGAATCTTAAGGACCCATGGGATCCATGAAATCCCATATAGACCCTAAATAGAATCTTGAAATCCCTTCCATTTTTATGTTTACCAAAAGTAGAATCCAAGGACGAACTGGTTGTCCATGGTGTTGTAAATGAAACCATGTTTTCTAATATTTTTATCACATGAGTACCATGTCTAGAAAAAAGGAAGCACCTTTTGGGATTCCCCAAAAATACCATTATATCTCCACATGCCGATCATCTGAGTGATATGAAGAACATAGGGGAATCCCCAATGATACCCTAACATCTCATACGTCCAATCTGTCATGTCCTAGAAATAAAGTCTTGGAATCCTTATATACACCAATAATATCTATCTGAAAGAATAAATAAAATAGATTGGTTATTATTGGTGTATATATGGTAACACATACTAACATATATACCCATGTAAAAATATACCATATTGGGTTCATCCCATGTAGGGGTAACTATAATAGGTTGTCCAAGTCATCACTATAATGGAGGAATCCCACCCTGGATCTCCTATGTCCAAAGAAAAATGGAGGCCCAACAATTTAGATACTTGGTAGCAACTAGTCTCTTGAGAAAAAGCATGTCTCTTAGGTGTAGCACATCCCACAACCAACATATAAAACCTCATGACCCAATTGAACTAATAGGGAGATTCTATCAAGGGATTTGAACACAATTCCATCTCATTTACAAGTCACTAGAGGATGGCCTGAACTCCAAACCTATATAGATCTTCAAAACATAACCAGGTCCTAAGAACCCGTGATTGTTTAATACTAACACAAATAGGGGACATTAGTAGGAAATTTCAATTACTCTAAACACTATCACAACCCTCATCTAGGTCTTATACTATGTGACCCACAAAGGACCTTGGATTTCGTTTACAAGAGGGATAACCTCAACACTAAGGCATTATCACTCTTAATCACCACTTAGATGTCCTCAAAAAACCAAACGGTTCCACCATCATGTTCTACAATGAAAAAACACACAATAGATTCCACCAATGTCCAATTTTTTTTATTCTGTAATAAATAAACCAAAAAACTAAAATTTATAATATGGGTGTAGTACATTACATGTATCCCAAGTAAATGGAATGTACTCTAGAATCTCTACCATGTCAGTGTACATTGAAATTACTTGGGTACACCATGGGTATATCTATGAAATACTACATGGGAAGAGAACAGAAGGGGTTATACATTGTACTACTACATGTATAGGCCACACCTATGGTCTAGTCATGTAAAAATGCACAACCATGTATCCCTTACATTGGGTGTATGCCCATTTATTCGGCCACATGAACTTATAACACTACACATTATATACACATACTAAATGAGGAGTTGTCCAAAAAACACCATTTTCCACAAATAGGAAGAACAGAGGGAAGGTGTTCTCAAAACCTCATATCGTTTTATTTGGATTTAGAAAACAAAAACCTCTAAAAACCTCTCCAAACCAATATTTTTTTCCAAATTAAACATATATGAACCCCGATGGGGTCCTCATTAGCAATAATAGGGAGTTAAAAACTAAAATAATATTATATATTGGGATATATAGCCTAAAATATAAAACATACATACATCTATGTTGAAATAACTGATTTTTTATTCTAATTCGTGCTCTAAAACTCCGACATGATGATCCTCTATGACCTGAGCTCCATGGAGACATCTCCCCATTTGATGCTATCTCCACCCCACTCTTTCTATACCTCTTTATATATAAGAAAAGATGAAGATAAAAAAAATGTGGAATACATAAAAATAAAAAGGGATTAAATAAGAAAATAAAACAAAAATAGGATAAAATTAAATGACGAACAGAAATGAAAAATTTAAAAATAAGAATGGGCCCAAGCTTAGGCTAGGACCCTAACACGAGGTTATTCATTTGCATGGTAAAACCCCCCACAAAAGAACAAACAAAAAATTATGAACATAAGTCATTTTTTTGTTAAAAAATATATACCCATTCTAACAAGAGGGAATGAAATATTATTTACTCTAACAGGTATTAAATTTTCCCTAAAAATCTGAACAATTCTGAATTACGATTAAATTATGACCTTGGATAAACATCCTATTTGAGCATCAAAAGATTCATCAAAAAAATTATCCTAGACCGCATAATTGGGTATAATTATCATTTTACCCATCATAGGTATCCTAAATTTTAAGAAAATAAAATTTATACTCAATTTCAAAACATAAAAAACACGGGGTTATATAATTTATTCCCTAATTCATAGTCCATGAAGGAGCCTCATGATTTTCATACTAGTAACTGTGTTTATAGCGTCCCATACTTTTCCTACATTAATATTAAATAATTTTAAAGATAAAAAACATAATAGTATTACACATAGATGATCCAATACTTTAGTGTCAGGGTAAAACTAGGAACGTACATAAAAATTACAACATCATGCATAAACATTTATTTAATTTCTTTTTATCTAGCTTCTTGTTGTCCCTTGTCCTCTCCTTAGTACATGTAGCCACCAGATGATATACATAAAAAGGGGTGAGCTAAAATCCCCATAAAAGGATAGATAAGAAGAATATATCATGGGGTAATCATAATCATGACCTAGGAAAACTATCATGAACATGAGAGGAGCATAAATAAAATACTTGAAATGTGGCTATACATAAAAATGAAACATCATGTCTTAGTGTTTAACTACCACACATACTTTTGAACTAAGCTAGAATCTTGTTCTAACATAATTTCACATTTACTCATGTGATTCATTACTTTACCCAATGCATTAGAGCTCTGTATAATTCTGGGTGCACCCGTCACATTAAAACATTCATATTGTGCTATATAATTCCAGGCACACCCATCACCTCATAATATTATCATTATCATGCATGCCACATATAACATATATCAATAATGAACATAACTAACCCATGGTAAGGAATGAATTTCTTCTCATAAGAATACATTCATAAGCTTTGGGTTCCCAAAAGAAAGAGGGAACAACATACTTGATACAAGAACCATCAACCTGGAATGACTGGGAAAATTTGAGTTCTTAAAAGAAGAGTTATTTTGGAAAACATTTGGAGTGACATAAACGTCATTAGAAAACATTTATATCCCAGAAAAGGTAAGATAAGTAAGAACAAATTATTTTTAAGAAGTGAATATACAAAATTGGAGTGAAAGAGGGAAAACCCGAAAAAAGAAAATTGGGTTTGAGATTTTCCCCTAACCTTATATCTGAATGCTTCATTCTCTTTAATGTCCTTTAAAATCCTCCTCTTGAGATTCTCTTTAAGGAAGCTAGACATGGTCTTTTGATAAGACCAAAAGCTCTTGAACGTGGGATATGGTGTAGGGAAGATGTTTGGTAAGAGTTTAGATAAGTCTTAGAGCATGATATGTGTGAGGGAATGAGGGTGTGAGTGGTTGTTTTTATAGTGGAGTGGAGAGGGGTTTCCTTAATATAAAATTCATTAGTTTATTAATTTACCCTAAGACAATGAATAGAGAATCTTGAATGACCAAGAATAGTAATTATATCATGTGATCCTGAACCATGTGTGCTTACATCAGCAGATCATCACACATGAATCTATAATTTTCTTATTTAGCTTATTTTTGTAAATTACGGTATTTCACTATTCATCAAAAATTCAAGTATTTCAAAAAAATACCAAAAATTTACCCCAACCATTTTTCAACGTGTATAATCCAAAAATGAAGTCCATTTTTCAAAAATAATTTTCAAAATATTATTAATTTAATATTTAATTAAAATCGTGGTTTATTACTAAAAATAGTTTTAAAACATTCATTTACTTATTTTAAAATATAGGTACATCATACTTTCACTTGAATATTATTTTTATACTATCATAGGTAATGATACTATTAATTAGGGTATATCACTATTTATAAGGGTATGCTACCATTCATATGGGTAGGTTACTATTCATCAAAAAATATTTATGTTTTATTAGACTTAAAAAATCATCTTGAACACAACCTTGTGTGTTAGATTTTCAAAATTCCAAACACAGAAGAGACAAAATTATGTTTAAAGGTGACTTATTACTTATTATTTCATTATGTTATGTTTTAATGTTATTTTATAACATATTTATAAGAAGGGAATTTCCATTGAAATACATTTGGTCATTACATTCTTCCCCCTTAATAAATTTCTCCCCCAAAATGTCACATTACACAAACAGGTGAGGGTGTTTCTCCTTCATCGCCTCTTCTGGTTCCCAAGTTGCTTCCTCAAACTTATGGATCCTCTACAACAACTTGAAAATATGGGTTGTCTTGTTGCGTTGAACCTTATCTCTCTGATCCAGAATCTTTACTGGCTACTCCTCATAAGAGTGATCATCTTCCAGCTGCACCACCTATGAGTTTAGTACATGTGAGGGATTAGGTATGTAATTTAACAAGAGTGACACATGAAAAAAATCATGAACTCGAGCAATATTCGGTGGAAGTGAAAGCCGATAGACCACGACTCCTATGCGGTCAATGATCTCAATAGGGGCCAATATACCTTGGGCTTAGCTTCCATTTCTTCCCGAATCGCATGAATCTCTTCCATGGAGATATTCGAAGAAAGACATTATCTCAAACATCTAACTCCAAGTCCCTTCGATATATTTTAGCATAGATATTTTGCTGACTTTGAGCAGATTTGAGGTGTTTCAGGATGACTTGAACATTCTCTGTCCTATCTTGAACCAGATCAAGTCCACGTAACTTTCTTTCTCCAACTTTATCCCAATAGGTTGGAGTTTTACATTAATTTCTATAAAGAGCTGTATATAGAGACATATGAATACTTGAGTAGAAGCTATTTTTTTGTATGATAACTCAACTAATGGGAGAAGATGATCCCAACCACCTATGAATTCATGTGAGAAGGCTCTTAGAATATCTTTAAGCATCTGAATAGTCCTTTCAGATTGGTGAAAATTTTGGGAGGTGATAGACCATGCTGAAATTAAATTCGATACTCAAAGCATGTTGAAGGATCCTCCAGAATATAGATGTGAACCATGGATCATGGTCAGAGACAATTGAGAGTGGAACATCATGCAGTCTCACCACTTCCTTCATATATATCATTGCATGTTGTTCAAGCAAGAGATCTTCCCAAATAGTGATAAAATGGGTAGTATTGGTGAGTTGTTCAACCACAACCCATATCACATTATTTCCATTTGATGACTTCAGGAGACCCATGACAATGTCCATAGTAACATTTTCCCATTTCCACATGGGTATAGGCAGTGGCTATATAATACCTTTAGACTTTTTTTGCTCAGCTTGAACTTGCGGACATACAAAGCACCATGATATATATTCCGCCATCTTTTTCTTCATGTTATCCCCCCAGAAGTGTTCTCAGATATCACGGTACATCTTTGTACTCCCATGATGGATAGAGAATGTTTATCTATTTTCATTATCCAATAGCTCCTTCTTTATCCCGAGTGATGAAGGCACACAAATCCGCATTCCAAACCGAATCACTCCATCATCGTCGATATGGAACTCTTGCATCTTACCTTCCATTACTACATTCTCCCTCTTTTTTATCTCCACATCATCCCTTTGTGCTTCCTTAATCTTCTCCTGGATGGATGGTTGCACAATAATTTGTGCAAGGTAGGATGTATCCCCGACCCTTATTATTTCCAAATCCATCCATTGCATATCTCAGAAGATAAGGTCTTTGTCAATCTGAAACATGGATAGAGTAGCGGGTTCCTTTCTTCTTAGAGCATCAGCTACCTTGTTCGCCTTTCCAAGATGGTAGTGAATAGACAAATCGTAATCCTTGATTAACTCTAACCATCTCCTTTGACACATGTTGAGATCTTTTTGTGTGAATATATACTTTAGGCTCCTGTGGTTGGTGTATATGTCACAATTCTCACCATAAACGTAGTGCTGCCAGATTTTCAAGGCAAAAATCACAACTGCCAGCTCTAGATCATGCATCTGGTAGTTATGCTCATTGATCTTCAACTATCATGAGGTGTAAGCTATCACATTTTCATTTTTAATGAGTACACAACCCAATACTTTCTTTGAATCATCACTCTATATCAAAAAACATTCTCCACTTTTCGGTAGTTTGAGTACATGTGCAGTAATCAGCATTCTCTTTGGCTCCTTGAAGCTTCCATCACATTATTCCATCTAGACATAAATTACCCCATTTCCTTGTTAACTTAGTTAGCGGGTTTGAAAATTGTGAAAAGTTTCTCACAAAATGTCGGTAGTACCCAGCTAATCCAAAAAAACTACATATTTCTATGACACTAGAGTGCATGTGACATTCCTCGGTCGCCTTTTTTAGAAGGATCCACAAAATTTCTCTCACTTGTGATCACATGTCCCCAGAACGTGACATGTTTCATTCAAAAGTCACACTTTCTGAACATGGCGTACAAGTAATCCTTTCTTAATGTCGCCAACACAAGTCTTATATGTTCTTAATTTTCCTTCATGCACTTGGAGTAGATGATAATATCATCAATAAACACTACCAAAAATATTTCTAGGTAATGTCTAACGACTCAATTCATCAAATCTATGATGATTATAGGGGCATTAGTAAGTCCAAAGGGAATCACCAAAAAATCATAGTGCCCATACCTTGTTTGGAATTCATTCTTCTGAATATCTGTCTTCTTCAACTTTACCTGATGATATCCAGAATGATCATCCACCTTTGAGAAGTATTGAGAACCTCTTAACAGATAGAAAATTTCATCAATCCTTGGGAGAAGATACTTGTTCTTTATGGTGATCTTGTTTTGTTCCTGATAATCGATACATAGTTGCATTGTTCTATCCTTCTTCTTCACAAAGTGCACTGGTGCACCCCAAGGTGATCCACTAGGGTGTATGAACCCTTTTTCTAGATGCTCTTGCAGCTGCTTTTTTAACTCCTCTAGTTCTATAGGAGCCATCCTATAGGGACACTTCAAGATAGGGGTAGATCTAGGTATGAGTTCAATTGAGAACTCTACCTCATGATCCAGGGTAATTCCGGGTGACTCTTCCGGAAATACATCATAGTATTCCCCCACGATGGGTATTTCCTCAAGGTTGGAACATTCCTTCAACTCAACCGTTTGGGTGAGGTATGCTTCTTCATAGGGAATCAACACCCACACCATTGAAGGATTTTGAAAAGGAGATTCATGATCTTCCTTTCATTTGTAGAGGAGCATGGGATGGTTCAGAATATGAAAAGATATTTCCTTTTCCCGACAGTTTATATGTGCTTTATATATTGAGAGAAAATCCATTCCCATTACAGCGTCAAATTCCACCAAGGAAAGTATTCCAAGATTATCCGGAAGAATCATCCCAAATAATCCAACATGAGAAGAGTCAAACACTTGGGATTCAATTATTGCACCACTTGGTGTTTTTACAGATATCTCTACTTCCAGGATTCAGGTCATCGATTCTATAGTTCTAGAAAACTTGAATGATATAATTGAATGCGTAAAACCAGAATCAAATTAGACTTTTTCCATTCTTGAGTGAATAAGAAGTGTACCTTGTATGACTTCATTATCATGATCCACCTCCATAGTAGTGATGGAATAAGCCTTCCCTTTTTCCTTTGGCTTTGGTGGTTGAAGACATTGATTAACCTCGAGAACTCGAGGTTTAGTTCACTGACTTGCATAGTGACCTATCTCCTTTCAGTTGTAGCATTGAACTATGAGTGCTTCTCTCTTTTCTTCTACCACATTATCCTTCATTTTCATGTCTTTTCGACACCCTTGAGCATGGTGTCCTTCTTTCCCACAAATGAAGCACTTCCCCATCCCTTTGAGGTAGTTCCCATGGTGAATCTTCCCATATTTTTGGCATGTGGGTCACTGAGTTTTCTTCCTAATTTTGTCATTAGATCCTCCATCTTGAAACTCCATCTTTCTTTTCATATCCCCATAGCCATGGGACCATTATCCACACTCAATCTCCACATTGAGGGAACATCTAACTACTTCTTCATAACTCCCAATATCTCAAATTTCAAGAGCCTTTCAAAGGTCTGGGTTTAATACAGTAAGGAATCTATCAATTTTTCTATCATTATTGATAACAAAACCTGATGTGTACCTTGAAAGCCTAGTGAAAATCGCTTCATAGGTTGTGACTGATTCTCATTCTTTTTTTCTTGATCTATATGAATTCGCTCTCTATCATTGTTTGAAGAGTTCACGGGAAATACTTGTTAATAAACATTAACTTATAGTCTTCCCATTCTATATCTTCAATTTCTTTCCTTGGCTTGGTGTTCTTAATCAAATCCCACCATTGATCGACCTCACCATCTAGATGATAAATGGAAAGAGTCACCTTCTCTGTCTCAAAACAGTGAAGAAAATAAAATATCCTCTCCGTGGAGTTGACACACTGTTCCACAGCTAGTGGATCAGAAGATCCATTAAACATCGGTGGTCATTTCCGCACAAAACATTCGAAGACCAGTTGCTCCCGCTTTGGTGAAGGTGGGAATTCTCCATTATTATGGTTATTGTTCATAACCTAAGAAAATTTGGTAAACATCACCATGAAGTTTTGAACTACACCTCCCAAATAATTGGGGATGTCATTCAGGAAATCGTTGCATTGGCCCACGCACGAGTTGTTGGCATGACTTCCCCTTGTTCCCACTATTTTCTGAAATATAAAAGGTTAGAACAAAACATAATTAAACAAGTCATGAAGAAAAATTTCGTTTAAACAATTTATACCAATAACATAACATATGGGTTCCTGATGTAAATATTATTGTGTGCATATTTGTACTTATTCTCATGCAATAGGTTTTCTCTAAGGTTTACTAATCATAATTCCGAAATTAATTATACCTTTCCTCTGATATGAACTATAGTTCCCCAACATTTTCATACTGTACTATTAAATCATTTTAAATATAAACAACATAATAGTATTACACAGAGAGGATCCAAAGGTTTAGTGTCTTGAGAAAACTAGGACCATACATAACAGTTACAACATCACGTATAAACATTTATTTAATTACTTCTTCTCTAGCTTCTTATTGGCAATTGTCTACTCCTTATTACATGTATCCACCTGAGGATATATATAAAAAGTGGTGAGCTAAAATCCCAATAAGAGGATAGATATGAATAATATAGCATGGGGTAAGCATAATCAGGACATATGCAAAAGATCATGAACATGAGAAGAGCTTAAATAAAATACATGAAATGTGGCAACGGAAAAAAATGTAACATCATGTATTAGTTGTTAACTACCACACATACTTGTGAACCAAGATAGCATCTGGTTCAAAAATAATTTCACATTTACTCATGAGATTCATCAATTTATCCAAATCATAGGAGGACTGTATAATTCTAGGCGCACTTATCACATTCAAACATTCATATTGCGATATTTAATTCTGGGCACACCCGTCACCTCATAATATTATCATTATTATGCATGCCACATTGAACATATATCAATAATGAAAATGAATAAAACATGGTAAAGAATTGGTTTCATCTCATAATAATACATTCATAGTCTTTGGGTTCCCAAAACGAATAGGGAAAACAAACATGATACAAGAACCATCAACCATGAATGAGTTGTAAATGTTGAGTTCTTAAAAGAAGAGTTCTTTTGGAAAACATCTGGATTGACATAAACTTCATTAGAAAACATGAATATCCTAGAAAATGTATGATAATGATGAAAAAATTATTTTTAAGAAGTGACCATACCAAATTGGAGTGAAAGAGGGAGAACCCGAAGAAAGAAAATTGGGTTCGAGATTTTCCCCTTACCATGTATCTAAATGCTACCGTCTCTTTGATGTCCTCTTAATTCCTCCCCTTGAGATTATCCTTAATAAAGCAAGGCTTGGTCTTTTGATGAGACCAGCTACTCTCGAACATGGGAGAGGGGCTAGGGAAGATTTTTGGGCAGAGTTAAGAGAAGGCTTGGAGCTTGAGAGGTGTGAGGTAATGAGGGCGTGAAGGGTGGTTTTTATAGTGGAGGGGAGACATGTTTCCTTAAAATAAAATTCATTAGTTTCTTAATTTCCCCAAATATAAGGAATAGTGAGTCTTCAATGACCACGAATAGTAATTTTATCGTGTGATCCCGAACCAAGTGGGATTACATCAGCAGAGAATCACACATGACTCTATAATTAGCTTATTTAGCTTATTTTGGTAAATGACGGTATTTCACATTCATCAAAACGTCCAGTATTTAATAAAAAGCCCAAAAATTTACCACAACAATTTTTCGACGTGTAGAATCCAAAAATGAAGTCCATTTTTCAAAAATAATTTTTTAAATATTATTAATTTAATATTTAATTAAAATCATGGTTTATTACTAAAAACAGTTTTAAAAGATTCATTTACTTATTCAAAAATATAGGTGCACCATACTTTCACTTGAATATTATTTTTATACTATTATAGGTAAGGTTACTATTAATTAAGGTATATCACTATTCATAAGGGTATGTTACTATTCATAAGGTTAGGTTACTATTCACAATTTTTTTATTTTATTAGACACCAAAAATCATCTTGAACACAACTCTGTTTGTCAGATTTTCAAAATTCCAAACACAGAAGAGACTAACTTATGTTTAAAGGTCACTTATAAATTATTAGTTAATTATGTTGTGTTTTAATGTTATTTTATGACATAATTATAATAAGGGAATTTCCATTGAAAAACTTTGTGTTGTTATATTCTTCCCCACATAAGAAATTTCGCCCCCGAAATTTCACTTTACACAAACAGGCGAGGGTGTTTATCCTTCATGGCCTCTTTTGGTTCACATGTTGTTTCCTTAAACTTGTGGTTCCTCCAAAACACTATGACAATATGGGTCGTCTTGTTGCATATAACCTTATCTCCTTGATCCATAATCTTTACTAGCTGCTCCTCATAAGAGGGATCATCTTCCAATTGCGCCACCTATGAGTTCAGTATATGTAAGGGATCAGGTATGTAATTCCTCAAGATTTATACATGAAAAACATCATGAACTCAATCCATATTCGGTGGAATTGAAAGCCGATAGGCCACATCTCATTTGCGATCAAGGATCTCAAAGGGGCCAATATACCTTGGGCATTGCTTCCCTTTCTTCCCGAATCACATGACTCTCTTCCCTGGAGATATTCTAAGGAAGACTTTATCTCCAACGTCGAACTCCAAGTCCCTTCGACGGTTGTTAGAATAGATCTTTTGCCGACATTCATTATGTTTGATGTGTTTCTAGATGACTTGAACCTTCTCTGTCACCTCTTGAACAAGATCGAGTCCGAGTAGATTTCTTTCTTCAACTTCATCCCAACATGTTGGTGTAATACATCTCTATCCATACAGTGTTTTCTATAGATGTATCCGAATACACGAGTGGAAGCTATTTATTTATGAGTACTAAACCAAGTGGAGATGCTGATCCCAACCACCTTTGAATTAAATAGAGCAGACTCTCAGCATATCTTCAAGCATATGAATATTCCTTTCAGATAGGCCATCTGTTTGGGGGTGATAGGCCGTGCTGAAATTTAATTCAGTACTCGAATAATATTTAAGTCTCCTCCAGAATTTATATGTGAACCTTGGATCATGGTAAGAGACAATTGAGAGTGGAACACCGTGCAGTCTCACCACATCCTTCACATATATCTTTGCAAGTTGTTTAAGCAAGAGAACATCCTGAATAGTGATAAAATGGGTAGTCTGGGTGAGTTGGTCAACCATAACCCATATCGAATTATTTCCCTTTGACGTCTTCAGGAGACCCATGAAAAAGTCCATAGTAACATTTTCTCGTTTCAACATGGGTTTAGGGAATGGTTGCATCATACCATTGGACTTTTGTCACTTAGCTTTAACATGCTAACATACCAAGGACCTTGATATATATTCCGCAATCTCCATCTTTATTTTATCCCACTAGAAGTGTTCTCGAAGATCATTGTACCTCTTGGTACTCCCAGGATGGATAGAGAATGATCAACAATGTCCATTGTCCAATAGTTCCTTCTTTACCCTGGGTGATGATGGCACACAAAGCCACGTTCCTTTAAAGTCCCGTAAAGTTCAAGGAATTTTTTTTTTCTTATTTTTTCTTTCAATTTTACAAGAGCGCAGTTTCTGACGGCACCTGAATCTGAGGCCCGGTGTGCCCGGAATCATTTTCCAATGTTTGGCTCGGGTACGTTCAGTGAACGGACGAGCGGGTTTTTCTAACTTTTGAACCGGTGCCTGGAATCGAATTCTGAGGGAACTGATGAAATCGCAGCGCCAATATTTGCTTAGAAATTCCTCTTCTGGAGTTGCATTTGCTCGGGTGTGGTTTTTAATTTTTGGGATTAAAGTTATTAAATAAAATAAATTGTTCGACAAATTTTATTTTATTTCACTTAAGCCACTTGAAGCCACTTGAAAGCCACTTAAACTTAGTTGAAACAGATAGGGTACTATCCAAAAATATCCTAACCTCTTGGTAGGATATTTGCAAGGCGGGGCCCGCGTGAGCCCCGCCGTTTCTTTTCTGCTAAGTAACGCACCCGTGAAACACGTCATTATGAAAGTCAACTGACGTGTTTTCTTAAATTCTTAACGCACCATTTAATTGGGCGGTTTTATTCGTGAATTAAATGAGAAGTTTCATTTGTAGAATTAATTCTACGAATTAATGGGTCGTTACTTACCTCTTATTCGTTTGTTGGCATAATAATAAAATAAGACCAACACCGACTTTTGGAGGATTACACCTTGAGAGGTTTTTGACAGAAGTTCTTGTGCCTTCACCCTTCTTCGAGAAGAACACGAAGAACGCGAAGAACGCGATGAACGTGAAGAACGTGATGAACGCGAAGAACGCCGGCCTCCGAAGAAGAAAGCCAAACCCGCGGAAATCGACGACGCGACGCCGTGGGCCTCGACGCCGACGTTTCCTCTCCCGCGACGTTCATCGGCAACGTTCCTTAATCCGCAAAAAAAACCTTCGATCATCCGTTGAGGTGAGAGTTTCGGATTTCTTTAAAAAATTTCTTTGTGGTTTTTAACTCAAGAAGGATTTAATTATTATTAATTAAATCTTTTTGTTCTTGAACCTCAGATTTCGTCGACGCGACACCCTTCCGTGACGATGCGACGCCGGATACCACGACGACACGACAATCCCCAATTCCGGGAAGAACCCGCGGACGACGACTTGACGAGGTAGGGGTTGTTGTGAATTTTTTATTTTTTTTCCCGTGAAAGTTTCTTTGAAATTAAAGAACCGGATTCATATGAACAATTTTATTTTATTAAAATTGTTGGTTCATGTGTTGAATAATTTCTTCCGTTGTTTTTATCTAACGCGGAGGGTGCGGGCCAAACGAACACGGCCCGACAACCCTCCGCCGTTCTTCGTGGTTGTGCGGATTTGGTGGGCGACGGAAAAACGTGACGCAAGGGCATTTTAATGACCCCGTAGTGAAGAACGGAACCCGGGAGGAACAACAGCGCAGACGGGAAGGAAAACGGACCACTGTAGTAACACCGGGGGCCCACAGAAGCTGCCGGCGGCGCCGGCGGCCGGATGCAGCGGCGCCCCAGCGCGCCGCCCGAAAAGGCCGCTGTGGCTAAATCCGTTGTCGCGCGGGTCCAGCTCGCCCACACGGGACGCGGCAGAAGCCACGTCCGCTTGACAGCGGGGCCCTTCGAGGGCCGCAACACCTCCAAACCGCGGGGGCAGCGCCCCGCGACACTCGGCCACTTGGCCGCTCGGCCGAGCAGAGCCAGGCCGGTCCGCGCCCAGGCCGGACCGGACCGGGTCGGGTCGACCCGGTCCGGCCGACCCCGGGGGGGGGGGGTTGGGGGGGGGTCAGGACGGGTCGGCCCGGGCCCGGACCCCCCGTCTTCGGACCATTTTCGGTCATTTGCCCATAACATGAGCTACGAGACTCCGAACGATGCGCTGTCAGTGGAAACGCGATCCTTGGATAGAGACTGTCGTTTCGGTATATCGCACTCAAGGTTTAGAAATACTTTGTGTTCGGCCGGGTTGGTTCGTTCACGAAACCAACCGTGCCTTCGGAGCGGAAACACTCATATCTTGAGCTACGGACGTCCGATTGTCGTGCCTTTGGCTTTGTTGTTTTCATCTATGTGAGACAGATATTTTGGCATACTCCGCCCGAGGTTTGGATGCAGGTGGAGTATGGTCGGGTTGGTTTTTCCTTAAAAACCAATCAGGACCCTGGGACGAAAATGCCAATTACTCTCAGACCGGGTGTTTGATTGACGCGCTGTCTACGACGTTGAGTTCCTGTTGACGATACGGAACTTTTGGATACATCAACTTTGGACTTTGTGTCAGTTGATGTATCAGCCTCTCGACTCGTGGAGCGGACCCTCCCGATCGATCTTGCTGTGTGCGGGAACCCTAGTGCTGGCTGCGACTGCTACTTCGACAGCGACGACTGTGCAGAGATCCTCAGTGGACTGCAGCGACGATGTGCAGAGATCCTCAGTGGACTGCGACGATGACTGTGCAGAGATCCTTAGTGGACGGCGATGACTACAGCACTCAGCGATCCCTTGCGGGTCAGTGCTACAGGTCCTGTGTGGGCCCGATCCTATGTGGGTCTGATCCTGTGTGGGTCAGCGCTCAGTGGTTCTTTGTGAGCCAGCGCCTATAGGTCCTGTGTGGGCCCGATCCTGTGTGGGTCTTTGCGGAGGTTAGTACCTATCCATCCTTTGTGGGTCCGAAAACGTAGATGGATCAGTGATCATCTCTATCATCATTTGAAGAAGTATACCTGTGTGAGCTGAATCCTGTGTTACTCTCCTTTGTGGATTGTGTTGAGCTATCCTGTGTGGATTTACTGTTTACTCTACTTTGTGGATTGTGTTGAGCTATCCTTTGTGGATTAACTGTTTACTCTCCTTTGTGGATTGTGTTGTGCTATCCTGTGTGGGTATAAGTTTTCTTTCCTGTGTGGACTGGGTTGTGCTTGGGCTCAGACATTGGATCCGAACGGGAATTGATGACATAGGTATATGTATGGGAATATACCTAAGCCGTGTCGGATGTTACTTCGCGTTTGTATCTTTCCATTGTGGATTATCCTTTGTGGATTCTGGGAGACCTTCGAGGGTCTTGGTGTCCCTACTAAGTAGCTTATACTCACCCCTGCATGGGCTATGCCCGCACTTCGTTGTGTTGGATGCAGACGACGGACAACGCTGATCGTGGGGGAGTTTTGCAGAGAAGGACGGTACCTAGAGGTGGACCACTGGGCGGGACGCACTCGGAGCGGTCAGGTGGACCCGAGGAGCAGTGGAGGCTATCTGTACCCACCCTTCAGGTGGGACTTCTAGAGGACGGCTCGACGCTGCGGCTTTTCTTTTCAGTTGTTGTTTTCCCCTTTCAGTTGTACTTTACAGTTGGGCTTGTATTTCCGGCGCCTTTTACTTTCAGCACAGCTTGCTATAGTTTTTACTTAGTTTTTACTTTTCCGCATGCTTACTCTATGGTGCTCGTTTACTTTTCAAAGGCAATGCCTTCCCTTTTTCCGGGATTTATGCCTTGGTGCTAGTCGCCAGCCCCTAGCCTATGGAAGGCGGGCTTGGGGTAGTCACGGCATGGGCCCCGAGGATGGGTCGTGACAAATTGGTATTAGAGGCTGGTCGGTTCTACTGCAGAACCTGATCTTTCTTCTATGTGAAGCAATAGTGTTTAACGTATTGAGCGTGGTTATCAGTCCAGGGATTCCTGTGTTGGTGCAGCGGCCGACGTATCCGTACACCTGGACCCTGACTTCTGATTTCCAACTTAATGCACAAAAACATTGATTGCATGTGTCTTTCAAGTTTTCTTTGTGATTACTTGTGTCAGCTCACCAGGTATACCGTTCTGACCGTGGCACACTTGTTTCCTTTTCAGGATGGCCCCACGATGGCAGCCAGCTAGGGTTATGAGAGTAGAGCGTGACGACAGCCCTCCGAGCGATGAGGCCTCGGTACAGGGCCCGTTGACAGCAGAGGCACCGGCGGTACATTTACCCGCCGAGACCGCGATGCTTCCAGCACCGACCGCTAACGATGCCCGTCGCCTTGGAACTCTGCACGAGTTCTAGCGCTAGCGACCACCAAGGTTTCATGGGGAGATGGACCCCCAGGAAGCCGAGGACTGGATGGAGGCGGTCGTACGAGTTTTCAGGCTAGTGAGGACACCAGCAGACCTCATGGTGATCCTCGCAGTGAGCCTACTGCACGCAGCAGTAGGACGATGGTGGAGCTTGATGCTCCAGGTGCACGATGAGGCCTCTCTCATCTGGACGGACTTCGAGAGACTCTTCCTCCCAGAGTTCGTCCCGGCCAACCTCCATGTGGTGCGCATTCAGGAGCTTCTTCAGCTGCGGCAGGGCAGCTTGATGGTCGCCCAATACGCGACGAGGTTTACCGACCTTTCACGCTACTCGACAGACATGGTACGAGACCCCTTTGTCCGGGCCCAGACCTTTGAGCAGGGTTTGAGACACGATATCAGGGAATCACTGATCTCCCTCAGCATCCCGACCCAGGCAGGAGTGCTAGAGCGAGCCCTTATGATCGAGAGCTTTCTGGCTGAGTCCACAGCGAGACCTACCGCAGGGCGGCAGGTAGCAGAGTCTTCGGAAGCAGGTAGCCGACGGATGACTCAGGGTTTCAGGCAGACCAGACCTTCTGGCAGACGACCTCGGGACACTGGCTCAGTAGTGCGGGGCACATAGCACAGAGCCAGTCTTCCGAGAGGCAGGCAGTGCTACGCCTGCGACGGGCAGGGCCACATGGCTCGTGACTGCCCGACCCGCCGTACCGAGGAGCAGCAGACGGTGGAGGGGCCACCCAGGCCGAGGCATAGGGTCGACCATGGCAGTCCGCAGGGAGGAGGTGGACGAGGCAGAGGAGCTGGCCGAGCAGCAAGTGGTGGGCGACGCTTTGAGGCTCAGCCACCACCACCACAAGGAGGTCTTCCCTGACCACAGGGAGCCGGCGGGCAGAGACAGGCACAGCTCCAGGCAGCGGAGGCCGACGACCACGGTGTGCCAGAGATGATTCGAGGTACGATATGTGTCTATTCCACCCTTGATGCAGTTCTTATAGACACAGGAGCGAGTCACTCATTCATAGCAGCTGCCCTTGTTCGGAGCTCGGAGATTCTGACAGAGTCATTGGCTCGATCCTTACGGCTAGAGACCCCTACGGGAGCAGACTCGACGATTACGCACTGGTGCCGACAGTGTGAGCTTACTCTAGGAGGCGATAGCTTCGTCTGGGATCTTCTTGTAGCGGCCTCAAGGCCTTACGACGTTATCTTGGGCATGTATTGGTTATCTACAGTCCATGCTCAGATTGACTGTTTTAGGCGCAAGGTGCGATGTGTATGCACTAACTGGAGCAGGTTCACCTTCACCGGCGAGAAGGGATCCTTTGCAGCACAGGAGGGACTCTCGCAGAGGAGGGGACATCCCATCACTCATCAGTTGGCTAGCCTCATCCTTGGAGCAGTTGACGTGAAGAGTCCTAGTTTTCCTGCAGTGGTGGATCAGTATGCGGACGTCTTCCCCGACGACGTTCCAGGGCTACCTCCTCACAGAGAGGTAGACATTTATATTGATCTGTACCCCGAGACATCCCTGATATCCACTCCATCGTATCGGATGGCCCCTACTGAGATTCGAGAGCTGCGGGTACAGTTGGAGGACTTACAGGCCAAGGGGTTCATCCAACCCAGTGTTTCACCCTGGGCTTCCCCGATATTGTTTTCCAAGAAGGTAGACGGGATCTTGAGACTGTGTGTCGACTATCGTCGCCTGAACTAGGTGACAATGAGGAACAAGTATCCGCTAACAAGGATTGATGACCTCTCCGATCAGCTCAAGGGAGCACGATGGTTCTCGAAGATAGACCTTAGGTCAGGCTATCATCAGCCCAGAGTTCGAGATGAGGACGTGCAGATGACGGCCTTCATGTGTCGGTATGGACACTATGAGTTCTTGGTTATGACTTTCAGTGTAACCAACGCTCCAGCAGTGTTCATGAGCCTCTTCAACAGGATCTTCTAGCCATACCTCGATCGATTTGTTGTGGTCTTCATCGATGACATTTTGGTGTACTCGACAACGGAGGAGGAGCACGCCTACCACTTGCGGGTTGTACTAGACACACTCCGAGAGAACCAGATTTATGGAAATCTCTCTAAGTGCCAGTTCTGGTTATGTGAGGTCCACTTCTTGGGGAACATCATTTCTGAGGCAGGAGTTGCAGTGCATCCTGCGAAGATCGAGGCAGTGCTAGCTTGGGAGCCACCCAGGAGCATGACGGAGGTGCGGAGTTTCTTCGGCCTAGCCGGATACTATCGATGATTTGTGCTGGACTTATCTAGAGTTGCGGTGCCACTCTAATCTTTGACGAAGAAGGGGAAACCCTTTGTGTGGTCAGACAGATGTCAGTAGAGCTTTCAGGAATTAAGACAGAGATTGACCAACACACCTATCTTGTGGTTGCCTGAGGAGGGAGTTGGATACGTAGTTTACTGTGCTGCATCAGGGACCGGACTCAGATGTGTCCTGATGTAGGAGCGGGCCGTGATTTCATATGGATCACGTCAGTTGAGGCCGCATGAGCATAACTATGCTACCCATTACCTGGAGTGAGCAGCAGTGGTCTTCGCTCTGAAGACATGGCGGCACTATCTGATGGGCGAGCGCTTTACAGTCTTTTATGACCACCAGAGTCTCAGTTACATCTTCTCTCAGAAGGACATGAACCTGAGACAGTGGCGATCGCTCGAGTTCTTCCAGGACTATGACTATGAGATACTCTATACTCCTGGGAAGGGGAACATTGTAGCTGATGACCTCAGCAGGAGGACGGGAATCCAGCTACTTGAGGAGGCGACAGATCAGGTAGCCGCTTTTCAGATATCCTTCATGGATAGAGATGGAGCAGCCTTCCTTCAGTCTCTCACAGTCACCCCTCCACTACTGCAGCGGGTCAGAGAGGCACAGCTTGAGGACACCGACTGTGAGACGCGGCGTGCACAGTTATCCTCAGGACAGGCACCTGATGGCTTCTCCTTTGGAGAAGGGAACGACATCCTTTTCAGAGGACGTACCTTGGTACCAGTCACTTTATGAGAGGAGGTGCTGAGAGAGTTTCACACTTCTACTTTGGCAGTACATCATGGAGTGGCGAAGATGTACCAGGATCTCAGACGACAGCACCGGTGGATGGGCATGAAGAAGGCTGTGGCAGAGTTCGTTTCCCGATGCCTCACCTGCCAGCAGGTGAAGGTAGTGCATCAGGTACCCGCAGGCTTGGTACAGCCCTTGGAGGTCCCGAAGTGGAAGTGGGACGGGATATCTATGGACTTCGTGACTGGACTTCCACGCACTTCTAGAGGTCACGACTCCATTTGGGTGATTTTTGACCGACTCACCAAGTCGACACACTTCTTACCCATCAGAGAGCAGGGCTCAGTGGAGAGCTTGGGGCGTCTCTATATCCAGGATATTGTACGGCTTCACGGTGTGCCATTGTCTATCGTCTCCGATTGGGACGCTCGCTTTACTTCCCGGCTTTGGAAGGGGTTGCAGGAGGCGTTCGGGACGTAGCTACATCTGAGCACTGCCTATCACCATCAGACGGATGGTCAGACGGAGACGACCATTCAGACTCTTGAGGACATGCTCCGCGCATGTGTCCTTGACTTTGGTCGCAGCTGGGAGGACCACCTACCCTTTGTGGAGTTCGCGTACAACCACAGCTACCACTCCACCATCGGGATGGCACCATACGAGGCGTTGTACGGCAGACCTTGCAGATCTTCTATGTGCTGGACCGACCATGGGGAGTCAGCATTGTGGGACCAGAGATGGTCCGGTCCACGACAGAGAAGGTCCAGGTCATCCAAGAGCGGATGAGGACAGCTCAGAGCTAGCAGAAGTCTTATGCTGATAGGAGGCGGAGGCCATTAGAGTTCGAGGATGGAGACCACGTTTTCTTGCGTGTCTCACCTCAACGTGGTTTGCAGAGATTTTTCCGAGGCAACAAGTTGTCTCCACGCTTCATCGGACCTTTCCAGGTCCTCAGCAGGATTGGCGAGATGGCTTATTTCCTGGCTATACCACCTCAGTTGCACCGGGTGCACGACGTCTTCCACGTATCTCAGCTGAGGAGATACGTGCACGACCCGACGCACATCATTGACCATGGGGAGATAGACGTGGATAATGGGGTTACGGAGGTCCCTATAGAGATAGAGGATCGACAGGAGTGGGTCCTACGTGGGCGATCGATTCCTCTTGTGCGCATCAGATGGCAGCATGGGAACCTCCAGGAGAGCACTTCGGAGCGGGAGGCTCAGAAGCGTGCTCAGTACCCACATTTGTTTCCCTAGTTATGATGTATCTTTATGGGGATGTAAATCCCTGAGGTGGGAGTAATGTAAAGACCCATAAATTTCAAGGAAATTTTTTTTTCTTATTTTTTCTTTGGAATTTTACAAGAGCGTAGTTTCTGACAGCACCTGATTCCGAGGCCCGGTGTGCCCGGAATCATTTTCTGAAGTTTGGCTCAGGTACGTTCAGTGAACGAACGAGCGGGTTTTTCTAAATATTGAACCGTTGCCCGGAATCGAATTATGAGGGCACCGATGAAATCGCAGCACTGGTATTTTCTTAGAAACGCCTCTTCCGGAGTTGCGTTTTCTCGGGTGTGGTTTTTAATTTTTGGTCTTAAAGTTATGAAATAAAATAAATTGTTAGACAAATTTTATTTTATTTCACTTAAGACACTTGAAGCCACTTGAAAGCCACATAAATTGATTTGAAACGGATAGGTACTATCCAAAAATATCCTACCCTCTTGGTAGGATATTTGCGAGGTGGGGCCCGCACGAGCCCCGCCGTTTCTTTTCCTCTAAGTAATGCACACGCGAAAACCCGTCATTATGAAAGTCAACTGATGCATTTTCATAAATTCTTAACGCACCATTTAATTGGGAGGTTTTATTCGTAAATTAAATGGGCAGTTTCATTCGTAGAATTAATTCTACGAATTAATGGGTTGTTACTTACCTCTTATTCGTTTGTTGGCATAATAATAAAATAAGACCAACACCGAATTTTGGAGGATTACACCTTGAGAGGTTTTTGACAGAAGTTCTTGTGCCTTCACCCTTCTTCGCGAAGAATGTGAAGAAAGCGAAGAATGCCATCCTCCGACGAAGAACGCCGAACCCGCGGAAATCGACGACGCGACGCCATGTGCCGCGCCGCTGACGTTTACTCTCCCGCGACGTTCTTCGGCGACGTTCCATAATCCGCAACAAAAATCTTCGATCATCCGTTGAGGTGAGAGTTTCGGATTTCTTTTAAATTTTTCCTTTGTGGTTTTTAACTCAAGAAGGATTTAATTATTATTAATTAAATATTTTTTTTCTTGAACCTCGGAGTTCGTCGACGCGAGACCCTTCGGCGACGACGCGATGCCGGATACCGCGACGACGCGACGATCCCTAATTCCGCGAAGAACCCGCAGACTACGACTTGACGAGGTAGGGGTTGTTGTGAATATTTTATTTTTTTTCCCATGAACATTTCTTTAAAATTAAAGAACCAGATTCATATGAACAATTTTATTTTATTAAAATTGTTGGTTCATGTGTTGAATAATTTTTTCCGTTGTTTTTATCTAACACGGAGGGTGCGGGCCAAATGAACACGGCCCGACAACCCTTCGTCGTTTTTCGTGGTTGTGCAGATTTGGCGGGCGACGAAAAAACATGAAAAAGGGTGTTTTGATGATCCCGCAGTGAAGAATGGAACCCGGGAGGAACAACGGCGCAGACGGGAAGGAAAACGGACCACTGGAGTAACTCCGGTGGCCCGCGGAAGCCGCCGGCGGCGCGGGCGCCGGCGCGGCGGCGCCCCGGCACGCCGCCGGAAAGGGCCGCCGCCGCGGCGGCGGCCAGCGGACCAGCAGCCACACGGGTCTAGCTTGCCCGCACGGGACGCAGCAGAAGTCGCGTCCGCTTGACAGTGCGGCCCTTCGAGGGCCGCAACACCTCCAAACCCTGAGGGCAGCACCCGGAGACACTAGGCCACTCGGCCGAGCCGAGCCAAGCCGGTCCGACCAGCCGGGCCGCGCCGTGGCCGGACAGGACAGGGTCCAGCCGGGTCAGACCGGGTCGGGACGACCCAGTTCGGTTCGACCCGGTTCGGCCGACCTGGGGGGGGGGTCGGGCTGGGTCGGCCCGTGCACGGACCCCCCCGTCTTCGCACCATTTTCATTCTTTTTCCATTACATGAGCTACGGGCCTCCGAACGACGCGCCGTCAGCGGAAACGCGATCCTAGGATCGAGATGGTCGTTTCGTTATATCGCACTCAAGGTTTCAGAATACTTTGAGTTCGGCCGGGTTGGTTCGTACACGAAACCAACCGGGCCTTCGGAGCAGAAACACTCATATCTTGATCTACGGACATCCGATTGACGTGTTGTCGGCTTTTTTGTTTTCCTCTATGTGAGACGGATCTTTTGGCATACTCTGCCCGAGGATTGGACGCAGGTGGAGTACGGTCGTGTTGGTTTTTCCTTAAAAACAAACCGGGCCCCTGGGACGAAAAATCCAATAACTCTCAGACCGGGCGTCTGATTGACGCGCCGTCTACGACGTTGAGTTCCTGTTGACGATATGGAACTATTGGATACATCAACTTCGGACTTTGTGTCAGTTGATGTATCAGCCTCTCGGCTCGTGGAGCGGACCCTCCCGATCGAGCATGCTGTGTGGGGGAACCCTAATGCTGGTTGCGACTGCTACTTCGACAGCGACGACTGTGCAGAGATCCTCAGTGGACTGCAGCGACGACTGTGCATAGATCCTTAGTGGACTGCGACGACGACTGTGCAGAGATCCTCAGTGGACTGCAACAACTACAACACTCAGCGATCCCTTGCGGGTCAGTGCTACAGGTCATGTGTCGGCCCGATCCTGTGTGGGTCTGATCCTGTGTGGGTCAGCACTCAGCGGTTCTGTGTGAGCCAGCGCCTACAAGTCCTTTGTGGGGCCGATCTTGTGTGGGTCTTTGCGGGGGTTAGTACCTATCGATCCTTTGTGGGTCCGACGACTTAGATGGATCAGTGATCATCTCTATTGTCATTTGAAGAAGTATACCTGTGTGAGATGAATCCTGTGTTACTATCCTTTGTGGATTGTGTTGAGCAATCCTGTGTGGATTTACTGTTTACTCTCATTTGTGGATTGTGTTGAGCTATCCTGTGTGGATTTACTGTTTACACTCTTTTGTGGATTGTGTTGTGCTATCCTGTGTGGGTATACGTTTGCTTTCCTATTTGGACTGGGTTCTGCTTGGGCTCAGATGTTGGAGCTGAACGAGAATTGATGACTTAGGTATATGTATAGGCATATACCTAAGCCATGTCGGATGTTACTTTGCGTTTGTATCTTTCCTTTGTGGATTATCCTTTGTAGATTCTGGGAGACCTTCGGGGGTCTCGGGGTCCCTACTGAGTAGCTTATACTCACCCCTGCACGGGCTATGCCCGCACTTCATTGTGTTGAATGCAGACGACGGACAGCGCTGATCGTGGTGGAGGCTTGTGGAGCAGGACGGTACCTAGAGGTGGACTACTAGGCGGGACGCACTCGGAGCGGTCAGGTGGACCCGAGGAGCAGTGGAGGCTATCTGTACCCACACTTTAGGTTGGACTTCCAGAGGACGGCTCGACGCTGCAGCTTTTCTTTTCAGTTGCTGTTTTTCCCTTTTAGTTGTACTTTATATTTGGGCATGTATTTCCGGCCCCTTTTACTTTCAGCATAGCTTGTTACAATTTTTACTTAGTGTTTACTTTTCCGTTTGCTTACTCTGTGGTGCTCGTTTACTTTTCAAAGACAATGCCTTCAATTTTTCTGGGATTTATGCCTTGGTGCTAGTCGCCTGCCTCTGGCCTATGGAAGGCGGACTTGGGGTAGTCACGACACGGGCCCCGAGGACGGGTCGTGACAGTTCCAAACTGAATCACACCATCATCATCGATATGGAACTCTTGCATATTACCTTATTTTACTGCATCCACCCTCTTTTTTATCTCCACATAATCCCTTTGTGCTTCCATAATCTTCTCTTGGATGGATGGTTGCACAATAATTTGGGAAAGGTAGGATGTATCTCGTTCCATTATGATTTACAAATCTATCTTTTTCATATATAAGAAGATATGGTCTTTCTAAATCCATAACATGGATAGAGTAGTGGGTTCTTTTCTTCTTAGAGAATCAACAACCTTGTCCGCCTTTATAGGATGGTAGTGAATAGAGCAATCTTAATCCTTGATTATCTCTAACCATCTCCTTTAACACATGTTGAGCTCCTTTTATATGAATATATACTTTAGGATCTGGTGGTCGGTGTATATGTCACACTTCTCTCCATAAACATAGTGCTGCCAAATTTTCAAGGAAAAAATCAGTACATCCAACTCTAGATCTTATGTCGGGTAGTTCTTCTCATGGATCTTCAACTGTCGTGAGGCATGGGAAATCACATTGTCATTTTCATGAGTACAAAACCCAAGCCTTTCATTGAAGCATCAGTATATATCACAAAACATTCACCACTTTTTGTTAGTGTGAGTACAGTTGCAGTGATCAGCCTTCTCTTTAGCTCCATGATGCTTCTCTGACATTTTTTCATCTTGACATACTTTACCCATTTACTTGTTAACATAGTTAGTAGGCTTTACAATCGTGAGAAGTTTCTCCCAAAACATTGATAGTACCCAGATAATCCAAGGAAAATTTGAATTTCTGTGACACTAAAGGTCCTGGACCATTTCTCAATCACGTTTGTTTTTAAAGGATCTACAGAAATTCCCTCACTTGTGATCACATGTCCCAATAACGCGACTTGCTTCATCCAAAAGTCACACTCTCTGAACATGGCGTACAACTTCTTCTTTCATAATGTCTCCGAAAAAAGTCTTATATGTTCTTCATGTTCCTCCTTGATCTTGGATTATATGAGAATATCATCAATAAACACTCCCAAAAATTTGTCTATGTAATGTCTAAATACTCTATTCATCAAATCCATTAATATTGCAGGGGCATTAGTATGTTCGAAGGGCATCACCAAAAACTCATAGTACCCATACCTTGTTTGGAAGGGTGTCTTCTGAATATCTTCCTTCTTCACCTTTACCTGATGATATCTAGAATGAAGATCCACCTTTGAAAAATATTGAGCACCTATTAACTGATAGAACAAGTCTTCAATACCTGGGAGAGGATACTTGTTCTTTATGGTGATCTTGTTGAGTTCATGATAATCGATACATAGCCGCATTGTTCCATCCTTATAATTTACAAAGAGCACTGGTGAACCCCATGGTGATGCACAAGGGGTTATGAACACTTCATCTAGATCCTCTTGTAGCTGATTCTTTAACTCCTCCAGTTCGATAGGATCCATCATATAGGGACACTTAGACATAGGAGTATCTCCAGGTATGAGTTCAATTTAAAACTCTAACTCACGATCGGGGAGATTTCCGGGTAACTCTTCATGAAATACATTGATGTATTCCCTCACGATGGGAATTTCCTCAAGGTTGGAACTTTCCTTCAACTCAACCGTTTTGGCGAGGTATGCTTCTTCATAGGGAATCAACACGCACACCATTGAAGGATTTTTAAAAGGAGATTCATGATCATCATTTCACTTGTAGAGGAGCACAGGATGGTTCGAATTATGAAAAGATATTTCCTTTTCCTGATAGTTTATTTGTGCTCTATATAACGAGAGCCAATCCGTTCCCATTAAAGAATCGAATTCCACAAAGGGAAGTATTACAATATTTCACGGAAGAATCTTCCAAAATATTCCAACAGGAAAAGAGTCAGAAACTTGGGATGCAATTATTGCACCACATGGTGTTTTTACCGATATCTCTACTTCAGGGTTTCGGGGATTTGCTTCTATAGATATAGAAAACTTGAATGATATAAAGGAATGCATAGAACCAGAATAAAATAAGAATTTTTCCATTCTTGAGTGAATATGAACTATACCCTGTATGAATTCATTATCATGCTCCTCCTCCGTAGTATTGAAGGCATAATCCTTCCCTTGTTCCTTTGTCTTTGGGGGTTGCTGATGTTGATTACCCTTGGGAACTCGAGGTTTAGTACACTAATTTGCATAGTGCCCTAGCTCCATACAGTTGTAGAATTGAACCATGAGTGGTTCAATCCATTCTTATGCCACATCCTCCTTCCTTTTCATATCTTTTCAGCACTCTTGAGCATGGATTCCTTCTTCCCCACACTTGAAGCACTTCCTTGTCCTTTTGAGGCAGTTCCCATGGTGAGACTTCCCACATTTTTGGCATGTGGGTCATTGTGTTTTCTTCCCACTTTTGTCATTACATCCTCCAGCTTAAAACTTCATATTTCTTTTCTTATCCCCATAGCCATGGGACCATTCTCCAAAATCCATATCCACTATGAGAGAATATCGAACAACTTCTTCATAACTCCCAAGGTCTCGAATTACAAGATCCTTTCAAAGGTGTGGTTTTAATCCACTATATAATCTATCAATTTTGCTATCAATGTTGATAAAAAACCCTGAAGCGTACCTTGAAAGGCTTGTGAAATTCACTTTATTGGTTATGATAGATTCTCCTTATTTTTTCTTGAGATCTAGGAATTATCTCTCCATCTTCATGTGAAGAGTTATTGGGAAATACTTGCTATGAAACATTAACTTATAGTCTTCCCATTACATCTCTTCAATTTCCACCCTTGGATTTGTGTTCTTAATCAAAGCCCACCATTGATCGAACTCTCAATCTTGACGATAAACGTCTAGATTCAACTTCTCTTTCTAAAAACAGTTAAGAACAAAAAATATCTTCTCCATGGAGTTTTCCCACTGTTCCATAGCTAGTGGATCAGAATATCCATTAAATGTCAGTGGTCGTTGCCGCATAAAACATTCGATAGCCTGTTTCTCCCTCTTGGGTGAAGGATGATGTTCCCCATTATTATGGTTATTGTTCATAACCAGAGAAAATTGGGTAAGAATCTCCAATAAGTTTTGAACTCCACCTCACAAATCATTAGGGATATCATTCGGGCAATCGTTGCATTGGCCCACGCATGAGTTGTTGGCCTGATTTCTCTTGGTTCCCACCGTTTTCTAAAATAGAAAATGTTAGAAAGAAAAATAAGTAAAAAAGTCATGAATAACATATTCATTTAAAAAATTTATACCAAAAAAATAACATATGGTATCCCTATGTAAATATTCTTCTGTGCATATTTTTACTTAGTCTCATGCTATAGGTTTTCTCTAGGGTTCACTAATCCTAATTCCTAAATTAACTAAACCTTTCCTCTAATACCAACTATAGTGTCCCAACATTTTCTTAAATTACTATTAAATCAATTTAAAGATAAAAAACATAATAGTATTACCCATAGAGGATCCAAAGGTTTAGTGTGTTGGGAAAGCATGGACCATACATAACAATTACAACATGAAGAATAAACATTTATTTAATTTCTTCTTCTCTGGCTTATTATTGGCACTTGTCCTCTCCTTAGTAAATGTAACCTCCTGAGGATATAAATAAAAAGAGGTGAGCTAAAATCCTAGTAAGAGGATTGATAAAAAGGATATATCATGGAGTAAGCATAATCATGACATAGGAAAAAGATCATGCACATGAGAGGAGCATAAATAAAAGACTTGAAATGTGGAAATGCATCAAAATGGAACATCATGTCTTAGTGGTTATCTAGAACACATACTTGTGAACCATGCTAGAATCTTGTTCACACATCATTTCACATTCACTCATGAGATTCATCACTTTACCCCATGCATTGGAGCGCTATATTATTTCGGGCGCACCGATCACATTGAAACATTCATATTGCACTATATAATCTCGGGCGCACCCGTCACCACATAATTTTATCATTATCATGCATGCCACATAGAACATATATCAATAATGAACATAACTAACCCATTGTAAGGAATGAGTTTCTTCTCATAAGAATACATTCATTAGCTTTGGGATCCCAAAAGAAAGAGGGAACAACATACTTGATACATGAACCATCCACCATAAATGAGAGGTAGAAGTTGAGTTCTTAAAAGAAGTGTTCTTTTGGAAAACAATTAGATTGCCGTAAACTTCATTAGAAAACATGTATATCCCAGAAACAATATGATAATGATGAAAAATTGATTTTTAAGAAGTGACCATACCTAATTGGAGTGAAATAGGAATAACCCGAAGAAAGAGAATTGGGTTCGAGATTTTCCCCTTACCTTGTATCTGAATGCTTCATTCTCTTTAATGTCCTCATAAATCCTCCTCTTGAGATTCTCCTTAAAGAATCTTGGCATGGTATTTTGATGATAACTGAAGCCCTTGAATGTGGGAGAGGGGCTAGAGAAGATGTTTGGACAGATTTTAGAGAATTCTTGGTGCTTGAGAGGTGTGAGGAAATGTGGGTGTGAAGGGTGGTTTTTATAGTTGAGGGGAGGGGGTTTCCTTGAAATAAATTTCATTAGTTTGTTAATTTCCCCTAAGACAAGGTATATTGAGTCTTGAATGACCAAGAATATTAAATTTATCCTGTTATCCAAAACCAAGTGGTATTTCATCAGCAGAACATCACACATGACTCTATAATTAGCTTATTTAGCTTATTTTTGTAAATTACAGTATTTCTCTATTCATAAAAAATTCATATATTTCAAAAAAATCCAAAAAATTTACCCCAACCATTTTTCGACGTGTAGAATCCAAAAATGATGTCCATTTTTCATAAATAATTTTCTAATTATAATTAATTTAATATTTAATTACAATCATGGTTTATTACAAAACATAGTTTTAAAACATTCATTTACTTATTCTAAAATATAGGTACATCATAATTTCACTTGAATATGATTTATATAATATCATATATACGGTTACAATTAATTAGGGTATATCACTATTCATAAGTTAATGTTACTATTCATAAAGGTAGGTTACTCTTCACTAAAAATTATTTTTGTTTTATTAGACTCCAAAAACATCTTGAACACAACTGTGTGTGTCAGATTTTCAAAATTCCAAACACAGAAGTGAAAAACATATGTTTAAAGGTCGCTTATCACTTAGTAGTTCATTATGTTGTGTTTTAATGTTATTTTATGACATAATTATAAGAAGGGAATTTCCATTGAAAAGTTTGGGGTCGTTATAGTGTTCTTGGGGATACTGTATGAAGGAGCCTCATGAGTGGCTCTAGGTACAAGGGGTTCATGGGCATGATTCATGTAAGGGCACATGATATATCTTTATATTTAGTTCTCTATATAATTTACATCATGAATAGACCTAATTTTATTTTTATTTATTTATTATTTGGATTTAAAATAGAGAATAACTATAGGATTATTTCATATTAAAAATAAATTAAACTCTTATTACGGTATGGGACCATGGAGAATAAATTTTATATTTCTTAATGGAAACCCCACTTTCCTAGAATATAAGAGTTCAGTATCTAGAGACAATATTATACAATCATATTCTGGTAATATATGACAATGTAGGAATCATGTGATCATAGAAGAGTATATATCCATTTGGGAATACATCTTCTTTGTTATGAATAAAATTGAGTCCATCAATGAACCACGTAAATATGAATAATTTACACCAATATATCATAAATGAACCATGGATAGAGAATATAACCCCATTATCATGATCATTTGGGAATATTTTACCAAGTAGTGGTTTGGAGTCAAGGGAAAAATGAAGCCTAGTCCATCTGGAAATTGTGTGAGCATGAATGATACCAACATTATTGCACCTATGAGTGTTGTTTTGTGAAGAGATTACACAATATCCAAGGGGTTAGGAAAAAAATACACATGAAAATTATAAGTGCAGACCAAATATGTGATTGATAATTGATTTTCCTCCCAAGGGTCATGATCTTTCTATGCAGTCTCAAAGGATATGTATTTTTTTTTGAAAAAACCTATCTCCAAATATTCCACTAGGTTTTTTATCTTTTAATTGATACTAGTTACATCATTGGTGTAAATTGATCCATTAAACCATCTCTATAACCACTTCAATGGTGGTTCAATACTCATTTTTTGGAACCCACCACCATCACCCTTCAAACCCACTTCCATCCACCATGAAATATAGAGGTGTATTTCATATATTAAACATTACATGTAGGGTAATCTTTAACAATCCATATGAAAAAGATAAGGGGATAAGGGATATTGGAAATAGTGGTTGGTGAGAAAACCCACCACCGAGATTCTCATTTAGAACTACATTCGTCAATGAACAAAGGGGACAATAAAATTTTAGAACATTAATACAATGATCATGAATATTGAATAATAGTAATTTCATGAATGAATATTTATAAAATTTAAATTTAAATTTTATGAAAAATAATTATCCAAAATTCACCCAAAATTCATTAGAATGAAAAATAGAGGAGTTATACTCTTTAAAACAAATTAGTTATAAATGATAATTTCAAATAAATGAATTTTATGCTCAATGTTTTCAAATCCATTGATATTTAAAGAATAATGAATTAGAATAAAAAATAAATATCTCACTGATGGAATAATCATTGAAAACATAATGTCATGATTGATATTTCTCCATTATTTATCAGTTTTAATCCTCATCATCTAAGAGAAAGGGAATTAATCTCTTGTATTTTTAACCCTATAATAATTTCAAATAATTAGTTAATAAATGATTGAATGCATATTTATAAAGTGGTCTTAGTGTTAGGTTTTTACAATTAGGTTCATTTTTAATTAACTCTCGAAACAAGAACTTAGTAACCTCAAGTATAAATATATCTTGCACCTTCCCTAGGTAAAACCATATATTCTAGACAACAAAATAGTGTAATAATTTTAATTCAATTATTTATTTAAAATATATTAATTATTTAAAAACATACTATGAGCATAAAATATAAAAAAATATTTATTATACTTACTAGACCCCCCAGCATAAAAAACAACCCCAGAACATAAAGGATCATAAAAATATTATTAAAAATATTTCAATGGTCATGACATAAAATTTTAGTCATTATATATTCTAAAAATTAGGGTATTTTTATCCAGAAAATAACATCTCACTCATTGAGTTGGGGGTACTTAGATCATAGTGGATTTAAAATCACCCATGAGCCTTCATAATTATTCCAACTAATCTGTGAGATTTTCACTAATGGGATAACTCACACAGAAAGGGTATTCTCCTCTTGGACCTAAATTGTTACATGGAAATCAATAAATCCTAAGTTATATATGTTTTCTATCTCCCTATATATGATAATATCAAATGTATCATGTATATACAACCTTATCTATGACACATAGAAGATATTGTACAGTATGTATATCTATTGAAGAATCACCAAGTAATAAACAACCTCATATACCATATATAAAATATATAATATCATAGTGAACCTCTAAGATAGTTTTCTTCCAAAAAACTATTCCTCAATCAATTATTCTTGGATATCTTTAGAAAACATAATCACCATAATAATACTCAAATTCAATCAATCATTAATCCATGATAGTCTTTTGAAATCTATAATATCTCTAAAAATTATACTAAATCACATTAATGTTCATTATTGTGAAACACAAACCAACTACATCCCCATAAACAATACACACTATTATACATCTAATAATTTGATGAAATCTATCTTCTCCCATTGAGTACCTATAAATTTTTCTTAGTGATAGTTGAGTGATAGATATTGTTGTAAAAAACTACAGTAATGGTTTGTCATAAAATATTATACTATTGAAATATAACAAGACACCCTAAAATATATCCTTGGGAAACTAAATGGTTCCCTTAGTTTTACCATCTTCTTGGTGTGAAATTTCATATTCAAACATTATTTGATAGAAAAAAGTTTCATGTAAACTTTTCCCCAAACAGGATGTTAATGGATAATCATGTATAAAAATAATCATCAATCATACTCTCAGAATCATCAAAATCTCATCCTATAATATATTTCCCAAGCACCCCACCAAACCCTACTCTTGTATGCTGAGAAAGGGCGATGACTAGATCATTATTCCAATGATCACAAAAAATTCATTCCCCTTTACTAAATACTGATATCCAGCTATGAAATTCATAATATGTTATCCCAATTCCACTCTAAAAACATATGATTTTTTTATCAAATGTTTGTGAACTTGGTGCTCATTCTTCATATGATGAACAATGAGGCACCAAGATATAATCATGGAAGAACTTTTCTTCATTTCATTTCACTAAAATTGGTGCATAGGATCTTGGTAATTATTCATCATTATAAGATTTACCACTTCTGGGGAAGTATAAATCTCCCACAATACCACCTCATACAATATTTGTGGAACAACTGTATGATACTAGATGAAGTTGACATGCAAATTACCTTTAGAAAATCCATTTGGTGTATCACCAAAGAGTATTCATTCACATATATATTATAATTTATTTCCTCATGTTGGGACTCCCCAACCTAATGAATATGTGGAGGAATGACACCATAAATTGAAATTAAAAACCTTATCCTTATTCTTCTAATAATAGTATCATCAATGCTAATAACTTAGATACCTACTTTACCAATTTATCTTGGTATTTATTAATGATAAAATCTAACCCCACATTTCACATACTAGGGGTTTAAATTATCAGAAAGTCATTATCCTATATGAATTTTAGACAACACATATGATTTTATTTTAAATCATGTTTTGACATTGTTATCCATTAAGACCCAAACTTACTCACTGATAAGATAGTTTTTCCACATCTTTAGGGAAAACACTTCCAAAACATGTTCTAAGTTAATGGTCATATAATTATATTGATTTTATCTCATATCCCAAGGGCTATAATGAATAATATCTATCATTTTCATTAATATGAAACCACACCCAAGCCTTGAAGCACCATTCAACTTTTCATATTTAAATCATTCCTAAGATAACATTGATACAAGAGAATTGATCAACAACTATAGTAACTCCTTGATATTTCTCAGATAATTGTTAGACTAGATTTTATTAAACCCATTTTGATTATGTTATCTCATGGTGGTTGTAATACTAATTTATGTTTATATGAATTTCTACAGATAACCCACTGGACTAATGAAACTATCCATATAAAACACGATCTAGATTGGAACCCTAAAATAATAACCATGATCATTGATGGATCAACTACTATTAAACCCTCTAAAATTAAATTCATTTCAAAATGAACTTCCAAAATCATGAACTTACACATTGATAATTTTTCATAGTGATTATTCCCATAGAGTTTATCCAGAAAAACCTCATGTTCATAGTATAATAATTTAGTATTCATGAATATATAAGGAAATCATTTATAAAAACCTCTACGTACTGATTAAATAATGGATAAAATATCTAGTTCATGAGTCTTATGAATACCATTGGGATGTTTATCACTCTAAATGAAATATCTAAAAATTTTGAGTTTACATAATGAAACTAGAATGTCAACTTATTTAAATCCTCATTAGAAACCCAACATTGGTGATATAAAGACCAATGATGAAGCATTAAGAACAACTTTTATACTTTCAATTGGTTTAAGAAATGTTAAATCCTTAGAGAGGAATATTTATTAATAAGTTAATCAATATTCTAGTGCTTAACTCTATAAAATTACTCAAGATACTGTCTACCTTCTTAGTGAACCAAAGAAGAGTTTCCAAGGTGGTAAATACTTGATATAGTGGATAACATCTCCAAAAGGTCCTATAACTACATGTTGTTTTGCAGAGATCTTTACCAGGGCCATAAGATTAAAAAAATATGAGATCCATGCACTATTTGGGTGAACAAAAATATTGGAAAATACCTCTTGATTTGGGGGAACCTTGGTATATCCTCTTGGAAAAAATAAATGTACACTTATTATTACATTTTAAACCATTAAAACCAATAATTAGTAAATTATTATTAATGGATTAACTTCCATACATTTCAAGGAATTTTTTTATATTTTTAGATAATTAAGAAATAATCATACATGTTAAACCTTTTTAATACAAGGTGTACACTTCTATACAATGTCCATTATATTGTAAAAAAATATGGTTCTAAAATTTAAACTGATACTTCCTTTAAAACATGAATTATAGTGTGAAAGTTATTATTTCTTATAGAATATACTTGAAATAATTCATAGATCTGTTATGGGAACCTTTGAAAAAGGAAAACAAAATAAATGGTGAGATCAGATGCTTAGTATGTGAAAGTTTAAAATTTAATTTATCATATGATAAATAATGTTTAAATAATATGGCAGCGATTAATAATAATAAGCATTCCATATAATTAATATAATAAATGGGAATATATCCAGGGATGGAATAAAAAAATCCAATAGATAATAAGAACTAATTTCACAATGATGGAATGAATAATGTTAGGAATAATAATCATACTATGAAGGCCTTGTATGAGAACATAATAAACATACAATCAAGGCCTCGTGTTAAGACATCATAAATATTTGGACAAGCATGCACTAAATATCCATGCTTTTTTATCTCATGAAACTAACCAATTCGTTGAGGTAATATAATGGCACACACCTGTCACGTACTATTTCCAATGCATTCATCATATGAGAGGAGAAAATATTAAATATAATTCATAATAATTATAAAAATATGTATTTTGAATAATAGCATATGGATTTTCCATATTCTTCCCTAGTAAATAAAATAATAACTTCATCATAAGTCATCACGACAGATAATTTGATTTGTTAAATTAGATTATATACTTAGTAAAGAATAATAATAATCAAAGGATGTCTACATACAAGAAAATAACATTAAAATAATATCTATCTTTTTCTATGAAAACATGACAAAAATATAATTTTCTTTTGACAATTGTTTTTTATATCCATAATTTTGATAAATTTTATTTCAATTAAAATAAAAATAGAATTTGTTAATAAAATATTTTATTGATCTAAAGGGATTTATACAATGACTCAATCATGGGCGGAAATGGATTCTAAATTTTCATAACCCCAAATATATTCATCCCTCAAACAGTCAATAAATATTTTTTCAAAATATAGAGGAACGGAAACGGAAAGGGGAGGAACAAAACAATGATTATTTATAGTGGTTCGGGGAATAAGAATACCATTGTCCACTCTACCAACCCTTTCTCAATGAACATTGTGATTTTCACTATGTTGTTCCACTTCTCAGGGTTCTTGAAAATTAAGGGAAAGCAATTACATTTATTTACAAAAATGTAATAAGATATTTTACTGGGAAATCACTTTTTAGAAGACCAATTCATTTTCATGAGGGGTGATAATGTTGTAGAAAATATATACAGATTCTTCTCACACTTTCATGATGAAACTAGAAAAATATGAGAGGTTCTTCTTAGAGTGAATATGAATTCAATTTTAATATCTATAAGGTCTCTCAACTCCAGAAAATGTGAAATTAAAATAATTTTACACCAATAGTTAATTATTCATAAAAAATATGTAATAGATTCTACATATAGGAATGTCGAGTATCAAATAAATTATACCTAGAGATCTTTGTTTCAGAAGTGTTATCAAATTCTCTATTATTCTCTTTGTTCATTCACCCTATTAAATTTTTAAATCAAAAATTCATTTATATACTTCATTGTTCAAGAAAAGATAGAATAATAGAAAAGGGCTATGTTTATTTCTGCATGTGGCCAATAATTATATAAATATAAATCACTATTATTTTTTTACTATAATGATGATCTACATTAGAATTATATGCATTCTTTAAAATTATTTATATTATTTAATTATACTTTCATTATCCAAAAATCATATATTTTTTAAAATAATAATAAACATGGACATTCCATGAATTTTTTATATGAAAAAAAATATTGAATAGTCTATCTTAAAATACTCAATTCAGATTAATTTAGCTTCAAAAGGAATTATATTTTTTGTAGTTCATTCCTACATTCAAATATTCATAATACATTAAGAAATTTCTAAATTGAATCTTCAAAGAGTACTTTTACAATGGTGAAAATATTTTAATTTATAAGATAATGTATTTTATATGATATTTCATATATTTATAAGATAATATTATCTTTGTAGGATTAACTGATATGAATCATGGTCCTTCATGATAAATTCTCCCCTAGTATGACGCTTTTGACTAGTATTGGATAAATAATTACTTTTTATGATTATTTCCTTACTAAAATATCTAAATTCTAACTTTCTAAGCTCTTAATACTATTTTACGCTTAATATGATAAAATAATCTTCATAAAGTAAATTATTTTTCCAAAATTATGGATTTTAAGATATTCTGCAACCGTGTATGACAAATCTCATTCATAAGACTTTAGTAGGACAATTTAAATAGTCTAAAAACTGAAATAAAAGGGAAAAAACGTTTTAATGTTCATATGACGATATCCTATGATAGAAAATCGTATTCATACCATTGTATGGTAAATGTATTATTTTAAGATAATTTATCATCATGTATGATATTTTTATTGAAAATATCATTATTCTAGAAAATGAATGTTTAGATAAAACATCATGAACTGAAATGTTATATATGAAAATTTATAATAAACTCAACACATATAAATAGATATTATTATTAATACAAATTTTTATTATTTAGATTTTGTAAAACATAAACATTATTGAGATATATTTGATCAGTAATAGTCTGTCTGAAAATCTCCCCCATATTGATAATCATAAAATTCGGGATAAATTAAATAGAATAAAGGGTATAATTTCATTTCAACTCTATTCCCCATATTTTTTGATATCATAGTGATGAAAAATTAGTGTGATAAAAATAACATTGATTGTATCATTGTAAATTCTGAACATGAAAACAATGTACTACAAAAGTTAAGTGAATTTTACATTGACTTGAATAAATATAGTAAAAACAAATAAATGATTATAAAAAAAATAAAAAGTGTATTTAATTTTATTAATTAAATGATTAGAAATAAATTAGTACTATGTAATAATGAAAATAAATAAACCAATAAAAAAATACCCTAGTCTTAGGGATCAAATTTAGGATTTGTATATATTGGGAAATGATGATTGTTTCCTTGATTGGGGATAGGTAAGGAAATTTTAGTCCTATCTGAAGAAAGATCAATGTTTCACAAATTGGGTTCCTAAGAATTTTTGAATTATCATTTTGAATCTTTATAGATTTTTAGTATCAAAATAATTATCACCAGATAAGGATAATAAGGATCCATTAAAAGGAATTTATAGACCAAAGTTAGATGTTTCTCTTTAAATTTCTATTTAATTAATCAAATTATCTCTTTATTTTATGGTGGGACCCGGAAATAAATTGTGATTCATCTCACTAATACCCCCAAAAATAAATTAGATGATTATTCCTAAAATTAATCCTTCTTCTAAGTGGAAGTAACATATCTCAACACATATCGAATATGGTAACTGGAGAATCCTAGAAGAAGTATACTGATCTCATCTTTTATATACTCAGTGATTAGAATTATATTTTTTAGAATCTCCATTATTTCCATTCATATTTTCATTATGAACTTGAGTTCTTATATATGTAAATACCAGCATCTTAATAATGTCTATTATCTCTTGAATGAAATCATTATAAATGATCTTTTGTGAGACAACCTTCATTATCATGTTAACAACTCTATACAAATTTATTGGTCTATAAAACATCTTTCTATGTTCAACTAAATTATCGTATTCAGTATATTCAGAATATCATGAAGAAAAATAATTAAATTCTTTTAAAAAATTGTAGTGATTCTTTCATGGATAGTAAATTATATTTTAGAGTAAATTACCAGTGGTAAATAAAAGTAAAATTATTCCATGTCAGATCTTGGTTGAATAAAGATGTTTTACTGAGGGATAAAAAAATATTCAAAAAAAACAAAAAATTCATCCATTTTCTCATATATTCATTCTCCTCATCTTGTAGAATAATTCTTGAAATGATTCTTTTCATAACCGAAATAATTTTTAAAATTATTAATATTGTCTAATGATATCATATCACAATTTATCTCAATAACTAGTCTTTATAAATTCATAATGTCTAAGGAAAAATATTTCAACTAATCTGTGGTAGCACTAGAAATCATTTCAAATGATGTTTCAGTAGCAATATTAATAGGAATGGTTCTTCACATACTTCTTGTACTTCTTCCAAATCAATATGTCAAAAAGTATTATGTATTCCTCCACTTTCATCCTTTATAATTAGAAGACACAAAAAAAGGCATTCATCATGAAAATACAATTTATCTATATCATGAAGATGATTATTTTTATACACATCACCATAAAAGAAAGATTCAGGCACTCAAAAACCATTACATACATCACCCAACTAAAAGACGAACATTGTTATTACATGTCTTGGTTTGAAATATAATCTGATTAATCTAGAGAATATTTAATCAAAAAATACGTGGTGCATCATCCTCAATTAAATTCTCTTATTTCTCACCTAAAGTAGTAATGTCATCACTTTATGTTTTAGAGAAATATTCCTCAGAATCACTGATGTTTAGAAGAAATTATACATCAATAATAAAATGAGTAATAACCAGAGATGAAATTTCTTCAAAATAAATTATCTTTACTATTATTCATTCATCAAGATACTCATCATTAAATTTTCCTCTAAATCATGTTGAATAAACATTGAAGTATCAGTAGTATTTTCCTATACCTCAACTCGAGAAGGGATGTCTTTTAGATCTTACACACCATTATGAAGTAAATTTTATAAGGAGTGTCTCTAAAAATATAAAATTTTCTTAATTCAACAATATTTAAGAGTATTTAAGTCTCTCCACTTCTTTTTCATAACCTCACACATTTCTACTCCATATATTTCATCTATAAGGGTTAGAATCCTCCTAAAAGGATAGAACATCCATGACTTCATGTAGTTAATGTATATATAACTAATAAAAAATTAGAGTTTAACATTGTTTTATACTAATAGATTATATAGAGTATGAATATCTTACTATATAATTTTTTGAAATGTACCATTCTTTTATTATTCCATGTTTAAATGATTTTGAACCAAATCCTCCAAATATATTCCATGTATTTAATAACCTTTTCATATACTGTTAGGGATCCAAAGAGATATTTAATATTCTCACCTTGTCATATATAATCTATATTAACCAATAATTAACTAAACTCAAAAAATCCATTATGAGGATAGTTATGGACATAAGAAAAATACCTATAAGATATTGATATGTTCATCCCAAAAAAATTGATAACAACAAGTCTTCAAATTCATTGATGCTAGAAGAATAATATTCATATAGCTATATATCATAATTCATATCAAATAATTCATGTCTAATTTCATAAAAAAATTCCCATTATTGGTTGTCAAACACTTTAGAAAGAATCCACCTGTCATTACTTAATCTATTGAATGCCTTTCCTGCTAAAAACATTTCATAGAACTCTTGACAAATTTTTTATTTCTAAAGCCCTTTCCTTAATTTATTTTTATTTTCTGATTCTCTATAAGAGAGAAAAATATTTAGTTTTCAGAGATTTTGTTATGGTAAAAGGGGTTTGAAATTAGAAGGATAAATTTCAAAGGATTTCCAAAGGTTTAGTGGTTTTGAGCAACTAAATATTTTATTTTTGAAAACATAAATTCTCCTTACGTAGGTGATGTAAAGAAATAGAATAAAATAAAATAAAATAAAATAAATTCTAAAATAAGAAGGTTTATGTGTCACATTACTATTTAATAGATAAAGTGGGTGATTTTAGCATCAATTTGGAAATATAACATTTCATAAGGTATTAAATAAATTCATATCCAATCATAGAATTAAATTTGAAATGAAATAATCTAAAATTGAATACACGTAATTTAATTTAAATAAAATCAAAAAAATTCATAAAAAATGGGTTGGTGAATATGTCTTCTAATTGATTTTTATTTCAAAAAAATTGATGATAAATGATTCTCTTTTAAAAATGACCTCTTAAGTTGGGAAGTCTCAAATATATATTCATATTCCTTGAATGATTTATTGAATTTTTATAAATTTTGATTGAACTAGTGTTATCAAGTTCTATTGGGATGTGGTTTGAATTAAATATAAACTAAATTAAGGTGTGCTTCATCCATATTATATGAGAACCACAACTACTAGAAAAAATGTAATAAGCTACAATAGTTGATAATGTAACTAAATATTTCTATTTTATATAACTAGGAAGCTAGATATTATCATACAAAGTAAAAATATTATATGATTTCTTTATCTATCTAGTATAAAACCACCAATATAATATGTTTATTGAAGAATGTAAACATACATTCATTGTTCCTTTTTAAATATCATAAAATTATTTTGAAATATATTAAAGTATATTCCATTGTATTAGCTTGAAATATTTCACATAAAAAACTAAAAACATAATACCAGGAACACTTATAGTTAGATAAAGGAAGATCCTAATTATTCCTCCATACCATATATTGTTAAATGGTTTTGAAGCTTCATCCAAGTCAACCTTAATGATTGAACCCATATGTGTTGAATATTCCTGATAGATTTCAAATAATATTTGTTAATAAAACATGAATATATTTACATTTACTTAAAAAATTACCAATATAAATTTTGTATATTTGAAATCCGAGTCATATTTAGACTCACCCATCATACGCATATCAAAATATTTTTGGACAATTTTTTAAAATTTCTTATATATTATTTCATTATTATAAAAAATAACATCATAAACATATATTCTCTCCATTAATATGTTTTTGGAAGACTTATTATTAAATAAATTGGGGTATAATGGGACAAAAATACACCCATTTGATAAAGTAAATAAATTTTGTGTTTTATACGAATAACAAGGTGCTTTTTGAAGACCATTCAAAACTTTTGAATGGTTAAACATAGAATTTTGAAAATGAGGGTCTTTAAAGCCTATAGGTTGTTAAACATATACTTACTCTATTAAAAATCCTGTTATAAAAGCACATTTTTAATCCATATAATATAGTTTAACATATATACTTCATTAATAATATAAAATAATCATAATTCCATATAAAATTTGGAAACTAATCTGGCGATATTCTTAATGATCATGCATTGATTATACTATTTTTATAGATAACAATTTAGTAATGATAAATGGATAATTTCATGGTCTACTAACTAATACCCATACATTGTAATATTTGAACATGTTTAATTCTTCTTGCATATAAACAACCCAACTATCATCAACTAAGGATTCTGTTATGGTTTTTGGTTCTAGATGGGATTAAATGGTAGAATACTCGACATGATTTCTTACGTATATTCTAGTCTTAAATTCATCATCTAGGGTTATAATAACATTTTCTAGTTGAGTTTTTTCCGGGTTCTAGTTTATCTAGGAATTATTCTTATGGGTTTGATAGTTTATTACCTTTTGGAATTATATTTTCCATAATAATGTAAAAAATGATCATTCATTTTATTATCAATGGGAGGATCAAGTATCATGTCATGAAAAGAATCTATTAACTTATCAGCTTGTTAATTTTATCATCAAAAGGTTTATTTTTATCTAATTTCACATGAGTTGATTCTTAAAAAATCCTATAACTTTTATTGAAAACTCTATATGATTTAGATATAATAGAATAACCCCAGAATAATCCTTCATTATCCTTTGGATCAAACATATCAAAATTGTACTACGTTATCATGATATACACTTGGTATTGACCACATTAATGTATCTAACAATTGGTTTTCAATTAATCAATAACTCTTAGGGATTTTCTTCAAGATAGACCATAATTGAACTCTTTAGATGGGATAACTTTACATGATAATATATTCAAGTAAAATTACTAGGTGTTCTATATTAATAAAAAATTCTAGAAATATATTTCAAGGTCCAGTATCATCATTCAAAAAAATTATGTGGTCTTCTTGGGGAAGAAAAGGATCGTTTAATGTCATGTTTTGAGAAATATAAATTCAATTCATGATTATAAAATTCAACACCATTAAGACTTCTCTATAACACAATTTTATATCATTTTTTTCAAACCACTTAAAAAGTAATATATACCTTTCAAAATAACTTTTTAATTATTAAGAAATATGACCATGTGAATCTTGAATAATCATCAACAAATACAAAAATACAGTATTTACCAGGTAGGCTTACAATTCTAGAAGGTCCTAATAGATCCATATGGAAAACTTCTTGAGGACTAGATGAATAATTTTTTTTAATTGGATTGAAATGTGATTTTATTTTTATTACCATTTATAATACATAAAATATTTACATCTTTTTCAAAATAATTTTATAGAAAATAATAAATCATATTGTTCATAAAAATTTATTTAATGAGTCTTGTTATATTTGTTAGATTTGTTGTTCTGGAACCAATTTTTTGTACATTGGATGAGATTTATATTCAATGATGTTAATAATAATTATTAATAATATTTTAAACTTCTCATTGTTCTACATTGCTTTAATGATAATAGTTCTAGAATATATTTCACATTGAAAATTTCATAACTGTTCCCCTCTATGTTGAGAACCCTAAAATTCCATGATAATATTCCTAAACCTAGTTATATGGTTGATTAAAATTTTATTAGAGGGAATATAATATATTTATTATCATGTGAGAGTACTCATTAGAGAATGTGACTTCATTTCATGAATATTTCACTTGGAACTATCCGAGATTTGATATTATAAGAAGAGACCAACCAAAAATAAATCCGTTATGTTTACATGTTATTAGATATTTAAAAATTTGAGTGATTCTAATGGTGGAAAAAATTTAATATTATTATTTATAAATTTCACTACTTGCACAATTAGAATTAGTTACCAATACCATGACACAATAGTTCATAGGACGTAGTGTATATTTGTAAAATAATAAAATATATGTTCTAAATGATTATGTTAAAGAGGGATTTTTCACTTCAAATATTAATAGATGATGATATCACGACCCTTTGATTTAAATATAACTGTAACGTTAAATTCCATGGAAATGGTGTTACAGTGTTTTTATTTCCGAAATTAAAAGAATGATTTATAAATAATATATTTTGATGACCTGGGTGTGAAACCTACTTAATTAGATATAGTGACTAATAAACTATCTTTATATAGTGAGAACACATATGTGGTTGTTAATATTGAAATATTAACTTTTTTCTCTGGGGTTCATTGGCCTATTTCTATATAGTAATCTTGAACACTATTTAATCCCACCTAATACCAATGAGATTAATTCTAAAGGGACACATGATATGTGATTTCGTTGATCTAAATAAAATTATATTTAAATTTAATTATTGGAATACATATTATTCTCAAGACAATGTAATTTCTTTTCAAGATTAATGTTTATATAAATTAAATAAATATATATTCACAATGTAATTGCTAAATTACAGTAATTTATATTATTTATGTAATTTTTTTGAATGAATCAATAATTAAATTTTTTCAGTATTCAATAAATGTAGAGGGGGACTATTGAAGAAATATTTATTCTAGTGATAAATATTAATTTAGAAGATGGAAAAATAATATTTATCATTATATTATATATCACACAACATGTAATAGAAAAATATTATTATATTAATACATGGAATGGTGTCATACATTGGTTTAAAATTTTATTATATTCACTTATAAAATTATTTAAAGAGTAAACCCTAAACTTGGGTCTATAAATAATTAAAAAATATTCTAAAAGTGGTTAATCAAGAATCATTATGAATAATGGATTTATCTCTATAATTTTACTCCTCCTTATCACATCCTCACTATAATGTAAAGATAAAGATAATTTCTTTAAGAATGGAGAAATGTGAAGTGACAAAGAGGAACAAAACAAGATGTTTAATCGAACGCACAAGCACCCGATGATTCATTGGAGTAATTTGGAAATCATAGGAGACATGGGGATCACTCCTAGAGAGATTATACACTTTAATCCTACAAGTTAAATGGTAATAAAGTAAATAGTTTTTTTAAGATCAACAACATCTTTAATGAAATATCCCTAGAATAAGGTATTATTTCTTGCAATTTAATTTAAATAATTATAAATTTAACCTAAAAATATGTACTCTCAATTCTGATGAACTTTTTTCTTAGTGAATTGTATTTTTAAAAATTCCATTAGTCCTGATGATTAAATCTTTCACAATATACAAGGTATCCAATGAATCAAAAAAATTATGAGTTTTTAGTATCCTGGATAAGCTCTTTCACTACACTAATAACCATAATGTCATAATAGAGTATTCATGTTAAAATTTATAATTATTTATTTGATTATTCACCATTACACATTTAGATGTTAAAATGAATATCATTTTTAAATTTTTAGTTATTCTATCATCAAAATATATTCATCCCCTTCTTTTCTTCTAACACACATTACAAATTTTATTAATAATTAATAAAGATCTCATATTAATAATCCAACTGAAGGTGACAATAATTATATCTATAAAATACATGGAAAACCCGTGTTTAATCCTTTGTTACACATCCTGTATCCTTTTTTATTCTACTAGCATGCCCTTGTGGATTTTAGGTCACCATGTAACTAATATACTATATATGCAAAAAATAAACAATGTGATGACGGATCAAGGTGGTACACAGCTTTTCAAATGAATGGACTATATATATTGACTTGAAACTATGTGGTCTTCATGTTTCAATTAATAAAAAAATCGAGTTCAAACCACGTAATATAATTAATACACACCATGTACATACCATATTTCATCTAACCTGAAGTTCATGGATCTGTTTCTTTCTACAATCTATGTAATTCAAAAATTTTCGCAAAAATAATATATCGATTCCCTGTGAATGTACCGCAAATATCGATTGAAGATAAGTACACATTTTTTGGCTTGTTTTTACATGATGTGTACTTTAACTATTTATAAGGAAATATAAAATGTAATTAATTAATCAATGTAATATCATAGACATGAGTTATGTGTGTCATTATGTTGATAGTACATGTCGGTCATTTATTTTTATATTATATTAAATGCATAATTAATTCCATGTAATATTTTAAACAATATATCATATAAGGTTATTGTACGTTAGTGACTCAATGAATTAAATTTTATATGCTATATAATATTCATCAGTTCTATATGGAATTATGTTTTCATTACATACCATGAAATAAATATACATAATGAAATCATTACAAATTATAGGTATAGAATATGTCATTTAAGTCCATTGTTTGTAATTAAAACCATATTGTGTTGTTTAGATAGGTAATAATTAAGTTTCTTCCATTTAAAAATTTGTGTTTTATTTTATAGAGTTTTTAAATAAAATAAAATTATTTATTATAGTTGAAATTATAAAGGATGACAATATTCTGGATGACTACATGAAATAAGTTAATTAGAATTAATTGATTAATATAGTAATTAATCATATTACTTCTAGCACGTTTTATCTTATAGAATGATGAATTAAATGAATACTTACTAATTGTTTTAAATTAATAATTGCATCATCTATATGACCATTGATGAGCTTCACTAGCACTATGTATGTTCTTGTTTTAATTTAATTTAATATTATTTCATGGTTTTGAAATTAATAATTATAAATCAAATTTTAGGGCCTATAATTAAACACTCCCCATTTTATTATTTAAGAAGTAGGTGTATGAGGTTTTTAATGTAATTCCTATTAACCAGTCCTTTAGTTCCCCTCACATGCATGGGAGTTATAAATAATATGTATCAAAAGCTGTTTGTGATGGTGTTGGCGTCGGTTCAAGATGGAGTCAAGGCAGAGGTGGTTTAAGATGGAATAGAGAAGAATCCAACATGAGAAATGCAAAGGTGGAAGGTTGGGATGTTTCAAATCATGAATAGATCAGTACAAGGACTTTATCTCTATGGTAAAAGTTTTACATATTCTTTCAATAATAAATCAACCATTAGATTATGCTCATGGTCATTTAATTTATTTTTTATTTCATTTATTTCTTACAAATTATTTATTTTAGGGATTCAAGACCGTGATAAAATAAATAAATGTAGAAAAATGGAATGATTGAATTAAAATAAATGGTTTATATATAAATGTTTTATCAAAACATGGTTAATTTGAAAATTAAAATTCAGTTTATATTAACAAGACATATAAAGGATAAAATTAGAAAAAAATTGGTCATGATAAATAAAATACCTCAACTTTATAATAATTCAATCTCAACCTTCCATTACTTTATTAAATATAAAACCACTGATTTAAGTTTCAGAATAACCCTCGTTGGGAAAAATTATTTTATTTTGGATTTATATGAATGTTTTATATTGAATTAACCAATTTAAATCAAGATAAATATATATATCTAGAAATTATATAACATTGAGGTATGGTTTGAGGAAATCCAAGTGAGGTATTCTTGATTAGCGAGTCCACTTAATGGATCAAGAGATTTTATTCCCACAGTTATAAAATTAAAGCCTACCTATAATACCTTTGAGTAATTAGAATATGCCTATCTTGAGTTACAATGAGGGGAATATAGATTCATACAACAAGAATTCCCAAGTAACAAGACATTCTTAGTCAAATTGTGAGGGAAATTGGGGAATTAAAAACACGGCGAATACTTAATAAAATTAAATTTATTATTTTATCACACATTAACAGTAATAAATTGAAATTCTAATAATATATTCATTTAGTTTTACTTAATAATTATCAGTTAATCAACCATAAAAAATAGTTAATTTTGTAGAAAGGATATCTTTTAAAGGGTAGTAATTCCTTGAATAGATTAGATGTCAATGGGTAGTTTTGTGCTATGAATGGAATTATAAAAATGTTGAATAGCCAATGCCTAATCATCCAATAAAAAATGGTTTTTAGAAGGGATTTCATTATCTATGATAAATATATTAGTGACATAATAAATGTTAAATGTTTAATACTTTCATCCACATATAATAAACTAATGATGTCAGATGAAAACATGGATTACTATTGAGTGATCCAACATCTACATGGTATTTTCATGATAAAGATATACCAGAATAGTTTAAAATATTCAAATCACACTTTTTAGTAAACTTATAAAAGGTGTGCCATTAAGGACACATGTAGTTAAATTCATTTTCTACATTGAGTTCCTAGAGGTATAGGGATTTATGATGCCTGATAAAATAGACATCGATCCAATTTATTCATCACTCCAACCATGATTCTCTAGTTTTATGTCAATGTCACTATGACCAACAAAGTGGAGTTTCTATGAGATCTTATCATGCTACTTCAGCAAGTTGAAAAGGATATAGAGAAAAAAAATCCTTATATCCTTATGGAAAATGAACGGGAAGGATGGGAGAATATATATAAAAAGATTCTTCACAATTCTCTTTTGAGAAGTGAAAGATAATGGGACAAGTAAGGGAACATCATTATATATTTTCCCATATTTCCATAAGTGTCACTGCATGAAAAATTTCACCTAGTAAAAGAAGTGAGTGGAAGCATCAAAAGTGTTTGTAATCAAGTGATGTTTATATTTTTCTATGAATTTGGTATTTTATATAGTACATGGAATTAAATATATATTTAAATACATAATACATGTATATATTTGGATGAATTAATAGGTTGAGTTTGATATATGTGTAGATAACGGATCCATACTTACTTTCAGGGTCATTGGGTACTACCACCTCACATTTTGAAAGGTAGAGATAATGGTTTTGAAATATTTTTATTATATTCCCTAAATCACCAAAAATGATGTATATAAATATGGACTTCATATAGATGGATTAATTTTTTAATTTGTGTATAAATGTTGCTTATTTTATAATGAAATCATTTGTTATGTATGGGGTATTTTTGTGATGGTCATTACCTGTTTGATTAAATGAACCATGTAATCGAAATCAACAACAATAATAGTTTCCATGGCTCATATCACACCCCACATAGTATCCCAAGCTAGTCCTTTTAGAGGAAAATCAAATGACCAAATTTCAACAAGATGAATATTTCGATTCATTTGAAAAAAAACCCACTTGGTGTATGTCATGATTTTTTCAAGTAAAAATAACTAAATCCTTATTTAGTGGAAAGGTGAAGGGTGTAAATATCTTATAGAGTTAATACTTACTGATGTGTGTGTACTATTTCTAGTTGAAGCAATGGGTGGGTACTCATAGTTGATAAATTTAACATATTATTTTAGTAGATTTTGATATGTATACTTGAGTAGGTATAGGTTAATCATCTTGATTAATTCAAAGAATACTAGAATGTAGTTGGGAACCATTATGGTAAGATGATTTTGAAACAACATATAGTCTATGGTGGAGAATATCCTAATAAATTCCTTGTTGATTATTTATGGGTGTTTTGGGTTATATCATAACTCACTCCTACTTATAATCCTCAATGGATTAATGTCTGAAAAAGGAGGAACCGCACACTATCAACCATAGTGTAATAAATGATATGTTATATGAGTAAAATATTATCCTTTTAGGGATACATGTTTTAGATTGTAGATAAAATAATAAACTGGGCTCCAACTAAAGAATTATATGACATTCCATAATAGTTATGGAATGGAATGAAACTTGTGTTGTTGTACTTACATATGTGGGTGTGTGAAGATTTTTTAAGTTCTCTTTAGGAAACAAACATTGAACTCATGGCACAATGTGTGGCTTTATAGAATACATTATTGAAACATATATATATAACCTATAATAACTATCATAAAAAAGTAATTATCGGATGGAACACTATATTCTTTGAGATGTTGAAAATATCTAAAAGAGATAATGGGAATTAGATAGTCTTTGATGAATTCTAGGATCGAGGCACATAGAAGTTTTCACATGAATAGATTTAAAAAATCCCCTTTGAAGAAAAATTTTAAGAGGCAAAATTACTATATTAGAGAACATGAGAGGTTAGAGAATTTAAAAGATATGATTTTCTAATCACCAATAATGGTGACTCATTATTAGTTGAAAATAATGATCCTGTAGCATATAAGGATGCAATACATGACATGGATGTGGCTAAGTAGTAAGAATCTATGAATTATGAAATTGATTATATATATCAAAACTACGGTTGGGTTTTATTAGACCATGTAGTTGATTTAAAAAAATGGATTCATATAGTTATTCAATAATAAACTTCAAATGGATGGGAAATGTGGTAATTAAATCACATGAATTGTCATGAAGTGTTCAAACATGATCAATGAATAGAATATGTCAAAACATTTCAAGTAGTTATAACACTAAAATCCATTAACATTATAAATTCTATAACATGATTCATTGAATAAGAAACGTGGAAAATGGATATCAATATAACCTTCTATAATGGGAAACAATAGGACCATGTCTATATTACAAAATATGAAGAGATTGTGACTCCAAGGGATGCTGAAAAGCTATTAATGTTTTAGATATCCATTTATGGAATAACGAATCATACAGGTCATATAACATTTTTTATGAATCCATAACATAATTTTTTATAAATAATTAATGAAATTCATATTTATATAAATGGTTTGGTGGGGTTGTGGTCATTTTATTATTTATTTATATCGATGACATACAATTTATTGTGAAAAAATAATAGTACTATATTTTGTTAAATCCTAGTTAAACATGTTTTTCTCCATGAATTACTTAGGTAAAGAAACGTATATTCTTGGTATCAAGATCCATTGTAATGGATCAGGTAGAAAGATTCATCTATATGAATGTACATATATTGCCATGATACTTAAGAGACTCGATATACAACATTCCAAGAGGGGATTGTTTATAGTGCCACATGGTATTTATATTTCAATGATAATTTTTCAATAAGAACATGAGGAAAGAAAAAGGAATGAAATAATGTTATATGCATTAGTGATTGGGCCAGGCATGTATGGTATACTATGTATTGGGCCAAATGTAGCCTATTCCTTATAAATAATAAGAAAATATTATACTGACCCAGGTGACTACCAATGGATGGATTCCATTAATATAATTATATATATGAGGTGAACTAAGGATATTTTTATAGTCAATGGAGGCTATATGGAACTAGTCATTAAAGGATATGTAGATTTAAATTTCTAAATAGATGAGGACAATCTAAAATCACATTAAGGAAACTTATTCTCCCACAATAGAGGTAATGAAAGTTGGAGGTGCTCAATGAAATTCACGGTCATAGATTCTATAACAGACTCCAAGTATATATTGAATTATAAAGTTGATAAATAATCCATTTAAATTTTAAAATTCATCCATGGTCATGACGTGATACCTAATAGTAATGTTCCAACCACGTTCTATTTAGATAATACTATAATGGTGGATCTTGAAAAAGAATTAATGAGACATCATTAGATGAAGAGAAAACATCGAATGTAACATATCATAGGGGATATTTTAAAAATAGGTGAAGCTATAGTTGTAAGTGTGTCTATGGAAGACAACATGGAAGACCCCATAACTAAAGATTTAACATAGAAGAATCATAATCTTCATGCGAGGACTGACATACTAAAATTCATTAGAATTTGGATCTAGTAGAAGTGTGATTCTATTGTATTTGGTGTTCTAGAACCTACTATTTATATTTTGGATTAAAATTATATTATAAAAGTGAATAATAATTAAACATATTATTATATATTTTTCATTGTTCTGAATGAATTTAATTTCATAATTTCCTAAAGTATCTATCACATTAAAAAGTGTAAATTTGTTCTCGTTATGATGAGAACCTTATATTAGCATAAATATATTCTTAAACCTAGTTATATGGTTAGATAAAATTATATAATGATGTATATATTATGTTGTATATCCAATGAAAGAACTCTAAAATAGATAATAATTTATCTAATGAAGTTTTCACTTTGTAATCACTAATAAGTGAGATTAAGATAACTAAAACACTTGTAGGAATTTTTCATGTTTATGTGTTATTAGATATTCCTATTTGTGACTATGTGTTATCATACATAGACTTTAATATTATTGTTAATGAATTTAATACTCACATAGTTATATTTATAAACCAAAATCATGATTCCATATGTTCACAAGAAAGGGGATGTTGGATACACCCCAAATGACATGTTATTAATGAAAATTTTAAGTTATTACTTTTCAGTTCCATATTAAAGGATGTTGATATCTTATCCCTTTATTTTAAATAGAAAAATCACATTTATTCTATGTCCTTGGTGTAATGACAAATTAATTTTAGATAGTGAATGAAATACATATAAGACATATAGGTTAAAGAAATGGGTGTGAATCATGCATGATAAGATTTTTAAAAAAATATTATATTACATAGAGAGTTATCACACATAGTTTTCAAAATTGTAACATTAACTTCTTCATGTTGGGTGACTTGACCCGTTTTTTGACGGCAATCTTGGACTTTAGGAAAGCCTGCCTTATGCTAATGAGAAAGAATCCCAAAGGGCTGAACACTATGTATTTCCATTATCATCAATTAAATTATATTTGAATTTAGTTATTGGACTAAATTTTATTATCATGACCATGTAGTAATTCTATTTATGATTAATTAATACATAAATTAAATGAATATTTTCAATTACCTGAACTATTATTAATAAAATTCACCTTGTGATTTAATTAAATGACTTATTATGCAATATGGTTAAAGAATACTCATGCAATTATTGGTTTTATTTTATCCAATAAGATTTACTATAAAATTAAGAATCATTACCGTTGATAATATAGTGGTTGAATAGTGATCATATAATTAGTATGAATATATAGTTTTAACAAATCCATTTGACACAGATAATGGAAGTGATGGCATCAACCTGTAGGATCATATTCTATGAAGCCCATTTATCATATATGCCGAGGGAGATAAAATATCAGTGATGTTGCCATGACCAATCCTAATCTAAAATCCAGTTAATTAAGAATGAGAAAAACCATTTATAGGAGAAGTTCTAGCTCATCAAATTCAAATCCCAAACCATCTATGTCAAACCAATACATGAATGTCTCACCATTTTGCTCCTTACTCTAAGAGGATTTTCTTGTGTACTAAAGTGATATGTATCAAGAACATATAAATATGATTTTGTACATTATTTTTTATATTATAATGGTTATATTTTATTATTATTATTATTAATATTTGATAAATTATTTTTATTTTGGTTCAATAAAAAACAAACTTTCTTTTGGTAATATTCAAATTTAATTATGGAATTTATATTAATGAAATAATGGTTTTTTGAATTAAATAATATTTTAATAAAATAATATATCCAAATATTTTTTAATAAATATAAAAGAGTACATAATTTTTAGGAAGTCAAATGAAATTTTTTATGTCTTAAATACATGTTATTTTCCTAAAAAACATGCCATTTCTCAATAAATATTGAATTTATTTTAAAACTGAAAATTCAAATATTTAGAAAATTATCTGGTCAAAATAAATAATATAAATTTGTGTCATAATTTTTAAATTTTACAACAGTTAATTTTTCATAATTTTCTGAGATAGTCAAAATTTTTGGTAAAAATTAAATACCATATAAACATATGGTGTATATTATAACATCATAATGACTCTAAAGTGATGTAATAAATTTTATAAAGGGTATTTAAGACCATATATTTTCTGTTCCATTAATATAATGAGATTTTATGTATATGTAATTAATTTTATAAAGCCTTCTTTAATCCTTCTAAACCATTAATATATTTTATGGTTTAAAAATCATTTCTTTTAGAGAATGACTCACTTCCACAGTAGAAAGTGTATTATTTTATTTTTTTCATCCCTTGTACATGTAAAATAATTAAAACCAATCCCATTTTTTGGAAACCATTGGAATAAAACTAATGTAATGTTTTTTATTATTTCAATTTTATTATATATAGTCCAAAACCAAATATTGAGAAATGATAATGAATTACCCACAATTTACCTATGTAAACTCACTAAAGATCTCATTTATCTTCACTAAAAATCCTTGGATCATGTCTTTACTCTGCCATCCCATATCTAACTTCCCCCAAAAGTTCCTCCAATCTCTCAATATGTCTCGGACAATCATTTGGAGTCACAGTTTAAATTTAAGGGATCCTCACCATCTCTTCTTAATTAAAGATTTTTTGTTATATTATGTATTCTCTATCCAATTCATAATGATGGTATATGCCTCTAAATGTCCCAATTACTTCATATTTTATGTATTAATTAAAATATTCTCCATTATCACTCATCATTCCATTTTATGAATTTTTAATTGATGTTTTTATACTACCGAAATTTCACTCAGATTTTCTTTGCTTCATTAATATGCCTATTGTAAAAAATGTGTTATTATATTCATGTTATTACATGTTTATTCGCTTACTAGGTTTTATATTTCACCCTATTCTTATTTATTTCCCTAGCTTATCCCATGTATTTTAAAGTGTGAGAATGTTACGGATGTTTCCAATAAATATTGTATTTTTCTGGTTTTAAATTATTTTATAATGTACCTAATTCCCTAATACAATACACTTCAGTATATTCAGGTTTTATTAAGAATACTATTATGAAATAAGTCAAGTTTTTAAATAAAATAATGATAAAATTTATTATAATATATATTCTAATGTTAATTTTCAAATTAAATGGATATAAAATATTTATTTATTTACTTATTGAAAAACTGTTACATTAATTTGGGAATTCAATTAATTCCTAGGAGGAAAAGAAGACCAAGATTGAGTCTAGTGATTAATATTAATTTACAAGATGGTAAAAAACTATTTATCATTCCTCCAATTACAACATTAAATGGAATAAAAATATTATTATTGTTTTAACACATGTTTTAAGGTCATACATGGGTTTAATGTTAAATTAATGTCCCATGTGAAATTAAATAAATTGAAGACTCTAAAATGGGTCTAAAAATATAAAAATAATATAGTCTAATAGAGGTCAATCAAGAATTTTTCTATAAAATGGATTTCACTATAAAATCCACCTTTTCCTTAATACATCTTCCCACCAATGAGAAGATCAATATAATTTCTTAAAGTCAAAAGAAATATAAATAAATCTAGATTAAAAAACATGAAAAACAACCATACAAGCACTAGCGGATTCATCTTTGTCATTCAGAGATCATAAGAGCTTGTGTGGATCACTTCTAGATGGATTCATCACTCCGAACCTTCAAGTGAAATGATAATAAACATAATAGGGTACGGGATGATAAAAAACATATTCGATGAAATATCTTGAGGATAAGTTATTATTTATTCTAATTTTAAAAATTATTTTATAAATTTAACATGAATTCATATTCTCTTGGTTATGGAGGATTTTTTCATTTTTAAATTTTCATTGTAAAAATTTAGTTGGTCATGATGTCTGCATTTTTCAAAATATGTAACTGATCTGATGAATCAGACAACAGTTGAGTCAGGATCAATCCGGATAAGTGCTTCTATTCCACACAAAACCATAAATAATGTAAAATCCTCTTATTAAAAAAATAAGATTAATCAATTTCATCATTTAAACAGATCACATTTAAATTATATTTGTAATAAGGATCTCGTGAATAATTTTTTTCAATTCTTCATATCCTAAATTTAATAGACTTATTATTAAAAACATAAAAAGAATTATTATAAAATTCACCACAACATCTATAATCACAATATTTACAAATAGTTATCGAGTTTTACTCTTATCCTTGAGTAAAAATTATTTTACTTATGATGATTAAATAGGGATCACTAACAAATCCAATTACAACAATCGTTCACCTTGAATTTTCACCAAAAGTGAAATTCCCTCCATCAAATTTTTATAGTGAGTGAATGTTGGAAATATTTTCACTCGTATTTCTTGAAAAAACATTTTCCCAAAACTATTTTTCAATTTTCCAGATGTGGATTTTTTTAACAAATAAAATAAAAAAATTGTTTTCCTATCCAATTAATCTTGGTTCTAGTAGTATTATATATATAATATTTGGTAATATAAATTTTCATACATTTACAGATGTTTTGTAAATTATAATTATATAAAATAAATTAAAATTTTCCTTATTTATTCCAAATATATTTGGGGTTTTGGGAATAAAGTCAATATAAAAATTACCATTGGTACCACTATGTTAACAAATTATATTTGACATTTTTTTATTTCAGAATATTTGTATAAAATATTTTTTATACAACATGGGTTTTTATCCTATACTTCCTATGACTTATTTTCTTTATTTTTTCTTACCAAGGATTATATTTAGATACTCTACACATTTTTAAAAAATATACCAGTATACTTAATATTATTAACTAAATCCATTATTTATTTTATTTTTCTTTAATTGATAACACAACAAGAAGAAAAATCTTGTAGTTTTATTTTGAGTTCAAAAATGAGTTTATTTAAAATATAATTTTCATTGAAAACATTGTTATATGGTTTATTTAGAGTTTTTTATTGTTCATTAAATATGCGTAGTTTTAATCTAACATAGAAAAATATGAATCTAATTTTTCTGTATAAAAAATTTTCATATTCAGGTTTAGTAAAAGAATAATAAGTAGAATGAACATCATTAGTTCATTCCATGAAAGACATGTTTGACTTCTGATTAGAAACTATAACATTAGAATAAGAACAATATTCATTTATATATTTCTATGATGCACTATGTATTTTATTTACAACTTTCTTCCCATTATTAGAGTTTTATTTCTATTTATACATATTCTATACTTCTTCATATCTATAATATAGGGTTAATCAGTATTAGTATTTGAAATAATCATTCACTCATACTACCTTATTTCTGAGGTATTTCCCTTGAAAACATTGTACTTATTAAATTAATTTGTTAATAATCTTTTATTATTATATAATATTTTGCAATTATAATTATATTGATATATCTCATCACTGGAATTTGAAATGATTAATGTTTTTTCATAATATGAGTATAAAAATGATGTATCTTTGTCCATATTCTAAAATTTTGATGTGTATTATATTATATAACTATTTTCTATTTTTATTATATTATTCCCCAAAATCATAACCTCTAGTTCAGATTTTTTTATCATGAGTGTACCAATAACATATTTTATTTGGAATTATTTAATAATAGTACATTTCGTAATGTATGTTAAATTTCTACTCCATTCGTATGGGAGAATAATGAGACAATTAAGATCTTTGTTGAGTTTAGGAATAGGGGTTCCCAAAGAAACCACATTGTTTTTGATTTTAGTCATCCTTCTATTCATATAAGTGATTATCTTACCATAAATCATTTTGAATGTATCAATATTTAGATTATAAATGTTCAACTTCATCTGTATTACATTATTTGTACATGTATAAACTATGAATATAGTTGTCCACATTTTATATATTATATGACATTTAGAAACTCTTTTGAACTCATCAAGTCCAATTATACATAATATTGAATTCATAACCTTAGATTTTATATCATATTATATTTCTACAGTAGAATCCCAAATTTATAGATCTCTGTCAGGAACATTACAAGGATTTAAGGCATCCAAATAAACCTTTTGACTGTGGTTTTTCAAATAGATTATCATTGGATCCTTCCAACACCCAAAATTTTCCACATTTAAAGATGGAAATTTTATAATACAAATTCCCTCTCTATTTACATCCATTATAGCCATTTTAAAATTATCTTCATGACATGAACCTTTTAAAATTGATAATTCATTAGTCTCTTCCTTTTATACCAATTTTTGATCCAGACGGATTTACATTATGTCTCAAAATGGAGGTATAGAGTGTGTTCTTTTAAATTTACACAAAAATAAAATCATCCCTTTAATATTTATTAACACATTTATCAAAAGAAAATTAAAATAAAATTTGAAATTTGAATAACAAAATAGAGATGATTTAAAGTGTTTTATGTGAAAAATATCCCTATGTCTCCTCCACCGTCTCTCCCTCCAAAGGCATAAAAATTTTCACTATGTAGGACATTTTGCTATGGACCTCAATAATTTAGTTCAAGCAAATATGACATGTTAAAAATGGTGGGAATAGATTTTTTAGGCTCTCCCATTTTACAAGTCTGATTCAAATTCATCAATGAGGATAATGTTTTGAAAAATATATATATATTCAAATCACGGTTTCAGGATTCTACTAACTGAATGTGGTATTTTCCTCTGATAATGAATACTGAATCAATGATCTAATTTAGATGGTCTCTTGACTGAAGTTAATGTGATCTTGAAAAAATAAAAATAGAAAATTTTTCCTCTTTATATAAAATATGGAATAATTTTATGTACATGAAAGAAGAGTATCATATATGTTCTTCAAGGATAATAACATTTCATTAGTTATCTTTCATTCTATCTGGGACATTTTTTACATTTTCTTTGTGGAATTATTAATTCAAATTGTCATATATGGACCTAAATGATCAATATTAGAAATAATAATCCATAATGGAATGATCAATTTCCATATGTGATATTTTATTCCATATGTAGCAGTAAAATAGATCGAGGATGAATGTTATGGAATTTTTTCAAAGAACAATCCACATTTCTAGAAATCAGCATATTATACGACTCCCCTTTAATAATCTATCCATCATAATTTTTAACAAAACAATTTGAACGTCCTTTACTTGAATTCATGTAATTGTAATAAATACAACAATAGAGTCAATAAAAACTCTTAAAATACATTCATTGAATGAATTCAACATTATAGGGCATTATATTCACTGACAGTCTCTTCTATCTTAAGAAAAACCTAAAACATAGGGAAATACTTGAATTGAAACATCAAATATTTATTATAATTTGAGTGAAATTATTCAAATCCATAGGATATTCAATACTATCAGATATTTTTAACTTTTATAAGATAATATTTTCATCCTAGGAAAAACTAAATAAAAACACTATCACGTAAGATTACTTTTCTCCATGTAAGATTTTTTCACTCGCATATGATAAATCATAACATTGTATTATAATTTACATTAAAAATATTAGCATTATGACTTTAAAATCCTGCAGGAGAATATTTTGAGTTGTAAAATAAAATTATCTGTTCCCATTAATTTTTTTTCCAAAATAACATCTCAAAAGGTATTATTCTACCTCATTTGATAAAAATCATATATAATAATTTTATATGGTAATTTTATGACTCTTGAAATTGAAATCTACTATTAAAATATATACTTATTGGTATTATGATTTCCTTTGATAGAATATTTAATTCCATTCATTAAATGAAAAATATATTCTCATATGATAAATTATCATCTCATATGATATTTTCCATTAAAAATTTCATCAAACATAAAAAATGGAACTTCAAGAAAAAAATTCAAAAATAACATATTTTATAATAAAATGCATATTTTTTTTATTACTCATATTCTGAGGTTATTAGTAAAAAATAATTTTTTTATTCCTAAAAATATAAAAAAAATGAGATATACTGAAAAAAATTAATATAACCAAAAAATACAATGAAAATAATGTTTTAGAAGACGGTAAAATAAATTAATATTGTATAAATTAAAATATAATATTCCATTTATTTTGTAGCAAAAAAATAAAATTTAATTCATACGAAAACAAATTAAAATATTTATTTTAATCAGTTTTAATCAAAGATAAATGTATTTGGAAATGATATTTAAAAAAAATTGATAAATAATTAATAAATTTTTTGAACCACTTTATGAACATATAAATGGATGAGAAATATTTTGATATTAAAACAATAAAACAAGGATTTTAAATAAAAAATACCTTTTGAATTTTATATCTTTTGAAATAAAAGTATTTTAATGATGGGAACACGAAATGGATTTATAAAAAGCATTAATTTTATTAAATAAATTATTAATGAAATAACTAAGGTAGTTATTACACTGAACAGAAGAAAACATATAGTGAAAATGTAATAAGTCTAATAGGAGTAAATTGATATGAGAAATTTTTTACAAGGTTAGTAAAATTGATTTATGAATTAATCAATGAAAAGATTATGTATAATACACGAGTCCACAGAAAAATTTAAAAAAACAAAAAATAATTATATTTCATCTCAGAAATAATCTTATCATAACATATTTAATGAATAAGTAATATAACTCAATGAAAATAAAGTATATTAAGAAACCTCTTACATCATGAATGACTTGCCATGTAAATACTATATGTCTTATATAATAAAATTATATTAATTTTATACATTATTATGAACATATTTCAGGTGTATTATATTTTTATTATTCAATTTATCTTATTTATTACCGTTCCTTTTATTGTTATTAAATTTTTTATTTTATTGTCAATCATTTTGAGGGCATTCGGTTCATAAAAAAACATTTGTAGGATGACCATTGTTGAATGGGTCTTGGTTCCATCATATCCATAATATTAATCATAACATAATTATAATTATTATACATTAAATATATTCTTTGAATCATATTTTAAATGAATACATAAAATATGAATCATAATGCTTTGTGGAGTAGGTGGTCCACACATACACCAAGCAGCATTATCATTATTTTAAAGTGTGGTTGGTTAAGAAGTTATGAAATATATTATCATTAAATAATAATTATTATATCATGAATATTATATATATACCTTAAATCTATCTAGATAACATTCTCTATTATGTGGAAATGAAAAAATAAACACATCGCTTCATGGAGGTTGTTGTCCACAAGTATTCATGAGTGATGTTTTCATTTCTTATAGGATGGACATGAGTATAAATAATGGTTATAAAATAGAACTAATTACATGTAAGTATATTTTATATTATGATAATATTCTATCATTATGATTAATAAAAAAAATTAATGGGGTAGAAAAAACATAATGAAAAACTCATTTAAGAGTCATACCTCTTCTTTGGGAAACCTCCTATGGCTTACAAATTAATCCATTTTGGTTGTTAATTACTTATACCAGGGACTCTATATCATGGGAAGGATTATTGTGATGTTTTTTGGGAATATATTTCTATATTTAAACCTCTCTAATGGTATTAGGATGGTGGGAGTGGGGGTTCCCTATTATAAGTGAGGGGAGTGTCACAATTGTGAACATTAGGAACATTGAAATATAATAAATATCATAATCATGTCACGTGGAATGAATAGTAAATAATTTAAAATATAGTATATTATAAGGTCTAAATATCTTCAACCACTAAAATTTATACATTTTTAGGTTTCATTTTAAACCTTATCCTTTGGTTTCACCAATTTGTTAACTGATTTTATCATTAACCATGGTAACAAATTTTTCACACTTTAGGGTTATAAATTTACTTATAAGGTGGAAAGTGCTTCAAAACATTCTCATGGGTGAAATTTTAGAAAATGTATCCTAAAAATTACATATTTTAATAGTATCTTTATTATTTTAATCATTTAATAAAATATTGTCTATCATAAATTATCATTAAAATAATTCTTTAGAAGATTCATTAAATTTAACATCAAAGGAATCAAAACTGAAATGAAATTTGAATATAAACATATATTAAAATAATAATATTTTTTTAATTTCCTACTAAATTCATTATATACTGAAATTTATAAAAAAAATTAATTATATTTTTTAAAAAACATTTACCTTGATATTTATGTTGCTTGCACACGCACTATATCACAGCTGTATGACCATTTTAGGTAATTATACAATCACTAAAAAATAAAAATATATTAATATGATAAAAATTGCATTTTTATTAAATATAACCATTTTTAAATAATCTTAAAGTATTCATATCCTAATGAAAATATGTTAGAGATATTTAAACAAAGAGAGTGATATTTTTTATTTACTCTTAACATAAAATAATATAAATGTTATAATAAAAATAAAGTGTATGATTGTTATTAAATTTTCAAATATAGGATGTTTTTTTTCAAATTACAAACATAAAATGAAAAGGTTAGTTCAGGGAAAATTTAGGTGATATATCACATGGTTTTAACCTTGTTTTATTCATTTTACCCTTACCAAGGGGAAGATATTTAGAATGTTTTCTATTCATAATGATCAAAATTATAAATATAATATTATCCTCATGATTCATAAAATGGAATCTATTTTCCAAGATTAAATTTATTGAATTTTTAGAAATCAATTTTAATATAAGGTTTCAAAAATAATGAAAAATTATTTTTATGAAAATGTGTTTAAGCCTTAAAATGAGTTTAAAAAAAATGAAAAATTATTTTAATGAAATTTTAATTAAATTTATTATTTAAAATTATAGTTGAATTATTTTAATTAAATATTAAATCCAAAAAACAATGGTACTTTCAAATTACTCGATTTAATGAAAATAAATGATCGATTTCTAAAAAAAGAAATTTTTTATTATTTACTAAAAAATAAAAAAAATAAACCTAACAAATTTATGAAAAAGATTATTTAAAAAAATATCAATTATTTAAAATAAAATTTATAAAAGGGGAGTAATTGAATTATAATATTCTTACTAAAAATTTAGTAAAATTTATTTTTCAAGAAAAATATTTTTTTAGCATAAAATGACTATATTCTCGTTACTTGTCTAATATAAATTATTAAATAAATTTTAATTCAATAAATTGGATATATTATATAAATATTTCATTTTTTTCATTTATTAATGGTGATTAATTTAATTTATTAATTTAAAAATACATTTCATGAATAAAAATAATTTTAGGAAAAAATAACTATTTACCTTAAACATATTTTTCATCACTTCCAACTAGTTGATGATAAATGTTTTATTGATTATTTATTTAATGAAGTAAAAAAATTATAAAAGTATTTCATTATATATTTATTTTAATACATACCCATTAAAATAATGGACATGTCATATCATTCATACTTAAAAAAAATATAACTGTATTATAAAGTGGATTGTTTAAGCTCAGTGTTTCGTATACCAAACACTATAAAATTTATAAAATAATGAAATTAAATTATAAAATCTTAGGGGTGATACTCTATAAAACCTAATAGAATTTTATTCTTCAATATTTTATCTCATTTGTGAAAAAAATTAAAACATTTTTTCAAAATCAATTCTAGATAGTGGATTATAAAAAATATGACCATGAGAAAGAAGACCACTTTTTAATATTAAAAAATAACATTAATTAATAAAATATAATAAAAAGAGAAAATAAAACTTCCTTTTGAAAATAGTAAAATTTTAATATTAAGGTAACCTAGAATGACACATAATCGAGTTGTCAAATAATTAGAACATTAGTGGAAAGTGAAAATAAGGACATGAAGGAGAAAAATATTATCCATGAAATAATAATGAGTTATAAAGTACATAATAATGAGAATGTTAATTACGAAAAACAATAAATTAGTATGGAATAAAAAATACCATAAATTAATTATAAATGACATTAAAAGGATAAATTGTTTTTCAAGATATCATTCCTAATGTTGAGGGTTTCATCTATCATTATAATAGAAAACACAAGATAATATATATAATTTATTTTTCTTCCATAAGAAAAAATTAAACCCTTGGTTTTGATTAATTAAGTTTTTACACCTATAATAGATACCATATTATAAATTATAAATGATGAAATTTTATTTCATGGATAACTGAAATTAATTTTCACTGGGTCACATGATCAAAAGAATTAAAAATTTATTTCTCATGTTTCTATTAATTTTTTTAAAAAAATGGTAAGAACTAATTAATATAATAGCTATTTTTAATAAAAATTCATATAAATAAATTATATATAAATTTAAATCATAAAATAATAACACCCAAATTTAAACATAAATGATTCCATAAGTAACTAACCATAAAAATCATTAAGATATTACTATCCAAGATAAAAATTCATGTTTCAAAAATATTTGACCACATATTCCTCCATGACTAATTTAATATTCATCTCCAAAAAACAAAGTAAACCATAAAGGTACATACCAATAATATATATTTATCCATCATATAATCATCCAAATATGGTAATGTTTTCCATAAATAGTATAAATCAGCAAAAAAATTTATTATTACAAAAGTTAAATTAACGTTTATTCCTAAATTAAAATATCTTCGTGGTCAATATTATTATATTTACCTTATTCATTTAATGTTGATGATATATTAAACATGATAAATAAATTTATTTATTAACTTAGTCATGAAATCAATTTTCAATCTCAATTTTATCCAAATAATAAAAATGTATTCTCAAAATGCAATAAGAATTTTATATTAATTAACCATAATTATCTCAATATTTAAGCTCATATTAACCAGAACGGATATTAATAATTTTATATTTATGTATAAAAAGTATAAAATAATTATTCTTCATATAACCTTTTCAATAAAACACATATTAAACCCAGGGGTTTTGTTCAGATAAATTCCATCTAAAATATCCTTAATCGTCCTAAACACCAATCATGTAAAACCTCAAAATCATTATCTATGTATTTAATGATATTATAAAACTTATAAATATAAACACAGGATGGTATCAAAAACTATTAAAATATCCCAATACAAATCATCTAAACCAATATCATTATTAAAAACATTTATTTGATAAAAATTATAATTCCATTTATCTTAAACAACTTATAATAACCTGATTAATAAAAAGGGTTTCATATTATTTCATTCATAGGATATTCTCCATTTATAGTTTTATAACATTATGAAAAAATCTTATATATCTAATCCTTAAAGTAAAAATTATAAAATTAAAGTCAATATCGATTTTATTCCATAAAAATATGTTGCTTATATTTAAATATATGATTCATTAATTTTTTTTTATAGTTTTAATTTTATTATTTCATCAAGTATATTCTTAAAATCATTAATATATATGATTCTGTTATCCTGGGGAAATGAAAATATAATAAAGGGTGATCTCAAAGGCCTTTTGAGGGAAATATTACAATATAAGATGTCATAGAATGAATAATGTGTGAATCATATGGGAGAGATAAACTATAATCAAATATATCATCGAACTCATATAATTAATGAGAGTATATCCATGGATGGAATAAAAACGTAAATATTCACATGTATAAAAAATACAGGTTTTATATTTATGGGATTCATAATTTCCAAAAAAATAATTATTCCATTATAGAATTGTGAAAAAAACCCATTAACAAACCATCAATGCCACATGTAAAAAAAACATAAATATTTCGATGGGAATACACCAAATACCCATGTTATTTTGTCACATTAAACATATAAATTCATCATGGAGAAATAATGTCTTCCTCACATCACATTAAGAATCCAATTCATTCATCATATGAATGGAATGAATAATCATTATAATATATAATCAATATAAAAATTTGTATTAAAATACTAGTATATACAATGCCAATATTTTCCCAAGTAAATAAAAAGGAAAAAGTTGATCATTATATATCTTTAGTAATAAGGTGTATTTTAAAATTATTTTGTGACCGAATCATATATGTTTAATGAAATATATTAAGATATAATTAAAATAACATATGAGAATTTATTCAAAAAAATGAAAAATATTATTTTCCTTGGATGAAAATTTTAATAAAAATTTCTAGAATATTTAGAAAATTGTTATCATTGAAATTACCCATGGAAAATTATTCTGTAATAATCAAATAAAAGAGTGTCTATGATGGTAGTAAAAAATTTTCATTCCATATATTTAAAAATAAAAAATTTACTCTTTTTGAAAAATTTAAAAGTGAGTCAAACAAAAAATATATGAAAATATTTCATGAAATAATTAGTAAAGAATTTTAAAATTAATTTACTATAATCTTAAAAAATAATTAGAACACATGTAATTTCATTATTGAGGAAATTTATAAACATATATAGGGAGGAGAAATATTTTCAATGTAAAACTTCAAATGAAGGTTTCAAAAGAAAAATATTTTACAACTTTAATCACTATTGGATGAAAATAATGGTGAATAAGTGAAATTGAAATATATTTTTGTTAAAAAGATAATTTTAGTTAATTAATGACAAAATACTTCCATAATGAAGTATATATAAAAAAAATAAAACATGGGGTGAAAATGGTACAATTTTTGGTAAAAGAAAATATAGACAAGAAATCTATAAAAATGATCATACTTATTGGAAAAGAACTATAAGAATTATATTATAATGATTCCAAATCATTTTTATAATGTTATTTATTAATTTCATGTTTTATGTAAGTTAATTAAACATTTTTACAAACTTAAAAAAATTAATAAGTTTAGAAATTTTCATGCATACCAACCATATAAAGATAATATACTAATAGTGAAGGTTAATAGACTTTGTTTTACTAACATCATGATAAAATACTTATCAAGTGAAAATTATTTCCATGTACACTACTAATAATTTTTTTATGTTCATGTGACAAAATGTGTACAAAACCTACTGCATAAAGAAATCTTGTTATCATATTAAGGTTTGTAAAATTTATCAAATGTGTTGTACTAACCGTATGTGTTATTCTAGTGATTTATTGAATTAAAACCCATACCATGATATGAAAATTTCCAACCATGAGAAGAATAGTACATACCATAATAAAAAAAGAGCATATTTGATAAAATAATGATGATTTGGTGCCTAGTTTTCTTTCCAAGTAATCATTCCTAGTTTCATAGAAATTATTTATTCCTATTATAATTTGATAAAGTCAATTTGTTTAATTATAAGAAACATAAAATATCTAAAACGAAAAATGGAGTACATAAAAATATACAATGCATAATTTAAGATGCATTAATTTTTTAGCTAGTGAAATTAATGCTACAATGAATGCTCTAAAATTTATAATTTAGTATTGAGTTCTTTTTAAGAAGAAGAACCGATTTCATGAAAATATGATAAGATTTCCCCTTACAGAGAACAAAAAAATAAATATCCATACACCATTGATACATTGAAAACATTACCAGAATACTTTATGACACTCTGTTTTTTAACATATCTTTGTAAAACATAGTTGAATTTTATAAGGAGAAAATTCATAGACATATGAATAACTAAAGCTGGTCTGCTTGAGTTGTACAAAATTTTAACATTTATCTTATATTTTACTTATTATATAGATATTTCTTTCAAAATGGTTTTCTAATATATTTATCTATAATCAAAATCTCTTATTAATTATTGGAGAGTTTTATACAATATTTTTTAAATATTTTCCTTTTCCCTCTCGTGTAGAACTATTGAAGAGGTCATGTGTGACATAGTCATATTTCCTCCCATGAAAAATAGTGTAACATGATTTTAACTCAGACAGTCTGAGTATATTTCGTTTAAAAATGAGCCAGGTTTTGGATCATTATATTTTATAATAAACTACATTAAAATTGGTATTTCCAATGTAGAGGGTATTAGGTATGTGAATAAAATTGAACTCCTTTTCAAATATATTGTGTTTTATTTGTTTTTATTTCTTATTTTTAGAAACACCTTAGTGTGTTTTTTAAAACAATTAAAAAATTATTAAATAGATTGTTTGATTTAATAAGTGTTTCGTTTACCATGCTTGATTCAAGTAAATTTTCATTAAAATCTAATGTCTTTTATAAATTATTTTAAATTGACTATGATTGAGTTTGGATAAACCTTTCTAATGATATAATTATACAAACATATTGTTTTAGTAATATAAGTGTATTTTTCAAACTAGAGGCCATTTTTTAAAATTTTATTTTAATATAAAATTTTAATGGAAACTCAATTCCTTCCCCTATTGATTTTTCCACTAGAACCAACATGTGGTATTAGAGAATCTTTTAAAAAAATTACTATCATAATGTTTTATCAAAAGGCCATAAATGTATTTTAGATCTAAATTTTAGTACTTATGGATAATAATAGATAGAAAGAAATGTTACTAATAATCCTCCTTATTTTTATTGAAATAATTATGCTCAATGGAATATTAAAATGAATATTAATATTGAGATCAAAGGATTTGATATTTGGACTATTATTGAGGAACAATATGAAAAACATAGATATTAAAGTCGTAAGTGGAGTGATTTCACAATGGTGTTATATGATAGTAATTATAAACCAATGAATTAATATTACTATGCTTTAGGTGAGGATGAATTTTATTTAATATTTGCATGTTCTACTACCTTTGAAATTTCGGATACTCTTATTAAACAAAATAAAGGAAACTAAAATCATAATGAATTTTTTTAAAATACATAAAATATTAAATAATATATATTCAATTTTAATCCAAATTAATCCATTAATGATATGCATCTCAGGATTAGTGAAAATTTTGACACCATCCATGAACTTTGGAAAATAATTACCGAAATGGATCAACTAATGAAATTTAAAATATGTCTACATGAGGGGTGGATAAGAACCTCTATTTCCATAAGATAATTAAATGAGAATACAAAAATACCATATAGGGTGTTATAAGAAATATTATGAATAATGTGGTGGAATTACAATTAAATATATATGATGGATATGAACTAAATAGGAAGTCTGCAGCCTTTGAAACTTATCACTCAAAGCTCAAAGAAAATATCATAGATTATAGTTTAAGTGATGGATAATCAAGTATTAATAGTGATGTGTAAATTGATCACTGATTCAAAATATTCAATAAATTATATTGGAATAATAAATTCTTCATGAAATAAATTATATATTCATGCATGAAAATAATAGAAATTAGAGGAAGGGGTAAAAAAGGGATGATTCTACAAACGAAGTGTTATAAAATTTGTGTAAAATAAAATTACACATGAAAGATTATTAACAAAAGATTAAATTTAAGAATAAGTTGGTTTACAAATGTATAATGTATAAAAAAGCTATAAAACCCATATAGAGTACCTCAGAAGATAGATCAAGTGAATCTGACATAATAATGGAAGAAAAAAATGATAGAGCAAACATGTGTTTCATGAAAAACTCAACTAAGGAAACCTACGAGAAGAATACCAGTACGAAATTATGGTATTTTTATAGTAGATATACTATAAACATTATTGGGGAATAATTGAGGTTGATTAACCTTATCAAATTATTTGGATTACATGTAACTTTTGGTGACAACACCGAAGGAAAGATAATTAATATTGATCAAACCGGTAATTCTAGTATTGTTTAAATTTATATAGAATTATTTCTAGATGGAGTAAAATATAATTTATTTTGGATCTCATAGTTAAGTGATATTGTATAACATGTTATGTTTTAGAATGACACTTTTAAAAATTATGATTCTAATCCTATTTTATTTTTTACTGCCTTATGTAATGATAAAAAATATTCTATTGATCTGAATTAATTATTTTATCAAAAAATTTATTATTTATGCGAATTTTATAAATAATCATTGATTTTTCATAGGTTTTTATACCATTATAAAATAATGTCACTTGGGATGCTAACTAGAAAATGTTCAGTCAAGGATCTACCAAAATAAGAATTCTCAAAAGATAATGTCTCTAAAACATGTAAAAAAAGAGGTATGATAAAATATATGTAATAATAAAATAAGAATTTTTAACAACTCAAACCCTAGAGTTGGTTCACGTGAACATTTTTGGATCCTCTATATATTATAATATAAATTGGATGCACTGTTCTTAGGTTATAGGAGATGACTTTTATTGATACACATGGGAATTCTTTCTAACTCACAACAGTGATGTCTATTCTGATTTTTCCATGCAAGAAAAATATATATGTAATATTAGTGGACTTAGAATTAACACAAGAATAATATATCATTTTTATGTGTTTTTATATTAGTACATTGAATAAATATTTTCAAAAAAATACCAATACTCAAAACAGTTAAGCTTCTAAGACTCCAAAATATAATGGTGTAGTGGAAAGAATAAACATAATCCTTATATGAAATTTCTAGGATGATTCTCAATGTGTATGATTTACTTATTTATTTTTGGGAATATTATATGAATAATGGTTAATATATTATAAATAGATTTATAGTTTGAATACCATTAAATAAAAAACATATGAGTTATGGGATGGTAGAAAATAAAAATATAATTAATCTATTTTATTGGTTGTGAAGTGTTTATACTCAATGTAAAAAGATAATTTAGATAATATTGAATCCAAAAGTGATTAAGGAATTATTTTTGGATAGTCATTATCAAGTAAGTCATATAATTCATTTAATAAAATCACTAAAATTATAGAAGAAACTTTATAAGTAAAATGGGATGGAATATATCCACATGAGCCAAATAATCCCTTAGAAACCCCCAATGACGACCTTTATAAATGGAATATTAATTCCAACCCAGGAGATATTGTACAGACACAAAGCCTGATGTAAATGGACATTACATTACATTTGCGTAATAATTAATTGATAAAAAGAACCATCACTCAAGGGCCGTAATATTTTAGTGTCTTTGGAAACTCAAAACATAATATTCTAATCATGGTGAAAGATCTTAAACATCTACCATAAAGATATTCCCATTTTGATTTCTTAACTAATACATTTCTTTATATCCTAGGGAAAAGAAAACATAAAAAGGGTGATCTCAAATGCCCAGTAAGGGAAAACATAGAGAACATAAAAGAATTCATAAACATTTGAATGCAAATACATTAACATAAAATCTAAACATTAAAATCCTGAGCAAAGACATAAATCATGGGAGTACATAAGGAATATATCATAATGGAACATCAATCCTCATAAAATAGCATGGGAAGAAAACATGTAGTTGTGGAAAACCATTATGAACTTGATATGATTTCCATAGTACCCAAGGCATTACTTTTAAGACCATCTTAGTGGACAAAGTCCATTACTGTACCGAGTTGACTCCTCGTTCCAGTCCTGTGTTACTGAACCAGATTAACATTCCATTCCAGCCATGTCTATCTCATGAGATATAAATATTTACCCAATTCACTGGAGGGAGATATAGGTCCCAACCATCTCATAATTAAATCATTCTTACTTGTTCCACAAAATAAACATAAAGCATTCATCATAACCCAAAGAATAAAAGGGGTTTTCATAAACATCATCCCATCATTACATAATCCATATAAAACAAATGGATATCATTTCATCATAAGAAAAGTGAAACCATGTAAATCATAGATACATTATACTTGAAACACACACATATGAAATAATGTTAACTTACATGGAAAATGGTTTTGATAAAACACTTGGAAATAATTCTTGATGAAAATATCATTTATTTTTCAAAATCATTTTCATTTAAAAAATGACATGGAATTTAAAAAGAAATAGATTTTACTGAAAACAGTCATGAAATCTTGGAGAGGAAGCATCATGAAAATTAGGCGTTATAAAAACCTAAAAATCCATTCATGTCGTATAAGTTAAAAAAACATTCTCCTCATACTTTTGCCGGAAAAGTCAAAATGTACCACGTATGGTAAACAAAATAAAAGATTCCTTACATACAATGTAGTAAAAGTCAAAAATGAGAAAAAACTAATTTAAACATACATGAAACCGGTTTTAGAAAATAGGGACATGGATGATAAATATAACCCCAATAAATACTTATGAATAAACAATCTCGGATAAAAACGAGATTGGAAAAGTTATCCCTTACCTTATGTCTGATATGCTTTGTATGTATCCGAACCTCCTATATAATGATTTAAATAATGTCATTGAATTATTACAGAATCATATTCATTGTTATGATATCATATATTTTTCACTTATTACTTTATATTACCCGTTTTTTTATAAATTCCATGTTAAAAGAACGTTTTGGGTAAAATCGTTTCATTTATCGTACGTGTTTCGACATGTTGTTCTTGATATTATTAATTATATCTGGATTTACTTAATTCCAGAATGTAAAAAATGATTTATACATAATATATATTCAGAATATAAATATATATAATATATATTCATCATAGAAATATATATGATAGATCGATAAATGGAATGAAATACACCATTCATAGAGACGGTAGGCCGTATGTACGCATGAACGTTGTTTTCATTTCCTTATTGAATTAAATGGAATTAAGTAAATGGAAAATATATGTAAATAAATCCAGTATCATTATTATGTAATATCTTTCATGATTATTTATTATATATACATTATAATCATACTTGAATGGTTAATCATGGAAAATGAATCTCATCGCGTTCGTGGAGACGGTAGTCCGTACGTACGCACGAGCTATGATATCATTCCCATGATCGTGGAATTGTATTGAAGTGTATGTATAATATTTCATAATCAATATAAATTTAAAATAATAATATATAGTTATTTATTTACACCATTATACCCATCAAAGTAAGGTGGTGGAAAATAGATTACACCACGGCATGGAGACGGCATTCCGTACTTACGCACACGCGGTGATTTCTTTTTCCGTAGGATGGATAGAAGATGAAATTGTTTTGTTTCATATTTATAATAACATATCAGTATATAATTAATACTGATGTTATTTCTTTATAATGAAAAATCTAATGAAGAGTAAGTATAAAAAGAAATAAACTTGAAAGAGTCCGTAGAAGAGATTACCTCTTCCTCGACACACCTCCTTTAAACATCTTCTTAGGGCACTAGAGTTGGTATTTGGAGAAGACCAGAACCTCTATGATATAAATAGAGAGGTTTATAAGAGGAATTGTTTGTGGTTGTACAAAATCCGAAGCTCAAAAGGGTTTGAAGAGATGAGGTATGGGGTACTCTTTTTATAAGGGAGGAGAGGGGCACCTTGGAAAAACTTAAAATATTATTTTATAATAAAGTCATATTCGGTTTAAATTAGCTCCAAATTGATTTATTTTGAAGCTAAATTCGGGATGGGTCGAAATAATCCCAAGTGGTTCATTATTAATATATATAACCTTATCTATGTCATTTTGAAGATACTAAGATTTTTAGGAATAGAATAAAAATTTAAAATATAATATTTGTTTTAAAAACTATTTTATGTCAATTTTGACACTACATGGTAATTGATTTTTATGAAAATCATAACAGCATGATTAGTTAGAAAAAATTTACTTAAATCAATAATAACATGTCATATTGACCTATAAAATTATTTTAATTCATAAAAAGTCTCAAATTACATTTATTTGGGTATTTATAACATCAACTATATTAATATTTCATTAATAAGTTAATTACTGCTTCATCATTGTGTCATAAATTAATTCAATTATTTAAAGTATAAATATTATAAATAAAATATAATTAAGTAGGAAATATTTTTATCTTTATAATTACTATTTATAGTCTAATTTATCTTATGTATAACCCTATATTATAAATGTTTTAGTTATTAAACATTGATTTTAACTATTTTAACTCTTCTTTAAATAAAATAATAATAAATGTACTACTCCAATAAAAATGTCCATAAAGGTTAATATTTTATTCCTAAGGTTGTTTCTGGTCTAATTATAGTTATCCAATATAATTAGGACATCTGTTAGGGGAATAGTAATATCATTTTTACCCTTAATTACCATATTTACTTTTAACCGTGGTAAATAAAAGTTAAAAAGTTACTTTTCCCAAAAATTATTTTTATCTTATTGAACCACATTTTACTACTTGATATTAACTATGTCTATCGGATTTTCAAAATTCCACTCACAGAAGTGGTAAAATTATGTTTTATCCAAATTTTCAAATTCTCCTAGGAGGTGGGTAAAAGGCGATGAAAAGTTCAATAAAATGTTTATATATATAAAATTATTATAAAATGAATACATTGAATTACATTGAACTTATATTGGTATTATGTATCGATTTTGAACTAAAATTAATTTAAATAAAGTAAATAATTATTTAACTAAAAATTCGGGTTTTAAATATTAACCTAGTGTTTTCACTATTTATTAAAAATTGAAAGTTTTCTAAAAAATACCAAAAATTCCCCCTAAGCTAATTACAATATTTTGAATCCAAAAATGAAGTACATTTCTAAATATAAAATTTATAAAATTTTCAAGAAGTGGGTATTGCTATTCATAACGGCTAGTTTATATTGCATATCGTTGTTTAGTGAAACTCGGTATTGCGTACAACACACGCTATCATAGAAGGTCACGATTGCGTGTAATGCAAGTCAAGTTAGGGATGCGTGTAGTGAAATCTCCTTTTGGTGTAGCGTACAACACAAGACATAAATGAAATTAAAAATAATATTTTTCCTAAAATCTCGGAGTGTTACATTCTACCCCCCTTAAAATGAATTTCTCCCTCGAAATTTGTCAGGGTTAAAAATGGTTTACTACTCAAAATTTTATTTAATAGAAACCCATGTCGTAAAAACGAATACCAAAACATATATTTAAAAAATAAATTATGAAACGTAACGGTTACCCAAATTAACTAATCTCTAGTTTTCCACATAGGAGAACATAGGTGAAAATATGGATATGGAAGAGAAATCTAACCATTATGTTCTGATGGAGAGTGGTATAGAACATGGCAATAAAAAAGCCAACATTCACAAAGCAATAATTTTTTGATTATCTATGGTACCATCTGATTCATCAGATATAAGATCACTAGGAAAACATTTTTGGTTTTCAATATTATTTCCCTAAAGTTGAAAATCTTGATTTAAAAGAAATACAAACATGATTTTGTTACAACCCCCCTGTTGTTTGTGCCTTAAACAATTTCCACTTCATCTATTAAAGAAATGAAGTTGAATTTTCTTCTGTGATGTTTTATCAGATCATGCGATAGAATGATAGGTTATTCAATCTGTCTCAAACATAAGGTTAGAAAAAGTTATATACATAAGTCCATCTATGGTGAGATTAATCATATATGGTTCCTAAAATGGACGTATACTTCGTATATCATACCACATAATAAATTGAAACTATTTTATACTAACCAGGGACTTCATGTAGGCCATTGGTAGGTGATAAAGGCTTGTCACACTTCGGTTGAGGGTTCAATTCCCACATCATTGTCCGACGTGACGGGTTTTCACCCATCCTACGGGGTTTCCTTTTTCAAAAACTATACTATTATAACATTCCAAAAATAATATTGAAATAAATTTCTATCCTTAAACAATAATATCTGATGTCCAACATAATGTATTTCAAATCTTTAGGCTTATCCAAAATACATATGTCCAATCTCATAGTATAAAGAAAATGATTACTTTAAAGGTCACATAACAAGCACGTGAATAAAATCATTTATCCCCCATATATCATAAGATATATCTTGTTAGTCACATTCCAAACATGTGAATACATTAATAATGTATTATTTTGAAACATTAATTACCATATAACCTTAGTGAAAACATGAGTTCTATCAAAATTTTACTCTTTCCACTTACCAAAATCCCAATATTTCTATATACTCAAACAATGATATCACGTTTTCCTTATATCAGTCATGAGCTAATGAATACTATCAAACATCTCATTATCCCCTTATCCATTAATTATGAAAATATCATCTACCTTCCAAAAATATTTGAATAACCTTTCATGGTTACCGGAACCATTTTTCAAATACTTTAGAAAACTAAAGGAAAGACAACAGTGTAACAATCCTTATATTTTTCTTTATTCCATAGTACCATACATTATTCTTAATAACATACAATCATTCCACTTTCTTCTTAAACCACTGACTGAGCTTCATCATTTCTTTCATCTCATATATCATTTTTAGTCTCTTCATCATCATCAACATAAATACTACCCATATGACAATGCTGATTCTCTTCATGAAATTTTCCTTTAGAGCATTACTTTGAAAAATTCCCTTACATTCAACATTTAAAACATTTAACCATTGTTGATGTCTATGAAATACCATTATCATTGTCCATGGTGTCAACTAAACCTTTTCCTTTACAATTACTGGCTTTGTGTCCTTTTCCACACCCAAATCATCTTCCAGTTCCTTTGAAACATTCTCCCATATTCCTCTTACCACATGATTTACATGATGGAAATTGAACTTTCTTTTCTCTATGATCATTATAGAACTCCATCTTTCTCTTATTACCTGAGTCAGGAAACTTACCAAAGTTGATATTATTGATCATATTATGAGATTTCTGATTAGGCATAATAATTATGTTTGGACTTCCAAATCCCATTTCATTTCTTTGCTCATGAAGAATATCATTCCATTGTCCATCATATCCTCCATTATCATGAATCTTCTTGTTTTCAGCCATTTTCTAAAACCTAAAAATAATAGTGTGAGAGGAAAAAATCATTCTAGGTAAAAAAACATAATAAAGGGGGAGTAAGCTCAATATATAACATCTTAGGTTTAATTCTAAGATCGTTACCGTAATTCTATGACTATTACCTATACTTATACTTAACTTTAGGGACATCCCTAGACATACCTTAGAAATATATCTAGGGATATCACTAATGTTTTTGCATCCTAATTTCCAAAGGGTGACTAAAACTTTCCTCTTATACCAACTGTAGCGACTCAAAGCCTAGCGTACATGGACATTACATTACATTCATAAAATAAATAATACATAACAAGAACCAACACTCAAGGACCGTAATAGTTTAGTGTCTTTGGAAGCTCAGAATATAATCTTCTAATCATTGTGAAAGATCTTCAACATCTCCCATAAAGATATTCCCATTTTTTTATTACCTAAAAACCTTCTTTATATCCTGGGGAAAAGAAAACATAAAAAGGGTGAGCTAAAATGCTCAGTAAAGGTAAACATAGAGAACATAAAACAATCCATAAACATTTGACTGAAAAAACATGAAAACAAAATCTAAACATCAAAATCATGAGCAAGTACATAAATCTTGGAAGTACGTAAGGCATATATCATAATGGAACATCAATCCTAATAAAAGAGACAGGGAAGAAAACATGTAATTGTGGAAACCATTAATCACATGATATGATTTCCAAAGTAGCCAAGGCATTGCTGCCAACACCATCTTAGCGGACAAAGTCCATTACTGAACTGAGTTCAGTTCTCGTTCCAACCCAGTATTACTGAACCAGATTAACTTGTCATTCCATCCATGTCTATCTCATGAGATATAAATCTTTACCCAATGCATTGGAGGGAGATTTAGGTCCCACCCATCTCATAATGAATTCATTCTTACTTTGACACAAAATAAACATAAAACATTCATCATAACCCAAATAATAAAAGGGGTTTCATAAAGATCATCCCATCATAAAATAATCCATATAAAACAAATGGGTATCATTTCTTCACAAAATGCCATGCAATTTTAAAGGAAAATGATTTTACTGAAAATAGTCATGAAATATTGTAGATTAAGCTTCATGAAAATTAGGCGTTACGAAAACATAAAAATCCTTTCATGCCATATAAGTTAATAAAACATTCTCCTCATACTTTTTTCAGAAAAGTAAAAAATTACCTCGTATGATAAACAAAATGAATATTCCTTTCATACCATGTAGTAAAAGTAAAAAATGGGTAAAAAAGAATTTAAACATACATGAACCCATTTTTAGAAAACAGGGACAGGGATGATAAATATAACCCCAGTAAATACTTACGAATAAACCATCTCCGATAAAAATAAGATTGGAAAAGTTATCCCTTACCTTATGTCTGATATACTTCGTAAGTATCCGAACCTCCTATATAATGATTTAAATAATGTCATTGATTTATTACAGAATCATATTATTTGTTATGATATCATATATGGTTCATTTATCACTTTATATTATCCGTTCTTTTGTAAATTCCATGTTAAAGCAGCGTTTTGGGTAAAATCGTTTCATTTATCGTATGTGTTTCAACATGTTGTTCTTGATATTATTACTTATATCCTGATTTAGTTAATTCCAGAATGTAAAAATTGATTTATATATAATATATATTTAGCATATAAATATTTATAATATATATTCAGCATATGAATATATATGATAGATCGATAAATGGAATGAAATACACCGTTCATGGAGACGGTAGACCGTACATACGCATGAACGCTGTTTTTATTTTCTTATTGAATTAAATTGAATTAAGTAAATGAAACATATATGTAAATAAATCCAGTATCATTATTATATAATATCGTTCATGATTATTTATTATATATACTTTATAATCATACTTTAATGGTTAATCATGGAAAATGAATCTCGCCGTGTTCGTGGAGACGGTAGTCCGTACGTACGCACAAGCGATGATATCATTCCCATGATCGTGGAATTGTATTTAAGTGTATGTATAATATTTAAGAATCAATATCACTTTAAAATAATCATATAAAGTTATTTATTTACACCATTATACCCATCCAAGTAAGGTGGTGGTGGAAAATAAATTACACCACGGCGTGGACATGGTATTCCGTACGTACGCAAGCGTGGTGATTTTGTTTTCTATAGGATGGATAGAAGGGGAAATAGGGTTGTTTCATATTTATAATAAAATATCAGTATATAAGTAATAGTAATGTTATTACATTATAATTAAACAACTAATGAATAGGAAGTAGAAGAATAAAGAAACTTAAAAGAGTTGGTAGAAGAGATTACCTCGTCCATGGCACACATCTTTTAATCTTCTTCTTATGGCACTAGAGTTGGTCTTTTGATAAGACCATAGCCTGTATGATATAACTATATATGTTGATAAGAGGAATTTTTATGGTTTGGCCGAGCTTCATTGCTCAAAACGGTGTGAATATAAGAGGGAAGGGGTGCCCTTTTTATAAGGGAGGAGAGGGGCACCTTTGTAAAAACATAAAATATTATTTTATACTAAAGTCATATTCGGTTTATAGTAGCTCCAAATTTATTTATTTTGATGCTAAAGTGGGGATGGGTCAATATAATCTCAACCAATAGGTTTTAGAGAATTTTGGATTACTATTTTAACCTTATCATTTATATTTAACTCAAAGTTAAATAATTTAACTTTTTCCGTGTCTTTTTGTTTTGTTACACAATATAATTAATATTCATACTATAACAATACAAAAGAACCACAAGGGGTTAATTATTAATATATATAACTTTATATAAATCATTTGGATGAACCTTAGAATTTTAGAAAAAGATTATACATTATTAATATAATATTTGTTTTAAAAACTATTTTATGTCAATTTTGACACTATTTGGTACATGATTTTTGTGAAAATCATAACACCATAATTAGTTCCAAAAAAGTTAATTAAATAAATACAAACATGTCATATTAACCAATAAAATTAGTTTAATTCATAAAAAGTCTCAAATTACTTTTATTTCGGTATTTATAACATCAATTATGTTAATATTTCATTAATTAGGTAATTACTGCATCATCATTGTGTCATAAATAAATTAATTTATTTAATGTCTAAAAATTATAAATAAAATATAATTATGTATTAAATCTTTTAATCTTTATAACTACTATTTATAGTCGAATTTATCTAATGTATAACCCTATATTAAAAATGTTTTAGTTATTAAACGTTGATTTTAAATATTTTAACTCTTCATTAAAAAAATAATATTAAATGTCCTAATCCATTCCAAGTGGACCTAAAGGGTAATATTTTATTACTACGATTGTTTTTGGTCGAATTAAACTTATCCAATAGAATTAGGAAATGTGTTAGTGTAATAGTAATATCATTTTTACCCTTAATTACCGTATTTACTTTTAACCGTGGTAAATAAAAGTAAAAAGTTACTATTCACCAGAAAAATATTTATCTTATTAAACCACATTTTACTCCTTGATATTAACCTTATCGCTTGGATTTTTTAAATTCCACCCACAGAAGTGGTATAATTAGGTTTTATTTAAATTTTCAAATGCTCCTAGGAGGTCGGTAGAAGATGGTGAAAAGTTCAATAAACTTTTTATATATCTAAAATTATTATAAAATGACTCAAATGAATTACATTGAACATATATAGGTATTATGTATCAATTTTTACCTAAAATAAATTTATATAAAATAAATAATTATTTAAATAAAAAGTTGATTTTTAAATAGTAATCCAATGTTTTCACTATTCATTAAAAATTGAATGTTTTCCTAAAAATACCAAAAATTTACCCTATGCTAATTTAGATATTTAGAATCCAAAAATGAAGTCCATTTTGAAATATATAAGTTATAAAATTTCAAAAAGTGTGTATTACTATTCATAACGGCTAGTTCATATAACATCTCATTGTTTAGTTAAAGTTGGTATCGCGTACAACACACACAATCGTGGAAGGTCACGATTGCATGTAATGAAAGGAAAGTCAGGGATGCATGTAGTGAAATATCCTTTTTTGTAGCTTACAACACAAGATATCAATGAAATTAGAAAGAATATTTTTCATAATATCTCAGGGTGTTATAGATAATTATATGTTACCTTCTTTAGAAAATTCACCATGTTTTAAGGAACTATTTGAACTAGTACGTGTAGGACTAATTGAAGTACAAAATATTTCAATCCCTACAACTATTATGACACACAGAGACCACCCCTTAGATGTTGTTGAATGAGATGTATATAATAGAATGAATGGTGGAGATTCTCTATGAAATGAAGTTGAACATCAATACTTTTGTCCCAAAATGAGTTGAAAAACATAAATAATGTAATAAATGTAGAATTATATGTAATGGATATATAAAAAGAGTTGAACCAGTTGGATATAAAATAGTGTTTGATAACTAATTAAAATACCCATGGACAACCTAGCTATTGTCACTAAATGGAAGTTTGAGAATAATATAGTCGATTCGGGAAGACTAATTATAATTATGATATATTTTATACCCAAATATATAGTCAACAGGATGTTATTTACTATTAAGAAACATTTTCATCAGTAGGTACACTTGAATTTATCAAAATATTACATTTTTATGTTGTACATTTGGATTTCAAATTATATCAAATTTTTGATTAGATTACTTTCTTAAATAGTTATATATTTGAGGTTATTTTTTAGTTTAACCCAAATATTTGAAAACACTCATTTTGTAAATATTTTATTTAAATTAATAAAATATCTTTATGTTTTGAACAATACTCTTAGGTATTGGTATGATAGTCTTGGATCATTTTTTATTTTAAAAGTGTTTTCCAAAGGAATTACTAACATGATATAATTTACTAAAATACGTTTCAAATATGTTTTATTATTGAAAATCAATTTTGATGATAATATTTTGGGGTCATCCAAAAACTCATTGTGTATGGAATTTCTAAAAATAATGAAAAATTAATTTGAAATGATTTTGATGGGGAGTAAAAGTAATTCATTATTTTTCGTATTTTTCAAAAATAATAGTGTAATTGTTTTTAAGCAATATAAGTAAACTAAAGATATTATAAATTTTTTTAGTATATATAGTTATAATGGCAGTGATAATCCAATGAGTACAAGTTATAATCAAAATCCTGATGAAATAGGGAAACTAGATGATCAAAAAATTTACATAGGTCTAATTTGATATTTACTACACATAACTACAATAAAAAAAGCTACTATGTTTAGTGTACGAGTGTGTGATAATTTTCAATAAAATCCATAATAACCAAATTTTTATTCCTGGAAAAGAATTTTTAAATACCTAAAAATTCTTACCAAATTAGGATTATTCTATTCTAGAGGAAAGGAATTTAATTTAGTGAGGTATTGAAATATATATTTTTATTTATTTTAATTTTTATATAAAAATCACTTATAGAACATGTCACTTTTGGGAAGTTATCTAATCACTTTGTGTAGAAAAAAAAGAAACTCTATTTTGTTATCCACTGATTAATATGAGAACATAACTAAAAGTGTTTTTAACATTTTTTATTGGTGAAACACACATTACTAGAATATGGATATAAATTTCAACATGTACCAATAAATTGAGAAAATTCAACTATAATAAATATCTATAAGAATCAGGTGTCTCAATCATAGACAAATAATACACATTAAATATATAACTTTTTGAGAGAAAATTTTCAAAAAGGTTACATTACTCTTGTATTCATTTTTACTAAACATCATATTGATGTTATATTTATAAATAGTCTGATTTTTTAGAGAATACATTATAAAAGACTTAAATTCATAAGGTTAAACTATATATAATTCTATCAATTTTATTATTATTATATGTATTTATAGATATTATTTTATAAATACTTAACTGTTGTTTATTGATATTTTTTTGAAGCTACAATTAATCTATGTTTCACAATGTTGAAAAGTAACCCTAGGTCTATGTTCACATCTTAAGTATAGATAAAATGACTTACTTGTCATATGGTCTCTATACCTACCACAGAAAGTTTCTCATACAATAATTATACCTTACGTGTCTTGTCTTTCACAAGGTCACTATTGATACCATCAATTGACACACATGAAGATAGAATAATTACTATGAACACTTAACTAACACAGCCATTATGTTTCCTACTATGAAATTAGTGCATATGGTTAGTATACTAAAAGTGAATCCATGGTTAGTAAACCTATCATTCCGATGTTTCCAAAATAAAAAAGTTAGTTTACCGACCATGTGTATTTGTTACATTGATTTTCTCCCAGAATATTTTTTTCATAATATTTATTAGGCTTATTATTATTTTAATCCCCAAATGATATAATTTTAAAACTAAAATTATAAGATGAATCAACACACCTCCATTCCCTTAAAACCCCCTTACTTATTTTTGGAGCCTCACTTACAACCTTAACCCTGTTTCATGAGACCTCTCTTCAACCCAAACCATAATTCCTTATGCCTCTCACAATAATAAAAACATTCTATGTTCGAATCGCCATATGAAATTATCAAGGATAAAGAATACATTAATGTGGAAACTTATTTTGAATTGCCTACAACAAATAAATCAATGAAAATATGCTGACTCAAGCATTGTAGCAAAACTATGGAATCTGCATCTAGTTGATCATCCAATTTCTATAGAAAATGATTTCAATGATCAATAACTACTGTTGATAAAAATTAATATTTTAAAAGTTATTAAAATTCAATGATGAGATGACTATTTTACTTACAATCTTAGAGTCTCTATCTTTTCATACATAGATATTACGTCTTAATAGATGAATAATCAATACATATATCAAATTCTTGATTAAGGATTTTAAAATTTTAGTGTATTTGGATACTTGAAATATAATATTCTTATTTCAATAAATCTCTTTAACATCCCACATAAATGTAATTCAATTTAGTAAACTTCATTGGCATACACTACCTAAACATTTATTTATAACCTGTGGAAGGAAACATAAGAAAGGTTGAGATCAGGTACTTATTAAGGGAAAACACAGAAGATAAAAATTAATAATCACATGAAATAATAAGATAACCATAAGGGTATGATATCATGAATATGACTAAAAAATTTCATACCCAATCTATCATAAATTTTAAACATGATCTATATAATAAAATATTATCATTTTAAAAGGCATGAAATATAAGAGTGAGAAGTAATCATAAATCAGTCATGGACCATATTTTCATGTCATATAAATGTGTCACCATTGTATATATAAAAACCATTTCATATTTCAAGGTTAAAATCCTAGACGATAAAATCATAATTGATGAATAATAAACACATGTTTCCTTATTCAAAATGGATTAGTCATCATTACATATTTCTTATAGTTTATCAAGTTCATAGGAAAGTTTCACATAGTAGGTCAAGTATATCGGATTGTTTCCAATAGTGGATCCAGAATATCATCTTGTTTTGAATCATTATCTCATGAGATAAAAAGTAAATAAATAAGGAATTATAGGGATGTATAGTTCCTACCCATCACCTAATCCATAGATGTTGGTTATATAAGATTATAAAACATTAACCATATCAAAAACCATGAAAATAAATGGTTTTCATAAATATTTCATCATTGAAAAACCAATGGAATGGAATTAGGTTTGATAAACATGTTTTCATCTTAAACAAAAACCATAAATAGAAATAATATTGATGGAATAATTTTATTATATTTTTATTTAATCTTAAGAAACATCAATTTATTCCATATTAGATGGAAAATTATTTTAATTGACTACTTGGAAGATTTTATATGGAAAATATCCTTTCCACATTGAAAACAATTCTATAAAATATTAAAACATCCCAAATATTAAGGAAAATATTTTCCAAAAATTACAATCAGATGCATATTAAAGAATATTTAAATAATTCATAGATCATGATAGTGGAAAATATAGTACATTACATTCACATTAAGAAATATTCTTTTTTAAATTTTAGTAAAAATTAAAAAGTGATACATTTAGAAAAAAGAAAAAAGATTATTTTTCAAAATAATTTTAAAAAAATATAATAATGGTAAAAAATTATTTGGTAAAATATTTTACAATGGTAATATAATTATCTATAAAATTTTTAGAAAATAATGGTAGGGAAGAAATGGGATCTTGACCGAAGAGATAAATACAGTCAATTCATTCTTAAAAATATTATTTTTAATCTATTTAGTTCGTAATGAGGGGAAAATGAAATGAAAAACATGTATTATATATAAGCATGCATAGGATTAATACATTCTTTGTTTTTTGAGAGTTAAATAATAATATATCATCATCATAATTATAATAATAAATAATTCCGATAAACAATTGGATTGTAACATAATATCCTTTACCACATTGGTAACATTAGAATAAAATTCCCCTTAAATGAAAGAACCATATTTTGATACATAAATCACAATAAAATTCATAATAATCATCATAAAATTCATTTAAGTTTAGTATATATTCCACACAATATAATCATGTGGTAAATATGGCATGTACCTCACAATGATAAAAGTGAGATGAAAATTCTTTACCTTAAGTGTCAACTTACATCATATTCATTAAAATTTCATTTATAATGAATATAGTATTATTATAAATCTATTAAATAACCACAAATTTATATATCATATCATATATGATAAATATATGACCCTTTACAAATCATTTTTTAACAATTCCTTGTTAAAATCATGGTTTGGGTAATAACTACTTTGTTTTTATTGTATGTCATGGTTTTGTATTTTTTCCATTTTTTCACAGTATTACATCATATATATAATTTTTTAAATGATAAAAATATCATATATTATCATTATATGTTTATTTACAGTAATCTATAAAAGATAGATACATAAAATGAAGTATATCGTTTATAAAGGCGGTAGGTCGTACTTACGGTTGAACACTCTTTACTTTTTCTCTTAATATAAAGGAAAATAATGTAGATATTATAAAAAAAATTAATAGTAATTATTATTTCATATGTATCACATATATTCATTAAATTTATTCTTGTTAAATTGCCTTTAAAACATAAGAGAAAAACAAATAACAGCAATTCACATGGTGGCAATCTTCCATTCACACCAGCGATGCTATCTTATTCCCTAAAAATAGAAAGTAAGAAGTTATGTGTGATATAATAATTGCAAATTTATAATTATATTATTATAATAATATATATAATTTATATGAATAATTATAACCTTCTCTAAGAGTCCTTGATGGAAAATAAATTATATCAGTTTGTGTAGTGGTAGACCGCCATTCAACTAATCGACGACTTCATTTCTCATTTTATGGAAAAGGAGATAGATAATAGATATGAAATTAAAAATAATAAATTTTAATATATGGTGGAAAATTATGTTATTAATTCCTCAAAATTTAATATTATTTTATGGATGTGGAAAAATAAATAAAATGAAAATGAAGGGTTACGAATTCCTCCTCTTTTTCTGAGAAAAACATTTGGTTTATACATAAAGCCCTACAAGGATGGTATTACAATAAAAAAATTCTAACAGAAAATTTGGAGAGAAGTAAGGAAGATATTTTTGTTAGTCCTGTATTAACTATAATTTATTTGAAAGTATGTATAGGAGAGTAAAATGGGTATCATTTTATATGTGGGGTAGAGGACATACTTTAAATTTTGGGAAATAAAAAGGTGTAACCACATTTTAAACATCTCACAAGGATAAAAAGTGGATCATTATAGAAACATTGATGAGATAAGATAAAAATATATCTTGAAAAGAATAATTAAACAAGTTTTTAGGTCATTCTAAAGCTAATATTTTTTAACACCTGGTAAATTTGTTTTTAACCTTAATGTAGTAATTACTTTTTTACTATTTTTATTTTTCATTACAAAAAAAATAATAAGTTATAACAATTATAAAAAATTTATTATTATAATTAAAAATATATAATCAATTATTCAAAATTCTAATAACTAAAGTTTCAAATGATAATTTTATATGAGACACAGAGTTACAACAAAAAACTATTTTCTAAAAAAAAATATTCAAAAGTATAAATGGATTTTTAAAAATTAATGTATATAAAATTGATTTTAATGATTTTAATTGGATTAAAAATAATATAATTAAACTAATTAAAATTTTAAATCCATTTTTAAAAACATTGACCTTATAATTTTTTTAAAAAATGAATGTTTTTAATAAAAAATAGTATTTTCACTATTAATTGAAAATTTTATCTTTTCAAAACAATAATTAAATTTACCCCAAGATAATATTGATATTATGATATCAAAAACAATTTTTATTTAAAAATAATAAAAATACAATTTTTTTTATGAAATGGAAACCGTTTTTTAGATGAAAAATATTTTCGAAGTATATAAAGGATTTACTAATAATTAAGAACTCTTTTATCAATATATTTTATTTATAAAAATACTTGTACTTAATTTTTAAAATTTGGTTAAACCAAGGCCTTCAACCATGTTTAATGACTAGGTTATAATTGCAAAATTTAAATAATAATACTAATAGTATATCACAATTTTTTAAAACTCGATGTTACATGTAATATAAGATATCAATGAAATTAAATTTAAGAAAACAAATTCATAGAACATTGGGTGTTACATGATACCCCCCTTAAAATGAATGTATCCTCAAAGTAACTCAATATTATAAAAAAGAGGGATATTTTTTCTCTTTATATCTTCATGTTCCCACATTTCTTCTTCAATTTGGTGGTTTCACCACAAAACATCAATTAGTAAAGTGGTCATGTTTTTATAAATTTACATATGTGATCCAAAATATCCACTGGTTATTTATCAAAAGTAAGATCATACATTATTTCTGTAACCACTACTGTTAGTACAATTTTGGGGTCAATTAATTACTTTATTTGGAGAGATACATGGAACATATTGTGGACTTGGGAGAGTTTCATTGGAAGTTACAATCGATAAGCTTCCATCTCGATACGATCATGAATTTAAAATGGACTAATATTCCAATAGATTAGTTTTTCATTCATTCTAAATCACATTTCCTTCTTCCATGGAGTTATTCATAGAAACACTTTTTCACCAACATCAAATTATAGAACTTCTGGATAACTATCGACATAACATTTATATAAAATAAGTATTTCCCTTCTGTGTTGTTGAGTGGATTTAGCTGTATCTACTAGTTAATTTACTAGATCATGTATAGATAGATTTATTTCATCAACTTGAACCCAGAATGTTTTATTTATATATTTACTTCCATAGATGGGTTTATAAGGATCTATATGAATACTCACGTAAAAGTTATTGTTTTCAAAAACACTCAATTGAAATGAAGTGAAAATCCCAACCAAATTTTAAATCTATAAAAATATAATATCCTATCCTATAGAATTATAATTTTTCTCTCATACTAACCATCTATCTAAAGATAATAATCTATTTTGAAACATTAACTTATATCCAAGTCACATTGAATAATTTTCTATGACGTTGATGTAAACCTCATATCTAGATTAGATACAATAGAATGTGTCACTTCATGAAATGTTAACACATCTGTAATGTATATCATAGAAATAAGATTCACAGAAAAATATTATTTTATTGAAATTATGTTTGATGAATTTTTAAGCATTTAAAATATGAACCATATATAATTTGTTCCCTTTAGATTTTTTGGGAATTTATTTTAAAATATAATTGTTGATGTTTCCCCATTTCTATTATTCAATGGATAATTATTGTATCATATCCTTAGTCTTTTGTATCTTAGTCTTATCATGTTTTCATTACAAGCATCAAGATATTTTCTCACCAATATATCTCATCATGTTAGCCAACCATTAACACTCAATCATATTGGATTGAGGTAAAAACTGTATTATTTACACCCTTTGGTCATGGGTTCATGAACCGTGGCTGTAATACCCCAGGTAAATAAAGAATATGAAATTTTTATATTTATCCATATTTGTGAATAAAATATTAATATTACATTAAAGGGGATGCTATGCTCGATGGCGTACCCAATACGCAACAACGAGTTTCTTGGGAATCTTACGTTGCACTCTAATAATAAAATAATATTATTTTAAATGGTAGTTAACGCCTAGCCATTGTAATGGCAGGAATGAACAGAACTAACTAAAAAATGATTATATATGTTTGTAAAATATTTTTACTCTTTACAATAAATGTTATAGGATTAAAAATGTGAATGAATCCAATTTTAAGCGTAAACATTCTAATATTAATTAAAAGGTCGATTAACCGCCTTTTGATGGCGAACCTCTTTTAAATCCACCTTTTGACAATTTTATGTGTTATATTTGAAAAAATAAAATTCTTCTTTAGAATTGGGACATCAAAATTTACTTTGTGTAAATTTTTTGAATTTTTCATAAAAAGTTCATTTTTTAATGAATAGTGAAAAATGTTTTATTTTAATTCAAAACTAATTTTTAATTTAATTTATTTATATGATTAGATTATATTTTTAATTGGTTTTAAAGCTCAATTAGAGTATATTTTTACCATTTAATCCAATTGTGGTCATTTAAATTAATTTCACTTTGAAATCGGACTTAAACTAGTGTCAATCTTTTGATACTTATTGTTAAATAAAAACACGCTAGCAGGAATTAATTATTAAATTAATTAATGCAAATTATATGTTTTGAATTTTGTAAAATAGGCTTCATTTTTGAATTCTAAATATCAAATTTATCTTAGGGTGAAGTTTTGGTATTTTTCTGAAGAACTTCAATTTTTGATGAATAGTGAAACCACTAAGTGGTAGTTAAAGAAATTGATTTTTCGTTTAAATGAAACTTTTCCACCGCTGTGTTTCGAATTTCAAAAACTCCTACATACATGGTTGTCATTAGGAAGTAAAATGTGGTTCAATGGGATTAAAATAATTTTTTTTGGGTGAATAGTAACTTTAATGTTCTTAATCGCGATTAGAGGTAATTAGTGTAATTTAAGGTAAAAATAATGTTTTAATAATGTGAAATGACCTAGACACATGTCCTACCCTCCTTGGATGTGTAATGGCCGACCAAGAAAATTCATGGGTCAACATGGGCACCCCATGGTGCCACTTTGGTTGGAAAATGACATAAATAACTTTTTATTTAAAGTTAAAATAAAAATGTCACAAGCATGATATGTTTCCCAAAAAAAATTTAAATGGGGTTTACAAGTCATATTTTTTACTATAAATATTAATTGGAAAGATAATAAGATTTCCCACATCATGATATTTTTTTATAATTTTTAGACATTAAATAAATAAAATTATTTATCACATCATAATGATGCAGCGATTACCTCATTAATAAAGGATTTAAATAAAATTAAAAGATAATGTAAAATCTATGACCTACACATGTCAAAAACCAATTGTATTGGTGGACTTCGAAACCTTATCACCTTATCCTCGAATTATATCAATGTGGTACCTTTTAAATCCGAAACTCATTTTCAAATAAAGTAATATTTCTTTACTTTCCAAGAGTTCCCCTTCTCTCCTCTGATAAAAGACCCCCACCTCTACCTCCTTACCCACACTTACAAAGCCTTTGGATCGGTCAAACCCTGATCATTTTGCCTCTCCACATCCCTCTCTTACTTCTAGAATCCTCACTTTGGGCATAAGTATTTCCAAGGAATCCTTTGAGCTCAAATCAAAAAGAGTTACCTGATTGCAAGGTAATGTCTTCCCTTGTGTTCTTTTGTTTTATTTTGCTTCTCCAACCCCCTAAAATCTTTTTATTCCTTTATTTTGTAACAACTATAGTATCTTCAATATACTAGGTTGTTTTTATAAGAATAATTTGAGCTACAATTACACACACCTACATCAAATTCTTAAAGAACATACTGTTTCTATGGATGACGAGTTTCTGCCTCACGAAACGATGATTGTTCAACACTCATATAACACCTTAAAAGGTGGACATTAAGATGTCACTATACTTATATATGATATATAATTTTTTTATGTTTTACTTAAGATTCTTTATTTTTCTTTTGTGGCATACCTTTATGGTTTCCATTTTGGGTAAACATGATAATTTCATTTTAGGAAGTGCGGACTACCGCCCCCTCAAAGTGATTTGATTCATTAATTCCATATGTGGGATGTATAAACGATGGATTTAAAGTTATTATATATGATTTATGTTACATAAAAATTATGAATATAATTATGGAATTAAAATATACATACCTCTCATTTAGTTTTAATTCCATTAATATGACATAGAAATGAAAGTAGTGTTCATGCGTACGTACGGGTTACCATCTCCATGAACGGTGAATTTAATTTCTTACCTCTAAATGATTATTTAATATTTTAAATACATGTATATTCTGGATATATATGATATATATGATATCAAAATCATGAATATAATTCTGGATATAATGAACCTTTGACCACACGAACAACATGTAATTGTAAGAAGTCCACTTTCAACTTAAGAACCAAATATCGACAAAATAAACATAATTAACTTAAATGATTACATAATGATTATAACATGGAAATAAGTGATTTAAAAGGAATAATGAACTTGTAATAGGTTCTTAATGAAGTAGAAATTAACTCAAGTTTATTATTCAGGACATTAAAGAACGATCCAGTCAAGTCGGACCCGAGGTAAGGGATCCTACTCCTCTCTTTCTTTTTAAGTACACACTTTTATGTCATTACTTTTAAGCTCATATTTCTTGTTATTGGGATGTTATTTTATATTAATATTACTATAATTTTTATTTTCATATGATGAGAGACCATATTCTCTCTCATCAATCAATTTTGGAGGTTTTGAGTGGAATCGTTAGGCTGCCGAATTTTCATAAGAGATCTAACCTCTCTCTTTCTTTTTAAGTACTCTCCTTTATGTCACTTCTTTTAAGCTTCACTTTGTTATTATGGGGGATGTTATTTTATATTCCTCTTGCTGTACATTTTATTGTAATATGATGAGATACCCTATTTGATCTCATCAATCCATTTATGGAAGTTTTAGGTGGGGCTGTTAGGCTACCGAGTTTTCATAAAGGATTTTTAATCTCACTTTTATTACCGTGAGATTTATGCTACATTTTCCACAATTTCCTTTGAGTGGTGTATGTACTGCCCATTATTTTTCTCATTGTGTAATATAAATTCATTTATGAGTATTAACATCAATGTTTTATTGTCCTTCTTTCACGGGGTGTACGTTTCGAAAGATACCAATGTTGGTAAGGGAACCTTTCACCATCATCTTTTTAAAATACTTCTTTTGTTATATCTTTTAATTCACATAAAATTATGTTAGGATATGTTCTTCTATATCCTTAGTGATTTAAATTTTATTTCCAAGTGATGAGATACCCTTTTCATCTCTCATCAACCCATTTTATGAATTTTGTAGTGATGTCGTTAGGCTGTCAAATTTTTGCAAGGGAACTTCTTAACCCAATTTTGATTCTTTTGGATAAGCTTGTACTCCTTGAATATGTCATTCTACAAATATGTGTGAATAACCTATGATTATTTTACACTTAATATCCACTTATAATTGGTGTATTTGTTTGTCACACATAATTATGTAATTGATTTATCCTTAATCCAAGGATATTGTCTTTGTATGGGACTTCGTCTCAATCTCCTTTCATTGCGGAATATTTTTTTTATACACAACGTTATTTTATATGGTGTATAAACCCCTTTGACTTTTACGTTTATCCGAAAGTAATCTTTTTTATACAAATAATTTTACTAAATGACAAAAGGGAATGTTTTTGTCGTACGTATGCGGCAACAACGACTTCTCCGCCACCGTGACCATTATTTGAGTTTAGGCTTCCTCTACAAGCCATACCTTTTTTAAAAGAAAAATAAATACCATGTTTTACTTTTCTTTTATTTTTGAATTGAAAATGGTTTTCATAATTTTTTTATATCAATGTGTTGTATTGATATCTTGTGATTGAAAAGTGGAAATGTTATGTTTCCTTTATGCATGTTTTATGTGATATGATTATGTTATGGTTATTGGGTATTGTTATGAAGACGAGTGGTTCCGTGATAAACTAAGGGCGGGTGATCCCGATATAGCTCTCCAATGCATTGGGTAACGCGATGGGGTTAATCATTAAGGTTTCTTCGAAGAGATTTTGGGAATATACTGTGATGGGTATTCCAAATGTAACCAAGAGGGTTACTCCCTACGTAAGAATGTTATGAGTGCCTCAAGTTACCTTTTTGCCTTATGATTTATATGATTTATTCATGAGTTTATGAGGTATGTTAAATTTCTTATGTTTTATGGGTAAAGTATGATTTCATTCTAATGTATACATGTACTCATGTTTCCTTTCCATATTTTTATATCCCTTAGTGAGCTTTTTATGCTCATCCCAAGTTTTTGAAATGTTTTTCATAGGTCAAGGGAAGGGTAAATGATATGATGATAGTGTCAAGGAAGTGTCAAGAAAGAATCCATGTTTTATTTTAAATAAGTTTCCGTTTATGGGGAAAAAATGAATACTATCTTTTATGTAACCACTTTTTTAAATGTGGAATGTAATGCAAGTTTTATGATCAAATTCTATAAAACTCTAAACCTGAAAAGATCCTTAATTTTTAATCTTGTAATAACTCATGATTAAGTAATGTTTAAGGCTGGGGCCTTATAGTTGGTATCAAAGGTTGGTTTAGATAACTTTAGAGGTTAGGGTATTCTCTAAGCACAAGTGACATTACCATAATGGTTAGGATTTCAGAAAGAGCCCTAGTTTTAGATAAAGTGAATGAGAAAGTATATCTTAGTGTTTATCTTCATCTTTAGTACATGATGGCTTTGTTGATATACTCACACTGACATTTCTGTTTTTAGTGAATGGATGGATCTAGCAGGCACCAAAGTGACAATATGTTTGAAGGAAACAATGGTGGTTCTCTGATTAAGATACTAGATAAAATGGGGGTTTCAATGAGGAAACTTATGGTTGTTCTAAACCAACTATCAAGGAGTCATGATCAACCACTTGAACCTTGGTATGATCTGTAAGGCATCATGTACGAGATGACCAATCGATGTGGAAGTTCAGGTAATAATTATAAAGGTAACCATTAGAGTGTATATGATTCTTACTTTATAGGTAATTATGGGTTATTATATGTTATGATTGAAAATGAAAGGCATGAGATAAACATGAGGTTAAAATATGTTATGATCATTTTTGAATAATTTATCTCGTTTTGGGGAATGTTTTAAGAATTATATAGTTTTGAAAAAAGGACAACAAACAGAACATGTGACAACCCGTCACGTCAGACAAAGATATGGGAATCGAACCCACAACCAAAGTGCGACTGGTATTTATCACCTACCACTGGATTACGTGAAGTCCCTGGTTAGTATGACTAATTCTTTTTAGTTAGATGATTTTAGGAATCAAGAGTAATTTTATTTTGGGTTATCTATAGAAATGATTAACCTATCATCGAGGATATGTGATTAGGTTAATTACTTTTCAATATGAGAATTTAGGAGCAACTGATGTTATTTAGAGATAAAAGTTAATTTTTACCTTGGAAGACTATGTGACTAAATCCTTAAAATATTTGGGATTCAATCTTAGTTTGGTTTACATTGAATAATTTTATGGACAAATTGTTTATCAAATGGTCCTCATTGAACTTTGGGTTTTTTTGAACAAATTTTGGAGATTAAGAATAGATTTTATTTTTATAAAGTATTATACTTTTGTGGATTAACTGACCTTATAGTAACAATTTTGGTTTTTGATTTATTCTAAAGACATGGGAAACACGCAGTTCTCTTTTGTGGATTAGGTGATTCTCAAGAAGTTGATTATAGTACTCTTAATTTGAACAAGTCTTCCTAAATTATCGTCTTTTGGAGAAAATATTAGTTTGATTAAGGAATCTAGTAAAAGTTGAAAGTCTACGTGACAAGTAAGTTTCATTATGATTTAGTTAATCTCAAAAATAAATTCCTCAATGAAGATTAACTTAAAACAAAAATGTTTTCTGTTAACTTTTCCTACTGGGGAATCGAATACCGTTTAACCCACCACCAGTTTGTGATTTTCTTATGGTTAACTTTCTCCTAGACATGTTTACTATCACTCTCCCTCAGAACATGACCCTTTGTTTTTTCTTCCATGTCCATGTTTTCCTACATGGAATCCTAGTATGGGTTAACTCGGGTGACCTCTGTAATTATCATTCTTTATTTTAAAGTGATTGTTTTACCGACTCTTGTTCTGATGTGGTACTTTCAAGGATGTTTCCAAGCCCAATTTTAAAATTGCGAGGACGCAATTCCAAAAAGGGGGAAGGATGTAACACCCCAGGTAAATAAAGAATATTACATTTTTATATTTATCAATATTTGTGAATAAAATATTAATATTACTTTAATGGGGACGCTATGCTCGATGGCGCACCAAATACGCAACAACGAGTTTCTTGGGAATCTTACGTTGCACTGTAATAATAAAATAATATTATTTTAAATGGTAGTTAACGCCTAGCCGTTGTAATGGTGGGAATGAATAGAACAAACTACCAAACGATTATATATGTTTGTCAAATATTTTTACTCTTTAAAATAAATGTTAGAGGATTAAAAATGCGAATGAATCCAATTTTATTCATAAACATTCTAATATTCATTAAAAGGTTGATTAACCGCCTTTTGATGGCGAACCTCTTTTAAATCCACTTTTTGACAATTTTATGTGTTATATTTGACAAATTAAAATTCTTCTTTATAATCGGGACATCAAAATTTAATTTTTGTAAATGTTTGGTATTTTTTCGATAAAGTTCATTTTTTAATGAATGGTGAAAAATGTTGTATTTTAATTCAAACCCACTTTTTAATCTAATTTATTTATTTGATTATATTATATTTTTAATTTGTTTTAAAGTTCAATTAGAATATAGTTTTACCATTTAATCCAATTTTGGTCATTGGAATTAATTTCACTTTGAAATCGGACTTAAACTAGTGTCAATCTTTTGATACCTAATGTTTTATAAAAACACGCTATTTGCTCTGACAACGGGAATTAATTATTCAATTAATTAATGCAACTTATATGTTTTTAATTTTTTAAAATAAAATTCATTTTTGAATTCGGAATATAAAATATAGCTTAGGTTGAAGTTTTGGTATTTTTCTGAAGAACTTCAATTTTTGATGAATAGTGAAACCACTAAGTTGTAGTTAAAGAAACTAATTTTTCATTTAAATGAAACTTTTCCACCTCTGTGTTTTGAATTTCAAAAAATCCGACATACATGGTTGTCATTAGGAAGTAAAATGTGGTTCAATGGGATTAAAATAATTTTTTGGTGAATAGTAACATTTATGTTCTTAATCGTGATTAGAGGTAATTAGTGTAATTTAAGGTAAAAATAATGTTTTAATAATGTGAAATGACCTAGAAACATGTCCTACCCTCATTGGATGTGTCATGGCCGACCATTAAAATCCATGGGTCAACTTGGGGACCCCATGGAGCCACTTTGGTTGGAAAATGACATAAATAATGTTTTATTTAATGTTAAAATAAAAATGTCACAAGCATTAGATGTTTCACTAAAACAATTTTTAAATGGGGTTATACAAGTCATATGTTTGACTATAAATATTAATTGGAAATATAAAAATATTTCCTACATCATGATATTTTTTTATAATTTTTAGACATTAAATAAACAAAAATTTTTATGACATCATAATGATGCAGCGATTACATCATTAATAAAGGATTTAAATAAAATGAAAAGATAATATGAAATATATGACCTAAACATGTCCAAAACCTATTGGATTTGTGGATTTAGAAACCTTATCACCTTATCCTAGAATTATATCAATTTGGGACCTTTTAAATCCGAAACTCATTTTCAAATAAAGTATCATTTCTTTACATTCCAAGAGTGCCCCTCCTCTCTTCTTATAAAAGGCCCCCACCTATACCTCATTACCCACACTTCCAAAGCCTTTGGCTCGGCCAACCTCTGCTCATTTTTCATCTCCACATCCCTCTCTTACTCCTAGAAGCCTCACATTGGGCAGAAGTCTTCCCAAGGAAGCTTTTGATCTCAAATCAAAAAGAGTTACCCAATTTTAAGGTAATGTCTTCCCTTGTGTTCTTTTGTTTTATTTTGCTTCTCCAACCACATAAAAACTTTTTATTCATTTCTTTTGTAACAACTACAGTATCTTAAATATACTAGGATGTTTTTATATGAATCATTCGAGCTACAATTACACACACCTACATCAAATGGTTAAAGAACATACTGTTTCTGTGGATGGCGAGTTTCTGCCTCACGAAACGATGATTGTTCAACACTCATATAACACATTAAAAGGTGGCCATTAAGATGTAACTATACTTATATATGATATATAATATGTTTATGTTTTACATATGATTCTGTATTTTTCTTTTGTGCCATACCTTTATGGTTTCCATTGTGGGTAAAAACGATAATTTCATTTTAGGAAGTGTGGACTACCGCCCCCTCAAAGTGATTTGATTCGTTAATGCCATATGTGGGATGTATAAAGGATGTATTTAAAGTTATTATATATGCTTTATGTTACATATAAATGATGAATATAAATCTGGAATTAAAATATACATACCTCTCATTTATTTTTAATTCCATTAATATGACATAGAAATGAAAGGAGCGTTCATGCGTACGTACGACTTACCATCTCCATGAACGGTGCATTTCATTTCTTACCTCTAAATGATTATGTAATATTGTAAATACATGTATATTATGGATATATATGGTATATTTTATATCAAAATCATGAATATAATTCTGGATATAATGAACCTTTGACCACACGAACAACATGTAATTGTAAGAAGTCCACTTTCAACTTAAGAACCAAATATCGACAAAATAAACATTATTAACTTAAATGATTACAAAATGTTTATAACATGTAAATAAGTGATTTAAAATGAATAATTAACTTGTAATAGGTTCTTAATGAAGTATAAATTAATTCAAATTTATTATTCAGGATGTTAAAGAACGATCGAGTCAAGTCGGACCCGAGGTAAGGGATCCTACTCCTCTCTTTCTTTTTAAGTACACTCTTTTATGTCATTACTTTTAAGCTCATATTTCTTGTTATTGGGATGTTATTTTATATTAATCTTACTTTAATTTTTATGTTCATATGATGAGAGACCATATTCTCTATTATCAATCCATTTTGGAAGTTTTGAGTGGTGCCGTTTTGCTGCCGAATTTTCGTAAGAGAACTAACCTCTCTATTACTTTTTTAGTACTCTCCTTTATGTCACTTATTTTAAGCTCCTCTTTGTTATTATGGGGGATGTTATTTTATATTCCTCTTTCTGTAAATTTTATTGTAATACGATTAGAGACCCTATTTGATCACATCAATCCATTTTTGGATGTTTTAAGTGGCGCCGTTAGGCTGCGGAGTTTTCATAAGGGATTTTTCATCTCACTTTTATTCCCGTGAGATTTATGCTACATTTGCCACAATTTCCTTTGAGTGTTGTATTTACTGCCCATTATTTTACTCATTGTGTAATATACCTTCATTTATGAGTATTTACATCAATTTTTTATTGTCCTTCTTTCACGGGGTGTATGTTTCGAAAGATACCCATGTCGGTAAGGGAACCTTTCACCCTACTCTTTTTAAAAGACTTATTTTGTTATGTCTTTTAATTCAAATAACATTATGTTGGGATATGTTCTTCTATATCCTTAGTGATTTAAATTTTATGTCCATGTGATGAGATATCCTTTTATCTCTCATCAACTCATTTTCTGAATTTAGTAGTGATGCCGTTAGGCTATCAAGTTTTTGCAAGGGAACTTCTTAACCCAATTTTGATTATTTGGGATAAGCATGTACTCCTTGAATATGTTGTTCTATGAATATGTGTGAATAACCTCAGATTGGTTTACACTTAATATCCACTTATATTTGGTGTATTAGATTGTCACACAAAATTATGTAATTGATTTATCCTTAATCCAAGGATACCGTCTTTTTATGGGACTTCGTCTCAATCTCCTTTCATTGAGGCATATTTTGTTTTTTACACAACCTTCTTTTATACGGTGTATAAACCCCTTTGACTTTGACGTTTATCCGAATGAAATATTTTTTATACAAATCATTTTTCTAAACGAAAAAAGGGAATGTTTTTGTCGTACATATGCGGCGACAACGACTTCTCTGCCGCCATGACCATTATTTGAGTTTCGGCTTCCTCTACAAGCCATACCTTTTTTTAAAGAAAAATAAATACCATGTTTTACTTTTATTTTATTTTGGTATTGAAAATTGTTTTCATAATGTTTTTATATCAATGTGTTGTATTGATATCTTGTGATTGAAAAGTGGAAATGTTATGTTTCCTTTATGCATGTTTTATGTGATACAATTATGTTATGGTTCTTGGGAATTATTATGAAGACGGGTGGTTCCGTGATAAACTAATGGCGGGTGAGCCCGATATAGCTCTCCAATGCATTGGGTAATGCGAAGTGGTTAAACGTTCAGGTTTCTCTGAAGAGATTTAGGGAATATTCTGTGATGGGTATTCCAAATGTAACCAAGAGGGTTACTCCCTACGTAAGAATGTTATGAATGCCTCAAGTTACATTTTTTCCTTATGATTTCTATGATTTATTCATGATTTTATGAGGTATGTTAAAGTGCTTATGTTTTATGGGTAAAGTATGATTTCCTTCTTTTGTATACATGTACTCATGTTTCCTTTCCATATTTTTATTTCTCTTACTGAGCTTTTTATGCTCATCCCAAGTTTTTGATATATTTTTAATAGGTCAAGGGAAGGGTAAATGATATGATGATAGTGTCAAGGAAGTGTCAAGAAAGAATCCATGTTTTATTTTAAATATGTTTCCGTTGGTGGGAAAAAATGAATACTATCTTTTATGTAACCACTTTGTTTAAATGTGGAATGTAATGAAAGTTTTATGATCTAATTCTCTAAAACTATAAACCTGAAAAGACACTCAATGTGTGATCATGTAATGACTCAAGATTAAGTAAGGTTTAATGTTGGGGCCTTATAGTGGCCTCTCCAGATGTGATAGTTTTTCACCCAACATGTTTGTTATATATTTTGAAAAAAATATTAATATAATTCTTATAACATCCCCATATATTAATAACCCATAAATAATTCAACATAAAAGACAAGATAAACTATAACGAATTCTAAAACCTTTAATCTTATTACTAAAAAATTTAAAGGCACTCTCCCTCAAATAAATTTTTCACGAAAACATATAGAGAAAACAAAGGTTTGTATTACCATAAATATTTCCCAAAATATACATAATTTTTATGAAGTACCATAAAAATGAAAAAAGGGGTCTCTAAAAATTTGAACATATGATCTACCTTAAACTAAAAAACACATTATGGAATCCATAACTCTTAAATAAATCATAAAAGGAGACATATGTGCTTCCAAAACATAATTCATAATTTATTTCATAAAAAATATGTTATCTTTGACCAAAAAATCTATATTAGAAGTTTTGGTTTATCCATGAACTGATAGAATCTCAAATAGGATATCATTATTCTAGATTCCATGTAGTGGGAGTTAATTAATGGTCTTAATCACATAATATTTTAATAAAGTATGAACAATAATTCTTTCATAGGTCTCATTCATTCACAATCCAACATACAATTCCCAAATCTATAATAGAGGAGATGTCTTCCCTAATTATCATGATTTACTTCAGCTTATGTGAATTCATATTCTTTCATATTATATGTTATGTTAAGATGTTATTATGACTAATTATCCTCATTAGACATTTAATAAGGAAAAATATCCTCATAATTCCCAAACTCTATAAATTTATAGCATAGAAGTGTGGCTGGCTCATTATATGGATATTTATATTTATTCTCATCATTATCTAACTTCTTCCCATCACTTTGGAATTTATCCTCTTGATGACTTTAATTTCCCAAATTAAAACATTTATTAATACTCTTAAGAAAATTTTCACCATGTTTCCTTCTACTCAATGAAAATAAAGGAAATATCATCTTCTTCCTTCCATGGTTTTTAGAGTTTTCATTTAACTCAATATCTATTTTCTTATCAAAACCATGAGATTGATTGGAAAAGAAAATCACCATTCCCAAATGATTTAATATTTAACGATTTATTCATAGCTACTAAATTACCTTTGCAACAATACCCTCTCAATAAATGGTTTTCATCCATTAGATCATCGATCAATATCACTTTTGGATTAGATGAAATTACCACAATAAAACATCATAAGTAATGTAAAATTTTCCTCATATGTATCAATTGGTTATTCATCCTTCGGATTTAACTCATATAATTCCTTCTCCATTCTTTTATGAAGAATAACATAAATTTACTTATTGAAAAAAAAAAGTTCATAAACTATTCTAATTATATTGTGTCAATTTATACTTATTGAACATTATTCTTGATAAGAGTCCCTGATTGATATGATTCACCATCCACAATAAAGACTAATGAAATTAAATTATCATTTTTGGTTCAATATAGAATTGAAAAAATCATTTAAATGGTACTGATAAATTTCCCAACAACTACTTGATCAATGAAGGAACTAAAAGAACATGGATTTATTTTTAAGATAGTCTTATTTGAATGTTTTTTCCTCAATTTCTCATTTTTATGTTTAGCATGATTCATATCATGAAAATTTTTTATGATAATAGTAGTAAAATTTTATATTCCAAATTCCATGAAATTTGGTTTATTATGGGGAAAATAATTTAATTTTCATCTCTCTCATCATTAGCATGATATATTCTTATTAGATTAATTGACTAAACCAAAAATCATAGTTTAATGAGAAATAATTATAGTGGAAAACCACATAATCAAAATAAAAAACTCATTTATCGGATTCCTTAAATAATAACACCCTATTTTAAATCTATAACACCTTAGGTTCAGCCTAGGTCATTCATGAACATCTATTAAAATATTTCATGATGGTTCATAAAGAGTTTGTTAATTTTCCACGTTAACCCACAATGATTATCAAACTAGTTGTGCAACAGGGCTCATTGTTCTGGACTAGGTTATGATCAATTCTAGAGTAGTGTTACATTTTTAAAGTTATTACCCTCAGGTAAAACTATTACAGATCCCCATCCACTTGTATTATTCATATGTTGATCTAATTTCTTAGAAATCACTCACTATATCCGTCACCAAAATTCCAGGACCTCTTCCTATAATTTGACGTATCCTTAAAATTATCATTAGAAATATCCATTGACATGTCCCTAGGTATCCCAATAAAGATTTATCATCCAAGTTTAAAAATAATAATTAATCCTTTTTCTTGATACAAACTATAGAAACATGGGATTTTTATAAATAAATATTACAACATAATAAAAGAATATTGAATACACTTCACAAATACAATCCTGAGGAACATAAACCTATAGGGTCTTTGGATAACAATTAAAAAAAATTCTTATTTAATGAAATATCATCAATATTCCTATAAATATATCCCCGTTTAGTACACTTCATTGAAATAAACTACTTAAACCTCTCTTCATAACATGGGTAAGGGAAACATAAAAAAGGGGTTAGATCAAATGATTAATAAGGGTAAACATGGAAGATATCAATTGATGGTCAAATGAAATCAACAGATAAGTATAAGGGTATAGGATTATGAGTATAGATTATAATGTTCATAACCAATCTATCAAGGATCATACAAATTATCCATATCCTAAACCATTATCATTTCAAAATACATGAACCATAAGTGTGAGAAATCATCATAAATAAATCCTGAACCATATCTTCATGTTATATAAGTGTCACACTATAATAACTATAAAACCCATTTCATATTTCAAGGTTAAGATCTAATATCATAAAATCATTATAGATTATGAATCAACACATGTTTCTAATTTCATAATGGTTCTACCAATATCACTTGTTTCTCATTCATGATTAAGAACATTGACATATTTCCGATAATAGATCTAGCACATCGGCTTGTATTACATAGTAAACGAAGAAAATAAAATTGTTTACCATAATTATTTCATGATATATAAAACATTACACAATTATTTTGTGGGATATATTGGCCCATCTTGTCATATAATCCTTAAATTTTTGTTCCACAGGATCATGAAACATTAATAATATTGTATCCCATGAAACAAAATGGGTATCATAAACATTTCATAATAGTATAAACGATAAAAAATAAATGGGATTCATTAAAATATTTTCTTAATAAAAATAAACCATCAAGATAAATAATAAGGATGGTATAATTTGATCAAATCTCATATGAAGCTTAAGCAACATCAAATGATTCAATCTTATATATAAAATGATTTTAACAGATCACTAGGGACATTTCTTGAGGAAAATATACATTTCACTAGAAATAACTTAATTAAAATATAAAAACTTCACAAATATTAAAGAAAAACATTTTCATCTAAAATAAAATCCAAAATTTTAAATTAATCATTAACACATTATGCGTTCATGATAGAATAAAATATCATTCACGTAGTACATGTTAAATTGAATAATCCGTTCAAATTTTTAGTAAATATTCAAAATTACCTCATTAAAAAAATGAATAAATGTTCCCTTTGAATTTTTTATTAAAAAAAGAGTAAAAATTGTTTTATCCTTCAATATATAATTTTAAATAATTTCTTTACAACATTTTTATAAAACATGGTCCTAGATGAAAAAGGATTTCCAAAAAAGAGAAAAATAAAAATGATTTTTTAATAAAAATTTATTTTGGTCTCATTAGTTATTAAAGAGAGTAAAATTAAATGAAAAAACATATTCTAAATAAAAAAATTAGAATAAAATTTATTTTTATCTATATAGGTTGATCATAATAATTCCCCATTAGAAGCATAATCATAAACAACCCCGATAAAGAATGTGATTGTAATATAAAAACCCTTACCACATTGGAAACATTTCAATCACTGTCACTATGAAATAAAGATCCATATTTGGATATATAAATCCCCATAAAAATTATAATAAGAATAATAAATTAAATTCATGAGATTTATATTCACCACATAAAATAAACAAGTGGTGAATATTGCATATTCCTCATAGAGATAAAAGTGAGATGGAAATCTCAAACCATAAGTCATGAAATCTTTAATAATTGTTAAAAAATAATTTAAAATATATATAGGTTTATTATAAATAATTTAAAAACCCATAATAATATATATCATACCGTATATGATTAACATTGTACCATTCAATAAATAGATATTAATTACCTTCAATGTAAATCTTAAATTAAAAACAAATCACCTCGATTCGGGAGGTCTCACTTTGTCATACACATGACTGGAATTATCATATTCCCATTGAATGAAAAGTAAGAAGGTATATAGGAAATTATATTTCAAAAATTATAATAATTTTATTATTAACATATATATAATTTATATAATTCATTATATCCTTTCTTTTGAGTCATTGAATGAAAACAAATTACATCAGTTTACAAGGTTGTAGTCCGTTGTACACATGATCGACGGTTTCACATACAATTTGATGGAAGAATAGATAGATGTGGGTTATTACATTTAAAAAATAAAATATCAAGAATTTTTAGATAATTATGTTTTTATATGATTATAGTTGAATGGGATTTTAATGTTATGGAATAAGAAACAAAACAAAAAATTACTTTTTATGAGTTTTATATCTTCTTCAGATAACCATTATAGGTTTACACCTAAAGCATAGATAAGAGGGTATCACTATAAAAAAGGCCTCTAAAATGAATTGTATGAATTTTAGAATATATTTGGGATGTTATTTTCCAAAAATTTACTTTTAAGAATGCATATAATGGGAGAATGGGGGACCTATAATACATTGGGTTCAGGACAAACATTGAATTTTTGAAAAGAAAAAGGAGTTTCCACATACTAAACATTCCACAATGATCCAAAATGGATATTTAGAGAATTTTAGATGATATAAGGTTGAAATATGCCCATTAAATTTTAATTTTGAAAGTTGTGTTGTCATTTTAAACATTATGAATTTATTTTTATGCCTACGGTAAACCCATTTTAACATTTAATATGGTAATTAATTTTTTCTAATTTTGTTATTCATTATGAGAAAAAATTAATTTGTGGAAATTATATAATATTATTTATACTTATTAATAAATTATAATACATTTTTACTATTTTTTATTACTGAAGTGGAAAATTTTAATTTAAGATTAAACCCACAAATGCGACGAAAAAACAATTTTCCAAAAAAGAAATTTTGAAAACATTAAAAAAATTAAATATAAAAATAATGTATGAAATTGAATATAATAACATAAATTGGGTTAAATAAAATATATTTCAACTAATTTAACATCTAAACCAATTTAAAAATAATACATAATCTTATAATATCTTTAAATGAAAAGGTAGTTTTCAATAAAAACCAGTATTTTCACATTTCATTGAAATATTAATCATTGTAGAAAATTAAAAAGTGTTTAATCAAAGTTAATTTTGACATAATTATTTAAAAATTATGTTTATTTTAGAGAATATATTTTCTAATAATTATTTCAAAATATTATTTATAAACAAAAATTAATGAAAATCATATTTTAAATTAAATTTATATTAACAGTTTATAAATAAAAATTAAGAACTATTATATCAATATGTTTTCTATATATTACACAATTATAATTTTTTTTTAAAAAAATTATCCCTCTTCATACTTCTATGTTTAATGTCCAAGTTTTAATAGTCATGTTTAAATAATAATAATAATAATTACAATACTAATATTTCGTTGTTAGTTAAAACATGGTGTTGCGTATAATGCATGATATTAAAGAAATTAAATTTATTTGAAAATTAATGATAAAAACTTGGGGTGTTATATGAATATTATGAGTTTTTACCCAAAGTGTGTAACATAATTTTATACATTTATATAATTTCTTACCAGATAGAATAGTTATTCCATTCTCAAGTCTGATAAATAGTGAAATTCAATAGTTTTCTACCAAACAATGGGAGAACCATTTGAAAGAACCAGACAATGGTGAGGATGAAAATTATCATAGTTACTAACCAATAAACCATTCTTATTTCGAGTATCAAAGATTAGACTAATAGTGGATTAGAAATATAAATTTTCAAAGGCAAATTTATGTGGAGCTCAATACTGAAAGATTAATGTAACCATTGTTTATAAAATATTTTATCTATCAATGAAAAGGAGAAAATAGTATCGGAGGCACCATGATATATTTTTTTGATGAAAAATGGGATCCAGATCAATTTGAAAAAATATGTAATGAGTCCCATGTTTTTGTTTTTTAATCCTTCTTCAATGTTCAGTTTATTTCCATACCCATATCATATACATAAAATATTTAATTATAAAGTTTTAAAATCTGAGGGGGAGGAGAAAATCACAAATTAATATGGTGTAGGAATATCCTGAATAATTTATCAGATTTTGAGATTTAACTGGAATCCCTAGAAGAAAAAATTTGTGGCTGATTTATGGAATTTTTATCGAAAATTTAACCATTTCTAACATCCAATTTCTGAGAAAATATTTACTAGATCATAGACATGAACCTGAAATAGTGTTGGATAATATTGATGTTGAAGTGGTTTTTTGTGGGAAAGAATTTTAATTTAAGAGAGTTTATAATGAAAATGGTTAAGAAGAAGAACATGAAATTGTTGACCTTGATGAGGTAGACACAATATCCCATTTGGATGATTGGATACATTCAACTAATATGTATTTTAGACATTATCACTCTATTTCTCCCTAAAAACACAATAAGAAGAGTTAAAGTATAAGGACTATGTGGTTATTTTGGTATCTATAAGTGGTTATTATCCCGAATGGGATGATTCTGTTCACTCTGATGAAGATGAAACATGCATAGATAGATCTCATGTGATCAGATGTACTCCCATACATCAAATACCAAAAGAACCTTCCAATGGATATAAGTCCCTGGAATATTTTGTTTTAGTATTAAACTATCCATATTATGATAAGGATGATTATAATGGTGGTAGTCCACCTGGAAATGGTGGACCTACCATCCCATCTACTCAAAGGGTTCTAGAATGATATCTAAATGTTGAAATAAATTCCCAAAAAAAAATTATGGTATCTCATTTATGACCCTAAGTTGACTAAATATTAGAGTATATTTATTATCTGAATCCCACAATTTTTATTGAGGGTTCTGAGCAAGTTAGTTCCCATGTTGGAGATTTTGAAGTTACTAAGCAATCTGTTCGGGAAGAAGATGTTGATGACAATCAATCAGATATAGAAAGATTAATAAAGGATTTAGATGAGTTAAATTGAATTAATAAATAATATTATCCATAGAATTATATCCCTTATACATATTATATTAAAAGGGATGAATTTAATGAGTTAAAATCAGATCTGATTGAAGTATTAAAAGAAGTTCATAATTTTATAAATTCATTTAATCCAAATTTAGAAGTAGATATAAATAGGTCAGTAATGTTGAAAATTAATAATATTAATCCAACATTTCATATAAATATAGGTTTAATGTGAAGTTATACTGAGTATTTGGATACTAATATAGGATCTCTATAGGTATATTTATATGATATGATGGTTCTTCTTGATCAAGGATAACAATATTTTATTTTTCAACATTCTAAATATGTTCTTCTGCCTCTTACTACACTAGTCCAAACACCTCTTGATGAAGATAAAATAAGGGATCTCATTAGTTAAGAGTTAAAGGTATTCTTTTGATTAAAAATATTCATATCAATTGTTATTTAATAATTATCAAACACATGTTGCAAAAATATTCAAACTAGTTAAGAAATATGTCAAACAATCTGGGTAAGATAGAGAAACAATCATGAATTCCATTGATTTCCACATAATCTCGATATTCAAAAAATTAGTTCTGAATTTTATGTTCAAAAATCTTACATTATATCTTTATATTACTTATTTGAACCAATATTTTAAGACTCATGTTGAGAAAATCAAGATGTTGACCTTAGTATTGGAAGCCATCATGGAGAATTGCAAGGACTTCATTAAGTATTAGAAAAATGGATCTGGTTGAGTGAGTTATTTTACAAGGTATATGGAACCCTACCTTTACAAAACTAATATACTTTTTTTCCCTCCTACCATTATGATATCCCCAAAGCCTTCCCCAATATTATTTACCCTTAACAATTTTTTGTTAAATCCTAGCCAAGTTTTTCAGCACATCTTGCCTATTTCCAAGTGTATAGTCATTGGTAACATTAATTCCACATATTCCCCATAAACTGCCTCTCATTTACCTAATTTTACTTCTAATGGAAATTATTAGGTTCCACTTTTTGAAGTGTTGTGTGTTTTAGACTGAAATTATGACTATAATTCATGATAGGTACATCTTATAGTCCTTTTTGTAATCTCTCTTTAACTATTATTTAAATAATTATATTTAATTTCATTTTTGTTTGTATGTTATATATATAACGTTCCCTATAATCCATTTTTTTAATCCCAAGAGGGGGAGAATTAAGTTTAATAGGAAGGAATGCTTTTTCAAGATTATGTTATGAATAAAATTGATAAAACATGTGATATACTAAGTTCAATTCTTATAATTGTTCTTTATTTTATTTCTCTTATTTATCATGATTTGAAATACTTTAAAAGGGGGATATTGTAATATTAACATTATAAAACAATTTATTTTAATGACCCCAAATAATTTTTAAAATGATATTAATACATTTATTGTTTTATATTAACCAATTTTTTATTTGAAAAAACATGAAAAAATGTATATGTCTGGAACTTACCATTCATACCTACTATAGATGACCATCTACAAATATTGATGGTAAAGTTACCTTGTGTTATGGAATTATTGAAAAAAACTACCTACCATGTATAAATTCATTAAAAATATAGTTCTTACCATGCATTGATGTTAATGTTGTTGCATGTGTACTAATCCTTTTGCATGAATAAATCTAGTTATCGTGCGAAGTTATGTAAAATTTCACTCAATGTTATAATGGAAACATCTATTATTATGGTGACCACACTAAGGAATGTACCGAACATCAGAAGAAGTGTAAAAAATATATTATGTAAAGTACCTCTCACATGTAGTAATGAAGTTATCTTGCCATGTTTTTATGCTTAGTTACAGTGGCTCGTGGTCATGCCAATCAACCATGCCTAGAAACTATGACCTAAATCAAGAATGATTAATATTTTATAACTTACCATTTCTAACATAATAAATTCGGTATTTTATAATATATAACAACTAATTTTCAAATTATTAAGTGTAAAATTACTGCAATTAAGGCTACAATTAATGAATCATGATGGATAAATTTGGATTGAGTCATTTTTTAGAAGAACTAATCATGTGTAAATGTGATGATTTTTTCACTTATAAAGAAAAATAGTGGAATATATGCATGCAGATATTCTAGGCAGTGAAATTGTTATGAATACATTATGAGACTCTATTTCCTCTACATTAGTGAATGACATGATTAAAAAAATTTAATGAAGAAATTAAAACCAATATGAAAAATTATATCTAGTAAGATCGAGTTGCACCAAATTTTAACATCTCTCATATATTTCTATTTATATTTAATTTTAACATCGGATCTAGGTTGTTTTACTCTCTTTATATGTAAACACATTCTCCAATAATGAATTAGAGTGTAATATACACTAATTTTAAAATATAAGCAATTGTGCTCCTACTTATAAAAATGAAAGAGGTCTTTTATGACCTTTTCATCCTTTATCCAATGATGAATTGTGGAAGAGACTTTTTTCCATGACTGTCATAATAAATTTTCTAATATAAACTGATCCAGGTTGTTGATGAATTTAATTTATCATAAACTTCTTTGGAGCAAGTGATTTCCATGTTGAGGGGATTATGTATTGGCTTAAAACTGAACCTCTTTTTAATTTACAAGGGTTTTATTTGATTTACATTACCTGTTTTAAAAAGAATTACTAAAACTTTTAAAACTACTATCAAATCATTACTTTGATAGTTGGATTTAATAAGTTCATTATATTTAATGTTTAATTCTAGAAAATTTATTTCAAAAGATAACGTATTTTTAAATTATTTTAAATGAGATATGATAAAACCATTAATAAAGTTTTCAAAATATAAAACTATATAAATATACAATTTTATCAAACGGGGCATATTTTACAAATTGTGGGATTTTTTTAAAAATAAATTTATTAAAAAAATTATTGGAGACTAAATACACACCCCTCTTGAGTTATCTGTTAGGACCAACAATAACATTCATGTGACAATTATTCAAGGAAGTGATTGTGTGAAAAAAATTAAATCCCTATAAAATAATTTTAATTACAATATAAAATAATTATATTTCATTACACATGTAATCTTGGAATAACAATTTTAATGAATAAGTAATATTACCCAATGAATGTTTTTTTCATGAAACCCCTTACCTCATGTACGACTCACCACGTACATAATTTATCACATGTATAGTGAAAATATATTAATTATATATTTTCTTAAGAATAAATTTTTGGTTTAACAACTTATTTTTATTCCTTTTATATCATTTAATACATTTTATTATAAAGTTATCAAATCACTTATGTTCATATTGAATGTTTTTAGGATATTCGGTTACTAATTTATAAATAACTTTAGTGGGTTAACCATGGTAAAAGGGTCATGGTCTCATCATATATATAATATTACATAGGAAAAATTATAATTTTTATTAACTAAATACAATTTTATAATCATCCATGAAATGTATACATGAAAAATGAATCACATTACTTCATGGAGGTGGTATTCCACACATAAAAACAAGGATCATTATAATTTTTAACTAGTTCAAGTGTAATAAGTAAAATAGTATTTTACAATTATAGATTCCTAATAATTTAATAAATATCATTTATATTCATTAAATATATTATAATAACCCTCCTTTGTAGGTTGTGATGAAAAATGAAACACATAACTTCATGGTGGTAATAGTCCACATGTCAGTTTAAGTGATGATTTCATTTAACATAGTATGTATATGGAGATGAATATGTATTATAACATAGACATAATAACATCTAAATATAGTGTAGAGAGTGATTTATTTATATAAAAATGTTTTTGATAGAATTTAATGAGGTGTTAAAAAAATATAATGAATGATATTGGTTAATAGTTATAATTATTATTTGAGAAACAACTTTTTGCATTCAAATTATGTCATTTATGTAGATATTTTAGTGTGGCCAAAGCCTCTAGATCATTAATATTATGGTATTAAAGGTATTTTTTATATATGTATTCATTTAAATGACTCAAAATATATTAGGAAGATAGAATATTGTGTGAAATTTTATAATGGAGGGGAGTGGTATTATTATAATTATTAAAAACATTAAAATATAATAAATATCATAAACATGTCAAGTGGAACCATGTGATGATAATTTTGATGGTAGGTAATTTTAATGTAGAAATAAATTCATCCATTAAAATTTATATATGTTAATTTGGCATTTGAAGCCTTATCATTTGGTTTAACATCCTCCTCATCCCTTTTAAAATTATTTGTAGTTACACATTTTCACTCGTTTGTGCTTAAAAATTTACTTCTAAGGTAGAAAGAGGTTAGAAATGGTCCATGGGTAATATTTTAAACCATTTAATATCCCAATTTTCTTATTTTATAATTTTAATTTATATTAAATCATTTAATGAAATGTTTTCTGTCATAAAATATCATTAAATTCATTTTTTGGAATGTTAATTTTACTTGAATTCAATGACATAAATATAGAAATATGATTAGAATTTAAAAAAAATTGAAATTAATTATATTGTATAATTACCTATTAAAATCAAGGAATACTACAATTCAACCAAATAATATTAAATTTATTATTTTTTATATTCCTTTACATTAATTTTTTTACATCTTGCATAAGCACTATTTCGATATTGAATAAACATTTAAGCTAATAATACCATCACTAAAGATTTAAAATAAATTACCATCATAAAATGAATATATTAATATTAGGAATAAAAATTATAACTGATAATAACATCTTTTTATACCTATATAAATATGTTAGATATATTAATATAATTAGAGTGAAATTTTGAATTTATTCTTTACTTGAAATAGTATAATGTTTATAATCAGATAAATGTGGAAATAAATTTCCAAATTTTCAATTATAGGATGTTATTTTTATAATTCCAATAATACAAATAAATAATTATAACAATTATGGATAGTTTTTGGATTTATCATATTGTTTCAACATCATTTTACGCATTTTACCCTTACGAGGGTGACAAATATCTACCAAAATTAATATTCATAATGACAAAAAATAAAAGGTATCTACTTACCAAATTTCAAACTCATTATTTCTAATATTTAATCCATTATTTTTTAATAAATTCATAGAACTCATAGAAATATTGTTTTATATAATTTCATAAAATTCAATGAAAATTATTTATTTATAATATTGTGTTCTTAAGCCTAAAAATGAGTTTATAGAAAAATAAATATGATGATAATTATTTCATAATTAATTAGGTTTTTTATTATTAAAGGATAATTATTTTAATTTAATACTAAATAAAAAACCTAATTTTACATTAAAATTTCATTATTTGAAGAAATAAAATGATATTTTTCCAAAAAAAACTTAATTTTTCACTATTTACTCAGAAATCAAAATTTTTAGAAAAATACTGAAACATAATTATAATAATATTATTCCTTTATAATTTAAAAAATAATATCCATATTATAAAATAAAATTTATTAATGTTTTCAAAATTAGTAATAATACTCGTCCACAAAATATAATAAAAATAATTTTTTATGAGAAAGTATTTTTAAAGAATTAAATGTATTTATTTTTATTAATTTTCTAGAAAATATATTTAAATTAATGTTAATTAATTAAATTGGATATATAATATAAATTTTAAATAGAATAATTTATAATTTGTGATTAATTGAATCTATTAATGATAAAATCCGTTGCACACATTAAAAGTGTTTTATGAATACTATCTCTTTTACCAACAATGTATATTATCATCATTTGAAACCAATTGATAATAAATGTACGATTTTCTATTAATTAAATTAAAAAAACTATATAAATAGTTCATACTATATTTATTCCCATTAATAACTCCCAAACTAACAGCTTTTCCATAACAGTCATATTTAAAATATAATTTTTATATAGTATATCGTTGTTCATTTAATCTCGGTGTTGTGTATACCACACACTATCAAATATATTAATTAAATAAAATAATTTATTAATTCTTAGGTCTTTAAAATTAGACCTCTATAATTATCTAATCTGATATATAATATATGGTGAAAAATTGTTAAGCTCTCCATCTAGTGTGTTGTTGCAAGAAATCTCACGAAGGTTGGCCCAGCTGATCACTCAAATATTTCCAACTCATCAATATTGGTAAATATTTACTAATTTTGTAAGTGGTATGTCACACTAAATCTGTATCAATGTTCCCATTATTTTATTCTATTATACTATTCTATGCCATAAATAATTCAATAAATCATAATTCTTCAATAATATGATACCTAGAAAACCACTCTTTGATAAGAATAAACTCATAGTATCAACAAAAATGAGCAAGAAGATTATCACCCATGGTTGAATAATATTTCTCAAGGGGGGAGGGTAATAGATTTACCAGGATCTCTAGTTTTAGAATAAATGATATATTTGGAAAAAAAATTAAAAGAGTTTCAATAATTATGAGTGACAAACTGGAGAAGACATAAATTATACCTCAAACTAAGTTGGTTACTACATAACCAAATACAATTATTTCATGAGTCTGTGCTTGTACCTAACCAAAGTTATTATATTCCTTACATGGGAAGTTTTTTAGTGGCGTTAATTGATCAATGCATCAAACCCAACTATACTCTCTTTTTCCATCATCTTTCCTACAAAATCCACCTCTTAGAGGGCCACCCAATCCACCATGAGAAGGTCCTTGATATCTATGATAATTATTTAATATAATTTCATCAAAGAAGCTACCCCAGAAATCCTATACTATATTCCAAGATGGATTAATACAATATAGGGTTTCTCTATTAGTGAAATAACTACAAGACTAGCCCACATTCTTGTTTGTACCCCATGTGGGACCCATTTTACCATGAGATAGTTGGACCCAGATCAAGAATGTCCCTATCTATTATGCACAGACCAAATCACATAAATTGATATTGGTGATGTTGGTAAATCTATGCTATAAATCCTCATCCAAAATAGTATTAACTTCCTACTCTTCTAGAAATATCTCAATTACCAAATCATATTTTATAACTCTAGTATATTTGGGGATGTACAGGGCAATGGTCTTTGGTCAAATCTCCATTTAAATATCTCACATGAACTTTTGATCATCTGTAAATAAAAAATAAACCTTAACATGAGAATACCTCCAAAGTTTATATAACATAATTTAATATTTTCACATGGCCATGCTACTATTTTGAAGGACTAGAATATCCATATATTACCCCATTATACTCTTTATATAATATTATTCGTATGAAAACAAATTCATAAATATAAACCTGGTTAGAGCGGCCCCATCATAATTCTAAGTGATTATTTCACACCAATAACATTTTATACTATAAATAAAACTCAAATAATGAACCACTGTTTTTTTTATTTCATGATAAAACAATATAGGAAATATAATTCACCAATTATATGTAATTTTATTTCATCTATATATAAATATTCCATCCAAACCTTGGAGGCGGCTATAACGAAAGCTCAAGAAGTGCACCTAATTTTTCGTTTTAATCATCCATTTAAATTAGGATTACAATTCAATCTTCAAGGGGGAATACTATTTTTGAAACTAATGAGGGACCTACTATCTATATATAGGTTGGAGACACAACTCAATAATATCCCTTCACTGATTCCTTTTTACTAAAATTGCTAGAAACTAGAACCTAAATTATTGTAATTGGCACATTATGACCCTTCCTCTATCATAATGATGGTTGTCTATTGTGTGTAATCATATGTTAATAAATATTAAAATGTGGTTATTAAAGTATATATGGGTGACATGACATGAAAAGGGCATGAAATAACATAATTTAACACTCCATGATTATTGTAGTATCATGTATTATCCTAAAATTGATGTGATAGAGTTTTTAATTGATTTATAGATTATTAAAGTCTTGGTGATAGGATATAGGAAATTCCCAAGTAAATCATTAGGCTCACTATGTTAAATTATGAAAAAAATACTCATCAACACAATTTACATAAAATCTTAACCCAGACCTCAAAAACATCTTACTTCCAACTCCTTCCATAGAATAGTGTATAATTATAATATAACTCCGAATAATAATGTCTTTCCTGGGCACAAATTAAGCTAGGTTTTCGACCCCAATCCCACATCCAATAGTCTATTGGTAATAAAATATATAATATAAGAAAAAAATCAAATTAATATCTTTAGAATAATTAAATCCTATACACTTCTATATGTTTTTCCAGTATAATATAACATTTAAATAATAAAACAAAAACATACTATTATATTACATTAATGTGAAACATAAAGAATAAATAACAATATTATATAAATAACACCCCAAAGTAGGGAAAATATCAGATCCCAATATCAACAAATGAAAACTAACCACTAAAAACAAAAAATGGTTACTTAATATCACACCAACTCACAACACAATCAATTAATATAATAATTTCCATTGAGTTTCACTTTTTTGGATCTTACAACTCCACAAATACTTAATTTACCTCAAAAATTCTATTATATTCATAGAAATAGAATGTTCTGAACTAAATCCCATGCATATATGAGTAGAAAAATACCCCATAATATTTCGTGGTACCATGAATAACAAAAAAATATCAGGTCATCATAAAAACTAAGATAATCTCATATTTGAATCAAGAGAATATTTCAATCATGGATAATGAATATCACAGTATTCGCAACTCGACTCCATAGATTTCATATACCATCGGAAACCTAGAACACCTATAATATTTCATTTAATGCAGTACCAAAACACATAACTCTCGTATCTTCCACCAAAACTCTCCAGACTCATATTGGTGGACCCATACCTTGTTTATGATTTTATATTAGATTAAGGGTACCTACAACTAAAGATACCCCATGTATAGTCATGTAAAATGACTATTGGTTAAGGGGGTTACCTACTCAAAGATTGGTGGACCTTTACCACATTACAAAATGGGTTTATCAACTCCACTATGTGTTTGGAGGACCTTAACCATGTCATCAATGCATCAACATGTTGGTTACCAACCATGTGGTTACTCCAAACATCTCATCTACAAATCATCACCATATTTACAAATTGATGGAGCATAATTTGAATAAAATACCTTGAAATATTACATAATAATGAAGAGATATATATAAAATTTACAACATATAAAAAAATATCAGAATAAACCATTAACATATGTAATTTTGACACCCAAGTGAGATGATATAGGGAATTATAATGAAAACCTAGCATATGGAATGTAACCCATTTAACATAGTCTGTGAGCCTCAATTAGTAGTTGGCGTACAATTCCACTATCCAATCATGTCGAATAAATATAAAAGGCTATTTGGGTATATGGAATAGCATGTGGTACCCATGGGAATGTCTGGAATGTACTTCCACCAGAGCACATGTCCAGTCATCATGGTGTATGACATTCCCACTTTCCTAGAGAGTGTAGGGGGTTAATGTATTATCCTAGAGGGTAAAATAGAAACCCTATTGTACTTTTTTTACTAAACAAGTAATATGATCCATATTCGTGCACTATGTGAATGTTAATCATGTATGAATCCCTTATCACCCCTTATTTAGAGTCATAATATGTGTCACAAATTCATAGTTGTTTTATACATAATATGTACACTAAAATAATTTCCAAGAATTGGAATCAGAAATGGTATGTGACTGAATAATTTTTTTTCAGTCATATATTTTCTATATTAATGTTTTTTTATCAATTTCTCCACCATATCTAAAAATATTTTTACTTTCAGCACCTGTTTTTGTGCCACCCGCAACGATCACCATTAACACTCATTGACAATTCCCTACAACCTAGTATCCTTTAGAGAAATCTTAAAATGAATGGACACCAAAACTTCACACAATTAATCAACCCCCTCTACCATCACCATAGTTAGTCCTATTGATTCATCCTTCTTGGATGTTTCTTTTATTCATTTATCTTTTAACCCATCATTGGACACTATGAAGATTGGCAGGTCCATTAATGGGTTTAGAGTGATAATTCTATAATCATAAGGAGTATAAAAAAATGATATGTCCAAATATATCTTAAATAAAATACATGTGCATTTTTAATTGATAACAATATACATCAAATGTGAATGTAGTTAAATCCATCATTTATATTAGATGGGTTTAAATTGTTAAAGATCATTTTATTTTAAAATATAACATTCCACCATGGGAAAGTGTTAAAATATAATTTTTATCCCGAATATTATCATGGGGATTCCCATACAATGAAGGCGTGTTAGTTCCTTCACTGTTTGTTGAAGGATACTCTGGGAAAAATAGATATTAAATAAGATTTAATGTGAACAATGTATAGTAACAAGGGGGATCTAATCCCTAATTGAGGATTCCCAATTATCTTTATAAATTTTATATAATCACCTATGTTAGAGATATCATGTTCCATATTTAAGAGTACATTACTTCTCATTAATGTGGGATTCATTGAACTATTTATTAAATATTCTCTATTCTAATAATAAACAAACCTATTGATTTATTTTTTATGTAACTTTGTTGAAGGAGTTTCATTCAGGTAGACCCTATATCTTATAAACTCTTATATCCTACGATTGAGGATAATTGATGAATCTCATACCTCAAATAACATAATATTCTCTTATGAAATGATATTAACCATATAAATAACATATCATATAACCTCAACATATCAAAAACTATTATATACCCATATTTTTTGTATAAATAATAATTTCCAAAATACTCTAAAATACACCAATGTCTATGAAAAATATCACAACTCTTTCTAAATATACCGAAAACACTTTTGGATATGGTTTGTCAAATATTATATTTATTTTTTAGAAATTTGGTTGGACTAAAAATTAATCCTTATCAAAAGTCCAAACTGTTGGTACCTATAGGCCATAGTAGTATTGAAAAAAATGAATTTCATATTTCATATATGTAAGTAATGATATTCCTCAAACATAGTGTTAATGAAACCCATGATAATAAGGGATCTAGTGTGATCCCCAAAAAATGTACGCATATCTTATATAATTAGTTCCCCCAAAACATATATAATATACAAAGTAAGTATAGCTATATAATTTCTTTTCCTAAGAAATAAGTGACTACTATACATGAAATATTTCCAATCTAATATGTTCCCTTAAATTCATTATTATTTCCCAAAAAAATTATATCCTTATCAATGATTACATCACTTTTCATTCAACTTGGTGATGATGACATTAGATTCCCATAATCCATTTGGTTGAACCACATCATATATGAATAATATAAGAATGGTCATGCATTACCACACCCTAATTCAATCAAGGTCTTGTTTTTGTTCTCAATATATGAGTGGAAAAATACCATCTAGGACAAGATTTAGGAGATGACATTATTAAAAATATACCTGACCATCCCATTATTAGCTAAGCCAAAATATATTTCATAACAAATATTTAGAAGTATATGTGTTATTAGGGTTAGTATCTCACCAACCTCGAGTAAAAAATGATTATTAAAAAGAATGAATCCCTATGTATATTGATTACACAAATATTTGTACCCATGATTGTGAGCACCGAAAATATACACAATAGTAGATTATCTCAATAGATATAAACTTTAAACTAATTCATTGGAGTGTGATATAGGACACCACCCCTTATTATTCATACTAATGAGTGAATCTTGAATTCAATCACTTATCACATCATAAAGAACCCATGGAAATATAATGGGTTTAATTTAACACAAAATAAAGAACACATGAAAAGAAAATGAGTGTTATATGGATTCATATAATTAAATAATTAATAATACCATTTATAATCATAACATGATAAATTCATGGAAAATAAATAGGTATCTAATGACATCAAGAAACATTCAAGGAAAATAACTTTCAATAAAGATAATAAGCATATAGTATTTACACTATATAGATTTGGGGTATATGGTTCATTCAATAATTTCCCCAAATCAATCGATGTATGGAATCAAGATTAACATTATTCAAAAAATTTATCAAATGTAGGGTCTTCACAGAGTAAAACATTGGGCGAAAATTTGGAAACATATATAGTGGATGATTAGGAAATAAAAATGAGGTGTTGGATTATTCTTCCAAAATAGAATAAAATTATATAGGTCATATAGAGAAAAAATATAGATGATTACATTATAATAATATCCTTCATCAAGAATAATGTATATCAACGAATGAGTATTTAAATGAAAACCATTTTCAAAAGCATTTGGAAAATTTTTTATGGAAATAAGAGACATCTGTGATATTTTAAAAAAATAATACATAAAAATGTATTATAAATAAATAATAATAATATTTTACTTTAAAAAATAGTTAAATCATATATGTGATGTATCACAGAAAATGAAAAATGTGGTCTACAGAGGTGTTCACAAGGAAAATATGAAAATGTGATTATTCTTACACTTGGATGAGAACGACCCATATAGAAAATGTAAAAAATGAATTTAATTTTTTTAAAGAAGATAATGTAGTTTAAAATGACCTTATTAAATTATGGAGGTATATATAATTAAATTTCCAAAAATCATCCAATTAATTATGACATGGAAAAAGGGAGGCTCCCTACTGAAAAGAAGAGATGTGGTTTATTTCACTTTCAAGAAACACTTTTGGTAAATTATGAGTGAATTGGTATATGTAATATAAATGGAATGTATGAAACCAACTGAAAAATAGAGAAAATTATTGGAGGTTTTATAAAGAATAATAATTCGCCATATAGATTAGCTTTCAAAAAAGGATTTTTAAAATAATTTTTGCAACGAAACACGTTATGGATTGATTATAAATTTTATCAAAAAAAACATTTAAGTATTGCATTTTATAAAAAAATTCCAATTTAAATAAGCACCATGATATGTCTATTCAAACCCCATGAATATGGAAAAATACATATATTAAGAAGTAATAATACCATATCATATGTATCATGGTGTAAATTATGAAATAAGTCTTAATAAATTAAATTTGATAAAAATAATTCCTTAAATTGTTTATCAACTTAGTTGAATGCACTATAAGCTCTTGTGTAACAAAAATAAATATCTGAATGACCAATTTTAGAAAAAAATTCATATATATAACCTTTTATTCTCATCATTTATGATTATTATCTACATTTAATTAGTTAGACAATACATATTTTCTATATTGGATGTGGGTAAACATGATCGTTTTAAAATATTTTAGTAATAATGTTGTTTTAATTATTTATTATCTAGAAATTAATAAATATATATTCACTAAATACATATAGTTAATTAAATAAAAATTATGTATGAATTTTAAATTTCATTTGATCAGTACTTTAGACTTTACCGTAGAAGATGAAATTGATAAAGAACATTTTTTGACGATTTTTAACATAAAAATATTTTTTTAATAATTGATGTGATAAGTATTGATGTATATTTTTTAGAAACAAAATAGTTATTATGTACACATTAATATAATATAATACTATTAATTTTTTCTAAAAAATCATTCATTAAATAATTTCATATTATTGTTCAAGTATGTGCCTAAAATTACAAAAATGAACATAACATGATTAATGGATAATTATGATGTTATTTAATAACAATATAATAAAATAATATATATAATAAATATATATATAATTATAAAAATAATTATTTTATATGAAAATATTACATAATTTTAATTAATGATTTTCCTATTAGTACACTGGTTTTAAACGCTAGACATAACGATAACGGTTTGTTGATAAAATCATTAATATGTTTTCAAATATTGAATAATTTATCCTTAATGATATTATAAAAATATATATTCTAGACCCATTCTCATGAAAACCCCTATAATGCTTTGACGAAAACAAAATTACAAATTAATTATCCAATGGAGGTTGTAGTCCATATATACACATGGTTTATGATTTGATTTTACATAGTAGAGGATAAATTAATAAAATATATTATCACTTAATAATCTAAAATAATTTTTAAGTATCGTAATTATATATTAAATTCATTATTAGTTCCATTTTTGTAAGTTAATTAACAAAAATTATACACGATATTTTATGGAGGAGGTAGTTTTTGCACATAGAAATGTCATTTTCTCTATTCTTAAGGAAAAAGGGAAGGGTAAAAAAATAATTTTAAAATTTTATGAAAACCATACTTTTATAATATTAGTGCTTATTCGTTCATATTTATGAGTTAATTAAAATGATATAATAACATACCATAAATAAAAAAAGAGGTAGAGAGTTTCAGAACATATAGAACAATTCTTAGATTGTCTTGATTATGAATGGGGATAAAAAATAAATGGATGGTATTTTGAGATGATAATAACATCATTAAGGTATATATTAGTGTTTAAAAGAGTCTAGTGTTGTTTTTGGGAAGAACTAATGGGAATTGGTCATTCAGTTATTTGATGGGATTAGAGTCCCATTTAAAAGTGAAATTGACATGAATTTTACTAAATACCCAAAAAAATAAATAATGGAAAGTCAGTATCAAGTAAAGTGACGAAAAAATGAGTAATATTAGATATTAATAGAGTTAGGTTCCCTATATACCTCAAAAACTCAATGAAAATATTTTTTAACACATTTTTCCCATTAACTCTTATGTTACTCAATTTTAGCATTTAGTTTTTCACCATAACAACCAATTTTTACGTAGACAATTTATCCTTTATTCCCAAAAATAAAACATTAATTATTATAATAATCAACACTAAATTATTAAAAATTATAAATCCTTTTTTATTAAATTTTTAAATGATATAAAAAATAATTTAAAAATACTAAATATAAATTGTATAAAATTTTTTTTTCAGTGAAATAATATTTGAATTCAAAAATATCAATCCCAGGGTTGTAAAGTATAAAAAATATTTTAAAATGGAAAATTGAAATTATTAAATTAATAATTATTCAATAAAAAATTTCCTTTATATTGTATATCATACTTATATTATAATAAAATTCACATTATCAATATATTAACAATGCACCTAAAAATAAATTCTGTTAAATAAAATATTAATAAATAATTCTAAGATAATTTTTACATTCTAAATAAAAAACATAATGTATATTTATCTAATTAAGAATCTAAAATTTATAAATTTAGTTTCAAAATGAGAAATAAAAATATAAATAAAAATACTTTTTATTGAAAAATGATGTTTTCAAACATTAAGCTGTAATAATACTATTTCATATGAATATCTAATTTAATTGATATTAATATGTCAATTTATTTATAATAATTTTTTAAAATCATTCAATTTTATTTATTAGGATAAGTTATTAAATATATAACAATATTTTGAAAAAAAAATATATGTTTATAAAAAATATTCTGTAATAAATTCCATTAAAATTATGTATTTATTTTATATAATTTAATTTTAAACCATAATTATTATTAAAATATTTATTTAAGTATTATATTAACATTATATAATATTTTAAAAATATTATTAATACATATACAAAATTAAGAAATATATGTATATTCAATGTATTTTAATACCATATTTCTCTTTCGTTGGGAGTTATCATATTTTAAAGTCACTACATAAAAATAAACAACCTCAATATACCTACTGGACATATAATCGAGGACCATATTTATAAAGACCTTATTGCACAGACCCTATTAATAATGGGAAATTTTCATTTGTATACATAGACTAATCAAATCCTTAATTCATTAAAATCCCATATTGAGGGGCATTGTTCTTAATTAATTTTATAGATTTTTTATAATGCTTTATCCTTTCAGGGTTCTTTTACACATTATAGTCATCGTTTTTCTATTAGTGTTCCTCAAGGAAGAATATAATCTAGGAGATTTCCTTGTTATAATAATCTTATACTTCTCCATCCATTGCCCCTATTATTATAGGAACTTTTAATAAACATACATCATCCTTGTTATTAATAATCCATGCTATGTAGTAATTAATTTCATATGATTTTGATGTAATTTACCTCTTATTAATGAATATAGTGTCTTTAGTTTGTTTTGTATCTAGTAGAGAATGTTTTTTCATAGTATTTTTGTCCTTTTGAAAGAATATAGAAATATTTTATAAGATTTTAGATATATATAACAACAAAAAAAATAAGAATAATAATAATAATATTAATAATAACAACAACAAAGGATCCTAGAACCAGGGCTCTTACAATGTGATCTGCAAGGACCACTTCCCTATTATATTTTTTGAAAAATATTAGAGGGGCTATATTTGAAGGGTCACTCCTATTTCTATACTATAATATTTGGGTATATTTATGTCATAATAGCTGTGTAAAACTTGGAAAACAATATATTCAAATTCACATTGATTATATTTACATATCATGGGATTCTTATTGGGCATCACAATGCTAAAGGTAACTATCAAAGGTGCATGGTAAGTATTTATTTAGATATTATTCTGAAAATATTTGAGGTATTCCTTGATGATATTACTATTTATTGAACATGTTATGAAACATATCAAGAGAGTCTAAAAAATATATTTAAAAAACTATATTTATTAAAATGATTTAAATTTCGAAATTTCAATTTCATGGTAGTGATGGTAAATGTTTTGGGTTAAATAATTTCGAAATATTGGGTTGAACTGGATAAGTACCAAATTTAAATTATTTCTACATTTCCTTACCCCACTATGGTGAGACATATTAGATATTTTTGGGGCATGCTATATTTTAAAAATTGTTTATTAGTGGATTTAACAAGATGATGCTTTAAAAAATAACTAGGGACCATGATGTCTCAAAAATCTAGATGACACCCATGAGTTATATACCACAATTATTAGACCTTTCACATAACCAAAATAAATTACACAACAACATAAAATCATTTTTTTAATTGTTTTATCAAAATGTTGGTTTTAATTTTTAAGATGTAATGTAATAGTATATTGTGAAAATGTCACACTCATGTATTTAATCATGAAATGTGAAGAAAATAAAATTTTAGCGAGGTAGATGTTGTTATTGAAATAGTCTGATGTGGAGATCCGTGACAAGAATAGTTGTGTAAATCTAATTTCATACCACATCAGTATATTACCCCTACAATATCGTGGATGAACCGACAACTAAAACAAAACTAGATGACACCTTCTACTATATGGGATTGTACAAATTCAGCTAGGTGGCCCGATATGTTGATCTAGTAATTTTTTGGTCACATAAAATGTTCATCCTTCATTAATATGTTACAAAAATTTAAAATGAAATCTATGTTTTTGTATTATTTTTGGTATTATCCTTGTAGAATATTTTAAATATCCATTTAATAAGGATGTGTATCCCCAAGGAATAAAATTAAATTAGGGATATCTCTTTTCTATACACTAAAATATGGAGGCCATTTTGGACCTCAAAGAATATCAAGGATTTTGTTAGAAGCTGATTTATTTTGTCTTTCAATTTTTAATGGATCACATTATTTTTTTAAATAATTTCCAAATGTCAATATACTGGTTTAGTTTCCAAAAACATGAAAATACCCAAAAGTCCTTTTCAATTAAGAAATATATGTTGTATTCTGATTAAATTTCATGGTTCAATTTCCATTTTAATTTGGTTTCACCTACATATAAGTTATAACAGACTATGTTTCTACGTGGATTGGCACAAAATAAACCAAAAAAATGATTATATGGTTTTCATTGAGTTTCTAAAAATATACATTTTTTTAGATTTGATGTACCCTAAGTAATAAGCAGTGAATAAGGCACATAAATCTATTATAATAACATGGAATCATTGATGAAGAGGTATAGAGTGCACTATAATTCTATAAGTACCTATCACTCATGGATTAATGGGAAATACATGCTTTCTAAAATATATAATAATAGGGATCTAATGATGATAATACATTCCAGAAGAAATGTCTATAGTAAAAAGATAGTGGATAAATTATTAAAATACATAAACAACCTACAAAACCACTTTTGGTATGTACCCTTATATAATTGTTTATAGAAAACAATGTATCAATCATTTTGAGTTATAACACAGGTATTACTGGGATTTGAAGAATTTGATCCTATAATATGGAAAAAAATTAGAGTAGAAGATGTTTTAGATGATGGAAGTAGATGAACCAAGAAAAGAATATTATTGGGAATAACTATTGTACAAACATAATTATAGATATTTTCACAAAAAACTCATCAAGTGATGATACATTGAATTTGGATATAATGTGTTTTTATAATATCTATGAATGAATCCCAAGATGGGTTAGCATCATTACAATAGGATTAGACCTTATGTAATAAATAACACATTTCTATTTGGTGTATTTATGTTGAGGGGATGAATCATAACAGCCCCTAAAAGTGAAAAACGAACAAGTCAAACATTATTATGAATAATTTTTAAAGTAAACAATGCAGTGTTCAAAAATCTAACCATTTACTATTAAATAAAGGACTACAAAGTTTTTTATTTCCCATTCATTAATCTAGATACTCACTATTTTAAAATAATTTTCTATGATAAATTTTTGCAATCATTAAATATATTTGTGTCTAAGATATTATTTTGGGATAATGAAATATTACATATAAGATTAATACATTTTCAATTTTTATTAGGTTATTTCTATGGGCCAATGACTTAAAATAAAATAAATCAAAGAGTGTCAAAATCTATTTTTAGGGTTTCGTATATAGTTTCTACCTGCTTTTGTTTCTATATTTTTTGAGTTTCTCTCGATAGGAAAACATGCGGTGAATATAATCATGTCTATGAAAGATACCATGCTAGAGTGGAAAAAATCCATTATTTATAAAATTTTGAGTGTTAAATGATTGTAGAGTGATTTTGATGAAACTTTTCGTGAAAATTTTGTCTTAGAACATGGAAAAAAAGTGTGAATGAAAAAAAAACTTTGTTGAAATAAAATATTTTTATGGGGACACAATAATTTTGAAATTAATTCAATGAAACATTTCTTTTTTGAAAAAAAAACAACGGGGAACCTACTAAAAAATAACTGATATATATCCCTTGAAAAAAGATTAAATTTAACAATTTGGGTTCCAAAAAATAGAAATAAATTGTGCAATGGGTGTTTGATTAATAAATTCTATTTCAAAATTCAATAGGTTAATTTCACAATGATGGTTATAAAAAATTATAATAACATCCTAGTAGTATTAATTGTATAAATTTAGGTGATGTTAATATTGAACATATTTTAATAAGGGGAAATCAACTTATATAAACATTATTTGAGTTGTATCAACAAAGTGAAAATTGGAACTCCTATTTTAAGAACATTAAACAAAGGGATAAATATATATTCTGCTTGATAAAATTCTTATTCAACATAAATATATCTACATCACTCATGACTTTTAAATAAGAGATTAATTTAACTGTGGTAATGAGATTAATTCCTAATTACAGAATAAAAATTCAAATAATGGAAGAATCAATGATATTAGTCCTTTCTAGTTTGTGCAATTAAATAGTTGTAGGGAATACCACTTCAAATAAACCTAATTCCTTATATTTCCTCATAGAGATATTTCTTAATTGTGGGGGAGTGGTGAATCATGAAATTTCATAATTTCATACCTAAAATTCACTATTAAAATATACTAAAACTATTATAAAATCCATGTATTGATCACATCCTCATAATATGGTTTGTTTCAAGTGGATAATTGATATTATGATTAATTTATTATCTTTACTTATAAATTTTATTTTCAAATTGACATATAATTTAATTTATTTAATCTTATTCTCTAAAATGTTTACTAATTTTTTGAATTTGTTGCACGCCATACATCGATTTAGAATGTTAGGTGTATATTGTTTAATTGAAGTTAACGTCAAATTTTATTTTTTTATTCAATTTTGAAATTAATTTAGTGAAATAAGATATTCAGTGATGAATTTTTTGTTAATACACTAGTCATAGATAATTCACTTTAGTTGTGAATCGACTAATTTAAAAATAAAAAAAATTAAAACCATAAGATATAAAAAATTGATTTAAAATTGTAAAAAAAATATTTTAAATAATATATTTATATATATAATGTTAAAATTGTGTTTCCATTTGATTTTTATGATATTTATTTGTGTGATAGTAACTCTTAACTAACCATAAAATAAATTAACTGTAAACTTCATGTCTTAAACAAACCATAATATTCCAGAAGTTGAGCACACCTCCTCTTGATATTTCACAAATTCAATATTTAATATGATCCAACGGACCCCACATCTCTGACTGAAAAAAAAATCCTGTCATTTAACCATATAAATTAAACTGTAGTTTATAATGGATATACATGCTACATTAATTCACCAAACAAGTAGGAAATTAATTGTTCCCCAAAATCCACCAATTCATCCAATCTACTAATTCTTGGTCCTAACATTCCCATATTTTGGTGGTCTACAACCACTTATATCGGATACACACTTCACTTCCCCATTCATTCACATGCTCAATCTGAAATTCTTGTTTGAAGGGATTTTCTCACTAAAGGAAAAATGAATTCCATATTAATATTCTCTTTCTACATAAAGGAAAGATGATTCAATTTAGATACAAAAGAATGATCAAATTAGAAAGGCAACAAATATTCTCAGTTTATTCCTCACAATTGTCCAAAAATTTCAATTCTTGTATCTCTCAATTCATTAGATATGGGTATCAAGGTGTCCACTAACATGGTTTCATATGATTTTCCTCAAATAAATATCTCTTTCTACTAAATAATTCATCCTAGATCCCCTCCTTTCAAAAAAACATGACCCACCAAAATCCCATATCTAGAAAGCTCAACTCTAGTAGAAAATATCCCGATCTAATATAAATAAATTCCACCAACCATTATTATATTAAAATATCTCTCTTCCATGCCTCATAGAAATTATTAACCGTGAAAGAATCATTGTCAGTATCATCTCTAGTTGATCTCTAATGCCTACTATGTCTAATTGATATCCAATTCCAACACTAGGAGGACCCAAAATGTTCCAATATGAGATACATATTCATGGATGTTCCACTAAAGATAAATAAAGACTCGTCTAACCCACTTGTATGACCCAAAATCTAAGATATAGTATAAGTTCTATCATTGATGTATTGTTAGATAGGACCATCATTTATGAAGGCCCTTCCTTGATCAAATGAACATGTACAAGTCCCCTGGTGCACCCCATCCCCTCACTCATCATATAAACACAAAGACTAACCCTCATCTTCCACCATACTGTGACGACGAAAAATGTATCACCCTTGATTCTTCTCAAAGGAATATAGAGATTAATCATTAAAAGAATAATAATATAAGAATATATTATCGATATATTATCACATATGGAAATTATGATCCATGATTTAGACACATAATTGTTATTCAAAAAAAGGTACTTACTGTATTAGATTTGAATATATTTTTATAGAATAATTCTATTATAAAATAAATAATTGTTCACTCAAGAAGAAATAAGCTGCATCTATAATTACTCAACCATGATAGGTTGTTGTTTACTACTTTATTATTTTGTTCTTATAGTAATTATCATGTAATATCACACTAATCTATTAGTGGATGAGTCATGTAGATCCCCCTTTCCCCATATTGATGAATATTATATTTCTATTTATAATTTATTCTATTCGTATATACTAATTTATTTCAATGATTTATGAATTGGAATATTTCCATAGTTTTTTAATTTTGATATTTATCTTCCCTATTTAATTAGATTTCAAACACATTCTTCTTAGGTTCTCTCCACTACATGAAATCATCAAATTTTGATTTATCATATATCGACAATAAATGTGACCACCAGTCTAGGTGATATTAGATATTTTAGTGATCATTTCATCGCACAAATCAGGATGAAACATCCAAGTTAGGGTATTAAAGTGATGTTTCATATGATTATAGAGAAAATATGATAATAAAATAATGGAATCAAAATTTAATAGGATTTTATGGGATATCCAATGTTAGTTCATTGTACTAAAAAATTGAATAGAATTACAATCCAACCAAATAATTGCTTTATAGACTAAAATATTTAAACAAGATAAGGGAACAATCAAAATACTCTCCTCTAATATGAAAACACATGTACCACTTCAAAAACATTAATTTACTCTCAAAATATAGTATACTGGGTGATTCAAGTCCTACCTCTCATAACCTATTATAAAATAGGAATCAAATAACATATAGTTATAATTGAATAGTTTATGGTCATGTAATATGATTGTACTATGGTATTTAGAATCATTTAGAAATTCGAATTGTTTTTAGAAAGGGAATAAATAAATGAATATTTGTGGCTTATGATTTAGACTACATGGAATATGATTAGGAGAAAAGAAATAACTATTCAGGCTTACACATGAAAATATGTGACCCAACCTAGTGATGGGGGCCATATGCACATATTCTTCCCATACTATGCATCTTTCTAGAGGGTTTGAGATGATATTTACTATTTATAGGGTGAAAAGGAAATTATACTACCCAGACCAAGCACAGTTCAAAGGTATTAGACATGAGAGTCCCTGTTATCAGTTTTGAATATGGATTTTTTCATATGTAATCTCAGATCAGGTGGTTGTGAGCCCCATGTTCATTCAATATTGATATAGATATTTTTGTAGAAAGGAGGAATCAAGTGGTTATCCCTATTATGTTCTTTATATAATTAGGGTGTTATGTGAAACATAGTGGAAAATGAAACATAGGTCTCTAAAATATATGGTTTTTATAGATATCCATTGTAGAGGTTTTACAAAAGTTATATATTGTGATATGTAGTGGTTATGGGAGAATTGTGTCCCTATGGAGAATTGTGTTCCTCATGGAGGGAGTTTTATTGAAGAATATCCAAAAAAGGAATTATGTTCAGTATTTCACACAATATTTACACCAGTCTAATCTGTAGAGGTCATTGGAATAACCGGATTCACAAAAGTCTATGTTATGAAAACTGAGAGCTTTATCATGTGTCCCCAAAATGGTGAGATGGGGGTATATTTATAGGCATACATATTAGGTTATATGGAATATCACATATTTTTTTCATGCTCATGTATGTCTACAGTTTTGCAACAATACCACATTAGTTTAATGAAAAGAAATTATGTTCATAGAAGATAGTGTTTCACGACACATTCTATAATAGGGTTGTGAAAATCTATGTCTCAAGAGAACAATGGATTTACACTAGAAAATGAATTTAATAACTATATTTATTCACAAATAATTCCCATAAATTTTCATTGAGGAAAAAATCCCCTCAATCCACCCTTACAATGTAATCTAATAGGGAATAGGAGGACCAAATTTTAAGGAAAACACCGAATTATGGGGATTTTAGGCATTTTTTACCCTCAAATTCACACAACATGGGTCACTTACACGCCAAAAAATATTGACCCTTAACCAATAAATAGGGGATTCCCCATTGAGAGGACCATGGTCAATTCATAAAATTTGAATAGTTTCTCTCTTTTCATGGAACTCTAATTATTGAGAAGGTTATGTCATTAAAATCATGGGATTTCACACTACTCGATCAAACATGAAATTGCATACATGAGAAAAAAATACATGAGAAATATTTTATGAGACAAATTACACAAATAGGCCTGATAGGACATGAAAAAATTTGTACATGCATGAGTATAATTGATTCCTGAACTATACCTATATGATATTTGAAATCTAATCTAATGGATGTTCAAGGTTTGGAAGCTATTTCAGTTATAATGAGGTTATTTATTGGGAATATTGGGATCAATACAAGTGTCTAAGTCCTATCTGAATATAATTTTCGATTATATTTTTTTATCAAGGAAGAAAGATATAAGGCCCCAGCCTTAAACCTTGCTTAATCTTGGGTTATTACAAGATTACACATTGAGGATCTTTTCAGGTTTAGAGTTTTAGAGAATTAGATCATGAAACTTGCATTACATTCCACATTTAATCAAAGTGGTTACATAAAAGACAGTATTCATTCTTCCCATCAATGGAAACATAATTAAAATATAACACGGATTCTTTCTTGACACATCCCTGACACTATCATCACATCATGTACCTTTCCCTTGACCTGTGAAAAACATTTCAAAAAAACATGGGATGAGCATAAAAAGCTCAGTAAGAGTTATAAAAATATGGAAAGGAATCATGAGTTCATATATACATAAGAATGAAATCATACTTTACCCATAAAACATAGGCACTTTATCATACCTCATAAAATCATGAACAAATCATAGAAATCATAAGACATAAAGGTAACTTGAGGCATTCATAACATTCTTACGTAGGGAGTAACCCTCTTGGTTACTTTTGGAATACCCATCACAATATATTCCCTAAATCTCTTCGGATAAACCATAACGTTTCACTCCTTCGCGTTACCCAATGCATTGGAGAGCTATATCGGGCTCACCCGCCCTTAGTTTATCACGGAACCACCCGTTTTCGTAACAATGCCCATGAACCATAAAATAAATGTATCACATAAAACATGCATAAAGGAAACATAACATTTCCACATTTCAATCACAATATAACATTTTAGTACATTGAAATAATGAATCCATTCAAAAAAGAAACCATTTCCAAAACCATTTAAAACATTTAATAAAGAGATTTTTGAATCAAAGTGTCCCATACCACATTGAAGATTAAAATTTTAAACCATTAATATTCATATAAATAAATCCTTAAAACCATTTTGAATACATGGATATTAATAAGAACAAATAATTAAAACATTTAAAACGATATTTTTGTTAAAGGGGTTTTACCAAAATTAGAGACACTTGAATACAATAATTGAGGAATAACATTTAGTCAGAACTTTATAATATCATGAGAATAAATGGATTCATGATATAATACTCCAAAGGACAGTATATACACCATATAAGATTGAATTGGTGCATAACAACAATGAACCCTCAATAGAAATGTCAAATGTGATGAAATCCCTTATAGAGAAGGTATCCTTAAATTAAGGAAAAATCAATCTCAAAAATATGTGTGACAAATATAAGTACACCCAATATAAGTGGATATTAAGTGTAAAACAATAAAAGGTCATTCAGACATATTCAATGGATGAAATATTCAATGACTACATGTTGAACCCAAAGAAATCGAAATTGGGTTAAAAAGTTCCCTTGACTGCCTAACGACATCACATCAAAATGAGTTGATGAGAGATAAAAAGTGTATCTCATCACTTGGACATAAAATTTACATCAATAAGGATATATGAGAACATATCCCAACATAACAATATGTAAATTAAAAGACCCAACAAACGAAGTCTTTTAAAAAATAGGAGGGTGAAAGGTTCCCTTACCGACCTGGGTATCTTTCAAAACATACACCCCATGAAAGAAGGACAATAGATAATTGATGTAAATAATCATAAACGAAAGTATATTACACAAAGAGTAGAATAATGGTCAGTACATACACCATTCAATGGAATTTGTGGCAAATATAGCATAAATCTCACGGGAATAAAAGTGAGATGAAAAATCCCTTACGAAAACTCGGCAGCCTAACGGCGCCACATAAAACATCCGAATATGGATTGATGAGATCAAATAGGGTATCTCATCACATTAAAATAAAATTTACATAAATAGGAATATAAAAGAACATCCCCCCACATTACAAAGAGTATCTTAAAAGAAGTGACATAAAGGAGAGTACTTAAAAGGAAAAAGATATGTTAGATCTCTTACGAAAGTTCGGCAGCCTAACCGCGCCACTCAAAACATCCAAAATGGATTGATGAGAGAGAATATGGTCTCTCATAACATGAACATAAAAATTAAAGTAAGTGTAATATAAAAGATCATCCCAATAATAAGAAAGATGAGCTTTAAAAGGAATGACATAAAAGTGTGTACTTAAAAAGAAAGAGAGGAGTAGGATCCCTTAGCTCGGGTCCGACTTGACTCGATCGTTCTTTAATCTCCTGAATAATAAACATGAGTTAATTTCTACTTCCTTAAGAACCTTTTTCATGTTCATTATTCCTTTTATATCACTTATTACCATGTCATAAACATTATGTAATCATTTATGTTAATAATATTTGTTTTGCCGATATTTGGTTCTTAAGTCGAAAGTGGACTTCTTACAATTACATGTTGTTCGTGTGGCCAAATGTTTATTATATCCAGAATTGTATTCATGATGTAGATATCATATATGTCATATATATCAAGTACATTCATGCATTTATAACATTACATAATCATTTAGAGGTAAGAAATGAAATGCACCGTTCATGGAGACGGTAAGCCGTACATACGCATGAACGCTACTTTCATTTCTATTTCGTATTTTATAGAATGGAATAATAATGATATAAAGGTATATTATAATTCCAGTATAATATAATATATAATATCGTAGTTCCATCCTTTATACGTCCCACATAAGGTATTTAACGAATCAAATCACTTTGAGGGGGCGGTAGTCCACACTCCCTTAAATGAAGATATCGCGTATACCCATAATAGAAGCCATAAAGGTAAGACACAAATGAAAAATACAGAAGAATAAGTAAAACATAAACATATTATATATCATATATAAAAATATTGACATTATAATGGCCACCATTGAAGGTGTTAAATGAGTATTGAACAATCATCGTTTCGGGAGGCCGAATTTTTCCATCCACGGAAACCGTATGTTCTTTAACCATTTGATGTAGTTATGTGAGAGTGTAGCTCGAATAAATCTTATAACAACATCCTAGTATATTGAAGATACTGGTTTTGTTACAAAAGAAGTAAATAAAAATAGTTTATGGGGTTGGAGAAGAAAAATAAAACAAATGAACTTGAGAGAATGAATTACCTTTAAAAGTGTAACTCCTTTTGATTTGATCATAAAGGCTTCCTTTGAAAGGATTCTGCCCAAAAGGAATCCTCTAGGATTAGGGGAGGAATGTGGAGAGAGTAAATGGGCAGGGGTTTGCCGAGACAATGGCTTGAGGAGTGTGTGAAATGAGGTAGATGTGGGGGCCTTTTATAAGAGGAGAGGAGGGGCACTTTTGGAAAGTAAGAAATATTACTTTATTTGAAAATGTGTTTCAGTTTTAAAAGGTCCCACATTGATATAATTCGTGGATAAGGTGATAAGGGTTCTAAATCCACCCATCCAATAAGTTTTTGACATGTGTAGGTCATAGAGTTTACATTATCGTCTCATTTTATTTAAATCGTCAGATAATGATATCATCGTTGTATCATTATGATGTCATAAATAATTTAATTTATTTAATGTCTAAAATTTATAAAAAATTTACTATGATGTAGGAAATATTTTTATCTTTCCAATTCCTATTTATAATAAAAAATCTGACTTGTATAACCCCACTTAAAAATTGTTTTAGTAAAACATATCATGATTGTGTCATTTTTACTTTTACATTAAATAAAAAGTTATTTATGTCATTTCCCAACCAAAGTGGCTCCATGGGGTCCCCAAGTTGACCCATGGCTTGTATTGGTCGGCCATTACACATCCAATGAGGTTAGGACATGTGTCAAGTTCATTTCATATTATTAAAACATTATTTTTACCTTAAACTACACTAATTACCTCTAATCGCGATTAAAACTTAATAAGTTACTATTCACCAAAAAATTATTTTTATCCCATTGAACCACATTTTACATCTTAATGACAACCATGTATGTCGGATTTTCGAAATTCAAAACACAAAGATGGCAAAATTTCATTTAAACGGAAAAATCAGTTTTTATAAGTACCACATAGTGGTTTCACTATTCATCAAAATTGAAGTTATTCAGAAAAATCCCAAAAATTCACCCTAAGCTATATTGTATATTCAGAATTAAAAAATTAAGTCTATTTTACAAAATTCAAAACATATAAGTCACATTAATAAATTTAATAATTAATTCCTGCTGTCAGATCAAATAGCGTGTTTTTATGAAACAATAAGTATCAAAAGATTGACACTGATTTAAGTCTGATTTCAAAGTGAAATTAATTCCAACGACCACTATTGGATTTAATAGTAAAAATATATTCTAATTTCACTTTAAAACCAATTCAAAATATAATCTAGTCATATAAATAAATTAGATTAAAAAGAGGTTTTGAATTAAAATACAACATTTTACATTATTCATTAAAAAAATGAACTTTATCGGAAAGATACCAAAAATTTACACAAAGTAAATTTTGATGTCCCGATTCTTAAAAATATTTTTATTTAGTCCAAAAGAATGTTTAAGAGTGAACAAAACTATATTTAATTATGGTTCAACATCAAATGGTGATAAGTGAACCTTTAGTGAAAACTAGGGCATATACGCATAAAATTGAATTCCTTCCATATTTTAAGCCTTTATCTTTTATTGGATAAATGTGAAAACATTTTATAAAAATATATAATAATATTTTAGTTATTTCTATCCATTCACGCCAACACAACGGCTACATGTTAACTACCATTTAAAATAATATTATTTTATTATTAGAGTGCAACGTAAGATTCCCAAGAAACTCGTTGTTGCGTGTTGGGTACGCCATCTAGCATAGCGTCCCCTTTAAAGTCATATTAATATTTTACTCATAAATATGGATAAATATGAAAATTTCATATTCTTTATTTACCTGGGGTGTTACATCCTTCCCCCCTTTTGGGAATTGCGTCCCCGCAATTTTAAAATTGCGCTTGGAAACATCCTTGAAAGTCCCACATCAGAACAAGAGTTGGTAAAAAAATCACTTTAAAATAAAGAAATATAAGTACAGAGGTCACCCGAGTTAACCCATACTAGGATTCCATGTAGAAAAACATGGACATGGAAGAAAAAGCAAAGGGTAATGTTCTTGTGGGAGAGTGATAGTAAACATGTCTAGGAGAAAGTTAACAATGAGAAAATCACACACTTGTGATGGGTTAAATGGTATTCGATTCCACAATAGGAAAAGCTAATAGACAACATTTTTGTTTTAAGTTACTTTTTATTGAGGAATTTATTCATAAGGAAACATAATCACTTATCATGTTGACTTTCAACTTTTACTAGATTCCTTAATCAAACTCATATTTTTTCCAAAAGACGAGTATTTAGGGAGACTTGTTCGCATTAAGTGTACTATAATCAACTTATAGAGAATCACCTAATCCACCAAAGAGAACTATATACATCCCATGTCTTTAGGCTTTAACCAAAACCAAAACCAAAACCACAAAGGTTAGTACAAGGTCAGATAATCCAGAAAAGGATAACCCATTAAAAAGAAAATCTATTCTTAATCTCCAAAATTTGTCCAACAAAACCCAAAGTTCAATGAGGACCATCCGATAAACAATTTGTCCAAAAAATTCTTCAAATTAAACCAATATAAGATTGAAACCCAAATATTTGAAGGATTTAGTCACATAGTCTTCCAAGTTAAATTGTAACATTTATCTCTAAACAACATCAGTTGCTCCTAAAGTCTCGTATTGAAAAATAATTAACCTAATCACATATCCTCTATGATAGGTTAATCATTTTCATAAATAACCCAGAATCAACTTACTCTAAAAAAAAGAATCAGTCAAACTAACCAGGGACTTCATGTCGTCCAGTGGTAGGCAATAAATACCAGTTTCACTTTGATTGTGGGTTCGATTCCCGCAGCTTTGTCCGACGCGATGGGTAGTCACACGGTCTACGTGTTGTCCTTTTTCCAAAACTATATAATTCTCAAATCATTCCCCAAAAAGGTATAAAATCATCAAAATAACCATAACATAATTTAACCACAATTTTATCTCATGCCTTGCACTTCAATCATAAAATATAGTAACCCATAATTACCTCAAAATTAAGGATCATATAAACCCAAATGGTTCTTTATAACTATGTCCACAAAAGAAAATATAACTATTACTTGAATAAAATTTGCCTATATTAAACATCAGGGTTACACATAATGTAAAAAGTCTTCTAATGTAACCCCGTCATCAAAAGAGACTTAATACTCTTAAGAATTTCACCATAACTCTTGAAGCCCTTATATGTTGACATCTTACTCATTCAACATTCTTCATGATCCATTATCTATTCCTTTCCAACTTATTCCGAAATACCTCTTTCCTATAAACAAAATCATGAATCATATCCTATGATTCCAAAATAGGAAAACAATAGTCATGAAATAGTACATACCTTTGATTGGTCATTGTCAGTTTCTTCATCCTCAATCGGAATGGCATTAGGTATTGGTAAACGAATATTGGTATGCTCTTGTTGACCCCATTCACGAAACTTCTTCATAGGAAATGTGTTTGCATAATGACCATGCACACCACATTTAAAACATTCAATTGATCCCTCAGAAATAACTTCTTTCCCTTTCCTCGAGTCAACTGGATGCTTTCTTTTTCCATGGCAGGTTCTTGCTTTATGACCTTCATTTCCACGTCTATAGCATATTTCTGTCCCTTTGAAACATTTTCCTAGGTGTTTATTTCTACATCTTTGACACATAGGTTTTTGAACACACTTACCTTTATGATTATTACCTGTACATCCGTAGGGATTTTTTTGTTGCATATATGATGCCTTAGAGAAATATCCAAGGTTTAATTGGTCAATCATGACTCCAGATAGTTGGTTGAGGATAATCACAAGAGTTCTCATTGGAGCTCCCATATCAATCAGTTGCTTGCTCAAAAAACTATCACAGTTTCCTTCACATCCACTGTTACTTTGGTGCCTGCTAGATCAAGCCATTTACTAAAACCAAAAAGGTCAGTGTGAGTATATCAACAAAACCATCATGTACTAATGAGTAAGATAAACACTAAGATATACTTACTCATTCACTTTATCTAAAACTAGGACTCTTTCTGAAATCCTAACCATTATGGTAATGTCACTTATGCTTAAAGAATACCCTAACCTCTAAAGTTATCTAAACCGACTTTTGATACCAACTATAAGGCCCCAGCCTTAAACCTTACTTAATCATGGGTTATTACAAGATTACACATTGAGGATCTTTTCAGGTTTAGAGTTTTAGAGAATTAGATCATGAAACTTGAATTACATTCCACATTTGTGCAAAGTGGTTACATAAAAGACAATATTCATTCTTCCCATCAATGGAAACATAATTAAATATAACACGGATTCTTTCTTGACACATCCTTGACACTATCATCACATCATGTACCTTTCCCTTGACCTGTGAAAAACATTTCAAAAAAACTTCGGATGAGCATAAAAAGCTCAGTAAGAGTTATAAAAATATGGAAAGGAAACATGAGTTCATATATACATAAGAATGAAATCATACTTTACCCATAAAACATAGGCACTTTATCATACCACATAAAATCATGAACAAATCATAGAAATCATAAGACATAGAGGTAACATGAGGCATTAATAACATTCTTACGTAGGGAGTAACACTCTTGGTTACGTTTGGAATACCCATCACGGTATATTCCCTAAATCTCTTCGGAGAAACCTTAACGTTTCACTCCTTCGCGTTACCCAATGCATTGGAGAGCTATATCGGGCTCGCCCGCCCTTAGTTTATCACGGAACCACCCGTTTTCGTAACAATTCCCAAGAACCATAACATAAATGTATCACATAAAACATGGATAAAGGAAACATAACATTTCCACATTTCAATCACAATATAACATTTTAGTACATTGAAATAATGAATCCATTCAAAAAAGAAACCATTTCCAAAACCATTTAAAACATTTAATAAAGAGATTTTTGAATCAAAGTGTCACATACCACCTTGAAGCATAAAATTTTATACCATTAAAATCCATATAAATAAATCCTTAAAACCATTTTGAATACATGGATATTAATAAGAACAAATAATTAAAACATTTAAAATGATATTTTGGTTAAAGGGGTTTTACCAAAATTAGAGACACTTGAATACAATAATTGAGGAATAACATTTAGTCAGAACTTTATAATATCATGAGAATAAATGGATTCATGATATAATACTCCAAAGGATAGTATATACACCATATAAGAGTGAGTTGGTGCATAACAACAATGAACCCTCAATAGAAATGTCAAATGTGATGAAATCCCTTATAGAGAACGTATCCTTAAACTAAGGAAAAATCAATCTCAAAAATATGTGTGACAAATATAAGTACACCCAATATAAGTTGATATTAATTGTAAAAAAATAAAAGTTCATTCAAACATATTCAATGGATGACATATTCAATGACTACATGTTGAACCCAAAGAAATCAAAATTGGGTTAAAAAGTTCCCTTGACAGCCTAACGACATCACATCAAAATGAGTTGATGAGAGATAAAAAGTGTATCTCATCACTTGGACATAAAATTTACATCAATAAGGATATATGAGAACATATCCCAACATAACAATATGTAAATTAAAAGACCCAACGAAAGAAGTTTTCTAAAAAAGAGGAGGGTGAAAGGTTCCCTTACGGACTTGGGTATATTTCAAAACATACACCCCATGAAAGAAGGACAATAGATCATTGATGTAAATACTCATAAACGAAAGTATATTACACAAAGAGTAGAATAATGGGCAGTACATACACCATTCAATGGAATTTGTGGCAAATATAGCATAAATCTCATGGGAATAAAAGTGAGATGAAAAATCCCTTACGAAAACTCGGCAGCCTAACGGTGCCATATAAAACTTCCGAATATGGATTAATGAGATCAAATAGGGTATATCATCACATTAAAATAAAATTTACAGAAAGAGGAATATAAAAGAACATCCCCCAAAATTACAAAGAGTAGCTTAAAAGAAGTGACATAAAGGAGAGTACTTAAAAGGAAAGAGAGAGGTTAGATCTCTTACGAAAGTTCGGCATCCTAACAGCGCACTCAAAACGTCCAAAATGGATTGATGAGAGAGAATATGGTCTCTCATCACATGAACATAAAAATAACAGTAAGTGTAATATAAAATATCATCCCAATAACAATAAAGATGAGCTTTAAAAGGAATGACATAAAAGTGTGTACTTAAAAAGAAAGAGAGGAGTATGATCCCTTACCTCGGGTCCGACTTGACTCGATCGTTCTTTAATCTCCTGAATAATAAACTTGATTTAATTTCTACTTCCTTAAGAACCTTTTTCAAGTTCATTATTCATTTTATATCACTTATTACCATGTCATAAACATTATGTAATCATTTATTTTAATAATATTTTTTTTGCCGATATTTGGTTCTTAAGTCGAAAGTGGACTTCTTACAATTACATGTTGTTCGTGTGGCCAAATGTTTATTATATCCAGAATTGTATTTATGATGTATATATCATATATTTCATATATATCCAGTTCATTCATGCATTTATAACATTACATAATCATTCAGAGGTAAGAAATGAAATGCACCGTTCATGGAGATGGTAAGTCGTACGTACGCATGAACGCTACTTTCATTTCTATTTCGTATTTTATAGAATGGAATAATAATGATATAAAGGTATATTATAATTCCAGTATAATATCATATATAATATCATATTTCCATCCTTTATACGTCCCACATATGGTATTTAACGAATCAAATCACTTTGAGGGGGCGGTAGTCCGCACTCCCTTAAATGAAGATATCGCGTATACCCATAATGGAAGCCATAAAGGTAAGACAAAAATGACAAATACAGAAGCATAAGTAAAACATAAACATATTATATATCATATATAAAAATAGTGACATCATAATGGCCACCTTTGAAGGTGTTAAATGAGTATTGAACAATCATCGTTTCGGGAGGCAGAATTTCGCCATCCACGGAAACCGTATCTTCTTTAACCATTTGATATAGTTGTGTGAGAGTGTAGCTCGAATAAATCTTATAACAACATCCTAGTATATTGAATATACTGGTGTTGTTACAAAAGAAGAAAATACAAAGCGTTTATTGGGTTGGAGAAGCGAAATAAAACCAATGAACATGAGAGAATGATTTACCTTTAAAAGTGTAACTCTTTTTGATTTGAGCCTAAAGGCTTCCATTGAAAGGATTCTGCCGAAAAGGAATCCTCTAGGATTAGGGGAGGGATGTGGAGAGTGTAAATGGGCAGGGTTTGGCCGAGATAAAGGCTTGAGGAGTGTGTGAAATGAGGTAGAGGTGGGGGCCTTTTATTAGAGGAGAGGAGGGGCACTTTTGGAAAGTAAGAAATATTACTTTATTTGAAAATGTGTTTTCGGTTTTAAAAGGTCCCAAATTGATATACTTCGTGGATAAGGTGATAAGGGTTCGAAATCCACCCATCCAATAAGTTTTTGACATGTGTAGGTCATAAAGTTTACATTATCTTCTCATTTTATTTAAATCGTCAGATAATGATGTCATCGATGCATCATTATAATGTCATAAATAATTTAATTTATTTAATATCTAAAAATTATCAAAAAGTTATTATGACTAGTAAATCTTTTTATCTTTCCAATTACTATTTATAATAAAAAATCTGACTTGTATAACCCCACATAAATTTTTTTTAGTAAAACATATCATGTTTGTGTCATTTTTACTTTTACATTAAATAAAAAGTTATTTATGTCATTTCCCAACCAAAGTGGCTCCATGGGGTCCCCAAGTTGACCCATGGCTTGTCTTTGTCGTCCATTACACATCCAATGAGGTTAGGACATGTGTCAAGTTCATTTCATATTATTAAAACATTATTTTTACCTTAAACTACAATAATTATCTCTAATCGCGATTAAAACTTAATAAGTAACTATTCACCAAAAAATTATTTTTATCCCATTGAACCACATTTTACTTCTTAATGACAACCATGTATGTCGGATTTTCAAAATTCAAAACACAAAGATGGCAAAATTTCATTTAAACGGAAAACTCAGTTTTTATAAGTACCACTTAGTGGTTTCACTATTCATCAAAAATTGATGTTTTTCAGAAAAATCCAAAAAATTCACCCTAAGCTATATTTGATATTCTGAATTCAAAAATGAAGACTATTTTTCAATATTCAAAACATATAAGTCACATTAATTAATTTAATAATTAATTCCCGTTGTTAGATCAAATAGCGTGTTTTTATGAAACAATAAGTATCAAAAGATTGACACTGGTTTAAGTCTGATTTCAACATAAAATTAATTTCAACGACCACTATTGGATTTAATAGTAAAAATATATTCTCATTTCACTTTAGAACCAATTAAAAAGATAATCTAATCATATAAATAAATTAGATTAAAAAGAGGTTTTGAATTAAAATACAACATTTTACACTATTCATTAAAAAAATGAACTTTATCGGAAAGACACCAAAAATTTACACAAAGTAAATTTTGATGTCCCGATTCTTAATAAGAGTTTTATTTGGTCAAAAAGAATGTTTAAGAGTTAATAAAACTATATTTAATTATGGTTCAACATCAAAAGGTGATAAGTGAACCTTTAGTGAAAACTAGGGCATATACGCCTAAAATTGAATCCTTCCGTATTTTAAGCCTTTATCTTTTATTGGATAAATGTAAAAACATTTAAAAACATATATAATCATATTTTAGTTATTTCTATCTATTCCCTCCAACACAACGGCTACATGTTAACTACCATTTAAAATAATATTATTTTATTATTAGAGTGCAATGTAAGATTCCCAAGAAACTCGTTGTTGTGTGTTGGGTACGCCATCGAGCATAGCATCCCCTTTAAAGTCATATTAATATTTTACCCATAAATATGGATAAATATGAAAATTTCATATTCTTTATTTACCTGGGGTGTTACAAAAGATACCATCCCTTATTATGTAGCTTAAAATTTAGTGAATATTTTATTTATGATAATGGTATAATTATGAACACCAATGTCAACACCATATATTATTGGTTCAAGTTCTCCCCGGGGTATGTCTGATAGAATATTGTTTCTACTATACATGGAATAATAACCAACCTCATTAAGTGATACATATACTCTGTATCCTAACAAAAAAACCAATGGGTAGGAACTAGGTAACAAGATACATCTACAGCAGTAATTCAATATTTTCATTGGGGGCTATAGATAGACTATGTGGTTGGATAGATCACTGGTAATATATTAGGTGGAAAAAATCATGGATGTTTGGTAATGGTCTTAATAAGTTTATTAAAAAATTTAATGTTCAAATATTGTCTCCAGAGAGTGGTTTTTTACAATGCAATCTTGGTATCATTGTTAGATGTCGACTAGTATCCAAACCTGATTTGGGGTTTTTTTGGTGTCCAATGAACAAAAAAACAATAAATGTGACCACATGGAGGTTGTAATCACATTTACCAATCTCTAGAAAATATGGGTAATTACATTCTTAGAAAGATGTATGATGAGTTCTGACCATTATTGAATATATGGGAGGAAACGAAGTGCCTTTTAATTCAAGCCAAAGAACTCTTGGGAGTTTTGATCAATGACATGAACATGAAATTCCATATCTATCTAGAAATACCATTCAAGTCCATGTTCATATTATTCATCGATAATCACATATTAAATCACTAAATGAGGGACAAATAATGTACAAGGCCACACAATCATGGAAATTTGTAGTCATATTATCCTTATTTCCTGTAAGGATAGAATGAATAGTGGGGATTTATACTAAGGGTTAGAGGTCCCCTAGATTATCCTTCTAGTATTACTATAATTAATTAACAGTGACTGGTTACTGTCAGTTAGATATGTACAATTATGAGTCTCAATTAGGAGGTTCTTAATGTACGAAACATAAGTGGTGGGGTGTTGTATATACGATCTCATCTTGATTCTAGCCATGTCTGACTTGATTTTAAATAATTTAAGAAATAGGAAGTCATCATTTCAAATTTGTGAACCATCAAAAACTTTTATGGGTTAGTTTCTGTTTATGTTGGGGGTATGAGAATCTAAACCCAATCACCCATCCAGAAATGGACTTCAATCCATCATGGTTAAAAATAAAAGGATCCAACCTATGAATCTCAAGTAGTTCAGATAACCTTCTAAAGTCATTAGACATATAAAAATTAGTTTTTATTTATTCCCAATCCCATTAAGTATAATTATAGATAATAATTATGGAATAATTGGGAAGCGGTCATTCATAATGGATTTCCAAGGTAGGGTATTGGTTACACATATTGATGGAAGTTTCATCTACTAGTTGCATGAATCATATTTATTTTCTCACTAGTTCCATATCACATCATAGACACATCACATATTTCTCCATGAACTTCATCCCATTGTTATTTAGTACCTATGATGTATGTTATTTTTTGAAGTAATAAATGACGGAACATATCTACCACTAGTCGAAGCTATGATTGAGTATTCCCATAATTATACACATAACTGGATAAAAGAATACTTTTGAATCCTATATTGGTGTTTAGTGATGTGGGTGAAAACATTGGTGTCCCAATAACGTTATTAAAGTATGAATCATTCTGAAATAGGGGAATCTCATCAACCAAGACAATAATCTTTTTTGGGGGTGGCGATCACCATTGTTGATTTTTTAGATATCATTCTCCTTTTTATTTTGAGGCATCTATAGAAGGTGATTCAATTAGAATGGGGATATAGAGGAAATGAGTTTTAGTGAATTACTAAGCTTTTAGTATGACTCAATCTACCCACGGCGTGTCTCCTAATAATTTCTTGTGTCACAAAATCAATTAGTTGGAAGATGTGGTTCTCCCAATTCTTTTTTCAACTAGAAATACTTTTGGTGAAACATCTCCTAATTAAATATGTGGGAAACAATTTAACACATCAAGACGAACATAAATGGAATTGGACATTCCAATTTCAAATTAAAAATCACTCTATGGGAATCCAGTAAGTACACCACTAAATTGGTTTGGGTGAGTTACTCCCTTGTTCCGGAAAATCCCAAAACTAATAGGGTATGAGTACCTATTAGGATATCACCTCTCAAAGATATCTAATAGGATAGGTCAGTATAAGATAAGGGATATAGGGGGTGAAATGATGAGGATTGCTATGGATGTGTTTTAAACCAGGGTTTTTCTGAGGAGGGTGAGGCAACTCCACACCTCAACAACATAAGAGAACCCATTATGCATTAAAGGAAAACTAATAGTCCTTAGAAAATCATGAATACTATTGGGTCTCAGGAATCACTAACTTCTTCTTATGGAGTTATAATGTAGGTTGAAAGGGTACATATCTGATAAAACCATGGGGAATTTACCTTTGAGAAGGGATAACAATCAACCTATGTGTGACCCAAAATTTGGTGGGGCACCGCCACCCAATACTCTAAGGACTCATCTTCCCATTGGAAGCATATAGTTACTATCAGAAGTGATAATCCAACAACCACAGATATCAGAATGTAAAATTACAAATCATTTATTTTTAGAGAATCTTCATTTTCCTAGATTTAATTTCTTGATTAATTCATCATACATATAGAATAGTTGATTGAAGAATTAAAAATGGTGTATTTCCAGGTACCCATCAGTATGGAGGTTCCTCCAATTGTGGAACTAAATCGTGATTCCATGGGCCTTGAAATTCTTGTGGAAATTGTGAAAATATGGGGTGGGATGTATAATGAATAGTTACACTAATAAAATCTACTATCCTAATTTTATTCCAAACATGTAATATTTTAATTCCAAAACCACTATTTTGGATTAATACTTCCACATTGCATAACTCCCCAATAATATTTTGAGGTTTTATATATATTATATTTTTTCCTAGATCCATGAAATATGTTTATTTTTTACTAATGGTGGTATTAAGACTATTTATGAGAATGGTCAAGAGGAGTGTGATAGACCTATAGTGGTTTGTAGGCTTTTTAAATACATTCCTAGCATGATGCAGTGTGTCGTAACTTAAAACATTGTGTTTGTGACTATGGAGTGATAGATCAAACTTTAATGGTTTTAATGCAAGATTCATATAATTAATTTTCCATGCTTATTTTTTTTCTGTTTTCTAAAAAAGGGTATTAACACATTAACACTAATATTCTTCATCTTGGATTACCTTCTCACTTATAATGAATTTTGGAATCTATGGCCTCTTATATTTTTTTCTTCACCAATTGAGGCATTTGTTTATTTTGATTGATTCGTATTGGTATACCCAAGATACTTCATTCCCTTTACTTCTCTATTATTCACCATCTCTAGTTCTTTGTAACACCCCGAGCTTCCACGATACACTTCTCATTCAATAATGCAATAGCTTGCATTGTACGCAACTTCGAGTTCTAAAACACCGCGACTAATCAAAGTAGCCGTTATGAATAGTAATAACCACTTTTTAAAATTATAGAAATTTTATATTTCAAAATGGACTTCATTTTTGTATTTGTAATATCGAAATTATCCAAAGTTGAATTTTTTGTAATTTTCTGAGAACTTCCAATTTTTTATGAATAGTGAAAAATACTTAAAAACAACTTTTTTAATCAAAATAATTTATAGTGATAAATAATACTATTTAGTGGTTTTAAAGTATAATTAGAATCTATTTTTACCATTTTATCCAATGGTGGTCATTAGAATTAATTTAACATTGAAAATGGACATAAACAATTGCCAATCTTTTGATATAAATTGTTTCTTAAAAACACGCTATTTGTTGTGACAGCGGGAATTAATTATAAAATTAATTAATTCCACTTATATGTTTGTAATTTTGTAAAATATAAATCATTTTTGAATTCGGAATATCAATTATAGATTAGGGTGAAATTTTGGCATTGTTCTGAAAAACTTCAATTTTTGATGAACAGTGAAACCACTAAGTGGTAGTTAAATAACTAATTTTTCGTTAAAATGAAATATTACCACTTCTGTGTTTTGATTTTCAAAAATCTGACATACATGGTTGTCATTAAGAAGTAAAATGTGGTTCAATGAGATTAAAATAATTTTTGGTGAATAGTAACTTTTAAGTTCTTAATCGCGATTAGAGGTAAGTAGTGTAGTTTAAGGTAAAAACAATGTTTTAATAATATGATATGAGCTTGAAACTTGTCCTACTAATATTGGATGAGTCATGGACGACCAAGACAACCCATGGGTCAACTTGGGGACGCCATGGAGCAACTTTAGTTGGAAAATGACATTAATATATATTTATTTAATGTTAAAATTAAATTGACACAAACATGATTTGTTTTACTAAAATAGTTTTTAACTGGGGTTACACAAGTCCAACTTTTGACTATAAATATTAATTAGAAAGCTAAAAATATTTCCTACATCATAGTATTTTTTTATTATTTTTAGACATTAAATAAATTAAATTATTTATGACATCATTATGATGCAGCGATGACCTCATTATTTAACGATTTAAATAAAATGGAAAGATAATGTAAAATACAAGGCTTACAATTGTCCAAAGACTATTGGATGGGTAGATTTAGAACCCTTATCACCTTATCCACGAATTATATAAGTGTGGGACCTTTATAATCCGAAAAGCATTGTGTAATAATGTAACATTTCAATCTTTCCAAAAGAGTCCCTCCTCTCCACTTATAAAAGGCCCCCACCTCTCCCACCTTATTCACACCTTCAAGCCATTTTTCTCGGCCAACCTCTGCCCAAATACTCTCCCAACTTCTCCCTATTACTCATAGAAGCCTCACTTTGGGAAGAACACTTCTCAAGGAAGCCTTTGGCTTAATTCAAAAAGAGTTACCCGATTTTGAGGTAATGTCTTCTCTATTGTTGTTTTGTTTTATTTTTCTTCTCCAACCCCCTAAACTCTTTTTATTCATTTCTTTTGTAACAAAACCAGTATCTACAATATACTAGGATGTTTTTATGATAAGTATTTTGTTTACACTTACACACACCTTCATCTAATGGTTAAAGAACATACTGTTTCTGTGGGTGGCGAAATACTGCCTCACGAAACGATGATTGTTCAAATTCTTTTAACACCTATAATGGTGGCCATTTTGATGACACTATTTTAATATATGATATATATATTATGTTTAAATTTTCCTTATGCTTCTGTATTTCTCATTTATGGCATACTTTATGATTACCATTATGGGTAAAATGCGATAATTTCATTTTAGGAAGTGCGGACTACCGCCCCCTCAAAGTGATTTCAATCGTTAATGCCATATGTGGGATGTATAAAGGATGGATTAAATGGTATTATACACTATATTATACTGTAATTATATTATAAATTTATATCATTATGATTTAATTCCATTAAATATGAAATAGAAATGAAAGTAGCGTTCATGCGTATGTACGGCTTACCGTCTCCATGAACGGTGCATTTCATTTCTTACCTCTAAATGTTACGTAATATTATGAATGAATGTATATACTGGATATATATGATATATATGAAATCTAAATCATGAATATAATTCTGGAGATAATGGATATTCTACCACATAAACAACTTGTAATTATAAGAAGTTTATTGTTGACTCAAGTACCAAAGATCGACAAAACGACCGTTATTAACTTAAATAATTAAATAATGTTCATAACATGGTAATGAGGGATATAAAAGCGATACTGAACTTGAAAAATGTTCTTAATAAAGTATATATTAACTCAAGTTTATTATTCAGGAGGTTAAAGAACGGTCGAATCAAGTCAGACACAAGGTAAGGGAATTTCTTAACCCAATTTTCATTCTTTTGGTTAATCTCCTACTTTCAAATTAAGTCATGATATTATTATGTCCTATTTTGTATTTTTACTTTATTTATGTGTACCTATAGTGAATACACATAATATATATATTTTATTTTAAAAATGATCTTTTAAGGACTTCGTCTCAATCCCCTTTCATTGAGGCATATTTGGTTTTATACACAACTTTCTTTTATACGGTGTATAAACCCCTTTGACTTTTACGTTTATTCAAAAGGATTTTTTTTATATGAAGCGTTTTGCTAAACGAAAAAAGGGAATGTTTTTCTTTCCATACTTATGCGGCGACAATGACTTCTCCACCGCCGTGACCATTATTTGAGTTTCGGCTTCCTCTACAAGACATCATTTTTTTAATGAAAAATAAATACAAAGTTTTAACTTTATTTTATTTTGGTATTGAAAATGGTTTTGAAAGCGTTTTTATTATATCAATGTGTTGTATTGATATCTTGTGATTGAAATGTGGAAATGTTATGTTTCCTTTATGCATGTTTTATGTGATACGATTATGTTATGGTTTATGAAATGTTTAAAGCTATTCATATTAGGAATGTATTGGACTTAATAAGTGATGGGTGGAGCCCGCTATAGCTCCTCGATGCATCGGTAGGTCTCATGAGACAACTAGACGTGGAATTGGCTGAGGCCCTTTCCCCATTTGATTTGTGATTTTGGCCGAGGCCTTAATCATTTTAGACGTCTTGGCCGACGCCTTGAAAAAATGTTTCAGAATGTTTGGAATTATGCATTCCATCATTATGAAAGTGGTTAATGATATTTCATGTGATTATTCTACCAGTATAATATCTATGTGAAGAAGTAAATGGCATTATCTCATTTTGATTTCACCATATTATGTTGATGTTCAAGTTTAAAAGTATTTTGTTTTAGTTATACATTGCCTTAAATGTTTATGTTTATTTATGAAGGCTTCCGCAATATTGTTATCCTTACGGAGCATTTGAGCTCACCCCTTTCAATGTTTTATTTTTCCCAGGATGTGAAGAAGTGTATTATGACTGACTTGCAAGAATAGTCAGTGAGGATATGAGTGTGGACTAGGGAGACCATGTTATTGTAGTTTTCATTTTTATGATTTAATGTAATGTTTATGAATGTATCTAGTGTTTCCAAGGCTACTAAACTAATCGGTCTATCGAGACTTGATCTTTTGTGATCATGCCAATGTTATGAAGTAATGCACCGACTCTTGGTAACTAGGGTCGGGGCGTTACATTCTCCTTCTCATAAATCCCAATATTATGTTGATGGAATCTGATTTAATGATATTGGCCCCTTTGGTAAATTTCGGGTGGTGTTTCATGATGATTAGGTTCTATAATTATTATAATAGGTTGTTCTAACAGATTCCCCATAAATTCTCATCATTTAACATTATGTGTTATATTTACGGTCACACCATTATACCCTATGATTGGCCTTAATTATTCGGTACCCTAAATCATGAATTTTAGTATCTCCACTGATCACAAACTACCCATTAGCAAGAATATCATAATTTTTACAAAGATCGAGTGATCTATAAGATTTTTATAATTTAATAAAAATTAAAAAATGGGATATCATTGGTGTTTCATGACATAAATTAAATGATTATGAATAAACGGTCAGTGATACAAAAGAAATACATTAGGATTCATGGTAAATTTAAATTATACAAGACATTTTGAACATATACATTTGGAATGATAAAATTAATTATATGGTAATTTGAAGTAATATTATAGATTTTTAACACATTATATTTGATCCAATAGATTTGGATGACCTATAATACAAGTTGTCACCATATTATATTTGATCCAATGTTCTAGGATGATAGCTAATACTAATTTGGAATGCAATGGATTTAATCTATGGGGTCGTAATGACTACTAATACTGATTTAGACCATTTGATAATTGATAAAAGGGTTTGGGGTTGATATTAATACTAGTTTGTTCCACCTTGTATATGATTTGTTCCTACATATATGGATTTTATAGATAAATGAAACTAGATTATGATAAAGCAGGTATGACCATCCCTAAGTGTCACATCAAAACCTCTAGGTTGAAGGTGGTTATTTATTTATACATTTTTATTCTGTTATTTTATTAGACACAATATAATGGACTTTTTACTCAAGAAAGATATACTTTAGACACAATTGGGGATGTTCTACTGAGTTTTACTCACACCTTGATTGGAAAAACATTGATACCTAATGAGAATTTATGGCTAGAGTATAAGATATGGGAATGCTCCTTATGGTTGATGCATGATTTTGACCACTATGGTTGAGCATTGGGGTTGTGCGATGGGCTAGGACTAGGGACTATTTTGATGATTCTTCCAATTTCTATCATTTCTTCTTCAACAAATTTATAGATGTTTTTTGTTTCTGTACAACTATTTAACATGAATATAGTTCATTAAACATTCATATAGAAAATGAATATTTATAGGAACTTTCCTATTAGTCTTATTATTTCTCATTGTGGGTTTCTATTTGATTTAATTTATCTATTCTATTTTGAACGTTGATATGTGGGTATAGTATTACCATTGTATCATCAAAGACTCATGCTATTATTTAGAATCCAAAGTATATGGGGTGGTCCACCTATGGTCCAATGACCCTTAAATTAAGGAACATCCTTGTGGCTTGTAAACAATGGGAATTCACAAGGTGTCAATATAGATTATCTTTATTGTTTGTCTGTTTTGGTAAGTAGACTTGAGATAGTGAATTATCATGACTTGGTATGGAACTCATTCCAAGGTGTATCTAAACATTATGAAGAATTCCCATGTTGCAATGGATGCATATGATGATCAATGTTTCCATTTTTATTATTGGACTATTTTCACATAGAGTAATGCACATGAGTTTGAAATTTATGATTTATGGGACTGTATCTCATTGATGGAATTGTAAAAGGGAATGTATTTAGAAATATTAAGGATTTTAGGATTTATGTATCATTTTTTTCATCATTTTTTAAATCATTTTATAGAATATGATAAACAAAAAATCTGATTGTGTTTGTATGTTGTTTTTATTTACCACTTTTAAGATAATTCCATTTTCTCTTATTTTGAAAATTTGAAAATATCATAGAGAAAAAAAAATATATGGATCCTATTTTTATATTATAGACATCACGTGCAATAGAAAAACTTGTTATGGAATTTTTGGGGCTAGTGAGAGAAGCCATGTTTTGATATTTATATGATATGAGATATTTACGATTTCAGAAGGTAATGCATGTTATCAATTTTCCTTGAAATGCACATTCAATGACTACTATATTGATGTATTACATGGTTTTTGTTAAAAATTATCAACAAATTATACCATGATGACCTTCGATAGAGCTATAGGAGGGTGGTGAAGAGTACAACCTTAAGATTATGGGTCCATAGAATACAACATTACCATGGAAAATATGGAAATTTAGCTCTGAGAAATACTGTAGTGAGTGGTGAAAACTATGGGGAGAGAGGTTCCTCAACCTATGTTGACGATGACTATAATAAATAGGGAGTTTTAGTTTCAACCCCAATTGTTTCTTTCAAGGGATTCTGGACCCCAAGAAATTGATTATTGGATGGATTCTACAATAATGATTTTTGATTAAGATGATACACATAAGGATATGAGAGTAAAGATAACTATTTGTTTTCTTTGATAGTATTTTAAGAGAAGGGGGGATACTCTATTCTATGAATATCATCACATGGTAATGAACTATAAAGTCTTTGAGACACATTTCATTGATAAATTATTTCAAAAAACCTATATATATGAAAAGTCTTGGGAGTTCATGAATCTTACAACGGGGAATATTTTATTCATGAATTATGATGATAATTTCATTAATTTGCTTCATTTTTCACAGATGTTAGTTTGTAAAATTGGTTCAAGGGTGACAAATTTTAATGATGTCTTATAGTATGAGATTATAGTTGTGGTAGAAATCTTTTATCTTACCTGATTTTTGGAGGTTGTGGATTTAGAATTTATATAAAAAAGGAACCAGATCGAAGGTTGAGGATAATTTCAATTGCATTATAATGTGGCTTATTTATATAGTAGGAATCGTTATATTGAGTGTAGTATATAGATTGGAAATGCGAAGAACAACCAGGGTGGTGGGTCATCCTTTTATTTTTGATATTCAAACACAGTGATGTTTTCTTTTTGTAACATCTCCGACCTAGGATCCACTAAATTAGTGATTTGGGATGAGTACCCACATGACCTCATGTGCACCTCCCCATACGCCAGACATTCCTGAATAGAGATGAGGTTCTAAATAGCCACATGGGGATACTATACCATCTTTATCAGAGTAGGACATAATATATTCCAATTTAAAAAATAGAAACAATAAGAAAGAACCTATGAAAAAAATTAAGAAAAATCTCCCAAAACATGGTACAACCAGAAACAAAAATAAATATGCCATCCAATGATAGTAATTTCACAAGTGATGAAAAAAAAATTTAAAAAAAACATGGAATCCCCAAAATGGTCATGAATATGAGTCCAGAACCTCATCCATGGACATCCCAATCCCAACTCAACTCTGTATCATTCGGCCCTTACCCCTATCCGGACCTACATTGATGAATTATACTGGGGTTCCCAATGGCTGACCGGGCAGGGTGTGAGTACAACTCAGTAGTATGCCACCAATGGTGTCTACAAATTACCAAATTAGATAAATTGGGTATGCAAGTGCTACAAATGAATAGTATATAAAATACATTATGGGGGACATTAGTTGAAAATGTTTTCTTAATTAACTCTAAAAATAATTCCCAATTTCATTACTTATAAAATCTGTTAAAAAAATTAATTTCATCTTGTGTTTAATGGATTAGGAATATTCATCAATCTCTTTTCATAAGGGGAATAATTCAAGTTTTCTACCATTATAGGTATAAACAAATTATCATAAATAAAAAAATTCACCTTTAATCCTCAGTCCAGGTGGTCTCATCAAATGCTACAATTAGAGGAATAGAACTCCATCCCCTTCTCTAATTCGTGCATTTCTTGGGCATGTTTAGAGCCTTAGTTTAACATGACTCATATGCATAACACCCCATGTCAATACCCCACTCTACGAATCCATGTGAAAATTCATATATATATCCTGTCATCGTAAAAAAATCCATATCACAAACAACTATAACCATTATCTACAGTAATATCACAATCCCTGAAAAACAAAATTTGAATTAATAATTTCCCCAATCCATTAACACATTTACCGTTATTATCACAATGTTATTTAGCTCAATTCCCATTTATTATTCCTAAATTACTAATAATATTTACTAGTTCCACGAAACTAACCCA